>OY998181.1:159839491-161323091 GCA_963921935.1 Galeruca laticollis | reverse complement strand
CATATATATATATTTATATATATATATATATATATATATATATATATATATATATATATATATATATATATATATATATATATATATTATAGTTTATTTTATATGGGAATTTAATTTGCCCTACGTTGGGCCGACATATTATTATGAATAGAATTGGGTGAGAAAATAGTTTAATTTGCCCGGTATGTTGAGGATTTAATATGTATGATAAACAGTTTATTTAACCAACATGAAAACTTCTCATCTCAGGGTAGAGTTCAAGTATTTTAAATAAAATGATTTTATAATTTTATATATGTTAGCGCCAAAGTTAATAAATGCTTTATATTTTTAAAAATAAATTTGTTAATCAGAATATGTTACTTTTTTAATGATTTCAAATTAAATACGGTCCTGTCCTACTTAAAAAATATCTGCATAGTTCAATCGATTTCATTCAGAGCTTCTGCCTGTGGTAAGTAGATGGTGCACAAGTCACCAGATGAAATGAATAACTCAAGTAATTTAAAAAAACGTTCTTCAAAAGGAAAAACAATATTTAATTTAATGAAAATAAATACACTACACTTTTACAAGTGTTTTTTTTTAAGAAATTCAACTATCTAAAAGGATGACTCTTTCATACAAATCACACTCACTCTGGTGAGATATTATTATAATAGTAAAATACAGTTATATAACTTCATAAACATATGACTTTCAGAAAACGGCGAAATACACTCTTAACAGCGTCTATGCATCACAAAATTTTAGTTTTTTTCACAAATTAGTAAGTACGATTGACCTCTTAATACATTAATAAATTAACTTGTACTACCTTATTTACTTCACGATTTCTGCACTACACTTTTACAAGTGTTTTTTTTTTTTTTTTAAGAAATTCAACTATCTAAAAGGATGACTCTTTCATACAAATCACACGCACTCTGGTGAGATATTATTATAATAGTAAAATACAGTTATATAACTTCATAAACATATGACTTCCAGAAAACGGCGAAATACACTCTTAACATCGTCTATGCATCACAAAATTTTAGTTTTTTTCACAAATTAGTAAGTACGCTTGACCTCTTAATACATTAATAAATTAACTTGTACTACCTTATTTACTTCACGATTTCTGTTTGTTCACCTTCATGATCTGTTTCTTTTATTTGTTCCAGATTCTCCTCCTGGAAAACCTCCCTGTTGGCATTCTGCTTCTACCAGAACAGGAATCGATGCTGTATTTCTTTCAAAGTACAAACAGCTCACACAAATTCCACTATTCAATGTTTTTCGAAAACTATTGTGGCTATTTTACTTCCACCAGACACAAGACACCATATTATAAAATAAAATTCATGATTAGTGTTTTACAACATTCAACAATTCCTTTTTTAATTATTAATATATAAACTAAACTACTTACACTGATATATCTCTTGTAAGTATAATGTATTTGTTTTAAATTCTATAGTCAAATTTTGTCTTCCAAATGATTTCAATTGATTTACTTTACCAAAAAAATTTTGCTGCTCCAAAAATCTCTTCCCAAAAAGAAAACCTACTAGTCAATAGCCCCCATAATCAACAACTTTCTCACATTCTGATTTTTTTTTCGTTAGCAACACAGTTGTCGCCGATGTGATCTTTTTTAAATGTTTATTAACCAATCGAATTTGACTATTTATTTTATAACTCAAATTCTTCATTTCAACCAGTGAAATGTTCATCCATTATATCATGATATTATATTCTAAGGTTTTTAATTGCTTAGACTTCCTATATTATTTTCATTCAATAATATTTCTTAGTATTGTTAAAATGACATTTACTAACCTCTAAGTATGTATGTCAAATGAATATTCATAATGTTTTAATAGATGACAGCTGTTACCTTTAAATATGTATGCAAAATGAAAATTCGTTTTCTTTATAAGTCATGTTCTCTGAAATTCACATTATTTTATATTTTCCTGCTCTGTTATGTCTAAACATCTACACTATCTCATTTTAATGTCTTAATCAACAAATATTACGAGATTAGCTTGACTTTACAGAATAAAGCATTATTAGTTTCTTATTATGAACAAATTTTGATACTTGATCTCTTTGATAAAAGTTTCGTTAGGTAATTTATTTCATATAAATTGTTTATCACACCTATTCGCAATTATCCCTACATTATACAGTCTGTCCTTTCTGTATGTCTTCTCTATCGAATAGTGGATCGTACAGATTGTCTCCATTCAAATGTTTTAAAAAAATTTTTTTTACCTAAAAAAATTCTTTTAGATTACAATACATAATCTTAATTCTTCATTATTTGATATACAGGGTGTAGCATTATTTTTTCACAATAATATATATATATATATATATATATATATATATATATATATATATATATATATATATATAAATACGAAAACAACGTAAGTTCTTTCTCGACCGTCTATCGTTATTTAATTAGTTTTTGGAGTATCGGGATCCGGTCTGTGCATACAATACAATTGTATGCACAGACCGGATCCCGATACTCCAAAAACTAATTATATATATATATATATATATATATATATATATATATATATAACCTTAGGAACGGAGGGTGATTTTGGCATCTAGGAACACCAAAACGAAAAACTGCATTGAAATTTTTCCGAAGTCGCGTCATGCTACTCTCTACAATAGCCCTATTTCATTCTGAAATAAGACTAAAAATGTCTGGTAAATTTGTGAATTTTCTTAAATAAATGTTTTAATGTACGATTTAGAGAAAAATGTTAAATACAAAAGTTGTAGAACGTGTTAAAGTCTATGAAAGAGCATAGTAACTTTTTTGCGTCAAATGAAAAACAAAGGAAATACGATTTTTTTTCAACTTTGATAGGCCCCTATTTTGTTTTTACTGGGCCGATTTGGCTCATTAACGAACTCGTCCAAGATTTTGTCCTAACCGATTTTTGTAGCGAGTTTGGTTTCGATCCGTCAAAAAATACGCCCTCTATCGTGCTTACAAATTCCGTTATAACACATACATATATATATATAACCTTTGGAACGGAGGGTGATTTTGGCATCTAGGAACACCAAAACGAAAAACTGCATTGAAATTTTTCCGAAGTCGCGTCATGCTACTCTCTACAGTAGCCCTATTACATTCTGAAATAAGATTAAAATCACTTTGTGTCACTCCCACCAACTAACATATACCCTGCCCTTAACCAGTACTGTTCAGTACTGTTGATGGTGTAAATAATTGAATAAATCACTTCTCCGTGACAGAAAAACTACTAAAAATGGACTGTATTATTTTTATAAACTTTATATTTTCAGAAACAGGTTTTATAAATATTAACAATGGCTGCTTAAGAGCGTTACAATCATAGCGAAACTACACATCGAGTCTGTCTATAACGCACATACAACGGAAAAGCTCCTCTCTTCATCCGCGGTAGAGACTGCGCACTGATTAGTAGCACAGACAAAACTTCTCATTTCCTCCGCGACGGAGACTGCGCACTAGTCGTAGCAGAGGGGCGGCGTCACGATATTAAAAGACTGCAACAGGTGGCCTAGCTACTAGGTACTAATAATTCAAACTAATAAGATTTGCCAAAAGACAGTGGCGTATCCCAAAACGTTACAATGTTTTCTTAATATCTTAAAATTTTCCATTGATCAGCTTGCTGATTCAGATCAACTTCAAATGGTAGCTGCTTGCTCAGAACCAAGATCTGTGTCTCGCTTTCGTTAGTTTTAAATTTTCCGATATATAAGTATCTGGCATTTTTTAAAAATGTTTTCTTCTTCGTCCAAACGTAATTGCTTTACAAGATACTTCGCACTGGCAGAGAAATGTTTTCTAACCCCATTTTGAAAACGAATTACATCAGTTCCCTTAAAGTTGTTCAACTTTGGAAATAGCTTCACTAAAAATTATTTTCCACAATGGTAAGAAATTTTCTTCTAAATCTAGCGAGTTATGTGACACCCCAGATTTGTAAACTTTGTTTATAACTTTTAATATCAGTTCCTTACCATGTTCATATTGCTTATGTATTAAGGGTTTTATTGCTGAAAAAATTCAGTATATGATGTGAACAATTTGGTACTTTCGACCACAAAAAACTTAATTAGATCAACAATTTCCTTGTACGTTGACGTCTTAGTGATATTTAAATAGTGCTAAGGAATTCTCCTTAGAAAATATGTTTACTGCTTTCCACTGTTCAATAACTGTCTCTGCCGCAGGACCAATTGATAGCCATCTTGAGGATACGTGCTTAACAAACCGATGATTTGATACTTTTTCGGAATTCTGCCCATTTGTTCCAGACCTTTCAGAATATCATATGAACTTTATGTAGGCTGCATGAGCCTATATTAATCAACCCTTTGGATCTTACATCTAGCACACTTTCATTAAGCAGTCTTATTAATTTTTTTGTTGACATTAGGGCCATCACAGCCGATCATTATTAAATACCTCAATTGAATATCTGCCTTTTGTATTGCGGCAAGAATTTTACTATGTAAGTCCTCAGCTTTAGCACTACAAATGAAGAAAGTTTGAAGGTGCCTCTGAACGATTTTTGACTCAGTGTCTGACCAGTTGCAACTCTTTCTGACTACTTTCGTTGCTAGTTTCATTGAAACATATTGTATAGAAAAAAGCCTTAACATCTTCTTCAAGCTTTCCCCAAAAGTAAGGTCCCAGAGCTTCGTTTATTAAATACATCAATTTGGCTGGAGAAAGGGAAAAATCATCAGGTACCCCGGAAAAAAACATCACTCTGAATAGCTGATTTATGTCACTACGCGAGTTTAGTGAATAATTGGATAGTACAGACTTTACTGCCCAATAGAGCTCGGCTTTAACTGCAGCGGTTTTTGTGCTACCTAGTACCACTGTCACTGATCCACTTGTGCTAGGATACTGTGGTTGGTTCACATCTGTCTTGCAAAGTTTTAGCTGCAACGGAATGAGTCTGATCTTACAATTACCGATGTGGTATTTCATTCCAGCATGCTGGCTGAGGCGGTATTTTCCGTGGTCAACACGAATTAAACTTTCACAAATAGTACACATGACTTCACTATCACTGGCCCGCTTTGGCCAAGTTCCTATTATAAAACCATTTTTATCTGTTTCTTTAAACCAAATGTCTTTAACTTTACATTTTTGTATTATACGGTTTAGTTTTCCACAGAAAAAAATGATATGTGGTTGTGTTGGAAGAAGAGAGTCACAAGTGATTTCGGGATTTTTTAACTAAATAGCTAAAAACCATGAAATTGTTAGTTTTTTAGTTAAAAAATCCCGAAATCAAAAATTCTACACTTCACTTGTGACTCTCTTGTTCCAACACGACTTGTTAACTAATTATATCAACCGGAAATCCTGGATTAAGTGATCTAATAAGACCGATAATATTTAGTGAGTGTTGATATGTAACGCTAAAAAACGACTACGTTTGTTTTGTGTCATATGTCAATGAATACAGAATGTTACTTCCGCCTATTTTCCAATCATGTAAAAAGTGTAATGTAGTGTTAATAGAGAGTTATTGAAACGTCTTTTGAGAAATCTTTTACTAAAAGATTCCTTTATTTTGACATATACGCATGCGCATTTCTTAAGTACGACTTTAATGCTTTTATGTAAATAAAGGATAACCTTTATTTAAATAAAATACAGGAAAGGAAACTTTTAGTTAAAGATCTTTAATTTTGACATGTTTGACACACTTCTCACAGAAGTTGTCGAATAGCTATTGCATTTCTGTGATTGTATTGAACCTAACAACCAAAGACAAAACAAATAATATATTTTAGTTTGTCTATGTTAACAACTATAATAATTTTTATTTCGTTATTCAGTATATCGTCTCGGTGATTCTGCATCTACTTGGCCCATAAAATAAAAATCAGTATCTCATAATTTAAAGAATACGTATGTCCAATGTAAACATTTGTATAATTAATCTTCAGTTTGTTCATGGGTATTAAGGGGCAGTTACCTAATTACAAGTATGCAAAAATAAAGTACAAGTTCAAATTCAAACATTAATTTATTTTACATATCAAAAGTTACACATATATAAAAGATTAATTATTGTAAAAAAATAAAGACCTACTAAAACCAGGTACTGGTTGTAAAAGAATAAAGTCCCTCCAGTATTCAAAACATGTTTTGCAGTTTTAGGCACACAACAGGAGCTTATGGTGTGAAATGATTTTTTTTATCAAAAAAGTATAACATCATTATATAGAATATTATAATAGTTCGATAACACTTTAGTACTTTAGAGAATAACAACAAAAACATTCGTCTTATGACAAAACTGCTTTAAGAGCTTGCAGATGTACTTGCACTTCTCTTTTTAATTTTGAGCATTTAGTCATACAGGGGAACCACTTCTTTGTTATTTGTCTTTGATTTGTTTACTAACAACTTGTAATCCTCAGTATGGCGAAGTTTAAAACTTATTTCAGTATTTTTATATTTGAGGCAACGTATATCGGATATCACCTAAAATCCTGAAATTTATGGTAATTAGAGATTTTCTTCAAGACACAGAAATAAGAATGTGGTTTTGTTTACCTACCATCCACACTATTTCCACTGTCAGTGATGAAATAGTCTGGTAATTGCAGCAGATTCTTCAATTTCAGGTATACTATATCAGCCCTACGCAATCTAAAGTGATTTTTAAGTTCGTCATAATTCATATTATTTATATCAATTATTTGCATTTGTTCATTATTTTCAATACCAATAAAATAGTGCAAAATCGGCAACTTCTGCATTCGCTCCTGCTAAAATTGCTATTTCTAATTGTTCCTCCATGATAATATAATTTAATATTACAATAGATCCACACGAATACCAAAACAAACAGATAGATAGGTTATGTTCTTTTATAATCTGCCAAATGTCATTATAAAATAAAGTTCGGAAAAGTTCTTAAAATCCACCGATAGACTCTATCGATAGATGTCTATGATATGTCAGATAAATGTCAGGTAGAATGAAGTTGATCTATCGGTAGACGATTATAAGAACGTATTGGTTAGATTCTATGGTAGATTGAAAAAAATATAAAAAAGAAAGAAGATAAAGTTGACAATCATTTTCAAACAGCCATCTTTATTAGTATTGACGCAAGTAAACTTTTATTTTTTGTATTACCAGGGACATGTCAACAAAATAAATATACACTGTAATTTATAAATTTTTAATTCAATACAAAATTTCACCTCGTAAAAGCATGGCGTGCGTATTTAGGTCAACCATCACTTTAAACATTTCACCACTATAGGATAATTCCATTTCATAATAATTTTTATTAACAAAAAAACAAGTATTAAATTTTCAACAGAACAAAACCACCAACCTCAATAAATAAACAATTATTTGTAAGATTGTTCATTGTCATTGCATATGATTGTGCTTTCCCCTTCCAAATCTACCAGATTTACCGAGTCTAAAGCCCGGTAGAACTGATGGATGTTCGATAGAACTATCGGTGAATTTAAGAACGCTGGGATGATTCTATCGATAATCTATCGGTAAATTTAAGAACGGCTTTGGTAGACACCGTATTTACCGATAGGTGTACCGGTTAATTTAAGAACTTCTCTTTCTTTTCCTGTATTGCTACTTTCAATAACTCTATAAAAAGTCATACTAAAAGTTACTTTAATAAAGTATCTTTTAATAAAAGCAGCTTTTATTACAGATCTTCAATAACTCTCTATATTGTTGATAAAGTTAACCATAAGTACACCTAAAATCTCCGTTATATTTGTAGGGTTAAAAACTCTCTAATAATATATGATAAAGTGGTAATAAAACTTTCTCTATGCACCCACTATGGAGGGTAGAACTAAGGAGGACCAACTCAGTGTATGAAAAAGTGTCCGCTGACAGGGAGCAAATTAAGGTGGCGCTACAGTAGCAAGTGGAAAGATTTTAAAAACAGCGCCATAAATTATTAGAGTAGGATAGGGATCGAGACCGAATTCGGTATTATATAAATATATAAGTTGCAAACTAGCAATTGAAAAGATAATACGACACTTTATTCAGTTGATATTTGACAGTTTTGAATAATGTTTATAACTCATCAATAATAATGACAAAAATGTTTAAAAAAATTAGCACTTTTTAAGTTTTTTAATTAATTTTTATGATAATTATTCAATTATTATAAAAAATGAATAATTGTTTTATATTTCTTAACTTCAATATTGTAAAATAATAAATAAAAATTTGTTATACGTACTGTTGGTCGAAAAAAAGGCAGAGATTGAGACGCATCATTTGCTTTATTTTTTAATTTTCGCCCACTTGGACAACTTTTCACTGAACAAAGCTTTCCCATTGTTTCTATTTTTTTTCCTCTTCGAATTTACAACAACAAAATCGTTATAATAATAATAAAAAATGCATCTACTAAAGTTTATAAAAATCGAATCATTATCCACGTTAGCTCAGCAGTTTTATAGGTTCTATTTACTAATCAACACTTGACTACGTAAAACTCAGCGCACTTCACTCCGTTTACAAATTACAACTGCTAATTTCATGACCTTTCCACTAGCTACGCTAGCGTTATTGTGGTCGGTTATTGAACTGTAATTTGCTGCTTACAGCTGGACACTTTTTCAACTTGTCCCCTATACAAGACGGTCCTCCTTAGTTCTACCCTCCATAGCAACCACCCTTCATTCAAGATTGAACAACGCAGTGCTGCCAACTTAAGGCAGGTTTATACAACATTTACATAGTCATAATCATAATCACAGTCACAATCATAAGAGTTAGACTAACTATTTCTTATAGGTCCGTTTATACAATTGTCATAATCACAATTATAATCATAAGCAGAATTTTACTGACCTTGAAGTTCCCAACTTTTAACTTTTATTATTATGACGAGAATTGAAGTGCGCATGCGTCGAACCCGACAGACGACCATAGAAAAAGTATATATAATGGAAACTCCCTATATATACTTTTTCTATGCAGGCGACATTGACAGAGGGGGCGTTTCCATTACAGAATCCATTTTGTTGGCCGTTTTTTCAGGTTTTGTTGTGATTCATTGTTTATACCATACACGTGTATTATATTTGTATCATACTCTGTTGATTTTTGTGTAGAACTGGTTTTGAAAGATTAAATTGAATTGATTTTTGGTCATACGCGTTTGTTATTGTTCGTTGACACTACCGAGGAAAATATACAAAAGCTATCAAAAACAGAAATGACCATAGATAACCTTTATGAAATGACGTTTGACAACTGGTTCGACGTTTGTTTCACTTATCTATGGCTGTAGGCTACCTTCATTTATATGAATCTTATGCTTATGACTGTGACTATTAAAGTTGTATAAACGCCTTTTAGAATTGTGATTGTGATTATGTTTATGATTCTGACTGTGATTATGATTATGACTATGTAAATGTTGTATAAACCCGCCTTTACTCTAAGAAAAGGCAATTTCGACCCACTTTGGCTGATAGGGACATTGGTTAACCAAATGATAGGTCCTACGTGACCGGTACCAATTACAGGCGAAATCGTTTGGTTCTCAATTGGTGTAGCTGATTGATGAAATTTCCATTTACGTTTTGTATTGCGATCGGAAAAGTTGTTTATTTAGTTTTACTATATTGTCTTGAAGTTTTAAGTTAAATATAGATAGCAAAGACCCAAAAAAAGCGTTTTGCCATTTATAATAATATCAACAGATTCCATTATTACTAGACAAAAAAAAGAAAAAATCAAACAAAACTTAAAGAATTTTAGAAACAATTCAATTCGTTTCAACGACTTTGTTTGTTTACAAAAAAAAGCAAGATAAAAACTACTTTAGACAAGGATAGAAAGCTACCAATTTCAATAACCCTGCTGCAGATCTCGGTATGTGATTTGACAGACCAAAAAGGGTACCAAAGTAACTTGACGTCATCGTTTTTCGAAACTAAATCGATTGGTATGTATTTGACAGACCAAAGTGGGGTACCAAAGCGGGACGAAATTGCTAAAATTGTCCCAAGCGAAGGCATAAAATTAATATCCTACATTATCATTTGATCGTGTTCTTCTATATCTTCTAAGAGATCTTTTATTTATCATTAGCTCTATTGCAAAAGTTAAGCATGTTGCTTTCTTTTTTCTTATTCTGGAAGTTGTTATAGGTGCATACCACGGACTTAGGACACAGCGTAATGAGCACACAGCCCAGACTCTTAACGTCGGCACTTTGATATTAATTATTGAAAATCTGTGACCTCGAAGACGCCATTTGGGTGTAAATGTCAGAGTTGGCTGTAACTTTATTTTGGTACCGCTGGCAGGGCCGTCCTTAGAAATGTAAAGTAAACATGAGAGTATTATGTTTATTTAAATTTACATAAATAATTATAAAAATAGAATATAGGTAAGCTGTTCTAGTGATGGGAAATATCGATATTTATTATTTAGCTATATCACCGCGTTGCGTTGAGAAGTAGGTAGTTCGATTCGTTTGTAACGAAGCGAATTTTTATATCTACCGATTAAAAGACTCCCAACTACGTACGACTATGGTTACGACTAGCTCTGCATTCTCGTCACTGATCTGAGACTTTTTACACCGGAGGGCGTGTATGCGCGAATACCTGCGCATTCTGCTCCCGCCAAGTAAGAGTCTCTGCTGTGTTTTATATGCTGTGCTTAGGATCCTAAGTCCGTGGTGCATACTTAGAGTAATAATATACGTAGAGAGGGCTAATCATTCATAAACACGTTTAATTTTTGTGGCCAACAATTCTAAACACCATTAGTAAAATCATTTAGATTGTCTTTGTACCATAGAGAAATAAAAACATTATTTGATTTGTTTATGCTTTGTACGAATATGCAATGACTATCCCATGGCCATACTTGACGAGTTATTGAAAAACACACAAATAGCTATTATTTGTTTGGCGTTAGGGGGTTATTATTGTTTTTGCTTCTTATTTAGAATTAAATAGTTTGTTGTACTGGATCACTACCTGTACTTGCTTCAATTAGAAGTAAAAAAAAGCCAAAATTATGCACCTAGTTGGTTTAATCCCCAATATAAACTTGGCGGGACGTCGAAAGAAAATATTTTAAGCCTGCTCTTGGGACAATTTGTTATAGTAAGTTAGCTACACTGCGTTGTAGAATCTTGCAACATAGTGAAAGTAATAATATTATTTGTCTATAGGTTCGCTCGTAGAGCAGTCAGAAACCGTTAGCAACTGTACAGCACAGGCGCATTTCGTTAAAGAGCGTTCGCACAAGCCAAACCAAAATTCAGTGATTAAAAATCCAACGTTCGTACAAAGAAAATAGTCGGATTGAAACTGATTGACAACCGTCAGAATAATTCGCTGACTAATAAGAAATTTTAAGTTGGAGAGATGTCAGACATGCGCAGTTCGCAATGACATTGATAATTATCCAATAGGAACTAAAAATGAGCTGTTTAATTGTTTTTTCTTTGGTGTTTGAATTTGATAACAAATAAATAAAAATTACGGATTTCTAAAGTGCCAACTTTTGACCTATACTTCTGGTGTATATCCAGTAGCATAAGAGTATTTGTTCTTGTCCATGTAAATGATGTGCTACAATCTAAGAATAAATGACAAAAAGTTGTATTCTCAGTGCTCTTTAAGGGGTTCTCTAGTTCTGAGGAATTATTTGTTGAATTAAAAACTAAGAATTCTTCCAGAATCAGGTTATTACTTGCTAAAAAACATAATATAAAGAAAATGTCGACAACAGGTAAAATACCAAAAACATACTTTCCATCCTTTTTCTGTAAATACCAGCTTTATAATTTTCAATATTAATATCACAACTTAATAAATATATATTTTATCACAAATTATTTTCCTCAACAATCAGATATTGAAGATAGTATTCGGATTTCGGCACAGTTGCCGGTGTGTTTACAAAAAGTCGCTGTCAGGTAGGGAAAATAATTTGCTAACGGTTACCAACCAATTTCTGATTATTATGTTCGCATGCGCGGTTTATGATTGGTTTCAAATCGGTCGGAAATTTTTCACTCTAAGAACACAAATATGATTTTTTCCCTACCTGATAACGACTTTTTGTAAACACAAATGCAACTGTGCCGATATCCGAATACTAACGTCAATATCTGATTGTTGAGGAAAATAATTTGTGATAAAATATATATTTCTTAAGTTGTGATATTAATTTTGAAAATTATAAAGCTGGTATTTACCGTAAAATGATGGAAAGTATGTTTTTGGTATTTTACCTGTTGTCGACATTTTCTTTAAATTATGTTTTTTAGCAAGTGATAACCTGATTCTGGATGAATTCTTAGTTTTTAAAACAACAAATAATTCCTCAGAACTAGAGAACCCCTTAAAGAGCACTTATAATACAACTTTTGGTCATTTATTCTCAGATTGTAGCATATCATTTACATGGACAAGATCAAATACTCTTATGCTACTGGATATATACCAGAAGTATAGGTCAAAAGTTGGCACTTTAGAAATCCGTAATTTTTATTTATTTATTATCAAATCAAACACCAAAGAAAAAACAAATAAACAGCTAATTTTTAGTTCCTATTGGATAATTATCAATGTCATTGTGAACTGCGCATGTCTGGCATCCCTCCGACTTAAAATTTCTTATTAGTCAGCGAATTATTCTGACGGTTGCCAATCAGTTTCAAACCGACTATTTTCTTTGTACGAACGTTGGATTTTTTATCACTGAATTTCGGTTTGGCTTGTGCGAACGCTCTTTAACGAAATGCGCCTGTTCTGTACAGTTGCTTACGGTTTCTTACTGCTCTACGAACGAACCTATCATCATAGGTCTGTTCCAACCTACACAAAAACCGTACAATTACGATACAAACCCAGTTGACCTGCTGATTAGTGAATATAATAAGTCTGTGTAATTTACATCAAATTTGCTGCGTTACTGAAATTGTACAGTAATAAAACGGTATTTACTTCAGTTGGAACAAACCTCATATTTGCGTTCTTAGAGTGAAAAATTTCCGACCGATTTGAAACCAATCATAAACCGCGCATGCGTACATAATAATCAGAAATTGGTTGGTAACCGTTAGCAAATTATGTTCTACGAACAAACCTTATGTCTTGCCATGTCATTCTCTAAAATATCGACGGATTCCGTTTTTTGTGTTTACAAAGACTGTGTTTGTACAATAACAATATTTTTACTTATTGAGTTGATATAACCAGAGACAATATAATCCAGACAATGGAAATAGAACAAGGTGGCATTAAAGAAGAAATGGATATCCAAAATGTAAAGGAAGAAATCGATATCCACGATAGTTTTCTGTGGAATATGGATGTTAAACAAGAACTGATTGACGAAGTGCCTACGTTAACAATTCAGAATGTAAATGAAAAC
Source organism: Galeruca laticollis (assembly GCA_963921935.1). NCBI lineage: Eukaryota > Metazoa > Arthropoda > Insecta > Coleoptera > Chrysomelidae > Galeruca > Galeruca laticollis. The sequence continues at coordinate 161,309,638 of OY998181.1, read as the reverse complement.
AAGAATAGAATGCATCCATTCAAACAAGAAATGAATGATGACTCAAATACAGTTGAAATATGTGATAAGCATGTTGATTTTAGAAAGCAAATTAAATCAAAAGGTGAGTTGAACAAATTTATCGTCTGTATTTGCATATTTATGCTAAAGATCTTGAGCACTAATAGGCATAACTAGATTTAATGTTTTTTCAATAATGTAGAGCAAGAGAAAACGATTTATTTGTAACGTGGTTTAAATTTTTCATTTAACTTTAGAGAATCAAAATTTCATTAACATTTTCATAAAAGCAAGAAAAACAATACAGCATAATATTTGAATAAAGAATCTAATGATATTTCATCATTAATCCTTCAATATTTGATCTTTTATACTATAAGTTGAATGTCTTATTCAAGATGTGATTTAAATTCTATAATGCTCAAAAATTGCAATAATGTTTTCTCAAAATTGGTATACAGTAAAAACTCGATTGACCTTTATCGTCGGGACCGTGGTCGTGACGGTTTGGAGCAGGGATGTTCAAGTGTTACAATGGCCGCTTTGAAAAAAAAATGTGGTTTGGAGGGCCCCATTATAAAATACTTTGTATGCAACTTTATGAGTGAGTTTTAATAGGTATGGTATATGTACACAAAGAAAAAACGCGTTTGTATTGTTATTTTAATTTATTCCAAAAATATGAAATTACAAAAAAAATAGTGGGAACTTTGGGGATGCTGGTATTCACTAACTAATGCATCAATATTAACTTTAATATTTGTTGTTCATAAATGAAGCAACTGAGTAAGTTACTTATCAGAAAGTGGACATCTAAATTTTGAATTTATAAATTTCATGCTGGAGAAGCAGCTTTCACAAAGATATGTGCTTCCCAGCATTGAGCCAAGTATAGTCCCTAAGTTTCACAAGTTGGGGTATCGTTCTTCTGGCAGCAGCTTGAAAAAGTCTAATCCAGTTTCAGTTCTTACTTGGTAAAAAGATCTGATTGCAAATCACACAATTCCAGTTGAAGGTCTGCTGTGCTTACATTCCCATCTGAAATTGTAAGGTGCTGAGTAAAAACTGAAATTTCTCTTTAAATTTTTTAAAGTCACTAAATCGATTTTCGAATTCTGCAGTTGTGTCAACGCATTTTATTTGAGGCAAATTTGAAATTTCCTCAAAATCCTTCATTTCTTCAAAATGCTCTTCACAACTTGGGAAAAATGAAGTATCATTTTTTTCGAATGAAGACTTGAAAAGCTTAATTTTAGTTAAATGCAATTACGTGTCCAAATAAGTTGGCAATATTCTGTTTTTTCCATTGTAACTTCAAATTCAATTTGTGAAGGTGAGATGTCAAATCCGTTAAAAATGCAAGGTCTGCTAAAAAATCTACCATTTGATTTTCTAGCTCCTTAGTGTTTGAATTGACTTCATCTTTAACAAAAATAGGAATCTCCTCCTCCAAAGAAGCATTGCAAACAGTTTCCTGTGCTTAACGAATGAATATAGGTGTGAAGTAACAAGTCCCAATAAGTAGCATCTACTTTGGCTAAAAATCACAAAATTTTCTGTGAGTTAACTCACGATTTCCCACTCTAATAATATTAGTTATTTTAACTATCACTTTCATGATATTCATTTGATGTAAGGATTTTCCACAGGGTCGCTTGGTGAACAATACAGGGTATCACTGGGCAGTTTTGTTTTGTTTCAGAAGTCCTGCATATCTAATTTCAGTTCCTACCATAGCTCCGGCTCCATCCCCTATAGTCTGATACAATCTTATTTACAGCTTAAAGAAATATTCATACCCTTGGTTCTTGGTTGTACCATGAAGAGGAATAAGCATCTCCTCTGTCTCACTGAAGCCTTTGGACTAGTTCTGATAAAAATTACAAGCTGGCTACCATCTTCTATCTATCACCAGTGGCATCACTCGTTATTTTATTTAAATTTTATTTTTAATGTAAGAAAGCATTGGTTTAGAGGATAGACAGATAATAGAAACAGTGTATTAATCCTCCAAAACATAACCTCAATAAATTATATTTTTATAGACAGATATCACTTACAGTAAAGTAATATATTTCAGAGCAAAAAGAAATTAAAAATTATTATAATACCAAATAAAACTATTTATTACACCATAAAAACATATGGACAGTAGTTACAAATAATAAACTTACAGGTGAAATAGTTCAAGTAGCTTGGAAATAGTCAGTCATTTTCTTCTGTCCCTTTGATGCTCGAGCTTTCACTGCGGCAATATTTCTTATTTTCTGGAGCAGTAGTATCTGCATTTCATTTGCCTCTTCTAAAGTTTCAAACTATTCTATCCGCTTGGACAGCATTATTTCAGTCTCTGAGTGGCTAAAACTTTGTTTCTCATCATGGTTTGAACACTTGTCTTCATCAGCCCGTTCTTCTTCGGTGGCACTTACGCTGGCAACAATTTCGTCATTACTCAAAATAAATTTGAAACCCCCTTCCACTCTCACCACTCTGATACTTCTTCTGACGTCAAATTTGTACTGATTTATAAATTATTGCACACATTCTCAGATTCTTCACTTCTAGGTTGAGGCCAAAGTTTATTCCAGCAGTTCTTTAGATTTGACACTGAAAAATTATTCCATGCACTGGTAACATTGAAAATGGCATCTTTAGTACTGTAACATTTTTCTATATCGACTTTTCATGTTTTCGATGATTCCCTGTTTTCCCTATAGTTTTATATGATATAGTGAGATGTTTTCCACTTGACTTTATTGTTCATAACTCTGTTAATAACAATTTTATTTAAAAAATCGCTTTTTTTAGTTTTTTGGTAATAAAATTGTAACTGTCAGGGAAATCATGATGGCGTCAATAGCAAACATCGGAAAACCTGGCCAATGTGCAGTTTTTTGAAAAATTTGTAACTATTAATTTTTCAGTTGCAATTTTCCAGCAGGCCTGATTGCAACAGGTATGGTCCGATTTCGGAAGTAGAATTTTCATACTTCAAATTGTTCATTTTTGTTTTGCTTTAAAGTGCTGAGAAATATGTTAGAAATGAAGCTGAACATCATGAGAATCTGCTGAATATACGAGAGTAGTTGAAGAGTGGGGGAGAGATGCAGGCAAGGAGAAGCATGTATATAGAGATGACAGTTATTAGGAAATTCAAATTCGTGAATGTTCGAGGTTAACTCTAATAGTTTAGATTTTATGGTAGGGGTAGCCTATTATTGCCGGTGGCATTTGCGCAAACCATCGCAGTGATGCGATCTTTTTGTACCTTAAAGCCTGGAGCTGCTTTTTTAGAGAATTATGCTATTGTCTTCCAGTTGAGGCCAGTTTCATGACAATTGTAAACTTGCTGTCAATAAGATCCAATTCAGCGATTTATTCTTTAATTTATTCCTGGAACTCGACACTTATAGAGCTATCCCCGCTGAATTTTCTCCACTGATATCAAGTTGGCGAATGTCATGGCAACATTTAAACTTGTCGACCCATCTATGGCTTTCTTTAAAAGTCATCGTAAGTTTTTTGTTCATTTCAACAGCCTTGGCCATTACTATAGGCACTAAAAGTGGAATACCCTGCTTTCTAGCTTGTATAAACCCTTGGTACATTGCAGTGTCAAATTAATCAACTTTGCAGGTTTCATTGTCTTTCATGTTTGAACATCTCCATCCATGCTCTACATTGTTGACACATGTTCTATTTTATCAGCATTCACATTTTATATCGTTAACTATGGGTGTGAAAACAGCCACGGTTTTTCTAGCCACGGTTTCGATGTGGCAACACCGCACACACGTACCTATCATTCTATAAAAAAATAACAATGCGATGGCAAGCATTGGGAGTAGATGGATAATATTCATATTCAATAGAATCATCATTGTGAACTGTCAAAAGTCATTGTCGGGGCATAGGAGGGGGTACAGGTCGATTTAAATATTAATTCGTTCTATAAAAAACTAACAAAGCGATGGCACGCATTCAGACTCGATGGATAATGTTCATATTCACTAGAATAATGGTTGTGAACTGTCAAAAGTGATTGTCGGGCCGTAGGAGGGGGTACAGGTCGATATAAATACTAATTAATTCTATAAAAAAATAACAGAGCGATGGCACGCATTCACACTCGATGGATAATGTTCATATTCAATAGAATCATCATTGTGAACTGTCAAAAGTGATTGTAGGGCCGTAGGAGGGGGTACAGGTATATTTAAATATTAATTAATTCTATAACAAAACCTAGAAAGCGATGGCGCGCATTCAGACTCTATGGATAATGTTCATAAGTAGAGTATGGGCTGGTTGAGCGTGGGAACTTTTTGTGACGTCACATGACCACGCCCTTTGACCTATTTTTGGGGGTTTGGCCCGGGCCAAATTGTCAAAATTTTTGGGTTAATGACGGTACCGTCTACGGGGGTTATGCAAAAAGTTTTTTGGGGGTTTGGCCCGGCCGCCAAAATTTTTGGGTTAATGACGGTAGCGTCTACGGGGGTTATGCATTTTTGGGGGCTCGGGCCGCCAAAATTTTTGGGTTAATGACGGTAGCGTCTACGGGGGTTATGCATTTTTGGGGGCCCGGGCCGCCAAAATTTTTGGGATAATGACGGTAGCGGCTACGGGGGTTATGCAAAAAGTAAATAAGTGTGTATGTTGTTACGTGTATAAGGTATCTAGAGGGTGGTTTAGAAGAAGCGAAGGGGTTTTTAAGGGTAGCGTCTACGGGGATTACGCAAAAAGTAAGGGTGTATACAAGAACGGGGGTTATGCAAAAAGTAAATACGTGTGTAAGTTGTTACGTGTATAAGGTATCTAGAGGGTGGTTTAGAAGAAGCGAAGGGGTTTTTAAGTGTAGCGTCTACGGGGATTACGCAAAAAGTAAGGGTGTATACAAGAACAGGGGTTATACAAAAAGTAAATAAGTGTGTATGTTTTTACGTGTATAAGGTATCTAGGGGGTGATTTAGAAGAAGCGAAGACGGTTTTAAGGGTAGCGTCTATGGGGGAGGGGGGGCGTCTACGGGGATTATGAAGGGTGTGAACGGGGGTTATGCAAAATTTAACCTACATTATCCAGGTGTCGGTAATACACCTTGCCATCGTAGTCATTGCCATAACGGCGCTAACAACTATTTGTTATTCACCAGAGTGCCAAAACGGCCGTGTGTAGCTGGGGTAGCGAAGCTACTTTTCCCGTATACTGCGCATGTTTTCCAATACATATAGGTCTAAAAAGACACATTTCGACGATCTGCGCACGTGCTAAAAGGCATTTCTCCATATCTCTGTTATTATTTGTCGGATTGGAGTCTAATAAACGCCAATATGATTGTTCGAATATTATCGTATACAGGATGTACAAATATGCCATTAGGGCACTAGCACATATCTCTGCTATTGGTCAGATTGAAGTCAAATAAACGTTATTATATTTGTTAGAATATTATCGTATACAGGATGTGCAAAGATGCCTTTAGGGCACTAGCACATATCTCTGCCATTATTGGTGAGATTTTTATGGAAGAAAAGACATTATGATTGTTAGATTATTATCGTATACAGGATGTGCAAAAAGTATGCCATTAGGGCACTAGCACATATATCTGCTATTGGTCAGATTTTTATGGAACAAAAGACATTATGATTGTTAGATTATTATCGTATACAGGATGTGCAAAAAAAATATGCCATTAGGGCACTAGCACATATCTCTGCCATTATTGGTCAGATTTTTATGGAACAAAAGACATTATGATTGTTAGATTATTATCGTATACAAGATGTGCAAAAAAAGATGCCATTAGGGCACTAGCACATCTCTGCTATTGGCCAGATTTTTATGGAACAAAAGACATTATGATTATTAGATTATTATCGTATACAGGATGTGCAAAAAATATGCCAATAGGGCACTAGCATATATCTCTGCTATTTGTCAGATTTTTATGGAACAAAAGACATTAGGATTGTTAGACTATTATCGTATACAGGATGTGCAAAAAAGATGCCATTAGGGCACTAGCACATATCTCTGCTATTATTGGTCAGATTTTTATGGAACAAAAGACATTATGATTGTTAGATTATTATCGTATACAGGGTGTGCAAAAAATATGCCAATAGGGCACTAGCATATATCTCTGCTATTGGTCAGATTTTTATGGAACAAAAGATATTATGATTGTTAGATTATTATCGTATACAGGATGTGCAAAAAAGATGCCATTAGGGCACTAGCACATATCTCTGCCATTATTGGTTAGATTTTTATGGAACAAAAGACATTAGGATTGTTAGATTATTATCGTATACAGGATGTGCAAAAAGATGTCATTCGGGCACAAGCACATATCTCTGCTATTATTGGTCAGATTTTTATGGAACAAAAGATATTATGATTGTTAGATTATCATCGTATACAGGATGTGCAAAGAAGATGCCATTAGGGCACTAGCACATATTTCTGCTATTATTGGTCAGATTTTTATGGAACAAAAGACATCATGATTGTTAGATTATTATCGTATACAGGATGTACAAAAAAAGATGCCATTAGGACACTAGCACATATCTCTGCTATTGGTCAGATTGAAGTCGATCAAACGCGCTGGAAGATGAACTTATACCGATAACAGAACCAATTTCGTGACAACATAATGATTGTAAAGTTATGCGACTTAGAGGACTGCGATAGAAATTCTTAACTTGTTAAAAAAGAAATATGTGGTTCTTTAAATAGTTATATACGTGGAAAGTTTGGCGAATTGGTTTCTGTAAAACACTGTGTTAAGGCTAAGCTGTCTTTCCTCTTACTAACTAACAACAAAGTAGAATTTGCGGCCGTTAAACTCGATAGGCTACTTAAAGATATACCAGAAGAAGCGAAGCGATTTTTTAAGGGTAGCGTCTACGGGGATTACGCATGAGGGATTTACAATGTATATCTACCATTATTGCGACGTTTGACACGTGACACGCGACGTTAGACTTGGCGTTAGACACGTGACATCTGACGTTAAACGTGACGTTTGACATTACACGTGACGTTTGACATTACACGTGACGAGGTCTCTATTACGAAAATCTAAAGCGACGTTTCGATAATCATCATCATAACGAGGCTCTTCTTATAGGGTGTATAAAGATGCTATTATTGTGTTTGTTAATAATGATTTGAATCATTAGCGGTATGGTTTTTGTCGAGTATAGAGGTCAAATTGAGGAATTTATGATGAAAAATTGATCGATTCCTTGTATAAGTTTTCATTGTCACAATGTCACTGTTATTACACAAAAAGTTTTTCAATTGAATAACGTATCATTTTTCGCAACATTTTGTAGCCATACTATATAAATACCCCGCTGGATCATCACCGTTACAGTATGACAATGCTATATGAAATAAACTTTAAGAAAAAAATTTCAGTTAATATTTCTGGGGCCCCATCCTTCCTACCACTGATATAGATAAATTTTATTCAACTATTACTATCCTACCTATCAGTTATATAATTTTAAATATCCATTTAGAATTTATACCACATATTCAATTGTTCTCGTTTCATCACCTTGTATAATTTCCTTATAATTATATCAACACATGCATAAAGATAAATTGAATATTAATCATCAACTCCTTTCAATACAGGGGTTATAAACAGATTTTTTAAAAAAGTCAATATAAAATTTCAAATCTTTATTTTTCTCTGTAAATAACATTATAGAAAAAATGAAAATAACAACAGCATATCTTTATCTACACCTCTAGGGGCCGGCATCCCTGAAGTAAACTCTCGTCTGGTGAACCATTCCGCATAGTTATATTCATCTGGGGCAGTGCCTTCCCCCATACACGAAATAGGTTCGTCTTAGCTGTGAAAAATACAACAAAACTTTTACTGAAATGTAAATATTACAAAAGTTGAAAAAATACAGCAAAAATGTAATAATGACAAACGGTAAAAAGTAATTGAAAGATGTGATGAAAACTAGAAGATGTAATAAAAATTTAGGGTAAATGTATGAAAAGGTAATTAAAAAATGTAATGATATCTAATAGCGATTGTTATCGTGGAATTGACCTCTTTTGGCGTCATGATTGGTAACATTTATTTCTCAAGTCTTTTTGCTACATTGTCATGGATTTGTTTACGTATAGCTAATAATTCCTTTGGTGCTCCATCAAAGTACTCTGCTGTGGACTTTGTTTTTTTAAATGTTCGAAAAATATCAATCATTGTCGAATCTTCAGAGTTTTTACACATAAATATTCCCTTCTTCAGCATAAATTCGAAGTCATGAGGTAGGTAGTGTTTGGTAATTGCATCTGTTGAATCGTATTCCACATTACCATGTTCATTCCAAAAATGTGGTGTAATTGTAACTCCATTTGAGTAAAACTTTGTACCGACACATACTTTGGTCTTTATTTCATATTTCCTAGCTAGCTCATACAATATAAAACTTGTCGGAAGACATACTCCATGATAATTGTTTTTAATAAATTCTTGCTCTATACATGTTTTAATTAGATTAAGTTGAACGTTTTTGCGCATAAGATCTGTCATATTAGCGTCTGTTACAACTGTTCAGTACGAACGTCATGTGAAGAATGACGTTGCCAGTCATATCGGTATTATTTTTAATAAAACTATCGTAAATTTAGTAGTGAAAATAATATGTAATGAATGTATGACGTATTATTCAACTCTCTATTTCTAAATTTATCTTATTTACTAAAAAGACTACATAAACGGAAGTGTGTTAAATGAAAAGCTCAAATATTATAACTTGCAAATATTTTAAGGTTTTTGGAATGATTTGCAACAATTGTTGTAATGCAAATGTCTTCAAAACGAATGTTTCATATTTTAATTTCTTGTATACTTTTTATAAAAATGTTTATACATATCTTATACTTAAATCTGAAATACTGTTAAATTTTGAATAAACCTTCATTATATTGAAATATGATATCACTTTCCATTTTTACGGAACCCACAAAATGATATTAATTAAAATTTTCTAATCAGAGTATGATTAAATTTTTCCGTTAGAGAGAAATAACGGTTTTTGACTTTGTTATCTTTTAAAATATATAGAAACGTTATACCACATACCATTTTTTCCATATGTGAGCAAGGATGTGGCAATTTGATCTTCATTTTATTATAGAAATTATCTAAATACCGCTTCCTCATCACCGTTCTAAAAATTAGTAATTATTACTCTGATTTCGTTATAAAAAATATACAAGTTTTCACAAAATATGTACAGTAAAAAATTTCATCTCTTTCCATGGCCTACCCAGGAGGCAGTAAGCATAAGGCTTACCGGAGATGTTTAAGGCCTCGTTAAGATTCCCCGTCAAAAAGACAGGCCTACGGCATCACGAACACTTCAAATTTAAGTTCTTGGTCATTTTAGGGATGAAAGACCATCTTTTCTGTTAGTTGGGTCTTTTATCCATCTTTTACATGTTAGTTGGCATCACGAGCACTTATTTCAAATTTAATTGAAACGGCTCTTTAATTCGCCATGTAGGGAAAAAAGACCATCTATTCTGTTAGTTGGATCTTTCTATCCATCTTTTAAATGTTAGTTCAAATGGCATCACGAAAGACTTTAAATTTGAGTTCTTCGTCACATCGATGGGTTAAAGTGTAACAATTCATTAAATTCTCAAAAATTACTCAGTTTTTATATGATGGTTAAAGAGATCATATTTCAATCACCTTTTACATGTTTGGATATTTTTTTCAAGTGTAACAATTCATTAAATTCTCAAAAATTACTCATTTTTCAGTTTTTTATATCCAAAAGGTAGCGAAGTGTGATCAGGAAGAAATTTTCTCTTACTTGAATTTGGTTTATATTGTTTTTGAGTATTTTTCGTAATCACTTCATGATATTTAGTACGGATAATCTGTCTGTTTGTAATATAAATAGGATCTGATTTTTTCAAAACCATTTCCCTGATTTTTTCAAAATTGAGAATTTGTGAGGAGTTATAGTTCAGTGAAATACCCTTAACCTTAAACAAAACTGATTCTTTTCCATTAACTATATATTTATATGCATAGTTCTTTGGTCCACCACCACAAATTCTGTAATGTACCCACCACCCAATTCATCTGTTAAATCTCCAATGCAAGTACCTGTGGGTAGGTCAGGGAAATCAGGTTGTGAAATATTAATAATTGAGTCTGTGTCATAGTACAGAGCTCTTTCACCCACCTGATCCAGGTAGCTAAATAATTTTAATCTGGCTAAAGTTGTAACGTAGGCTGCCAAAACAACATTTACAGTAGAGGAAAGGTCATAACCCTCTTCTTTATGCTCCCATGTCACGATTAACGTTTCTTCATTTACCGGAAGAATAGTGTTTACATTTATTGCTGCGTTCGTCATCATTGAATAAAATTCCGCAGAATTTCTGATTATTGATGTTTTAGGTACATTTTCGCGTTGAGCAAATTTACCCCAAAACGAATTTAACATTAACTTAGCCAGTGATCTTAGACCTGGATTCTCAGATATTTCGGAAAATTCCAACAAAATGTCTTCTCTTTGAAGAAACTTCTCAATGTATTTGTCTTTATCTTCATTTGTGACACAATCTTTGGGCCATCCAGAGGATTCCTGTTTAATTTTAATAAATCTGTTCATCATAGCAGAGAATAAACCTTCTTGTTCTTTACTAAGTTGTATAGTGTCGTAACTCCACAATTCGTGAATATCCATCATCCTGTATCCTTTTTCAATAGCTTTCACAACTTCTTCAATCACCCAAGTACCTTCTAAACTTCTTTCATCATCATTGTGATTACAATCACCCTGAATAAAATCTTCACCGCATTTACGACACAAAACAAACATACATTTTTTATTCATTTTAGTCGGAAGTACAGGATGATACAAGTTTGTAGGCGGTCATATTTTACATTTTATTATACCCGACATTTGGAAAATGTCTGCTAGCATACATTCTTCTCCTACGTAAATTCTCTTAGGGTGACCAATAGGAAATTTGCCGAATTTACACACCCAATGGTAGAGAGAGCAAACGTCAACATATTTAATTTTCTCGTTTTCTTTCGCTTTATAATACTCGACGGTGTTTCCTGTTCTGCCCCCATATAACGAATGTCTAGGACTGGCCGGTAATTGTTTCACATAAGGGTGATTTTCTGTGAATTTTTTAATTTCGGGTGTTATATTTTTACGAAAATCACACTCCCACATCTGTATCACTTTAAAACCTGTACTCTCTAAATGTTTTATTCTTTTTTGGGTTCTGTCGTATCGGTTTTCCATACAATCAGCCGGGTCATCATCTAACGGATTTTCTCTGTCGTACTTAAAACATGTAGGGCAACATGATAATAACAGCCATGAAATTCAAACACTTGATTTTCAAATATACCATCCACCTTTACACCTACTACAACAGCTTCTGAACCCTTGACGGCATGGTGAATGTTGATATTTCTCTGCTTTTCTTCCCATACTAACCACTGTAGAGCTATTTTTGATTGGTTGTCTTTGAATCTATATCCGCCTTTAGGGATTATTCCAATTGTGTTTGATTTCAGAAAGTTTCGCCGAAAGACCTTGTTACAAGCAGAGGCTATGGTGCTTGCTTCAGTGAAGAGACAGACGTTTGACGTGTCCATAAGTTGGTGACGAAATTTGAGACAGGCCTGTGTTAAAATCTGTACATCCGAAACGCAATATTCCACAATTTCCTTTTGAAAGTCGAAAATTTCAGCGCTTCTCTCATTGTACCATTTAATTAATCTATCACGTGCGTCTTCTTTCAAATTATCCGGATCGTAAAATTCCAAAGCAGGTAATGGTCCAATATACTTTTGATTTTCCATTTTGTTGAAGAGATGTGGAAAATATCCTTTCTTCAGCTCTGAGAATCCAAAAGCTTTCGGTAGAGAAGACAGAGGCATCGGAAAGTAGTTGAGCGAATCCAGAAATTTAACATTTCCCACCGTCATTAGAATCAGTTTCGTACCACGCATAATCAGATCAGGTTTCAAATCAGTTTTAGTCAAAATGTAATTTAAAACAAATTGATGGTCGAAACCTCCACCATTGTGGGCGATAACAGCTACTTCTTTAAATTGTTTTCTTTGCGTTAGTACATTCTCCATTAATTTTGCTATTACATTATCTCTTAATATCTGTTCCCTGAATCCACAACTCTGACAAAACATTAGTTTACTTTCATTGATACATCTATGACATACTTTTGAATAAACACATAAATTGGGATCTTGCTGGAAAATTCCATCAGTTACTGCGTTTTCTTGTGTTGTTTCCAAGTCATAGAAAATAAACAAAAAGTCTTTAATGTTGGGAGATTTTCTATCAGGTTGCATATAACAAAGATGACTCTCTAGCTGTTTGGATTTACAAATTTTGCAGTAAACCTCCCCGCAAACGTGTTTTTTATCGGCGTATATCTTAAAACAACCATCACATCTTTTTATTTTACTACAGACCGTGTTCAGGTGTGCATTAAAACACTCATCTCCGTAAAAATCTCTCCCGCATTCATTACATCCACGTTTTACCACGTCTTTTGGGCACGCTGGTAATCTCCTACATGCAAAACATGTTCCACCACATTTATGCTCATTTTTATTATTGTAAGGTGTATGGCATGCCTCACAATAGTATCTACAACAGAAAGCTGCAGTTAAGGAGGTTATTACATTATAATGACCCTCATGGTAGAGTAAATTCAGTGAGGGACCATTACCATTACCTTCGAAAATGACCTCACGCCCTTTACTGCCGTACTGATAAACTGTTATTTTATAATTATTCAGATACTGCTGAAATTGTCGAAGTTCGGGTATTCCGCAGCCCTCTGGAGGGAATAAAACACCACTGGATTTCATCAGTTCCATAGCTCTGGTCGTTTGGAGTTTACCAACATCGTTTCGAATCTTAGTGTATTCGGGATTCCTAAAAGCCATAGCGACAATGAGAGCACGAGGTAGGCAAAGATTATCTTTGTTTTTTATTGAGACAATACCTCTTCTTTTATTGCTTTATTCATTGAAATTATTATATTTTTCTCCACCTTTTCCGTATGGCATCTTTACAGTTGTAATTCCCAAACAAAAAGTTTCCGTATTCATTCCCTTAGAATTCGATTGGTATATGGAAGAGATGTTCTTCCATACATCATCAACTGTCACTTCCGACGCAGGTCTAAACCGTATCCATCCCTCACCTCGTGCAAAATCTTTGGAACAAAAAGTAAATCCAACATAATCTTCAGAACCTACGTTTTCTGTCCCCTTCAAAACAATATCTTGGATGGCTTTTTTTTATCCAACCTACAGGTTCCGTTTCACTTGGTACAGGTTTAATTTTAAATTCCAAAGTTCGCCCCTGGACACCGAATCTACGTATTTTCTTGGTAAAATCTTTAATAATTTGAAAGTTTGCCATCTTTAAAAAATTCGAAAAAATGTCTCGCAAAAACTCGACTCCAAAAATCAGACAGTAGACACTCTGCTAGGATGTTGAAAAATTGTGAAAACTTTTCTCGACTTCAAATTACAAATCAGACAGTAGAACACAACAGCTTGTTATATATTCAAATTTTTCAATAATAAAAATCGCAAAAACTTTTTCAGTATCAAAAAACCAGACAGTAGAGACTCTACTAGGTTGTTAAAAATTGTAAAAACCTCTCTCGACTCCAAATTACTTTTCAGACAGTAGAACACAACAGCTTGTTAAATATTCAAATTTTTCAATAATCGCAAAAACTCAGTATAAAAAAAATCTCCAAAAAACTTACCTGCCAAATTAGCACACGCACATTTAAAACACAAATGGTCTGTTATGGACCGCGCTCCGTATTTATTCCTTTTCAAGTGAGATCACGTGACAAAAAAATGGTGATTTTGAATAAGGAAAAAAAATACACATTTCTATTAATGATTTATCATATTGATAATTTTTTCATCTACCAGCCAACGCCCTTGTTGATAAGAGCTGTGAAATTCCATATGATTTTATACAAGATTTTAAATTCATGAAGTAAGAGTCAGTTATTGAAAAATTCAGATTCTAGACACTGATTTTCGGTTATATATTATTTTGTAGAAAATAAGGAAATATAATACACATTTCATTTCTATAGATAATCAATGCTTCTATTTGGTAAAATTCAGATTCTTACTTTTTGCATTGGTTAATCCTATTAATGATTTAACATATTGATAATTTTTTTTTTCATCTACCAGCCAACGCGCTTGTTGATAAGAGCTGTGAAATTCCATATGATTTTATACAAGATTTTAAATTCATGAAGTAAGAGTCAGTTATTGAAAAATTCTGAGAAATATTCAAAGAAAATTTTAAAAATACACATCTCGTTTTTATAGATAATCAATGTTTCTATTTGGTAAAATTCAAATTCTTACTTTTTTGCAATGGAAAATCCTATTAATGATTTAACATATTGATAATTCTTTCATCTATCAGCCAACGCCCTTGTTGATAAGAGCTGTGAAATTCCGTATGATTTTAAAATGATGTGTGAAAACGCTTTTACCAGATTTTAAATTCATGAAGAGTCAATTATTTTCATTAAAATGGAAAATTGAGCTAGATTTTTTTTCATTCAAGTCAAATTATGTGTGAAAACGCTTTTACAAAATTTTAAAGAATTCATGAAGTAAGAGACAGTTATTGAAAAATTCAGATTCTACACACCGATTTCTCAGTTATTATTTTATTTCATATTAAAACGGTGGGATTGAGTTAGCTTTTTTCATTCAAAATCGTTAATTATTTAGTCATTGCGGTTGAAGATTATTTCTATGGTACTTGATAATTCAGAGAGCGTCATTTTTTGTGGGGTCGTGTGCAATTCTATAGTTAGGAAGCACGTGCAGACCAAATCATTTATTCAGACAATAGTGAACTTGTTTCAAAATATGATTAGATTGGAATGTCATGATTTCTGCTTTATAATTGTTAGTTGAAATCAGTTGTTATAATTTAAAACAATACAAAAATCTCACATTATATTAAATTCGCTTAGTAGGTAATATTTATGCGTTATTTCTATAGTTAGGAAGCACGTGCAGACCAAATCATTTATTCAGACAATAGTGAACTTGTTTCAAAATATGATTAGATTGGAATGTCATGATTTCTGGTTTATAATTGCAACTATAAAGAGTAGAAAATTGCATAATAGGTATACAGTTATACAATATGAATAACACCGGTGAGTAGCTTCTTTTTTCGATTATAACAAATAATTATGTTTTTTTCTTTTTTTATCAGACAGGAGAATAATAGCTCTCTTGAGAAGAAACCTATCCGCTGAACAACTTGTAAGTGTTTTTTATATTACTATTTTTTTTTCATTGATTCACTATGCATTTTTTCAAAAAACGGTTTATCTAACATTTTAATCAAATCTAATATATTCAGAATTGTATGTTTTTTTTTATTATAAAACACTGAACAGTTTGTACTTTTTATATTACTATTTTTTCATTGATTCACTATGCATTTTTTCAAAAAACGGTTTATCTAACATTTTAATCAATCTAATATATTCAGAATTGTATGTTTTTATTATAAATCAGCTTTATGACATTTTTTTATCAGAAAAAAGTGATTTTTATTTTGTGAATGAAAAAATATTTATAAAACAAATTACAATTTTTTGAAGAAATGTAATATTTTTTTTTAATCAAAGTGTCATATTTTAAATTACATGTTTTCATTATAAATCAGGTTTATGACAATTTTTATCTGAAAAACTGATTTTTATTTTGTAAATGAAAAAAAATATTTATAAAACAAATTACAATTTTTTGAAGAAATGTAATATTTTTTTTAATCAAAGTGTCATATTTTAAATTGCATGTTTTCATTATAAATTAGCTTTATGACATTTTTTTATCTGAGAACGAAAAAATATTTATAAAGCAAATCACAATTTTTTTTTTGAAGAAATGTAATATTTTTTAAATCAAACTGTCATATTTTTAAAATTGCATGTTTTCGTTATAAATCAGTTTTATGATTTTTTGTCTGAAAAAATTTCTATTCAGGCTCATTTTTGTGAAATCTGGTTTTTCATAGCTATCATCTTACAAGTGTTTTTTAAAATTACAGCTTTTTTTGAAGAAAATGTAATATTTTTTCGAAGTGTTATTTTCAAAATTGTTTTCATCATAAATCAGCTTTTGACATTTTATCTGAGAAAGTATCTATTTAAGTTCGATTCAACAAGGTAGTGTAATAAAAAAATTTACATTTTACCTTTTTTCAAAACCAATTTCTTTCCAAAACTATATGTTTATCATATATCAACGTAAATCTCAACTACTTTTATACTTTCTATATACTAACTTTCGAATCATAAAGAGATTGTGAAGCGTAATGTCCATGAAATAATTATTGAAACTTTTTTTTTGAAAATTAACTTTTTTCAGATGAAACCAACAACCATATTATATGGAGAGGGGACAACTCACCCCCCGATTTCAAACTAATTGGGGTAGTGGATGGACGCAATATTCATGTGCGGGATGCAGGATTAATGATTGAAGTATGGTGTAGGAGGAGATAAGGTATACTGTTATTTTAATTTTCAATAGAATGTTATTTATTTTTTTTTGTTCTTTACAGAAAACAATAAAAACAATATATTTAAAACATTTTGTATCATTTTCTATTCAACCTACGAATATTCAATCTTTGTGTGTTTTATTTGAAGTGTTTCGTCTGGAGGCGTTGAGTTTAATAAATGAGTGTTGAAAAAATATGGATCCAACGTTGTTGTACCTTGTGAAGTATTATAATGTTGCGAACGTTATTCAATTGAAAAAACTTTTTGTGACAATGAAAACTTATACAAGGAAAAGCCTAAAAATATCACTTTCTCACATTTTCATTTAATAGGAATAAAAATGCTTACAATTTATAACAATCACTCAAATTTTGATAAGAATAACATTGGCTTGGTGACAATGAAAACTTATACAAGGTGATGTTAAAACGAAGAACGAAAATATGAATATGTTTATGATTGAGAAGAATTCCACTTTTTTTTTGTCACGTGATTATTATGCTTGGATATTGTATTCTATTACAGTGTCGTTTTTATTCCACAAACTATTCGCACTTTACAGAAATAAAAAAAACAATTGAAGCAATGTGTTTTATTTCCTATTTCAATCTTTGTGTGTTTTATTTGAAGTGATCTGTTTCGTCTGGAGGTATTGAGTTTAACAATATGTAAATGAGTGTTTTTCATATGAAAATGTGGATTTAAGGTTGTTTACCTTTGCGAGGCTCTATAAAGAATACTCTTTCATATAACAAAATATAATTATGTTCTTCACAGAAAAAATATTCCATCCAACATCAAAAAATTTGCTCTTTCTTTAGCATTTCAGTGGTTTATTCTGAATTGTACCTAAAACGAAATAAAAACATTGAAGGTGTTTATTATCATAGATTAAATGTGTTATTCAGTGCAGAGCAAAAGGGCGTTAGGCCTTACTGCACATGTTGTCACGTGATAGGGTTTGTTTGATTCGTCGTTTATTCCACGTAGCTGAATTGGTTAAATTGCAATAAAAACGCTCTACCTATTACAATGGAGTTTTTGTTCGACTAAAAAAATATCTTCTATTACGTCACAATCCTGGCGTCACTTCTTTAGTCTCCAGGCCTCCAGAAGCCCCATTTCTTTGAGAGGCTCCTGGTGGGGCATCCTGTATATACGGTATCTTACTACACCCTGTATCCAAACTGATGCGTCGTTTTCACAGTGCCAATGCTCTAACGACTGCGCATCATCTGTTCATTTCCTCGACCCCAAAACTGTGCAAAATGGTATATTTTATGACTACACCCTGTATATAAGAAACCACCCTTTTTGGTACATTCTGGTATAATTATTACTACACTCTGTATCTTTTTTGTACATGAAAAGGTATCTTTACACCCTGTTCGAGTTACATCCTGTATATACGGTATCATTCTACATCCTGTTGCATATCTTCTATTAGGTCACTTCTTTAATCTCTACACCACCAGAAGCTTCGTCACAAAGTCTCCAGTCGGTGGCGACCAGAGTGCCCTTATAGCAAAAACATACACACTTATTTACTTTTTGCATAACCCCCGTTCACACCCTTATTTACGTAATCCCCGTAGATGCTCCCCTCCCCGTAGACGCTACCCTTAAAACCCTCTTCGCTTCTTCTAAATCACCCTCTACCTTATACACATAAAAACATACACACTTATTTACTTTTTACATAACCCCTGTTCTTGTATACACCCTTGCGTAATCCCCGTAGACGCTACCCTCCCCCGTAGACGCTACCCAAACCCCTTCGCTTCTTCTAAACCACCCTCTACCTTATACACATAACAACATACACACTTACTTTTTGCATAACCCCCGTTCTTGTATACACCCTTGCGTAATCCCCGTAGACGCTACCCTTAAAAAACCCCTTCGCTTCTTCTGGTATATCTTTAAGTAGCCTATCGAGTTTAACGGCCGTAAATTCTACTTTGTTGTTAGTTAGTAAGAGGAAAGACAGCTTAGCTTTAACACAGTGTTTTACAGAAACCAATTCGCCAAACTTTCCACGTATATAACTATTTAAAGAACCACATATTTCTTTTTTAACAAGTTAAGAATTTCTATCGCAGTCCTCTAAGTCGCATAACTTTACAATCATTATGTTGTCACGAAATTGGTTCTGTTATCGGTATAAGTTCATCTTCCAGCGCGTTTGATCGACTTCAATCTGACCAATAGCAGAGATATGTGCTAGTGTCCTAATGGCATATTTTTTTTGTACATCCTGTATACGATAATAATCTAACAATCATGATGTCTTTTGTTCCATAAAAATCTGACCAATAATAGCAGAAATATGTGCTAGTGTCCTAATGGCATCTTTTTTTTGTACATCCTGTATACGATAATAATCTAACAATCATAATGTCTTTTCTTCCATAAAAATCTCACCAATAATGGCAGAGATATGTGCTAGTGCCCTAATGGCATCTTTTTTGCACATTCTGTATACGATAATAATCTAACAATCATAATGTCTTTTGTTCCATAAAAATCTGACCAATAATGGCAAAGATATGTGCTAGTGCCCTAATGGCATCTTTTTTGCACATCCTGTATACGATAATAGTCTAACAATCCTAATGTCTTTTGTTCCATAAAAATCTGACCAATAGCAGAGATATATGCTACTGCCCTATTGGCATATTTTTTGCACATCCTGTATACGATAATAATCTAACAATCATAATGTCTTGTTCCATAAAAATCTGACCAATAGCAGAGATATGTGCTAGTGCCCTAATGGCATCTTTTTTTGCACATCTTGTATACGATAATAATCTAACAATCATAATGTCTTTTGTTCCATCAAAATCTGACCAATAATGGCAGAGATATGTGCTAGTGCCCTAATGGCATATTTTTTTGCACATCCTGTATACGATAATAATCTAACAATCATAATGTCTTTTGTTCCATAAAAATCTGACCAATAGCAGATATATGTGCTAGTGCCCTAATGGCATATTTTTTGCACATCCTGTATACGATAATAATCTAACAATCATAATGTCTTTTCTTCCATAAAAATCTCACCAATAATGGCAGAGATATGTGCTAGTGCCCTAATGGCATCTTTTTTGCACATTCTGTATACGATAATAATCTAACAATCATAATGTCTTTTGTTCCATAAAAATCTGACCAATAGCAGATATATGTGCTAGTGCCCTAATGGCATATTTTTTGCACATCCTGTATACGATAATAATCTAACAATCATAATGTCTTTTCTTCCATAAAAATCTCACCAATAATGGCAGAGATATGTGCTAGTGCCCTAATGGCATCTTTTTTGCACATTCTGTATACGATAATAATCTAACAATCATAATGTCTTTTGTTCCATAAAAATCTGACCAATAATGGCAAAGATATGTGCTAGTGCCCTAATGGCATCTTTTTTGCACATCCTGTATACGATAATAGTCTAACAATCCTAATGTCTTTTGTTCCATAAAAATCTGACCAATAGCAGAGATATATGCTACTGCCCTATTGGCATATTTTTTGCACATCCTGTATACGATAATAATCTAACAATCATAATGTCTTGTTCCATAAAAATCTGACCAATAGCAGAGATATGTGCTAGTGCCCTAATGGCATATTTTTTTGCACATCTTGTATACGATAATAATCTAACAATCATAATGTCTTTTGTTCCATCAAAATCTGACCAATAATGGCAGAGATATGTGCTAGTGCCCTAATGGCATATTTTTTTGCACATCCTGTATACGATAATAATCTAACAATCATAATGTCTTTTGTTCCATAAAAATCTGACCAATAGCAGATATATGTGCTAGTGCCCTAATGGCATATTTTTGCACATCCTGTATACGATAATAATCTAACAATCATAATGTCTTTTCTTCCATAAAAATCTCATCAATAATGGCAGAGATATGTGCTAGTGCCCTAAAGGCATCTTTGCACATCCTGTATACGATAATATTCTAACAAATATAATAACGTTTATTTGATCTCAATCTGACCAATAGCAGAGATATGTGCTAGTGCCCTAATGGCATCTTTGTACATCCTGTATACAATAATATTCGAACAATCATATTGGCGTTTATTAGACTCCAATCCGACATATAATAACAGAGATATGGAGAAATGCCTTTTAGCAAGTGCGCAGATCGTCGAAATGTGTCTTTTTAGACCTATATGTAACGGAAAACATGCGCAGTATACGGTAAAAGTAGCTTCGCTTCGCTACCCCAGCTACCCACGGCCGTTTTGGCACTCTGGTGAATAACAAATAGTTGTTAGCGCCGTTATGGCAATGACTACGATGGCAAGGTGTATTACCGACACCTGGATAATGTAGGTTAAATTTTGCATAACCCCCGTTCACACCCTTCATAATCCCCGTAGACGCCCCCCCCTCCCCCATAGACGCTACCCTTAAAACCCTCTTCGCTTCTTCTAAATCACCCCCTAGATACCTTATACACGTAAAAACATACACACCTATTTACTTTTTGCATAACCCCTGTTCTTGTATACACCCTTACTTTTTGCGTAATCCCCGTAGACGCTACCCTTAAAAACCCCTTCGCTTCTTCTAAACCACCCTCTAGATACCTTATACACGTAACAACATACACACTTATTTACTTTTTGCATAACCCCCGTTCTTGTATACACCCTTACTTTTTGCGTAATCCCCGTAGACGCTACCCTTAAAAACCCCTTCGCTTCTTCTAAACCACCCTCCAGATACCTTATACACGTAACAACATACACACTTATTTACTTTTTGCATAACCCCCGTAGCCGCTACCGTCATTATCCCAAAAAATTTTGGCGGCCCGGGCCCCCAAAAATGCATAACCCCCGTAGACGCTACCGTCATTAACCCAAAAATTTTGGCAATTTGGCCCGGGCCAAACCCCCAAAAATAGGTCAAAGGGCGTGGTCATGTGACGTCACAAAAAGTTCCCACGCTCAACCAGCCCATACTCTACTTTCATATTCACTAGAATAACGGTTGTGAACTGTCAAAAGTCATTGTCGGGCCGTAGGAGGGGGTACAGGTCGATATAAATATTAATTAATTCTATTAAAAAATAACATTCCTACGGCCAGTCAATGACTTTTGACAGCTCACAATGATGAATCTATTGAATATTAACATGATCCATCGAGTCTGAATGCGTGCCATCGCTCTGTTATTTTTTTATGGAATTAATTAATATTTATATCGATCTGTACCCCCTCCTACGGCCCGACAATGGCTTTTGACAGCTCACAATGAATATTCTATTGAATATGAACATTATCCATCGAGTCTGAATGCGTGCCATCGCTCTGTTATTTTTTTATAGAATTAATTAATATTTATATCGACCTGTACCCCCTCCTACGGCCCGACAATCACTTTTAATAGTTCACAACCATTATTCTTTTGAATATGAACATTATCCATCGAGTCTGGATGCGTGCCATCGCTTTGTTAGTTTTTTATAGAACGAATTAATATTTAAATCGACCTGTACCCCCTCCTATGCCCCGACAATGACTTTTGACAGTTCACAATGATGATTCTATTGAATATGAATATTATCCATCTACTCCCAATGCGTGCCATCGCATTGTTATTTTTTTATAGAATGATAGGTACGTGTGCGCGGTGTTGCCACATCGAAACCGTGGCTGTTTTCATACCCGTTCGTTAACTATACACCTGCACTAAATACATTAGTGTAAAATTTTAGTCAATAAAGCTTATTCAAGTGGGAAATGCGTATCAAATGGCGCACTAATTCACAGCCCACTATATATTCACTGCCACTTTTACTGTCGTTTCGCCACACCTGAAACACAATCCAGTAGTGACTGGAGACTTACTAGTGAGACAAAAGGCGAGAGGAGTTAGCGCGTTAACTGAAAGTCATATGTACCATTCTACGGCAGGCAATTACACTCATTTCCCACTAAAATAGAGTAAGTAAAGAAAACAAACGCGTTACTGCACCTTAAATCACTTTGTTATTACAGTATTATTATGCTGTTACTCTTACATCGAGTTTTTACTGTGTTAATTCGAAACTTCATTTTATAACAAATTCTATTAGTATTTTACATACTCTTAAAAAGTTTCGAAAAACTAATTTCAATTTCTTTAACAGTTACAGGACTGCTAAGAAATGGAAAATATATTAAAACAAATGCCAATTATGGGATTATGATATGTGTATTTTGTGGAAATTTATACACGAAACAAGTAGAATTTTTTTGCCACTTTTCAACACATCATTGCATAAAACGAAACAAATTATATAATATTAAATTTCACCAAAAAAATCGAAGTGGCACTAAGACTGGATTCATTGACATTGGCATTTTAAGAAATCTTGGTGTAAAAGATGAAATTGAAATAGTTGAACATGAATTGAAAGCAGAGTTGCTGAAAACCACATATCAGTTCAATGACCTGAAGAGAATACTAAATAAAACGAAATTTCACCAGGAAAATACAAGTTACCGAAAAAGGCAAGGAACTAACCTTACTATTCTCAGAAATCTTGATGAAGATGTAAAAAATGGAATTGTTGAACATAATTTGAAAGCAGAGTTGCATGATATCAGATGCAATGGCAATTTCAAGTTGAGTATAGATGAAGATCAGAAATTGAAGAAAAGTGATTCACACAGACATTTACAAGCTCACAAACTTAACATTTCATCGAAAACTTCTTCACCGAAAAGCCATTTTAGTACACGTTTACCAATTCACACAGGAGAAAAGCCATTTAAATGTAACGTTTGTTCGAAAACATTTTCACGGAAATATAATTTAAATACACATTTGCGTACTCACACAGGAGAAAAGCCTTTCAAATGTAATATTTGTTCGAAAACATTTTCACAGAAAACTACTTTAACTACACATTTGCTCACTCACACAGGAGAAAACCCTTTCAAATGTAACATTTGTTTGAAATCTTTTGCAGTCAAATCTCATTTAACTTCACATTTGCGTACCCACACCGGAGAAAAGCCTTTCGAATGTAATATTTGTTCGAAAACATTTTCACGGAAAACTACTTTAACTACACATTTGTGTACTCACACAGGAGAAAAGCCTTTCAAATGTAACATTTGTTTGAAATCTTTTGCAGTCAAAATTCATTTAACTTCACATTTGGGTACTCACACCGGAGAAAAGCCTTTCAAATGTAACATTTGTTTGAAATCTTTTGCACTCAATACTAATCTAACTACACATTTGCGTATTCACACAGGAGAAAAGCCTTTCAAATGTAATATTTGTTCGAAAACATTTTCACATAAAACTACTTTAACTACACATTTGTGTACTCACACAGGAGAAAAGCCTTTCAAATGTAACATTTGTTTGAAATCTTTTGCAGTCAAAATTCATTTAACTTCACATTTGGGTACTCACACCGGAGAAAAGCTTTTCAAATGTAACATTTGTTTGAAATCTTTTGCACTCAAAACTAATCTAACTACACATTTGCGTATTCACACAGGAGAAAAGCCTTTCAAATGTAATATTTGTTCGAAAACATTTACACAGAAAACTACTTTAACTACACATTTGCGTATTCACACAGGAGAAAAGCCTTTCAAATGTAACATTTGTTTGAAATCTTTTGCAGTCAAAATTCATTTAACTTCACATTTGCGTACTCACACCGGAGAAAAGCCTTTCAAATGTAATATTTGTTCGAAAACATTTTCACAGAAAACTACTTTAACTACACATTTACATACTCACACAGGAGAAAAGTCATTCAAATGTAACATTTGTTTGAAATCTTTTGCAGTGAAAACTAATTTAACTATACATTTGCGTACTCACACAGGAGAAAAGTCATTCAAATGTAACATTTGTTTGAAATCTTTTTCAGAGAAGAGTAATTTAACTAGACATTTGCGTACTCACACAGGAGAAAAACCATACAAATGTAACATTTGTTTGAAATCTTTTTCAGACAAGAGTAATTTAACTACACATTTGCGTACTCACACAGGAGAAATGTAATTTATCTCCGCATTGGCGTACTCGCATAGGAGAAAAGGCTTTCAAATGTAACATTTGTTTAAAATCTTTTGCTGTCAAACTATTTTAACTACACATTTGCGTACTCGCACAGGAGCGCACAGGGGAAAAGCCTTTCAAATGCAACATTTGTTTCAAAACTTTTTCAGAGAAAAGTAGTTTAACTTCAAATTTGCGTACTCACAGGAGAAAAGCCTTTCAAATGCAACATTTGTTTCAAATCTTTTTCAGAGAAAAGTAGTTTAACTTCAAATTTGTGTACTCACACAGGAGAAAAGCCTTTCAAATGTAACATTTGTTTAATATCTTTTGCTGTCAAACTATTTTAACTACACATTTGTGTACTCGCACAGGAGCGCACAGGAGAAAAGCCTTTCAAATGCAACATTTGTTTCAAATCTTTTTCAGAGAAAAGTAGTTTAACTTCACATTTGCGTACTCACACAGGAGAAAAGCCTTTCAAATGTAACATTTGTTTGAAATCTTTTGCAGTCAAAACTATTTTAACTACATATTTGCGTACTCATACAGGAGAAAAGTCTGTCAATTGCAACATTTGTTTCAAATCTTTTCCAGAGAAAAGTAATTTAACTACACATTTTGCGTAGTCACACAGGAGAACAGTCATTCAAATGTCACATTTGTTTGAAATCTTTTGCAGTCAAATCTAGTTTAACTACACATTTACGTGCTCCACAGGAGAAAAACCTTTCAAATGCAACATTTTTTTCAAATCTTTCTCAGAGAAAAGTAATTTAGCTATACATTTGCGTACTCACACAGGAGAAAAGCCTTTCAAATGTAACATTTGTTTTGAAGCTTTGGCAGTCAAAACTACTTTAACTGCACATTTGCGTACTGACAAAGGAGAAATGTAACATTTGTCCGAAAACATTTTCACAGAAAAGTCATTTAAATGGACATTTGCTTACTCACACTGGAGAACATCTATTCAAATGTAACATTTGTTCGAAATCATTTGCAGAGAAAAGATATTCTATACATTTGCATACTCACACAGGAGAAAAGCCATCAAATGTAATATTTTTTTTAAATATTTTGCAAGGAAAAGTAGTAGTACATTTGCTTAGTCAAACAGAAGAAATCAATACAAACCTGATATTTGTATGAAGGCTTCTACACATGAACATTCAACAATCATTTTATATTGAAATATACTTTTGCCATGAAGGAGAAAAACATTTCATATTGCATAAATCTGGAGTATCTTCAAGTGTTACATAAGACTTTAGCTCACCTCTCAGCATACATCATCAATAATCTAAGCAGTTATACATATTACAATAGAATAAACAATATATTTACCAATTATAAGTGATTTTACACAAAATAATAATTATAATGTGATAATTTGGAATATTAAGATAAAGTCTATAAACCTGGTATAATATTAGTGTTTCGCGCGATCTCACTTTGTTTTAGTAAAATCGCAAAATGCGGGAAGAATAGTTACTTTCACATATAAATCTCGAAGGACCAGATAATGTGATGTGGCAAACGCTGTTTTCTGTTACGTTAAGGATTGTTCGGTTGCTGAACAATTACGACTATATCACTGTTTACTAGCTATAAGGTGTAAGATTTATCACATTATTTGATTTGATTTTAGTTTATGATTGTTTTACTTTCAATTATACCTGTAACATACCGGCTAATGATGTAACGTAAGTAGTAGTAGTTAGAGCCGTATTTATGATACGCTCAGTGTGGGTTTAAGTAGGGGACATCATGTTGGAAATTGGTCAATGGGTCATAAGATTTTAAACTGGAACCGTCATAAACGACGGTTGAGTTGTGTGTTGCTTGGGTCGCTTTTTTTGTCATGAAAAAAGGTATTTTCGTTATAGATAAGGAAAACTTTTAAGATAGTTTTTTATATGGAGAGATAAGGTTAAAATTGATATTTGAGGATTTTGAAGTTTTAAATAGATATTATGAACGAATTTTAAGCAGAAATTATGTGTGTGATAAAATGAACTTTTGCTAATTTTATGAAAGTTCTTAGATCTTGATTAATATTTTCGCATTATCAACGGATACTGGAGGGGAGCTTTAGTATATAGGTCTCATTTGCGTATACGTGAATTTTACAAAAGATGTTATTAGTTCGTTGTATAAATAGAAACCATTAGTGGTCCCAAAATGGATCCCTGAGGAACTCCCGAATCCAAAATTTTGATTGTTCTGGCGTAATTTGGACACATTCTTGACGATTATTTAAATAATTTCGCAAAGGGTTAATAGTACTTTCAGAAATTCCTATATAATCTAATATGTTAAGCATCAATTTATGATTTATAGTGTGTAAAGCTCGGAAAAAATCCAACAATACTAAAATTGTACATTTACCGACATCTATAGCAGAAATGATATCATCAGATGGACTCGTTGAAGCTGTGGTGCAGATATAACCGAAAACCAGACTGAACTCTAGGAAGTATTGAGTTAATTGTTAAATGTTTCCTTATTTGCAGTTCCATCGCCCTTTCCTGAGTTTTGGAAAGCATAGGAAGAATACTTATTCTTCTTAGATCTTTAAACTCGCAGGGATTTTGATTTGTTGGCAATATTTTTACGATCTTCCATACATTGGGAACTAGTATTGTTTTTCCCTTTCCTTTCCCGTGATTTCATTACATATACTCCACGTACATTTATTTTTATTATCTGAATTAATTATTCTATGTTTATAATATCCTTTTTTTGTATTTACTAACCGATTGTCATATTTCTTTTTAAGTTCTATGTATTCATCTTTAAGAGCAGGGTTATGCTTATATAGTATTGATAATACATCTAATTTATTTTTAATTTCGCTTATTTCATTACTCTTAATATAATTCTGTTTTTTTAATAATTTAACATATTTCAGGGGAAAACATTCACTGAACAATGTGCTGAAATAATTAATAAACACATTCCATTGTTCATCGACTTCATAAGCTTTACATGTATACACTAGGTTCCAATCTTGAACTTTAAGTTGATTGATGAAATTATTAATATTTTCATTACTGAAAAATCTCTTACACACATGATTAACTGGTTTTACTACTATACTTTTAAATGTTATTCTCTGTGTACAATGATCTGATGTGTGAGTATCTATTAAATCCGTCTTATAATTTCCTTTAAAATTTGTGTATATATTGTCTATGCAACTTTTAGTTTTGTAAGTTATCCTTGTGTCCTCATTAATTACATGACAAAGACTAAATGGCTCGTTTAAAGCTAATAGTTTAGATTTTATGGTAGGGGTAGCCTATTATTGCCGATGACATTTGCGCAAACCATCGCAGCGAAGCGATCTTGTTGAACTTTGAAGCCTGGAGCACGTTTTTCAGAGAGTGATGCTATTGTCTTTCAGTTGAGCCCAGTTTCATGACAATAATAAACTAGCAGTGTAAAATTAATCAATTTTGCGGGTTCCATTGTCTTTCATGCTTCCATGCTCTGCATTGTTCTCTTTTATCAGCATCGTGTTTTATATCGTTAACTATTGTTCTCCTAAAACTATAAATTAGCGCTACACTCGTTGCAGTTTCACAATTTGTTAACCGTTTTATAATTTTAAGTTTTTAGGTTAAATCCTAAAACAACACGTTTGCGTTTTTAAGACGTTTTGTTCAGTCACTGGAACACACACACCTGCACTAAATTCATTAGTGTAAAATATTAGTCAATAAAGCTTATTCAAGTGGGAAACGTGTATCAAATGGGGCACTAATTCACAGCCCACTAAATACACTGCCACATTGACAGACTTTTCGCCACAACTGAAATACAATCCAGTGGTGACTGGTGACTTACAAGTGAGACAAAAGACGAGAGGAGTTAGCGCGTCTTCTGAAGGTCATATGTACCATTCAACGGCGGGCGTGTACACTCATTTCCCACTAAAATAGACTAAGTAAACAAAACAAACGCG
This sequence comes from Galeruca laticollis, assembly GCA_963921935.1. Taxonomy (NCBI): domain Eukaryota; kingdom Metazoa; phylum Arthropoda; class Insecta; order Coleoptera; family Chrysomelidae; genus Galeruca; species Galeruca laticollis. The sequence goes on along the minus strand of OY998181.1, from coordinate 161,280,973 downwards.
CCACTCCACTTAATACTTTATTATTACAGTATTATTATGCCGTTACTCTTACATCGAGTTTTTACTGTGTTAATTTCTAACTTCATTTTATAACAAATTCTATTAGTATTTTACATACTCTTAAAATACTTTTTCGAATAATATTGTTAGCAACCATTAGCATTGATAAAATTTGTAGATTTTTATACTTTTTATACAAATTTCAAAGTTTCGAAAAACTAATTTCAATTTTCTTGAACAGTTACAGGACTGCTAAGAAATGGAAAATATATTAAAACAAATGCTAATGATGGGATCATGATATGTGTATTTTGTGGAAATTTATACACGAAACGAGTAGAATTTTTTTGCCACTTTTCAACACATCATCGTATAAAACGAAACAAATTATATAATATCAAATGTCACCATAAAAGTAGAAGTGGCACTAAGACTGGATTCATTGGAATCTTGGTGTAAAAGATGAAATTGAAATAGTTGAACATGAATTGAAAGCAGAGTTGCAGAAAACCACATATCAGTTCAATGAACTGAAGAAAATACGAAATAAAACGAAATTTTACCAGGAAAATACCAGTTACCGAAAAAGGCAAGGAACTGACATTACCATTCTCAGAAGTCATGATGAAGTTGTAAAAAATGAAATAGTTGAACATGATTTGAAAGCAGAGTTGCAAGATATCAGATGCAATGACAATTTCAAGTTGAGTATAGATGAAGATCAGAAATTGAAGAAAAGTGATTCACACAGACATTTGCAAGCTCACAAACGTAATATTTCTTCGAAAACTTTTTCACAGAAAAGCCATTTTAGTACACATTTGCCAATTCACACAGGAGAAAAGCCATTTAAATGTAAAATTTGTTCGAAAACATTTTCACAGAAAAATTATTTAAATATACATTTGCGCACTCACACAGGAGAAAAACCTTTCAAATGCAACATTTGTTTCAAATCTTTTTCAGAGAAATGTAAATTAACAAGACATTTGCGTACTCACACAGGAGAAAAACCTTTCAAATGTAACATTTGTTTCAAATCTTTTTCAGAGAAACATAAATTAACAAGACATTTGCACACTCACACAGGAGAAAAACCTTTCAAATGTAGCATTTGTTTGAAACCTTTTGCAATCAAATCTAATTTAACTACGCATTTCCGTACTCACACAGGAGAAAAACCTTTCAAATGTAACATTTGTTTCAAATCTTTTTCAGTGAAAGATAAATTAACTATACACTTGCGTACTCACACAGGAGAAAAGCCTTTCAAATGTAACATTTGTTTCAAATCTTTTTCAGAGAAACATAAATTAACAAGACATTTGCACACTCACACAGGAGAAAAACCTTTCAAATGTAGCATTTGTTTGAAACCTTTTGCAATCAAATCTAATTTAACTACGCATTTCCGTACTCACACAGGAGAAAAACCTTTCAAATGTAACATTTGTTTCAAATCTTTTTCAGAGAAACATAAATTAACAAGACATTTGCACACTCACACAGGAGAAAAACCTTTCAAATGTAGCATTTGTTTGAAACCTTTTGCAATCAAATCTAATTTAACTACGCATTTCCGTACTCACACAGGAGAAAAACCTTTCAAATGTAACATTTGTTTCAAATCCTTTTCAGTGAAAGATAAATTAACTACACATTTGCGTACTCACACAGGAGAAAAGCCTTTCAAATGTAACATTTGTTTGAAATCTTTTGCAATCAAATCTAATTTAACTACGCATTCCCATACTCACACAGGCGAAAAACCTTTCAAATGTAACATTTGTTTCAAATCTTTTTCAGTGAAAGATAAATTAAGTACACATTTCCGTACTCACACAGGAGAAAAACCTTTCAAATGTAAGATTTGTTTGAAATGTTTTCCAGTAAAAAGTACTTTAACTAAACATTTGCGTACTCACACAGGAGAAAAGCCTTTCAAATGTAATATTTGTTTGAAATCTTTTGCAGACAAATCTCATTTAACTGTACATTTCCGTAATCACACAGGAGAAAAACCTTTCAAATGTAACATTTGTTTGAAATCTTTTGCAGACAAATATAATTTAACTGTACATTTCCGTACTCACACAGGAGAAAAACCTTTCAAATGTAACATTTGTTTCAAATCGTTTTCAGCGAACAATAAATTAACTACACATTTGCGTACTCACACAGGAGAAAAGCCTTTCAAATGTAACATTTGTTTCAAATCTTTTGCAGTCAAATCTTATTTAACTGCACATTTACGTACTCACACAGGAGAAAAACCTTTCAAATGTAACATTTGATTCAAATCTTTTTCAGAGAAATTTAGATTAACAGCACATTTGCGTACTCACACAGGAGAAAAACCTTTCAAATGCAACATTTGTTTCAATTATTTTTCAGAGAAATTTAAATTAACAACACATTTGCGTAATCACACAGGAGAAAAACCTTTCAAATGTAACATTTGTTTCAAATCTTTTTCAGAGAAACGTAAATTAACTACACATTTGCATACTCACAGAGGAGAAAAACATTTCAAATGTAAGATTTGTTTGAAATCTGTTTCACAGAAAAGTAGCTCAACTTCACATTTGCGTAGTCACTCAGGAGAAGAGCCTTTCAAATGTAACACTTGTTTCAAATCTTTTGCAGTCAAAACTACTTTAACTACACATTTGCGTACTCACACAGGAGAAATTTAACATTTTTTCGAAAACGTTTTCACAGAAAAGTCATTTAAATGCACATTTGCCTACTCACACAGAAGAAAAGTAGTTTATCTTCATATTTGCATACTTACACAGGAGAAAAGCTATCAAATGTAATACTTTTTTTTTGAAATATTTTGTAAGGAAAAGTAATAGTACATTGGCTTAGCAATCAGATGAAATCAATGTTTGTATGAAAAGTTCTACACATGAACATTAAACAATCATTTTATATTGAAACATTCTTTTGCCATGTAGGATAAAAACATTTCATATTGCATATATTTGCAGTATCTTCAAGTGTTACATAAGACTTTGGCTCACCTAACAGCATGCATAATCAATAATCTAAGGAGTTATACATATTACAATAGAATAAACAATATATTCACCGATTATAAATGATTTTACACAAAATAATAATTATAATGTGATAATTTGGAATATTAAGATAAAGTCTATAAAACTGGTATAATATTAGTACAAGTCATAAGGTAATTATGTTATCATGTTGCCGAACTATCAAAATAGAATAATAGTCCAGTTAGTGTTGTAATATGTAAAGCTATCGTATTTTGAGAAGACGTGGAGAAATCATTGGAAGGTTATTTAAAGTTTGTGGCAAATGGTCAAATTAATTCATTTTATGTAGATACTGTACTGTATCAGTAACTTTGGTTTCGACTTCATACAGAATTGACTCTGCCACAGGTCCTTTTCAAAATACTATATCTCTAATTACCTTCATTCCCATATTTTCAGTAGGTTGTAAAACCGATTGCTAATCGATAATCTTCTTGTGAAAGTAAAGATTATGCCTTAGTACATTCGTATTAAATATCAACAATACAGATTTATACATAGAGAACTTAATAATAATAATAAACGCCTTTATTATTCTCAAATAACAAAATTATATATTTTTTTTAAATTTGAATACATGATGTAGCAGTAGGTACCTACCTATTCAAAGTAAAGGGCTGAGTTAATTTTCTGTTATGACACCTAGGCTGATTACAAAAATATTCTTCCACTCAACTCATTAAAGAAATAAAAACATATGTCTGTTATATATAATTAAGTAAATAGAAAAAAGTGATCGGAGTAACTATACTGGTATAATAAGTGCGGGTAAGAAAACAATTACTTATGATTGTATCTGAAGTAATATATTTTTAAAGTTGGCTTTGAAATTTAAATCATCACATTTTTTCAAGGTTTCAGGAACATCGTTATAAATAAAACATATTTGGTATTGAAAGCACCGTCTGAATAGTTCAGTATTAAATGTAGGTGGTGATAGAAGACCTTCAATTCTTAGACTTAAATGCATTCTGTACTTTCTGTATTTTGTTTTTATAAAGGAGTGTTAAATCTGGATCATACAATAAATCTGCAAAATTGAAGTGTGATACAATGATCTGTCGCTAATTTTATGAAAGTTGTTAGTTCTTGATTAATATTTTCGAAATATCAACATGCATTTTACAGGTTTGTAAATATGTTATTAAGTTCATTGTATAAATCGAAAACAGTGGTTCCCCTGAATCAAAGTTAAAAGTTTCTATTGGTCTTATGTAATTTGGACACATTGTTGACTATTATTTAAATAATTACGCAAAAGGTTAATGGCACATTCAGAAGATCCTATATAATGTAATATGTCAAGCATCAATTTATGAGTGTGAAGAGTTCGGCTAAAATCCAACAATGCTAAAATTGTACATTTACCGACATCTATAGCAGATCTGGACTCGTTAAAGCTGTGGTGCAGATATAACCTTTGCGAAAACCAGACTGAACACTAGGAAGTATTGAGTTAATTGTTAAATGTTCCCTTATTTGCAGTTCCATCGCCCTATCCTGAATTTTGGAAAGCACAGGGAGAATACTTATTCTTCTTAGATGTTTAAACTCGCAGGGATTTTGATATGTTGGCAATATTTTACGATAGCCTGCTTCCATACATTGGGTACTACCTGATGGGTTAAACAAAAATTAATTATATGTGTAAGATATGCAATGATTAAAGGACAACGCTTCTGATGGAATTTATTAAAAAATCATTAATTTAATTTGGTTTTCTTAATGTGATGAAATCCTATGCTTTGTTATTTAATCACTTGTAAATATATAATATTTTTTCTAGCTTACATGTAAAATGCCACCATGTATAAATGTTTCTTTAGAAGGGAAAGTGTGCACCTCCTTTGTAAGCTTCTAAAAACCACGAGGGTCGATTCAGGTACCTGCTATTTATATATTTATTACTTATGTTTGTATTTTAAAAGATAGGGAAACTTTATTTTCCTGCCGTTACAATTCAGAAGTGAGATCAGATTTTTTTTTGTGTCTCTTTTATATACCACACGCCTTTGATTACAGACTTATAGTTATTAAAAGACAATTTGACAAAGATGAGTAGTGATAACCGTGATGTATTTGGTGCGTTCTTTTTGACTGAAATCTCAGATCACTTCAGTTAAGGTGATCTGAGATAAAGTGATGTGAGTAAGCTCCAAAAAGAACGACATCTCAATTGAAGCGCGCGATCTGTCGATAGATTTAAATTATACGACATATTCGTATCAGCATCTAATAATGTTAATTAATGTATCCATAATTTGTAACAAAAGAAAAATAGATTATGTGTGTTTATTGTTTATATGTCAATGGTTAAAACCTTAGATAACCTTGGTTAAAATTACAAATAAACCAAGCAAATCAAATATTTCTGCATCCCCTCCACTTTATTTCCGACTCAATTCGAACTGATACCCCCTTACAACACATTCAGCATCGGTGAAGGGGGGGGGGGGAAATCTCAGCTCACTTAAAGTGAGTAAAACAAAAAGAACGCTCGCATTACTGATGTGAGCTGAGATTAACTGAGATCTCAGTCAAAAAGAACGCACCTAATGTCGAAACAGCGGCGACGTAGGCGCTTTCAGTTGGGGAAACGAATTTTTCTACGGAAAGGCAAAAAGAGCCTGCGTGTTCATTAAGATGAAAATAGACAAGTCGAAGCTAATCAGCGAAAAGCTGCGAAGAAGTGCAGGATTGAAGAGGTTATAGCGACAAAGAGACTCAAACTCGGGACCATCTGGACTAAATAAGAACGTAGAAGACACAAAAATTCCAAACTTCAAGCTTCGGTGGTGCCAAAGCAAAACTAAAAGAATGCAGTCATTGTGGAAGAAAAGGACATATTAAGGAAGACTGTTGGCATTTAAATCCCGCCAAAATACAACTATTACAAAGGCAAGTACCAAATTGTACTTATAATATTAACGTTTCTATAAATAATATAAATTGCAAAGGCTACCTAGATACAGGCGGGATTGGCTGTCTTTGCTCATTGTTGCGCTGCTTTAACTACTGCTTGCTGCTTTTGCATGTATGTTAGCTTAGGTTATGGGATGGTGGGCAAATTCAGCTATCGGGTTTTTTAAAAAATTATTTATTTAACAAAAGTTACAAGTTCCAAGATTCGAAGTAAATTCTAGACTGACTATAAAACTAAACAATTCAAAAAGGTAAAAATTATAACGTAAGCAAAAATAAGGTTCAACAATTTATAAAATAAGAGGTTATTACACAATATACTGATTAAGCAATTTATTTAATATGTACTAAGTAATTTAAGGTATATAATACCTCCCCCATTAGATCGAGGCACCCCATGGAAGTTGAATTTTCTTTTCTTGTAATTCCATTGGAGTTTCTTCTGATTTTCCTCTTTTCTGAATTTTCTTCAAGAGTAGCCAAATAATTATGAATATTGCGCTAGAGTATAGAAATACAGTCCATACGCTAGGAATATGGAGATTTAATTGTTCTTCATGAATTGGTGTCAATTCTTGCGAAGATATCTCTTTTAAATTTATTTTTTTCAAATTTATTTCCAAAGGCTTGATTTTAATTTTATTAAAATGTGTCTGAAGTTTATTCAGTACCAGTGGTTGACCAAAAGTTCTATCTTGAAATATTAATTCTTGATTTTTAAAAGTTATTTTACATGGCGAATTTTTGATCAGGAAAATTCCTTTTAAAATTTTGATTTCTGTGTCTTCTAAACATTTAATTATCAATTTTTCTTCTTCTGGAAATACTACTAGGTATTGGTTTATTTCTGGTATAATTTCCAAATGATTTTCAATAATTTTGATTTTAGTGTATTCGCAGTTAGTAGAGTTTTCCATTAATAGTATTCGTTCTTCACATAACTGTTTATTATTGTCTTGAAGGTGTGAAGCACATTGAAAAGTTTCGCTTCTTGTACAAATATCGTTTAGAGGTTTTATCTGTGTATCCGATCTTAGCAAGTACTTTGAATTTGGTATTATTATTACGAATTCTGATTCTAACTTCGTAGGTATAGGTAATAAATAAAATAATTCGAACTCAATATTAAAATCTGTAGGAATTGATAAAAAATGTTCTATTCTATTTTTACTTACTCTACATGTTATATCTAAAATTGATTAGAAGTTAAAAAAATTCTCGTATTTCAATTCCAACGGTAATTGTAATTTATAATACGAAGATATTTTTGCAACTCTGTAAATAATTCCTTTGATTTAATTATACTAGGGTGCAATGTCCTTAGTTTGCAGAATGTCCAGGAATTCTCTACAGTTTCTATTACATCTAATATAACATCAAGAGTGACTGCTCGTCACTCGCGCCATGTCACGTCTCGACTCCGCCATATTTTAAATATTTTTGCGCTAGACGAGAGACATCAAGAGTGACTGCTCGTTACTCGCGCCATGTCACGTCTCGACTCCGCCCTCTTTTAAATATTTTTGCGCTAGACGACAGACACTCTTATTCCGAAAATTTCGTCTTTTCCCACTCCCCGCAATTCTATTTTTATTAATTAATTAAAAAGTATATTATCTACAGGCAAAGTATGCATACATTTGCCATATAATTCATATATGATCTTCCATTTGCAGCATCAATGATAATTTTCCATGTATTTATTAAAAAGATATTCAGTTCTAAAAAATAAAAGTTGTAACTTTTGTAAAAATATTTCTAAAGTTGAACGTTGGTCATGTGTGGTTTCGATATTTCGCTAAAAATCAATGTCGCCACCAGTGATTCATTTATTGCAGGTGTGGTGGTCGATGATTAAATTTCATCCACCCTGAGGCCCTGAATCTCGTTATTTTTGACGTCGTTCCCAACGTCATGCATACGCAAAGCTGTGAATGTTCTATTTGCGAATAGTTCCTAAAAATGATATTCTCGAGCACCGTTCCTAAAATCATCGACTTGTGTCGTCCCTCACAACAGCGTCAGTTGACGTTACAATACAAATGTCGTTTGTCATTTTGTTATGTCAAAAATAAATATAAACAAGCTTTTCAAATATCTTTATCAATTTCTTCTATAAAAATGTTATACAGTTTTATCGAGATATGATGTAACTTTTTAACCACATTTTTGTTTGTAAAAGTTTTTAGAGGACATATATTAAATGTTTTGTTGTGATAATTTTAAAATAATACACAAACTTTTATTTAAGAATACAATGTATATATAAATATATAAAAAAATTTTGCAAGAATACAATGTATATATAAATATATAAAAAAATTTTGCAGGAAAAATCAAATAAGACATTGGTTCACAATGAAAATATACAATTTAAAAAATAGTAATAAAAAAATTATTAAACTTAAAGGTTGGATTTTGTGTCATCTTGTTCATAGAAGAGAACATATGCTTCTCCACTGACTAAATATTTCCACGATATTAATAGCACCCTTGAATCGTTATATTCGTGCCACTGTCCCGTGTAGGGATGTCGGCAATATGCTTTGTAGTGACCATTGTAAGTAGTTCCACTGTGATTTGATATAGCGTAGAGGTTGTACATACAAGGTGCCACATTATCAGCCGCCTAATGGCTCATATCAAGCCCTTCTATTGCAACATTAAGTTTTCCACTAAATCTTTCAGTTTGCGAAAAGCGCTTCAAAATAATAATAATTATGTACATGTTTTGTTTATCTATATAAATTCATGTTCTTTTATTATTAACAAGAAAAGGACAATTTTTTAATGATTGTGATAATTGAAAGAACTGAAAAGAAACTATTCATCTTGACTAGTTTAATAATATAATATTGTTAAATCAATAAATGAAACATTTTTATACTGCTGAGAATGAGAAAAATCGCTGTGTATCCTAGTTTGAATTAAATATATTGTAATCAATTATTTTGTTTCAATTTTCTTTCCTTAAGTGAGAGTGTTTGTGCACATGTGATATTGAACAACGGTGTTTTCTATAATCTATTAGGTTCATTTGAATTTGTGGACTTCTTGGGATCTGGGTTTCTTCCAAATACAGAAATTAATTAGCCATATAAACAAAAAATACAAAATTTTATTTTTTTAGTATCAGTTCCAGACAACTCAATATAATAATGTATTCCTACAATAGAATACAATAACAATATACATGCAGCATTCATACAATATTGAGAATTTAACTTCTAATGTGTTCCCATAAATACAAAGCCTGTCCATGGGGTAGTGTATGGTTTAATAATAATATTCCAAAATAATTTAAAATAAAAAAATTAGAAAATTTTTATAAATTTATTCAATACATAATATTATCAGGAGATGAGCAAACGTTTAAAATTTAACATAAATTAAAAGTAAAACTTCCTTTTTGAGACAACTCCAAAGTGCTCTGCACATTTCTGCAATTATGCTCGCTGTTGTCGTCTCTACCATATACTGTGGTACGACATGGATGTGAAACAGTCACCTGTAGTTAAATATCTGTTGAAAAATTGTATTTAGTTTAATGTCTGTAATCAATGTGGTTAAGCAAGGCAAATCTACAATATTACCGTAGAATTATTAGAAGTTGTGCAGCAGCAGAGGCCCAACTAAAAATAGCTGAACTTCGAATAGACTCGGTGACATCCGCAAATAAATTTCAAATTTACCTGCGTACCAGAAGAGTGTAGAAAAAAAGTAACGTTCCATTCGTAATGTATACAATGGGTGAACCCAAAAACGTTTTTGACTACATTCCTTCTTCTATTTGTGTAACAAAATTTCATTTACTACGAGAATTGCCGAATTTTCTGAATCGGCTGCAAAATTGTTGACACTGATCAACTAGAGATGGGTTAAAGGCGTGATTTTCAAGAAGCCGTGATAAACGTTCCCGTTCCAACAAAAAAGCCGTGACAAAAAAACGTTTCAGCATACATTACATTTACAATAGGAACAAGAACCTCAAAAACAATGAACACATATCAAGTTACCCGTTTCTATTTGTACACAAAGTTAATATTACAGAAACTGAAGCGGTTCGAAATAAAACGTTCCTATGGTATAGAAATAAACAGATTGTTATGAGTTGGTTGGCTGGCAACTATGGCAACGGAGCGGGGTAGCGTCTTTGATTTGCAACTTAAAACCGGTATTTATAGTATCTGCTTCTGTGTAGATTTTATGTGATTCCCACAAGTTAAAGATATGTTAAATTACATTTATTTTGTTGGTTATTGTGTTGTATTGGTTTAGAACTAGCAGTGCAAATTAAATTACTACTGTTTGAAAAGCTTTGATAGTCACTCATAATTATGAAAAGAAGTAATAGATCAATTTTGTGGAATTATTTTAAAGCCGATGGAACCGGAAAGGCCTCTTGTAATTTATGCAGTACCGTAATCAGCTATAAGCGTTCATTTTCAAATTTAAAAAAAAACATTTAGAAAGAAAGCACCCTTTAGTAAGATTTGAAAATGAAAATATACCCGAAAATACAAAAAGTATAACATCAACATCTACAAGTGAAATGGAGATTGCCAAGAGAATGAAGAATTTTTGAAAGTTGAGGCACCTTCTTCTAGTAAAAGAATTAAACAAACGACGTTAGAATATAAGCCAAAAAGTTTAGCTCGTGCTGCACAAAACAAAATTGATAGCTGTTTAGTAAATCGTATTACTAAGGATTATCAACCGTTTAGCATAGTTGAGGATAAAGGATTCCGAAATTTCGTAAGTGCTTTAAATCCCAGCTATCAATTACCAAGTAGAAAAACATTGAGCAATACTTTGTTACCTGCAGTATATGAAGAAACTCTCGCCCATACACAGAGTGTTGTAAATAATGTGAAATCGGTTACGTTAATCACCGATTGTTGGACTTCTATAAATACGGACAGTTTTATGGCCGTTACCATACATTTTATTGACGAAAACTTTCAGTTAAAATCATTGTTGTTAGATTGTTCCTGCTTTCCCCAATCACTCACAAGTGAAAATTTGGCAAGTGAACTTAAAAAAATCGTGATGACATGGGGAGTAGAAAATAAAATTTTGTTGGCAGTTACAGATAATGCTGCTAACATAACAAAAGCAATTAAAGATCTGCAGTGGAAACATTTTGGATGCTATGCCCACACAATAAACCTAATTGCACATGATGCCATTACTGTTGTCGAAGACCTTATAAAAAAAATTAGAACTGTAGTCGCCCATTTCAAAAGGAGTACGACTGCAACCACAAAACTGTTAGATATACAAAAACAGTCCGGAAAAAATCCCAAAAAGCTGCTTCAAGATGTTATTACGAGATGGAATTCTACGTTTTATATGGTAGAGAGGATTTTAGAACTAGAAGAAGCTGTAAGAACCACTCTGACATTATTAAATAAAGACAATTTACCAGTTATAGCGGTTGAAGAGTGGCAGCTATTGAAAGATATAAAACAAGTGTTAGAACCTCTGGAAGCTGTTACCAACATTGTTAGTGGGGATAATTACCTTACATTGTCGTCTATTATAATCATTACCAAAGGGCTTGAAAATACGCTTATCGAGTTAAAAAAAGAAAAATTATGTGCATTAGCCCTCACTATGGTATCCAGAATGTTGAACAATATAGAACAACGGCTTGGAGCTTTAGAAAGTAGTAGGACATTAACCATTGCAACATTTTTGGACCCTAGGTTTAAAAATTTTGGTTTTTCTAACGAATCCGTAGCAGACTATACCAAGAAGCTTGTTATAAATCTAGTTGCCAATAAAATTCAGCCAAAACTAACAAATTTTACTCAGTATACACAGGCTCCCAGCAATAATGAAATCTCATATAGTGATCAGGAGCAAGCAGGCAAAAAGATTTTATCTGTTTGGAGTCACTTCGATAAAACAGCATCCACCTTTCAACCAACTGGTACCGCTTCATCTAGAGCCATCGTAGAAGTACAGCGTTTTCTAGAAGATGGACTTCTAGAAAGAGACAAAGATCCGCTGGTTTGGTGGCGTGAGCATACCTATAACTATCCATACCTATCTAAAGTTGCTGTTGAAAAATTAGGTACGGTTGCAACATCTGTACCTTGTGAACGTGTATTTTCAAAAACAGGTCAGATTCTATCTGACCGAAGATCACGTCTCAGCGCCGAAACAGTGAAAAGACTGATACTTTTAAATGTCAATTCGTAATAAGTGTGTTCCGTTTTTTACCGAACGTAAAACCTTTTCTTTTTTTGGTTTTTATTCCAATTTTTAATTCAGTTTTGTTGTTTATGTATAGTTTTCATATTTGATTTTTTATTTAGATTCAAAATACCTAGGTACATTGTTTCTGTTTTTTAAGATATTATTATAATGTTACTATGTCAATATGTGTTTCTATTTATTTAAATTAGAACTTGTATTCTATCTGATAAAATGAATATTAATGTTCCTGTTCCCAAAAATAAAATTAGGTTACATAGTTTTTATAAGCGCCATTTACTTATACTTATGGTAACTAATTGTATTCTCAACAGTGCCTGCATCTTTATTTAAAACCCGTTCCAGAAAATCACTGCTTTTTAATCAGGCCAGGAACTTAACGTTACAGTGACAAGCAAGAAGCAGTGACAAAACCAGTTCCTGTGAAATCACGACACATCTCTATGATCAACCCACTGTTGATATTTGTAAACAAACGACATCTCGTCAATTTCCTACTATCGACGACTATCAAATAAAAATCAAATAACTTACGAACAAATATAACTTTATTGATAATTAAAAATTGAAAATATCTGCTTATATTAGTTTTTTAATTTTCCTTGTCTGGATTAGCGTTATATATATATATATATATATATATATATATATATATATATATAGAATTATTAAAGTTGAGATAACGACCGTACTATGTTAAAGGAAACGAAAGGTAAATATTGGGTAATCGGTCTGTATAAAAAGTTAAACTCTTTTGTTCAACGTGCCTCTATATTTCGTTGTACTTCACAACTTCCTCAGGAGGTTATTGCTATAAACATTAATTAATGAAACAAGAGTACAATAAATGAAATAAAATTACTTACAACGTGAGCCATTAAAATACATTAAAACACATGATGTGGAGTCAACCAGTTAAAACAGAAAAAATAAGGACGAACACATTGGCTATTACTAGTATACTAAGTAAATAACATCAAATAATCTTTTTAAAACTTGTCATACTAAAAATACATTCTTTATAAGCGAGAACAAAAAGTAAGTTGGAATTATAAACTAATTACAAACATTAGAAAGTTAAAAGTGGAAACAATATAGTCCAGTAAAATTATTAACACTACCACAGTTAAAAACATACTTATCAATATTTCAGAATATTGCAGTAGATCACACTTAGTTGGTCAATGTCTGACCTAAAATTGATCGAATTCTCACAGCTATTAACATGAACCATCTCCAGAAATAGTCGACGGGAGTGTAATGATAATTCTGTTCCTTTTTTGGATACAAGAGTTATTAGATCAAATGATAACAAACTCATTCTTGATTGGTATCAAAAGCCGACTGCGTCTGGTAGATATATCAACTATTTCTCGAATCATCCTATGAAGCAGAAATTCAATACAGTTATTAATTTAAAAAACCGAGTGTTGCATATTAGCGATACAAGATTTTTACACGATAATTTGAAAAAACTTTTTTGGATTTTTAAAAACAACGGTTATCCTACACGTTTATTAAATAACTTAATTTACAGTTCTAACTTTTATGATGGTCCTATTGATAATGGGGCGGTTGTTCCATTCAAATATAAAAAAGTTGCCTTACATTCCACCTCTTACTAATAAGGTTGTCTCACATTTCAAAACATTTACGAACTTAAAGATATCGAAATATAATGTCACTACGATCCAATCACTTTTCTCTAAAGTGAAAGATAAACACGAATTATTACGCAATAGTGATGTAGTTTACTGTGTTCCCTGTTCAACATGTCAGGGTTGTTACATAGGTCAGACTTCACAGAGTCTGAAACAAAGGTTAGTACAACACAGGAGTGACTGCCGTATAGGGAAAAATTCATGTGCTTTGGCATCACATGTCAAAAATATGAGCCATACTTTTGATTATGATAGGGTGAAAATCCTTGAGTTTGAAAGTAATTATAGACGTCGACTATTTCTGGAGATGGTTCATGTTAATAGCTGTGAGAATTCGATCAATTTTAGATCAGACATTGACCAACTAAGTGTGATCTACTGCAATATTCTGAAATATTGATAAGTATGTTTTTAACTGTGGTAGTGTTAATAATTTTACTGGACTATATTGTTTCCACTTTTAACTTTCTAATGTTTGTAATTAGTTGATAATTCCAACTTACTTTTTGTTCTCGCTTATAAAGAATGTATTTTTAGTATGACAAGTTTTAAAAAGATTATTTGATGTTATTTACTTAGTATACCAGTAATAGCCAATGTGTTCGTCCTTATTTTTTCTGTTTTAACTGGTTGACTCCACATCATGTGTTTTAATGGCTCACGTTGTAAGTAATTTTATTTCATTTATTGTACTCTTGTTTCATTAATTAATGTTTATAGCAATAACCTCCTGAGGAAGTTGTGAAGTACAACGAAATATAGAGGCACGTTGAACAAAAGAGTTTAACTTTTTATACAGACCGATTACCCAATATTTACCTTTCGTTTCCTTTATATATATATATATATATATATATATATATATATATATATTTTATTACGTATATTTATTACGTATATATTTTATTAAGGTTTTTGTTTTGTTAGTGAATAAATATAAGTTTTACTGGAATAAATTTGTCTATAACATATATGTTTTTATCTATGATTTGAATCCTAAATTTTTAATGATATAACTGGATATTAATTGTCTAATTGCCCATGTTTTGGATGCCATTTATGACTTTATTATAATGATATATAATTAATTGAGTGTTATAACAATATAATTGATTGAACATTTGAAATTAATGTATGTGTAGAGCATGAGATTCCTTTTGTTATTTGGGTTCTTAAGGTTGTGAATAAATTCAGTTGATAAATAAATAAAGAAACATTTTACTTGGAAACAATATTTAATTTTATTTATAAAAATTTTATGCGCCGCCCATGTATGGGTCAAATGAAATTATTGATTTATTCTTTCGTGTGGCGTTCTGTACGCATGCTTGAAAATATGAGGTGACGATGCGCTAGAGTAAACATTTGCTATACGCGTCGGTCTGTTCAGTTTTACAGCGAGCTTATATGCTGTGTGATAGAACGTACTTCAAATTATATACAAGTTAAAAGAATTTATGTTGGAAATTTATACATACAGAAACACAAATAATATGGTACAAGAAATAGTTATGAAATTTATATACATAGAGTCTAAATATTACATAAAAGAATTGGATGCATCTTTCTTAAGCTTCTTATTTGAAAAATGCGTAAGTATTAAATTTTATTTATTTAAATTGGCCATTAATCATTGAGAAATTATTTAAGAATATAGCTATATTGAGTCTCTAATTTAAATTCTTTTTCAGATCGATCATTATTTAAAAGTCTATTTTACTCATGAGATTTTAAAGAAAACATTTGATTGAAGTTATTGAGTTTTATATAACTCTTGTTGTACAACAATACACTGACCTTGTGTTCAGGAACCAGGATCTGCCTCTCGGGATTCGGGAAAAACAGCTTCCGAAGTTTTAAAGTTGAATAGTTATGTGAAATTATGATTTTCACTCTGGAAAATCAGCTACAATCATTGGGTAAGTACATGTGAATGTTTTATCAATGGTTTGTTATGTTTTTATCCTCATTTGAGGATAATTTCTTAAAATTTCTGGAGAATTTCCAAAACCCAACCTTCCAGAAACGAAGCCAAGCCACCGACCCTTTTTCTTCAACTTTTTTCAACAATCAACAACTAGTCTTTTGTTTAAATTCAGCTCACTATCTCCATAAAAATGTTTGTTACACTTGTTGTTGTTTGAAAGTTCCTTCTGTCATGTCACATAAACCAATCACCGTTTTTCTTTTTTTTTAACGCACTCAAAATTATGATTTCACTTAACATTCTAATATCTTTACCTACATACAAAAATTAATCTCACTAAAATTGTTTATTCAATATTGAAGTTCATCTTGTTAGTATGTGACGAATAGTTTTTCTCAAGCGATATACAATAGTCTTTAATATCAATGTTCAGTTTAATTTCTTATTATAATTATCAATTGTGTTTAGTCATCAACATAAATTCTTTTAAAACATTTATTAATATTCCTTAATCTAATTCTTAATGTTCATTATATTGGATTAAATACATTAATTAATTCCTATTCATGTCATCTATGGAATTACTCTACTTTCAACGTTTGTCGCTGATACATATGGACATCTATATTTTGTCGCTAGCGTGTGTCGCTAGCGTATGTCGCTAAGCGTATTGGTATTACATCGTTAAATATTCTAACCCATATGTTTTTAGTAAACAATGTGTTATAATATTGAACAATATCCTTTTTTATTTCGAATATTTATTAATTCATGTTTCTTTTCTAGATTATATGTTCATCATTATTTCTGACATGAGGTATTTAATACGATGGACGATATTTACTCTATGGCTTTTGTAATATGATCAAGGTAATGTTTCTTTTGTCAATTCTATGTGATTCTTCTCAAATTATTAATTATATACATAAGTTGTATTACTTTATTTAGTTAATATGAGCACTTTTAATGTCTCATATTTATGATTCTGACAAAATATAGTCTAATGTTTTAATTTCTAATCAGTTTCCAACTAATCTGTTTATACCAGTGTTTCTATCTTTATTTATACGTTATAATATATATATATATATATATATATATATATATATATATATATATATATATATATATATATATATATATTAACGAAGGTCTTATGACCGCAAACCTGAAATCTTCGTTAAAAAATAAATATTTCCCGGTCGAAAAAAGAAGAACTACTTCCTTTTTATGTATATATATATATATATATATATATATATATATATATAATAAAAGACTACACACTGTAAGCAAGTACAGAATATTAGAATTTGAATTTTTTTTAAAAAATAGTTTGAAATGGAGACAATCTGTACTATTCACTTTTAAATAGAGAAAATAGACAAGAGTCAAGCTGTAGAATTGTGGAGGAAATTTTAAATACGCTTTATACATACATATGTGAAATAAAATAACATGATTTTAATATTTGAGAGAGAGAGAATTTTTGAACGTTATTCCATATAAATAATAACAATCAATTTTTCGCGTTGTAAAAGTAAAATAATACTATGATTTGTTTTAAAAAAGTAAGTAATAGATATTGAAAGAAGTTTTCTAATAAGATTATGTAATTATTTAATACATGTCAAGGTAGGAAGTCAAATAATAGCATTAAATTCATAGAGCATGACATTTGTGAAATGAATTGTCATTCCGTATAGATATTATTGAAATTAAGAACTGTCATATATAAATATTTTGAAATACAATTTAAAGGGAATAATATATGGGTTTTAATCATTTAAAAACTTAAAACAGAATGTTTTAAAAGGATAGATGGACGATCTACAACTTGAGGTGAAACTTTTCAATAAGAATTTTTATAGCAAATTTTGATTGGTGGAATACACTTGAAATATTTTCATCAGCGACAAGCAGATTAATAATAAAAAATTGAATAAAACAATTTTGTTGATAATGTACACTATTCACTAGGTAGCGGTGAATGTTGGAGAAGCAAAATTTTTGAGAAAAATTATTTAACCTTTTGAATAACAACAATTTGGATTGGTAATTATAGAAATAAATACATTATCCTTAAAAGCAACTCAGTAATGTAAGTAATCAAGCAGACAAACATAACTTAACGAGAAAATTGGTAAATATAAAAATGTACTGACCATAAAATTCATCAATTTAACCAAGTGAAATATTGTATTGTGGAAAATGTCTCCACAATACCTTTCAGAAAGTACTGGATTATGGGATTCATCTAGAATGTTTTGATATGGATGGAATGTGGCATCAATTATAGCTTTTGTCCAGGCTAGACGGATTATTCGGTTTTCCAGAAGGTAACCTAAAACAAAATAAAAATACCAATCATTGAAGTGTAATAGAACGATACAGTGAACAGGTATTTAAAACTATTTTATGTATATATAAAAAAGGTTAAACAAACTTACCGGTTTTGTGCAAAGAATTGAACTTTGATAATTCATAAGTTTTCATCGCCATAGTTTTCGCCAATCTTATTGCATAGGCAATGTGTAACAGAATTAGTGTTTGCAAATTTGTATAAGATGTTGCCTATTTTGTAATCGTACATAGAAGTAATATTTCACCTGAGTGTATGGTTTGTTTGAATGAATGACCATCCTCGATAGTTTGTTTTCACAATTTATTTAGAATGATGTATTTGTTTTCACAACATTAAATAACGTTTTTCCTTTTTGAAAAAACATTTTGAAATTACATTGTTGAGACTTTTCATTCCTTGGTGATTGCTCCATCTATGTATAACAGTTAGCAGTATTAACCTGATGTCTATGAATCGTTGGAGAGGTTCGAAATTAAGCAGACAGGACCGTCTCTAGAATTTATTTAGAAATAATAAAAGCAAGTATATTTTTTGATTAACAAAATTTCTTTATTAAAATGTAAGGATTTTATATAACTTTGGCGCTCATATTTGATATTAAAATTGTTTCTTTTTAAATACTTGAACCCTACTTTGAGATTGTAGAGTCTTTCATGCAAATGAATAAATACTTTACAAACTATTTTAAAGATTTTATAATATACCGGGCAAACTAAAATTAATAATTCATAGTATTTAAACATTAAAATTTCCATCACCATTCTTAATCACAATAATTTGTCGGCCCAACGTAGGGCAAATAGAGAAAGTCTATTAATAAGAAAACATTAAAATTACACACCATTCTTATCACAATAATATATATATATATATATATATATATATATATATATATATATATATATATATATATATATATATATATATATATATATATATATATATAGTTACGCCAGTAACTGTACAATTTTTAAATGTGACTTGTTTAGGTGAATCACTTATATTTTTGTTGCGCAATGAGGCAAATATATTTTGTTGCTGCTAGTTGGAACAAAAGGGCCCCAGATGTGAATTAGGCAAATTTTGTTCTTGAAAATTAGTTTCGCTGACTGATAGCTCTTGATTTTTATCAATTTGCGACATTATGCTTGTCGATACATTTAGGCGGTTCTGTAAGGAGTTATCTATATACCCTTCTGCAACTTCTGTGGATTTCCAGCCCCCGTGCCGTTTTAAGGTTTCTATGTTTGCCCCAGAATCCACAAGCATTGTTGCTGAGGTCCTTCGGAAACAATGTCCTGTGTATAATTTTGAATCAGATAAATTTAAAAATTGTGCCACTTGTCTAGACATATTCCCAAGTTTATTTATACCTGTAACTTGTTTTGTGCAGCGTCCTTTTTGAAAATGAATAAAAAATTGTTTGTCACAATATCTGGAGGTCTCAAAGAAACATATTTTTTGAATAAGTGATAAAACTTTCCGGTAATCGTGAATTTTCTGGGGATTTTCGTTTTTGTATCCGGAACATTAGTAACTACGGCAGAACCCAAATCTTCAATATCCTGTATTTTCATTGAGTAGAGTTCATTTTTTCTACAGGCTCCCATAATTCCAATAATCATAGCGACCTAAAAGAAATTAATATTATACTAGATTCTAAATGTTAGGCCCGGTCTTTTCAAGTGCGAATAAAATGACAGGAAAATAAATTTATTAGTAGGTCTTATTCAACAAACGAAGTGTAAATGTCTTGCAAACTGACTTAACCATTGATTTATTATTCGTTGAATTAACACAACAAAAATAACTATTTTAACGTTGGCTGCAATGAAATTACAATAGTTGACTTCATAATATGTGTAGAGAAAGACAGTTTGATGCACAATGTGTATATGATAGAAAAGGATAAACAATTATTTTGTTTCGCGGTCGCCTTGTAGGTAGCAAAATAGATTATAGGTTAGCTGCCACTTGCTTGACAGTACTGAAACAGTATTTCATATAAATATTTTTAAATAATTGCTGTGATTGTATCGAAAACGGTGTAAGGATTCTCCCTTATCCCATCTTTGAACATGGTCAATACGTCACTGTATATGTGTCACGTCCTGGGTTTACAAAATCTACTATTATTGTACCTCTTGGTCTTCGAGTTCCTTGAAATCATTAAAAATGTGCATTTAAAAATCAATCTGACAGTTTTAATTTAAACTAAGCTAGAATCGGCAATACTAGAAACAATTAATTAAAACGAGAAAAAACTCAATTCGTAGTTAATCGGCTTCAGTCGGTTGTTATTCACAATCCGAACAAGTTTATTTCTTATAGCTCCTAATAACTTAACTGTAGAATAATGCTAGATATTTTGTGAATATAAATTATCCAATAATGGAAAGACGAATTTAGGGTTTATATGATAAATATATATTATTTATAACTTTATTTAGACTTAAGCTAATAATGTATTTACCTTTGTAGCGAGGTATTTGTAATCAGGCGCATTGTTTATAAAACAGTTAACTTCTTCTCCAGTTAATGTTTTTGATTTTTTCGCTCGATATCCCTCAGATTGTCTTTTTAAAAATGCTCGTAACCGGGCATATTTTGACAAATCCTTTTTATGTTTTATATTAATGGTGTTTCTTAGCATTGAGTATATTTTCCAGAGAGTTGATGGTTCATTTGACTTTGCTAATTCTGCAAAGTATACAAGAAATACATTCTCTGAAAATGATTGGGCTTTTTTTAATCTACGCCATTGGATAAACAGGTCATATTGTTGAAGATATATATGTTTAGATTTTTCAGGCAACAGATTGCCTGCTGTCGCCTCTGCTAACTCCCTAATTTCTGGAAGAGTTGGGGCAAAACTACCACTGCTGTCAGTATCAGACACTAAAAATGAATGAAGCTATTATTTAAATAAAATTATATAAATTTACTTACTTTTTATGGAGTAATACGAATTTAAATTTTAAAAAATTAGACAATTTTGACAGTTGACAATTGTTGCTAATAGATAGTGTATTTTCTTCTTTTTTTATTGAAAAGTGTTATAAAGTACACTTATTCTGCACTTCTGGTTCTAACAATTAATATTCAACGACCATATTAGTCATTTTACGTTGAGTTTAGAGGCTTTTTTATGCATTTTGGTATTTCTGAACTACCTCTACTCTGCGTAGTGCAGCAGGTGTACAAAAACGGAACACGCCTATTTTCTCTTTCTGTCAAAAGAACCGTGATATTTAGAGGGCGCCACAAGTATTCATTCCATAACAAGGTCGAGAATGAATATTCTTGCACTAGTACTAGAATGAAGCTATTCCATAATCAAAAACTACGTCGGAATATAGAAATTCTACAATAGTCGTAGAAAAACAATATTAGAAAATCAGTTTTAAGGTTATCTGTCATTAATCTTTGTCTGTCAGCTTTCGAGATCGCTGCAAGCAGCCATGTTGTCGCTGTTTTCCATCGCGGCGATTTGTGACATGTCGCTACTTTTCATCGCGGCGATTTGTGGGTTGTCGCTACTTTTTTGAGTCGCGAAAAATTCAAAATTCGGTCACGTGACCAGATTTTTAACGGTGGTGTTAAATGTTGTTCCCAAACTTCCATCATACTCCATCTCTACGACATATCCACTGTTTAAACTGTCTCCACATTTCTTTAACACTTTAATTTCAATACATAATTTCTCCGCAAGGCTCGACAAATTAACAATAGCCATGTTTAAGCATATTACAAACGTAAAATGAACGTAAAAAAATATTTGTTTTCCCTCAGTACAGCGGCTATGTTTATGACGTCATTGCTTTTTTGGTCTATTGGTTGGGTTTCGGTTCCGGGGACACTCTGATATATAAGAAACGGGAAGACATGGAGACTTCTTTTTCGGGATAGGGCATATACGATGCGAAAACTCTCAAAAAAATATATTGAAAAAAAATTTCCGCTAGTGGGTGGTTTTTTTGGGAGGCAGCTACCCTTATTTTTGGAAAAAATGAAATTCCATGGAAACTTCATTTTCGGGTTAGGGCATATACGATGCGTGAAAAGTAGATATGCTATGTTAGTCTGAGCTCACTGTGTCCAATTTTTGCCACTAGATGGCGCTGATCGTTGGCGGGCGATTCAGGGCGCTTATAACGTCACTACGATGTTCGATATGGATGGTGCTGATCGTTAGCGGGCGATTCGGGGCGCTTGTGACGTCACTACTATGTTCGACATAGATGGCGCTGATCGTTGGCGGGCGATTCAAATGAGGCGCTTGTGACGTCACTACGATGTTCGATATAGATGGCGCTGATCGTTGGCAGGCGATTCAAATGGGGCGTTGGTGACGTCACTATGATGTTCGATATACAGGGTGTCGCGAACAGACAAAAGGGCATTATCGATGACGTGAAAACTCTACTTTTTCGAGCCAAAAGGGCGGTAGTAGCAATGCTACTTTTTCCGTACACTGCGCATGTTTTTCCTTACATACAGACCGTAAAAGACGTATTTTAACGTTCTGTGCAGGTCGTAAGGGCAATTCATACAATATTAAGAATTTAACTTCAAATGTGTTCCCATAAATACAAAGCCTGTCCGTGGGGTAGTGTATGGTTTAATAATAATATTCCAAAATAATTTAAAATAAAAAAATTAGAAAATTTATATATATTTATTTATACATATTATCGGGAGATGAGCAAACGTTCTATATATGCGGTAGAGAAAACATCGAACATTTGAGAAGGACTCGTTGCGTAGAGTAGGCAGATATACTACGGAATCGGATCACTTCCTAGATTAATGAACGAATAACCTACCCCCCCCCCCTCTTGATAATGGCTTCAAAGTGGAAGCCGAAACGTCGAGAAATTTCAAATTTCCAACGCGGTTCAACCCGTGAACCTAGTTCGTTTGTTCATATATATATATATATATATATATATATATATATATATATATATATATATATATATAGATATATATATATAATTTATTTTTTCAATTTCTTGGGTGTCAGGTTGTGTAATTAATTAAATCATTTTATTGTTACTGACGTTTCGTTCCTGGGTTTGGAACTTTCTCAAAGTTTATTTTTGACTGAATCAAGTTTCATCGTTTACAGTTTAAAATTAGCTAAAATTAAAAAGTAAAATAAAAACCACAAAAAAGTCAAACGTTATATATTCTATACCCTGCCTAAACTGTCCAAAAAAATACATATGAATGACCACACAGACTTTAGAAAATAGATTAAATGGCCATAAATATACCAAAAATGCTTCCACGGCTCTCCATAAACATGAAAGCAATGAGAACCATGAGTTTGATTTTAAAAACACCAAAATTCTAGCTCAAAATTCAAACTACAAAAAATTAACAATTAAAGAAATGGTGCATATTAAAAAGGAAGAAAATACAGTCAACGATAAGCAAGATGTAAAAAACTTAAGTCATATTTATCATAATTTAATAAAATAATATATCTGAAGTCTTTCCGTACTCCCCCTGTATAATGTCGTAGAATTTGTATCGATGGTACTTGTTTTAAATGTCTGTTTTATGAATGTTTTTTACCTATTGTATGTGTTTTTTTAATTTTAAACTGTAAACGATGAAACGTCAGTAACAATAAAATGATTTAATTAATTACACAACCTGACACCCAAGAAATTGAAAAAATAAATTATTTAAGAAGGTTGAAGAAAAATATTACTTTTATTATATATATATATATATATATATATATATATATATATATATATATATTCTAGAGATCTGTCTATGAACGAATGTCTACCATAACTACTAATGGAAAATAATTTACAATGCCGCAGCGCTCTTTGTGGAACTTCAAGATATATTTATATTTCAGGCAGCAAGGATAGACATGATGCAATACCATTTAGTATTTAATAAATGAGAGAAATGTCAAACATAAGCTTTCATTTATCCAGAGTAAGCAATTTTAGTTCATGTAAAATATGATAATAGTCATGAGCAATGAGATTCAAATTAAATCAATAATTACAATATCTCAAGAATTTGTTTTGTAATCTTTCGAGTAATAACTTATAAACATTATAAATACTGAGGCGTTCAAATAACTGTTCCATATTCCAGTTGAGATCTGACCAACCCAACATAAACAGACCCCACAGCTTCCAGAGAGAGATCATTACAATTCCTCAAAGTAAATCCCAACATCCTTTGAGACCCAAGCACCAATTGATTGATATGCTCACCAAAATTTAAGTATTTCCAAATCCTTAGCCAATTCTTTATTTATCAGCAATTGACCATCTATTGAATAAGAGAATGGGATCATAGTTTCCTTCTTACTAAAAGAGATCTTGAAGCATTTTTCAATATTCAAATCCAACAAGTTTACCCGACATCATTCAGACAGATTATCTAGCTCCCTTTGAATTAAACCAATATCGATGTCATTCCGAACCACTAAGAATAATTTGAGATCACCAGCGAACATTAAAAACTCACACTCCATTTCCATTTTAATACGATAATGTAGTACAAATTCAAATTAACTCTTTTATAGGAAGAAAATTGAAATTGTTTTAGTGAATTATTTTTTTTATGTTATTTTACTAAACATAACGACAATGCAAGTTTTTTAAAAACTTACATAGGACAACTTTTTATTCGAAGTGATAGAGTAGTACTCCCCAAGGCGAAGTAGTAGAGAATAATTTAACTACTTAGGAAGTACTACTCTATCACTTCGAATAAAAAAATTGACCTGTGCACTATATACGATTTTTTCCAATAACACTGATTAGGTAACTCAAAAACCTAGTCCAAGCAAAATTCCTACCTAAAGTATTGTACTAAACATAACATCACAATCCAACAAATATCTAAAAATATAGATATTCGAGTAAATAAATGTGAAGTTAAATAACTTTTCTCTGAAAAAGGTTTCAAACAAATGTTACATTTGATTGGCTTTTCTCCTGTGTGAGTACGCAAATGTGTAGTTAAATTAGTTTCGACAGCAAAAAGATTTGAAACAAATGTTACATTTGAAAGGCTTTTCTCCTGTGTGAGTACGCAAATTGGAAGTTAAACTACTTTTCTCTGAAAAAGATTTGAATCAAATGTTACATTTGAAATGCTTTTCTAATGTGTGAGTAGGCAAATGTGAAGTTAAAATACTTTTCTCTGAAAAAGATTTGAAACAAATGTTACATTTGAATGATTTTTCTCCTGTGTGAGTACGCAAATGTGTAGTTAAACTACTTTTCTTTAAAAAAGATTTGAAACAAATGTTACATTTGAATGACTTTTTCCTGTGTGAGTAAGCAAATGTGTAGTTAAATGAGTTTTGACTGCAAAAGATTTCAAGCAAATATTACATTTGAAAGGCTTTTCTCCTGTGTGAATACGCAAATGTGTAGTTAGATTAGTTTTGAGTGCAAAAGATTTCAAACAAATGTTACATTTGAAAGGCTTTTCTCCGGTGTGAGTACGCAAATGTTTAGTTAACCTACTTTTCTCTGCAAAAGATTTCAAACAAATGTTACATTTGAAAGGCTTTTCTCCTGTGTGAGTACGCTTATGTGAAGTTAAATTACTTTTCACTGAAAAAGAATTCAAACAAATGTTACATTTGAAAGGCTTTTCCCCGGTGTGAGTACGCAAATGTGAAGTTAAATGAATTTTGACTGCAAAAGATTTCAAACAAATATTACATTTGAAAGGCCTTTCTCCTGTGTGAATACGCAAATGTGTAGTTAGATTAGTTTTGTGTGCAAAAGATTTAAAACAAATGTTACATTTGAAAAGCTTTTCTCCGGTGTGAGTACCCAAATGTGAAGTTAAAGTAGTTTTCCGTGTAAATGTTTTCAAACAAATGTTACATTTGAATGACTTTTCTCCTGTGTGAGTACGCAAATGTCTAGTTAGATTAGTTTTGAGTGCAAAAGATTTCAAACAAATGTTACATTTGAAAGGCTTTTCTCCTGTGTGAATACGCAAATGTGTAGTTAGATAAGTTTTGAGTGCAAAAGATTTCAAACAAATGTTACATTTGAAAGGCTTTTCTCCTGTGTGAATACGCAAATGTGTAGTTAGATTAGTTTTGAGTGCAAAAGATTTCAAACAAATGTTACATTTGAAAGGCCTTTCTCCGGTGTGAGTACCCAAATGTGAAGTTAAATGAATTTTAACTGCAAAAGATTTGAAACAAATGTTACATTTGAAAGGCTTTTCTCCGGTGTGAGTACGCAAATGTTTAATTAACCTACTTTTCTCTGCAAAAGATTTCAAACAAATGTTACATTTGAAAGGCTTTTCTCCTGTGTGAGTACGCTTATGTGAAGTTAAATTACTTTTCACTGAAAAAGATTTCAAACAAATGTTACATTTGAAAGGCTTTTCTCCGGTGTGAGTACGCAAATGTGAAGTTAAATGAATTTTGACTGCAAAAGATTTCAAACAAATATTACATTTGAAAGGCTTTTCTCCTGTGTGAATACGCAAATGTGTAGTTAGATTAGTTTTGAGTGCAAAAGATTTCAAACAAATGTTACATTTGAAAGGCTTTTCTCCGGTGTGAGTACGCAAATGTTCAGTTAACCTACTTTTCCCTGCAAAAGATTTTAAACAAATGTTACATTTGAAAGGCTTTTCTCCTGTGTGAGTACGCTTATGTGAAGTTAAACTACTTTTCACTGAAAAAGATTTCAAACAAATGTTACATTTGAAAGGCTTTTCTCCGGTGTGAGTACGCAAATGTGAAGTTAAATGAATTTTGACTGCAAAAGATTTCAAACAAATATTACATTTGAAAGGCTTTTCTCCTGTGTGAATACGCAAATGTGTAGTTAGATTAGTTTTGAGTGCAAAAGATTTCAAACAAATGTTACATTTGAAAGGCTTTTCTCCTGTGTGAATACGCAAATCTGTAGTTAGATTAGTTTTGAGTGCAAAAGATTTCAAACAAATGTTACATTTGAAAGGCCTTTCTCCGGTGTGAGTACCCAAATGTGAAGTTAAATGAATTTTGACTGCAAAAGATTTCAAACAAATGTTACATTTGAAAGGCTTTTCTCCTGTGTGAGTACACAAATGTGTATTTAAATTATGTTTCCGTGAAAATGTTTTCGAACAAACGTTACATTTAAATGGCTTTTCTCCTGTGTGAATTGGTAAATGTGTACTAAAATGGCTTTTCTGTGAAAAAGTTTTCGAAGAAATGTTACGTTTGTGAACTTGTAAATGTCTGTGTGAATCACTTTTCTTCAATTTCTGATCTTCATCTATACTCAACTTGAAATTGCCATTGCATCTGATAACATGCAACTCTGCTTTCAAATCATGTTCAACAATTTCATTTTTTACATCTTCATCAAGATTTCTGAGAATAGTAAGGTTAGTTCCTTGTCTTTTTCGGTAACTTGTATTTTCCTGGTGAAATTTCGTTTTATTTAGTATTCTCTTCAGTTCATTGAACTGATATGTGGTTTCCAGCAACTCTGCTTTCAATTCATGTTCAACTATTTCAATTTCATCTTTTACACCAAGATTTCTTAAAATGCCAATGTCAATGAATCCAGTTTTAGTGCCACTTCTATTTTTTTGGTGAAATTTGATATTATATAATTTGTTTCGTTTTATGCAATGATGTGTTGAAAAGTGGCAAAAAAATTCTACTTGTTTCGTGTATAAATTTCCACAAAATACACATATCATAATCCCATCGTTGGCATTTGTTTTAATATATTTTCCATTTCTTAGTAGTCCTGTAACTGTTAAAGAAATTGAAATTAGTTTTTCGAAACTTTGAAATTTGTATGAATAATATAAAAATCTACACCTTTTATCAATGCTACAAATGGTTGCTAACAATATTATTGGAAAAAGTATTCTAAAAGTATGTAAAGTACTAATAGAATTTGTTAAAAAATAAGTTTGAAATTAACATAGTAATAACTCGATGTTAGAGTAACAGCATAATAATACTGTAATAACAAAGTGCTTTAAGGTGCAGTGACGCGTTTATTTTGTTTCCTTACTCTATTTTAGTGGGAAATGAGTGTACTCGCCCGCCGTAGAATGGTACATATGACTTTCAGTTAACACGCTAACTCCTCTCGCCTTTTGTCTCACTTGTAAGTCGCCAGGCACTACTGGATTGTGTTTCAATTGTGGCGAAAGACTGTAAATATGGGAGTGAATCTATAGTGGGCTGTGAATTAGTGCGCCATTTGATACGCGTTTCCCACTTGAATAAGCTTTATTAATTAATATTTTACACTAATGTATTTAGTGCAGGTGTATGTGTTACAGTGACTTAACAAAATGTCTTAAAGGCGTAAACGTGTTGTTTTAGGATTTAACCAAAAAATTGAAAATTATAAAACGCTTAACAAATTGTGAAACTGCAACGAGTGTAGCGCTGATTTATGGTTTCGGGAGAACAATAGTTAACGATATAAAATGTGAATGATGATAAAATAGAACACGTGTCAACAATGTAGAGCATAGATGGAGATGTTCAAACATGAAAGACAATGGAACCTGCAAAGTTGATTAATTTGACACTGCAATGTACCAATGGTTTATACAAGCTAGAATGCAGGGTATTCCTCTTTCAGTGCCTATAGTAATGGCCAAGGCTGTTGAAATGAACAAAAAACTTACGGTGACTCGTCTTTTAAAGAAAGCAATAGATGGGTCGACAAGTTTAAATGTTGCCATGGCATTCGCCAACTTGATATCAGTGGAGAAAATTCAGCGCGGATAGCTCTATGAGTGTCGAGTTCCAGGAACAATTTAAAGCAAAAATCGCTGAATTGGATCTTATTGACAGCAAGTTTACAATTGTCATAAAACTGGCCTCAACTGGAAGACAATATCATCACTCTCTGAAAAAGCTTCTCCAAACTTCAAAGTACAAGAAGATCGCATCACTGCGATGGTTTGCGCAAATGCCACCGGCAATAATAGGCTACCCTTACCATAAAATCTAAACTATTAGCGTTAACCTCGAACATTCACGAATTTGAATTTCCTAATAACTGCTATCTCTATATACATGCTTCTCTTTGCCTGCATCTCTCCCCCCTCTTCAACTACTCTCGTACATTCAGCAGATTCTCATGATGTTCAACTTCATTTCTAACATATTTCTCAGCACTTTAAAGCAAAACAAAAATGAACAATTTGAAGTATGAAGATTCCACTTGCGAAATCGGACCATACCTGTTGCAATCAGGCCTGCTGGAAAATTGCAACTGAAAAATTAATAGTTACAAATTTATCAAATAACTGCACTTTGGCCAGGTTTTCCGATGTTTCCTATTGACGTCATCATGATTTCCCTGACAGTTACAATGTTATAATCAAAAAACTAAATAAGGCGATTTTTTGCATTGTTAATAACAGGAGTTATGAATTATGAATAATAAAGTCAATTGAAAAAGCTCTCACTTTATCATATAAAACTATTCTTCAAACAATGCCGCAGCTGGTTTTCTTCTGACACTTTTTACACAAAATGCTCACTCCAAATATCTGATGCTTAGCCTATTATACAGCCCATGGAACAGAGAATCATCGAAAACATGAAAAGTCGATATAGAAAAATGTTACGGTACTAAAGATGCCATTTTCAATGTTACCAGTGCATGGAGTGATTTGTCAGTGTCAAATCTAAAGAACAGCTGGAATAAACTTTGGCCTCAACATAGAAGTGAAGAATCTGAGAATGTGTGCGATAATTTACAAATCAGTACAAATTTGACGTCAGAAGAAGTATCAGAGTGGTTAGAGTAGACGGGGGGTTTCAAATTTATTTTGAGTGATGACGAAATTGTTGCCAGCGTAAGTGCCACCGAAGAAGAAGGGGCTGATGAAGACAAGTGTTCAAACCATGATGATAAACAAACTTTTAGCCACTCAGAGACTGAAACAATGCTGTCCAAGCGGATTTTTTGCCACATTTGTAACTACTGCACATATGTTTTTATCATGTAATAAATAGTTTTATTTGCTATTATAATAATTTTTAATTTCTTTTTGCTCTGAAATATGTTACTTTACTGTAAGTGATATCTGTCTATAAAAATATAATTAATTGAGGTTACGTTTTGGAGGATTAATACACTGTTTATATTATCTGTCTATCCTCTAAACCAGTGCTTTCTTACAATAAAAATAAAATAACGAGTGATGCCACTGGTGATAGATAGAAGATCGTAGCCAGCTTGTAATTTATATCTGAACTAGTCCAAAGACTTCAGTGAGACAGAGGAGATGCTTTTATTCCTCTTCATGGTACAACCAAGAACTAAGAGTATGAATATTTCTTTAAGCTGTAAATAAGATGGTATCAGACTTTAGGGGATTATATAAATGTCACTGAAGGAGCCAGCGCTATGGTAGGAACTGAAATTTGATATGCAGGACTTCTGAAACAAAACAAAACTGCCCAGTGATACCGTGTATTGTTCACCAAGCGACCCTGTGGAAAATCCTTACATCAAATGAATATCATGAAAGTGATAGTTAAAATAACTAATATAATTAGAGTGGGAAATCGTGAGTTAACTTTCAGAAAATTTTGTGATTTTTAGCCAAAGTAGATGCTACTTATTGGGACTTGTTACTTCACACCTATATTCATTTGTTAAGCACAGGAAACTGTTTGCAATGCTTCTTTGAAGGAAGAGATTCGTATTTTTGTTAAAGATGAAGTCAATTCAAACACTAAGGAGCAAGAAAATCAAATGGTAGATTTTTTAGCAGATCTTGCATTTGCAACGGATTTGACATCTCACCTTCCCAAATTGAATTTGAAGTTACAATGGAAAAAACAGAATATTGCCAAGTTATTTGGACACGTAAATGCATTTAACTAAAATTAAGCTTTTCAAGTCTTCATTAGAAAAAAATGATACTTCAGTTGTGAAGAGCATTTTGAAGAAATGAGGGATTTTGAGGAAGTTTCAAATTTGCCTCAAATAAAATGCATTGACACAATTGCAGAATTCGAAAATCGATTTAGCGACTTTAAAAAATTTAAAGAGATTTCAGTTTTTACTCAGCATTTTACAATTTCAGATGAAAATGTAAGCACAGCAGACCTTCAACTGGAATTGTGTGATTTGCAATCAGATCTTTTTACCAAGTAAGAACTGAAACTGGATTGGACTTTTTCAAATTGCTGTCAGAAGAACAATACCCCAACTTGTGAAACTTCCCAATAAACACACCTACGTAAAAAAACGTTTTTATAACGTTTTAATGTTATTTCAACGTTACTCGTTGAATTTTCAACGTTGACAAATTGGTTGAATTCGAAACGTTATATTCCAAACGTTTTTTCAAATTTGAAAAAAACGACTTAGCTTAACCCACATGCCTTTTCAAAAACTGTTTTTATGGCCGTTATTTTAACGTAGTATTTTTTAACATTATTTATACCATTTCGCGAGTTATAGACGGTTATACAGAAATGTTTTTAACACGTTGTACATACAACGCTTTTTTAAATTTGAAAACAACGACTCAATTGAACTCAAATGTATTTACAAAAATGCTTTTTATGTCCGTTATTTTAACGTAGTATTTTCAACATTATTTATACTATTTCGCGTGATATAAACGGTTATGCCGTAATATTTTTAACATGTTATATATACAACGCTTTTTTAAATCTGAAAACAACGACTTAATTGAACTCATATGGATTTACAAAAACGCTTTCTAATCCCGTTATTTTAACGTAATATTTTCAACATTATTTATACTATTTTCCGTAATATACAATGTTATCCAGTAAATGCTTATAATACCTATGTTGTTTTCACAATGCTTTTTCAAATTTGAAAACAACGACTCGATTGAACTCGTATGCATTTAGAAAAACGCTTTTTATGCCCGTTATTTCAACGTAGTATTTTTAACATTATTCATACTATTTCGCGTGATATAAATAGTTAAACAGCAATGTTTTTACCACGTTGTATATACAACGCTTTTTCAAATTTGAAAACCACGAATTAATTGAACTCATATGCATTCACAAAAACGCTTTTAATGCCCGTTATTTTAACGTAGTATTTTTAACATTATTTATACTATTTCGAGTGATATAAACGGTTATACAGTAATGTTTTTTAACAAGTTGTGCATACAACGCTTTTATAAATTTGAAAACAACGACTTAATTGAACTCATATGCATTTACGTAAACGCTTTTTATGTCTGTTATTTTAACGTAGTATTCTTAACATTATTTATACTATTTTGGGTGATATAAACTTGGCTTACTCGTAGTTTTTGACGTACCGCGCATGCGACATAGCGAAATTGCCAGCATTCGTTCCTTATACAAGTCGAAGTTAGTAGGTTTGCATTACAAATTTACAATAATTTTGGTGAGAACGGTGTGTGGGTTATTATTGATGTCGTTGCTGTAAAACTTCTATCTGTTCAGGGTAAGTAACGGTTTAGTTTACTACAATCGTCTAAATCTACAAAGCATGGTTGCTGCAAAATGGCGTAGTTGTAGATAACCATTTAAAATTGTTATTGTAGGGAATATGCAATATTAAGCTTCGTTATATTTAACGCATTCTCTTGTTAAAATTGAACGACGCTTGGTGAATACGGGCATTACTATATAATCAGTTTTATGTTACTCGTTGAATTTTTATTGTTGGCACATTGATTGTATTTCAAACGTATTTATAACGTTGAAACTATGGCATTTTTCTACGTTCATGCAAAAAACTAAACTTTATTGAACTCTATTTAGTGGAAAAACTAGTTCTTTGTTGCTCTAATGCATTATTAATTTTATTGCATGTGTCATTCTAGTATAGCATTTTGTAATCATGTCAAATATTCAGTCCATTTTCTATGAGATTGTATTACGTTTTAAACAATAACATATTTTATATTATTTTTAATCATTTTACATTTTTTAATAAAACTACTGTTTCTATATAATTCCACAGTACAATGAAAAAATTATTATACTGTACAATTATTTAGAAACAGTAGTTTCACTTAAAATATTATTTGTTTATTTACAATTGATATGTTAGAGTACTACTAATATATTTTTTTCATATATATAATTAGGTTATTTAAGCACTACTTTTTATGTATTTTTAACTTTATGATTGAGAACTATTCTGTACATTTCAATTCCTGTGGTGGTTTTAATATTTGCTGTGGTAGTTTTAAAAAATATTTTTATCTCTAATAATACGATTTTAATATGATTTTAATTCCATTTATTTGTATTTACCTGTCTGATTGGGAATTATTGTTTTGTTTTGTATATGTATTTTACGTGTCTTAAATATGACTGTATCTATTCAGTTTTGTATAGTCTTAATTCATAACAAAATAGACGTACCAACCTTCTCGAGAATAAAGAGCCTTCACCCACGCACAAGTCGAAGGACTTCAGTGGGTTTCTCCTACTTTATTTTGTAACGACACAGTCGTTCTGAACATAAAATAACCCCAATAAATAATCAGAAAACAGAACTCTACGCGAAGCAAACTAGACGGAGTTAAACACCCAGCACCGAGAGGGCAGCACTTTCACCTTTCTGCTAATAACTTGACCGATACTACCAAAGCATACGTTCTGCGATATACAAGGCAAGCTCTACCTTACGTAGAATAACGATAGGAAGCTTCAACTGAAAATAACCGAAGTGTTGCACTATATTCCGGAGCGTGTTGAGCTCGGAATTGTGAACACATAAATATCCCGCTTCTCGTTGACCCCTCGATGTGCGTTGAACTCGAGGCTAGACGCTGAGCGAACCTGCATATCGGACGAAGTCCTAAAGCGTGTTGAGCTTAGGACGGACGCCAACTACCCTAGGTCAAGCCCTGCAGCGTGGTGAGCGCAGGACAAAGGCCTTTCCCGATTAGCCGAAATTCCGGAGCGCGTTGAGCCCGGGACGAAAGCAAACTCCCGACCTCCGAGATCACGTTGTGCGTTGAACGCGGGATCTCGACCCTGACATACACACCCCCTCTGGTTATAGGAACCTGACGTCCCCGTGAGGAAGTTGGACGGCCGAGAAATATATTCCGACGACCACCCTAGAGGGATTGCCAGCCTCCAGGACCAATAAACTTTGTGTATATATCTTTATTATACAGAATTTTAGGTTTTAATTGTAGATAATTATTATAGGTTAATAAAGAAATATATCTAACAACCCCTTTTATGCTCTACCAAACTGACGTACCCTCACAATTTTCATTTTACTTTTACATGAATGAATTATATACTTGCAAACTATTTTGAAATTTTAAACCATCTGTTTTTTGTATATGAATTTTTTTTTGAAAATAAACAATTATTATTATTATTACGTAAAATAGTAAAATGAGTAGATTCCACCAAGTAAGGGTCGAAACAGTAAATATCGTTTTCAATCATATTTATTAGAGACTACATTACGAAATTATTAAAAAATGGGTTTTATTGAAAATGTTATTACAAATTATGAACACAAATGTAAATAAATGCCTCCAACAGAGGTATGTGCTCACGACTATTCTACTATGATTTGAATAATGCAATTGCAGTTCTAGAAACGTCAGTCAAGAATTGATTCTAACAATTACATAGTTTAAAGTTTTATAATGAGTAATATTATTGAAAAAATAGATGACAGCTATGAAGGAGAATCCGTTAGGACCCCT
Organism: Galeruca laticollis; assembly: GCA_963921935.1. Lineage (NCBI taxonomy): Eukaryota > Metazoa > Arthropoda > Insecta > Coleoptera > Chrysomelidae > Galeruca > Galeruca laticollis. The sequence continues at coordinate 161,246,098 of OY998181.1, read as the reverse complement.
TCAAAAGTCATTAAACTTATTACCTAGTAAATCAAGAAAACAATATAAAATAAGTTATAATCGTTTGAAAGAGTGGTGTTTCGATAGAAAAGGTGTTAATTTCACAGAAAAATTTTCTTGCGTATTTTCCATAAAGATCTAATGATATCAAACCCTCATCACTTTAGTCTGAGAACTCAACGATGAGAGTAGTTCCTAAAGTTTAAGTTAAATCATAGTAGGTAGTTTCTACAGTTTGTGTCCTAAATAAAACATTTTTTTTGTTTTTGCATAAACATAGAAAAAAATTGTATGCAACACGTTGCGTGCAAAAAACACCTACTTTTTGCACTTGTTACATAAATAACTATTATCTGTAGTATATTTTAGTTATATTGTTTATGAATATGTAGAAATATTTCAACCCAATATTCCTTATTCCAAAAAACCAAATGTCCCCCACTTCAGAATCAATGCCTATAAAAAATGTTGTTTATGAATATGTAGAAATATTTCAACTAAATCACAGTGCATTATTTGTACTTTACTTAATACCATCATTTTAATAGTAAAAACAATTTTAGATGCAGCTAAAATCAATCATAATGGAGAAGAGAACGACTATACTCCGTTTTTAAAAGGCATGGAGTAATAAATCACTCATTTTGGCCGGAACCATAGGCGTACCACATTTAGTCATTTAAAAAAAGTTAAGGCTTCTAAAATTATCTCATTTCCGAAAATAACCGTTTTGTAATATTATTTAAAATGAAATTTCAAATTATCAATAATATAATAAACTGTGGATTATATCACTGACATCCATTTTCCAGAAAATTTATTATTATGTATAAAAGGGCGTAGACGAGTCCCTCCACTAAGCTCCAGGTAGTAATAATCCTACATACAATAAATAATAAAAAATGTTAATAACATATATATATATATATATATATATATATATATATATATATATATATATATATCCAAACCAACCCCATTTGCCAATTATTTCACCTAATTAGCAGGTAATTGAAGATGAATTTACAGTTCATCTGTTCTGGAGAAACTGCTGTGTTGATTGATTTCCCCATTTTTACTGTTATTTGTTATTATTTTTTACCGTTATTGTTAACTGGTGTTTATTTTTGTTCATCTATACAAGTTCTCTTCTCATCACACGAGACAAATACCTAACTACACCTTCCAACTATATAGTGTTCCAACCAAATTCGACCAGATATGGAGGATTTATCACCATCTAAGCGACCTAAAGTTGGCCCATTGTCGCTGAACGAAAAAAATCTGATATTAAATTGCTATTCCTCGTTGAAGAACGACGAAATTAGAAGAAAAATCATGAATTTGACAGGAAGTATTGATGAAACTGTGGAGATTACTGCAACAATGATTGGTGTTTCAAAAACAACAATTTATAATTTAATGAAGGAGAAAAAAAATGGAAACATCACAGCCCCAGCAAAATCCCTAGGCCGACCCAAACTTGAAATGGATGACGACTTGAAGAATGGAATAAGGCGTAAGGTTGTAACGAAGTTTTCGTTACTAACGTTAATTTTGTGTAACTGAGTGTACTTTCATTTTGTAGTTTATGTCGCCGAGTATATATGTTCATTTATATTATGTATCACCCGTTACATATTCGTTCCTATATATACAAAACATTTTTTTTAGTTTATGCCACCGACTGTAATTTCATTTGATAGTTTATGTCACCGAGTATATATTTGATTATGTATCACCCGTCACATATTCGTTTCTTTGTATATAAATCATGTAGCAGTTTATGCGCTGAATATATTTTCATTTTATAGTTTATGTCGACGAGTATATATATTCATTTGTATGGTGACTTATTATAAGTATTGTAAAGTAATTGCAAATCTCCGTGAACATTTTATTGTATCCCCTGGTTTCGGGGTAGATATTATTTAACCGTTAGATATGTAGAAATCATTTTGATAAAATATTCATTCCGGATTTTAATTTGAAAATTCCAAATTTTGACCGCGATCCGATGGTAAAATTTATGTTTACCCCCTACCGCAAAATACTGAGTGAAAGCGCGCAGGTCGCACTAGCGGAAGAGAGGGCAAAGCAGTTTGAAACCTGGTAGGTGGGATAGTGAAAAATAGTATCAGATGAGTATCAATTCCCGAGTTCCGACGGCGAGAAGTAGTGCAACGCTCCGAAAGTAAGCAATTTAATCAATTTATTTACCGTTCTTGTAGTTTTTTTTTTGTAATAGTTTTTATTTTCGAATTTTCAAGAATATTTGAAAGCATAAATGGTCTTTTCAATAGACATTTGAATTTCTACTTTGAATTTATAAAATATTAGATATTTCATTTTGCTATAAACATTAATGGTTTTGTGATATAGCAGAAATCGAACTGTTATCTATTTCTTTGAATGTTTTGAATAAGTTTTTTTCCCGTTTTTCTTTTTGAAATAAAAATGCTGAAGCGATAACCGTGAAAGTTAGAATATTTGAAAATTATAATAACAGTTGTCTTTAAATAGATATTTGAATTTGTATTTTGAATTATTAAAATATTAGATATTTCATTTTACTGCAAGCGTTAATGGTTTTGATATCTATCAGAAATATAACGAGAAACAGTACATTTAAAATCTCGACAATATTTTATTGAGTGCTAACCCGATTCCCTGTTTTACGTTTCGGTTGAAATATCAAAGACTTCCAGGTGTCTAGCCAGAGCTCTTCTGATGTTTTAATTAGACGACGTATATTCCGTTAAATTGAAATCTTAAGGACTTCCAGGTGTCTAGCCAGGGCTCCTTGATATTTTAATTCCCGGATTTCCTCCGTCAGTATCCCGTCCCGATTCCCGATTAGGTATTTCATTTTACTGCAAGCGTTCATGGTTTTGTTATCTATCAGAAATATAACGAGAAACAGTACATTTAAAATCTCGACAATATTTTATTGAGTACTAACCCGATTCCCTGTTTTACGTTTCGGTTGAAATATCAAAGACTTCCAGGTGTCTAGCCAGGGCTCTTCTGATGTTTTAATTAGACGACGTATATTCCGTTAAATTGAAATCTTAAGGACTTCCAGGTGTCTAGCCAGGGCTCCTTGATATTTTAATTCCCGGATTTCCTCCGTCAGTATCCCGTCCCGATTCCCGATTAGGTATTTCATTTTACTGCAAGCGTTCATGGTTTTGTTATCTATCAGAAATATAACGAGAAACAGTACATTTAAAATCTCGACAATATTTTATTGAGTACTAACCCGATTCCCTGTTTTGCGTTTCGGTTGAAATATCAAAGACTTCCAGGTGTCTAGCCAGGGCTCTTCTGATGTTTTAATTAGACGACGTATATTCCGTTAAATTGAAATCTTAAGGACTTCCAGGTGTCTAGCCAGGGCTCCTTGATATTTTAATTCCCGGATTTCCACCGTCAGTATCCCGTCCCGATTCCTTGTTTTGTTTTGCGTTTCGATTGAAATATCAAAGACTTCCAGGTGTCTAGCCAGGGCTCTTTTGATGTTTTAATTAGACGACGTATATTCCGTTAAATTGGAATCTTGAGGACTTCCAGGTGTCTAGCCAGGGCTCCTTGATATTTTAATTCCCGGATTTCCACCGTCAGTATCCCGTCCCGATTCCTTGTTTTGTTTTGCGTTTCGATTGAAATATCAAAGACTTCCAGGTGTCTAGCCAGGGCTCTTCTGATGTTTTAATTAGACGACGTATATTCCGTTAAATTGGAATCTTGAGGACTTCCAGGTGTCTAGCCAGGGCTCCTTGATATTTTAATTCCCGGATTTCAACCGTTAATTCCTAGTCCCGATTCTCCAAAAATTCCGAAAGTTGTCCCACCACTTGGCCCGAGTTTCTCCACAGTTTTATTCAAGTATCGAACCCTTTTTCGCATTTCCTTTCCCGATCTTTATAAGCTGCGTGTACTCAATACTCACATTTATTCTACATACCGGGTGCGTCGAAAGTGAATGGACACTTTGCTAGCATCAATGTAGGTTCCGTTTTATTAATTTTTATTTATTGACCTGTATATTGAAAAGGCCTGTGCAGTAGGAGTTTTTCTTTTTTTTTAACGCTTTTATCGTAAACATTGCATTTGCTGATAAAAACTCTCGCTTATGTCCTGCCCGCTTCGTCTCTAATAATCGCATATTAACTGTATATAGTTTGCTAACATTTTTCTGCTTTTCTGGGGATACCAGAGTATGGGTTACCTTTAGGTATGATAAGTTTTTTTTCTTCTGTATATAGATAATAAACATTATTGTAATATAACCTAACCGAACCTCTGTGTTTTATTGACCTATCATAGACTAGTGCTTCCTTATGGTAAAGTAGTTGTTTGGCTGCACGAATTTTAGCTTCTCCGTAGTGTGGATTAGGATAATAATATTCATTTCAGGACTAGCGAGAACATTTGTTTTATATATTTAGCAACCTCCCGAATTTTGACGACAATAGACCCCTGGAATTTACCGTACCTCCATCTGAGGTTACCTGGAACTCTCGACGAGTGTAGTCGAGGGGCCGTGGAGACAACCACGTTAAAAATCTGGCGCCCGAGAAATTGTAAGGCTTCAAAGGTGTCAGGAGTGACGTTTCCAAGGTGTTGAGAGGTAGAGCACGAGGCCGCTACCGATAGATCACGCGCAGCGCAGCGCGCGGTCATCGCCTTAGGGAGGAAAAAAGCGCGTCACAAGGTGCATGCTTTTTTCTTTAGAAAAGAGATCCCAACTCTCTCCAAAATTATGGCTTCGGTTCAAGAAGATTCAGATTTTCCGAAAATGTCTCGAAGTACATTATGGAAAATTTTGAAGGAACTTGGATTTGAATATAAAAAAAATTATCGGAACGCAATGTTGATTGATAGAGACGACATTGTCATTTGGAGGAGGAGTTATTTGCGCAATATTCGGAAAGCAAGACTAGATCAAAAACGAATTTATTATTTGGATGAGACTTGGTTAAATGAAGGTTATACTGTTTCAATATTTTGGCAAGACACGAATGTCAAAAGTCGGGAGGCAGGCAGCTCTTGAAGGGTGGTCAACAGGCCTCAATCCACCAGCAGGAAAAGAACGTCGACTCATCATTACTCATATCGGAAGTGCCGAAGGTTTTGTTAAAAATGGATTGTTGTGCTTTGAGTCGAAGCAAACCGGAGATTATCATGAAGATATGGATGCAGACGTTTTCGAAGAATATTTCTCACAAATGTTAGATCTAATTCCAACGGGCTCAGTCATTGTTATGGATAACGCAAGTTATCACTCCAGGTTAGTGGAGAAATTACCTTCAATTGTATGGCGTAAACAAGATATCCACGATTGGCTAACCTCGAAAAATATTGAATGCCCAGATAACCCGCTGAAAAATGAGCTCTTGCAACTGGCCAATTCACATAAACACAAATATAGTAGATACGTTGTAGATCAAATGGCATCAGCGCGTGGTATAACAGTGCTGAGGCTTCCTCCTTATCACTGTCAACTCAATCCCATATAATTAACATGGGCCCAAGTGAAAGGGGAAGTTTCAAGAAAGAATACGACATTCAAAATGAGTGACGTAAAAGTTTTATTCGAAGACGCGTTAGGTAACGTAACCAAAGAAAACTGGAAGAAATGTGTTGAACAAGTGATACAAGAAGAACTAAATATGTGGGACATGGACCATATAAGTGAACACATGATTGAACCATTTATAATCAATGTTAATAATGGAAGCTCAACAGAATCGTCTGATTCTGATATATAGACTGGTTTTTGTGTTAGTTACTACTATTATTTGTTAGACTTTTTTTTTATAAATATTACATTAATTCGTACTTTATTCCTGCATTTTTCTTTTTTCCTCTCCTATTGTAAACGGTATATTAGTAGTAAAGTTGATACCTACTGCAAAAAAAATTGCTATTTTTTATATAATATTTTATGTTTATTCATAGGAACACAAAAAAATGTGTTTTTATTGAATCGATATTGTGAACTCTTTTGAATAGTTTTCGTAATTATAATTTCATAGTGCCTTCATATTCATATACCAAGTTTGTTTTGTCCTGATTGCACGCCTCTGAGGATTAAATTGATTATTTGTTCATTCAAATACAATAGAGCGACGCTTTCAATACAATAGGCGACCCAACCGAATACAGAGTTACGGGGTGTCTACCTGAAATTCGTAACAAATGAGAAATTTTAGTACAAAATTAGATAAACTTCGGAGATATTTTATTATACACCCTGTATCGGTTTTGCATACCTAATGAGCTTTTATTACTCCATGCCTTTTAAAAACGGAGTATACCTAGTTGCGAAAACTGTGAAAGAATGGTTGAAATACAGTAAATTTAGAGAGAATTCAAAAAAATGAAGACTGATATACTATGAGTATTAAAGGCTCCGTTAAAAATGGAAAGGTATAATTTTTGTGGTCTAAACTTAGCAATTTTAAATGTTTGAATTTTTTTATTTATTAAATATAATAAGAAATTGAACGCAATTTAACACAGAAACTCCACTTATCCTGAGTAAATCGTAGAACAGATACACAACAGAATTTTTATAATTCACGTATACAAAATTTACTTTGTCACATCGAAAACAGTTTCACAAAAATAACGACATCTTTTATTTATAACTTTTTATACAGTTGCATGCACTGCTTAACGTTTGGCTGACAGACTGACATTAGTTGATACATATTCTATAAATTTTGAAGAATTAAAATAAATTGAATAGAAACAATATATATCAAAAATAAACAATATATAATTATAAGATCTGACGGAGTGCATGATAATTCGCTGTTTAGTTTCATATTATACATAAATTCCAAATTATGTATTAGTAACTTAATGAACATTAAAATTTAAAAATTCTGTCAACTGTTAGTTATATATGTGAAAGTTACCAACATAAATAAAGAAACACAAAAATCTCTAATTACAATTTTATTTTTATCAAAAACATTTTTGCACGTTCATTATAAAAAATAGTATGTAAAACTCTTATCACAATGACTTTTTGTAGTGATCACCGCTTGTTATACAAATAACTATTTTGATTTTCAATTTTGAACAGTTTTGAATCTTCCAAAGCCTGAAGGTTTTTCACGAATAATTGATAGTAACATTGGAAAATTAATTTATTACAAGTAGGAAATAGTTATTTGTAAAACAAGTGTCACAATCACTGGTTTTGTAGTACGGGTGCAACGCAACGAACCGCGAAGCGGTGAGTTGAGCAAAGCACGAGTACTACAAAAAGTCATTGTGATAAGAGTTTTACATACTATTTTTTATAATGAACATGCAAAAATGTTTTTAGTAAAAATTAAATTGTAATTAGGGATTTTTGTGCTTCTTCATTTATGTTGGTAACCTTAATATATATAAGTAACAGTTGACAGACTTTTTAAATTTGTATGTTCATCAAGTTACTAATACATAATTTGGAATTTATGTATAATATGGAACTAAACAGAGAATTATCGTGCACTCCATCAGAACTTATAATTATATAATGTTTATATTTAATATATATTGTTTCTATTTAATTTATTTTAATTCTTCAAAATTTATAGAAAATTTATCAACTAATGTCAGCTATAAATGTCAGTCTGTCAGTTATACGTTAAACAGTGCACGCAACTGTATAAAAAAATTACCAAAAACGATGCGGAAATGGTTATTTTGTGAAACTGTTTTCAATGCCACAAAGTAAATTTTGTATACGTAAGTTATAAAAATATAATTCAACACTGTATCTCTGTACCTCAACCAAATTGTTATTTCACTTTTCCATTTTTAATGGAGACCCTATAATATATATATATATATATATATATATATATATATATATATATATATATATATATATAATGTGTCTACTCAAGTAGGAAGCATATTAAAAACTTTTTTATTATTGGTTTCATGAAAAAAAATTATTCTTGATATAAAGTTCTGCATGGTCCAAAACTTAGAATGCAACCATCGGATATCAATTTTTTAAAAGCTGTATACGAGGTTTGTCAAAAAATATGATTTCTTCTCAAGAGTAATAAGTAACCGTATTTTTTTACAATACAGAAGAATGTTATAAAGTAAAGTTATACTCAATCAAACATATTTAAATATGCAATTACATCCATTTAGCATGAACATTTAAGTTTTGTTCCTTCTTTCAACTTTCCTTGCATCAGAGCACACAATTCAAATCGAATATCGGTAGTAATGTGTGTAAGAATTGCGGTTTGTATTCCTAATATTTCTTACGTTATATAATATTTGCTACTGCTCATTTACTTAGTGAAGTATTTTGGATTCCAGAAGCCCTTTTGCATAATGACATTTTTGGTTCTTCTATGACAGAAAACATCATTTCAAATTCAGTGTCCGCATTGGCAACCTGTTTGTGGCATTTATTCTTAAAATTATTTTCACTTTCACTGGCCTTCATTTCATTCAATATTTCTGTAGCTGTTGAATGCCCAACGTTTCTATACAGATATCTATTATTAAAAAGATTTGCTGTCTAGAGATGTGTTTTGTAGTTTTCTCCAAAAATTAACACAATTTCTATTTTTTCATCACAATTTAGTAAATTTGTCATTTTGATTGTAATTTTATAAATGCCAACTCACAATGAGATTCAGTGTCAAATATTTCATGTCAATGCATTATAGATTACATTCATTTGTATCTAGACAGAATAATTTACATAGAATGATAGTAAATAATCACAAAATCTGAATTTTCATGCTACATAATTGCATATTTGAATATAACGTTCATTTCAAAATATCTTTACTCCATAACATTTTTCTGTATTGTAGAAAATAAAGGTGCTTTACTCCTGGGTTTAATTCATATTTTTTTGACAAACCTCATATATGGCTTGAAAACTTGACATTTGATTGGTTGCATTAAGCTTTAGAGCATGCAGAACTTTTTATCAGAAATAACTTTTTTTCAATAAACCAATATTAAAACTAGAAATCTTGTATATTATATGTTATAGTTTTAAGAAATTCTTTATTTTCGTTTATAAGAACATTTTTCATTTTATTATTTTAATTACAAGAATTTTCTTTTTTTTACTGTATAGTATTTTTGTGTGGATTTATCAAATAAAATAAATATACGTTAATATACAATTCCAGTTTTTGTCAAATATGCCCCCCTCTACTTTTAATTTTAAATGTGAATATAACGTTACGGAAATGATGGTTTAAACCGATTAAATGTAACGCTTAAATTACGTTAAAAGTAAGTGCTAAATATTATTATATAAAAAAGTTTATATATTGCATTATAAAAACGTTTCTATTATATTACAAAAACAATGGGTAAATCACATTGAAAAGGTAACGTTTAAGGATGTTAGTAAGGTGGGTGCTAAATTTCGTTTCAAAAGACCGTCTATAAGTAGCATAAGAACGTTAATATTACCTTACAAATGCAATGGGTACATCACGTCAAATAGGTAACGTTTTAATTACGTTAAAAGTATGTGGTAAATATCGTTATACAAAAATGTTTATAAACTGCATTATAAAAACATTTATATTACGTTATAAAAATACTGGTTAAATCACATTGAAAAGGTAACGTTTAAGTGACGTTAGTAAGATGTGTGCTAAATTTCGTTTCAGAAGTTGCATTATATAAATGTTTATATTGCGTTCAAAAGCAACCGGTAAATCACATTAAAACGGTAACATTTGAATGACGTTACGAAAATCACGTTGTATTTAACGTTGGAAAAATCGTTATATGTTTCGTAGAAACGAGCGACATTACTCCAGTAATATAACCAGTTGCCTAAAAACCATTTATAAACGTTAGGTTATATGTTAAATATTTTACGTTTTTAAAACGTTTGTGTGTTTATTGGCTCAATGCTGGGAAGCACATATCTTTGTGAAAGCTGCTTTTCCAGCATGAAATTTATAAATTCAAAATTTAGATGTCCACTTTCTGATAAGTAACTTACTCAGTTGCTTCATTTATCAACAACAAATATTAAAGTTAATATTGATGCATTAGTTAGTGAATACCAGCATCCCCCAAGTTCCCACTAATTTTTTTGTAATTTCATATTTTTGGAATAAATTAAAATAACAATACAAACGCGTTTTTCTTTGTATACGGATACCATACCTATTAAAACTCACTCATAAAGTTGCATAAAGTATTTTATAATGCGGCCCTCCAAGCCACATTTTTTTTTTCAAAGCGGCCATTGTAACACTTGAACATCCCTGCTCTAAACCGTCACGACCACGGTCCCGACGATAAAGGTCAATCGAGTTTTTACTGTATATCAATCTTGAGAAAACATTATTGCAACATTATAGTATAAAAGATCAAATATTGAATGATTAATGAAGAAATATTATTAGATTCTTTATTCAAATATTATACCGTATTGTTTTTCTTGCTTATATGAAAATGTTAATGACATTTTGATTCTCTAAAGTTAAATGAAAAATTTAAACCTTGTTACAAATAAATCGTTTTCTCTTGCTCTACATTATTGAAAAAACATTAAATCTAGTTATGCCTATTAGTGCCCAAGATATTTAGCATAAATATGCAAATACAAATGATAAATTCGTTCAACTCACCTTTTGATTTAATTTGCTTCCTAAAATCAACATGATTGTCACATATTTCAAATGTATTTGAGTCATAATTCATTTCTTGTTTGAATGGATGAATTCCATTTACATTCTGAATTTTTAACGTAGGCACTTCGTCAATTACTTCTTGTTTAACATCCATATTCCACAGAAAATCATCGTGGATATCGATTTTTTCCTTTACATTTTGGATATCCATTTCTTCTTTAATTACACCTTGCTCTATTTCCATTGTCTGGATTATATTGTCTCTGGTTATATCAACTTAATAAGTAAAATATTTGTTATTGCACAAAGACAGTCTTTGTATCACAACACAGAAAACGTCCGTATTGGGAATGGCAAGATTCAACAACGCAGTGTTGCCAACTTAATCTAACAAATTGTCCCAAGCGAAGGCATAAAATATCCTTTATCCTTGTTTATATATAACGCTGAGCGTAGCGTATATATAAACAAGGCCTTTATTATCATTAATCATTATCGTGTTCTTCTATATCTTCTAAGAGATCTTTCATTTATCATTAGCTCTATTGCAAAAGTTAAGCATGTTGCCTTCTTTTGTTATTCTGGAAGTTGTTATATGTGCATACTTAGAGTAATAATATACATAGAGAGGGCTATTCATTCATAAACACGTTTATTTTTGTGGCCAACAATTCTTAACACCAGTCAGTAAAATCATTTAGGGGTCTATTTTGTAATTCGTCGTTTCCAAACGATATCGTTACGTAGACGACTTATTAGTCAACGACAATTTCTCTTAACTCTATTCTGTAACGTTATCGTTCAGTGTCTATTTTAGTGATCAAAGTTAACGACAAATTTTAAGGTTTTTTTTTTTCTTTTGTTTTAAGGCCTCAGCTGCCAGGGCTATTCGGCCTGTTTTTTGCGTCCGGGATGATTTATGATTGTCTATAATATAGTTTATACGAAAGTAAATACAAACAGAGTGATACCGCACTTATTGTTCAAAATTTTATCTGTAAACTGTTCGGTTTTGAGGTTATATTTTGATGTTCGAAGCACTTAAAAATTTGGAGATGAGTTTAATGTTTTCACTGTTTGGGAATTTCAGCACTATGTCTTGCAGTGTGTAGGGGCCATAAACATTATTAGGAACCTTAACAGATTTATGAAGAAAATCTGTATTAACACTATTTAAGGAACAGTTGAAAAAGATGTGTGAGAGATCTTGTTTTTCACCACATGGGCATGAATCCGAAGGTACTAAGTTGAATTTGTGTAGATATGACAAAGTGGCACAATGGTTGGATCGAATTCTTGAAGAAATGCAGATATCTCTTCTGGACAAATTGGAAAGTGAAGAAAACCATGGATTTTTTCTTGGATATTTTATGAATTGAGAGTATAGATTTCCTTTTGTCAAGCTGAGTGTAGAGAAAGTAGAATTCCACTTATCTAAGATTGATTTCTTAATAGAATGCACCACATCCGAATGGGGACCAGTTGGGAGGGTGGCACGATTTATAGTTCTCCCAAGATTTGCAAGATCATCGGCTCTAACATTTCCTTGTATAAGACTGTGTCCGGGAATCCAGCCAATTCGTATGTCTTTCCCTTGCTGATTCAACTTGTGTAGTAGCTCCTTTATTTTTAGGACAAATGGATTAGAAGATGAGGAGAAGGATTTTTTAGAAATACATTTTATGGCACTTTGGGAGTCAGAAAAAATTATAGCTTTGGGAAGGTCAAGTTTTGAAATTTTTTGGATCGCAATTAGTATAGCGTAACATTCTGCTGAAAAGATGGAGAAATGAGAGGGGAGTTTGTCACATAATGATAAGATGTTAGGAGAATAAATTCCGTATCCTACATTACTGTCAGTCTTAGAGGCATCAGTGAAGAAAATGGGGCCAGAAAAGTTGATAGAATTCATTTTGGCCAGAAAGACTTGATTACAGTCCGAATCTTTTTTAATTTCCAGATCTATCGTGTTAGTTTGACTAATTTGAGATTCGAGCGAGAAGTGATGACAAGGAAATTTGTTGAACGATTCAATGAAGGGAAGGAATTTAGATACTGATTGAAAGGCAAATATAATAGGAGGAGTATTTCTCAGTCTCCAGTATATGGGATCGGCAGCCCATTCTGTGAATAATTCTATAAGTGAGGTTTTTATTAGGTCTTTATATGCAACAGCTTTAGATACATATTTAACTGACAAGATTTCTCTACGTACCTCCAGGGGGGTCTGCCCACATTCAGATAACATGATGTTGATAGGAGTAGATTTTAGATAGCCTACTATAACCCTTAGGGCTTGATATTGTAAACGATCTAATTTTTTAAGTAGGTATTTAGAACAGCCACCATATAGCATGCACGCATTATCAAATAATGGAAGTATGGTCGCTTTGTATATGTTTAAAAGAGAGATTTGATGGCTACCCCACCATTTACCACATAGAGATCTAATTAAATTAATAGCTTTTGATACTTTGCAGGAAATAAATTCAATATGTGGTTTCCAGTTAAGTTGGTCGTCAAATATAGCTCCTAAGTACTTGACTTGAGATTTCCAAGGGATAGGTTGACCATTAATGACTATGGAATGGACTGGACTAAGCTTATGGTTTTTCTGAAAAATCATGGCGGCACATTTTTGAGGGGCCAGTGTCAAACCCATAGACAATAAATGAAGATTGAGATTAGAAAGGAAGGTGTTGAGGGATGTTATAGACTCCTGGATGGTGTTTTCGGCACAAATCACAGCAAGATCATCTGCATAACCACTAATTTTTATGGAGGGTGGAAGTATGTTCTGAAGAGAGTTGCACGATATATTGAATAACAGTGGACTGAGTGGAGAACCTTGGGGGACACCTCTACAAGAAACACCAGGGCCTATAAGTTCATTGTTAAGGGTGGATTTAATGAATAGATTTCGATCTGAAAGAAAGGATAAAATGAGGTCACAAATGTCATGAGGCAAATTAAGGGAATTTAGAGATGAATAAATAGAGGATAAAAAAAGATTATCATATGCACCTTTAATGTCGAGAAAAACAACAATTGGGTTTTTATTGCCAGACAATGCACATGATATTTCGGAATAGATGAAAATGTGGTTATCAGATATACTTCTGCCTTTCCTGAAACCTTGTTGTGAGGGGTGAATTTTTAGGGAGTTTTCAAGAGACCAGTCAAGGCGATTTTTGATCATGCTTTCGAAAACTTTTCCTATTGTGCTGGATAAGGCTATGGGTCTCCAGCTGGAGGCATCGTTAGGATCCTGGTTTTTTTTAAGAATAGGAATTATTAGATGATTCTTCCAATCTGAAGGGATCGGATGATATTTATTGAGTATTTTATTGAAAATAGAGAGAAGAGTTTCTAGGGCTATTTTGGGAAGATGATTGATCATTGAATATGTGATGGAATCCAATCCAGGACTTGAATCATTTTTGTTTAGTAAGCTGAAATTCAATTCTTCTATTGTAAAAGGGTGAGTAAAGGAGTCGTTAATGGCTTGGGGAATAGTGTTAAGGTCTTGAAAAGGGATTTGAGCTAACTTGTTTAAGAGACTTTGGAATATGGAACTGTCTAGGGGAGGCGTGTTAATTAAATTACGATTTTCAATAGATCTAGAGAAATTTTTTATTGATTGCCAAATCTTCTTAACAGGTGTTCCGGGGTTCAGTTCTTCCGTGAATTTACGAAAGCCTTCTAATCTTTTTGTTTTCAGAAAAAGTCGAGTTTTAGCTCTTATTTTCTTGAAATTAATGAAATTTTCCATGGAGAGAGTTCTTAGATATAGTTTAAAAGCCTCTTTTTTCTTTTGTACCATCTGGGAGCACTCTTTGTCCCACCAGGGAAGATAAGGTTTAGAAGGAGTGAAAGATTTCTTAAGTGGGATAAATAAAGAGATGGCTCTTTTTAAGACATCCAAGAACAAGGGATATTCCATATCATTATGATATATATTATTTTCAATATATGCTTGAAATGCATCCCAGTTGGCTTTATTTGTGTTATATTTGACGTGAGTGGAATTCATATGGATGGGCACAGTATTTTGTTTTTTGTAGGAACAAAGGGTAGGAAAATGATCGCTGAAGCCTGATTCTTGGATCGTTCTCCAGGAGCAATCTAGAGCTATGGCTGAGGAAGTAATTGTAATATCCGGGCAGCTTTTATTGACATTGGGGTTGGGAATACGGGTTGGAGATCCGTCATTAAGGATGGTGAGATCATTATGCGAGATGAAGTCCCAGAGTGCAATTCCTTTAGGGTTATTAATGGCAGAGCCCCAAATTTGATTTTGGCCATTTAAATCAGCCATTAAGATAAAATTCTTATGTTTTATTTGTTGTAGGAGTTGATTAAACATTCTGTGAGGGAAGGGAATGTTGGGGTCGGGAGGAATATAGCTATTAATAATGAATAGATCTTGGAGTTCTACTACCAGCAAGTGTATTTTTGGAGGAACTGGAATTTTGTGTTCAAAATTTTTGCAAGGAATCGAGTTGTTGATGAAAGTGGCTACACCTCCGTAGCCATCCTGTCGATCTTGTCTAAAACAGCTAAAATTTTTAATATGTGCAGATCCACCTGGAGTCAACCAAGTTTCATTTAGTAATATAATGTTAATACTCTCATCTCTAATAATAGGAATGAGTACCTCTTTGTTAACATTAAAACTGCGAATATTCCATTGGAGTATGTTATATTTAAAGGTATTATCCTGAATACGATTGAATTTCAAGCAATAGTGTAAAAAATGAAATAATAAAAAAAGGGGGGGAGGTACTTAGAGGGAGAAATTCTAGTTATATTATGATTGCTCACCTCTTGAGGAGAGGTAAGCTGAGAAATTGCGAAAGATTGAGAGCTAGGGATAGAAAGGGAATAATCAGACAAAAACGGAGTATGAGAAGGGGTGAAGTCCATATCAATTCTTTCAATGTGAGAGCAAGAGGGAGATGAAGCATTGTTTTGAAGTGCAGATTTATTTGTTATCGGAGACTGACAGAGTTCATTGCATGAGGAGGAAAATAGAGCTGCATTATGTGTATCTTTATCAAATCCAGTTCTTTTTTCTAAGATGGTGGGACGTCTGCGTTTATGAGTAGTGAATTTGTTACTAGGGGGACTTTGTGTCACTTTTTGAGCATAAGAGATTGGAAAAGGGGAAGAAGTCTGTAATTGAGGAAAGGATGTGATTGATCTATCAAAAGAGGTGTTTTTAACAGAAGATTTAAGAGGAGGGAAAAGTTGAGAGGCTTCGAAGTAAGAATAGTCATGGAATGCCATTGCTTCATTAATGTTTTTTTGCCTATTAAATTCTTTGCAAGAGCGGTCAAAAGCTAGATGCTGTCCAGAACAATAAAAACAGTCTAAGGAATTTGAACATGGGTCAGAATGGATTGTTCCACATCTACTACACCTTTTGGCACTGCGGCAAGAGTTGGCAGAGTGTCCGAATCTAAGGCAGTTTTTGCATTGAGTAACAGGAGCAATATATTTATCAACCTGGACTGGAACTGAAAAAATTTCTAGATCCTTGGGGCATGGACGTCCCTCAAAGGTTACAAGAATTGTTGTGGAGGGAACATATTCATAAGATCCGTCATCTTTGGTTATTCTGCGGTTAAGTCTTCTAGCACCAATCACTTTTTTATTTTGCAAATAAGCTTCTTGAATAATATCATCTGGGGTAATAGAGAGTCCTACGTTTTTGACAATGCCTCTCGAGGTGAGAAGGCGTTGTGGTATGTAAGCACAATATCCTTCCCTTCTGAAAGCTTGGTTCATTAGGAAAGAATTAGCATCACGAGAAGTTTTGAAGGTAATTCCTATTTTGCTGGAACCTTTCTTTTGGATATTTCTAATGTTTTGAATGTTCAGTTTTCGTATAATTTTTCCAACATCCATAGGATGAATACTAGGGGGAGTGCCGCTACTTTTAATAGGTTCTACTATAACTAAATGGGGCCCAAAATCGATATCAGAGTACTTCAATCTTCTCCCTTTAGAAGCCTTAACGCGTTGTTCCAATATTAAAATTTCCTTTATGACTTCGGGATCGTTTTGAAAACAGATTTTAGTGGAAGCGAGTTCATCTTCCAAGTTTTTAATGTCTTTTTCTAATAGGGGAGAGAGTTGGTGCAAAGAATTTATTAAGTTTTTGGAAGATGGTGATAAAGCATTATGTAGGGAATCTGAGGAAGAGTTATTGGGGGCCTCATCCCCCATCTTGATGGTGGAAACTTAGACTAAAGCGTTTTTTGTAGAACACGTGGCAAAAAAATTAAGTTAGGTTAACTTACGGAGAATTATTCACAAATCACTGAAGTGCAGTCAATATAATGTCACTTAACTAAAAAACCAATGAATCGTCACTAAAAATAAAACTAACTAAACTTAATTAAATTCACAATCGACCAATTCGTGCAGTATTATCTCAAAAAGGAATTCTTTTTCCTATCAATGACTGTTTCGTTGACATTGAAATACTATGATCAATTTTAAGGTTGGTATTAATAAATTGACAGAAAACGTACGTCGAATATTATTTTTCTAGATGTTTTGTGTTTATAAACAATATTGATTGATTAGTGTTTAATATTTATATACTAGATACATACAAAGTAACAACTTTTTATTTTAATTATTGCAGATTATGGAAATGAAAAAAAACCGATCCGGCAAAACAAGTAGAGGGCAATATGAGCTCTATTTGAATGAACTGGAGTCGAATAAAGCTTTCAGAGAGAACAAATTCGACGGAGCGGATCCTGATATATTAAAAAGGTCTTGGGCCGATTTGGCTTTAAGACTGAATGCATCTGGTGGGCCAATAAGAGATGTTGCAGGGTGGAAAAGGGTATTTTTTCTATTGTTCTATTTGAAAGTATAGGTTGACCAACATTAATTTCTTTCTAGATCATGTCTGATTGGAAATGCCAAACAAGGAGCAAGGCCCGAAAAAATAGACACTTGTTACTTGAAACAGGTAACATTGGAGATCCTCCTAAGCCATTAACAGACCTAGAAGAGAGACAGGTCGTGTTGTTGTAGATGGAATAGAAGAAATTCCTGAATATGGAATAGGTATTTATGATATAATAATAATAGTACCACCTCTAAAAAAGTGTTTTTCCCCAGCTGAACAATTTCCAATCAATAAGGAGAATGTGCCTCAATCAACTAATACTGAAGCTGGCCCATCACAAAAAAAAGTTCAAGACATGCCTGACACACCAGTCAAGAAAAAAAGAAAATCCTTTACAGCTTGCCTTCAGGAAATCATCACCACAAACCCTGATACAAACAACAGCGAAGTACTTGGAGAAATTTGTGATGAATTAAAAAAGTCCAACAAAATCCAAAAAAAACGTTTGAAACTCCAGCAGCTAGAGCTGCAAGTGAAGTACCCTGAATATAATTTTATTGTAAATTCCTCTGATTCAGAGTGATATATTTTCTTTGTGTAAGATTTTGTTCAATTATGTTAATTTTTTATGTTCATTTTATTTTCAATTAAGTGCTGTTTATTTTATCCAATGGATACTGTTTAATAAAACTGCAATAACAAATAATATCTTTTATTTAGAAAATTAATTTAAAATAAATAAAATTAGTTAAAAAATTCACGTATAATTCTATTTCTTACAATGTTTCCTCTATGTAATAATCCTGCATCATTTAAGTCATCATCTGCATTATGAATATCATTATCATTGTGCCCATTATCATCTATTAAGTTCTCATCCACTGAAATGAAAATATATACCTAATTATAATGTTTGTTCTATAAATGTTGTACATCTGATCGTATCAGAGAAAGGAACTGTTAGGATTTTTGTTGGAAAATTAAAAACAAAGAGGAAACTTCAAACGAAATAGTTTTGAACTTACAAGGTATATTCCTTGTTCTCATGAAATTGTGTAAAATTGCACATGCACATATAATTTTGGAAACAAAAGCAGGTTGATAATGCAAAACACGATCAGAACTTAAGCACCTCCATATCCCTTTTAATATGCCATTTGTCCTCTCAATACAATTACGAATTTGCTGATGTCTCAGAGTATATCGTCCTTCTGGTGTATCTGCTGGTGCACCAACAATCGGAGTTAACAAATATGGTTGAAGGGGGTAGCCAGAATCACCTGAAATATGATCATCTCATTTTATTCAACTTATTAGAGGGTGAGAATGAAGAAAATATATTTTTTATCCTACACTATGAGGAAGTTGAATTTTACTTGCTAATTGCTAATTTATAGAAGAAATATTACCAGCAGTCATTGTGTAGGATAAAAAATTATGTGTAAACCACGGCTGTTAAGTGCTTTTTCAGGCCTCAAGAAGTGGCCTGGCTCGGCTGCGCCGCGGCTGTCCATATCTTCTTTCAGCCTGAAAAATGCCACTTTACCGCCTAGGTATACAATATACTATTACCTATTAAATAAGTTGCCTGATCCCCATTCATGAATTTACGATGTAGAAAATCTCTGATGTTACTTGCCCTCCATATAGCAGCATCATGTACACTTCCTGGGAACCGACAATTGATAGCCAATATCTTGGCATTTACATCACATATCTGTAATATAAACTAACATGAATGGAGAATTGAATATAAAAAAAAATAATGCTAACCAACTGACAGTTGATACTATAGAAGTTTTTCCGATTCATGAATACATTTGCTGGATAACCAAGATCGAAAAAACTTGGAGTTACCAACTTAATATGTGTGCAATCTATACATCCTATACCGGGGATATGATGTTTTTCATAGAATCTAAAAAATGTGAAGCTAGTTACTATATTATTCAACTTGAGTACCAAAATGTTATTAGGTATGCAAACATTTACCCATTTTTTACAATGCCAATTTCATTTGCTTCTTGTGGAAATATGATGTATCTGTTAGCCAGATGATGATTCATGGCATTTACAACTTCATGAATTGATTTGCTCACATTAGGTTGCAGAGATGCGTTCAATCTGTCTTGTCCTACGGACTTCTGGTAACTGCCATGGGCAAGAAAATGTAATGTGGTGCAAAACTGAAAGTTACTGTTTTCTTATTATTGCTCATACTGATAGCAGATCTATTAGTTACTTACCCTAACCACTGATGGGGTTCTAGTATTTCTCCCTGCGACAGATAAATGTGGTAAAATTTCCTCAAATAAATCTTTTGCCGATACAACATCCAGTCTATATAACTGCCTAAAAAGTTCCTCTGGGAGCTCAAAAGGATTACTGGTATCTCTCAGTGTACGTAATCTTTCTCGGGTTTCTTCTCTAAAAACAATAGTGTAGATACCAAGTTATTTAAAATTAACATTTTAACTAGATATTTATGTAGACAATCCAATTGATTACCTCCTTTGTAACTCATCTAAAACCAAATTAGCTATTAAACCAGCCATAATTTTTATTAATACGAACACTTCAGATAAATAAAGGCGAGCAAAATGAGCTTCCCCTTATTTTAGGTTAGTTAACGACTTTTTACTTTCTCAACGAGAGCTGTCAAGGTATCGTCGGTGAACGACAACTTGGTAGCCATTTTTGTCGTCCAACAACGACTACCGTTGACTATAAAATAGAGAAAGTCGTTCATAAACGATAATCGCCCACGAACGACGTCGTTATGTGTTACAAAATAGACCCCTTAGATTGTCTTTGTACCATAGAGAAATAAACATATTATTTGATTTGTTTATGCTTTGTACGAATATGCATTAGGTTTGTTTTCACATGCAATCAGAAATATGTTTCTGATAGCTTTCAAACTACTTATACTGCGCATGTCATGTAAGACAAAAATCCATAACAGGTTTGTGATTTTTGTGGAAACACTGGACTAGAACGTATTACTGGTTGCATAGGCATTCTTCTTCTTTTTCTTTGCTTTTAAGAAATATCCTTATGAAACTAACCTTACTTTATTTCCACAAATTTTCATTATTTATTTAATATTTTTTACACCATAACACTAGCGCTAAATAACACCATTACTCACCACTATAATTAAGTACAATTTTAATCTTCTTGTGTTAGAAAATGGATAAAAGAAGTAAGTATATTGAAACATCTTTTAAAATGATTTAACATAAGACTACATTATTTTTTAAGGGAGCGTACCTCATGAATTAAATGAATTTATTATTATTAACGTTGAACCTGACGATACATCTGTTTCAAGACAATCAGACCTATGGACCTGGACAACTAATAATACAAAAAGAATGATTCATATTTATGCTGAATTAAAGCCTAAATTAGGTACTCATGCAATAAAAAATATGAAAAGATTGTGGGAACTTATCGCTGAAAAAATGAATGGGCCGGTAACACCAGCACAGTGTGAAAATAAGTGGAGAGTATTGGAAAGGGCCTACAAAAAATATATAGATAATCAAAAAAGTACTGGTAGTGATAGAAAGTTTTTTGAATATGCAGAAGAGATGGACTTGATATTTAAAGGGAAAAAAAATGTGCAGCCTATTTTATTACTCTCTGACACTACAAAAGATGATATTCCAAATTTAGTAGAGGATGACTTAGACAGTGTTAGTGAAACTGATTTAATTAAACCATCATCTTCTAAAAAAGTAGAACCTGAAGTAAAACAAAAAGAAACGCCTTTTCGAATCAAGCATAATCGGACTAGGCAAAGAAGCAATCCAGTGTTAAATAGGAATATTACGTTGGAGAAAATGAGACAGGATAGAAAAGAATATTACAATGCACGCATTGAACAAGAAACGGAAAAGGTAAATCTTTTGAAACAAAGAAATGCTTTGCTATCAGAAAAAAATCAAATTCTGAAGAACAAGATCTGCTCACTCAGTTTAAATAGACCAAATTTGGAATAAGCACAATATGTAGAATATAAAACAACTGTAAGTCTGAGTTTAATGTACCTGTGTAGTTAATACCAATTTGTTGATTTTTTTTGTTACTTTAGAGTTAGAAAAAAGTTTTATATCTCGTTAATTTAATTTAGTTTTTGAAATATACTTGTGTAGGTATATTTGTTCGTTCTGTTTTGTATGTTTCATAATAAAAACTGTTAAAAAAATTGTTAAAAACTTTTATTTCAAAAACAAACAAATTTTTGGACACCCTCTGTATGCTCAAAACGAGGCTCAAAATTTAAATATGTATTTAACAAAGATTCTTACAGGCCTATCACTTTAATTATTCAAACTTATTGTAGAGTATGTACAATCATGTTTCTTTTTTGTACAGCATCTGGATTTGCAATATTTGCATGTTCTGCAGCATCTTGGATATCATATAAATTTACATTATTTTCATTTGCCTCTAAATTATTATCACCTTCTATGTAAAGGAAGTTATCATTCAGTGCCAAGTTATGAAGAACACAACATGCCCTAATAAAATGAACTATTGTACGTATATCCCTTAACTTAAGGTGATATAGTTGGCGCCATTTTTGCTTAAGAGGCCGTTACAATGTTCAATACAAATCCTATTGGATGAGTGTTGAAAATTATAGTTAATTTGATTTCTAGTTAACATTCCCCTGTCTGGAAAGGGAGTCATAAGATTGTACATTAAAGGATAAGCGCTGTCTCCTAAAATATGGAATTCATTACACTTCTCTTGGAGTGAATGAAATAGGTCTGATGTCCTGAAAACACGTGCATCATGCACCGAACCTGGATATCCAACAAATAAATTTGTTATTTTTAATTGATGGTCACAGACAAGTTGTGCCTAAAACAATAAAAACTTAATATGCACTTTATAAATTAAATATTAATATTAATTAATGTTAATATGCTTACCTGTATTGAATAATACCCTTTCCTATTTATATAAGAGTCCGGGTCCTCCAAAGGCTTGTCAATTTTTATGTGGGTTCCATCTACGGCTCCTATAATTCCTGGATAACCATTTTTTTCGCGAAAATGTCTTTCGATTTCAGCTTGCCTTTCATTGTTAGGCCATATTATTACTTCAGGCGCCAGATTACTTAGGAAATATGTCATTCGTTTAGTTACTTTATGTAAGGAACTAATGCATATATTAAATCTATCTGCCACATCACGGAAACTGGCACTTTGATGCCCCGCAAACCACAGAAAAATCTGTGTTTGCTTTAATGGGGTAAGTTTTTCATGTGGTCCCAATTGCCACTTATAATATTCACTATTCTCAAAACGAACAGCGATGTCTGCAGCAACATCTTTGCTTACTCGAAAGTGTTCTATGTGTTCTTTATCATTAAACTGCGGTACAATCTGTTCAAAAAAACTTTGATTTTTAGGCCGAATTCTTTCTTCTAACATAATTTCTAGATCTGAATCTGTTTCCGACATTTGGGAAAACTCTGATCCATCGGATGAAGAAAAATCAGACATATTTTACTACAAAAAAAAAATTAAAATGCAATAAATAACACTATTTAATATTCACATTATGAATGAATTAATTACCTATTTAACTTCACAAATCAGAATAATTATTTTAACCACTTTTAACTACAAACACAAAGCAAAACCGCAAAACGTCAACACAAATAGCACAAAATATAAATTAATTGTCAAAATTCAAAATAATGCGAATTGCGCATGCTCCAAACTCTTTACTTGTAAATAATCCGCAAACTCTTCTTGCTGCTAGCAAACTGTCAGGAACTGATGTGTGAACAACCGACTCTTAGTTTGATAACAGCTGGAAAGTGATGTGTGAACGCAAAAAAGGTATTACGCAGAATCCAAACATCAGAAACACGTTTCAAACTGATGTGAAAACAAACCTATTGACTATCCCATGGCCATACATGACGAGTTATTGAAAAACACACAAATAGCTATTATTTGTTTGGCGTTAGGGGAGTTATTATTGTTTTTGCTTCTTATTTAGAATTAAATAGTTTGTTGTACTGGATCACTACCTGTACTAGCTTCAATTAGAAGTAAAAAAACGCCAAACTTATGCACCTAGTTGGTTTAATCCCTAATATAAACTTGGCGGGACGTCGAAAGAAAATATTTTAAGCCTGCTCTTGGGACAATTTGTTAGAGTAAGTTAGCTACACTGCGTTGTAGAATCTTGCAACATAGTGAAAGTAATAATATTATTTGTCTATAGGTTCGCTCGTAGAGCAGTCAGAAACCGTTAGCAACTGTACAGCACAGGCGCATTTCGTTAAAGAGCGTTCGCACAAGCCAAACCAAAATTCAGTGATAAATAATCCAACGTTCGTACAAAGAAAATGATTCTAAAGTCAACACAGAAAACGGAAACCGTCCCATTACGCAAAATATCTACTTGACACCAATCATTCATTGACACCTAACACAGAACTAGAAGTACTACATATTTGTGATAAGAAACAAGAACTTGATTTCCTTGAAGAGTTGGAAATTAGAAGACACTTAAGAAACCCACAATATGAAGTCGTCAATGAACAGATAAATCTAGGGAGCTCTCCACTATTAAACTCTCTTCTTAAGTGATAATTGTAAAGATCAGCAGATATAGTTTTTCTGGTTTTCTATATCATTGCACAGTTTACTGATCTTAACTGGAAAAATGATATCCAGGATATCACCATAGGGCTAATAATAGGTGCGCTCTTTTTGACTGATATATCAGAATCTCAGCTCACATCAGTAATGTGACCGTTCTTTTTGTTTTACTCACTTCTAAGTGAGTTGAGATTTTCTCCCCCTTCACTGATGCTGAATGTGTCGTAAGGGAGTATCAGTTGGACTTTAGTCGAAAATAAAGTGGAGGGGATGAAGAAATATTTGATTTGCTTGGGTTATTTGTAGTTTTAACAATTGTTATCTTTGGTTTTAACCATTTTGACATACAAACACACATAATCTATTTTTCTTTTGTTACAAATTATGGATGCAATAACATTATTAGATGTTGATACGAATCTATCGTATAGTTTAAATCTATACCTTGAAGGTACACAGAGGGCGAAGGAAGGTAACAACTAATAATGTTGAAATATTAGCCATAATACAAATCCTAACTCAGATCGATTGATATTTTTTTTATAATTTGCAGTCGAAAAAGGAAAATTTTCACTATCACCATCGACTGCAGCACTGCTTGAACAAGAAATTCTTCCAGTTCTACTTGTACAAAAAAGAATATTCATTAAAATTAACAAGGTGCAAAAAATATAGGTATTCTTCTTTTATTTACATCAACAATCAACAACTAAACCAAGAAACAGTCATAGATACGAAACAGTCCCCGGTCACAGTTTAAAGCTTAACAGAAGCAGTTAGCTCACTCTACCGATTTTTGTGTTAAAACTTTTATCTCACTTTAGGAAGTTCGTTTTAACCCAACTTTCAGCGTCGATTTTCAGCTTGAACCAGTGTTGCCAGGCGAAAAATATTAACATCCTCAACCATCTTATCAAAACCATGCCAACTGTGATTTAAAAGTTCCCAACATATTAAATTAAATGTAACAAAATTTGTACAAATAAAGTTTTTATTATAAAATGTATAAAATTATATAGAATCAAGATACAATTTTTTTAATGCACATAACTTCAAAATAAAAAAAAAGTCTTCTATATCTCATCACAAATAAACAGAATATAACTTGGTACCTTATTTAATGAAAAGCAAGCAAATTTACTAGGTCCTCCCCTTTTACCAATAAAATTTTAAATCCTTAATTATTTCGTCACTACGTTAAAAATTCCGCAATTTGAGGAAAAATCGACACCTTTGGCAACAGTGGTTTGAGCTGTGTTACTCCATAGACAAATCGAATAAGTATTATTTGCTCTATGGTTTATTAATGTGTTAACAAAGAGTATATAAATATTAAGTAAAATGAATGAAGAATTGGAATCTATAATTTATATTCAGTCCTTACACTTGTGCTAAATATTGTATATTCCGATTATACCATTCAGTATATTTTTGATGATATTCGGCAACATATTTTCCATATCGATCTTTATTTGACATTTTTACACTTGCTTATCAATATAATTTTAACAGGAACAATTAAATTTAGGTTTTATATGTATTTTATTTGCAAGACGCTCCAATTTTGACGCTAGAATACCTTTTTCATGGAAGCTACAAATTTGAGCGTTCCATTTAGACATGTGACAGCTTTTGAAGCTCATTTCTGAGCTTCCAGCGTCAAGTGAAAATGTACCTTTAGCAATCCATTTTTTTTCCTATACCCGTGTATGCACCATTGAATAAAAAGTACTTTTTATTCAATGGTATGCACCTATAACAACTTCAAGAATAAGAAAAAAGAAGACAGCTTGGTTAACTTTTGCAATAGAACTAATGATAACTGAAAGAGCTTTTCGAAGATATAAAAGAACACGTCAAATGATCATTTCCACTTTTATAAACTAGAAACTACACAAATAAAGCTATTAAAAGGGAAAACATGCTTATTTTTGATATCAGTTTGAAAATACGAACTGCAATAGTCAATGGCAGCTACTTAGATCAAATAATTTTCTTAAAGATAAAAATCATGAAATTCCTGAATGCGTAAAGAAACCAAATTAAATTAATGATTTTTTGATAAATTCCATCAGAAGCGTTGTCTTTTAATCATTCCATACCTTACACATATAATTAATTTTTGTTAAACCAATCAGGTAGTTCCAAATTTATGGAAGCAAGACCATCGTGAAAATATTGCCAACAAATCAAAATCCCTGCGAATTTAAAGATCTAAGAGAAATAAGTATTCATCCTATGCTTTCCAAGATTCTGGAGAGGGCGATGGAACTGCAAATAAGAGAACATTTAAAAATTCTTTCAATACTTCCTAATGTTCAGTCTATGTTTCGCAAAGGTTATAGCTGCACCACAGCTTAAACGAGTCTAGAGGATATCGTTTCAGCTATAGATGTCGGTAAATTACAATTTTAGCATTGTTGTTTTTTGGTTGAGCTTTTGACACTATAAATCATAAATTGATGCTTAACATATTACATTAGGTGCGTTCTTTTTGACAGAGATCTCAGTTAAACTCAGCTCACATCAGTAATGTGAGCGTTCTTTTTGTTTTACTCACTTTAAGTGAGCTGAGATTTTTCCTCCCCCTTCATCGATGCTGAATGTGTTGTAAGGGGGTTTCAGTTGGAATTGAGTCGGAAATAAGGTGGAGGGGATGAAGAAATATTTGATTTGCTTGGTTTATTTGTAGTTTTAACCAAGGTTATTTAAGGTTTTAACCATTGACATATAAACAATAAACACACATAATCCATTTTTCTTTTGTTACAAATTATGGATACATTAATTAACATTATTAGATGCTGATACGAATCTGTCGTATAGTTTAAATCAATCGATAGATCGCGCGCTTAAATTTAGATGTCGTTCTTTTTGGTGCTTACTCACATCACTTTATCTCAGATCGCCTTAACTGAAGTGATCTGAGATCTCAGTAACAAAGAACGCACCAATTATATAGTATTTACTAAATGTGCCATTAACTTTTTACGTAACTATTTAAATAATCGCCAACAATGTGTCCGAATTACGTCAGATCAATCGAAATTTTCAACTTTGAATTCAGGAGTGCCTCAGGGATCCATTTTGGGACCACTAATGTTTTCTATTTATACAATGAACTTAATAAAATCCTCAAAACCTGAAAAATTCAAGTACACCTCCAGATATACTAAAGCTTCCCTCCAATGTCCGTTGATGATGC
The DNA here is from genome assembly GCA_963921935.1 of Galeruca laticollis. Lineage (NCBI taxonomy): Eukaryota > Metazoa > Arthropoda > Insecta > Coleoptera > Chrysomelidae > Galeruca > Galeruca laticollis. Next base: position 161,218,738 of record OY998181.1, on the reverse strand, counting down.
GAAAATATTAATCAAGAACTAAGAACTTTCATAAAATTAGCGACAGATCATTGCTTATTAAGCAACTGCTCTAAATCTATTGTAGTTTTGTTCGGCCCAACTTATAACAAGGCTAAAATTGAAAACATAATAAATATAAAAATAATTAAAGAAGAGTTAAGGCCGATTTATAAACTTGCAGTTGCCGTTTCCGCTCGCAGTTGCTGTTTCCGTTGAAAGTTAAAAAGCTACTTTCACATTTGCGCATTTATATTCTCCGTTGCTGTTACCGTTCGCCGTTGAGCGTGACGTTCCCTGTCGTTCAGACATAACGAAGTTTTGCAGTTCGCTGTTCGTGCCGTTCGCATATTAACGAATCAAAAGCCTGGTCGTTTGGCAAGAATCGAGTTAAGTGGGTTTACCATAATCTTAAATATTTTATTAAAACCTGGGTAGCTGATTTACGTTGATTAAGATTTATTTTTATTGATTTGATGATTTGTGCTTTGTGAAGAAAGAATTTCGATATCGATGACAATAATGTTCTTCATGACATTGACTCAAGAAATCATTGTAGAAGTAGAAAGAGGTAATAAAGATAAACGGCGGCGAACATCAAACGTCGGGTTTATAAATTGACACTAACAACGGCAACTGCAACGTCAAACAGCAACGGGAGCGGTAACAGCGACGGCAACTGCAAGTTTATAAATAGACCTTTAGAATTGGTTGACCATGCGAAAAATTTAGGTGTCATTTTATATTCAAATTTAAGATTTGAGAAAAACATCAACAATAAATTGATTCAACGTGCTTACGGCTCATTAAGGCGTCTATTCTGTAAGTATGTACGATGCCGTTGATGAACGAATATCGTTTACGAACGATAAATGTTATTCAGTATCCAAAATGCTAACGAATACCTCGTTAGAAATCACCGTTCATAAACGACAGCCAGAAACGTCACATTGGGTATCAAGAGTTGTCTATTTTTGTGATAACATGAATTATTTCTGTGAAAACTATGGAAATTTATCGAAGGAATGGTGTAGTTATTTAATATTAAGAAATCTTCCAATGGAAGGCACAAATGAGCGTTTGGTTTCCCTGCTGAAATCCGTTGTTTTGTGTTTTCCCATGTTTCGATTAACAGCTTTGCTCCTAAGTTTCACACTAGGGATGCGCACGATGTATCGATGTTTCAAAAACATCGATTTTTGTATTTCGATGTTTTTTTATTCGATATTTATAGGGAACATCGATATTTTTTTCGAAGTTTTCTTCTATTTTGATTGAAGAATGCAGAAAGTAAATTAAACATTTAATAGAACATCTCTGATTTATTTATTCTCTAATATGAATGCTTTAAAATATGCGTCGGAGTTTGTTGCCAAGCTTAACTGAAAAACATACACTTTCTTTGTCTCACTTACGCGCAATGGAAAAAGATGCCCTTATACAAAATTGTAAGGAGGCATTGGTTGCGTTCAGAAAACATACCTTATAACTCAACTGTTGAGTGAGCGCTCACTGAGCAACGAATGCTTGACGTATGTCTTCTGAACGATCATAGATAATCTTCATTATAGATTGTATAGTCTTTTGAATAAATATTTGAGAAATTAAAATTATGGCTAGGGCTATAAACAATTTAATTCTTGCATTATTAGATGATGGTGATGTAATAGATATTAACCAAAATATTATAGCCCATGTAGTAGAAAATTTGCAGGAACCATTGCATGATTATAACGTAAGAAAACGAGAAAAAACAGAAATTATTACGAAGAAATAATTTTAGCGTACAATGATTTAGTTTTTAAGGAGCATTTTAGGATGTCTGCAAGATCTATAGAGGTTTTTAAATGTATCTGTTCAATTGAAGAGCTTGAATTAATTATTATTATTCGTGAACATTTTTGGTATCTGTTATGCTGTATGCAACATTATTATATGTATAAATCGCTTCATATTCATCATTCATGTTGTAATATTTTAATTAAATCATATATAACCCTACTAAATATAATCTTTGTTTTGTTTACAATTAATAAGGCCATAGATCTTTATATAAACATCACAATTTGCAACGTGTTGTGCTCACTGAGCGCAATTGAAAACCGCTCAGAAAAATGGCGTCCGCTCACCAAACATGTTGAGTTTCGCGCACTGATCAATGTGCTTTCACAGAACATTTACTCAACGGTTGTGTTTTCTGAACGCAACCATTGTAGAGCCTTTGCTGTCATCTCATTCGAGTATCAAACTAGGTTTTAGTTCTTTTCTATTCTGTTTACTTGTTGAATGTATTTTTTCTTTCATATAAATTGTATTAGATGTATCATTTAAATACATTGAATAGAAATGATGTTCAATTTTTTCCTACCATGTGTCATATTACATGGACGTCTGCGGTTACCGGTCTGTTTATTGTTGTTATTAAATTTTATTTTGATATATTCTTAGGAGGGAAAATAATCGAATTATGATGATGAATTAGGATTTATTGAAAAATTAATACAAAAGAATAGTTATTTTGTAGTAGGTATAACTTACCTTTTTCCAACTGACTTCATCCTTTACAGGCCCACCCCAACTATTTAATTTCTTAGTCAAACTTTTCCATTTTTTTAAATTAGTTCCGTTGGTCTGCCGCATATTTGCTTTCTATAAATAACATATTATGTTCTAGCTCGTTTAAGTATATTTCGTACTGACTTCTACTTGTTTTGTTTGAACGTTTCTTTTTTTTCTTCCATATTAATGTAATATTTTCTACACATGCAGAGAGAAAAGTAAAATATTCGCAACTTCAGATAAGCTTTTTTCTTTATCTGAGTTCGTAGCCAAAACAAAAAGGCATAACCTCAATCTAAAGGTGAACAACGTTGTCACAATGTAAACCAATGACTAAATAATACAGAGGACCGATAACCACAGCGACTAGCGTGTTACCGATTGGCACCACGAATGTATTTCCAGTGGCGGTTCATGAGTTAAATCAAAAGGAAGTAAAAGATAGATTTTGAAAACATTTTGTATAATAATTATATTAACAAACACATAGAATAAAATACAGCACACATACACAGTTATAAAAGTATTTATTTAAATGCACATAAGAGAAGACATTACAAAATATTCTTTGAAATATAAAATAATAAGTTCTTCAACTTAATTTTTATTCCTACAAAATAACCACTATGAACTTACTTTAACTGTTAACAATAAACATAAACGAATTAATTTGTAACATTAAACAAGGTAAATTACATTTTAATCAATTTTGTTAAAATACAAATTTTGAATAGTACAATTATTAAAAAGTAATTGAGGTGTACCATCTTTAGTCACAAACAAATTTGTACTCGTAGATCCATTTGGAAGGTTTAGAAGTGTAGCAGTTTCTTTATCCAAATTCCCGAATTTATTTATACCGATATTTTTTTGTACAAATTTTACGTTTTGGTAGTAAATAAAAAATGATTGTGTGGTACAATCTCTTGGCCGCAAATTTATATATTTTTTACAAATATTGTTATATTTTCCTGTGACTATAAAGATTCTTGGTATTTTGGTTTTTGTGTCAGGAATATTTATTATGAAATTGTCCTTAAAATCCTTGACGTTTTGAAACTGTTAATAATAATAGCATTTATTGCCCAACAGATCTTACAATACCTTTAAAGAGCAATACCTAGGTACATGTGTGTTTATATTTATATAAAAGTAGACAAATAAAAACGATACAAACAGTAATACGAGTGACATAAATGATACAAAAACAAAACATCAGCAAAATTAAAACATTACATACTGCTTGCTACAAGTTTAATGTGGTTTAAACTGTGAAAAAACAAATCGCACTTTTACAAACCTTATTAAAATTATTGCACATATTGAATACAAATGGTCTCAGTAATAGATTAGTTCTCGCATTGTTATTATAAAACATTAGGTTTTGTTTATTATTAAATTGAGGCTATTCTATTTCTATTCTAGAGAAAATATTGGGTCTGCCTACAAGGTTATTTAAAAATCTAGATTTTTACTGGTCAATTTTTCAGTTTTATAATGAAAACTAGTGTTATAATAAGTATCATTATGAAACAGAAAATTGGCATTTAATTAACAACTTATAGTATAGGACTAAAAAAAGATAATTACATAAATATGTTATTAAATAGTTTTGACATTATTATACTATCACAATAATAAAAAGAATTACATAAATTAAACAAAGCAATACATTATTGGCCCTTGAATAAAATTAATTTAGTGTATTGTTGCCTAACAGGCTCTACCACTTCAGATTTTTTCTTAGTAATAAAATGAATCCTTATGTTCAAATATTTCAACATAACTGCTTCAACTAAGAAATAAATGTGATTATTACTTACTTCAGCAACATGTTCCTTTAAACTACAGAAGCTATTATCCTCAATAGCTTGATGAATAATTTTATTTTTCAAACTCTGAATAAAATTTTTTTTTGTTAATTGATTTTCATTAGTTCTAATAAAATGTTCTGTAATTTTACAAATTTTTATTACATCTTTAGATGGATAAGACAATCCACCTCGATCTTTTTTGGTAATTAATGAATTTAAAAAATTTGCTTTATCTCCTGATAATACTGTAATACACTCCTCACATTTGATAGTTTTTTGTAATTGTCTCGTAACAAACCCTGCAATATAAACAATAATTTGCAAAGAACACTCTGTAATGATATTTGTATTCATTATATATTCGTGATCCTCCCAAATTGTCTGCAAACCATAATTTTCCGGTATTTGTTCAATTAGATGTGGGAAACCTTGATTTATGTTTTGCTCGGGTGTTTCCAATCGGCTTGATCCTACTAATATTGGTATATCCTCTAAGGGTATGCAGTTTCCCATCCCTCCTTCTCTAATTTCAGCCCTGACTAGCAACCTTTTATAAGCTGCTGTAAATTGACGGCAAGTAGGGTTGTTGTTCCATCCACCTCTGGAACGTATTGAAGAAAAGTACATTTCTAAATGGTCTTGGCTTGCCTTGTACAGTGGAAGATAACATATATTTTTTTCATTAATAACCATTTCATCATACATCAATAAAGCACTTTTCATTGAACAAATAAATCCTACAAAGCCAGTTTTACGATTGGAGTGTATCACTAGATCATTATTCATAAATTTTAAATTTGAAATATAATCTATAGCTTCAAATATGAAATCTCTGGTAGTATCAATGTTCTTTTCAAAAAGCGCTTTTTTGTATTTGGGAGGAACTAGAGAATGACTATTTAATATATCGAATACATTATTTATGATGTTAATAAATCTGACGGTTCCATGACAATTTTTAAACTCACTTAGACCTAATTGCTCCTCACAGTAGCTCAAAGCATCAGCAACAGATTTACTTAAAAGCTGCACTGCCAAACGCACCTTCATTTTCTGTTTAAAGAAATTAAGATGTGCTTTTCGAAGTTTGTTGCCTAAATGTAACCCTTCAGTCTCTTGTAATGTCTCTAATTGTTGAATATAGTCCCACTTAATAAGATTACCCTCACCATCCTTTAGATATTTTTTTTCACCAAAAGTGTTTCTTATTAGCTTCACCATATGACATGGGTCAAAAAAGATAAATACATTTTTACCATTCAACTGAAAATATGGCTTCATATTGAAAACATCTATATTACAACCTAGCGTACGAGCCATTGTAATATTCGATGGCGCTCCATCAAAAGTTAACGAGAGTAAATGAGCCCCTGCATCTGATATTAAATTTGCACAATGAGTTACAATTGCAGTTTTTTGATTTCCACTTAAACCGTTAGCAAAAAAATAACCTAGTGGTAGCTTCCATGCCCCATTCAAACAAACCGCCATCACAACAAATGCTTCTCTGGCTACTTCATTTAGGTCGTTATCAAAATCAAACCCACAATTTACATAGCCATGAAATTTTGCCCCATCCCACTCAATTTGTTTTCGTATAGAGATTTCGTCAACAATTAGACAAATAATGACAGGCTTGTCAGACTGACCAATATATTTTTTTAAAGTATTAAATGACTCTTTTGTGAAACCAGGCTCAGCATCAACATTTCTAAACCACTTTCCGATAGTACTAATATGAGGTAAGCATGTGTCAAAAACTCGCCTGACATAATTGTATGCTTTTGGCGAAAAGAAACTAAGAGTGATGGCAAATTTTCGCAATTCCGGTGAATACTTAACATTTTTTTTCAATTTACGTTCATTTAGTTCTTTGGCGATATTGGGCATATTTTCCAAAAGCAATAAATTTTCTGAAGATATTAAATTTTTCTTCTCTAACTCTTTTACAAGTCTTTGCAATGTAGTGACTTTCTTTTTTAAACGTTTAAGTTTTTGATTCAAAACTCTGATTTTTTTAGTTTTTTCATTAGATCTCACTTCTTGCTGAAATAACTTCCTCCGTAAACGTTTTTTACGAGGAGTGTCGTCTTGAAGCTCGTTATAAGAACGTTTCTTGCTAGGAGTTCTTTCTTCTTGTGGCTGACCACTCTGCAAGGCTTGACATTCTTCCAAGGCAGTAGAAGTAGATGCCAGAGTACTCTTGAAAGTCTACAAAAAAATATAAAACTTTTATGTGCTGTATAAAACACTCAATTTCAATATAAGCTAATCAATTTCTATGTCATTTATTGGTGGTAGTAGAAATAAAAAATATAAACAAATATTTATAATTATTGTTTTAGTGGTTATTATCTACATTATCTAGTGAACCTACCTTCTCTTGTTGCATATACTTTGGAAATTCATGAAATATTGTGGGAACTGCTCCATTCAATAGGCGAGTCTTTTCACCAGACTGATAAAAATAGTGTTGTCCAAAATGTTTAGAACAAATTCTATCATTTTTCGTGGGGCTCCAACCTTTAATTTTCATTTGTTCCACCCAGTGACTCCTTCTTTCCAGGTCAACAGGAAACCTGAAGTATGTAAAAAGGATTTATGATAGCATTTAATATATTTAGATTAATCACTAAAACATTTTTAATAAAATTGCCATCTTGCATGAAATAATAACTGGTATAAGGTAATTTACTAACATTATCAAAAAAAATATGTCTACGCCTATGGAGTAAATGGCTTCTCTAGGCGTAGCCTTGTCAATAATTTACAAATTTATGAATTAAAACTTAAATAAACTGTTTTCAACTGTCATCATTTTTATCTTTACTATGTAGCACACATCATATTCAAATATCAAATGATAACATTAGCATATATGGCAAAAAAGAGCGAAAAAGATAAGCTTGCCTAACAAAGAGTATATTTATTTACCTGTGAAACGTAACTCCTGGTTCTTTTCTTTCACTACGGCTTTTACAGTTAAATACTGAACAAATCACCATTATAACAAAGTCAAAAAATCAAAGTTATTATTCACAAAAAACAGAAAAACCACTAAAATCAATCTTGGTTCCACACTCGTTGTTTGTCACCGTAATAATGGCGTCGTACAATTTATGGTAACACCTACTGCGCTTGAGCTTATATATGCGTTACTCGTCCTCTGTATTATTTAGTCATTGATGTAAACTGTTTCAAAGTTGGTAAAAGTATTGACAGGAAAAACATATAAAACAATCAGTTCTTTATTTTTCACATTTATACGTTTCTGCATTATATTAAATAAAGTAGTAATGTGGATTTTAAAAACATTAACAGATATGTATTTATATAGAATGGATATTAGCTACGGTCTTCATCACTTAATTATAACGTAATTCAAAAATCTGACAACGCTGTGATATTTTGCTCTACTACCCATTTGAAAACGTACACTTTACGGTAACAGCAGAAAGTGGTCAACGAAAGAGATACATAATCACATTTCACAATTTTTCGTTCAGACTTCCAATCGTTTGTAAACGAAACCTTTGCTGAACGAAATAATAAAGAATAGACGCCTAAAACTGATATATGGAAATCGTCATTTTCTCCCCAACATATATGTTAAAAAAGCTGTGTGAAAGTCTCATTTCATCACACTTTAATTTTGCAACTTTAGTCTATGGTCCAAATTTAACCCTACTTTATAAAATCATACAGAATTCGTGTTTAAGATTAATATTTGGTATTAAAAAACAAAGCGTATATTACACGAGTTAGTTGAAAAAGGATAGTCAAATATGGATAATATAATAATGCTTCATGCAACTTGCCTTTTTCAAAACGTTATTACCTTTAAAACTCCTACTTATTTACACCAAAAAATTTCTTTTCGGTCTGATGTTCATAATTTAAATCTAAGAATTAAGGGTCTACTATCAACCCCTGTATTTAATACTGAACTATTTAGACGGTTCTTTCAATACCAATTATGTTTCTGAAAACATGAAAAAATGTGTTAATTTAAATTTCAAAGCCAGGTGTAAATAGTTATTTGTTTAACTAGGCAGCAAAGTACTTAGTAGATTGACTGCCGAGGCTGAATTCATAGCCGAGCATAGCGAGGCTAGGAATCAGATAAGGCAGTCAATCTACTTTGCTGCCGAGTTGAACATATAATTTTTTCTCCGATTGTTCATAATGATATAGGAGGATATTGTATTTGCAAATTATTACAATTCCCACAATCTCTTTATTTTTCCTGTAGTGTTCAATTAAAATAAAATTTGATAGAAATCGCAGTTGTTGGAATGGATGGTTGCTATGGAAATGTCCATAATAATTATAGTTTGAAAATTCATGAAATTTCTGACAGTTGTGCGAAAAAATATCGGTATATTTAAATCATTATATAATGGATAGTGATAGCGACCTGGAAGTACTTACTCCTCCAGAAATAAGGGAGGTGGCAAAAAATATAGAGTTGAATTTGTTGCCGGAGAAGTCTCGGATGAAATATGAAGGAAATTATAAACGATTTATGGATTATTGCATGGAGAAAAATGCGAAGACTTTTTCGGAGAATGTATTACTTGCTTATTTTGCTGGATTATCTCAAACAATGAAGAGTTCTACCCTTCGGTCTGTATATTCCATGTTGAAGGCAACTATGAATGTTAAAAATGGCGTAGATATAGGAAGATACTTGAAGTTGCGGGCATATTTAAAACGGTCATCTGAAGGCTACAAGGCAAAGAAGTCCCGAGTTTTCGAAAAACAAGATATTATAAACTGTATACTGGATGCACCAGATGATGAATATTTATTAGCAAAAGTAAGTTTTGAATAAGATATCTATACCATGGAGAGAAAATATATATAATCCATTCTTTTAGGTTGTATTGATTTTTGGAATTGCGGGTGCATGTCGCTGCGACGAACTTTTGAATTTAAAGTTAGAAAATATTGAAGATATGAACAATAAACTATTGGTATCCCTATTAAACACGAAGACGAAGAATTCGAGGTTTTTCGTAATAATGGAATATTTGGATGTTGTTAGAAAATATATAGCTCTTCGGCCTGCTGAATTAAAAGACACAAGATTTTTTTTCAAATACGTAAAAGGTAAATCCATAAAGCAATTTGTTGGAATCCATAAATTTGGTAAAATACCTCAAGAAATAGCTGTCTATTTAAAGTTGCCGAATGCTAAGGAATATACGGGACACTGCCTCCGCAGTTCTGCCACTTTACTTGTGAATGCAGGAGGTGACATAACAATGTTGAAACGACATGGTGGGTGGAAATCCTCAACTATAGCAGAAGGGTACATTGAAGATTCAATGGCAAGTAAAACCAGCATTTGTGGAAAAGTTTTGACAAATATAGGAACTATTTATGAGACGAATCAAACTGGTAATATAATTAATGTAGAGAGAACGGTATCTGAGGAAAGAAATGGTGGCCTATTCGTTCAAAATTGTAGTAATTTTACCATCAATGTTAATAACAACTAAACATATGTTTTTAAATTCTTGTTAAAAGTGTTATGTAATAATTGCTAATAAATGTTTACGTCAAATGTTTTATTCCAATTGAGTATAATCACTTTGCTGCCTAGGCAGGAAAAGTAATACTTTGCTGATTGATATGTGTCAGCAAAATTAATATTTGCTGCCAATCGGAGAAAAAATATATTACTTCAGATACAATCATAAGTAATTATTTTCACTCCCACACTTATTATACTATAATTATATACCAGTATATTTACTCCTTCTCTAGGGAAATCATCACCTTGACGTTGGTGAGAATGCTCAGTAACCTTAAATCCAGGGAGCGATGCCGGCGGTAGCTAAGCTACCGGTAGGGCCACCCATCTCGAAGGGATAAAAGTGAAGCTAAGAAGATTTCCAGCAGCGTCTGACTCAGAGTGGGCGGCTGCAAACGGCGTCGGATCCTCATGTTAGAGGCGGCCGATACTTACACTCGCCAAGACGTCTGGCCCCTCTCAATGATGATGATGACAGGAACGATAAATATAAGGCCCCCAGTCCCCAGCAGTTCTAACAACCCTGACCAAGGCAGCGGACAGACCAGTTGCAGAACGGGGGGTGCTAAGAATCCCTGGGATAGATCAGGCTGCCAATTATACATCTCGACATATAACGCTAGGTCCATAGGAAGTGACGAAAGAATGGAAGAGCTTCTATATGAACTTAACAAAATAAAATGGGACATCCTCGGAATGGCAGAAGTTCGAAGAAAAGGAGAAAAATGCCTCAGGCTAAAGTCTGGACACATCTTGTTCTATAGGGGCAACGAAAATGATACAATGGGGGGTGTTGGAATTCTAGTTCATCAGAGAGTTTCACCTAACCTCCAAATCCTTAAAGCCGTCTCGAGAAGAGTAATCTATGTAACATTCAAGATAAACTCTAATATAACCATAAAGGTAGTCCAAGTTTATGCACCAACAACCACACACAAAGATGAAGAAGTAGAAACCATGTACGAAGAAATCACACAGAGTTTGACCGAAAACAAAACGCATTATGCTCTGGTAGTTGGCGATTTCAATGCCAAGATAGGCAAGAGCTGTGGTGATTCAAAGTCTGTCGGTAAATTTGGTCTTGGATTGAGAAACGCAATATGCTAACCAGCTTCCTAGAAAAAGAGCAACTATACGCCACTACCACCTTCTTCAAAAAAAGAACAAATAAGAAGTGGATCTGGATAAGTCCAAACGGAGAAACTAAGAACGAGATTGACTATATTCTGACTCATCATAAACACATCATATCCAATGTCGATGTACTGAACTCGTTCAATACGGGTAGTGACCATAGAATGGTCCGTTCTAAAGTAACAATAAATGGAAAACTAGAAAGGGCCAAAAAATTCAAGAGCAAGCAACAAAACTTCGACATAACCACCTTAAGAGATCAAAAGGCGAGATATAATACTGAGCTAGTGGAAAAGTTTACAAATGAAACAGAGCACCCCAACGAAAACATAAATAAAATTAATAAGCGTCTAACAGAAATAATAAAAGACACGGCAGAAAAATGCATGAAACCAAAACAGAAGAAACAAGACAAGCTCTCCCCAAAAACAAAAGAACTCCTAGAAAAAAGAAGAGAACTCATCAGAAAAGGGAAAAGACAAACTGTAGAATACAAGGAGATTAACAAAACGGCCAGAAAATCGGCAAAACAAGACATAAGGGAATACCAAGAGAAACAAATAGAAAATATCATTGAACGGAATAGGGGGCTGAATATTTTCCATAAAGAAAACAGCTACAAGAAAGAGATCCAAAAGCTATCCGATGAGGAGGGAAATATAGTCGTTCATAGACAAGAAATCATGAGGGTTACCGAGGAATTCTACACAAAACTATACAGCTCACACACGAGACAAAAGGAGGCAGAAAGCGAGGAAAAGAGAAGAATAATGAATGTTGGATCCGAAGACGTTCCAGAAATCGAGATCGAGGAAATCAATAGAGCACTGCGACAAACCAAAAACGGAAAAGCAGCAGGAGATGATGGTATACTGCCAGAGATGCTGAAGGAAGGAGGAAAAATTCTAATGGAACAACTAAAATCGCTTTTTAACAAATGTCTGAATGAAGGAACCGTTCCAACAGACTGGGATACCTCCATAGTTATCCTTATTCATAAAAAGGGAGATCCGGCCAATTACCGACCAATAAGTCTTCTCTCACAGATCTATAAGCTATTCATGAAAATAATTACCAATAGATTAGAAAATAAATTTGAGGCATATTTATCGAAAGAACAGGCTGGCTTTAGGAAAAATATGAGTACAACATCACAACATGGATGGCGTTTGTTGACTTTAGGAAGGCCTTCGACACGGTGGAATCCTGGGCGGTAATCCGAGCAATGAGAAAAGCCAGAATCGATCAAAGATACATCGACATCATAAGCCACATCTACGTAAACTCTAAAATGAAGATCAGGATGCAAACAGATACAAATGAGATAAAGACTGGAAGAGGAGTGAGTCAAGGGGACGTAATATCACCAAAATTATTCACGCTAGTTCTCGAAGATGTATTTCGAAATTTACACTGGGAAGACAGAGGGATAAACATAGCAGGCGAAAAACTGAACAACTTGAAATTTGCAGATGACATCGTCATATTCGCTCAAACCGAGGCAGAACTGATAGGCATGATTCAGGAACTACACCATGAAGCAAACAAGGTTGGACTAGAGATAAACATAAATAAAACCAAATTCATGACAAACGAAGATACAATTACCAATACACTAACCATTGAGAATCAGTTAATCGAAAAAGTAGCGTCGTACATTTATCTAGGCCAAGAAATAACAATTAGTAAGGAATGCCAGAATACAGAGCTCAATGGGAGAATACGGTTAGGATGGGCAGCATATAGCAAACTAAAACAGGCGTTTCAATCAAATCTACCAATGAAACTAAAAGCAAAAGTATACAATACATGTGTCCTGCCAGTGTCTACATATGCATCGGAAACTTGGGTCTTGACAAAAAAGAACTTGAACAAGCTCAAAACACATCAAAGAGCAATAGAGAGAAAGATAGTTAGAGTAACACTGAAAGACCGAAAAACTAACGAATGGATCAGGAGAACGTCAAAAATCGAAGACATCGAAAAGAGAATAGCATCACTCAAATGGAACTGGGCTGGGCATATTGCTAGAAACAACAACAACTGGAGCAGCAAAGTGACTAGATGAAGACCTTGGGGCGAGAGGAGAAGCGTTGGCAGACCTCAACAGCGTTGGTACGACGATATAAAACGCACAGCAGGTTTAAATTGGTATCAGGTTGCACAACACAGGGAAACCTGGAGAACCTTGAGAGAGGCCTATATCCAACGGATAGAAAACGGCTAGAAGGAAGGATATTTACTCCATCCACCCTTTTTTTTCTCTTTTTATTAATTATACATTCTTTTATGAGTTGAGTGGAAGCATATTTTTATATTGAAACTAGGTGTCATAACAGAAAATTAACTCATCCCTTTACTTTGAATAGGTGGTACCTACTGCCACATTATGTATTCAAATTTAAAAAAATATATAATTTTGTCATTTGAAAATAATAAAGGCGTTTATTATTCAGTTCTCCATGTATAAATCTGTATTGTTGATATTTAATACGAATATACCAAAGCATAATCTTAACTTTCACAATAAGATTATCGATTGGCAATCGGTTTTAAACCCTACTTAAAAAAGGAGAATGTAGAAAATTAGAGATTTAGTATATTATTGAAAAGGATCTGGGGCGGAGTCCAATCTGCATGAAGTAGAATCCAAGGTTAATGATACAGTACAGTATCTACATAAAGTGAATTGACTTGACCATTTGCCACAAACTTTAAATAACCTTCCAATGATGTTCCCAGGTCTTTCTCAAAATACGATCGCTTTACATATTACAACACTAACTGTACTATTCTTGATAGTTCGGCAACATGATAACATAATTACCTTATGACTTTGTCTTAATATTGCAAATTTTCACATTATAATTTTGTGTAAAATCATTTATAATTGGTGAATATATTGTTTATTCTATTGTAATATGTATAATTCTTTAGATTATTGATGCTGTATGCTGTTAGGTGAGCTAAAGCCTTATGTAACACTTGAAGATACTGCAGATTTATGCAATATGAAATGTTGTTCTCCTTCATGGCAAAAGTATGTTTCAATATAAAATGATTGTTTAATGTTCATGTGTAGAAGTTTTCATACAAATATCAGGTTTGTATGGATTTCGTCTGTTTGACTAAGCAAATGTACTTACTTTTCCTTGCAAAAGATTTCAAAAAAATATTACATTTGATGGCTTTTCTCCTGTGTGAGTATAGGCAAATGTGTATTTAGCCTTTAACGGCTACACAGTGGTCTGCCAGACACCTCGCGAGAATCTATTCCCATTATTTTGAAAACGCTTGTGTGTTGAGAGGTGGGGGTCCATGTACATTTCAGTCGATGGCTGTCCCACACATCAGTAACGTGAGAACGTCAGTGGCGCGAGCTGTGAATTATTAGGTTTGTTCCAACAAGAAATCCTGGATCAATCCGAGACTAATTTAGAATTTTGAAATGAGCATGTGCGGATTCCATAAATTCATGAACTATTTCGGATCAAAGTTTTCTGTTGGAACGGATTTCTGATTGAATGGAAGTATCGGACAAAAAATCGTCCCAACAGATGTTCCATTTCAATATTTATACTGAATACTGATACAACAAATCATCAAAAACCGTACAATATATTCCAGTTAAAGCCATTTTACTACTTAAAACTACATAACAAGAACAAAAATAAAAGGCATATCATATTATCAGCATGATAATACCAAAAATCACAAGGACTAGGTTAACATAAATGATCTCCATTAATATTTGAAACAAAACTTATATAAAAATTCATTCTATGCAAGCGCGAATTCCAAATCCGAAAAAAATCCACAAACTTTTCTGACGGTCCAAGAACAGTCCGAAATCAGTTCAAATGCTTGTTGGAACATTGGACTTTACAAACGGGGATTCAATCCACTGTTTGTTGGAACGCTCAAATTGGATATGCGCATGATTCTGACGATCCCGGACTAATTTTGACTGTTGTTGGAACAAACCTATTATTATATCCCAAAGATAGACAGTGGTCTGCTAGCGTAGCGATTAGGTAGGTGTTTTTATTTTTGATTATATTTTTATAAATCGACATTTTCCGAAGATTATGTATATTTTAGCATGGCTGGTGTTCCGGGACCTTCAAGAATGCATCTAGACGACCCAAAATTTCAGGAATGGGCAGAAAATCTTTTGAATATGCCAGAAGATTTTCATGAACTTGATTTTGATAGCGAAGACGACTTAGAAGACGCTGATTACTTGGAAAGTGAACACGACACTCATAGTGAAGAAAGCGCATCAGAAAGTGACGAAAAAGTAATGGTAGATAAAGAAGGATATTATCTAATGAAAAATAAGTTTACATGGTAAATTGTTTTTTTTGTTCTTATTTGAGTTGCTGTTGCGATTTTAGGTCAAAAAGAGCCTCCTACCAACGTGCGAACAAGGCAACATATTATTGTTACACCTCAGGACTCATAGCTGCTGCAAAGCATCTTGGAAATTGTCCAGTCCGTGAAGAAGTATGGAGGATATTACTGCCGGATGAAATTATTTCTCACACAAATAAAAAAAATGACCGAAGCAAAAAATAAATATAAGGATCCATCACACCCAGTACTTAGGCCATTAGATCAAGTTGAAATGGAAGCGTTTTTGGGTCTACTTATCTTTACTGCAGTTTTCAAATCTGGAAATGAGAATCTGGATTGTCTATTTGCCACCGATGGAACAGGCAGGGATGTATTTCGTTGCACAGTGCCAAAAAGACGTTTTGAGTTTTTGCTTATCTGTCTAAGATTTGATAACGCAGAAACACGAAATGAAAGGAAGGTTACTGATCCATCTGCAGTTATATCAGCGGTATTTCAAAAACTGATAGACAACTTCCAATTATATTATAGCCCGGGTGTCAATGTGACTGATGAAATGCTTATACCATTTCGAGGTAAATGCAAATTTAGAATCTGTTTGCCGAACAAACCGGCAAAATACGGCATTCAAGGTCCAATGTCTAACAGATGCTAGGAGTAATTACTTGTATAACGCCTACATTTATACAGGGAAGGGTTCTGATGGCCATACGCTTTCAATCGAAGAAAAAAAGTTTGGTATCCCCACACAATCGGTTATTCGTTTATGCAAAAGTTTAGAAAAATCGTATCGCAATGTAACAGGAGACAATTGGTTCAGCTCTATACAGCTTGATGATAAACAAAAAAAAGAGGCCTAACTTACGTAGGAACGTTAAAAATAATAAAACAGAGATTCCACCACAGTTTCTCCCGCATAAATCAAGAAAAGAAGGATCTTCGCTATATGAATTTCGGGAAAATATAACGCTTTTGTCACACGTTCAGAAAAAAATCTAAAGCCGTATTAGTTGTGTCGTCTATGCATCACTCTAAGTCAAATACTGTTGACGGCACAAAACCTGAGATCATAGAGAATTACAACAAAACCAAGGGGGCCGTTGATTCTTTGGACAAAAACTGCGCCTGTTATAGGGCCAGCAGAAGGACTCGCCGTTGGCCAATGACAATATTTCTACGAATGTTGGATGTTAGCACGATAAATGAATATATTATGCACCAAAGCTATGAAGATGCCCGTAAATTGGAACGCATGGACTTTTTAAAACATTTAGCCAAGACATTAGTATCTCCATTGATGGAAAGACGATTGCAGAATAAAAAGATTACCACAGAACTAAAACTAACTTTGGAGCGAATTCTAAACAAGACAACTGAAAATATCGAAATGGTAGCTGAAGAAGAGCATCTGGAAATTCGAAAGGTATGCTATATTTGTTCATCAAAATTGAAAAGGAAGATTCAGTATTTATGTGTTATTTGTGAAACACCGATTTGTTTGCAATGTTCCCGAAAAATTTGTTTAGAATGTAAAGGAAACAAAAATGTTTTATTATTTTGTATTCTTTATAATTTTGAAAATAAAGCTGTTTTTATTTTAAAAAGGGTTTCTAAACCAAATTCTAAGTAATTTTCGAGGTTAACTTGAATTATTAACACGAATTCTAATGGAGCGTCTGTCAGACCACACTGTAGCGGTTAAAGGAATTTTTTTAACCGTAGCCGTTGAAAGTTACATTAATTTTCTGTGATTATGTTTTCGAACAAATGTTACACTTGATGGCTTTTCTCTAGTGTGAGTACGCAAATGTGAAGTTAAACTACTTTTCTCTGAAAAAGATTTGAAACAAATGTTACATTTGATGGCTTTTCTCCTGTGTGAGTACGCAAATGTGAAGTTAAACTACTTTTCTCTGAAAAAGATTTGAAACAAATGTTACATTTGAATGGATTTCTCCTGTGTGAGTACTCAAATGTTTAGTTAAATATCTTTTCTCTGAAAAAGATTTCAAAGAAATGTTACATATGATTGGCTTTTCTCCTGTAGTAAACAAATGTGTATTTAAACAGTTTTTCTGTGAAAATGTTTTCGAACAAATGTTACATTTTAATGGCTTTTCTCCTGCGTGAGTACGCAAATGTTTATTTAAACTACTTTTCTCTGAAAAATATTTCAAACAAATGTTACATTTGATGGCTTTTCTTCTGTGTGAGTACGCAAATGTTTAGTTAAATTATCTTTCTCTGAAAAAGATTTCAAACAAATGTTACATTTGAAAGGTGTTTCTCCTGTGTGAGTACGCAAATGTGAAATTAAATATCTTTTCTCTGAAAAAGATTTCAAACAAATGTTACATTTGAACGGCCTTTCTCCTGTGTGAGTACGCAAATGTTTAGTTAAATTACCTTTCCCTGAAAAATATTTCAAACAAATGTTACATTTGAAAGGCTTTTCTCCTGTGTGAGTACGCAAATGTAAAGTTAAACTACTGTTCACTGAAAGAGATTTGAAACAAACGTTACATTTAATTGGCTTTTCTCCTGTGTGAGTATGCGAATGTTTATTTAAACTACTTTTCTCTGAAAAATATTTCAAACAAATGTCACATTTGAAAGGCTTTTCTCCTGTGTGAGTACGTAAATGTGAAGTTAAATTAGTTTTGGTTGCAAAATATTTCAAACAAATGTTACATTTGAAAGGTTTTTCTCCTGTGTGAGTACGCAAATGTTTAGTTAAAGTAGTTTTGGCATCAAAAGATTTCAAACAAATGTTACATTTGAATGGCTTTTCTCCTGTGCGAGTACACAAATGTGAAATTAAACTACCTTCCTGTGAAAAAAATTTCGAACAAATGTTACATTTAAATGGCTTTTCTCCTGTGTGTGTACGCAAATGTGTATTTAAAAGAATTTTCTGTGAAAATGTTTCCGAAGAAATGTTACGTTTGTGAGCTTGCAAATGTCTGTTTGAATCACTTTTCTTCAATTTCTGATCTTCATCTATACTCAACTTGAAATTGCCATTGCATCTGATATCTTGGAACTCTGCTTTCAAATCATGTTCAACTATTTCAATTTTTACATCTTCATCAAGATTTCCGTGAATGGTAAGGTCAGTTCCTTGCTTTTTTCGGTAACTTGTATTTTCCTGGTGAAATTTCGTTTTATGTAGTATTTTCTTCAGTTCATTCGACTGATTTGTGGTTTTCTGCAACTCTACTTTCAATTCACGTTCAACTATTTCAATTTCATCTTTTACACCAAGATTACTTAAAAAGCCAATGTCAATGATTCCAGTTTTAGTGCCACTTCCACTTTTATGGTGAAATGTGATATTATATATTTTGTTTCGTTTTATACAATGATGTGTTGAAAAGTGGCAAAAAAATTCTACTCGTTTCGTGTATAAATTTCCACAAAATGCACATATCATAATCCCATCATTAGCATTGGTTTTAATATATTTTCCATTCCTCAGAAGTCCTGTAACTGTTCAAGAGATTGAAATTAGTTTATCGAAACTTTGAAATTTGTAAAAAAAATATACAAATCTACAAATTTTATCAATGCTACAAATGCTTGCTAACAATATTATTGGAAAAAGTATTTTAAGAGTGAATAAAATACAAATAGAATTTGTTATAAAATAAAGTTTGAAATTAACACAGTAGGGATCGACCGATATGATTTTTTGTGGCCGATACCGATATCGGCCGATACCGATAAACTCATAGCCGATACCGATATATCGGCCATACAATTTTGTCGTAAATTTTTTGCTGTATAAATGAGGTAAAAGTGATTTATAATGATATACTGTTACCGTTACACGGATTAACCATAAAATCACTAAAAAATCGCAGAGCAAATTCGATATTTTGTAAAATCGCCCGGCGGAATACTAAAAATCGATACGGTGAATCTCCGAATTTAACAAAGCCCGGCCAGTCGGCTATGTTCACTCCGTCGGGGAATACCAGAATTTCCGAATACGCTGAGAAACAGTAAGATAATAAAACTCGTAGTAGTCGTAGTATAGTATTGCACTGATTTTTCACAAACATGGATCGTGTTGTCGTGCGTTCTCCATTCGTTTCACAGTCGTCGTCATCTTTACAAGAGCCTGGTTCTGGTTCATTATCTTCAATAACTAGCAGTATTAGTGGCAACATAACTAGTGGTAAAAGTATTTACTGGACGTATTTCTCCAAGAACGAAGTTAATGCCTCTACAATAAAAGCAAATGCCACCTGTAAATTATGTAATGCTGTTGTTTCTCTGGGAGGTAAAGGCAAAACAGCAAATACTACCAATTTAAAGCATCATATGGCGAAGTTTCACATTGAAAATTAAGTGAGGAGTCAAAAGAAAAAAATGTTGATGGCAGTAAGTATATAATAAATTTGTTTTAGAAATTAGTAATTTTGGCTGCAACATCGACAAGTTATTAAATTTCTGTTTTTGTTTTTGCGTTAAGTCGTTAAGTGAGTACTTTTACTCCTGAACTCTGAAGCCAAACAGTACCTCTGAATATAAATTTATGAATTATGAAACACCCAGTATTTAGAAGGGTTCTGTTTTTTAGATGCAGAAGCACACGAAAAACCTAGTTCATCTCGTTCATATGCAAGCTTAAGCGGAGGCTCAACCACACAACCAAAGATTTTTGAATCCTTTGAAAATATGCAGTTATGGGACATTGATAGCACTAAATCTAAAAAGATTCACTATTATATCGGAGAATTAATAGCTATAGACATACAGCCCTTCAGTATTGTGAACGATGTGGGTTTTAAGCGGCTTTTAAATAAATTGGTTCCTTGTTACGATATTCCTTCAGATAAATATTTTAGAGAAAGAATACTTCCTGATATATACAAAAAATGTACTTTGGCAATTTGTGAAAAATTATCACTTTCCTTGAAAGAAAACATTAAAATTTCTGCCACCACAGATATATGGACTTGCAAGCATAATAACAACCCATTTATTTCTTTTACTGCACATTGGATAGATTTTAAAACGACTGAAAGATGTTCATTTGTACTGGCCTGCAAGCATTTTCCTGGGTCACATACAGCTTTAAACATCTCACAGATGTTATCTGAATTCATGACAATATGGGAGTTAGATCAGGATCAAATTCTTTTGGTTTTGGCTGATAATGCTGCCAACATAAAAAAAGGCATTGATGAGGTTAAATTAAAACACCAACCCGTTTCATACATACCATACAATTAGCCATACATGACTCCATAGAAAGTCAACGATCAATTATAGATTTATTGGCAAAAGCAAGACGTATAGTAACTCATTTTAGTCACTCCTCTTTGGCTTGTCATAGGCTGAAGAATATTCAAAAGTCCCTTAATATGACCGAGAAAGCTTTGGTGCAGGACATTCCAACACGATGGAACTCAAGTTTTTATATGTTGGAACGTCTGATAGAACAAAAAAACGCTCTTAATATATATATATATATAATGGACAATCCAGCTTTAAAAGATGTGACACTAGCATACCACCAATGGGAACTAGCAAAAAATTTACTAAATCTCTTAAAACCTTTTGAAGAAATTACGAAGGTTTTTAGTAAGAATAGTGCATCTATATCGGAAGTAATACCCTTACTTAAAACTCTCTTAAAATATCTCCAGAAAGCTGAAGGAGCTGACTTTTCAGGGGTGCAGAGTACCAAAAATGAGCTTAAAGACTCCTTGAATAAGAGATGCAAAGCCTGCTTCCCTGATAGAAACCTTCTTTTTGCCACTTTATTGGACCCAAGGTTCAAGACATCTTTCTTTGACAATGATTTATCGCAAAGAACCTTTACAGATTTAAAAAAAGAACTTTTAAAAACTAATGGACTAGATTCAGACTTGCTGGAAGATAATTCCGGAGAATCTGAAGTGAGCGACGATGATGCTCCTTTAGCGAAAATCGCCAAAAAATCACACGAGGTAAACCAACAGATTCATGAAAATGCCCCGGGCTCAATTTCTCATAGTTTATTTTGGAATACTTTTGATGAACTTACTGGTATGACGACCAGTAAATCAGTGTCATATAAGAAAAGTACTGATAATATGATGAATAAAATTGATGATGAGATTGAATTGTATAAGAAATTAGAAAAAATATCAAGAAATGAAGATCCTTTGACATGGTGGGCGCAAAAAAAAGACATTTTTCCATTGATGTACAAAGTTGCAATAATATATCTAGCACCGCCGCCAAGTAGTGTTGCTAGTGAACAGCTATTTTCTTCAGCTGGAAATGTTTATGAAAGCGCAAGAAATCGTTTAACTCCAGAAAGAGCAGAAAGCTTAATTTTGTTACATTACAACTTGCCGAAACTTAACTTTAAATATTAATTTGATAATTTGTTTAACTTAGGGTGTTACTTCTACATTTTAATGACTTTTTTGCTAAATTTTGAATTATAATAAACTTTATTTGTTTTTTATTTAGTATTTCTGTTTTAATTTCCTTTAAAAAATCCTTAAGAACTGAAATATTAAGCAATTCACATTTTCGGCCGATACCGATATAGGCATATTTCGTAGTTTACATATCGGCCGATACCGATATCGGCCTAGAAGGCCGATATGGCCGATAAACCGATACCGGTATCGGTCGATCCCTATAACACAGTAAAAACTCGATGTAAGAGTAACAGCATAATAATATTGTAATAACAAAGTGCTTTAAGGTGCAGTGACGCGTTTGCTTTGTTTACTTATTCTATTTTAGTGGGAAATGAGTGTACTCGCCCGCCGTAGAATGGTACATATGACCTTCAGTTGACGCGCTAACTCCTCTCCCTTTCTTCTTGTCCTTTGTTTCACTTGTTACTCACCAGTCACCACTTGATTGTGTTTCAGTTGTGGCGAAAAGACTATCAATGTGGCAGTGTATATAGTGGGCTGTGAATAGTGCCCCATTTGATACGCGTTTCCCACTTGAATAAGCTTTATTGACTAATATTTTACACTAATGTATTTAGAGCAGGTGTGTGTGTGTGTGTTACAGTGACCTAAAAATGTAAACGTGTTGTTTTAGGATTTAACCAAAAAACTTAAAATTATAAAACACTTAAAAAATTGTGAAACTGCAACGAGTTTTGGAAGAACAATAGTTAACGATATAAAACGTGATGCTGATAAAATAGAACATGTGTCAACAATGCAGAGCATGGATGGAGATGTTCAAACATGAAAGACAATGGAACCTGCAAAATTGATTAATTTGACACAGCAATGTACCAAGGGATTATACAAGCTAGAAAGCAGGGGATTCCACTTTCAGTGCCTATAGTAATGGCCCAGGCTGTTGAACAAAAAGTTTAAATTTCTTCATGGCATTCGCAAGCTTCATATCAGTGGAGAAAAATTCAGTGCGAAATAATTGCAGAGTTCCAGGAACAATGTATAGAAAACATCGCTGAATTGTATCTTATTGGGAGCAAGTTTACAATTGTCATGAAACTGGGCTCAACTGAAAGACAATAGCATCACTCTCTGAAAATCCTACTCCAGGTTTCAAAGTACAAAAAGATCGCATCACCACGATGGTTTGCGCAAATGCCACCAGCAATCATAGACTACCCCTACTAGTGATTGGAAAATCAAGAAAACCTCGAACAATCAAGGGTTTGAATGCACAATATTATGCCAGAAGAGTGCTTGGATGGATCAATCAATTTTTTCTGATTGGTTTCACAAACAAGTTGTACGTCAAGTCGCCACAGAAAGCGCTATTGCTATTAGACAATGCCCTAGTTGTGAAATGAAAAGTGATGACGCCAACATGATATGCCTCTTCCTTCCAGCAAACACAACTTCACTTATAGTTTCCACCTCTCCAGTTTTCCCCCAGAGACTACGAGTTTTAGCCTTTGACCTCCGGGCTACTAGATATTTTTTCCGGGTAAACTAGTATTTAACAAATGAAAAAATATATACATATACTTTATTTATGTTAGGGAGAAAATATAGATTTGGCAACGGTGCAGGCCGAGTCGGTATACTCTGTTACGGTTGCGCCGAGTCTGTTTGTACATCCCGCGACGCGAAAGTTACGACAAATGATCAAATAAAAACCACTGAATTATGTAAATAAAATATCGGTTGCTGGAGATTTTGAGTGCTCTGGTATTGAAACCACCATGACAACTATTATTATTTCTGTATATAGGCCAAGTGGTGGAAAACTGAATATATTTTTTGACAAATTTGAATTATTGTTAAATAAAACTAGAAGTTGCATAGACTATTTTTTGACGTTTCTCGAAACCAATAGAAATTTTCAATTTCAGTAATTCATATAAGTTCTAGCCAATCAAAACATTATTATAGTGGGAATAATCTACTTATAGTAAAAACCAAATAAAGTTGCGTTTACGTCATCATTGTGAACATTTGTAGCGTTGTCAGAGTGTTCACGAAATATGGAAATTAACAGAAAATAACTGAAGTCAACAAAAAACGTAAATGTAGAAAATTTCACAATATTATAAATGAAAACTACAAAATTATCGATAGTTTGTTTTAGTGAATCATCAGTCGATGATATAAATAATATAATCAGTAGTAATATCACAAAACTTCAATGCATCCTAATTTGAATAACTCATTCTGTTTATATTGAGTCGAGTGATATAAATTTGTTGAAATAAAAATATAAAATCTTAATAATAATTTTGATTGTAACGTCAAAAAATAATCTATCGAATACCACACGAGAGTTCGATAAATTAGATAATAATTCTCCAGGCAATAGCCACTCGAGCCCTTCGGGCTCTCGTGTCTATTGCCTGGCAACAAGTTTTCTAAAATCGAATTATTTTTAATTTATTCTCACTCTCTTGTGATATTACTACTGACAATATATTCTCAAATTTTAAATGTAATTATAAGACGGATGTAATAGATACTCACACATCAGATCATTGTGCACACAATAACATTTAAAAGTATAATAGTAAAACCAGTTAATCATGTGTATAAGAGATTTTTCAGTAATGAAAATATTAATAATTTCACAAATCAACTTAAAGTTCAAGATTGGAACCTAGTGTATACATGTATAGCTTGTGAAGTGGATGAACAATGGAATGTGTTTATTAATTATTTCATCACTTTCTTCAGTGAATGTTTTCCCCTGAAATATGTTAAATTATTTTAAAAAACACAATTATATTAAGAGTAATGAAATAAGCGAAACTAAAAATAAATTAGATGTATTATTAATACCATATAAGCATAATCCTGGTCTTAAAGATGAATACATAGAACTTGAAAAGAAATATGACAATCGGTTAGTAAATACAAAAAAGGATATTATAAACATAGAATAATTTTTTCAGATAATAAAAACAAATGTACTTGGAGTATATGTAATAAAATCATGGTACAATGAAAAACAATACTTGTTTGAAAGGAAATTCAGAAAAAATTGCTAATGACTACAATACATATTGAATGTCAGTAGTTCCTGAGTTTATTTCCAAAATGGGATTATGTACCATTCCACTTAATTTAACAGAAAATTTAGAGTCCATGTATATTCCTAAGTTCTCTTCAAACAATATAGTTGAAATAGCAAGCAAATTTTAAAAACAAATACACTTCAGGTGAAGATGAAATTCCCACTGTTGTAATTAAAAAAATAATACATGTAATTAGTGATATTTTAGCATATTTGATTAACAATTCTATTAAATTTGGAGTATTCCCGTCTCAACTAAAATTAGCTCTAATTAAACCAGTATACAAAAAAAGGAGATACTGAATCACTGGAAAACTATAGACCAATAAGTATCTTGCCAAGTTTCTCGAAGTTATTTGAGGCAGCTATGCGGAATAACAGTATAGCGTTTTTCCAAAAATGCAATTTATTCAGCTTAAGTCAACATGGTTATCTTAGCAAAAGATCTACGCAAACAGCAATATTCCAATTTACACAAAAAAATCTTTAGCACTGGGTATGTTTCTTGATCTGTCAAAGACGTATGACTGTTTGACCACAAATTCTTATTGTTGAAGCTAAAACGTTATGGAATCAGAGGAAACTACTTAAAATGGATACAATCTTATATAGAGAATTAAAACAAAGGGTATGTATTAAGAATAAGAATTTTCAAAATATAAAGTCGGATGTACGGGCCATTACTATTTATTATATATATGAATGATCTATGCCAATATAATTTCAATTCCTACCAGTTTATAACTGTGTATGCAGACGATGCTAGTCTTATTGCAGGTGGAGAAACATATCCAGAAGCAGTAAGGAAATGCAATGATGTATTTAAAACAACAAAGGAATGGTTTGCACAAAACAAATTAGTGTTAAATGAAACAAAAACTAATGTCATACTTTTCAATAATACAAAATTAAATGAAAACCCAATGCATACCAATGTGTTTTTTCAATTGAGAGATAACACAAAATTCTTAGGAATATTTATAGACGAAGTTTTAAAATGGTCACAGCATATAGAAATGACTTCAATGAAACTGAGCAGTATAATCTACAGGCTAAGAACTGTCACTAAATATCTACATAAGGAATCATCCAAGACACTCTATTTTGTCAATTTTGAGTCAGTCTTAAGGTATGAACTAATTTTCTGGAGCAACAATAGTAATGCAGAAAAATTATTTGTGATACAGAAAAGAGCAGTTAGAATAATGAATTATATGAAATATAAAGACTCATGCAGAACTGTACTTAAATCTAATAACATTTTAACCATATAGGGTTTATATATTTTTGAGTGTTTACTGTATTTTTATAAAAACGGAGATATTAATTTTACCAATAGTGTAATTAATGTCACACAATTACAACACAAGGAAATAGGAGCTGTATTATTCACATCACAAGCTAATGGTCACTGAAAAATCTCCTTATTATATGGCAATAAATTTTTTTTAATAAATTAACGCGACATATCAAAAGCTCACAATTGATTACTATATTTAAAAAACAAGTAAAAGAGTTCTTGGTTCAGTTAGAACCCTATATTATAAATTATTACTTAAATCATCATTTATCCTAATAAACTGTATGAGTGTGACGTCATTTCGTTATGTGTGGTCAGTCATATTGTATATTTGTTAACATATTTTGAAATAAAGATTATTATTATTCATGCGTGTCACTTATAGTCTTGCTGTTCGTTGGTTTGGGCCGATTATCCCTAAAATAACTGCAAGAGAGTTTGAGCTAGTTAAAGTATTTTGGACAGTTTCGTTTCTATGCTATATTGAAGAATCAATCTCAAATTTTCCTATTTGCCCTGAGTGAAATTATTGAAAATAATAAAAGAGACAGCGATAGCCCAAGTACTTCATCTTCTGAATTAATCTCTAAAAATAAGCTAAGTATACGACACATTTTTCAGAATCTACAAACAGTTAAATAAGTCATTAATGTACATTGTTGATTTTAATAAACTTTAGAATAACATGCTATTTTTATAAAAACAAGGATTTGTTAGTATCTTATGTTCTAATGTACTTAATATTTATTATATTCTGTTTCAGTTCAGTATTATTTTGAAGGAAATAAATAGACTTTGCATTACTGTTTGTATTCAACCTGTTAATAGGTGTTTTTTTTGTCGTTAGCAATTTCGGATCAAGTTGTTACGGGTTTGAATACTTTGCACTTATTTAATAGGCATAAACAATGCAGTCTTCTAAAAGGATGAACTCCAAATAATTTCAAATTTTACCTTTAAACAAATTAAATTAGTAAGATGAACAAAGACATAGATTATTTTAAATAAATTCTTTTAATATTCTTCAAGTATTGTTCATGAGTATAGGTTATAGTAATTGACATTAAAAATTCCATGGAAATAATAATTATACGTTAATTAATTCTGGGAATCCAATCGGGTTCTATGTCATACATAAATCTGAGTTTCTAAGATTAGGCAGGTTCAAGGTTAAGCAGGTGATATATTTAAAATTCCTTAGCATGAAACTTTTACTTCAATCATGTCATTTCTTTTTTTCTGGTGATCTTTTTCATACCTTTTCTTTTTTTTTGGTCTTCGATTTTTAAGTATGAGCTTAGCATTCTAGAATCTCTAGGATTTTTATCGAAAAAGAAAAGAAACGCTATTAGTTGCTTTCAAATTGCATTTAGTTTTTGAAAACAATCTCTAACAAGAGGATTTGAGCAATTAATATAGTCCATCTAGGTCACACAAGATCATCGGTGCGTGCACACATGGTTATTGATTATCTGACTCACAGTTGGTGACAGAATTTTATTGTTTCAGGCCTTTTTCTTTACCTCATTATTTCCCTATCTACTTTCTAATTGTCTCTACAATATTGTAGTTAAGTACAAACTTCTAAGACCTCAACTGTATAGTGATCAAGGCATCTCATTAACAGTTACTTCCTGGATGTTGGTTGTAGTTGACCGCCACTGCAGTAAGATTGTCCGATAACAATACTGGCGTCAAATACACCTTCAATTGGAGGAATACACAAAACTGGCCAAGTAAGCTCTTTCCAATAAATACCAGACTTTAGGGTGACCTCACAAACTTGGCAGCTAAAATAATACTATTGATAAGTATATTATGTATAATACAATATTAATTTAAGTATGCTTACTTATATTTTTTTTGGAAACCAACTGGTACCATTTGGGTTATCAACCAATTTTCTTCAATCACAATTCCCAATATAAACTGCGATATTAAATGTGTTTTATATTATAAAGCACAAACAACTTTATATTTACCCACCCCTACTCTACCGGGCTAAAATAACATTCCAATGAGCTAGCCTTACCGGGGTAATAAAGTCATCTCTGCGTCAAGGTATTTTTAAAGGTGGCATCCCTACTCATAGGCCAAACTATGAAGATTTTTTCATGTAAAAAGAAAACCTGATGCTCTATTGTTTGTAGAATAGTTTCAAATGATGTAGTGAAATGTTTTTCACTCGACTTTAATATTCATAGCTTCGTTATTGATAATTTTATGCAAAAAATCGCTATTAGGTTTCGTGATGACATCAATGGTGAAATTGTACTTTCGAAGTCGGACCATATCTGTCTGTTGCATTCAGATCTACTGGAAAATTGCAACTGAAAAATTAATCGAGTTATACATTTTTCAAAAAAACTGCACTTTGGCCAGACTTTCCGAAGTTCTCTATTGACGCCATCATAATTTCCCTGACAGTTTCAATTTTATAAGCAGAAAACCAAAAAAGCGGTTTTATGAATAAAATTGTTAATAACAAAGTTATGAATAATAAAGTCAAGTGAAAAACATGTCACTATATCATATAAGATTATTTTCCAAACAATGGCACAGCTGGTTTTCTTTTAACAGTTTTTACACAAAATGCTCACTTCAAATCTCATGGAACAGGTAATCATCAAAAACATGACAAGTCGATATAGAAGAATGTTACAGTACTAAAGTTGCCATTTTCAATGGCACCAGTGCATGGAATGATTTGTCAGTGTCAAATCTAAAGAACAGCTGGAATAAACTTTGATCTCAAAATAGAAGTGAAGAATCTGAGAATGTGTGCAATAATTTACAAATCAGTACAAATTTGACAACAGAAGAAGTATCAGAGTGGTTAGAGTGTGACAGAGTGAACGGGGGGTTTCAAATTTATTTTGAGTGATGACAAAATTGTTTCCAGCGTAAGTGCCACCGAAGAAGAAGGGGCTGATGAAGACAAGTGTTCAAACCATGATGAGAAACAAACTATTAGCCACTCAGAGACTGAAACAATGCTGTCCAAGTGGATATAATGTTTTGAAAGTTAAGAAGAGGCAAATGAAATGCAGATACTACTGCTCCAGAAAATAAGAAAATATTGCCACAGTGAAAGCTCGAGCATCAAAGAGGCAGAGAAAATGAATTACTATTTCCACGCTACTTGAACTATTTCACCAGTAAGTTTAATATACTCTACATTTTTTGCCATATTTGTAACTCTGTACATATGTTTTTATCATGTAATAAATAGTTTTATTTGGTATTATAATAATTTTTAATTTCTTTTTGCTCTGAAATATATTACTTTACTGTAAATAATATCTGTCTATAAAAATATAATTAATTCAGGTTAAGTTTTGGAGGAATAAAACAATGTTTGTATTATCCATCTATCCTCTAAACCAGGGTTTTCGTACATTAAAAATAAAATATAAATAAAATAACGAGTGATGCCATTGTTGATAGATAGAAGGTCATAGCCAGCTTATAATTTTTATCCGAACTAGTCCAAAGACTTCAGTGAGACAGAGGAGGTGTTAATTCCTCTTCATGGTACAACCAAGAACCAAGGGTATGGATATTTATTAAGCTGTAAATAAGGTGGTATCAGACTACGAGGGATTTGATAAATGTTACTGATGGAGCCAGAGCTATAGTAGGAACTGAAATTGGATTTGCAGGACTTTTGAAACAAAACATCAACTGCCCAGTGATACCCTGTATTGCTCACCAAGAGACTCTGTGTGGAAAATACTTACGTAAAATTAATGTCATGAAAGTGATAGTTAAAATAACTAATATTATTAGAGTGGGAAATCGTGAGTTAACTCACAGAAAATTTTGTGATTTTTAGCCAAAGTAGATGCTACTTATTAGGACTTGTTACTTCACACCTATATTCATTCGTTAAGCACAGGAAACTGTTTGCAATGCTTCTTTGGAGAAGGAGATTCCTATTTTTGTTAAAGATGAAGTCAATTCAAACACTAAGGAGCTAGAAAATCAAATGGTAGATATTTTAGCTGACCTTGCATTTTCAACGGATTTGATATCTCACCTTAACAAATTGAATTTGAAGATACAATGGAAAAAACAGAATATTGCCGACTTATTTGGACACGTAAATGCATTTAACTAAAATTAAGCTTTTCAAGTCTTCATTAGAAAAAAATGATACTTCAATTTTCCCAAGTTGTGAAGAGCATTTTAAAGAAATGACGGATTTTGAGGAAATTTCAAATTTGACTCAAATAAAATGCATTCACACAGTTGCAGAATTTGAAAATCGATTTAGTGACTTTAAAAAATTTAAAGAGGTGTCAGTTTTTACTTGGCTCCTTACAATTTCAGTTGAGAGAATGTAAGCAGAGCAGACCTTCATCTGGAATTGAGCGATTTGCAATCAGATTCTTTTTACCAAGTAAGAACTGAAACTGGATTGGACTTTTCCAAGTTGTTGCCAGAAGAACAATACCCCAACTTGGAAAACTTAGGGATTATACTGGGCTCAATGCTGGGAAGCACGTATCTTTGTGAAAGCAGCTTTTCCAACATGAAATTTATAAAGTCAAAATTTAGATGTTCTCTTTCTGATAAGTAACTTACTCAGTTGCTTCGTTTATCAAAAACAAATAATAAAGTTAATATTGATGCATTAGTTAGTGAATACCAACATCCCCAAAGTTCCCATAATTTTTTTGTAATTTCATATTTTTAAAATAAATTAAAATAATAATACAAACACGTTTTTTCTTTGTATGAGTATACTATTAAAACTCACTCATAAAGCTGCATACAAAGCATTTTATAATGTGGCTCTTCAAACCGCATTTTTTTTTCATTGCGGCCCTTGAACATCCCTGCTCTAAACCGTCACCACCACAGCCCTGACGATAAAGGACAATCGAGTTTTTACTGTAGGTATATCAATTGAGAAAACATTATTGCAGTTTTTGAGCATTATATAATTTAAAATAAATAAAATTTCTGATAAAGACAAGACTGTTTATACAATTATATAGCTAATCTTTCTAGATGTGGCATTCAACTTATAGTATAAAAGATCAAATATTGAAGGATTAATGATGAAATATAATTAGATTCTTTATTCAAATAATATACTGCATTGTTTTCCTTGCATATATGAAAATGTTAATGACATTTTGATTATCTAAAGTTAAATGAAAAATTTAAATCATGTTACAAATAAATCGTTTTCTCTTGGTCAACATTATTGAAAAAACATTAAATCTAGTTATGCCTATTAGTGCCCAAGATATTTAGTATAAATATGCAAATACAAACAATAAATTCGTTCAACTCACCTTTTGATCCAATTTTCTTTCTAAAATCAACACGCTTATCACATAACTCAACGGTATTTGAGTCATCATTCATTTCTTGTTTGAATCGATGAATGCTATTCTTGTTTTCATTTACATTCTGAATTGTTAACGTAGGCACTTCGTCAATCAGTTCTTGTTTAATATCCATATTCCACAGAATATCATCGTGGATATCGATTTCTTCCTTTACATTTTGGATATCCATTTCTTCTTTAATAACACTTTGCTCTATTTCCATTGTCTGGATTATATTGTTTCTGGTTATATCAACTTTATAAGTAAAAAAATTGTTTTTGTACAAAAACAAGCTTTGTAATGGCAGCACAGAAAACAAAACGGAAACTATCCGTATTTTGCGAATTGAATGGCAAGATCAAAGAATACATCTTTGGAAATATAGTGGTCTGTGGCAGTGTTGCCAACGGCGTTCGTCGAAAACTCCCAATTTTTATCTAGAAAAATCCCTAGAATTCCCTAGATCCAAATTACATTGACAATCCCACTCATGTATAATAATTCCCATTCGTGAGTATAAAAATCGTGGTTTGCTATCGCCTTAATAGGAAGGAACAGAAATGCAAGTGGATAAAAATATCGGATAAATTACGTTACCGTAGCAACTAGCATTTACCGTTTGTTTATCAAGGGTTGAGAGTCGCATGAGTTCGACAATTGTAAACGTCAAAGCAGGGTTTAACAGCAAGTATGTCGAGATTTGGGAATATTTGCGAGGCAGAAATAATAATAATAATAATAACGTTTATTCATAAATTTACAAATACAGTGATAAAATACAAATAAAATTGAATAAACATCTAGACATCCACAGAAGTATTGTACATACTTGTATGTGGTGAATATAGGCAAGTGTGTCAAAATTTAAAAAAATTCAAAAAACAAAAAATGCAGTTAAAAACAATATAAATCCATTTTTACATGATTGTATTTCAGACATACATTTCGTATATGAGTTTACTCTTCTCTGTTTTTTTTGATTCAGCATTCTATCATTTTGTGTATTTTTGTTTTGTCTGTTTCTCTAACAAATGTTACTAGTTGGGTTTTGAAGCGTTTAAAAGAAGTTTCATCGATAATTCTCTGTGGTAGTTGCCCGAATAATTTAGGTGCCAAGTAGGAGTAACCTTTTTGACCTATTGTTTTAAATAGTAAGGGAAATTGAAAAATTAACTCCTGAAAATACATTCATGGGATTGTCTTATCAAATACCACGCGAGTTCAGATCTAGCAGGATATTTTTTCCGGTGGTTTTCTCATACTTACTTTCGTATAGGTAATTTAACTCGATCTGTTCTGGCAAAATCACGAGAGCGTAGCAGGTCGATTAGTTCGAAGCAATTGAAAATTCCCTATATATTAGATGAAATTCCCTATATATTAGATGAAATTCCCTATATATTAGATGAAATTCCCATTTTCCCTATTGCATAAAAAAATCCTTAGATCTAGGGAAAAATTCCCTAGGTTGGCATCACTGGTCTATGGGCAAGATTTAACAACGCAGTGTTGCTAACTTACTCTAACAAATTGTGCCAAGCGCCGGCATAAAATATCTTATATTTTCTTTGAACGCCCACCAAGTTTAAATTAGTGATTAAAGCAACTAGGTGCATAAGTGCATTTTTTTACTTCTAATTGAAGCAAGTACAGGTAGTGGTCCAGTAAAACAAAATATTTAATTCAAAATAAGAATCAAAAACAATAATAACTCGCCTAACGCCAAACGAATAAATATATTTGTGCGTTTTTTCAATAACTCGTCAGGTATGGGATTGGGATCTCTTTCTAAGCGTGAACTTCTCTAGATGTGTGATTAGATGCTTGTTTATCACTGGTTTTATTTGTTTCGTGAGTTCGTATTTTATACTGTATTGTTAAGGGCCAAATGCACCGTTTTGTACTAAAGCGGAGCTTACGTAAGCGCGCTAACTTATAAAGCTCGGATTTAGATTTGTCATTATGCACCGTCGAAAAATAAGTCGAGGTTAACAAAGCCTCTTTTTAGTGCGGCAACATCGTAAATCCAGTAGTCAGTAGTAGGTACCACCCTTTTTCTTGTTTTTTGTATTTATTCGTTGCATAGATTATCTTTATACACGTTGTTTATAGTCAAAGATTATATATATTTATTGTTTTATGACAAGGGTTTTGTTCTTGATTCTTAATTGAAAGCAAAAATTATTATGTTTATTATGGAAAATAAAAGAGTACCAAACTTTACAAATGCAGAAAAAGCGCATTTAATAAATATATCAGCGAATAAGTATGCAGATACTTTAGAAGATAAAAAACAAACCTAATGACCCAACTACAAAAGGAACAAGTATGGAAGGCTATTGAACAAGAAGTTAATTCTTCTAGCAATGTTAGCATTTTTAGAAGTGCTACAAGTTTGAAAAAATGCTACGAAAATAGAAAAAAGGAATAGAGGAAACGTTGGCTGAAGACAAAAAAGAAACCGTGTTAACAGGTGGTGGTCCACCTGCCAAAATAGTTAAACATGAAACTGACACACATTATTGATGTCTATTTTAAATAAATTTATTACGTTCAGTATATCTAGATCATCCTCCAAAAAAATTTCCATATCCATACTTATTAATTCAAAAATCAAGAAACGGTAACGACGATTACTATATATTAATATTAAACATATGTTTATTACATATAAATGTGAGGTTAGAGTTGTATTACAAAGCTAAGTTTAACGCTTAAGCTCTCGAAAACGGAGGCTTATATCTAAGCGAGCTTAAAGGCTGTTGAAGTTTCGGTGCATAGGAAACTAGCAACTTAAGCGTGCTTAAGTCCTAAGCCTAGCTTATATATATATATATATATATATATATATATATATATATATATGCATACGGCCATAAGTGTTATGTAAAAATATGCGACAAAAGTCGTGACTATTGCTTAGTACCGCAGTGCAAATCGATAAGAAATAAAGACATACAATTAAATGATCATCGATTTCCTGAAAGTGGAAAGTTTAGAGTAGAAGTAAAAAATAAAAATGAAGAATTCGAATTCACTTCATTTAAAAGAATATTACATTCCCAGAAGTATGTTGGCATTAAACTCCATATTTATATTTGTAATTAACAATTTATTTAATTATGGGCGCAAATATGACACACGTTTAATAGGGCATATCTTTCGTAAATATAATGGATTTTTTAAAACCATCCAAAACTTGACCTATGTTCAGTCATCGTACTAAAAAGTATAAATCGTTAATCAATTTATCTAATTAATCTTAGAACAATTTGCAACAACATAAAATAAATAAAAATTTTAGATTAGAATTTTTAGTATAAACTTAAAAAAATAATATCTTACCTGTACGTTTAACAACGTTAAGAAAGAAGTTTTAAATTGCATAAGAATAATATTGTCTAAGAGAAGTCTCTTAACTATTTATAAAAGAAAATATCATGCAAAAAGGGTGAAGAATACTAAACCACACATTACCATCACATAAACAAACAACTTTAAACAAATCAACAGTAGTTACGACTTTGTCAGGTAGCTCTGCGATCTTAATCTCTGATCCCAATAGTCAATGCATTTTCGTACAAAGCATAGACAAATCAAATAATATAACGTAACTGTCCCAAAATCCGACACTTTAAGATATGGACGACAAATTATACAAGTTAAAAAATAGATAGTATCAATAGATGATGAAAGTAACTGTTTCAATAGCTTAAATAGAATGTGAAGAGTGTTGTATTTGTATATCTTTTATGTATAATTATGGCAACTAACATGAAAATGATGTTAATATTAAAACTGACAGTGACCTCAAATTCGTCACCCAATTTTGTAGGTTGTACAATAATTCGACAGTGAACTGAACATAAATTCGACAGGTGTCTGTAAATCAGACACAAAGATGATCTCAAATTCGTCTGCATTAAAATATTTAATTTTTCCACAGTTGTTGACTTGATTCCCAAGAATAAAAAACAGGTTATTAGGGACAAAAAGTAAATACATTATAGTGCAAATAAAATACAAAACTATTTATGTAGGTTCTGAGAAAACAACTTAATTTAACAAAAAATTTTGGTATCGCTCAAAGTCTTTAATTTCAAAAAACCCTCTTTTGTTTATCTCCAATGGAGCTTCAATTTTTTGTAGGATCTCTTTGAAGTCGTAGAATATTTCATCTTTTAGGGAAGGCCATTTCCACTTATTCAAGCCACTTCTTGTCATGGTGCTTATCAAATATTTATCATTTTCAATTTCAACAATTCTTCCTGGATAGTAATCGTCGAGATAATTTACAATAACGTAATCATTAATATTGATATCAGTCTTTGTTAGTTTCTTTTTATTTGGCAAGTCCTCTTTGGTTACAGGTACATAGTCTTTATTTTGATTTGCTTTTGATTCTGTTCTGGTTCTTTTATTTGGTCTTTCTATTTGCTTCACCTTTTCCTCTCTTTTTCGCTTTCTTTCTTCTTTGGCTCTTTCAATTTCCTTTTTTTGGTTTTCTTTTTTCAAATAGTACTGCCTCCATTCATCAGAGGTCCCCACAGAAGGAATTTTGTCAGAAAGTTTTCTTTTGGTTTTCTTGACGTTTGATGGTCCAGGCCAAAAAAGTGCGGTCTTAAATGGAGATGGAACTGTAATACCGGGTAAAGCGTTCTCATATTTATTCGGCTCTATCCTCTCAATTGTTTCTGGTGGAATAATTTCTTTGTGTTTATTTTCAGGTGTCTTAATATTATTTTCTGGTAACTGTTTGTTATGATTTGTATTATTGTATTCGCTACTTTCATCCACTGTCTTTTTCTCTGTAGTTTCTGGTTTATTATTTTCTATGAGTTTGTTTTCAGGTGTTTTTATATTTTCTGGTAACTGTTTATTATTATAATTTGTAATATTGTATTCGGTGCTTTCCTCAATTTTCTTCCTTTCAGTAGTTTCTAGTGAAATATTTTCTTTGAGTTTGTTTTCAGGTGTCTTTATAATTCCTGGTAGCTGTTTAGCAACATCTTTTGGCTTCAAATAAGTTTCATTATATTCAACAGTATGTGTAGCATATCTTTCTTTTAACTTAGTCTCATTCTCAGTTCTTTCTATTAAAATGTTGGTGCTTCTGTTTATTTCAACAACTTTTTCTTTAGTATCTACAAGCCTTTGCACTTCATTTTCTTTATCTTCATTGTTATTCAAGTTTGTGTTAACACTGTCTTTTTCACATTGTTCTTTTTTTGATAAGCTGGTTAGTTCATGTTGATCTTCTGTAAGACTTTTATTATTTTCGAAATTTTCAGTAAATACCTCGGAATTCATTAACTTGCACTGTTCTGTTTCTTCACTATTTTCTTCAAGCAGCTTCTCTATCGGTTGAGTTTCTTTATCGTTGAATTCATTTGTTAATCTATTGTTCATCTCATTCAATATATTGCTATCTTTATTTTCGAAGTCCTCAGTGATTATTGTATTTTCGCAACCTTCTTCTAGGATAAGTCCGTCTTCTATTTCTATTATCACAGAAGCGTTTTCTTTTTCCTTAAAGCGTAATCCTGAATTTTTAAATATTTTGAGCCATGTCTGATAAAGACCCGTATTTTCATCGTTGCGATTCCACAGATCTCCTTGTCGATTATAAAACTCTGAAAGCAGGTTCGGTTCAATATATGTCTCTAAAAACCTCAAGTGATTCACAATGTCTGAGTTTTCTGTTTGTGTTACCGCCTTTTCCTCCTCATTTTCATTAGTCAAAATCAGTTTATTGTAGTGCACATTTGAAGAGTCAAAGGGAAAAAGCCCACAAAATCTAAAAGAGTTTTGGAATATGCGTTCTAAGCCTGACATACCCCTAAAAGCCTGTTCTAATACTGGGGCAAAATTTTCTTTATTGAGAGCTTTGCTGTTATTCTCAGTTTTAAACTTATTAATTGCTTTTTTCCAACTATTTTTAAGAGGCTTAAAGAAACCCACGTCTAATGGTTGCATAACATGCGTGGAATTTGGTGGCAGGCTTATTAATATTATACCTTTTTCCCTACAAAAATCTGTCAAAGGCATTGTCACATGCGACTTATGCCCATCAATATATAATACGACCGGAAATTCTATAGACTTTGTTATTAGCCATGGATAAAATATATTTGTGATATATTCAAAAAAAGACTCGGAGGTCATCCACCCGCTATCCGATTTTCCGATACCCCATCCACAGGGCACTTGTAAAACTATGTGTTTAGGTATGCGTTCATACGCGTACATTATCATTGGTGGTGCCAATTGGCCACATGCATTTCCTGTAACTAGAACGGTGAGGCATTCCTTTTCATCCCCAGCGCGATCGTATACTGTCTTAATGCCTTTTTTTGTGAGAACTCTATTCCCTTTAGGAGACAAAAACATAGCAGTTTCGTCAGTATTGAAGATTCTATTCGGATTGGTAATGTTAATATTGGAAGTCCTAAAGTATTCACTTATTTCTTCAAACCAAAATTGGATTTTGGTTTTTGTAACTGCTGCTCTTGACGAAGTTATATTTTGTGTCAGTCGTTGAGTTATATTGGGATGCCGCTTCAGAAAGCCGTCAAACCAATGACGCCCGGGACGTCCATCAGTGAAATTGTTTGGACGATTGAGTTTTTTCACTAAGAGTGCCACACTGTCGAGTAACTGAGTTTTCAAGACTGGGAATCCCATTCTCCCCAAGTTAATAATCCAATTTATCAAAAGATTTTCTTCTTCAACAGTTAAAATTGTTGGTGCTCCATTTCGACAGTCTTCTGGGTATTTTCCCTTAATTTTACCAATTAGTGTCGTTCTTGGCACCCTATACTCCTTTGAAGCTGTAGCACAAGGTACTCCATTTTTAATGGCCTCTAGGGCATTCTTTAAGTCATCTTTGGTATACTTATAGTATTTTCCAGTGCACATCCTGATTTGCTGAAAAAATTTTGTCTACTTAAGAACTCAACTAGTTATGATATGTAACTATTTACATCAACCACATTCAAGTAAAATTTTTAATACTAATTTGCATTAATGTGTCAACCACATAATTCCGACACATATCGCACCCGTGTCGGATTTATGACCCGGGGTATACAATGATCTTATATTTGAAGAAAGTGACACAGAACATATTTTTATTAAGAAAGAAAAAGAAAACATCAAACTTTAATACAACGCACAGTGACCATAAATTCGACACTGCATGTCGGATTTAGGGTAAGCTTTATATTGTCAGTACATAAATCAGACACTCAAAATTTTTAAAAATGCAAAAAAAATTACACGTTAAAAACAAAGTTTAAGTTGAATTGAAGTATCCAAATCAATTCTACACAAAAATAATAACAGTTCTGTTAAAAATAGAGATATTATAAGAGTTTCAAAAATGCATGTTTCTCACTTACCTTAGAAGGAATCAACAGGTTCTTCTACACAAACAGAAAGAGGTGTGAACATGTGAAATTGAAGGTTAAGATGTCAGACTTTTTGTTGGTTGATAAAGTAGTTACCTTTTTAAAACTTAAATATAATACTTAAACATGCCTCTAGATGTCTTTATATACCTTTATTGTTAAACGATTTCTTATTTTAATTAAAAAAGGAATAACATGTCGAATTTTGGGACACTGTCGGAATTTAGTACGTTTACGTTACATATAAATAAAATATACTGCGCCTAGCGGTCAGGAAAACGTGTAGATCATTATAGTGCCGACATGTACATGTCTGCACCGTCTGTGGCCAAGATCAATACCAACCAAATAACTTTAAACACATCTACAATAGTTACGACTTGTCAGTTAGGTAGCGCTGCGATCTTAATCTCGAATTTCAATAGTCAATGCATTTTCGTACAAAGCATAGACAAATCAATTAATATGCATATATATATATATATATATATATATATATATATATATATATATATATATATATATAATAACAAGATGTACGAATAGTGCGTGTCATATGAACAATAAGCAACGAATAGATTAGTGAGTATTGCACGCAAATAGAAGAAGGGGCTACTGAAAAGAGTGGTAACCGCAGACATGCATGTTTCTAGCTCATTAGCCGTCATCGGTACGGTACAACCAAGAAAAGATGTGAAACATGAGAGCAAAGGTGTTGAATGAAACATGAGAAAATATAACAGAATTCAGCAGGATAGTCAAACACAACATTTGTGTCAGTAATATTAGAAGATCTCGAATATTCGAGACAACAACCAATATAGACACGGAGGTGCATATAACACTCCCGTCTGAAACTTCCGACCCAGATTAATGAAATAATAACAAGATGTACGAATAGTGCGTGTCATATGAACAATAAGCAACGAATAGATTAGTGGGTATTGCACGCAAATAGAAGAAGGGGCTACTGAAAAGATTGGTAACCGCAGACATGCATGTTTCTAGCTCATTAGCCGTCATCGGTACGGTACAACCAAGAAAAGATGTGAAACATGAGAGCAAAGGTGTTGAATGAAACATGAGAAAATATAACAGAATTCAGCAGGATAGTCAAACACAACATTTGTTTCAGACGGGAGTGTTATATGCACCTCCGTGTCTATATTGGTTGTTGTCTCGAATATTCGAGATCTTCTAATATTACTGACACAAATGTTGTGTTTGACTATCCTGCTGAATTCTGTTATATTTTCTCATGTTTCATTCAACACCTTTGCTCTCATGTTTCACATCTTTTCTTGGTTGTACCGTACCGATGACGGCTAATGAGCTAGAAACATGCATGTCTGCGGTTACCACTCTTTTCAGTAGCCCCTTCTTCTATTTGCGTGCAATACCCACTAATCTATTCGTTGCTTATTGTTCATATGACACGCACTATTCGTACATCTTGTTATTATTTCATTAATCTGGGTCGGAAGTTTCAGACGGGAGTGTTATATGCACCTCCGTGTCTATATTGGTTGTTGTCTCGAATATTCGAGATCTTCTAATATTACTGACACAAATGTTGTGTTTGACTATCCTGCTGAATTCTGTTATATTTTCTCATGTTTCATTCAACACCTTTGCTCTCATGTTTCACATCTTTTCTTGGTTGTACCGTACCGATGACGGCTAATGAGCTAGAAACATGCATGTCTGCGGTTACCACTCTTTTCAGTAGCCCCTTCTTCTATTTGCGTGCAATACCCACTAATCTATTCGTTGCTTATTATATATATATATATATATATATATATATATATATAAATAATTAATAATATTTATTATGTATATGTTAATATGCATATACATATATTTAGTACCAATATGATGATATGATTATTACTCAATGGTACAAAGACAATCTAAAGTGTTTTCCTTTCGCAAACGAAGTGAAGTGAAATTACTTGAAGTGACATAATCACATCGATTCTTTTTTTGAAAGGAACGACAGAG
The DNA here is from genome assembly GCA_963921935.1 of Galeruca laticollis. Lineage (NCBI taxonomy): Eukaryota > Metazoa > Arthropoda > Insecta > Coleoptera > Chrysomelidae > Galeruca > Galeruca laticollis. The sequence goes on along the minus strand of OY998181.1, from coordinate 161,177,795 downwards.
CTATGACTTGCTCCTCAGACATTCACCTCAAAACTTTGGAAAAGTTCTTAAAATCCACCGATAGACTCTATCGATAGATGTCTGTGAGTCTGATATGTCAGCTAAATGTCAGGTAGAATGAAGTTGATCTATCGGTAGACGATTATAAGAACGTATTGGTTAGATTCTATGGTAGATTGAAAAAAATATAAAAAAGAAAGAAGATAAATTTGACAATCATTTTCAAACCAGCCCAGCAGCCATTTTTATTAGTATTGTTGCAAGTAAACTTTCATTTTTTGTATTACCAGGGACATGTCTACAAAATAAATATACACTGTAATTTATTAATTTTTAATTCGATACAAAATTTCACCTCGTAAAAGCATGACGTGCATATTTAGGTCAACCATCACTTTAAACATTTCACCATTATAGGATAATTTCATTTCATAATAATTTTTATTAACAAAAAAACAAGTATTAAATTTTTAACAGAACAAAATCACTAACCTCAATAAATAAAAATCTTTGTAAGATTGTTCATTGTCATTGCATATGATTGATGATTGTGCTTTCCCCTTCCAAATCTACCAGATTTACCCAGTCTAAAGCCCGGTAGAACTAGAGAAGTCCTTAAATTTACCGATACATCTATCGCTAAATACGGTGTCTACCAAAGCCGTTCTTAAGAGGGGCCTCCTCACAGGTATATAAACCTAAAAACCTACACAATACTAGTTACTAATTTAGTAATTATTTGGTTCAAAATATTTACGATAGATGTAGATAGTAGTACTGAATCGGCTTTTACTTATTCAACATATTTTCTCTCTCTGTCTTTCCACTCTTGACGGTTCAAAGAAACGCATCTCTGATCGAATGTTTTGATTTCAAATAATTCAACTTCTTGTGAGCACAGAAACCTTATCTCTGTTTTTTATGTTGCATCCAAACCACAGCACACCTGTGCATAGATAAGAGAATATTATATACACGGATCCAAACAAAATTTGTTGACATAATTTCCATTTGAGTGTAGATTTTTGATTATTTAAGAGTTTCATAAATGTTTTTGAAAGGAATAAATTGTTAAAAGTACGTAATCGTATCGACCCGATATCAAAAATTATAGTTATGATAATGTAAATTATCCTGCAATCCGTATTTTTTAATTTTAAAAAGCTATGTTTGAGGTTATGTTTACTGGATTATTTGATTAATGTGAAAATGTGAGATAAATAATACTGATGGTTTGTTCTAGTATCATCAAACCATCTTTCAACATTCTTTTAAAACCCTGTTTTAATGATAATATGGGTTTGTTAGCGAAAAGCGAAAAATGCTTAATTGAAGTGAAGTGACCTTCGAAGTATCTGAATGAAGAAAAATTAAAACCGCTCCCAAAAGACAAGAATTGCATAATTCAATTTTTGGAATATATAATAATGATAATTGAAAAATATAACTATTATAACCTGATACAAGGTGCATTACATATTGCATGAAAGGACATGTGCTATTTAATAATATGTATACCAAGTGACAGCATTGCGGAAATTGCTAGAAATTAAGAATGTAAGGAAAAATTACATACTTTAAAAACATTCTACGTTTCAAAATGTGTACCATTTATATTAACATAATAAAATGTTTTCATGATTATACATTTTTGTTTGTTTCGTGCTAAGAAAATTATACTGCGGAAAAGTTGCAAATTTACATGATTTAAAATAGGCCATTTAGTCTGCAAACACAGAACGTCATGTCACAACTTTGCCTCAATCTAATCATATTTGTATCAGTTTCAGAGTTCCTGTTGGTTGCTTTCAAATTTTATTTGCCATGTAGGCTCTTTTTTCAACTACATGTGTAAATATATTCAATTTTATCTAGAAACAAATAATATAAACAAAGAGTTTCCAAATTTATTATACAAAGAAATATTTACTTGTAATACAATGCTTTACATTTAATAGAAAGGGAAAGTAAGGTACAGTGAAGAATTTAAATTTAAAATAGCAAACGTTTAAAAAACTTACAAAGCAACTATAACAACTAATAAAAAATTTAAAGCGAAAGATCTGTAATGACATATAATAATGTATATTTTGTGGGGAGATCGATATATACAGTACAAAATCAAACATACAATCAACATGTGTTGCTTCTACCTTGTTTGCAAAGATTGATCATATGTGTTGTGGAGATTGGAACTGAAACATTTTTCCTTCATGATACAAAAAAATAGTTGGTTCATTCTCTTTTTTCCATGACAGATACACATATGTGTGATCACCTGAATGGTAAATATTTTTTTTGTTTTTGTATAATACATTATTGGTATTATTACTTTTCCATCCAACCCATCTAATATGCGAGAAAAGTATAGGTTTACCCAAAAAAAAGTTGGAATTTTGTATTTTTTTGAGTTGTTTTTACGTTTTTCAACAAGAACAACACAAAAAAATGGTTTTTAGAAAAGAAAACCTATCTGTATAACTCGATACAGCCCCCGAAGTGCAACAAGTAGACAAAATTAACTTTTTAGTCGTCCTTTGTTTTAGAATCTTTTTTTTAATATCAACAACTAAGACTATTACTAAGTCATCCTTTAATTATAATTTGGTTTCTTATTTTCTTTGATTTTTTGAAATGCTTATATAATCCAATAATTTGCAAGGAAATTTTGACTATTAGCTAGACAAAGTTTTAAAATATTTATGGTTCAAAGATTTTTAAAATAAAATGTTACCTACTTCATTAATTTTATTCAACAATTACTATTACCTATGGTGCATAGGCTAAGGCAAGCTAAAAAGTGGATAACCATCCTAATTTCTTATAAAATCTTTGGATAGGTTGTTAAGAGAAAAACAAATACACCTTGTCATTCTCTTGTTAAAACTGTTCTTAAAAAGACTTATTGTATGACGGAGGTAATGGAGTATGGAACTCTTAAGGAAAAAGTGGCTAAGAGCATTTTTGAACAAGTACAAAATGTTGTGGTTGATTCAGGATTGTGGGTAGATGTTCAACACGGGTTTCTAGGTGCTTCTCCTGATGGTAAAAATATTTAACATAACAAATAATTACCATGTGTTATGTTTTAGGTGATGATGCACTAGGTACTTGAAATAAAATGCCTCCACTCTGCATCAAAACTGAATTTTCAAACAAATACAATAAGCGAAATAATTGACCTCATGAAGAACAAAATTTGTCTAGAAAAACACAACAATAAAATTCAACTTAAGCGGAATCACAATTACTATTATTAGGTATAAACATGATATATTTATTCCAAAGAACAAAAACTCAAAATCATTCTCACATAATATATTTAATCCCTTTGATGTATTTACCACCAATAAATAAGAATAACATTAAAAAGTAGTTATTTGTGTAATAGGTGCAAAAAGTGCATTTTTGTTGCAACAAAGCATGAAGCACTAAACACAATCTTGTGGAGTAAATATAAATAGCATTTACGAAGCACAAATTTACTTATTTAGCATGAAAATTACTTAATTATAATCACTTACAAATACAATACACACTAAACTATAAATTTGGGATATTTTTATGAACACAAAACATATGACAACAGCGAGCATAATTGCAGAAATGTGCAGAGCACTTTGGAGTTGTCTCAAAAAGGAAGTTTTACTTTTAATTTATGTTAAATTTTAAATGTTTGCTTATCTCCTGATAATATTATGTATAAATAAATATATATAAAGTTTGTAATTTTTTATTTTAAATTATTTTGGAATATTATTATTATTAAACCATACACTACCCCATGGACAGGCTTTGTATTTATGGGAACACATTTGAAGTTAAATTCTCAATATTGTATTAATGCTGCATGTATATTGTTATTGTATTCTATTGTAGGAATACATTATTATATTGAGTTGTCGGGAACTGATACTAAAAAAATAAAATTTTGTATTTTTTGTTTATATGGCTAATAAATTTCTGCATTTGAAAAAAACCCAGATCCCAAGAAGTCCGCAAATTCAAATGATCCTAATAGATTCTAGAAAACACCATTGTTCAATATCGCACGTGCATAAACACTCTCACATAAGGAAAGAAAATTGAAACAAAATAATTGATTACAATATATTTAATTTAAACTAGGATACACAGCGATTTTTCTCATTCTCATCAGTATAAAAATGTTTCATTTATTGATTTAAAAATATGACATATATAAGAGACAATAAAAATTCACCCTATCTTTATCAATCTGATGTTCTTTAAATCTGTCAATAGTTTCAATGTTTTGACTTATTCAGTGTCATTTGCTTTAAATTTTTTGGTAAATTCAATGTAGCCAACGTAAGTACTCACGCGATGGCGACTTGCATGCCACAGTAATTTTATTAAATATTTTTCATTAGGGTTGGCAATCCATTTTGTTTTCCTATACCCGTGTATGTACCTATAAAAACTTCCAGAATAAGTAAAAAGAAGGCACCATGGTTAACTTTTACAATAGATAAATGAAAGAGTTCTTAGAAGATATAAAAGAACACGATCAAATTATTATTTCAGCTTTTATAAACATTTAAGAAACTACACAAATAAAGCTAATAAAAGGGAAAAACGTGCTTATTTTTGATATCAGTTTGAAAATACTAACTCCAATTGCCAATGGCAGCTACTTAGATCAAATAATTTTCTTAAAGATAAAAATCCTGAATGCTTAAGGAAACCAAATTAAATTAATGATTTTTTGATAAATTCCATCAAAAGCGTTGTTCTTTAATCATTCCATACCTTACACATATAATTAATTTTTGTTAAACCAATCAGATAGTTCCAAATTTATGGAAGCAAGCCATCGTGAAAATATTGCCAACAAATCAAAATCCCTGCGAGTTTAAAGGTGGATTTATAAACTCTGTTGTTCGTTATTCCCGCTGCTCGAAAATAAAACATTGATTTCACATACATTCGTTTATAAACCGTTGTTGTTGTGTTGTTCGTCGTTGCTCTCAAATAACCGAATTTTATATCTTGTTTTTCGTGATTCGCAGTTCCACCAATGAAAACTGAAGTTAGTCCCACGGGACTTGATTTCTACCAATCATTTCAAAGTCAAAACTGGCACTACTGTTTTTACGGTCAGTAAAGAGAGGTGCTACAAATAAGCTACTGTTTATTGATACACTTCGGCAGCATGAAATGACGTCACCGTTGTGACCTATCAAATTTCAAGAACGCCAACAACGAAAAACCGATATAAATTAGTCGACTCGGGAACAACTGTGAATAACGAATCGCCAGCAACTTGGAAAATACGGCAAGCAACGAACAACGGGAACAATAGAGTTTATAAATCCAGCTTAAATATCTAAGAGAAATAAGTATTCATCCTATGCTTTCTAAGATTCTGGAGAGGGCGATGGAACTGCAAATAAGAGAACATTTAACAATTCTCTCAATACATCAGAAGCGTTGTCCTTTAATCATTCGATACCTTACACGTATAATTAATTTTTGTTAACCCATCAAGTAATTCCCAATGTATGGAAGCAAACAAACTATCGTAATAATATTGCCAACAAATCAAAATATCTGCGATCTAAGAGGAATAAGTATTCTTCCTATGCTTTCCGAGATTCTGGAAAGGGCGATGGGACTGCAAATAAGAGAACATTTAAGAATTAACTCAATACTTCCTAGTGCTCAGTCTGGTTTTTGCAAAGGTTATAGCTGCACCACAGCTTTAACGAGTCTAGTGGATGATATCATTTCTGCTATAGATGTCGGTTAATGTACAATTTTAGCATTGTTGGATTTTAGCCGAGCTTTTGATACTATATATCATAAATTCATGCTTAACATATTACATCATATAGGATTTTCTGAATGTGCCATGACCCTTTTGCATAATTATTTAAATAATCGTCAAAAATGTGTCTAAATTACGTCAGATCAATAGAAATTTTTAACTTTGAATTCAGGAGTTCCTCAGGGATCCATTTTGGGACCACTAATGTTTTCTATTTATACAATGAATTTAATAATATCTTTAAAAACCTGTAAAATTCACGTATACGCAAATGACACCCAGATATACTGAAGCTTCCCTCCAGTGTCCGTTGATAATACGAAAATATTAATCAAGAACTAAGAACTTTCATAAAATTAACGCTTATTAATCAACTACTCTAAATCTAATGTAATTTTGTTCGGCCCCGCTCATAGCAGAGAACTTAATAAATATAAAAATAAATAACGTTAATCATGCTAAAAAGTTGGGTGTCTTTATGTATGGAATAAATTCAATTTTAGCGTTATTATGTACTATGTGAAAAAACCCTGAAACAGGACGATTTTTATCCTTTATAATACCAAGCTTTTTTAGATACGTGCGATACCATGCGGGGTTCATTTGCACCCCATTTTTTTGTCTATCTTTGTAATTTTTACACGTAAAATGTAAAAAAACGCAAATAAATTATTTTGTATCTATTTTTATTTCAATTTAGTTACTAAAAAATAAACAAACCTTAATTAGGTATTCAAAATTAATTTATATTTTTTGCTTTACATGGGATACAAAAAATTTCTTTTTCAGAGTGATTTACACAAAAAAAACGCTCACATTTTACACAACGTTGTCTTGATTTTCTATCTTTGGTTCTTTTACAGAGAAAACATCTACCTTGAGTTCCTACAGGTCTTGTTGAAGGGATATTTTGCTCCAATTCTGAAACAACTTTAAGAATATTTTCTTTTATGCTTGCTTGTAAACCATTAGTATTTCTAAATCTATAAATCATATTTTCCTTGGCCAGTTCCTTTCCCAACTGAAAAAGATACTTTCTTCTTGCATCTAAGTGCCCAGACCCGTAATTTGGATTTTTAATTTTCCATACTTTATAGGCATTTATAGCTCCAATATCGATAATATGGTAAAAAAGTACCATGGGCCATCTAAGAGTTTTTCTTTGAGTGGTATATTTTGCTGCCATTTGGTCTGTTGCATCTACAGCTCCCTTTAGTACTATTATAATGCAAGACAATATCTGGTTTGTAGTCTGACTGCTTATTACTTACTTTGTCATCGTCATGCTCGGTTGATAACAAAATAACGGCATTGTTCTTTTTCGGCACATAAGACACTAATGTACAATGTTTTGTAAAAGCAAACATTGAAGAATATACTTTTTTTGAAGATGATGGAAGTAGTTCCTTTGATATAAACGTCTTATTTTTGCGCAGAGTGCCACATAATGTAAGCTTCTTATCCAACAATTTTTGAGACAGCTGAAGACTAGTAAAGAAGTTATCAGTTGTGATACCATATCTTTGACTTAGATAATCAGAAAGTTCAAGAACAACCCGTTCACCCTGTCCTTTTTCAGGCTTGTTGCCTACTTTGCCTAACAAAAAAAATCGGTAGATAACATAGCATACATGAAAATAAATGACTTACCTAAATACACTTGCATATTCAAAGTATAATTGTATTCACAATCTGCCAGTGCCCATATCTTTATTCCATACTTTGCTGGCTTGCTTTTCATATAGACCCTAAATGGAGCCTTTCCTTAAAATGGGACGAGTTGCTCGTCAATGCACACGTGCGTACTCGGATATAGTGCTTTTTTACAGTTTGATACGAATTTATCAAATACTTCCCTTATTGGTGCAAGCTTGTCTTCTAACTTTCTCTCAGCCCTGGTCTCAAAATTATCGAATCTCAAAAATTTGGTCAGAAAATGGAATCGATTTCTAGACAAAGTTGCTGTTATTATAGGCCGACAGTATGCACTAGTAAAAGGCATTTCAATGGGTTCGGTACTAGCTTGCAATGCTCCTAATGTAATAAGTAGACCTATATAGGCCTCGATTTCTCTTCTGTTAGTTGGCACATATTTCTTTGTACTCTCGGGATGAGTTTCATTATAATTATCAAAATAAAATTTAGCTTTCCGGTTGGTTTCAGCGACAATAATGTTAAATATATCGTCTGAAAAAAACAGCATAAACGATTCTTTGATCGTACCTATTTCTGCACTGGTAGGTGTAGGTCCTGGAATATGCACAATCTTGTTTGCCTGCGAACGTCGAACTTAATTATTTATTGGCATTTTATACCACTGGGTACCATATTTAGCTGTATAAACAGGAATATCAGCTACAGGTACCTCTAAGTTAGTGTTTTCTTCATCAGAACTCTGACAGCACACAATAACCATTAGACATCCACAAGATATCCTTCATGGATATCCAGTATATCCACTGGATATAGATGGATAGCCTATAGACATACAATGGATATCCATATGTCCGCCTATATCTAGGATATATGTAATATCTTATGGATGTCTTTGGAGATATCTACTGGATATCTCGTTAATATCCCATGGATATCCTATGTTCACATTTGGTATATCCAATTAACGTCCCATGGATATTAGTAGGATATTTTATATTCACATTTGGTATATCCTTCCTCCTCAAACATGAAAATCTGAGAATCTATGACTAGTATCTACTGATGGAAATATAAGGTGATCCAACAAAAAAACGCAAATCAAAAGTTTTTTCTGTCTACAGATATGGAATAAAATTAAGAGAAAATAGTTAATCCAGTCAACCAGTACAAAATATAATAGATACACAGGGTGGATAGTCTAGTATTTCAGTGGACAACTGTAGAATATTGTGGTCCAATGAAAAAGATTCAAATACTCATCGCGTATGTCTGTTATATTTTGTACTGATTGACCAGAACTATTATTTCCAGTTAATTTTATTCCAGATCTGTGGATATATACAACTTTTGTTGGCCGTCTTGCATTTCCATCAGCAGGTTCTAGTCAGATATTCATCTGTGAGTAAGAAGGTACAAATGGAATTAAATTCTTCATAATAGTAGTATTATTCGACATATAATGAAATGATATACTATGGAATAGAATGATAGAAAATACTTTATTTTATATAATATACATATTTGCATATACATCAATAATTCTTCTTCCTCATCACCCAGCTCATCAACTCTGCACGGTGATTTCTGTAAGAACGAGAAAAGAAAGATTGACGATTTTCAAGGTCAACTATATACCGTATACGCCCGAATAAAAGATACACCTTTTTTTGTAAAATAACATTTTGAAAATTGGACTGCGTCTTGTATTCGAGCACATAACTGTAATAAGAACATTTCTCACCACCCAAACACCATCATTATTATTTAGCTCAAAAGAATTTTTACTCAAATCAGCCGAGCCACCAGCTCAGTTTATCATGAAACAAAGTAAAAGCCGAGGTAAAACTTATTTTACATTTCTACGCCATGCTATTTCACATTGTATAGTTATACAAAACGCTTTTAATGTAGGTAATCAATCATAAATATCAATAAAATATAGGAGACGTAACAATATTCAGAATTAAGGTAAGAAACAAATACATACCTTATTTTTTCCCAAATCCAAACTACCGATAAAAATAACCGACCACTTTTGCACGTTTATAGAACTATGATAACCTAACAACCAAAATGATGAGGGGACGATGCTACATCAAACGGTCAAACGCGGCATCGACCAATGAGAGAACAGTGTATAGTTGGTAGCATAGTTTTGCGGGTATTAATATGGAAATCCAGTGTTGGGTATTCAACTCGTTGTAGCTGGTGCTTTATGGTGTTATTACAAATAAACTGTCACACTACCTTTTTGGACTTTTAATTAAAATAAAAACAATGTATAAATGGACTGTATGTTGAGTTACAAAATAAAATAAACATGTTATGTTGTCTGTCTATCTACGAATGAATGTCTACGAATAAAAATGGAAAGTCTGTCTTATCGCGCATGTCACTTCCACATGCGGCGCGCGCTTCTACCGTTTCGGCCCGATACACTTGTTCTGATACGTGACGGCCAGAGGCGTAACCAATTAGAGGAAAACGGGTACAACATATCCCGCCCGCCTTGAAGTCACTAATCTTCAACAGCCAATTAAGTCTTAGTCCTCTAACGGTAATTTGCACAACTGCGAGACACTGAGTTTGTAAGTCCCACTGGGAGTGGTTATGGTAACCACCCTGGTTATACCGTCCTTGCCTGGATGTATGCCGCTCACTCTGCCAAGTCTCCATCGAAGCGGAGGTAGGTTCTCCTCCTTCAGAAGCACTAAATCACCTAGAGCTATACCTGGATTGATTTTCTGCCACTTGGATCTCTGTTGTAGGGTGGTGAGATACTCGGAAGACCATCTCTTCCAAAAATGTTGTAAGATCTGCTGCATATGCTCAAAGGATTTCAAACGGTTTACAGGTGTGTTGGACAAATCTCTCATGGGTGGAACCATCAAAGTGTCACCCATTACTAGGTGGGCTGGAGTTAGGGCTGTATAGTCTTCAGGATCGGGAGATAAAGGAAGCAAGGGTCTGGAGTTAAGACACGCTTCAATTTGACACAATACCGTGTTTAAATCTTCATAATTTAGAGTAGATCTACCAATGATACGCTTTAAGTGAGTTTTGGTCGATTTTACACATGATTCCCATAAACCCCCTTGATTCGGTGAATATGGTGGGTTGAAATGCCATTTAATGGAATTTTCCAAGAAATAATTTTGAATACTAGCATCTCTGTTAAAAGAATTAATGATAATTTTTAGTTCGCGTTCAGCCCCTAGAAAATTACTACCGTTGTCACAAAAAATGTCAGTACACAAGCCTCGTCGCGAAGTAAACCTTCTTAAACAATTTAAAAAACTCTCAGTTGATAGATCAGTCGCCAATTCAATGTGAACCGCCTTGGAGCACATACAAACAAAAATACAGATGTAGGATTTTATAAACTTAGTGTTTCTTAAGAAACTGTTTTTTATTAAAATAGGACCTGCAAAATCAATTCCCACTGCGGAAAATGCCCTAGCTTTAGTAATACGCGCCATCGGCAAATCCCCCATCAAAGGATTAGTACTTACAGGGTTGGCCCTAAAACAAACTATGCATTTCCTTAAATACTTTCGTACAGTTGCTCGACCATGAATAGGCCAATAAAATTGACGAATGGCACAAAGTGTTGCCTGTTGACCAGCGTGTAAATATCTCTTATGAAAATATTCTACAATTAATTTAGTTATAGGGTGAGTCGATGGCAGAACAATAGGATGTTTTTTATCAAAGCCCTCCGTAGAATTTCTAATTCTTCCTCCTACTCTAATTAAATTATTGTTATCTAGAAAAACGTTTAAAGATAAAAGTTTACTATTATTACTTAGCGGTTTACGTTTCTTAAGTTGTTCTAATTCTTTTGCAAATACTTGAACTTGAACCATCTCAAGTAACGAGTTTAGAGCAACATTTAATTCATTTACAGTTAATTTACCCTTAATTTTGTCTTTGGATTTTTTACAATTGTTTATGAATCTTAACATGTAAGTAAATACCCGATGTAGAACTGTAAAATTAGAAAATCTGTTAATTAGAAAATCCCCTTCATAAGCAGTTAACGTGAATTTAGAAGATTTACGTTTTTCTGGTAAATTTGTCGATTTAACCTGACTAAATACCGGCCAAGTGTTTTCTGCCTTACATAAAAATTCAGGCCCGTGCCACCATAAATTATTATCTAATAAGGTAGTCACGTTACTACCCCTAGAAATAATATCAGCTGGATTAAGGTGAGTAAGAATATGCCGCCAATCCGTGTTACAGGTAAGTTCTTGTATAGTGTTAACTCGATTAGCAACGTAAGTATTCCACAAACTCGACTCTGATGATAACCAATTCAGTACAATAGTAGAATCGGACCATAATATTTGCTTATCAAATGTCATTGGTAAAGTTTTAACCGCCTTTTCATATAATTTAGCTAAGAGTAAAGCCGCGTTTAGTTCAAGCCTAGGTAGAGTTATCTTTTTCATGGGCGCGATTTTTGATTTTGCGCATAGTAATTTACAACTATATTTACCGTCAAATGTTTTAACTCTAATGTAGATACATGCTCCAAAAGCTCGTTCCGAGGCATCACTGAAACCGTGCATCTGAACTTCACTATATTGACAAGTTGTTACTTGTCGGGGTATCTGAAAATTACTTATTTCCGGTAACGATCTATAAAACTCGCACCAAATTTTATACAAATCATGTGGGATTTCGTCATCCCAATTTATGTTTAGTTCCCATAATCGTTGTAAAATTAACTTCGCTTGTACAATTATTGGACCGACTAAAGACAGCGGATCGAATATTGTAGCCACGATAGACAATACAAAACGTTTGGTAACGACACTCTGTTCTGGTAAGTTAACCTTATACGAAAAACAGTCACTGTTTGTATTCCAGATCAAACCTAGAACCTTAATAATTTCATCCTCGACAATAAAGTGCTGAGTCTCTAAATTCAAGTCCGTGTTTGCCTTATCTAATAATTCAATACGATTTGATGCCCATTTTCGGAAAATGAAACCGGCCGACTTTAAAATGTTAGAAATATCAGACTTTAGTTGTATAGCTTGTTCGACAGTCTCCGCACCGGTTATTAAATCGTCCATATAAAAATCATTTTTTATGGACTCACTTGCCGCAGGAAAATCCTTTTCGTGTTCATTGGACAATTGAATTAATGCACGACACGCTAAATATGACGCTGGAGCCGTTCCGTACGAAATCGTATTCAGAGTAAAATGTTTTATTTCCTGTTTCGAATTCTCTCTCCAAACTATCCTTTGTAAATTCCTGTCTTCCGGTCTAATCCAGCACTGCCTATACATTTTTTCTATGTCTCCGGTAAACGCGACATTGTGTAATCTAAACTTTAGTGAAATAGAAAATAAATCGTTTTGTACTACCGGACCTACCATCAGTAAATCGTTCAAAGAAATTCCCGAAGTTGTTTTTGCGGAAGCGTCGAACACGACCCTTAATTTTGTTGTAGTACTGTCTTCCTTTTTTACTCCGTGATGTGGTAAGTAAACAACCGTTTCTCCGGGCTGTGGGGGTTTTACTTCCGACATGTGCCCTAAGTCGATATACTCGTTTATAAAATCTATGTATAATTTTTTGAAAGTCGAATCTCTTTCGAACCGTTTTTCGACAGAGGATAATCGTTTTGTGGCCATTTCTAAAGAATCGCCTAGATCGGTAAGATTACCTTTAATAGGCAAGCCTACTTGAAACCTACCCGATTTGTCACGTTCTACCGACTCGATAAAATAATTTTCGCACTTAATTTCTTCCCGTGTAAATGATTGTTTTGTGTTGACCTCTTCTAAAGTCCAAAATCGTTTTACTTGCTCGTGTAAATCATTATCAATCATCGCGAGTTTGCATAGAACTGGCTGAGTATCCTTAATCCCGTGCGTATTACCTGCGATAATCCATCCGAGTTTCGTGTTTTGTAAAATAAGAGCTGAATTGTCGTTTTTAATCTTTCCCGATAATAAAATGTCAAAAAATACATTGGCTCCTAGCAATATATCTACGTTACCACTTTTATAAAAGGTGTTGTCTGCTAATTTAATGTTACGCGGCATTTTAAAGTTAGAAATATCAAGTGAAAGTTGCGGTAATTTGTCTGTTATTTTATTTATCAGTAAAAATGTATCCTTAATTTGGTAGGTGTCGTCGTTAGATGTTAAACTTATTTTTGTTCTATTAAATAACTCGTTTACTGAACCGCTTATTCCGAAAACCGGTACGTCATTGAGTTCCATATTCGCTCCTAATTTTTCGGCTAAGTTCTCCGTAATAAAATTAATCTGTGAACCACTGTCAAGCAGCGCGCGACATCGTATTCTGTTTCCCCTACTATCCAAAGCATGAACTTGCGCTGTAGCAAGCAACACACGGTGACCTGGGGCGCTTCGCTCCTCGACTTCGCTTTCCACGACGTTTGAGATAAATACGGCCGCTGTGTTATCGCTGTTGCCACCTGCAGATTCGTTCATCGCCGCGTTGTTGTGAGAATTTCCAGTACCTAGATCGCGCGTAGTCTGTTCGTTGGCTATGTTTCCTTGTTGTTGAGGTTTCGGCGAGTGCAACAGGTGATAATGCTTGGCCTTGCAAAATTCACATGCTTTTGAACGACACATATTTGTCATATGCCCCGGTCGTAAACAATTAATGCATAGTCTATGTTTTTTGACCTCCGAAAATCGTTCGTGAACAGTCATTCTCGCAAATCTTTCACAATTGTAATTAAAATGTGGTTTCTTACAAACCGAACAAGAGATCGGTGGCCGTTCTAATGCCACATTACTAAATATTTTAGCGTCGCGAGTAGGATTATTTTTTAATATTTTCGATTCATTTTTACTTTTATTTTCGACGGTTTCTAACCAAATACATCTCTGCGAGAGAAAGTTTGTTAATTTTTGTATTGTTATATTCCCTATCAGTTCGTCACTAATATGTTTTTCAAACTCCCGTTTTGTTTCCACATCTAATTTAGTGGCTAAGACATAAATTATAGGGGTGTTCCAACTTTCGGTAGGTTCCCCCAAAGCTTTTAATGCCCTTATGTGTCTATTAAATCCGTCTAGCAATTTTCGTAAAAGTACGTGTGATTCTGTTTTAACAACGTTTAATTCAAATATTGATTTCATATGAGTATTAATAATTAGTTTTTTGTTATCAAACCTTTCTTTTAATAATGTCCACGCAATGGCATAATTGTCAGACGTAATATCTATTGACTGGATGACTTGTAACGCTTCTCCTTTTAAACAAGTTTTTAAATAGTGGACTTTTTGAACATCGGACAGCTGGTTATTATCGTCAATTAAAGACACAAATGTGTCGTGAAAGGCTATCCAGTGTTCATAACTTCCCCAAAATTCTGGCAAGCTAATATTTGGTAGTTTTACCTGTCCTATTATACTAGAATTATTTGATTGTTGAGACTGTTGTGAGGGACTTGGCGGTGGCGTTGACCTTGCAATGTCATTCGACCTATCATCCGCGATTCTTATTAACGATTTGGCATCGGCTAATAATTTAAAATAGGCTGTCTGAAAGGCGCTTCTTTCATTTGTTTGTAGCGCTGCATCTACCCCTAATAAGTCAATTTCAATTTGAATTCTTTCAAAATCATTAAGAAGCTCGTTTAAACGATCTAACCTAACTTTTATTTCATCTATTGAATTTACGTCTATATTAAAATTATCTAAAAAGGTTCTAAATCTTGTGGCTTGTGCCTTAACTACTGCACGTCTTTTTTTCAAATTTGTGTACTGATCCGCAATTGTGATCTGAGCCTGAGCGACATTTTGATTAGTATTTTGTTGTACATTAGCATTACCGCCATCATTGTTTCCCGGCATTTTTATGTTAAAGTTAAAACAAATGTATGTTATCTAATCAAGTATATTCCACTGTATTGTGTTAAATTTGCATGTAGGTACAAAAAACAATGTAGGATATGTTAAAAAGGATGGTGACTTACGTAGTTTGTAGTTGTTGTTTCTTCAAAAATACCACTTTTCTTGTCAATCCAGTGAGAAGGACCATGTTGGGTATTCAACTCGTTGTAGCTGGTGCTTTATGGTGTTATTACAAATAAACTGTCACACTACCTTTTTGGACTTTTAATTAAAATAAAAACAATGTATAAATGGACTGTATGTTGAGTTACAAAATAAAATAAACATGTTATGTTGTCTGTCTATCTACGAATGAATGTCTACGAATAAAAATGGAAAGTCTGTCTTATCGCGCATGTCACTTCCACATGCGGCGCGCGCTTCTACCGTTTCGGCCCGATACACTTGTTCTGATACGTGACGGCCAGAGGCGTAACCAATTAGAGGAAAACGGGTACAACATCCAGTGATTTTTGTTGTGTTAAGAACATCACGTATTATGCCGCATTCGTATTGTTGATTAAACTCATTATAGTCTGATACAATTTAGGTGTACCTATCTTTTTTCAATACTTTGAACTCAGACAAAAAATGCGACAGAAAATAATAATAGATATCCATGGATATTATAGGTGCGTTCTTTTTGACTGAGATCTCAGTTATTCTCAGCTCACATCAGTAATGTGAGCGTTCTTTTTGTTTTACTCACTTTAAGTAAGCTGAGATTTTTCATCCCCCTTTACCGATGCTGAATGTGTTGTAAGGGGGAATCAGTTGGACTTGAGTCGGAAATAAAGTGGAGGGGATGAACAAATATTTGATTTGCTTGGGTTATTTGTAGTTTTAACCAAGGTTATCTATAGTTTTAACCATTGACATATAAACACACATAATCTATTTTTCTTTTGTTACAAATTATGGATACAATAGCATTATTATTATTATATGTTTTGTTTCTTATTCAAGCATACGGACAAATCGCGCGCTTCACTTTATCTCAGATCACCTTAACTGAAGTGATCCGAGATCTCAGTCAAAAAGAACGCACCTAATATCAGGAGATTAAGACATTTATGTATTGAAGGTATTATGTATTAGAACTTCCTTCTCAATCATTTTTTATGTGATTATTGAATATATTATCAGTAAAATAGAATATAATTTTTTTTCCATATCTATGAAATATATTCAGTGGATATCCATTAGATATCTTACATGGACTGGATATTCAATGGATATTGGGCTATCCACTGGATATTGTGTGCTGTCTGGGAAGAAGCATATATTTCTTCATCGAATTCTTCTTGGTTGGATATATGGTCCTCACTTTCGATGTCGCTTGCATCATCTTCCTGCAATAATTCCTCATATTCTGGATCATCATTTTGCAACAGCATTAACATTTCCTCCTCCGTTAGAGCTTTTTCATTTCGAATTCGGAAATTACTCATTTTCGACTGAATAAACAACCACGTGGCGCACTATAAATCGACTCGTTTATCTTACACAGACGCTTGCATAAACGACAATAAATAGTAATAACTATTACTCCTGTACCAGTAGGCGGCCGGCGGCGTAGCAATGCAAGCGCCGCGCCGAATAAGAGAAGTGGGGATACGAACAGTACAACATGTAAGGATTTTACCCTGCCGTTAGCTCATAATAACATAGAAATATTGGTATACGTAAAATGCCAAGCGGGGTGCACATGCACCCCACACTCTAAAAACCTAAATAATTACTGAGATGGAAAAAATCCATGTGAGATTTTAGGTAAATTACATTTGGAACCTAAAAAAATGCAGCTACTAAAAAGGGGAAATAAAAAAATATAATTGGCTTAGATATATACAAAAAAGTACATGTGGGGTATTATAAAGGTTATTCTTAAATTGACAATTTACAGTGTGAAAATATTATCCCCCTCTAGCACCCCCTCGAAAATTTTGTTGGAAAGGGTTTTTAGCCCTCTGCTCAGCAATATAAAGTTTTTTTAAATTTGGTGCAACAAAATAACTCCTGGGTGCCGATTCTTGAATTTCAGGGAGTAGAACTTTGCGAGAGAAGTAGGCGTGGTTTTCTTAAAAAGATAGAACACGTATTCTTGAAATAAATTTGAGGGAGGGAGCATCTCCTAAGAGAACTCGAAGTTCCCTTACTAGCTAATGAAAGAATTGGAAAAGGGAGTATTTCACATTTGACCTAACCTCTAATAGTTTTGTTTTGGTTTACTGTCGTTCAAAATTTGGAAGAGATTTTAAATATAATTTTCATACTAAAATGAATGTTGAAGATTTCAATATAATTCTGTGCAATAATATAATTAACGAGAATGTGGAGGAGGCGTTAGAAGAAGTGGGTATTGGTAGGGATGTTTTGCACCATACAAATCCGTTCCAGCTATCAAACAGAAAATTTGTACTATTTAGAGTCGATAAAGACCGCTGTCATAATATAATTGATATGGTTACCCCTTTTCTACGACAACCCACAAGAACCTCTGCTCTATCCATACAAACCAAGGTAAGCAAATATAGTAGTTAGTCAAGGCATGCTATATATATAAGTAGGTGCTGATACCTATTGCTCAAAAGTAATTTGCATGGTTTTTAGGTACTTGCTGCCCTGCGATTTTATGCTTCAGGCAGCTACCAGGAAATTACTGGCTCCAACAGTTTTGTAGCCATTAGCCAACCATCAACCAGCAGAGCTATTAATGAGGTGACACATGCATTGAACCAACCTGACATTTTAAATAATGTGATAAGGTTTCCTCAAAATACTGTAGAGTTGGAAAGTCTTCCCACTAGGTAAGTTGATATTAACAACAAAAAGAAAAATTATTAAAAAGTTTAGTCTGTATAATTCTATTTTTTCTATCGCTCTACTAGCACTGACTATAATTCTTTTAGGTTTTATGGAAAACACCAGTTTTCCGGAATAATTGGATGTATTGACTGTACCCACGTAAGCATTGTGGCTCCTCTGGTTAATGATGAGAATTTTCCTAAGCATGTTTATGTGAACAGAAAGAATTATCATTCACTTAATGTACAACTAGTAAGTCAATTTAAAAAAAAACCTTTGAAGATACCTCTTCATACATACATTGTTTTTCACATTAGTGATAACAATATGAAAATATTAAATGTAAACTCAAGATTCCCAGGGTCCACTCATGATGCACACATTTGGAGAGAATCTGGAGTATCGAATTTAATGGAACAAGTATACAGGAGGAATCCCGCAAATATTTTCTTCTTATTGGGAGATTCGGGTAAGGATTATAGGTGTAAAAAATAAAATTTATTTATTTTCTTGTTTTTTTTACTTCTTTGTGAATGATTCGCTAAAAGATTTCGGTGATATTATTTTAGGCTATCCTATTAGTCATTGGTTATTAACTCCAATTGTGAATCCTCAAAATGATGGACAACAGTTTTAAAATGAAAGATTATGTCAGGGTTGGCACGAATTAATTCATATGAATTAAGTCAGTGATTTAATTCGTGAATTAATTCAAATGACTTTTTTTAAAAGAGTCATGAATTAATTCAAACTTTTTCCAATGGGGAAAAATCGCATTTAATTCAAACATTTCAAACTATTCAAACTAAGTTTGATTTGAAAAATCCGATGATATTATCGAAACCTGACCACCAAGAACATCCGACAACCGTGGAGTGCCCACAACACAATACAATGCGCCCGCGCGTCGGGTTCGGGGAATCACCGAAATACCGAAATCAAAGAGGGATCCCGAAAATACCGGCATTACTATTAAGATGTTGAGTAGATAGTGTTATCGTGAAATTTGGCTATTTTTGGGACCGATTGTGCTTTAAACTTCAAAATTTTTATTATTTACATTCTGTTAAAGTTTGTTTATTAACGTGTGAAAAATGAGTGGACGAAAAAGGGATCCTATTTGGAAATATTTTGAGGAGTGCAATCAACAAAATCCAACTAACAAAAAAGCAGTGTGCAAATCATGCGGTAAAACATTGCAAGCTATGGTTAGCCGCATGCAAAAACACAAAATTAGTTGTAAAAATGATCCTGAAGAGACAAATACAATCATACAGGATATCAGTGGAACTGAAGAAGAGGAGGAAGAGGAAATGCCGTTAGCTGTAATAAAAAGAAAAATTACAAATTCTTCACAAGATGGATCTACTAGAGAAGGTGAGCTTTTAAAAACAGATATATTTAATTAATTAGAAATTTAAAGTGTTTGAAGATAGTTTCAAATTTCCTATTGATACCAATGTATTGATTTACACTTTTTTTGCAGTACCGCCGACTTTAAAAATTCGCAAAACATTTAATGAAGCTACAACCAGTACAATCCAAAAATCACAACAAAAAACATTGAACTCCTTTATAATAAAAACTACAGCAAATGACAAAGATAGATTTGATAAGCAGTGTGACAGATTTATTTTCGCTACAAATTCAGGTTTCAGATTTGTGGATCATCCCGAATTTATGAAGTATTCGGAAATGCTTCATCCAGGATACAAGCCTCCAAATAGAAAATCAATTGCGGATACTTTGTTGGATCAAATTTACCAGGAGGAAATAGGAAAGTGTCAAATTTACTTAGAAAATAAGACAGTTTGTTTGGGTATTGACGGATGGTCCAACATAAGAAACGAACCTGTAATATGTGCATGTGTTGTAAATGAGGATGGTAGTGTATTTTTGGTTAACACAACAGATACTTCTGGTAGTCCTCATACCTGTGAGTATTTGACAAGTTTAACTTTAAAAATTATTCAAGATACTGAGAAAAAATTCAAATGTTTTGTGAGAAGTGTAGTAACAGATAATGCTTCCAATATGTCAAGAATGAGACTGCAAGTACAACAACAAAAAAAAGTGATTATGTAAATATTATTACATATGGCTGTTCGGCCCATTTATTGAATCTACTTGCCAAAGATTTAAATGTTGAAGGAATTATGAACAATATAGTGAGAATCATAAAGTATTTCCGAAATAACCATTTGGCAAAAGCATTATTATCTTCTGAAGGTGGATCATCACTTCCATTGCCAATTGAGGTACGTTGGAACAGCTCATGTGATTCACTTGAGGCATATTTGAAAAACTGGCATAGACTGGTTAAAATTTGCGAAGAACATCGCAATAATATTGATAATGAGATACATAAATTGGTTTCTAACATAGCCATTAAACGTAATGCTGAAGATCTGATGGCTCGACTAAAACCTATATCGTGCGCACTGGATTTAATTCAAAAAGAGAATTGCACAATCGCAAGGTCTGTTGTTATTTGGAAAAAATTAATAAACGATTTAAATGAGGGACTACGCGACAGCACTGCGAAAAAAAAAGTTATTTCTAGGTACACACAAGCTGTTCATAAGTACCACTTCATTGCGCACATGCTAAGTCCAACGAATATGAAGGAAAATATAAGTTAAACCGAAGAAGAAAAGCAAATGGCCTTGGAATGTGCAGCTGCAGAGTTTCCAAACATGTTACCAGTATTGTTAAGATTCCATGGAAAGTTAACCCCTTATAATGAGGTCCTGATCCAAGACTCTGTTATTTCAAGTATGACAGATATTGAGTGGTGGATGTCAACATTTTCACTAACAGATTTAGATCCTGCAGCGAAAAGTAGTATCAAACAACTTATGACAGCAGTAGCTTCATCCGCAGGAGTGGAAAGAATATTTTCATCCTTCGGATTGGTACATTCGGATCTACGCAACCGACTAGGAGTAGAAAAAGCCGGAAAACTGACCTTTCTAATGAAGATTCTGAATAAGTAATAAGTTGCATTTGTATTTATCATTCGTTATTCAATCAATAGTTTCAGATTGTTTTGCAGAAATTGAGATTGAGATTTTTTTGTTTGAGTAAATAAAAGTTGAATTTTTCAAAGTGAATTAATTAAAAAAAGTCCGAATTATTTCAAAAAGTCAGACTTTTTTGACTTTTTTATAAAAGTCATGACTTATTCCAACCCTGGATTAAGTTCCATAAGATCCATTATTGAGCGATGTAATGGTGTTCTGAAAAACCGATTTAGGTGTTTGTTGAGATATCGCACTCTACATTACCACCCAACTACTGCTGGAAAAATTGTAAATGCCTGCTGTGTTCTCCATAATCTGTGCTTGGAGAAAAATATTCCAGAACCAGATGAACCTCATGTAGAAGGGCCTGAGTACGGCATGTATAATTATCCAAATTTTATTGATAACATGCCGCAACTAATGAATCCTGATTTGGTTGCTGGGAGGAATTTGCAGCAAAACATTATTGCTAATCATTTTAACTATTAATTAGGTTAAGATTTCATTTTGAGAGGAAAATAAAACATTTTAAATAAGTATTGCAAATATTTTATTTACCAACAGTAACAGTACTAGAGGTAATCTAAACTGAGCTTAATAAATAAACAAAATAACTAATTTTCTAGTAACAAGAATAATAAAAATAAATATATACAACTACAACATTAAACCTTTCTCAGGAATGGAATGTTTCACATTCTCGCATACAGCTGCAATTCTATTTAATGAATTTGAAACTTCATTAAGAATTTTAATTTTTTTTTGATAATATTTTTCTTTACCACCTTCCAATTTTTTTTTGTAATAGTCTTTCTTCATATCATTTTGTGTTGTGATTAATTGTAGTTTTTTTACTCTATAACTATCTGTAGAAAGTATGCCTTTTTGGCTGATTTCGAGGAACTGTTTGTTATTCCCTATAGAATCCATCAACCTTGTGGTTTTTGTATATCTTTTTCTAGGTGCCATATTCCCTTTAATAGTCACCTTTTCGGTTTTGCCCGATGGGGTTGTTTTAGGTGAAGGCACAGTACTATATGTGTGGTCAATTCCTACATATATTCCTTCCGTTTCCTCACATTCAATATGGTCTACATTCCAATCTTGCACAGGATATTCAACTTCCTAAAACATACTAGAAAAATAAAATAAGAAATTAGCAATCATGAATACTCTGATGGCAATAAGAGAATAAGTTCAAGATGATTATTAGTTTGCAAAGTATTGTAAGATTGTATCAAATGTTTTAAAGTAAATCCAAATTCAAAATAAGTATATTAAGATGACATTGATTTTGTTTAAAAGAACATACCTAAATTAATGAATACAAGATGACTAAAGGTCATGTTTTTATTTGTTTCGTTACAGAGGCTCATCTAGAATTGTTTAGTGACTTGAGTACCCAACCTTTTTAAAGTTTTTTTTTAAATATCTTAGCATAATTTTATCACTACTCACCTCAATTTCATTGGTACTTCTAGGGTCTTCAAACTCAAATATACACTGTGATTCGGTTACCTCTTCATTTCCCTGGATGGCAACTGGAGTTATAATTTCAACAATTTTTTCTTCAATTGATTTCACTGTGTCATTTGGAGGGGATATCGGAGGACCACCACCTGTTCCTTGACTGTGTTTTTTTTCTTTGCTTATTCTGCATTTAACATTTTTTTTAATATCCGTCCATGTCTAAAAAAGTGGTTACAAATAAGAGGAAAACAAACATTTCAAGACAATGAGTAGATGTAGAAACCTTACCTTTCTCCACTGTTTCCATTCTTTGATTGCTCCTTCCGGCATAGCATTCAAAAGGCAGGTCACTTCTTTCCACATTAGTACACTTATTGCCTTTGTATAAGTGATGGTTAGTTTGCCTTTGTACAGGGTTTTTCATTATATATGGACCCTTCCATATCTCACTTATTATTTGTTACAATTAAAAATGTCTCAAATAAGAGTTGAATGGTTATTAAAGTAGTTTTTATAATCCAACAAAAATATTATACAGAATGTCCCAAAAAAGAGGGTCAGAGCCAAAGTGTTCTTTCTTAAATGGGACACCCTATATATTTTTATATTTTTAAACTGTTCACATCAATCCAAATTCAACAATATATAATTGTTATAGTCTAACCTTAACAGTTCAGAAAATATATACGACACAGTAAGATGTAGTAATCTATCGATTGGAATTCAGTAAATTTGTTTACAAAATAAAGTAATCTCAAACTAAGTAAGCCCAAATGAAACTATAAATATTCTTCAAAATGACCCCCCATATTATCAATGCATAGTTGGTATCTTTGGCGTAAATTCTCTAAACATTTAGAAATAATATCAGCATGATTATTTAAGTTATTAATTTCGCCTTGAATCTTTTCCTGAATTATCTCAAGATTGTTATTTTCGCTAAAGTTAACTATATCTTTCAGCATCCCCCACAAAAAAGAATCTAAGGGAGTTAGGTCGGGGCTATTAGGAGGCCATAGAATTGTCCCATTATTTTCGATCCACTCTGGAAACTGATTGTTGAGATGTTCTCTCACCTCTAATAAATTATGGGGTGATGCCCCATCTTGGTGCCAGATCATAGTATTTAATTGGTCAGCTGTAAATTCATTTTCTAGTATTTCACTTATTTTGGGTATTATGCAGTTTAGGTAAGTTCTTCCTGTTAACTTATAATTGAAAAATATTGGCCCAACCACTTTATTCTGGAATATTCCACACCAAACTTTAATTGATTTCCGTCCAGATTTCTTTATTTGTTGCACTTTCCGCTATCTATGACTTTTATTTTCCCATGAACGTCTATTTTTTCTATTAAACACGTCAGCTGTAGAAAAACTGGATTCATCTGTTCAACAGATTTTCTGAAGGATATCTGGAGTTTCATTCAAACGACGAAGCATTTCCAGACAAAATATTAACCGTTTCCGTTTGTGCAATTCAGTAAGAGCCTGCACGGGAAGTATCTTATATGGTTTATAATTGTGTCTTTTCAGAGTACTAAAAATTTTCATAGGATGTTTTTGTAATATATTAGAGCTGGTTACTAACGAGTTTTTAGAGTTTTCTGCAAAAAAGTAGTAGCGCAAAAATTATTCCTTCTTATTCAACTACCATAAAATCCAGAGAAAAATATATTTTTTTACCTTCAAAATGCAGAAGTGTATCTAAATTATCCTCTTTATTCATTACACACGTTCGTTTTTTCCTAGAAAAGTTCTTAGTTGTCATTACATGCTGGTATATTCTGTTGAACGTATTTTTGCTAGGCGCATGCCGATTTGGATATAATTCCATAAATTCTCTCCTTGCATCTAATTTGTTATTATTATTTTTTACAAATAGAGAAATATTTCTATCTTTTCATCATCTGTATACCGCATTTTCTAAACTATCAAATACAATGTTTTATGATGGTGTAAATAACTACTTGTCAAATATGACAATGCTTTCATTGCCCGTTGCCCGAAAACGATTTTTAAATGAATATATTTTCTGAACTGTTAAGGTGAGACTATAACAATTATATATTGCTGAATTCGGATTGAAGTGAACAGTTTAAAAATATAAAAATATATAGGGTGTCCCATTTAAGAAAGAACACTTTGGCTCTGACCCTCTTTTCTGGAACATCCTGTATAATATTTTTGTTGAATTTTAAAAACTACATTAATAACCCTTTAACTCTTATTTGAAACGTTGTTATCTGCATCAAATAATAAGTGATATATAGAAAGGTCCATATATAATGAAAAACCCTGTACATTTCGGGTCGCGCGTAAACAAAATCAACCAAAGTTTCTTTTTGTTTACTTTTAACATCCATGTTATGTTTTTTAAAAATTTGACAAAATATTAACCAAAAGCAAACAAATAACAAAGACAAAATAGTGAGGTTATCAATTAATTCGGTTATCTTGTCTGTCAAAATTTCTGCACGTTCATTGGTTAAGCTAGCTGGCAACGCTGTTCCCCGATTCTGCTCCCTCATCACTGCTCTCCGGTACTTTTCACTTTTCAAGAATATGATGTTTTTTCATTGGGGAGCTCAAGTGAGGGAGCTCTCCCTGGGAGTACTCCTTTCTCGTTCTTTCAAGAATACGCGTCCTGAGGTTATACAAAATGTACGAGAATTCCAAAATCGCCTCGGTTATTGTCAGGATGTGAATGGTGTTCATTTTGAACATTTAATTGAATTGTAAAATACATTCTAAATATTATGCGACATTATTATCTTCATTCTAAAGTTTTATGATGGAGAAATTATCAAAATTTTACATCTTAAAAATTAATTTTCTCAGTTATAATTGCACCAAATTTAAAAAAACTTTATATTGCTGAACAGAGGACTAAAATTCCTTTCCAACAAGGTGCCACATGACCCCCTTTCATATTTAAAAATTTCGAGGGGGTGCTGGAGGGGGATAATATTTTCATACTGTAAATTGTCAATTTAAGAATAAAAATCGAACTCTTTCAGGGTTTTTTTCACATAGTACATAATAACGCTAAAATTGAATTTATTCTATACATATGGACCGCATTGTATATTCAAATTTAAGATTTTAGGAAAACATCAATAAATTGATTCAACGTGCTTACGGCTCATTTTCTCCCCAACAAAAAAACCTGTGTGAAAGTCTCATTTTTTCACACTTTAATTTTGCGGATTTAGTGTATGGCTCAAATTTAACCCTCCTTAATAAAATCAAAATACAGAAAGTACAGAATTCATGTTTAAGATTAATATATGGTATATCACACGAGTTAGTTGAAATAGGATGGTTAAATATGGATAATAGAAGAATGCTCCATGCAACTTGCCCTTTTCAAAAAATTATTATCTTAAAAACTCTTACTTATTTACACCAAAAAATGACTGATGTTCATCATTTAAATCTAAGAATTAAGGGTCTACTATTACCCCCTGTACAGTATCCGCCAAAATAAACAGTACCGAAAATAAAAATAAAAATTAATTTTTAATTTCTGTAATGTAAGTGTTCAAAGTGTTCACCATTTCGACGTAAACAAGCTTCATATCGATTTTGTAAGTCAATAAACATATTTATAAAAAGTGGTTGATGTAACTGCCGAACAATATTTCGTATTATTTCCCGTAGTTCGGCAATATTCGCCGGCGGATTTTCCGAGTGAAATATTTTGTCCTTCATTATGCCCCAAATGTATGCGTCAGGTGGCGTCAGATCAGGTGAATGAGAAAGATATTCGAAGTCTGTTCCCCGAGAAATTATTCTATTATCGAAATGCTGACGGAGTAAGTCTAAGGTGTGCACAGCTGTATGGCTCGTTGCACCATCTTGTTGGGACCATTGTGTGCGAAACTGTAGATTTCGTGCACGGCAAAAGTTATTTAGATCTCTCACAAAAGGTATAATAATTTTCTCTCTATAACGCTCTTGGTTGACAGTAAGTGGATTCTGATTATCATCTTCAACGAAATAAGGACCAATCATTCCATGACCAGATACCGTGCACCAAACGGTAACTCGAAGACTGTGGAGTGGTTTCTCTACAATGACATCAGGACGTTCAAATCCAAGGAATCTGGTTGTTTGTCGATTAATATAGCCGCTAAGATGAACGTGACTCTCGTCTGAAAACCATATGTTTTTCAAAAATTCGGGATCTTCGTAAATTAAACTCAACATGCGACCACAGTAAATTTCTCTTGCACGTTTGTCCGCAGCATTTAGTCGTTGTCCAACTTGAATACGGTATGAATAACTACCAATTGATTTGAACATGCGACGTAAAGACGTTTCACTAATGTTGAGTTTACATGCAGTTCTTACAAGACTTCTTTGAGGTGATTGCACAACTTGGTTAAAAACACGTCCTTCATTTTCGGTAGTGCATACTGTTTTTCGACGACCTGAAGAACCTTTACGTTGACACAATACACTACCAGTGCGACGAAATTTTTCAACAACAGCTAACATGACACTTTTACTAAGAGCTGCTTTATTAAATTTTTGTTGATATTTTATTGACACCTGTTCTAAGCTTGGACCATCATTACGACCTTTTCCGTATGAACGAAAATAATGCTCTATCAAGAAAACTTTTTCTTCCGTTGTTAGAACCATTTTTAAATTAAATTTAACTGCAACGTACTATTAATATATCAACTAATGACAATTAAGTCAAATATGACAAATCCATATTACATAAACAACTCCACAGCACTCTCTGTTTCGGTACTGTTTATTTTGGCGGATACCGTATTTAATGCTGAACTATTCAGACGGTCATTTCAATACCAAATATGTTCTATTTATAACGCTGTTTCTAAAAACTTGAAAAAAATGTGATAAATTAAATTTCAAAGCCAAGTTTAAAAATATATTACTTTAGATACAATCATAAGTAATTGTTTTTTCTCCCACACTTATTAACCCTACACTGCGATATGTATCAAATATGCTTCAACATCTTTAAAAATACCTAACTTTCCTATTTAATATAATTTAACGTTATAGTGCAATGTACAATATTCGCTACATCCTTATGTATTCGTACGATAAGGTCGATTTCAAGTGATGACGAATTTAAAGGTATTTTTTGATTAGTTCTAACCGGCGTGTTAAGGCTTCCAGATACGCATTGTTTTATAGTGGTATTTTGTAAATAATTAGTGTTATAAATATCAGAAAGTGCTGTAAATATATAAGACAAGGTAAGAATTCATGATTAAATTACACTAAACAACTAAAAGTATAATAGTTCATGCCAAAATCAAAAATAATGTAGATGTAGCAATTTTGATACATAGAGTGTTTATTGTTTTAGAATTGTATAACCATGTCAACCGAAAAGTGGCATAAGAAATATCTCACCGATGAAGAATTAATTGATATAATAGGTGCGTTCTTTTTGACTGAGATCTCAGATCACTTCAGTTAAGGTGATCTGAGATAAAGTGATGTGAGTAAGCACCAAAAAGAACGACATCTCAATTGAAGCGCGCGATCTGTCGATAGATTTAAACTATACGACAGATTCGTATCAGCACCTAATAATGTTAATTAATGTATCCATAATTTGTAACAAAAGAAAAATAGATTATGTGTGTTTATTATTTATATGTCAATGGTTAAAACCTTAGATAACCTTGGGTAAAACTACATATAAACCAAGCAAATCAAATATTTCTTCATCCTCTCCACTTTATTTCTGACTCAATTCCAACTGATACCCCCTTACAACACATTCAGCATCGGTGAAGGGGGAGGAAAAATTTCAGCTCACTTAAAGTGAGTAAAACAAGAAGAACGCTCACATTACTGATGTGAGCTGAGATTAACTGAGATCTCAGTCAAAAAGAACGCACCTAATAGCACATTTGTCAGACAGCGAAGATAGTTTTGATGATTCAAATGATGAAAATGTGGATGAAGCGAAAAACGTAATAAAAGAAGTCGATTTACAGCAAGAATTTGATATAGAAAGTCTTCCAATTGAATTTGACGACGGAATATTACTTCTTGAAAATAACGAAGTGGAAGAAGTAACAATTAGTAAAGAAATAGCTACAGTAAATACAGTATGCCCAAATAATGAGAGAGAAGAAAGAGACACAAAAAAGGAACTGAAGGAATTGAAAGAAAGATATTCAAAAATAGTATGGAAAAAGAAAAACTTAATTTTGGATGAAGAAAGTAAGGCTTTTAGAGGTAGTACAAAATTACCAACTAAAATAACAGATTTAACAACTCCTTACACATTTTTAAAATATTTTTTTGATGATGTTCTAATAAAAAATATTGTTGACCAATCAAATTTATATGCAATACAAGTAAATCCAAACAAACCAGCAAATATTACACCCGAAAATATAAAACAATATCTGGCAATATGTATATACATGTCTGTGGTGCATATGCCAAATGTACGCAGTTATTGGTCAACAACATTTGGTTATCGTCAAATAAAAGAAATTATGAGTGAAAAAGAATTTGAACACATAAGGCGGTTTTTACATTTCAATGACAACACCAAAATGTTACCTAAAGAAGATCCAAACCATGATCGACTGCACAAGTTACGACCAATCATAGATGCTTTGAATGCAAAATTTCAAAGTGTGCCATTAGAACAATTTTTATCAGTAGATGAACAGTTGTGTACTACTAAGGCGAGACATTATCTAAAACAATACATGCCAGCCAAACCTCACAAATGGGGTTATAAACTTTATGTTTTATGTGGCACTGACGGCTTTTCATATAATTTTGAAATTTATTCTGGAACTGAAAATGACTGTAGATTTAAGAAAGATAGTGAACCCGATTTAGGATCATGTGCAAATATAGTCGTCCGTTTGTGCAGAATTGTTCCTAAAAACGAAAACTATAGGGTATACTTTGATCATTTTTACACATCGGTCCCACTACAAGTTTATCTAGCAAAAAATGGCATATATTCTTTAGGTACAGTTAGAAGAGCACGTATCCCAAACTGTAAACTGTCAGACGAAAATAAATTGAAAAAAGAAAATCGTGGCAAATCATATGAATATGTTGGCTATATTGATGGGGTAGAGATTTCTTCAGTTGTCTGGAAAGACAATAAAATAGTTACTTTGTTATCTACCCACAGTGGCCAATTGCCAGAAACTGAAGTCGAAAGATATGATAAAAAAGAAAAAAAGAAAATGAAAGTAAAATGTCCGAGTCTTATAAGAGAATACAATCGGCATATGGGAGGAGTCGATCTTCTAGATGGTTTGATAGGTCGGTACAAAATTCAGATGAGAACCAAAAAGTGGTATTTGCGACTATTTTACCATCTTTTAGACATGGCTATTGTTAACAGTTGGGATTTTATATAAAAAAGTAAGCCATGATCGTCACGATAAAAACATATTACGTTTGGCAGATTTTCGTGCAGAAATTGCTTCTTGTTTGGCCCATGCAGGTATACTCAGGTTGTTAGCAAAAGAGGTAGACCCTCTAATGAACTGGAACTTAAAATACAAGAAAAAAAGGCACGATCTGCTACAACTGCATACATACCACCGAAAGATGTACGTATGGATGCATGTGGACACTGGCCAACTTATGACGATAAAAGGCAGAGATGCAAATTACCGCTATGTAAAAATGCCTTTTCTAATATAAAGTGTATGAAATGCGGTGTACATTTATGTTTGAACAAAAACAAAAATTGTTTTTACAAATTTCATAATTCATAAGTATTGCGACATATATATTATTGAATAACTATATTATTTTGTATTAAAAAACGCTATGTAACATATATGATACATCTACTTTTTTTAAAAAAAAATGTATAATAGAAGTGAAAACAAATTTTTTTAATATTTTTTCCGAAATCCTGGCTTGATTCTTATTTTGAAAATATTTTTGTTTTTATTTTAAAAAAAATTGCGCAGTGTAGGGTTAAGGTGCGTTTAGATTGAGCGAAATTGTTTCGCGCAACAGTTTCGCGAGTCGCTGTCTCGGCATAACTGTTTACACGAGGCGAAACGTTTCGGGTTGACAAGTGAAAACAAGGTTAGCCGCCAGTTTGTGAGAGACAAGCATGCCGGTTGCTCCGAGTGCAGCATTTGCAATTATGATGATAATTGTGTTGAGAAAGAAAAGAAAAAGAAATAAAAGAACACGCCGATGGTGGTCGAAAGACATATTTCGTCGGAGATTTCAATATGGAAACAGACTCCTGAGGGATATGACAGCGGAACCTTGTGAATATTATTTTCGAAACTTTACTCGGATGACCACAGAAGATTTTGAACAGCTCCTATTACTAGTTGATCCTAAAATAAGAAAAATTGATACCAACATGAGGCAGGCTATATCTGTAAAAGAGAGGTTGACAGTTTGCTTGAGATTTCTTGCTACGGGAGATTCCTACAGCAGCCTACAATACCTCTTAAGAATATCGAAAAGCACAATATCAAGAATTATTCCAGAAGTTTGCGATGCGTTAGTTCAGTCACTTAAGGAATATGTAAAGGTAAAAGATAATCTTTTTTTATTTTATTAGTTATTATTATTTACTGAAACGAAAATTTTTCACATATCTAATAAAACAGATTGTATATCGACTTCTGGAGTGATATTTTCTGAGGTATCTAATGTTGTTAGAGGAGCGTTTGATGAAAAAGTCGATGTTTGGCTCCTATAATCATGTGAACTATGTGACGACGCAGAAGGCGAACTGTGCGGGATGTGTATTTGTAAAGTATAACCATATGAAGCAGAGTACATTCCCATATCTGCTTCAAATAAAATATTAGCGAAGGCTCGTTTGACGTGCGCCAGCGAGTGCTGGTCGTATTTTCGTAGTTCATACGCCAAATTCAAAGCATAGGTGAAATACGCATCATTAGATGAATTAACAGATGACTTCAATATTTGCATAGCTTCATGCATCATTGAGTCGGATTCTTGCTCAGCTGCCTTACGTTTGATGCCAATTCTCTGTCTCCTGCTAATATTTGTGACATCTGCTGACGTGTGGTCGAACATGAAGTAGCTGCCGATGTAGTAGTTTCAGTTGCTGTACTTGCAGATGTATATTCTGCGGGGGTGACCGTAGGCGAAGTTGGCGTTACAGGAACTTCTATTTCGGAGTGTTCCTGAAACAAAACAAACAACGGTTAAGTAATTCTTTTCGGAACCAGGTTAATTTTATTTTTGACTCCTTGTGAACATATTTGGCATAAAAATGTTTTCGCCTTTATTTTGATTGTTATTAATTTATTTTGTTTTGATTTCAGGTACCATCTACTACAGAAGAGTGGCTTCAGATCTCCTCCGAATTTGAACGAAAGTGGCAGTTTCCTCACGTTATCGGGGCTATGGATGGAAAACACATTATTTTACAAGCACCTATTAATTCAGGGAGTGAATACTACAACAAACATTTTTTTAGCATTGTGCTGTTTGCAATAGTCGACGCAGACTACAATTTTATCTATGCTGATGTAAGATGTCAAGGGCGGATATCGGACGGTGGTGTATTCAAAAATACGACATTGTACAATAAATTGGAGAGGCGCGAATTAAATATTCCTCGCCCAGAAGTCTTACAAGTACCATATTCTATGCAAGTACCATATTACGTATTAGGTGACAAGGCGTTTGCTTTGAGTGAGTACACGATGAAACCATTTGATGGTAATCCCGTGGTACGTTCACCAGAACGTGTATTTAATTGCCGTCATTCGAGAGCACGTCGCGTCGTGGAGAATACCTTTGGGATAATGACTTCAGTATTTCGTGTATTGAGAAAGCCTCTACTTGTGCAACCAGAAACAGCAACAAAAGTTACTTTAGCAACCATTTATTTACATAACTTTCTACGCAAAAGTACTTCTCATGGAACGTACACTCCTCCTGGAAGTTTCGATACTGACAACAATGGCGACATTATAAATGGTAGATGGCACAACGACGCACCTATGACATCGTTCTTTCCAATCCGCAATATTCCGCGAAGGACATCCGCACAGCTCAAAGATGTTCGCTTACATTTAGCTAATCATTTTATTTTAAATCAACCGTTGCCGTGGCAGGACCAATATTAAGGATCCACTTACCTCACTAGCAGTATTCACAGCTTCCCTTGGGATGTCTTTATCAGCCAGCCAGTATTTGTAGGCGAACCATTTAGAGTCATATACTTCATCGCTGTAACAATAATACTAATAAATAGTACGCTTATTTTAGTGTATTTATTTAAGGAGTTATCTCGCTTTATGGTACTAGTATGCATGCTGTGACACAATTACAAAAAGTCCGACAAACAAGTATATGTTAATACAAAGCATAAAATAATAAAAAATTTACATACCGGAACGAGTGACTCTGCTTTTTTTCTCCATGGACCTCTCACTCCTATAGGAACCCATCAATGTTTTCATTTTTGCCTTTAAGGTAGCAACAGGGTACTGCAATTTTGAACTCATTTCCTTCCAAACATCCTCTCTCTTCATGCGGTTATGGTGCACCTTATCTTTGGCATCCCATAAAAATCGGTACTTTGCATAAAGTTCAATGAGACGGATGCTATCCTCCTAGTTCATTTTTGGCGCGAAACATTAGAATCGGTTTACACTACAAGAAACACGAGACGAGAGGCTCTCCGATGCGCGCTTCAATACCGACTGACGAGTGGCTTACCACGAAACACTCGCGAGAACGAACGAAATAAGTTTCGGGGCGAGTACCAGGTATATACGACGCGAAACATTTTCGCGAAACTTGCGCGAAACCTTTTCGCGAAACTCTTGCGCGAAACAATTTCGCGCAATCTAAACGCGCCTTCATACCATACTTACTTATGAAACTAGGTGTCATAACAGAAAATTAACTCCGCCTTTTACTTTGAATAGGTAGGTACCTACTGCTACACCATGTATTCAAATTTAAAATATATATATATATTAGTGTTTTTAAATGAAACTCAAGGTCTCTAGTTAATTCCACAATATAATACAAGTTATTGAAAATTCTAAAAAATTGACAATTGTTTCGATAAATCAATATCATCGTCAGAATGACAGAAGTTACATTTCATTTTATGCCTACCTGATGTTTAGTAGTTATATTTTTGGCTAGACCAAGAAGTAACCTAACTTGTGATTGGCTTAATATATGTTTATAGAAAACGAAGAAGATGTGATATTACAAATATTGAAGCTTAGATATTATTAGCCCTATGGTGATATCCTGGATATCATTTTTCCAATTAAGATCAGTATAACTGTGCAATGATATAGAAAACCAGGAAAACTATATCTGCTGATCTTTACAATTATCACTTAAGAAGACAGTTTATTAGTGGAGAATTCCCTAGATTTAACTGTTCATTGACAACTTCATATTGTGGGTTTCTTAAATGTCTTCTAATTTCCAGTTCTTCAAGGAAATCCAGTTCTTGTTTCTTTTCACAAATATGCAGCACTTCTAGTTCTGTGTTAGGTGTCAATGAATGATTGGTGTCAAGTAGATGTTTTGCGTAGTGGGATTTATCTGGTTGTTTTAATCTGTACGCTCGTAAGTGCTCACTGTATCGTATTTCAAAATTCCTAAGGGTCTGACCCAAATAGACAGCATTACATTCTGGACATTTGAGTTTATATATACCTGACTTCTTTAATAGTGGTATATTTGTTTTTACATTTAACAATTTTGTACTAACGTTACTTTCTGTTTTAAAAGAAATTGTTGCATTCGTTGCTGAAGATATTATCTTTGAAATATTATTAGAAATATTTCCTGCATATGTGATGGTTTTATAAGTTTTAATTTCATCAGCTTGCTTAGGATATATTAGTTGTAATGCCACTTTTTTCTCTTTTTTACTAATTAGTTTATTTATCATATCTAATGGATAACCGTTAGATGTTGCTATTTGTCTAATTGTATTAATCTCTCTATCAAAATTACATTTGTTCATAGGAACTGAAAAAGGTCTGTCTCAAAATACGATAGCTTTACATATTACAACACTAACTAGACTATTATTCTATTTTGATAGTTCGGCAACATGATAACATAATTACCATGTGACTTGTACCAATATTATACCAGGTTTATAGACTTTATCTTAATATTCCAAATTATCACATTATAATTATTATTTTGTGTAAAATCATTTATAATTGGTGAATATATTATTTATTCTATAGTAATATGTATAACTCCTTAGATTATTGATGATGTATGCTGTTAGATGAGCTAAAGCCTTATGTAACACTTGAAGATACTGCAAGTTTATGAAATATGAAATGTTTTTCTTCTACGTGGCAAAAGTATGTTTCAATATAAAATAATTGTTTAATGTACATGTGTAGAAGTTTTTATAGTAATATCAGGTTTGTATTGATTTCTTCTGTTTGACTAATCAAATGTACAACAACTTTTCCTTGCAAAAGATTTCAAAAAAATATTACATTTGATGGCTTTTCTCCTGTGTAAGTATGCAAATATGAAGATAAACTACTTTTCTCCTGTGTGAGTAGGCAAATGTGTATTTAAATTACTTTTCTGTGAAAATGTTTTCAAACAAATGTTACATTTGAATGTCTTTTCTCCTGTGCGAGTGCCAAAATGTTTAGTTAAATTACTTATCTCTGAAAAAGATTTGAAACAAATGTTACATTTGAAACGCTTTCCTCATATGTGAGTACGCAAATGTTTAGTTAACTTACTTTTCTCTGCAAAAGATTTCAAACAAATGTTACATTTACAAGACTTTTCTCATGTGTGAATACGCAAATGTGAAGTTAAACTACTTTTATATGAAATGCTGTTAAACTACTTTTATCTGCAAAAGATTTCAACGTATGTTACATTTTAATGGCTTTTCTCATGTGTGATTACGCAAATGTCTATTTAAATGAACGTTCTGTGAAAATGTTTTCGAACAAATGTTACATTTGAATGGCTTTTCTCCTGTGTGATTGCGAAAATGTCTATTTAAATGACCGTTCTGTGAAAATGTTTTCGAACAAATGTTACATTTGAATGGCTGTTCTCCTGTGTGAGTGCGAAAATGTGAAGTTAAATTACTTTTCTGCGAAAAAAATTTGAAACAAATGTTACATTTGAAATACTTTTCTCCTGTATGAGTACGCAAATGTCTAGTTAAATTACTTTTTTCTGTAAAAGATTTCAAACAAATGTTACATTTGAAATACTTTTCTCCTGTATGAGTACGCAAATGTCTAGTTAAATTACTTTTTTCTGAAAAAGATTTCAAACAAATGCTACACTTGAATGGCGTTTCTCCTGTGTGAGTACGCAAATGTGAAGTTAAACTACTTTGCTGTGAAAAATATGTAAAACAAATGTTACATTTTAATGGCTTTTCTCCAGTGTGAGTACGCAAATGTGAAGTCAAACTACTTTTCAGTGAAAAAGATTTCAAACAAATGTTACATTTGAAAGGCCTTTCTCCTGTGTGATTACGCAAATGTAAAGTTAAACTAGTTTTATTTGAAAAAGATTTCAAACAAATATTACATTTGAATGTCTTTTCTCCTGTGTGAGTACGCGAATGATTAATTAAACGCCTTTTCTCTGAAAAGGATTTCAGACAAATTTTACATTCGAAAAGCTTTTCTCCAGTGTGAGTACGCAAATGTGAAGTTAAAACACTTTTCCTTGCAAAAGATGTCAAACAAATGTTACATATGATTGGATTTTCTCCTGTGTGAATGCGCAAATGTGTATTTAAATTATATTTCCGTGAAAATGTTTTCGAACAAACGTTACATTTATATGGCTTTTCTCCTGTGTGAATTGGGGAATGTGTACTTAAATGGCTTTTCTGTGAAAAAGTTTTTGAAGAAACATTACGTTTGTGAGCTTGCAAATGTCTGTGTGAATCACTTTTCTTCAATTTCTGATCTTCATCTATAATCAACTTGAAATTGCCATTGCATCTGATATCTTGCAACTCTGCTTTAAAATCATGTTCAACTATTTCATTTTTTACATCTCCATCAAGATTTCTGAGAATGGTAAGGTCAGTTCCTTGCCTCTTTCGGTAACTTGTAATTTCCTGGTGAAATTTCGTTTTATTTAGTTTTTTCTTCAGTTTCATACAATGATTTGTATAAACGTGACATTTGTATGGCCTTTCTTCTGTGAGAATATGCAAATTTCTACTTGAATCATTTCCCTTTAAAAGAGATTTCAAACCGTCATCCATGAGAGGGTTTAAATTTTCAGTAATATCGAACTGATATGTGGTTTTCTGCAACTCTGCTTTCAATTCATGTTCAACTATTTCAATTTCATCTTTTACAACAAGATTTCTTAAAATGTCAATGCTTCCAGTTTTAGTGCCACTTCTACTTTTATTGTGAAATTTGATATTATATAATTTGTTTCGATTAATACAATGATGTGTTGAAAAGTGGCAAAAAAATTCTACTCGTTTCGTGTAAAAATTTCCACAGAATACACATATCATAATCCCATTATTAGCATTTGTTTTAATATATTTTCCATTTCTTAGCAGTCCTGTAACTAAAATTGAAATTAGTTTTTCGAAACGCAAACGCTTGCTAACAATATTATTGGAAAAAGTATTTTAAGAGTATGTAAAATACTAATAGCATTTGTTATAAAACGAAGTTTGAAATTAATACAGTAAAAACTCGATGTAACAGTAACAGCATAATAATATTGTAATTACAAAGTGCTTTAAGGTGCAGTGACGCAATTGCTTTGTTTACTTACACTATTTTAGTGGGAAGTGAGTGTACTCGCCCGCTGTAGAATGGTACATATAACCTTCAGTTGACTCGCTAACTCCTCTCTCCCTCTTCTTGTCTTTTGTCTCATTTGTACGTCACAGTCACCACTGGATTGTGTTTCAGTTGTGACTAAAAGACTGTCAATGTCGCAGTGTATCTAGTGGGCTGTGAATTAGTTGTTGAATATACAAAAGAACATATATCTTTGTAGAACGTACCCTTACAGGTCACGTCACCTGTCATACATATATAGTATATAGGAATCTTGTTTGTACAATGGATACATCTTATCCCGAGACTCCGAGGTGAAGACGTCGAGTAGTAAGCTGAAGCATCACTGGAAATTCGGTCACTGTTACAAACCGAATCATTCCAGTAGCGACTTACCGGCGCATTCGCCAATTTTTCGAGATTTTTTATTTCGATCAGTCCTTATAGGACTGCATTCTATTTATGAAAATATGTTCTTTATAGAGCAACATTTATGAAAATTGCAATTTGTTCAACAACAACGTTGTGAAGAAGTCGCAAATAAGTAATCCACCGCCATTCAGTTGAAGAAGGAAGGACTATTCAGGTAAATATAAAAAAAAACTAACCGGCAGATAAGAGGGTCAGGAAACCTTTAACCGGGGAGGAAACTCCCTCCGGCAGTGAGTCCGCTGCCGGCTTTTGTCTGCTACCTCTTCACTAACAACCCCCCACAAAACGAAACAATCTTCTGTTTCGTCCCCTTCTGCCCCAAAACCAACAGCAATGGCTTCTGCTCAACGCTCCCCTTATAATACCCGTAGCGAAAACGGCCAAAAAATTCCCTCCCTTTCATCTCTCGATGAATTCCCACCCATGGGCCACCGCCCAAATTCCAACCATTCAACCGAATACTTAATAAATGATTCCACCAGACTAAGTGCCATAGTGTCACAGTTATTACAAGACAAAGTCCACACAGACCAACAACTCAAACAACTCACCCTAGAACTCGCACAAGCCGAATCTCAACTCAGCTCACTAGCCAACTCACCACATATCATCTCCCATACTTCATGCAACTCATCACCTATCATTCACTCTCCCAAATCCCACACCTCTCGTCCCCGCTCTCACACTTTTTAATCTAAACTCCCAATACTGTCCTCCAATACCCAGAGGATAACTTCACTCTCTTTGGAGCAATACCCAAGAGACCCCTAATACCCCGAACCCCACCCCCTGAACAAACTCGACCAACTCAACCACCAACCAATGTACCCTCTCAAATTACAACCACACAACCTCAACAACAAACAACGAAACAGCCCTGGACCACTCAACAAACCCCACCTCCTCGACAAACCTTACCTCCCCAACCGACACCCGCACTTCAAACCCTCAATATTCGGAACCTTCCCTTTAAATACACCTCCCAAAGAGAGCTATTCAATCTACTCAATACCAACGAGCTCCTGAGGGGGAAAATCACCCACCTAAAAGCCAAATTGAACCGCACAGCTCTCCTTAAAATCCCAACTAATATTCCGGACGAAGCCCTTGCCCAGAAGCTTCGAAACGCCATCGGTGACCCCCAGGTCACCATCATTCGTCTCAATCCAACCCCCGAGCCCGCTCGCAATCTAGAACCCTCACACTCACCTCATTCGTCTGCAGAAATGTGGACACGTCCCTCTCAGATAAAGATTTCGAGGACATCCTCCGCGATGAAGTGAACTTCAAATTCACAAGATCCTGGCGTATTGTCGCCCACCGCACAAACAAGCCCACCTCTATGTTTCGAATTATTACGGATTCTCTCTCTAACGGCATCCAATTTGACAGTCTCATACATCAGTGTGAAGCCTCAAACTCTCCTAATCCACTTCCTGCAGTATCCAGATACTGCAACAGTTGCTCCACCACAGGCCACCTTGCTGAAACATGCAAGGCCAAACCAGTTTGCCCCTCCTGTGGGGCATCAGACCACAAATCAAACAACTGCCCTAAGGCAAACGCCCCCCCCCCCTGTAAAAACTGCGGCGGCGCCCACCCGGCCTTCCATACTCGTTGTCCAAAGCGGATGGAAACTCCACAGAACCCTCAGGAAATCGCACCTATCACCCTAGAGAAACCCCAAACCCCTTACGACCTCTCGACAGACACCAAAATCTTGATCGAGATTTTGGCTACAACAATAATGAACGCTGTCCCGACAGCCCGTGTCCGATACCCTTACTCACCTCATCCCCTCTTTCTACGGGTACAACTGTACCGTAACCAGCGGCGTGGGCAACCGTGTCCACTTCGCCTTCACCCAGAAACGCCACAAGTCATGGACTTTAAAATCGGGACCGTGAATTGCCAAGGTCTAGCCAGGAAGCGACATCTTAAACACCTCCTACACTCCCAAAATATACAAATACTATCTGTCACCGACACTCTCTTAAAAAATTACCCTCGCTTTTCTGGCTACACCACATTCCACTTAGACAGGAACTTCTACTGTCGCGGCAACGGACTCCCCGCTTCCACACACTCTCTCCCAGCCTTTCTGTCTCAACAGAACCTGGATTGCATAACCATCGACATATCGTGGAATAATACCGCGACCATCTTCTTTTCATACTATAAACATCCCAACCAAGTATCATCAATCGACCTCCTCGAATATGCATCCTCTCTACCGCGAGCCGTTATAATGGGCGACTTAAACTCTCGAAACATTCTCTTTGGTGATACACACACCAACCCAAGCGGCAGATCACTCGCCGACTAATTAGTCTCCCTCCCCATCTCTCGGATTAAAAACAATAATCCAACCCTAATAAGTCACCTCGGCTCCTCCATTGTCGACCATATAATCTGCACTGACAGATTAATCACCCGCATAGACGACGAATGCTCTATAGGCGACCCAATCACATATGACCACTTTCCACTTCTGGTCAACACCTCTTTACACGATCCGATACCACCACCTTCAACGACTTTCACATACCGCGACTTCAAAAAAGCCGACTGGGACTCCTTCGCAAACCACGTCTCCTCTAACTTACCACAACCCATCATTCATCAGACGACTGATGACATAGATAATCACGCAGAGGAATTCCAGTCCCCCCTAATCGATGCGCAAGACATCGCCGTCCCTCTCACCACCATAAACACAAACTTCTATGCACTTCCGCAACGAATTCTTCTTAAAATCCGTCAGAAAAGACAGTTATGCAGGTTATACGTCCACACTCGAGATCCCGTAGTCAAAACTCAATGGAACCGTCTAAACGCCCAGGTCCGGTACAAAATCATAGGAAATGGAAGGCCGACACAGCCGGACTAGACTTTAGAGAAGGGCGAGTGTTTTGGCAAAAATTCTACCGCCTCGTCGGCCTCCAGAGGAAGGCGGAATCACATCTCGAAGTGCAAGGACAGAAGATCTACACTCATGAAGATAAAGCCACTGCCTTTAAAAACAACCTGCAAACTGTCTTTACACCACCTGGCAATCCAATATTTCTCAGGGACTTTGCCATCGAAACAGACCTCCTCACCCGTAATATAACTCGAAGCCCACACGTCCACATTCCACTGAATGAGAACTCTCCTCTTCTTACACCTTTTACAATCGAAGGAGTTCAGCAGGCGTGCCAAGCGGGGAGAAACAGTGCCCCCGGTCACGACGGAATCTCGAAACAGGCACTCAAAAACCTGCCAGAAGAGATTCTCCCTCCGCTCTGCTCACTGTTGAATGCCTGTTTGGCATACTCTTACTTCCCTCGTTGTTGGAAATCTGCCAATGTAGTTCTCATCCCCAATCCCGGCAAAGACCCCACAAAGCCTGAATCCTACCACCCAATTTCACTGATCAGCGTCCTAGGTAAAATCTTCGAACGTTTGTTAAAAGAGAGAATCTGGGACTTCTGCACCGAAAATAATATCATTCCAGCATTTCAAATCGGATTCAGGCCAGGCCACTCCTGCCAGAACGCCACCACCAACTTTCAAACCATCGTCACCAGAGTTTTAAACCAACGACGCTGTTCAGCCGCCATTTTCATGGATGTTCAAAAAGCTTTTGACCAAGTCTGGCACGCCGGACTAGTGAGAAAGCTACTGAGCATTCGATTGCCAAACCAAATCATAAAATTATTATATTCCTACCTCACAGACCGATCGATCAGCGTCAAAGTTGGTTACAGCCTATCCGATTCATTCACACCCCAAACTGGCGTTCCGCAAGGCTCGATACTCGCTCAACTATTATACTTAATTTATACGTATGACACACCAATTCCACGACACCCCCAAGACAATATCCAACTATATGCGGACGACACCGCTCTAATCATTTCCGCCCCTGACATTCGCTCTCTCAATATTTGATCCCAAAATCTACTGACCCAATTTTCAAATTGGTGCAGGAAATGGCGGGTGACTCTCACCCTCAAAAAACCCAAGCCATCGTTTTCAAACACCACGATACCATGAGCGAACGACTTGTACCCACAAACTTCCGCCTCGTTCTCTGGGGTATCGACTCGAAATCCGCAGGGAAGTCGTTTATTTGGGAGTGATACTCACTCACACTCTCAACTTGATGGCCGACCTCATGGAGACTTTGAATAAAGTCCGACGGCGAGTTAATCTTCTCAAGGCACTGGGCGCAAGCTACGGACGCACTCGTCCAACCACCCTACTCCATACGTATAAGACATTTATCCGTCCAATCATCGATTATAGAGCAAACGTCTATTGCTCCATTCCCGACCGCCTTGTAAAAAGGCTTCGATCTTGTGAGCAATCTATTCTGAGATAATGCCAATACAAGGCACCCTACTCACCCAGTAACACCCTCTACACCAATATCGTCATTGAGCCCATTCCGTCCCGTCTAAACACCCTACAAGCCCGATACGTTAACCGCACTATCGAATCGGGCAACGAAATCTCGAAAAACGCCCTCATTACACCGTGGATCGCTAACAGACGGCCTCTTGGCAGATTACCCAAGAGGAAGCTCCCATTCCCCCCAGTACGGCTACTAGCCACTGCATACGACGATCTCCCAGACATATACATCGACTACCTAGACCAATCCCCAATTTCAATCCGATAACCAAACATTGCTACCATCGCACATACAATCTTCTATCTCTCTATACGCATTCCTCTTTTAACCACACAACCCAGTTTCTCTAAACACGCTCACACATCTCACAACAATTAGTCAACACTTCTGACAAACTCTTCAACCACCCCCACCCACCTGTCGGGTTACAGGTTTTCTGCGGTTTCCCTGTAACACGGTGAATCTATTCAACAGGATGAATTTTTTCACTAGCCAAATGGACCGACGCGCCAATCACTCAATCGACGTAGGGAACAATGCAGCCGCAGCTGTAAACGCCCCCCCCCCCCCAACGAGATTATTATTTTTTCGAAAAAAAAATTCCAGACATCTTCAGGATCGGCATTTTGGATATTTACTTTTTTTAAACCTGGACATTTTATAACAATATTTTGCTGCAAAATACGTGTGCTCTTATTATATGGAGACTGTTTGGCCCATTTGAAACGGTTTCGCCCATAGAAATAATTGGATTCAGTGTGTGTCTCTGAGTTTTCACTTTGGTTTTCTTTATTTGTAAGTTCTTCTCTTTCCATATCTTCGTCCAATTCGCTCTCATGGTCACTTGGAATATATTCAGCGTCGGAATCTGCGTCACTGTCACTAGAAAGTATCTCATTAGCCCAGTTTAGTACTGTTTCTTCGTAGTTCTTGTTGCCAAACTTTACCTTCTTGGAAGGACATGGTTGATCGTCGAAATTCATTTCTAATTTTTTAAAAAAAAACAATAAAATAATTCATCGGTAAAATAAATAACGTAAATACAGACCTGACGTCTTTTTGACCCCGTCGAAAATTTGAAATTTAATTACAACTCAAAAACGCTCAACACAAACTACACTCTTTGGCTACAAGCCTAATACTGGAAGATGGAAAGGTACCGAACCGCTAAGCGCGGTAGATAGTGGGAGTGGCTAGAAATAGCGCAATCGCAATGAACGAGGAGTCAAAATGAACCCGCGCCTGTGGTTACGGGTTAAAAATGTCAAAAATATAGAACATGAGAATAGTGACGATTCTAGTGAAATATTTGTAAATAGTGTCAATTTTAAAAACAATGTAAATATCAATACAAAATGTAATAAAAATACAGTATGTAAAAAATCAGGTATATGGGAAGAATTTGTTGAAATCGAAGGTAAAAAAGTAAAAACTAAGATAGACACTGGTGCTGACGTTAATGTAATTCCGTTAAATATATTTAAAACAGTCAATAAACAATTTAGTGTACGTCCGACTAAATATGTATTAAAAGCATTTAAAGGAAGCACGACAAAACCTATAGGTATAGTTAATTTAAGTTGTAAATTTAAAAATAAAACAATTTATGATGATTTTGTAATTGTAGAAGGGGCAAATTAGGTTCTAAAAGGTAGACAAACTTGATTACATTTGAATTTAGTTAAAATAATTGAGACTTTTAGTACTAATAAAAATGAAAGAGATAGAAGCAAAGAAGACTTCATTATAAATAATATCGACCTTTTTTCTGGTTCAGGGGTGTTCCCTGGTAAATGTCACATAATTACTAATACAAATTTTGAACCAGTTAGTCATCCCCCAACTAAAACTCCATTCGCTATACGTGATACATATAAAACTGAGTTAGATAGATTAGTTAAGAGAAAAGCCATAAAAAAAATTGACGAAATAGACCCTGGAGCAAACGTAAATAGAAATAGTATTAGTGGAAAAATCTAATGGTAAAATTAGATTATGTCTAGATCCCTTAGATTTAAATAAAAATATAATAAGAAAACCACGCACTAATTTAAGTATCGAAGAAGTCTGTTCTAGTCTAAATGGTAAAATTATCTCCACAGTATTCGATTTATCTGAAAGTTATCATTAAAGCACGGAAAAAATGCAACAGAAAAAGACAAAAATATGCGCATTTAAATGCATCAAAAATTGACAAAAAATGAAAGAATTTTAGAAAAAAATGCAAGACTTTTAGAAAAAATGCAAGAAATGATGTATATTATAATGTTGAATAATATTATTATTTTACTATGATAGGGAGTGGGGACGGGATTTAATAATTATACAATGAAAATTTACATTAAGTATCAGGTTTTATTATTAATAAATTTAATGATACATACAATTTAAATTATTAACCTTAAATAACAATAAAACAAAATATATAATACTTTTAGATAAAATATACTTCAAAAACAAAGGCAATAGCAATGTGTAACATATACTTACAATGAACACACTGTACAAAAAAGGTGGTCTCCATCCCAAGTAAGTTCTTGGTGACACAATATCCGCATAGTATTAAATGTTTTAGGCATTTTGACTCAAACACTTGTACTTTCTTTTAATCGGGATACAATATACAATAGGTTAACTAATCCTATACTCGATAGTCGAAATTCTGTAAAGTGACTCATCGCTCTTACTGTCCATAAAATCAGTTGCAGAAGC
Organism: Galeruca laticollis; assembly: GCA_963921935.1. NCBI lineage: Eukaryota > Metazoa > Arthropoda > Insecta > Coleoptera > Chrysomelidae > Galeruca > Galeruca laticollis. Next base: position 161,132,824 of record OY998181.1, on the reverse strand, counting down.
GAACTTCATGAGCGCATCATTTTTGAAGGGTTCTTAATAGTCCTAAATAAAAAATAAATAGAAAATGTTCTTGTACGCTCTGGCGTTTAAATTTGAGAGAACAGAAATACGAAATTATTATGGTAGGTATCATTATGTATATACAGGGTGTTACCAAGAATAATACACATTTTTAAGGATGAGCTATAATAAGATGTATATAAAAAAGTCGATAGTCGAAATTCTGTAAAGTGACGTCATCGGTTATCTACCGATTCAAAGTGAACTCCATGAGCGTATCATAGTTTAAGGGTGCGAATACTGAAATATCTGGAATTTCAAATTTTAACATTTGAAATAATAACTTATCACAAGTTGTTCATAAGTAAGTTAAAACAAAATAAAAAAATGTTTAAAAGTCAATTCCAACTTACTACTACTAAAACTAAAAAAAAGTTGTTTGTCAAGACCAAAATAAATTACCAATAAGTATAGGTATGTTGCGAGGTCACTTGTAAAATGTCTGACTAACTGGAAGCGGTATCACTCCCTGACGACTCCTCAGAATCATCGCTTTCTCCTCCTATATCGATAATGAGTGGTTCCGTCATTACTTCTACACGTATGTCTAAATCCCAAAACTTTATTTCTTCTTTTAATACGTGTTGAATACATTTACGCCAACTCTCAGCAGTAACGGTATGCAGCGCCTCGTCAAACAGTTTCTCAACGTCAGCCATTTTGAATGTACTGTTTTTTCTCGCAACATAATTTTTTACTTGGGCCCAAACCAGCTCGATGGGGTTTAACTCACAGTGGTAGGGAGGAAGTCTAACAACTGAGACGTTGAAATCTTTCGCCATTTCATCGACAACGTACTTAATATAACTGCTTTTATGTTTCCGTACGAGAGATAATAATTCAACTTTTAGCATTGCCTCGTTGTGCGGAATGCTTTTACTCTCTAACCAATCAATTATAACCCTCTTGCGGCTAGCTGAAGTAGGTATTTGCTCCAGTCGACGAGAGTGGTATGAAGCATTATCCATAACTATCACTGAACCAGGAGTTACCTTTGTTAAAATTGATCTAAACCATGTTTCAAACCGGTTACCATCCATCTCTTCATGGTAATCGACAGTTTTTTTGGACTGAAAACTTAGTAATCCACCTTCTACAAATCCTTCCTCGCTGCCAATGTGAGTGATAATCAGTCGACGTCCTTTCCCAGAGGGAGCTTTTAAACCGGAAGAGAAACCCTCCATAAAGGCTTGTCGATTGCTTTGTATATTCATGTCTTGCCACACTTTTGACACAGTGTGGCCTTCATTTAACCATGTTTCGTCAAGATAATATATGTGCCGTCCTTCGTTACGAAACTGTCGTATCTGTTTTAAATAATTTCTCCTCCATTCCACAATGTCATTTCGTTCAATTAAGGCACTGTTTCTACTTCTTGTTTGGTAACGAAAATTCATTAATTTTAAAGTTCGTCTCAAAACTTTATCACTGATGTTTGGTAAAGTATCATCAGCTTCTATTACCTTGCTCAATTTAGCTACCGAGGGGATTTCATTCCTAAAATAAAAAGAATGTATTTCCCTACGTATAGCATTCCGTGTTTGGTCGTCCAAAACAATTTTCTTTCTTCCCCTACTTTCCGGTTTACAGTTTTCACCTCGTTCTCTTGTCAAAGATCCGTCCCGCGATTTCTTTAGAATATTGTATATAGTACTCTCAGAAACTTTAGTTAAATAACTGCACTTAATCACAGCGTCACTAACACCCAACTGTTTGTCCATGGCACGCAGTCCTTCGTACACATTTAATATGAGGACTTTTTCTTCCCGAATTAAATTGTTACGACGCCGTTTTTTATCGCCAACACCGCTACACTCCGCCATTATTGTCACTAAATATACCGATATAAATATTACAATAAATACCAATAATAACCGATTTATCACACAAAACCACAACACAAATACTGATGTTACGCTCATGAAGAGAATAAACACCTCACATAACTGTTTACTATCACTGTCTCATTCGCGTAGCTCGATCTATCTATCTCGTTCTCAAAGCCGGAACATTGAAGCGACTCTCCAACATTGTCAAATCGGCGAGTTTTTCACAACAAACTTTGCGTTCAAGAAATATACATAAACACTTTATTTCACATTTCAAGTAAACTAATTATTATTAGTCTGCTTGAAATTTGAAATAAATATATTAAATTGGTATTGACTTAATTACATTGCATCTTTTGTACCTGAAATATTGACACAATGGATTTGAAGTGTATTTATAAAATACAGCATTTCTCTCTAGAATACATATGGCAACTGCGCTTTAACCAAAGTGTTGATTAGATAGCTCTGACTCACTTTACACAATTTCGACTATCGAGTATAATGCTTTCCTTGGAAGATAATGCTCAATTGAAGGTTTACTTAATATTTACTGAAGGAGGCCCTGGTTACAGTTAATTGTTTATGGTATTTGGTAATTCCCATTCTAAGAATAAAGTAATAAAATAATAAATAATCATTATAGTAAGACCCTTGCAATAAAGTAGGTACCTACTCTTTCAAGTTCTTTCAATTTTGGGTTAGCAGGTAGTTCCAAACCCAAACAGATTTAATAGATTCCATAATGAAAACTTTCTGTTCAATTGGATTTTAAAATAATTGTCAATAAATGCAAAAAATGCTCAAATCTAAAAAAAATGCATTTTTTTGGAAAAAGTATAAAAACATGCAAAAAATGCACGTTGCATTTTTTCCGTGCTTTAGTTATCATCATCTGATGAAGATGCACCTTAGAAATGCTGTTTTGCAAAAAGAAGAAGCAGGTCCCTCAAATTCCAATTTTGCATTTAGTGCCATCAAATCTACTCCTGATTTGGCTGATCATCATCGTTTAGGTATGTGTTATGTTAATGTTTGTTTCTTTACTTTAGGATTTATTAATTAAACATTAACACTTGCTTTTGTATTGTTCTTTATTGAGTACATACACGTGAGCCGTTCGAGAACATCGCTTGACTGTCACTGCCCATGACAGCTTTCATTGCCAACTTTACATTAGTGACAGTGACTACCTTACGTACAGACGTACCTCTAAATAACCTAATCCTACATGCCCCTTTCTTAAGTAAGATAATCAAAACTGATTCCGTTTTGGAGGAGGTCGCGAAATTCGACCTGATGATGTGATACAAGTTTTTTTAATAAATTTAGCCTCCAAATCCGAATCACTTTCTGAACTGTCCCTCATTTTATTTTCATCTACAACTATAGTAATGCTTTCTTCATAAACACTACTTGCATCACTGTTCGATTCCGAATCTCCATCATTAACACTTTCTTCATTATGATTATCATCTTCGGTAGTTTCACATTGTTCATTTTCAAGTCTATTTTCAAAATCTACAACCACTCTCTCTTCTCTAACACTTTCCTTAACATTACTGATATTATCATCATCCTTTAATTCTATAAAATACTTAATTTCATTATGATTTTCCTCCTTTGCTGATGAATAATGGTTTTCTGAATTAATTAGAAAATGTTTATTTCCTACCGGTTTAATGAATTTCCGATTTCTTATTAGCATAGAACCATTATTCATTTGCAATCTATATGTTCTATCTCTTAGTTTACTAACAACTTTACCAAGAAACCAATTACCATTTGGTTTTGTTTGAACATAAACTGACTGATTTGTGTACAATTCAGGTAAGTTTTTAGTTGCATTTTTATTATAATATTTTTGTTGCAGTTCTTGTTTTTCCTTAATAATTGTTTTATTATATTCTTTTGCAATTCTAGGTTTTGACTGATTTTTTGTAATTATTAAATTTGTTCTTAATTTTCTCGACATCAAAATTTCAGATGGTGATATGTTTTCAAAAATGGGTGTAGTACGATAATGTAAAAGAGCCATATATACATCTTTCTTTTCATTAAATATTTTCTTAAACATTTTTTTTATAGTTTGTATATGTCTCTCTGCCATGCCGTTGACTGAGCATAGGTTGGAGACGAAACCATATGCTTAAATTCCCATTGTCTGCTAAAAGTTTTGAATTCTTGTGATGTAAATTGTGGGCCGCCATCACTTACCAAGGTTACTGGAATCCCATGCCTAGCAAAAATTGACTTAAGATTTGTTATGACCATATGGCTTGTTGGATTATTCAATAATTCTGCTACTTCTACATATTTTGAAAAATAGTCAATGACTAAAAGGTATTTTTTTCCTTTTATTTCGAAAATATCGCAGCCTATTTTATTCCATGGTAAAGCTGGTATCTCATGTGGCTTTAAAGGTTCCTTATTCTGAGAATTGGCATAAGTAAGGCACTGGTGACAATTTGAAATTTTCTGTCTTATTTGATCAACCATACCAGGCCAGAATAAAGAATCTTGTGCCAATTTTATGCATTTGTTTACCCCTAAATGACTATAATGAATACGATCTAACATTTCTTTTTGAAGTGACTTTGGAACTACCAGACAATTGTTTCTAAAAATTAATCCGTCAATGACAGTTAATTCTGATTTATAAGGACAAAATATTTTAACTTGATTTTTAACTTTTTTATTTGAATTAGGCCAACCGTTTTTAATTAGTTCTTTAAGATCATTCAAAACTGTGTCTTTATTCGTTTCAATCACAAATTCATTTATTTTTTCAGGTGTGGCATTCAATTCTAATTTAACCATACATACATGTTATATTCACAAATTCACGTTAAACTTTTTAAAAACAATTTTTATTGAGTTACACAGTTTTATGTTATATAAAAAGAAGTAATAGGTTGAAATTATAATCGTAACTAACTATTTTACATAAAGTCAAAGAATTTATAGAATTTGTTAAATCAACGTCAGCGTTTATTTTCATGGAGAATTCGATGTAGCGTCGCTCCCATGAAAGTGCAGAAATCATTATTTTTCTGTAACATAATATTTGTGTTACTTAATGTGTTTATTTTATAAAAACGCAACGTAGCATCGTTCTCATGAAAATACGGAAATCGTAATCTGATGTTTGACATTGCGTAACATTACTTAAACATAAGCGTTTTTTCGTATATAACAACTCCCCCCTTAATTAAAATTGTTGTTTAATAAACAACAATTTTGAGAATAAAAACCAAAATACATAAAATATAAAATAGACAATACAATATATACAGAGATTTCAAGATTAAAAGGAAAATACACAAAATACAAAAAATAAAAATATAAAGGTATACATTAAACCATGAAATTGTCAATTTTCGATTTCCACTTCCTCAGAGGCTTCGGTGTCAAGTTTGGGTCTTCTTTTTGGCAGAATGTTATGAATTTTGATAAAAACATCATTTGGTTGGTCCGGAACAGGCTTTCCTGGCGATTTGTTGAATTTAATATTTCTACACTTATAACAGGTGTAGAGGACGATCAAGGCAACGATGAGTGAGATCGTAGTATATGTGAACCACGAAATATTTTTCTCAACAAACGGTTTGTTAATGAGTTCATCCAAACTTTTTGAGTATTGGTCCAGTTTGTGTTTTGTCACTTGCAGATCATTCAAGTTAATGTTATTAAGATCTAGTGGTTCTATTTTGGGTACTTCTACTTTGTTTGGAATGTCTAGGCAACAGTTGTAATCAACCATTACGGGATGAAGTACATGAGGAATGTTTATAGTTTTTCTGGTACTAGCTTGTATTTTAGTAATGCCAACAAAAGCGGAGCATCCTGAGTATAGCTGTAAAATAGAATTTTCATTTACGGTTAATGTTTTCGTTTTTGTGTCTGGAAGACTTATGGTCACGTGTACCGGTTCGGCAATCGACACTAGCCACACGTTTTCTTCGAGTTTTTGCACATTATAACCTTGTCCGTTGACTACCGCACTTTTACAATTCGCAGGAAATGTCTTATATTGTCTTAACAAACGGGCTTCACATATCGCGTTATCGTCTATAGGGTACGCGTAAACATCGCGACACAACTTTTGATGCGTAGATAACTGTTTACACTTTTGTAAATCGTGGATTGGAATGTAGGATAAAGAATCATCATCTCGCGCTAAATATTTTTGTGAAAATGATAAAATGTGGTGAAATCCAGTTCTATTATCATAAATTGGTATTGGGTATAGGTGGAATAAAGTAAATACTTGTGGTTCAATCAAAGGTATTTTAAGAACGAAAACAAGATCTGAATTTGTTTGATATGCTTCGAGATCGATTATTTCCAAATACTGTGAAATTTCAGAATATTTTATTGGTAGCGGTAAACCTTTTCTTACTGTATTTTCTGATATTTTCTTAAGAGCAGTGATCAAATTTTCTGGTTCAATAATAGAAGTATGAATTATTTGAAGCTGTGCAAAAGTGATAGAGTTTAGAATATCATTAATAGTATTTTCAAGATACGAATAACTCTCCATTAGTTGTTCGCAAATTTCAAAGAAATTTAATTTGGCTTCGATAAGCGCAATTTCGTTTGTTGATTGTCGAATGGTGGTTTCAATTTTTTCTATATCTGAGTTAAATATTTTCTCATTTAATATTAATTGTCCTATAGTACTGTTGAGATTTGTTATGACTGAGCTTGTGATTGACATTTGATTTTTTAATAAGTTTTCTATCTGGTTTTGATCAGTTTTTAATTTATTAATGCAGTCCATATAATATTCACCGTCAGACGCATCGAGATTTCCGGTTATTGATTTAAATATGGTGCCAATACCATTAATTAACCCTCGTTTTTGTCTTTTAACATCGAAAGATATCTCACTAAATTTATCGCCAATAGATTTTGTAATTTGTTGCAATAATGCCAAATGTGATTTTACTTCGGATCGGAAGGACTTCATACTGGAGTAGTTTGAAGTAAAGGTATTTTGAATTGTGTCAAGAATTCTATTATTTCTTTCAAAAGTTTGTTTAAAAGCTGATATATTTTTATGCACTAATAAAGTCCATTCGTCGTTCGAAACCATTATTTTGGTTTCGTCGTGGTAGTAGATTCCAACTGTATTGTTTATGGGTTCGATTTTATATTGACATGTTGCTGTTCCGATCAGCAGCAGAAACCTGAAAATAAGTTAATTTTCAACATAGGGTTTCATAAGATCAAAATTTATTTTTGATTTGTTATTTGTTTCTAAATTTAATACTGTTGCGGAATTTCTGTGTATCTCTAGTATTTCAAAAGGGCCATTAAACTTATTTTCTAACTTGTTTTTTATTTGAGTTTCTTTTACGTAAACTTTGTCACCTACTTCATAATTTGGTTTGTTTTCGGAGACATGTTTGTCAAATCGATCTTTAGCTTTTTCTTTTTGCTTCATGGTTTTTTCTCTCGCTATTTTATAATAATAGGATATGCGGTTATTTAGATCTCTAATATATTTAGTAATTAATTCTTGTTCATTGTATAATTTTTCGGGAGGTCTACTGGACGTGTGTCCAAATACAAGTTCGTATGGTGTGAATCCGTGTGTTTTGTTTATAGAGTTATTATAAGCGATAATAGCAAATGGTAAAATACTGAAGGGGTGTTCATTGGGGTGGTCTGCTAAATGTAATCGAATCATTTCTAACAGAGTAGCATGTAATCTTTCTAGAGATCTGTTACTTTGCGGATGACCGACACTTGAATATGTTAACTTAATATCGAACATATTACAAAGGTCTTTCATTAACGCATTATTGAATTCGCGACCGGCATCGCAATGAATGCGAAGTGGTGCACCAAAATGCTGAAAATAAGCTAATAATGAAGTGACAACGGATTTGGCACTTTTATCTTCAAGCGGATATGCTTGAGAAAATTTTGTTAGTTCGTCTCTTATTGTAAGAGCGTAATTCTTTTGAGGTACCTCTAAAATATCAATATTAATACGTTCAAAAGGTGTTTTAGGCGTTTCAGTTATAACGAGGGGACTGTCCAAATTTTTGCGACATATTTTTGTCTCTTGGCATGCCCGGCATGACTTAATATAATTTTCGACATCTCGATTGAGGCCGGCCCAATTATATTTTTGTCGTATTCGCCTAATAGTTTCATTAATTCCGCGGTGAAGGTGGCTTTTGCCATTATGGAATTGATCTAAGATAATAGGTATTTGATTTTGTTCTGGCTCTTTAGTAATATTTTGACAAATAGTGAATTTTACGTCAACTTCCGAAAGTAGAAATGATAGTGTTTCTAGTATTGGTAGGTCAGGATTATTTTCGATAAAATATTTTTCTGAAGGTTTAAATAAATCTCGATTTCTGTAAATTGCAGCAAATAAGTATTCACTAATACTGTCTGGATCCCATAGTATAGCAATAATAAGGTATTTTCTATTTTTGACAGTTTTACTGCTAAGTACATTAATTTTTGCATAAGAAAAGTCGGGGTTTTCCTCAAATATATCGTCAATTATTTTTTCATGAAAATCTTGTAAATTGTTTTGTTGAAAGAAGGTTAAAATGTTTTTATTTTGTTTGTCTAGTAGATGATTATTGGAATATTCTATTTTAGAATAGTCAATCAGTGATTTTGTTTTATAAAGTTCCTCAAAAGACAAAAATTCTTCTGCAGCGGCATCCCAGTCAATTTCAGGTTTATTTTCAGTTTGTTGGGATGGCCCTGCATCTTCAAGAGCGGGATAAATTGGGTAAGGTAAATATTTAAAGTTTCCTAATTTTGAGCGAAATGAATCAAAGTCATTTATGTGGTTAATTTTTATTCGAGAAAGGGCATCGGCATTTTTATTGGATTTGCCAGATTTGAATTCAATTTGATAGTCGTATTCCTCTAATTTGAGGCGCCATCGTGCTAGACGACTACCGGGGTCTTTTATAGAGAATAACCAAGTAAGTGGACGGTGGTCAGTTATAAGGGTAAATTTTCGGCCATATAAATAGGGTCTAAAGTGTTTAACTGCCCACACAATTGCCAAAAGTTCTCTCTCTATCGTAGAGTATTTGGTTTCTGCTTTGCACAATGTCCTAGACGCATAGGCTATCGGTAAATCCTTACCTATTGGGCCTTGTGACAAAACTGCACCGATTGCAAATGCGCTAGCATCGGTAGTTAAAAGAAATCGTTCTTCAAAGTTTGGGTATATCAATATCGGAGTAGAGGTAAGAGCATTTTTTAATTCTTGGAATGACTTTTGACATTCGGAGTCAAAATTAAATGGGACATCTTTTTGTAAAAGTTTTGTCATTGGTTTGGAAATTTTAGCGAAGTTCGGTATAAATCTTCTGTAGTAACCAGCGAGTCCCAAAAAGGATTTTATTTCCTTTTGGTTCGTAGGTTGAGGGAATTTTTGGACGCATTCAATTTTTGCCGGAAATGGCTTAACGCCATCTTCCGTGTTTAAATGTCCAAGGTAGGCGACTTCTTTTCTCAAGAATTCGCACTTGTCTGGCTGAAGTTTTAAGTTAGCTTTTTGAAGTCTCTTGAATACTTCTGTTAAGCGGGTAATATGTTCTTGAATTGTCGGTGAATAGACGATGATGTCGTCCATATAGACAAGACATCGCTCGTTTTGAATTCCAGCAAGGACATTGTCCATGACCCTCTGGAATGTTGAAGGTGCATTTTTTAGACCGTACGGCATTCTGAGGAATTCGAAATGTCCGTTTTCAACTGTGAAGGCGGTCTTTGGTATATCTTCAGGCATTATTTCAATTTGATGAAAGCCTGATGCAAGATCTAGTGTCGTGAAATATTGACACTTACCAAGCTGGTCCAATAAATCTCCAATGTTTGGTAACGGGTATTTGTCGTCTACAGTAACCTCATTCAGTTTTCTGTAGTCTACGACAACACGCCATTTTTGTTTACCTGATGCGTCGAGCTTCTTGGGCACAACCCACACGGGCGATGACCATGGAGAATTGCTGGGTTGTATAATGTTTTGTGAAAGCATTTTATTGATCTGATCTTTCACCTCTTGTTTATGAATTTGGGGATAGCGATATGATTTTACATAAGTGGGCTTAGAGTTTTGCGTATCTATGGAATGTTTTATTTCGTTGGTGAAAGTAAGTATGTCTCCTTCTAAATAAAAAATGTCAGAAAAATCATGACAAAGTTGGGAAATTAAGTCTCGTTCTTCTTCATTAAGATGATCAAGTCTTAGTTGATTTTTTAATTCCGATGTTCTATCGGTGCACATTTCTTGGGTAGTTAGTTGAATATTATTTACAGTATTTATTTCATATGGTTCTAAGTTAAGTTTTGAAAATGTTACAGTTTTAGGTATACAATTAACATTTAATACGGAAACAAAAAATTCTCCTTTTTCATTTATTTTAACTAATGCGTTTGGTAGTTTAACTTTCTCTACTTCTTGACCTACCAGTATAGCATCAGTATTAACTAAATCGCATTTTAGTTTAAATATTTGTTCAGTCCTAGGTTCAATGGAAATTGTATTTTTGTAAATTTGTGGAAATTGGTTTTCGATTGAAATATTGGTAGTTTCATTATCTGTTACTTTAAATAATGGTACAATTTTGAAATCAGTAATAAGTTGTTTATTTTTTAGATCAACTATACAATTATAATGTTTAAAAAATCCATGCCTAATAATCCATCAAAATCAATATCTAAATTACAAATGAATACTCTGTGTGGATCGTTAGGTTTAAATGGAATAAGGGTTGATTCGTTAACTCTTATTTTTTGGTTCGTTATACCTTGAATAATTACATTTTCAGGGGATCGATTTCTATAATTTTCGCAAGTTTTGGGTTTGAAAATTGATAATCCAGCACCTGTATCAATTAGAATTTTATAAGTGTTTGTTCTGTCTTTAATATAGTATAAGTTTTTAGAATTTACCGGTAAGGTATTTTTTACATGAACATCTGTTCTGGACTGTTCAAACTCATGGTTTGAATTTGTGAACTGAGGTCTGGGATCGACAAATTTGAAGTTTGGTCGTTTAGCGGATCTGGGGGTTTCGTTTGTAAAGGGCCTTGACGAAAATCCTGATAATAATCATGATTTGGATTTAGGAGGTTATCAGAATCAAAATTATAAACATTTTCATTATTATAATTAAAGTTGTCTTGTTCGATATGGCTATAATCGAAAGTTTCGTCTTCATTCGTATTGCAAACTGGTACACCATTATCAGAGTTAGGATCACTATCAGCAGTATAATAGTTTTCCTCTATTTCACTATTAACAGTATAATAGTCAGGAGCACTGGGGTTAATTTCTTGGTAATATTCTTGATAATCAAGTGAATTATCGGAGTATTGTTCTTGATTTTCATAATAATTTTGACTATCATCTGTATAATAGTCATAACTGTTATGAGAGTGTTTGTTAAAATCACGATTTCGATTGAAATGAAAAGTTCTTTGTTGATTAAAATTTGTGTTGGGTCGATTTCCCGGTGGTCCTTGAGGTCTAAAACTTGGATTTGGTCTAATTACAGATGGGCGATTTTGATTTTGTTGGTTATTTTGAAATTGTGGCCTTTGTTGAAAATTTTGGCCTGTTTGGTTATGTGAATTAGGAGTTTGATTTGGTCTAAAGGAACCCTGAGCTAAATTTTGAGATTGTCTTTGACGTGTGAGACACTCATTTATAGTATGTCCTATTCTATGACAAAAATTACATTGTTTTGGTGAATTTTGGCTAAATCTACGAGTAGGTATATTATTTGTATTACGATTAGTCTGAGGTTTGTGGTTTTCATAGTAAGTTAATTGAAGTTCTCTTCTGATTCGTGAAATAGCTGATAAAACACTTATTGGATTACTAGCTCTAACAATTTGACCGATTTTTGGATCTAGACCGGTTAATAAAGTATTTAAAGTTAATGATTCTATAAGACGTGTTTGTGCTACTTTTTGATCTATTGTTAAATGCTGTTGTTTACTTATAGCTGAATACATTTTTGCTTCCAGAGTTTGTAATCTCGAAACAAAAATTAAAGGCGATTCGTTTGGTAGTTGTTTCATTCTTTGAAGATCTTGAATCAATGAATTTAAGTCGCGAGTATCTCCAAAGTGAGTATTTAATAAAGTTTTAATTTCTTCCCAATTTGAAGGGTCGCGTGAATTAACTAATTCAGCGGCTCTTCCTTTAAGTTTGTTTTTAATATGAAGAGTTAAAAGTACTTTTTGGTCGTTGCCGGCCATTCTGTAAGCTGTTTTACAAGCATTTATAAAAGTATTTAAGAAAATTTGATTACCGTCATATTCCGGAATTATTGAAAATATTTCGGATAATCTGTAAGGCTCTAGATTCGACGCTTGATCGGTTTGAGCAACTGGAGTATTAGCATTGGCATTAGCGTTTGTTGCACTACGTGTTTCAGGCATTTTGCTTTATATTAAAATGATTGTATTCAAAATAAAAGTAAATTATGACAATAGAACTTGGTAAAAATAAAAAATAAATTGCAAAATATTAAATAAAAATAAAACGAGATGATTCTTACGTAAATATATTCATTCCTTCCTTGGCAGCTAAAATCCTTATCCGTGAGCTTTGCTACACCTGGTTAGCAGTTTGCGTGTTCCTGGTGCCGGAGAGACCGTCTGCTTCTTGAAGATCTGGAGCTGGTACTTGAAAATTCCTTAAAGGTTTAGGAACCACCACACTTAGTTAGGCAATCCTTGTTCTAAATGTGTTTAGGAATCCTACTGACTGCGCCACTGTTATATTCACAAATTCACGTTAAACTTTTTAAAAACAATTTTTATTGAGTTACACAGTTTTATGTTATATAAAAAGAAGTAATAGGTTGAAATTATAATTGTAACTAACTATTTTACATAAAGTCAAGGAATTTATAGAATTTGTTAAATCAACGTCAGCGTTTATTTTCATGGAGAATTCGATGTAGCGTCGCTCCCATGAAAGTGCAGAAATCATTATTTTTCTGTAACATAATATTTGTGTTACTTAATGTGTTTATTTTATAAAAACGCAACGTAGCATCGTTCTCATGAAAATACGGAAATCGTAATCTGATGTTTGACATTGCGTAACATTACTTAAACATAAGCGTTTTTTCGTATATAACATACATGACCCTCAATGTCATCATCCAACAAATCCACTTCCTTCTCTACAAGATATGCACGAGACAAAGCATCTGCTAAAAGCAAGTCTTTTCCGGGCTTATAGCGCAACTCAAAATCAAATTTTTGAAGTTGTAACAACATTCTCTGCAACCTTGCAGGACGTTTATTCAACGGCTTTTTGAAAATGGAAATAAGTGGTTGATGATCTGTTTCAACAATTACCCTACGACCAAAAATATACTGATAAAATTTAGTTAATCCAAAACAAACAGCATACAACTCTTTTTCGATTTGTGCGTACCTCGTCTGAGTGTCTGTTAATGCCTTTGAGGCATACGCACATGGAAGATTATTCTGCCGAAGACAAGCTCCTACTCCTGATTTTGAGGAGTCTACTGAAATAACTGACTGTTTATTTATATCAAAAAATTGTAAAACCGGATTTGTTGTGAGAGTTTCTTTTAAATCTACAAAAGCTTTTTCTTTGTCCTCATCCCAAATGAATTCATTTTCCTTTTTTAATAAACTTCTAAGGGGCTCAGTTTTATCTGAAAAGTTTTTTATAAACCTACTCACATAAGTAAGCATACCTAAAAGTCTTTGTATGTCCTGTTTATTTTTAGGACATGGCATTTCTGAAATTGCTTTAATTTTAGAATTGTCTGGACTAATACCTTTATTATTTATTATATGACCCATGTACTTAATTTCTTTTTGTCCAAACTTGCATTTGTTTAAATTGAATTTAACATTATTTTTCCTAGCAGTATCCAAAACTTTTTTTAATCTCAGATCATGTTCTTGTTTATTTCTACCCCAGATGATTAAATCATCTATATAAATATCAGAACCTTCAATTTTATCAAAAATACTTTTAAAGCGTTCTTGAAAAATTTCAGGAGCACACTTTATACCGTAAGGCAATCGTAAGAATTTGTACCTACCATATGGGGTTCCAAATGTACAAAGCTTTGAACTCTCGTCATCTAATGGGATCTGATAGAAACTACTTGTAGCATCTAAAGTACTAAAAATAGTTGCTCCAGCTAATTTACTGGACACTTCTTCAAATGTAGGAATTCTACAATATTCTCTTTTAATTACATTATTTAGATCCTTAGGATCCAGACATATTCTTAATTTACCATTTGGTTTACGTACTAATACAAGAGCATTCACCCAGTCAGACGGACCCTCAACCTTTTCAATGATTTTCTCCCTTTTTAGCTCCTCTAGACTTTGCTTTAGGGGTTCCAACAAAGGAAAGGCTACCCTTCTTATTGGATTAACGACAGATTTTGCATTTGCTTCTAGACTAATGCTACATTTTTGACTAATACAACCTATGCCAGAAAATACATCTTGATATTTATTTATTACTTCTGTGTACTCATTTTGTATGTAAACTGATTCAATTCTTTTAATTAAATTTAACTTTTGAGAAGCAATCAACCCTAGAATTGCAGAAGTATTACTATTTACAATAAAAAATTCCAAATCATATGCATTATTATTTTTAAAACAACTTAAATTACATTTTCCGCAAACTTTTAATTCATCACCAGTATATGATTTTAATTTGTAATCAGATTTCTTAATAATTTTAGGAGATAATCCTAGACTTTTGAAAAGATCAAATGACAATATATTAGCCATTGCACCTGTGTCAATTTTTAATTTAATTATTTTATTATTTATTTCTAGTGTAGTTACCCATTCATTCACATTGTCATTTGTATTTACACTGTCTATAGAGCCTATAAACAAAGAATTTTCAGCATTTTCATTAATTACTTCTTCTACTTCTACTATCTCATTCACTCTTCTTTTATTCTTTTTCTTGTAGCACTTACTTTCAAAATGATTTTGAAATTTACAAAAATTGCACATCTTACCATGAGCAGGACATTTATTTACTGGATGATTTAAACCACACCTCGTACAATTATTAATAAATTTCTTACTTTCTGGATTTACATTTTTCTTTCCACGATTGATTTTTCCATTGAATTTCTCCTTCTGAACATAATCCACTGCCGCCTCATGATGTATCTCATTCATTACTTCACTTCTTTCTTTGGACATTTCCAGAATTGCACATTTTTCAATAATCTTTTCCAAACTAGTGGAATCTTCTTCTTGTAATAATTTTTCTCTAATTGATGAATTCTTGACCCCACAAATAATAACTGTTTTTGTAAGATCTTCTTGCAAAGTTCCTAGTTTACATTTCATTGCCATTTTCTTTGCTTCGGTTATAAACTGGTCTAGAGATTGTCCCCGAGTTTGCTTAAATGAGAAAAATTTGTATCGTTCGTAGGTTAAATTTTCTCTAGGCAAAAAATGTGCTTCAAACTTATCGAGTAAAGTATTAAGTTTATCTTTTTCAGCGTCAGTAAACTGAAATGTAGTATAAATTTTGAAGCCTTCTTCCCCAATGAAATGAAGAACTTGTGCACACTGAATGGCCTCATCTTTTTTATTAATTTCACTCGCAACTAAATAGTTTTCAAAACGGTACCTCCATAGCTTCCAATTTTCTGCTAAGTTTCCCGCCATTTGCATGGGTGCTACTCCTCGGCTGTCTCCCATTTTTCTTTATATTGCAACAATTTTACACCGCTGGTTTTAACTTTCTTTGTCTAACTATTCTGACTGCGCCATGTTATATTAATGTTTGTTTCTTTACTTTAGGATTTATTAATTAAACATTAACACTTGATTTTGTATTGTTCTTTATTGAGTACATACACGTGAGCCAAGGTTCGAGAACATCGCTTGACTGTCACTGCCCATGACAGCTTTCATTGCCAACTTTACATTAGTGACAGTGACTACCTTACGTACAGACGTACCTCTAAATAACATAATCCTACAGTATGGGACATTGTACATGAATTATGTCTAGAATTTTCTGAAGAATCCAAAAAACTAATAATATGCAGGGGGTTGTATTGAAAATAAGAAAGTTGGTATCGGCCACTGTCACATGACACACCCTATATAATTATTTTTTTTTTGAAAAAAATGCGCATCTAAAAATACAAATCAACGTGTCCAAGCGTTTTTCCCAACACGCTCTCATTTATTCGTTATCGAATTTATTCCATTTGACTGTTCCACACTGTAAGTGTGTGCATGAAGAAATGTTGTTATTTCAATTGTTATCTAAATTACGACTTGGGTCACCTTACCCCTTTCATATTGGAGAGTGAGGTAAATGTGACCATCTGTACGGAGCAAATGTGAACTTATATTTGTATTGAAACGAACTAGCTTCAACTTTTATTTTCAGATTGAGTCATGGTTAGAAACTACAAAAGGAAAAGCGATCGAGCAACCAAATATACTCGAGATGACGTAACGCATATAGTTGCAGAGATAAAAAGAGGTGCTTTTTCGAAATACCGGGCACATAAAGTGTTTAATATCCCAAAAACCACACTCTTCTATCATCTGACTGGTGCTAGAGGTGTAAAAAGCAAATCACAAGGTAGGCTCAAGGCAATTCCGCTCGAAGAGAAGACGAGATTAGCTGAGGGACTGAAGATCATGGAGCAGTGGGGATTTGGAATATCGAGATTGGAACTGTTCCAATTTCGATATTCGTGAATATGTGGTCCTTCGAGCAGGATGTATGGGCGGGAAATAAGTGGACTGTATTATTTTTTCTTTCTATTTGGTTCAATACATGAATTAATATCGGCAATAAAAAGTGAAGCAAACAATAAAGAAATCATATAAAAAAAGGAGGAAGCATATAACACTTACCCTTGTTATTCCAGCAGGTCTTCTTGTCGGTACCGACTGAGTATGAAGATAGGACCACGTAAATTGTAAATTCTGGGGTTACACACTTTTATTTTAATGTAAAAATGATTTTTACCACGAGCGACCACATATATCGTGCACCGTTCAAACGCTACTCTGGTCTCTTTTCAAATCTAGTTGGCGCGCGTCGAACTATGCCTTGACTTGGGGGGCAATGCTAAATGCTTCCAAAATTTACTTAAAAATAATTGCCGTGGGGATTGAACACCCTCAGGAAGGACATTCAGACAGTATAATCAAAGAAATGGTTACGGCAGATACGTAGATTACAATAAATTTAATAATTAGAATAACCGCAATAATAACGAAAGAATATGCAAAATAGAAGAGAAAATTGAAGAAATGAGCAGACAAATAGCACAGCTAAAGAAGGAAAACTACGAATTAAGGATGGAAAATATGGATCTAAAGGAAAAAACACAGGTATTGGAAGGAAACATGATACAGACCCAGAAAAATTTTAGAGAGAAGAATTTGATAATACATGGTATAGAAGAAGGCAACGAAGAAGATGAGGAACAACTAGAAAATAAATTAGAAGATGTAATGAAAAAGGTTAATAATACAGTAGATGTTAAATCAGATATTTTGAAATGTAAAAGAATAAGAAATAAAAACAGTAACACTAATAGGCCAGTACTAATAATGATGAAAGATATGAATAAGAAAGTAGAAACTTTGGAAGGAACGAATAAATTAAAAGGAACAAAGATATATATTGATAAAGATTACCCAAAAGATATACTGGAACAGAGAAAACGGCTAATAAAATATATGAAACAGGCGAGAGAAAGTGGAGCTAAAGCTAAGATAATCGATAATACATTAATGATAACTGATAACGTATATAGTCTACAAGAACTAGAAGAAACGAAAAATCAATTAGAATTACATACAGGATGGAATAAATCAACATTTAAGGAAAATAACGAAACTAATCGGAAAATGGAAGAATGCGATTTTGAAATACAGTACGTCAAAGGTGTAGCGAATTACGCAGATAGTATATCAAGAATATCCATAGACGAACTCAAGGATTTATACATAAATAATTCACATGTCTTGGCAATCACAAGAGCACAAACGCGCAAGAACGAATAGAAAAACCTTCAGTAATAAAAGTTTTAAATAATCTAGAGGCAGATAAATTACCAATTTTACACTTTGAAAATAACCGTATCTCGCTAAGGATGAGCATTCGGATCAAAAATAAATTGAAATTTAGTGAAGCCTTATTTACCGGAATACACAACTTCGACCTAGGACGAACGTTGGAGAAGCTTGAGGAGCTGTCGGTAAAATTTGAAGTAAAAATAATGAAGATATACGCAAATGATTATATATTCAAAAAGTGCACAATAGAAGAGTTTATAGAAGAAGGGAATAAAAGGTTAAATAATATACAAGTATGTATATGCGAAGTACCAAAAACGGTACAGCAGAAAGAAGAGATCCAAAAGATTCTGGAAAGATATCACAATGATCCAATGTTTGGAGGACATGTAGGAAACAATAGATTATTAATGAAACTGAGAGCAAATTTTAGGTGGAAAAACATGGAGAAAGATGGAAGGAAGTATGTAAAGAATTGCCATGAATGCCAAGTGAATAAAGCACAACCTAGTCATAAAGAAAAATTTGTCATCACGGACACATCTATAAAACCGTTTGATATAATTTACATAGACACAATAGGTCCTTTTGTAGAAAGTAACAACGGGAATCGTTATCGTATAAAAATATTATGCGAATTAACAAAATACGCGGTCATGATACCGGTCATTAACAAAGAGGCAACCACAATAGCAAAAGCTATATTTGACAATTTTATACCAAACTATGGATTGATGAAAGAGATAAGGACAGATCAAGGAACGGAATACAAGAATGAAATAATGAAGAACTTAGCGGAACTTTTAAAAATAAAACATAATTTTTCAACGGCATACCACCATGAAGCGATAGGCAGTTGTGAAAGATTACACAAAACGTTTAATGACTATATAAGAAACTTTATCAAAGATTCTAGGGATAACTGGTGCGAATTTGTAAAAATGTTTGCATATTGTTATAATACACCTAAGACGTATCACGGATACACTCCTTTTGAGTTATTATACGGTAGAAAACCCAATATACCAGAATTTTTAAATGTAGAAATAGAACCATGTTACAATCCTGAAAGGTACGATAAAGAGTTGAAATATAAGTTACAGTACGCAAATGAAAGCCAAACAGTTTTTGATCAAAAATAAGTTAATTAGAGTGAATAATAGTGAAAAGGAATCTTCACCCGTAAACTTTAGGGTAGGAGAGTCAGTTATTTTAAGAAATGAGGAAAGAAATAAGTTCGATCCACATTATTTAGGTCCGTTTAAAATAAAAGGAGTAAATTGCGAGATTGCATCTCAAAACAATAAAAAACAAATCGTTCATAAAAATCGGTTGTATAAATACCATAACTACAATATTTGTAAATAAGTGAAGTGTGACAATAAACAAACAAACAGTGTTTAATAAACAAAACAATTAGTGAGAACTATTAACGTTATAGGTAGTGTCGAAAACTTATCGACGATAATTTTTCTTTCCCAAGAGGAGATGATGTGATGATCCCAAAAAGACATTGTTAGATTTGTGTAAACAATAATTTCAAATATCGATAGCGGCCAGTGAACTGACAAGGACAGTGAAATAGATAACAAACACGTCCGCTTTGTAAATATCGTATTCGCACGACCTACAAAGTCAAGAATACCGGGCAGTGACTGTGTTAGCTTTAATAATTTCCTATAAATAGATAGTTCAATATTTTGAGGATGATTCAGTATTATTGTTATAAATAGTACAAACGTATGTATTGTGTGCTTAGATCATATATACTACCGTGGATCAGGCAACAGCCGTAAACTCTGTTTCCAACATATTCACAACGTACTTCTACCATCCTTGTTTGACACTCACAAGTTTCTAACTTTGCTTCTTTGTTTTGGAGCCTTTGACTATTTTGACGTACATAGTGAGCGCCAAATTTAAATAACCATGTTTCAAATCTAGATTTTGAAATGACTTCTAAGAAGGTGGAGGTTCTCGTTCGGTTGTATTTTTGTGATGCTTCTGTTATTTTTAAACCGTTTTGGAAAATTCTTTCTTTCATATGGAAGAAAATATTTCAAAACATTGGTTGAGTAGTTTTGGTTTTTAAATCAAAATAAATACAATAAGCAATATCATCTAACTAAATAAAATTGCGTATTTTTGATTTCACGTCTCATTTGATTAATTTTGGTTTATTACTTTAGTACATTGAACTATTATAAAACAGAACTATGGACCAAAACTTACAAAAGGTTTTGAATTCGATTATTTTTTTCAAAGCTTTTAAGTATATTTAATATATGAACCTGTTTACTCAAATTGTGAAAATTATTGGAATAAAACTAGAAATTGTTTATAAGATACATCATTTTATGTTTGAAACATTTCACATTTAATTCGTTCATGAAACATCAAACTTATTTCTAACTCTACAATCCCACAATTTTTTAATTTATTCTTCCAATCGATTGTTATCTTAAAATAAAAATCAATATTTGATAACTTTAAAATATCGCAAACACTAAACACTTGATAAACCCCAAAAACTACTCGCCATATTATTATTATGATGCCGATGCGAGAAAAGAACGCTATCAACATTGCCAAATATCTAAGCTATTTCTTATTTCTACTTATCCCGTACTACAAAAATAAATAGTCAAGCAACAATTTTGTACAATAATTAGTTGGTTAAAATGTATATACATTAAAATAATATTATTGAATTTAAACATAACTTTCGTAGATAATGAACAACAAAAGTTTTTTATTGAAAGTATTAAAAACGTGGAGAATAACAATAAATGTGTATGAATCTGGCAACAAGGACACAAGTTCTTAAATTGGGCGTGGTCGTACGTTCAGATTTTTAAAGCGCATGCTTAATTGGCAGACCGTAATAAAGACAAAGCTATGGTGAATTTCATACAGCAGAAGAAGATAGTGTGATTTAGTCATGTTGTACATATTGGAAACAGAAACGTGTATGTAGTTCTTATGGCATTGATGCATCCATATGATCTAAGATTGTGTGTCAATAATCTATATCTGTAGTTTATAAATATATGTTATTCCAGTGAGTTTTAAAAATGATATTATTTCCTAATCCTAAAGAATGGTTCACTAGGTAAGTGTTTCCCGAACATGAATGGCTTTATGGTTAAAGAAGTATATGAGGGGCACTTGCTAAGTAACCACCACATGGCTACCAGATAACAAAAACTCATTTTCAGGAACTGCATACGCAGCTAGTGTCAATGGATGGATGGAAACTGACATATTTTACAATTACTTTCAAAAAACGTTCATTCCCGCATTGGGACCAAATAGACCCGTATGGCTAGTATATGACGGTCATAGTACACATATTAGTATTGCACTGGTAGAACTAGCACAAAAAAATGACATCACAATAATAAAACTTCCTCCTCATACCAGCCATCTTTTGCAGCCCAGCCCTTAGATTTAGCTGTATTTAAGTCTGTAAAAGATACTTGGAACCAACAACTTGTAAATTGGCAGAGACATAATACGTGCCTCAAAATTCCAAAAAAAGAGTTCTCTCAAATGATAGGAGCTACATGGAATAATGTAAACGTGGAAATTATCAAGCGTGGAAAGCTGGTATTTATCCGTTCAACCGCCATGTCGTATCTGAAGAGAAATACCATCCTGAGAGTTTGAAGAGATGGAGAGATTTCAACAGGCTTTAAAAGACCGAACAATAGTTGTAGCTGACAACGGGACCTCAAATATTAATGTTATTACCAGTAATGGTGCTCAGTCGACAGATAACAAAACTGTGGAAAACCCGACAAGTAACATTGTTGATGCAGGTCCAAGTAGCTCAAAACTGAGTTTTGAGGAGCTTCTATTGAATACTGTAAAGCACACCAACAATAGTTTGTCAGTTACAAAACGAAAGAAGGTAGCTGCAGGTGCAGAAGTCGCGACCTCGAAAGAAGTGTTGGATAGACACCCAGTTGAGAATGAAGTAAAGGAATCAAAAGCAAAAGAAACACAACAGAGAAAAGAAAAGAGAAATGCAAAAGGAAAAAAATATGTAAAATTGCTCCAAAGTTATATGTGGACTCCGAAGACGATCTTGACCCTGAAATATGGGAAGAAGAAGAACTAGTTGTTGAAGAAGAGGAGTAAGTTGTTGAAGGTGGAGAAGAGTTAGGGAAGTCCCAAATTGCAGTGGGAAGTTGGGTCGCTGTGGAGTATAGTACCTCACAAAAACACATGAAACATTTTATCAGAAAAATTGACAATGAATGGAGAATTCGTTTTTTGAGGTATAAGAAGAATAGTAACTGTTGGAAACTGACAATAAAACTATTTATTCTTAGGAAAGAGGCCATGAAAAATGTCATGTTATGTGTAAAAGAAGAAGAATTGTTGTTAGTTTTCAAGTAAGAAAGAAAAACGTGGTTGTATTAGTTTATACGTTAGTAAAATAAAAGTTCAAAAGAATAAAACCTGGTTCACGTTATTTGTTTATTCAACAACTTAATTTAACACCAAATCCAACAGGTTATGGGCCCAGATTCGCCTAAAAGGGTGTTAAATTAAAAATTAAATAATCGACGCCGGCAAGCAACAAGCAGATAAAAAGAAAATACCCAGTGTTTGGGGTCAGTTAGTAAGGATACGACGTTCGACACACATAAAACGATGATAGGTATTGCAAAACTCAATGGAGAAAACTGGACTACATGGAAGTTTCAGGTAGAGATCACGCTTAAGTCCAAAAGATATTTTGAGATAGTAAGTGGAGCAGTACAGAGACCAGCTACAACTACAGAAGAATGGGATAGTAAAGATGCCAAAGCACAAGAAATTATAGTCTCTAGGCTAGAAGAAAAAGTAGTTACACATATTTTGTCATGCAAAACAGCAGCCGAAATGTGGACAACGCTTAAAGCAATTTATGAGCATCAATCTCAAGTAAGTGTACATGTATTGACTCAAAGATTCTTTTCATTAGAATATACAGAAGAAAAAGCAGCAGAATTTATGTCACAGTTAGAGGAAATAAAAGGCACATTAAAGTCATTGGGAGAAGAAATAAGTGACAAAATGATAATTACCAAGGTATTAATGTCATTACCCGAAAATATGAAACATTTTATATCAGCTTGGGAGTCAACACCCACAGATAAACAAACATTGACTGATCTTATGTCAAGATTAATGTTGGAAGAAGAAAGAGGTAAAAATGTAGAAAGACATACGGCATTAGCATCGACAACAAAGTTCGTCAAGTCAAGAAAAGACATAAAATGTTTTGAGTGTAATAAAATTGGTCATATGAAGAAAGATTGTCGCAGAACAAGCAAAAAGGAGTGTCATTTTTGTAAGAAACCAGGACATCTAATGCAAGATTGTTGGTTCAAGAAGAGAAAAGAAGAAGAAGAGAAAAGGAATAACAGAAAAGCAGGTGATCAAGCCCTTGTAAGTGAATCAATTCTATTAAATTGTTCTGATGATGTATTAGACAAAGTCAAATTGAAACCAGACTATTGGTGGATGGACAGTGGAGCTACAGAACACATGTGTTTCGACAAAGAACAATTCAGACTAATGGAAAAACTACCAGAAAAAAGGCAAGTTAGAGTAGGAAATGGAACACTAGTAGATGTACAAGGTATAGGTACAGTACAAGTAACAGCTTGGAATGGAAGCGAATGGGTGAGTACAGATTTAAACAATGTATTATATGTACCAGATTTGTCAGTAAATTTGTTTTCATTAAGTACTACACTGGATAAAAATTATGAAATGCATTCAAATAAAAATAAATGTGAATTAATAGATATAAAGGGTAAAGTAAGAGCTATAGCAGAAAGACAAGGAAATTTATATAAAATGCAGTTTAAACTTAAAAAATTTACCCAAAACATAGATATGCAGCCATTACAGTGTAATGCAGTCATAAGTATACATGATTGGCATAGAAAATTGGCACATATTAATTTTGATCAAGTAAAGAAGGTTTTAAAAAGAAATAATATACAATTCACTGATGATCCAAAACCATTTTGTGAAATATGTCTTGCTGGTAAACAGCGTAGACTTCCATTTTCAGTTAGTGAATCAAGAGCAGAGAATACTTGTGAACTTATACATAGTGACTTATGTGGTCCTATTGAAGCTGAATCACTTGGTGGGGCAAAATACTTTTTATTATTAAAAGATGATTATTCTGGATATAGATATGTCTATTTTTTAAAGAATAAATCGGAAGTTGAAAGAAACATAGAAAACTTTATAGCTATGGCAGAAAATGTTACTGGAAATAAGATAAAAATATTAAGAACAGACAACGGTTTGGAGTTTGTAAATGAAAAGATTTTAAAAATATGTAACAAAAAAGGAATAGTTCACCAAAAAACTTGTATATATACCCCTGAACAGAATGGTAGAGCAGAAAGAGAAAATAGGACAATAGTAGAATCTGTAAGAACATTATTACAGAGTTCTGGCCTGAGTAAATCTTTTTGGGCTGAGGCAGCAAATACTGCAATATTTTCAATAAATCGTGCAGGAAAAAGCCCACAAAAGGATCAAACACCGTTTCAGGCATGGTACAAAAAGAATTGTAATGTTGAAGTTTTCAAAGAATTTGGATCAAAAGTTAGTGTACACATTCCGAAACAAAAACGTAGAAAGCTAGATGCTAAAAATGAAATTGGAATTTTTGTGGGATACTCAGAAGAAGTTAAAGGTTATCGAGTATACTTCCCAAACAAAAATAAGGTACAAATACACAGAGATGTGGTCTTTATTCCCGAGATAGAAGAAAAAGGGACACATATAAGGGATGATAACAAAATTGTATTATTAGATTCTGAAAATGAGGATGAAGACGTAACCGAAAATGATGATCATAATGTTATTCTTGATCCTGAAATTGAAATATTAAGAAATTCGGAGGAACCAGAAGAAGATACTTCATCGGAAGAAGAAATTTCTGGAGAAGTGACAGTGAGAAGTGGAAAACGTGAAATTAAGAAACCAGCATGGATGCAAGATTATCATATGAGTGAAGCTGATATGTGCTTTTACTCGAATGAAGAAGAGCCAGTTACTCTCGAAGAGGCAGTGTCCGGTAAAAATAGTGTGCAGTGGAAAAAGGCTATGGAAAAAGAGCTGATCGTGCTTCGCGAAAATAATACGTGGAGTGAAGTGCCGTGGCCGGTTAATAAAAAGGTTATAGAAAGTAAATGGGTTTTTAAAATAAAAAATGAAAATGATTTTAAAGCGCGCTTAGTGGCTCGTGGTTTTCAACAAGAAAGCAGTGATGATTTGTATGATATTTATGCCCCAGTGGCAAAATTAACAACCTTTAGAATCCTTCTTGTAGTTGCAATTAAGTTATGTAAACCTATTCATCAAATGGATGTACGAAGCGCATTTCTTTATGGAGATATAAATGAGGAGGTATTTATGACTTTGCCAAGTAAAAATAGAGAAAATAGTAAAACTGTTTGCAAACTTAATAAGTCGATTTATGGTTTAAAGAAAAGTCCTAAATGTTGGAATACTACTTTTGATAATTTAATGAAAAGTGAGGGTTATGTTAGATCAGAAAATGATCATTGTTTATACTCAAAATGTACAAATGATAGTAGATTATATATCTTGATTTATGTTGATGACTTATTAATTTTGGGAACAAACAGACAAGAAGTTAACAATTTAAAAGTTTTGTAGAGTAACAATTTTTGTATGAAAGATTTAGGAATTATCTCTCAGTATTTAGGTATAACTGTTAGACAAAATTTGGATGAGTATTTAGGTAAACTGTTAGACAAAATTTGGATGAGGGATATACTGAATTAAGTCAGGAAAATTATTTAAAGAAAATTTTACAGAAATTCGGCATGCAGGATTGTAAACCTATTAATACCCCGATTGATGTAAATACTGATTTTAATTTTAAGAATACAGAAAATGATCCAGACTTACAAAAGCTTTGCAGACAAATTATTGGAAGCCTAATGTATGCAGTTCAAGGTTGCAGACCAGATTTATGTGAATGTGTTAGTCTGTTAAGTAGATATCAAGATAAGGCAAACAATAATCTGTTAAAGGCTTTGAAAAGAGTATTGAGATATGTAAAAGGGTCTCTAGATCTTAAGTTAATATTTAAACCAGATAATATGAATAATTTATGTGGATTTGTAGACTCTGATTGGGGAGGGGACATTTATGATAGAAAATCAACATCTGGTTATGTTTTCAAGTTACTAAATTGTACAATTCTATGGGCAAGTAGAAAACAGCAATGTGTTTCAATATCATCGACAGAATCAGAGTATATAGCCCTAAGTTTAGCAGTTAGTGAGGCTTGTTGGTTAGTAAAAGTTTTAAAAGATTTTTGTTTATTTGATTTAGATGAACCCATTATAATGTATGAAGATAATCAGTCAGCAATTAAAGTGGCAACTAATCCTGAAAATAATAAGAGATTGAAACATGTTGATGTGCGTTTTTATTTTATCAAAGAGAAGATAGATAATGGCTTGGTGAATATTGTTCACATTAAGAGTGAAGACCAATTGGCTGATATGTTTACCAAACCATTAGCTAGAATTAAGTTCGAAAAATTTAGAAAAGATTTAGGATTGCTACCTAAATAGTCTTGTTTTCGTTGTATTATTACCGCGTTATTTGCTTTGCCATTTAACATTAAAATTAAACTTGTTATTAATAAGTGTAAGAAGAATAAAATAATTTTATTGAAAGGGGGTGTTGGAAACTGACAATAAAACTATTTATTCTTAGGAAAGAGGCCATGAAAAATGTCATGTTATGTGTAAAAGAAGAAGAATTGTTGTTAGTTTTCAAGTAAGAAAGAAAAACGTGGTTGTATTAGTTTATACGTTAGTAAAATAAAAGTTCAAAAGAATAAAACCTGGTTCACGTTATTTGTTTATTCAACAACTTAATTTAACACCAAATCCAACAGTAACAGCTTCTTCTGGCCTGATATAGAAGACACATCGGATATGATAGTCGAAGCAGATATTGTAAAAATGTTGCCTGAACCCATGAAAGACAGAAGGGACCACTTGACTTTCAGATCCAATTTTGCAAGACTGAACCTTTAAATTTTCAAAAGTTTGTAACTTTCTTATTAATAAAAATATTAAAATTGTGCAAACACCAAAAAATTTGTCTCTCCTTGTATTATCCAATCATTCACATTTGCCCCAAACATAAAACAGTTTGACTAAGCTGAACTTCATTGTCACTCTTACCCCAAATAAACGGGAAAGTGTGACCGTGACCATGTTGTTTTTAAAAATATGGATAACTTCTATATATGATGTTATAAAAATACCTACATTTGGAAGTATGTAGTCAAGTTCCTAAAGACCATAGGTAACAAATAGGAGGTATTTACCTACCTCCAAAATATTTTTTAATGTATCATAAAAATCAACTCGTTGAAAACTAGGTCACACTTCAACGGGTTTACTTTAACGGAGTTACAAATTTTTCAAAAAACTGCACATTGGCAAGGTTTTCCCGATTACAAGACTGCAAAAAATCTGCTAAAGACTGAAATCAAAGCATTAAAAAGGCGAGCTTGGCAAAACCTTTGCAATGACCTCGAAGACGACATATTTGGCCAGGGATTCCAAATAACAAGAGCTCATTTGCATAAAATTCCGGCTCGTGATGAAATGTCAAGAGAGGAAAGGGAGAGATATTTTAAGGAGTTGTTTGTCACCAACTACCCAAATGGAAAACAGCGACAAAAAGAACT
This sequence comes from Galeruca laticollis, assembly GCA_963921935.1. Classification (NCBI taxonomy): domain Eukaryota; kingdom Metazoa; phylum Arthropoda; class Insecta; order Coleoptera; family Chrysomelidae; genus Galeruca; species Galeruca laticollis. The sequence goes on along the minus strand of OY998181.1, from coordinate 161,105,075 downwards.
AACTGTGATATGCTCAAACACCAGGAAATATTGGATGCCTGTGATAGTATCAAGGTTGGCAAAGCCCCAGGCCCAGATAATATACCATCTGTGATAATAAAATCTGTGATTAATAGTAATGTCCAATTTTTTGTAAATTTTTATAATTCGTTTTTAACCAGGCAGTGTTTTCCAGGAGAATGGAAAAGAACCAAGCTATCGCTTATCGAGAAACCAAAAAAGTCACCTGACGACCCTGAAAAATATCGCCCAATCTGCTTAATAGACGAAATTGGAAAAGTCTACGAAAGACTCTTAAATACCCGGTTGATTGCGGAATTGCAAAACAAAATTAACGGCTTCCACGAAAACCAATTTGGATTCCGTAAAGGACGGTCTACTTCATATGCAATGGAAAAGATTCAAGACATGGTAGCAGCAAACAACGGAAAACATTGTGCATTAATCTTTGTGGATGTTAAAAATGCGTTTAACACCGCATCCTGGACAGTTATCAGCGACCAGCTTAACAGAATAGGGGTGAGTGCATACCTTAAGAACATTTTAAATTCCTACATGGATAAAAGAGTAATTATCCTGAAGAGGGACCTTGAAAGACAAGTTTTTGGTGGTGTTCCACAGGGCTCGGTTCTCGGCCCTAGTATGTGGAATATTCTATATAACGAAGTGATGAACCTTCCAACGCCAAGTGGAGTTGTAATATTGTGCTATGCCGACGATCTAGCGGTATTCGTAGCTTCTCGGACCTCGAACCAAATGATTGATAAGGCAAACCATACTCTTGATCTTGTATTTCAGTGGATGACTCAACATCATCTAGAGCAGTGCTCCGCAACCGGTGTGCCGCGGCACACTGGTGTGCCGTAAGCCGACTTGAGGTGTGCCGCTCTTTCAGACAATACGAATCAGATTCGCATTGTAGCGAGACCCGCGAAAAATAAAGCAATCTGACAACAGCGCCGATGGTAAACGTCTATCCGTCTATCGGCGCGGCGCGGCGGCTTGATTCTCGAAGGCGACTAAACTAGAAAGATCCGTGCCGTTCGAGGCGCGACTCGATGTTTTCCTGAACATCGCCGCTGCCTATATAAGCGCGCCTGTCGTCGCTCAGAGACTCAGAGAGAGTCGAATAGTCAAGTGAATCAGATAAATACGCGGGCAAACAAATAAATCGTAGAGTGAAATAAATAGTGAATCGCTATATAAATAAATTCTTGTGCCTTATAAATAAGTGAATATAAATTAGTTATAATTAGTTAAGTGTTATTTTTAGAGTTCCTGTTTTCTTTTTTACGTTGTTGGCCATATTGTGTCTAAATAAATTAAATTAAACTGGACTAAGTTTTGTTGCATTATCTACTTTTATAAATAACTATAGTGCTTCAAATATGGATAAATTTTTGCTGAAATCACGAGCAGATGACGAAGAACCTAGCACAAGCTCCAGCATAAGTGCTGCAAAAAGAGCAAAAAAGGTGCTGAAAAGGAAGTACAATCAAGACTACCTTCGATATGGTTTCACTTGGTGTGGCGACGAAGCGGCTCCAAAGCCTGAATGCGTCATTTGCGGTGAACAGTTGTCAAATGAAGCAATGGTACCCAGCAAACTAAACCGTCATTTGATCACAAATCATCCCAGTTGCGTCAAAAAAGACATTCAATTTTTCCAACGGCGCTTGGATCAAAATAAGAAACAAAAGCAGTTTATGAAATCGGCGGTTACGGTTTCTGAAAAGGCTTTAGAAGCAAGCTACCTTGTTGCAAAATTAATTGCACAACAAAAAAAACCGCACACTATCGGTGAAACGCTTATTAAACTAGCATGCATGGAAATTGTTAGACTTATGCTTGGGCCAAACGAAGTTAAGGACGTGAGTAAAGTTTCTTTGTCGGCCGATACTGTTAAAAGACGTATCCAAGATATGTCAAGTGATATTTTGGGAACACTAATTAAAAAAATCATTTCGGCTGGAATTTTTGCGCTTCAAATCGATGAATCAACCGATATTAAAAATAAAGCACAACTGATGGCTATTGTACGTTTCGTTGACGAGGACTCTATTAAAGAACATTATTTATTTTGTAAGGAGGCTCCAGAGAGAACTACCGGTGAACAAATTTTCCAAGTAACTGATAATTTTTTTAAAATACATAATATTCAGTGGACCAATTACGTTGCTATTTGTACAGATGGTGCTGCTGCAATGATGGGCAGTAAGAAAGGTTTTGTATCTTGTGTAAAACAAAAAAATCCGTCAATACAAATTACACATTGCTGCATACATCGAGAAGCATTGATGGTCAAAAATTTGCCCGAACAGCTTTCGATCACAATGAATGAATGTATTAAGATCATAAACATAATTAAATCGAGAGCCTTAAATTCGCGAATCTTTGGAATACTCTGTGAAGAAATGGGAAGCGAACATGAATCCTTACTGTTTTATAAAGAAGTTCGTTGGTTATCCCGAGGAAAAGTTTTAGCTCGACTGTTTGAACTTCGCTACGAAGTGCGTGAGTTTCTTTCAAGTCAAGATATGTACGATCTATGCCAGCACCTTCATGATGAATACTGGATAGCCAAACTTGCATACATGGCTGATATATTCGAACATCTGAATGAACTTATTAAAAAAATGCAAGGTCGGAATGAAAATATATTGACGTGCTCCGATAAATTACAAGGGTTCAAAAAGAAACTTGAACTTTGGCAGGAACAGTTGCAAAAAGGATGTCTAGAAATGTATCACAGGACCAACCACAGTACGATCGAAAACAAGCAGTTGATTGTGGATTTGGCCCAACAACATTTAAGTATGCTTCAACAAAAATTTGAATACTATTTCCATTCTATCAACACGGAACAATACAATTGGATTCGAAATCCTTTCGCAACCAATGCAATAAGTTCCACGGAAGCACTGCCATTGCAAACTCGAGAGGAGTTCACAGAATTAAGTAATGATATGACCCTAAAACTTAAATTCGACGAAGTTCCGTTAGATGTTTTCTGGATTTCCATCAAGACAGAATATCCACGCATCTCCGACAAGGCCATCTTCACACTACTTCCGTTTTCCACAACATATTTATGTGAGCAAAGTTTTCCAACGCTTGTATTAATTAAAAATGATAAACGGTCATGCTTAAAAGATCTTGACCAAGAAATAAGAGTTGCGCTGTCTAAAATTGAGCCGAATATAAAACTTTTGTATTCAACGAAGCAAGCGCAGGTATCACATTAATCAGTCATCATCATGTCAAAATATTTATTACTATTGACGTGTCAACAGAAGTAAATTTAGTATACCTACCTGTCCTACCTAGTATTTAGTATAGTTCTCATGTATGCACCTATTTGTATTTTTCATTCTATCTGAATAATAAAAAAGAATAAAAAAAAAATATGTATTATGTCCTGAGTGAAAATTTTGATGCCCCAAATCTGAAAGGGGCTTCTTCACATTTTAAAACAATAAAAAAAACTAAGGTAGTTTGGACATCCATAAATAATTAGTATACATGGAGTGAACTGACCCCCGACCTAGCTACGCCACTGCTATAAATATATTTTAGATTTTGGTGTGCCACGAAATTCTAGGGAGCAGTTTGGTGTGCCTCAGATGAGGAAAGGTTGCGGATCACTGATCTAGAGATTGCTCCTGAAAAAACCGAAGCTATTCTTCTTAGCTACAAAAGAAAGACCGATGCGATAAAATTTAAAATGCAGAGCCAAGAAATAAAACCCCAGGGAACAGTCAAATATTTGGGATTCCACCTAGATCGAAGGCTAAATATGACAAACCACATCCGAGAAACCTGTCTGAAGGCTGAGAAAACAATAAAGGCTCTAAATTGTCTTTTACCAAATATAGGAGGACCAACAGCACCGAAGCGGCGAATTCTGGCGATGGTGTGTCAAAGTGTAATCTTATATGGTGCGCCAATTGGGCCCTTAAGACATATTTAGAAGTCAATAAAATGAGACTTATGAAGACACAGCGAAGCATTGCGCTTAGAGTCTGTTCTGCTTACTGCACCGTTTCAGGTGCATCTGCAATGGTTATTGCTGGTCTCATTCCGCTGCACCTTTTGGCGGAAGAGAGGAGGAGAATATTCCACATGGCTGGTGTAGCTTCTGTTACCCAGAAACAGATAGAGAGGGAGATGACTCTGCAGCAATGGCAAGAAGAGTGGCAGAGCGGCCCTGAAACTTGGACCAGACGCCTTATCCGGAATATTCGACCTTGGCACAATAGGAAATGGGGGACAATATCCTACCATCTTACTCAGTTCCTCTCAGGCCACGGTACTTTCGGCACTTTTACTTTTAAAATTAAAAAAAAGAGAGACGAAAGTTGCATATGCTGCGGGGCAGCTGTAGATGACCCAAATCACACTGTCTTCGAATGTCCTCAATGGACAGAGAAGCGCCAAGCAACGTCATTGACAAGATGCTTAAATGTGAAAATGGGTGGAATAAGGTAACAGATTTTATGTGATAAGCGCAAAAGAAAAAGTTGAGTTACGAGTACAGGAAAATGCAGAATATTAGGCAATATTCCTTTCTTTCTTGAGGAGATGTCCTAACTGCGGGTGGCCCAAGAAGGAAAGTGCAAGTTCTTAAAAGAGGAAAGGGTTTTAGTGGGTCGGGGGCCACCCCATCCCCACACTCCCCCAAGCGCCGAAATACCAATGCCTGGGGGGTCTGCTAGCAGATTTCCTAAACCTCTTTGAAAAAAAAGGGTTTTCCCGATGTTCTCCTTAAGTAAATGTCCAATCGAGTTGTTCAGCCTCTCATTTTCTTTGCATTTCTATTCTCTACAATTTCTCTATTGACACCATCACAATCACCCTGACAGTTTCAATTTTATAAGCAAAAAACTAAAAAAAAATCGATTTTTTGCATAAAATTGTTAATAACAAAGTTATGAATAATAAAGTTGAGTGAAAAACATCTCACAACATCATATGAAACTATTCTATAAACAATGGCGCATCTGGTTTTAATCTAACACTTTTTACACAAAATGCTCCCTCCAAATCTCTGAAGCTTAGCTTATTGTACAGCCCATGGAACAGAAAAGTCGATACAGAAAAATGTTTATTGAAAGTTTGTTCTTGTCTGATGAATCCACGCCTGTAGCACAGTTTTGCAAGTCTACTGTAATAAAGATGACATTTTCAATGTTACCAATGCATAAATGATTTACCTGTGTCAAATCTAAAGAACAGCTGGAATAAACTTTGGCCTCAACAAAAAGTAATTTCAGTGGATTTTATCTTAATTCTGATTTCCATGATTACCCAACCAGATCTGGAAAACTTACGGCCACCGAAACATGAAACCTCATTGTTTGAAAAAAGTCCTGTATATAAAGGAATTCAATTCCTTAATCATTTGCCCAGCTGTATAAGATGTGAGAGCGATTTCAATGTGTTCAAACAAAAACTTAAAAAATTTTTAATTGTCGAATGTTTCTATGATGTGTCAGAGTTTTTAAGCAAACGATTTTAATTTAAGTGGTCGTTTTCAATGTAACATCCTCTTCTCTGTTTGACCTGTCCTATATCATGTACTATGATCAAAAAGGATGAATAAAGTATTATTATTATTATTATAAGTGAAGAATCTCAGAATGTGTGCAATAATTTACAAATCTGTACAAATTTGACGTCAGAAGAAGTATCAGAGTGTGACAGATTGGACAGGGGGTAGAGGGTTTCAAACTTTGAGTGATGACAAAATTGTTGACAGGGTAAGTGCCACCGAAGAAGAAGGGGCTGATGAAGACGAGTGTTCAAACCACGATGAGAAACAAACTATTAGCCACTCAGAGACTGAAATAATGCTGTCCAAGTGTATAAAATGGTATGAAAGTAAAGAAGAGGTAAATGAAATGCAGATACTTACAACTGCTCCAGGAAATACGATATATTGCCACAGTGAAAGCTCGAGCATCAAAGAGGCAGAAAAAAATGACTGACTATTTCCAAGCTACATGAACTATTTCACCAGTAAGTTTATTATACTGTACATTTTTTGCCACATTTGTAACTACAGTATATATGTTTTTATCATGCAATAAATAGTTTAATTTGCTATTACAATAATTTTTAATTTCTATTCGCTTTGAAATATATTACATTACTATAAGTGATATCTGTCTATTATATAATTGATTGAGGTTATGTTTTGGAAGAATGAAACAATGTTTCTATTATCCGTCTATCCTGTAAACCAGGCCTTTTTTAAATTAAAAATAAAATATAAATAAAATGGCGTGTGATGCCACTTGCGATAGATAGAAGGTCATAGCCAGCTTATAATTTTTATCCGAACTAGTCCAAAGACTTCAGTGAGACAGAGGAGATGCTTATTCTTCTTCATGGTACCACCAAGAACCAAGGATATGGATATTTATTAAGCTGTAAATAAGGTGCTATCAGACTACGGGGCATTCAATAAATGTTACTACCCAGTGATACTCTGTATTGTTTGTTAGAGAAATAATTTTAAATATCGTAACAAGTTGAAAAAAAAAGGTTGTTGTTGATTAGTAACTTTAGAAAACTGTCAATTTCAATTTATTTATGTCATGTAATATTGCTGCTAATTTTTCTTAAATAAATTGCATTTTCAACCGGGATAATTACTTTAAAACCTAAAAACTAACATTGTTCGCCAAGAGACCCTATGTGGAAAATCCTTACGTCCAATGAATGTCATGAAAGTGATAGTTAAAATAACTAATATTATTAGAGGGGGAAATCATGAGGGACTTGTTACTTCACACCCATATTCATTGGATAAGCACAGGAAAATGTTTGCAATGATTCTTAGCACTATGCAAGATTTGTATTTTCGTTAAAGATGAAGTCAATTCAAACACTAAGGAGCTAGAAAATCAAATTGTAGATTTTTTAGCAGACCCTGCATTTTCAACAGACTTGACATCTCACCTTAACAAATTGAATTTGAAGCTACAATGGAAAAAACAGAATATTGCCAACTTATTTCGACACGTAAATGCATTTAAGACTAAAATTAAGCTTCTCAAGTCTTCATTCGAATAAAATGATACTTCATTTTTCCCAAGTTGTGAAGAGCATTTTGAAGAAATGAAAATGAATGAAAATGCATTGACACAATTGCAGAATTTGAACATCGATTTAGTGACTTTAAATTTAAAGAGAGATGTCAGTTTTTATTTAGCTCCTTACAATTTCAGTTGAGAGAATGTAAGCAGAGCAGACCTACATCTGGAATTGTGTGATTTGCAATCACATCTTTTTTAAGTAAGAACTGAAACTGGATTGGACTTTTTCAAGTTGCTGCCAGAAGAACAATACCCCAACTTGCGAAACTTAGGGATGATAGTTGGCTCAATGCTGGTAAGTACATATCTTTGTGAAAGCTGCTTCTCCAACATGAAATTTGTAAAGTCAAAATTTAGATGTTCCTTTCTCGTAAGTAACTTACTCAGTTGCTTCGTTTATCAAAAATAAATGATAAAGTTAATATTGATGCATTAGTTAGCAAATACCAACATCCCCAAAATTCCCACTAATTTTATTGTAATTTCATATTTTTGAAATAAATTAAAATAATAATACAAACGCGTTTTTTCTTTGTATACGTGTTCCGACAATCGAGTTTTTACTGTATACCAATTGAGGAAACATTATTGCAATGTTTGAGCATTATAAAATTTAAAATAAATAAAATTTCTAAAACATCTTGAATAAGACAATTTAGACAGTTATATAGCTAATCTTTCTAGAGGTGGCATTCAACTTGTATAAAACATCAAATATTGAAGGATTAATGATGAAATATCATTAGATTCTTTATTCAAATAATATAGTGTATTGTTTTTCTTGTATATATGAATATGTTAATGACATTTTGATTCTCTAAAGTTAAATGAAAAATTTAAACCTTGTTACAAATAAATCGTTTTCTCTTGCTCTACATTATTGAAAAAACATTAAATCTAGTTATGCCTATTAGTGCCCAAGATCTTTAGCATAAATATGCAAAGACAAACCATAAATTCGTTCAACTCACCTTTTGATCCAATTTTCTTTCTAAAATCAACATGATTATAACATATTTTAACTGTATTTGAGTTATCATTCATTTCTTGTTTGAATGGATGAATTCTATTCTCTTTTTCATTTACATTCTGAATTTTGAACATAGGCACTTCGTCAATTACTTCTTGTTTAACATCCATATTCCACAGAAAATCATCGTGGATATCGATTTCTTCCTTTACATTTTGGATATCCATCTCTTCTTTAATAGCACCTTGGTCTATTTCCATTGCCTGGATTATATTGTCTCTGGTAATATCAAAGAATACACCAACAAAGCGTATAGGGCCAATTCTGTAAGCAACTGTTAAGTTTTAGAGCATGGTTAAAAATTAGATGATCCGCTAACTTCATTTTACTATTCTGTATGAATCATAAGCTTTAAAATATTAACGGAAGACGCTTAATTGTATCAGATATCTGTTAAAATTTAAACCCTACTCTAGACTAAGGAATTAAAACATTGTTGATAGCAGAAACTTCAACAAATACAATCGAATCGATTTAAATTCAAGTGAATAATAGAAATTGCTTTGATATTTGATGTCTTACTAATGAATGGAGAAATTCGTATTTATACAGTGGAATCTCTATAACTCGAACCTCGTTAAGTCGAAATCTTCAGTATGTCAAAAAAAATTGCCATTCCCTTCCGCTGAACACCCAAATCTCGAATCATTTAGACTTTGTAACTCGAACAAAATGTTATTTCCCTACGAAGTATTGATGATACATATTTATACTCTATAACTCGAATTTCAAAAAGGAGACTCCATAAGCCGTAGTTAGTAAAATATAATGATGTCTTACTTAGAATTCCCCGAAATATGAGTTCGGGGCTTCTAATCTATTTTTGTCGTGTACACGTGCAATGAATGAAACTTTCCAAATAACACAGCTGTGAACGTGATGTTTGTTCCTTGTCGACACATGACACGATTACTTATAGCCGAGCTTGTGCGTCAATATTATTTTGGCTGTTAACTAACAACAACATGAGTACAAAGCGGAAACTAAAGACTTTGACTCTACGTGAAAAAAGTGGCATGAAAAAAAAGACGTCGCAGCTCAATACGGATTGCCAGCAAGCACTTTGTCTACAATAATTAAGAATGAAGCCGAAATATTGCGAAGATATAAATCAAGTAGCAATTTATCTAGCAAAAGACGGCGTCTAGCTGAGTTTCCTGATTTAGAAGAATGCTTACTCACCTGGTTCAAACAGTGTCGGGACAAAAACATAAGCGTATCTTTTGCGAAAAGGCAGAAGAATTTTCAAAATCACTGGGACATAGTTCTTTTCGTGCCAGCAACGGTTGGTTGGTGAATTTTCAGAAGCGTCATGAACTTGAGTTTAGAAAAGTTTGCGGCGAAAGTGCAAGTGTCAATAATGAGATATGTGATGAATGGATAATTGAGTTGCAGAGTTTATTGAAGGATTATGAACCAAAATATGTCTTTAATGCCGACGAGACTGGCCTTTTTTTCAAGTGCTTACCTGATAAAACACTTATTTTTAAAAATGAAAAATGTCATGGCGGTAAGCACAGTAAAGAGCGATTAACAATATTGCTAACAACAAACATGACAGGCTCTGAAAAACTTAAACCATTAGTTATAGGAAAGGCTAAAAAGCCTCGTTGTTTTTCTGGTTGTAAATCTCTACCACTAGACTATGATGCTAACAAGAAAGCCTGGATGACAGCTGAAATATTCAAAGGATGGCTCATTAAAGTCGACAAGAAAATGATTAAGGAGAAACGAAAAATATTACTTTTCATTCACAACTGTACAGCTCACAACATAATTCCGCCATTAAAAGCCGTGAAAGTTAAATTTCTTCCGCCCAATACAACATCTAAGCTACAGCCCTTAGATCGAGAGATAATAAAAAACTTCAAATCCGCTTATAGAAAGGAAGTTGTTAGGAAACCGATAACAGATATGGAACAACAGTCAGCTTTATCTATTAATGTATTGCATGCAATTAGGATGACAGACAAGGCTTGGAGAAGTGTATCTAAAACTACAATATGAAATTGCTTCAAAAGCTATGGATTTTTGGTGCCACATGAACAAGCTTCGGAAGAACCCCTTGAGTTTGACGGGCTGACTGGAATAAACTTCAGAATATAGAAGTTCAATTTGAAGATTATGTGACATTTGATGAAGGGCTAGCTACTACTGGAACACTAACTGATGCTGAAATCATCGACACAGTTAATCAGAATATAGATGATGATGATGTTAATGAAAATGACGTTGATCATACTGATTCAGCAAGTTTTGAACCAACAATAACAAATAAGAAGCCAGAGCTGCAATCAACACTCTACGAACTTATGTTGAAAGATGTGATGATATTGAGGATCATGTATTCAGTTCATTGTTTGAGTTTGAAAAAATAATTGATAAAAAATCTGCAAATTTTTTAAATCAAAAGAAGATAATGGATTTTTTTTAGTGTACAGTTTACATCATTAATATGTGATTTGTTTTAATATGTAAAATATATATGTACATATATAAAAACCCTAAGTTGAATTATTATTCAGATTCGACTCTACAAATCGAAATATACACTTAGAAATCGCACCTCTGTAAGTCGAAATTTCAGCAGTTAAGTCATATGTATCTCGAAGTTCTTGTTAAGTCAAAAACTCGTTAACTCGAATTTTTTTGCATTTCCCTTCACATTCGAGTTATAGAGATTCCACTGTATTTAACATCAATGGCAGTTCTCCCCATTTCTTTTTAATAGTAGGTAGCTCTGAAATTGAATGTTTAAATTTCAGCATTTCTTTATTAATTTCTAAGTACGAACTGTTTTTGTTTTTTGGTCATTCTGGCACTTCTTGGCATTGACATTGTTATAATACTTATTGTAACTATTTGAAAACTAAAAATTATACGAAGCGTATAAGGTAACTTCGATTTAGTTATTTAGCAAATACACAATTACTTACCACAAATCTTGCTATACCCTTAAACTTAAAAAAATTTCTGTTGCCGTTACTCAGTAGATTAGATGTTGTAAATGGGGATCCATAGAGAAATTAATATAGGTTGTTTCCAACCACCAGTAATTTACAATAATATTAGGTATTTTCGCGGAGACAATCCCGAACGTATTCCGAATACAAACTAAACCTATACTAAGGCGCAAGCGCATATACGAATTAGTTCCGGATTGCTTCGAATTTTTAAACACCGCGAACGCGCCTAGTAAAGGATATTACTTCTTTTTCGATATGTGTGTCATTCTGGTACACCCGGTCCGTGGATGAAAAGTTAGGTTATGATCAAAGAATACAAATATTTACTTTTTGTACTTGACTTATTGATTAGAATATTTAGAAATAATTGAACAAATATTTAGGCATAATATGACTGAACAAGAAGGTAAGGTGTTACCCGATTTTATTTTTACTTTGAAATATAGACATTTATTATTTTAGTTATCTCAGAGTTTTTAATAATCCCTTCAACCTCCACCTCTCAACAAGACAAAGAAGAATGTTTTAAATGGAGCCACAGTTCCACATTGATGTTCCTGGACTTGTACGAACAATACAGAAAGCAAGTAGGTAGTTTTCAAATGAAAAACTTACTGTAAGGCCATCATCTATAAGAGAAGCAAATACCGGCTTAGTGGACTCCAATATGGAGACAGAAAATAATGAAATGGATGGAGAGAACATGGAGATGAAAAAGGAATGGGCATCAGTGAATCCCGGGAGATTCAGAAATAAAAAATTAAGAATTGATGTATTAAAAGAAATAAGAAATGACAGGAAAGATTATTACAGGAGTGTTAGGACTAAAAGAAAAAAAGCTGAATGAAAAAATAAAAAAATAACATTCTCGAACAGAATAATGATATTTTAAAGCAAGGAATATCTGACATTCTACAGGTGTTAAGTCATAAGACATGAAAGAAAGGAGTATAAATTTTGGTTTCTTACATATTTATTTTATTATATGTATATATTGTTGATTATTATAACACTATTTTTGTTTACTTTTCTTTTTCATGTTTATTTTGTTAGGTTTATGTATTATATATTCTGTTTTTGTTTTAAAAGGTTTTATATTTTAGAATGATGTTTATTTTCTTACTTTTCTGTATGTATGTATTGTGCTCTAAGTTTTGCAATATATAACTGGAAGAATAAAAACGAATTGTTTATTTTCACCTAGTAAGTTTAATAGATTTGAATATTACAACTACACTTAACTACATACGAAAAGGTAAACTATTCATTATTTCATTTCTTCTTATAACCCCGCTTCTATTGTCTTCATGTTCACCTTCTACATCTTCCCCGATAACTGCTTCGTATTGTGGGTCTACTTCTTCTGGTACAGCAATGTCTGTTATTGTGAGGTTGTGTAAGACAGCAGCAGCCCTAATTAAATGTACACAAAATTCAATATTTCTTAGTTTTAAATGGTACAGCTGTCGAAATTTTTGCTTTAATTGTCCAAAGCAGTGATCAATAACATATCTATTTTTTGAAAGTAAATAATTATAATTTCTTTGGTGCCTAGTCAAATTACCCCTGTCTTTGAAAGGAGTTAAGCAATGCCGTAAACAAGGGTATGCACTATCTGCAATAATTAAGTAATTGCCACATTTTTCTTCCAGGGCATCAAACAGAGGTGATGACCGGAACACTCTACTATCGTGGACAGATCCTGGATAGCCAACAAAAATATCTCTGATGATTCTTCTATGATCACAAACGACTTGTGCCTAAAAATATCAATCTACTAGTAATACAGCCCAATGATACAATAAAAACATATGTTACAAATTAAAATGAAAGAAGCTCTTCATACTTACTATTCATAAAATTTACTGTTTCGACCCTTACTATGTGGAATCTACTCATGTGAGTAACTAGACTAACTGTCTCTAAATAATTCCACTATATATTGAAAAAATTATGAATATTTTAAAAAAATTACAATTGGTTCAATATTATTATCATCGTCAAAACAATTGTCAGTTTTTTAGAATTTTATCATTTTTTCATTATATTGTAGAATTATTTAGAAACAGTTTTATTTTGAAAAAGTAATTACTACTCATACTTTGTATCAACAAATTGCAAGATTACTGACCTGGATAGAGTAGAAGTGTTTCCTGTTCAGGTATGAATCAGGATCATCTGCTGGTTTATCAATTTTAATATGGATTTCATCTATGACTCAAATGATATTCGGAAAATCCTTCTGTCGGAAATGCCTCTCTATTTCAATTTTTTCTTGGTCAGTTGGCCATTTTATAATTTCCGCAGACATATTTGATAGGAATTCGATAACTCGCTTAACAATTTTATGAAGCGAACTGATGGTGATGTCAAATCGGTCCGACACATCATCTCTAAACGTTGCACCTTCGTTACCTAAGAACCAAAGAAAACAAAGGATGGTGTTTAGGGGACTTATTTTCTCAGAGTCGTCTTTCTGATAGTGAAAGTACTAAGATGTTTGGTATCGCTGTGATATCTGCACTGCTAGGTCTCTAGTTATTCTAAAATGAGATACAAACAGTTCATCATCAAATTGTGGCACAATGTCTTCAAAGAAATTTGCATTTTTTGGTACATCTCCAAAATGCCTCAGCAACTTTTCCAAATCTTCGTCACTCGAACTTAAATGGTCCATAATTTTAAAAACAAAAGTAATCGAAATGGATTTTGTTTGTATAGGGCATGTCCACGTGACGTCATAAATCAGTTTGACAGTCGCCCTAAGGAAAAACAAATCGTTGTTTACAGATATTTCATAGGTTATTTTGGACGTGTTTCGAGTTCGTTTGAGTTATTTTTCGTTTGTTCAAATATTTCTACAGTTTTTTACATTTAATAAAGTGACCCAGCCAAAAGAAAACTTAATTTAGCGCGTATATTTAAAGGCAGTGCTGTCAGGTTTCTGGATTGCTTGCTTCTCTGCTTAAAATGGACAAAAGCAACTATTTTAATACCCTTCCAAAGGAAATCCAAGAACGTTACTTGGAAAAAATAAAACTAACAAACGCAGTGGACCCATACCTCCTGAAATTTAGCCAGTGTAGTACTAGAGTGCAAGATTTTCCAAACAATTCATTTTTTGACATTATAAACTATCTAGTTTTTAAAAAAAGTGCCTTTACTGAAAAAGAGTTTCGTGCTTATAAATCGTTGGATGCATATAATTTTTTTGTATGTAAATGGGTGAAGAAACTAGCAGTAAAAACAATTTCCAAATCTAAGAGGATTCTTGTTATTTCTCAAGTAAGTTACCACCTTTAAATGTATGGATAGTTGTTCATAAAGATGGTGAAATACTGGCTGCACACTGTGATTGTGTTGCTGGACTCGCAGAGGCAGAGGCAGTCATGTTGGAGCCACTCTGTTTGCAGTTGAAGATGCAGTAAGGCATTATGAGAAAACCAGTGTCACCGACACAAAGGCTTATTGGATGCCTCCCAGTGCATCACTTGGTGCTCCCGCCAGGGTGTCAGAGGTGGACTATTCTCTACATAATTTGGAAAATGTTGATGCAGCCGAACAGGACTTTGAAATTGATAGTGACCCTGAGCTGTGGGAGCCTTCTAAAGTCGAAAAAAAGCAATTTTTTGATGAACTATTTACATTAAAGCGTAAAAGTGTAGTATTGGCGATGTTTCAACCATATGCTGATATAATGGATCGAGAGGCAACAAATAAAAAGGCTTCATTAAGGGGATTATTGGAAAACATATACAGCAAAGAAAATTCCAAGTTAACGCTAAATGAATTAATTTGACTTGGAAAAACAATAGATTGTAGTGTTAATGTAGATGAGGTTGAAAAAATTACAAGAAAACAATCACAAACTAAAAGTTGGTTTTCATATAGGGCTGGAAGAATAACTGCTTCAAATTTTAAATCAGTCTGCCATACGAAAATTGAGAAGCCTAGTGTTAGTTTGGTAAAAAGAATATGCTATCCCATTGAGACCCAATTTAAGTCTACCTATACTCAATATGGTTGTGCACATGAGAAAAAAGCACTTAAGGACTTTGTTTTAAATTACTTAAAATCTAAACATGTAAACCTAAAAGTTTGGAATGTTGGGCTAATTATTGACACAAACAATCCATTATTTGGTGCTAGCCCCGATCTCATGGTATCTTGTGACTGTTGTGGAAAGGGCTGTGTTGAAATAAAGTGTCCATATTGTGTCAAAGATACAACAATCGAAGAAATTGTTAATTTAAAGCAATCTTTTCTTAAACAAATCAAGACAGAAAATGTTAAAGCAAATACTGATATATGTGATAGTTTACGCTTAGATAATAATCATGCTTATTATTATCAAGTACAGATCCAAATGGCTGTTACATATACCAAATATTGTTATTTTGTGGCTTGGACACAACAGAATATTTTTTATGAAAACATTAAATTTAATAATGAATTTTGGGTAGAAAATAAAGCAAAAGCTATGCTATTTCATGAGCGGGTTATAATGCCTGAATTACTGAGCAAATATTTTACCGAAAAGCCCAGCACTATGGAATTACAACTTTCAAATCAATCAGCTGCCATACCATCTTCATCAACAGCAGTTGTATTAGATGAAGAAAACGCAATGGTTTATGAGGAAGCTCTTTGGTGTACATGTAAAATGCCAGAAAGTGGGCGAAAGATGGTAACGTGCAGTAACTATTTCTGTGATATTAAGTGGTTTCACTTGAGCTGCGTTAAATTAAAATCAGTGCCAAAAGGATCTTGGTACTGTAAAAAGTGTGGGTCAGTTAATTTTAATAAAAAAAACTGATTTATATATTGTATAATTTCGCTGTAAATAGCTACTTTCATATTTTTAGTTTACTAGTATAATATTTCAATGTTATTTTTAACAAATTTGACAATAATATGTAACACATTATAACTTTTATTTTCACTGTTAAAACAAGTCCAAAATAATTAATTCAATTACAATTGAATCTCTATAAATTGAACTTCTTCAGTTAGCATGTATATTTCACAAGATTACCATGTATATATTTTTGTATACAGACATATGTATATAATAAAAATGTTTTGGAATTTAGATATTTTATGGCTGAGAAAGCCAAGAAATTTTTTGTTTTATTAAAGCATGTAAAACTATGCTATTATAATATAATACCTACATATTTATTCATTATTGGTTTTTAGAATTGGTAAGCGAATACGGATTTTTTTTAACTTAAGCACTTCATTTAGAGAAGTTTTTTATTTTGACTTTGTCCTAAAAACTACTTTTGTTTTGCGTTTTTTTATAAATAAAAGTAGTAGGGATAAGGGACTGTTCTCTTCAAATCTACACTCATATGGTTCTTCTCTAACTTGAACTCTCTATAACTCGATTTTTTGGCTTTACTTTCATGACTTTCAAATTACTAACTCGAAATACTCTTTTTAAAAACGTTTATTTTACAAAATTATAATTCTACGAACTACGACAAACAACATGAAATCTAGTAACTGACTGCCTATATCTACAACAAGTAATTTTATATATATAATATTTATGCTGATTACGGGATCTGCATCTTACACCGTGGAACAGCAACTCATCGGTTTCCATATGAATCGTTGATATAATTCCTCCCCTCGTAAATTCAACTTACGCAGCTAGCGAGGAAGTTGAACGGTTGAGTGGTCCACCTGGGATGGTTTCTTTGCAGCTTTGCAGTACTTCGATGCCCATTTTTTATATATACAGAATACAAAAATAAAAATTAACAATAAATAAATTAATAAGGTCCATATGCTGGTGGTTTTTGAGACTTGTCCGAATGTTAATTGAGGTTGATTTTCTACAAATTTACTTTTTAGCGGTTGAAGATCGTCTAGTTCTGCTTCCTCCAAATGAAAGTCGAGGTTTGATGTGGTTGGGCGAAAGGTACTGTTGTCTAGATTTAATAGTAGTATCGGCTGGCTGAAGCTACTATAAAGTTGTTGGTTATTTATAACTATGTGATGAGCTACTACTTGGCATCTCAAAGGAATTTCTAAGAGGTAAGTACCCGCTGTAAGATACTTGGTTTCCTCCTGATTTGGACATTTGAAATTTGCTGTATCTTGGAATGGAATGATGTACAACCAGTGGAAATTGTTTAGTTGTTTCAGAAATGGCTTCGACAATTGAAATTTGGTTTTCTCGCAGGTGGAAGTGCGTTTCATTTCAAGTAAGTTTATTTCACAAGGCCTCTCTTCTTGAATTTCCTGCAGGTCTATTCTCGGGCAGACATACTGCTGAGGGAGAATCTCTTTGCAAGGTTTGCTTGAATAAGCGAAGTTGACACCATTCGTAATTAAAAATTTATTCTGAGGTATTATCACCTTAAACTGACTCCCTTCTAGTATTGGAGCCGAAAATAAATGGTAGTAATCAAAAACTTTGGGATATGTTATAGGAATATTTAAAATATATGTAATTTTATTATTATATGAGTAGCAATCAATTTTAATTAATTTTTCATAGAGTAAAATTTTATCGAATTCAATTTCTAAGGGCAATTCGTTTTTTGTAAATATTTTCTCCAAATTCTTTAATTGTTTAAATAAATCAGAAGTTTTAATTATGCTTGGATGCATCACTTGAAGTTTAGCAAATGTAATTGAATTTTCAATATCGTTTAAAACCGAATTAATCAATTCATACAGATCTATGATTAGGCTAATAGCCATCTTAATATGTGCATAATATTCGAAATTTGCTTGTCTGTTGATTAAATTATGGATAAATTTGATTTTTGTTTCCAAAATTTGTTCGTTATTGGTTATTTGCTCGATGGTTTTATTAAATTTATCAATGAGCGAGACTGATAATGAATTTTGATTTCTTATACTACTAGCTAAATTATTTTGGTTATTTTGTAATTCTTTGATGAGAGTTTCAAATCTTTCTCCATCGTTAGAATCTAAATTTCCAGTGATAGATTTAAAGATTGATCCTATGCCGTTTATAAGGCCTCTTTTAGTTCTTGAAGGATGAGGTAATATTTCTGCTAGCTTATCGTTAATCTTGGTTTCTGTGAAGTCAAGCAATTTACAATAATTTGAGAGATCATTAGCGTATTGTATGTTTTGAACAGCAAAGGCCCTAATTTTTGTGGCTTGAATTTGTAATTTATTTATTTCTAAAATAATTGGGTTCAAATCATAATAGTGTATAAGTCCATAACTGTACATTTCAATTTTTACGGTTCCTAACTTAAAGGGTAGCAACCCGGGATTGTTAACTAGATTTCTAATTGTTATTTTATCCTGGAGTTCCATAGTTCCAGAAAATCTGAAATAAAGCAAAATTCTACATTCTAAATTATTGTCTTAATATTACGTGTGAAAGTTGTGTAAATGTATCGTACATAATTTTCTATTTTTGACGTTTTTTCCGGGGACGTTTCAAGTTGTCCATGTGTACCTTCTCTCTATTTTCAGTTGAAGCTGTTTTATTTGCAAGGTTGACGGTTTTTAATTTGATTGGTAAAGTGTACTTATTAGCGTGTTTTTGTCGTATGTGTTTTCTTACATATACTTTTTGATTAGGTTTGAATATTTCTGGTTTGTCTCGGTTTGTATTTAGTTTAGAAGTAATTTTTTCTTTTCGATTAATTAAGTCGGAATTAATTTTTGAGTACAATAATTTTGTTTTTTCTTTGTGATTGTTGATGTAATCATTTAAGAGTATTTTATTTATGTCAATGTCATAAACATCATTATTATTAATATGTCCGTTGACTATATCTATCGGTTTCATTTTTGTACTGGAATGAATCGAATGATTGTAAGCAAGTATAGCATATAACATTTTCATTTTAACTGGGGTTTTTGAGAAACCTTTAGTATTTAGAAGTCGTATATGTTCTATTAGAGTTGAATGGAGTCTTTCTATTTGTCCGTTGGATTGAGGATGATTGGGAGAGGTAAAATGAACTTGAATTTTATGAAGGCTCAGTAATTCTGTTAATACGAAATTTTTGAATTCTGTGCCATTGTCAACTATGATTTGTTTCGGTATGCCGTGATGAGAGAAGAATTTGATAAGATTGTCTACCACTTCTGTACCAGAGGCAGAATTTATGTGATATGCTTGAGCGTATTTAGAAAAGCTATCAATAATAGTTAAAAATTTTGTTTGTTCGATCGTGAAAGAATCTAAATGAATAATTTCGAATGGATTCGATGCGGTTGGCGTGATATTTAATTGCATATGTACTGGATTTCGTTCATATTTACTTTGATGGCAAATTTGACATTCGTTTATAAATGTTTGTACGGATTCTTTCAGGTTAGGCCAATAATATTTTTCTTTTAATCTTAAATAAGTTTCATCTATTCCTCGGTGATTTGATTTTCCTTCGTGATAGCTTTGTATGATAGTTTTGATCTCTTCTTGATCTGTTACATCTATTAATTTTGTGGTACAACGTTTTAATTGGATTGAATTTGATCTGAAATATTTTTGTAATATTGTCGAAAATGGTTCGTACAATTCGGGGCTTTCGAAATAAACGTGATATTGAATATTTGGCGAAATAAATTCTTTAATAAAATTGATAATGTCTTGTTCTAGGTTATTTTTTGATATTTGCACAGTTATTTGTTTCTTTTTCTCAAATAATATTCTAACTTTAGGTTTCGCTGGAGAATGTAAAACGGAACTAATTATAATTTGATTTTGTCCGACGTTAACTGCGCATTTTGCGATAGGGATACCTATTACCGGATTTTCTTCAGCATTAGAATGAATCGTAAGAGACTCGTTTTCGTCAACGTTGGGTTCATTTTGACGGTCAGGTGTTATCTGCTGTAATGCAGAGTCAGGATTGTTGTCACTTGAGTTTGTTGTCGACAAATTTTCATTGTCTAGGTCAGCGTCGGGATTTACTATCAGGGATATAGTATCTAGGTCAGGGTTATCGTCTTGAGTTACTTCTGTTGTTGGAATTTTTAGTTGATTTTCAACTGTAAATGGCGAAGGTGTATTGATACTTCGTTGTGATTGAGGCGGAATTGGTTCATTGCTAAAATTTATATCGCGGCTCAAAACATCGTCAACATTTTTCCAAAAATTTTCATCATTCGGAATTTCGTTCGTTTCTTTAGTATTTATTTCTATTCTAGATAATGCATCCGCATTAGTATTAAGGCTTCCACGTTTATATACAATTTTATAATCAAATTCATCTAATTTAATTCGCCATCTAATGAGTTTAGAATTTGGGTCTTTTAGAGAAAAAAGCCATTGAAGTGGTTTGTGGTCACAAACAATGGTAAATTTTTTGCCATATAAATAAGGTCGGAAATATTTGGTGGCCCATACAATGGCCAAAAGTTCTTTTTCTGTGGTATCGTAATTGCGTTCAGAATCGTTAAGGGTTCGAGATGCGTAAGCGATTGGAAGATCTCTTCCGATAGGACCTTGGGAAAGCACTGCACCGAGTGCTACATTACTGGCGTCTGTGGTCAAGTTGAAAGGTTTCGTGAAGTCGGGATACTGGAGAATTGGGTCATTGGTCAAAATATTTTTGCATGTTTCGAAGCATGATAAGAATTCGTCATTGTGTTCGATTATCGCGCCCTTTTTTAGGCATTTTGTCAGTGGTTTCGTCAAGTGGGCGAAGTTTTTTATAAAACGTCTATAATATCCCATCAGTCCCAAAAATCCTTTGATTTGTTTAGTAGTTTTGGGTATTGGGTAATCTTTGATGGCTTTAATTTTATCTGGGTTGCATTTCACTCCAGAAGGGGTGACTACATGTCCGAGATAAGCTACTTCTTTTCTCAGGAATTCCGATTTATCTAATTGAATTTTGAAATTAGATTCTCTAAGTCGATCAAATACACATTTTAGTCTCTCTATATGCTCCTGTAATGAAGTGGAAAAAACGATTATATCGTCAAGGTATACAAGGCATTTTTCATTTTGTATGCCTCGTAATATATTGTCCATTGCCCGCTGGAAGGTAGCTGGGGCATTTTTCAAACCGAATGGCATCCGGAGGAACTCCCAGTGTCCGGATTCGGTGCTGAAAGCTGTTTTCTCTATATCTTTTTCGGCCATCTCTAGCTGGTGAAAACCTGAAGCTAGATCCAAGGTTGTAAAGTATTGGCATCTACCTAACTTGTCTAATAAGTCCGTTATATTAGGAAGTGGGTACTTGTCATCAATAGTTTTTTCGTTAAGGCGTCTATAGTCTATGACTACACGAAATTTGGCTTTCCCAGAAGCGTCTTGTTTCTTGGGTATGACCCAGATTGGCGCATTCCAGGCACTTGAGCTTGGTCGGATAATTTTATGTTCAAGAAATTTCTGAATTTGTTTATCTACTTCTTTTTTGTACACAAAAGGATATCGATAGGTTTTAGCGTAAACAGGAATCTCGTCGGTGGTTCGTATTTCATGTTTAATTTTGTTTGTAAAAGTAAGTGGTGTGTTTTCGTTATAAAATATGTCAGAATATTCGGAGCAAAGTTTAAGTATTTTGGATTTTTCTTCGTCGTTCAAGTGATCTGTTCTAATATTATTTAAATCTAAAGTTTGTGTAGAAGTGTCTTCTAGGTTATTCAATTCGAAATTTTTAAAAGCATTGTTATCAAATTTTTCTACAGGAAGTGGTTCTGAAAAACTCAATTTAACTGGATTTGTTGTGATATTTAGAATTGTAGTAATGGCTTCTCCATTTCTTGCAATTGATAACGACTCTGGTATTTCACAACCGTGAAATTTTTGGTGTGGAATGACGATTTCACCATTCTTTATACTTGTTTTTATTTTGATAACCTTTTCAGTTCTAGGTTCGATAGTAATAGAGTTTATATCTTTCTGAGTTTTATGAAAATTTAATTTAATTTTACTATGTGGAGTTATTAACCATCCACTAGAAAAGTTTATGTTGGCTTTCAATAATTTCAAGTTATCTAGGCCAATAAGTCCTTGGAATACACTATGGAATTTGAATACATAGAATTTGAGATTTAAATTACCAGATAAATTAAAAATTTTTGAAGAAGGGATTACAGTGCTATATTTATGGGAAGATTCTTGAAAAACTGATTTCACAGTAAATGGGTCATGAGTTAGGTTATCTGAAAAATATTCAAATGCAATTTCGGGATCTATGAAAGATTTTGATGATCCAGAATCTATTAAAAGTTTGATATTATACTCGGGGAATATTATATAAGGTAATTCACTATTATTACTTAAATTTAATGGAATTGATTCGGGGGTTATGTTTCCTCTAAATTCTGAGGCGTTTCGTGAAAATTTACAGAATCTTGATTTGATGAATCGAAATGATCATTATTGTTTTGTTCTTCAAATTGATATTGTTCGTTTTCAGAATGTGAGTTATCAGGATAATAATATTGTTCGGTTTCCTCGTCCTGAATATCAGCATTAAATAATTCCTCGGCTATAAAATTATTTTGTGGTCGAGAATTTCGGAAATGATTTTGATTTGAAGGACCTGGGTATGAGTTTCTGATATGTGAACTCATTGGGTGATTGTTTACTGTATTTCTTGTGGAAATACTCATGGGTGTGGGTTTTGGTAAATTTAGATTTTGATTTGCTTTGAATGCATTATGGTTCTGTTGAGGTTTGAAGACTTGAGAATTCGTAGGAAAACGTTGGGGTTGTCTTGGAGTTATAGGGCGAACAGGTATAGGTTGAGATGGAAATGATCTCTGTGCTCTAAAGAAATTATTAGGTGCATGAGTATTAAATTGAGTTGGATTACTGTTAAAATTATGTCGTTGTACAAAAGGCTTACCAGAGTATTGCGGTTGCTTTATATTTGTTTTATGAGTAAAATTTTGGAAATAATGTACATTGTCTTCTTTTAAAACATATTGTAAAGCTTCGGCTAAATTATTTGGTTTCATACATCTAATAGTTGTACCTAACGGTTCTTTAAGTCCTGATAAGAATGTTGTTAAAGCTACATTATTATATAAATTTCTTTTTAAAATCTTTGAGTCATTTTCGTTTTCATGAACGTCTACATAACTACACAAAAGATTGAGAATGTTTAAAACTCTATCATAGAATTGCTGTGGTTTTTCATTTGATTGTTGTCTCATCATTACTAAATCCCTATTTAGACAAGTTTCGTCTCTCTGATCTGCGAAATTTCTCGTTAAAACATCTCTTAACTCGTTCCAAGTAGATACATTTTGTATATTTACTACTAATTTAGCATTACCAGTTAACTTAGATATTAGACAATTTAATAAATACACATTTTGGAAACAATTTGGTGTGTCTATTCTGTAAAATGAATCAATTAATGATTTACAGACACTTAGATATCTGTTCAAATCATTTGGATTGCCATCGAAATCTGGCACACATTTTAGATATTCTGGTCTAAATTCGGCCATGATTGAATTATTATTAATTGAACTTTGATTTAAAATTAGTGAGTCAGTTGAAGGTTCTAATTTTAAACTTTGAAGAATGTTTGATAATTGGTCAACTTCAGACATAAAAATTTATTGTACTTACAGTAATAATAGAAGAAATATTTCAAGCATTCCTATAGAGATATACTCCGGTTCGGCAATTTTTGTCTTCCTCAGATGAATATCTCTGCAAAATTGGACTATTGTCGTTCCAATTCCCGTTGATGGACTTCTTCGTGCTTGGGATCGTTTCGGTGTGTGATACACTGGGTTTCCTGACGTTCTAGGAGCCACTCTAAACTTCCACTTGCACAAAACAACTAAGTCCGTAGATTCCGATACTCAGTCAATCGTTAAAACGAAAATTAAAGCGTTCGATACGTATTAATTCTGAATATCCTACTGACTGCGCCACTTTCAAATTACTAACTCGAAATACTCTTTTTAAAAACGTTTATTTTACAAAATTATAATTCTACGAACTACGACAAACAACATGAAATCTAGTAACTGACTGCCTATATCTACAACAAGTAATTTTATATATATAATATTTATGCTGATTACGGGATCTGCATCTTACACCGTGGAACAGCAACTCATCGGTTTCCATATGAATCGTTGATATAATTCATGTTTGGATAGAAGTTCAACTGTACTTATTAATTTATTCTTCCTAAGAGATTTTTGTGACGGAAATAAAACAAAATATAAATGTTTTTGTTTAGTTTTATTACACGGTAAATTTACATTAGAACCTAGAATAGAATCTTCAATAAAATATTATTAATTTATTTGATGAGAAAGCTCAATTCCATATAAAAAATTGAACATGAAAACTAACTTTTTTATAGTAGAACTATGTCCAAATACATTCATAATATAAAATACAGAAATAAAAATACAATACAATGATAAAAATGAACACAATAATAAAATGACAACTTAATCAAAATGGTAAAACAAAGAGATACGTTTTTTTACATGCGTAGCTTAAACTATGATAATAAATAAATGACAATTACATACTTTACACTCAAATATAGTGATAGTTGTCATAGGTGCGGGGCTTACTGCGATTGACACTGCTACTGAAGCTTTAGCGTATTATCCAATTCAAGTAGAAACATTTCTTCTTCGTTATGAGATATTAGTTGATAAGTATGGAACGGCAAATTTTTAAGTGCGCATGCGTAAACATTCTGAATACGTTCGGGATTGTCTCCGCGACAACACCTATATTACTAATACACATGCCCAGTTAAAATAAATCGTTCCAATAGATTACTGGTTCAGAATTCTCGATTACTATCTCTGTTCCATCACGTTTGCAAACCAGTAAAATTACCGTTCAAACGATTCTTGCTGGATAGCGAGTACCAAAAGTTCTGAAATTAGGAACCATGCGCAAAGGCAACATTTTTGTTTTAAACTATCAAATTTTTCTTTTTATGGAAAGTGTAAATATGTTATGGAAGTGGGTTTTTAGATTTTGAGCTGTTTTTACACCGGGGCACAGTTTAAAGCTTGACAGAAGCAGTTGGCTCACTCTACCGATTTTTGTGTTACAACTTTTATCTCACTCATGGGAATCAACTTCCCGTTGCGCAGAAAGTTTGTTATTTATTACACACAGTTGTCAGATATTTTATTGTATCAATTGAATACTGTGACAGAAGCAGTTGGCTCACTCGATGTTGGCGTCTTTGATGTTCTTGGTTCAAATTTTCCACTGCGCAACCGAAAATTGTAAACCACGCGCTTAGGGGCGTATCCAATTGATACAATAAAACCAATAAAATATCTGACAACTGTGTGTATAACAAATAACAAACTTTCTGCCCAACGGGAAGTTGATTCCCATGAGTGTGCGAAGCTAAAACTGCATATTTAGTCATGTGACCACCGGTTTGAGCGTCAAAATTTGAGCTTCGAGCGTCACGTGAAATTGTACCTTAACTCTTATGAAAAATATTTAATAAAATGACTGTGACATGCAAGTTGCTATCGCGTGACTATTTACGTTGGCTACATTGAATTTACCAAAAAATTCAAAGCAGCTGACACTGAATAAGTCAAAACCATAGACAAATAATATAATAGGCGGTTTGATGCATAGGGGGCAAGTGGCACAAAGTACTGCGCCGCCGTTCGCGCTTGGAGTCTCTGCAGTCGCGCGAACCACAAGACTGCTTTACATATACAAAATAGAATAAAACAATTTAAAATATTATAAATGACAATAAATTTCAACATATTGCCTTTAATGTGCATAAATATTATAAAATATCCTAGTATATTAACTTTTAAGTCATTAAAAATGAAAATATTCAAAATCAATCTTACATTGGTTTGTGTGAATACGGCTTGTATTTGTCAAAGTAGTGTCAAAAATAAAAATTACTAAAAATATGGTTATGGTTGTAAGTTCTAGGCATTGAATAAAAAGTAAAGGAAGGAGCAATAAACACAAGTTTGGTTGATGAGGATGGTTGTTGCATATGGCGGACGGCAATATCCGTTTTACCATAGGCGCGCTATATTTATTAACAAAATTCGTCCACAATTTGCTTTTCTGACAATCTTTAGGAAAACTAAAAACATATTTTTATGCATCAAACTTTTAAAATCAATATTTACACATTATAAATAAATCCAATTTGAAAAAATGCAAATAAATATTTCTTAAATGTATAGTGTTACAACAGTTAACTTACTATTTTTATTTTTATGTTACGCCTATGTCTTAACCTTGTCATTCATCAAAATATGAAATGTTTATTTTGCATCTTTTATATTATTTAAAATTAATATAAATTAAAGTATAAAATAAAACAACTTACCTATGAAAAGTGATACCTAAAGATTTATTTTTAGGGGTATTGGAGCAACCGCAGGCTGCACAACTAACCATTTTGTTTGTAGTCTAATTACTAATGTTTCAACACTTAAAACACTATTCTAATTAATCCTAATAAACACTTATTTAAATACAAAACAAAAATACAAGAAAAACTAATGAAAAACACTATAAAATTATTATAAAACTTCCAAAAGCAAAAACGTACTCTCCAACCAATGCAACAACAAAATAAAATGAGTCATACTTGGTTGTTCAAGATGGCTACTTCCGTCTTGCTTTCTCTCTATGAGTGTAGATAGTAGCTATCCTTCCTTTACTTTTTATTCAATGGTTCTAAGGATGAGTAAAATTAGTGTAGTTTTTTTATTTATTTAGAAGTTTTCCGTTCTAATAAAGTAAGTGAACCTGAACCTTTAAAATGTCATTACCAGGTATAATTCGCCATAGGTGTATTGCAAAAAATTGTTAATAGTAAATATTTTTGGCCACTTCGCAATTTGGCTTTAAAGGCGGGTTTATACAACATTTACATAATCATAATCAAAGTCAGAATCATAAACTCAATCACAATTCTGAAAGGCGTTTATACAATTTTAATAGTCACAGTCATAAGCATAAAATTCATATAAATGAAGTTAGCAAACAGTCAAATCAATGAAGTATAATATAAACAATGATTGATGGAGCACAGAAATACCTCCAAAAAACGGTCAATAAAATTCATTCTTCAACCAAGACGCCGTTTTGTCAACATTGCTCATCGCCTGTTGGTTACGACGCATGCGCATTTCAATTCTCGTCTTAATCGTAAAGTTAAAAGTTACGAACTTCAAGGTCAGTAAAATTATGCTTATGATTGTGACAATTGTATAAACGGTGCTATAAGAAATAATTGGTTTAACTCTTATAATTGTGACTGTGATTATGATTATGACTATGTAAATGTTGTATAAACCCGCCTTAAGAATAAAACATTTTCCAAATTTTAATCTGACATTAGTCAATGAGAACAGTGGTACAAAAATTTAGAACTTCCTTATACATCTAATGATCAAATGTTGTGTGAAGATCATTTTGATGGTGATCCACTTACAATACATGTCGCAAAGAGACTTAAATTTGCTTTACCTTTTCAATCTTTACATCATGCACCACCACTTGGTAATAATATCCAAGCTTTTTAAAGTACAGTATTTTCTGTAAAAAGAAACTTTATTTTTTGTGACATTGTTAGTCGAGAACTACAACATAAATTGTGAAGCACGTGATGTAATATATTAGATATATTAAAGTATTTTTAAAAATTTTAATAATTAATCAAAACCATTCACTTGTAAAACTATTAATGAATTGGAAAAAATTGAATTCCCGTTTTTAGATACATTATTCAAATGTTGACACTCAAACAATAAGCTATGTTTCTGGTTTCGTACAAGAACTTTTAATTGCGAAGAATGCAAGGCTAATTTGCAGACAGATATTTTAGATCTTTACCATAGTTCCACTTCCTTCAAAGAAAATGATGATAAAATACGTCTGATTTATTTGCAGTCGTTAAATTTATTTCAATACTGCATGACTTTGTTATCATATTTTACCACTTTTAGTTCATGTAGAGAATATTACTGAAAAACACTTTGCAAAATGTCATATAAATTTTGATTGATTCACCTGTCTAGAACATAAATCATACATATTTTCTCAACTCAAAAGTTTGTGTCATATAAATTTTGATTGATTCACCTGTCTAGAACATAAATCATACATATTTTCTCAACTCATAAAAGTTTGTGTTCCCTTATTAATTAAGAAATATAATGATGGTAAGAGGACTAACAAACAAAAATATTTTTTTGTAACTTGAAACGTACTACTTTAATTTATTTTTTGTTTCAGACCTGTTCCTATCCTCATGGATATGGAGAATATCTAGTTTTTACCTTCAGTTTATTAAAATGTTTGTTGGTTTTGTTATCAATAATTTTAAAATAACTTAATGTGCAATTTGATGTGATATTGGATTAATTTTCTGAAATATAATGAAATGTCATTTCATTAGAAATATGTAATTGTGATTAATAATTTTTTATATTATGTGCAGTTTAATAAAAAATTTAAATGTACTGTTTTCTTATTTATCTAAATTATGTGTCTCAAAATTGTTTATTATAATTATATCATTACAAAAAATGAAATATAATTCTATTTTTTTGAATGAAATAATTATATAATAAACAATTTTAAGACAAACTGTAAAATTTATCTACTCATAATCCAAACTACCAAATTTAAATATACCGCCTGTAAGAATTAGTTCTGCACCCCGCAAGGGGTACGCTCAGATCGACGCGATGCCAGCTGTTTGTACGGGAACGGGAACGAACACTCTCCATACACTGTTACATATACATGTAAACAACGTACGTATATGCTCTCTTATTACTTTATCTATGACAGGTGGGTGATTTGTGTATGACAGACTGTTTCCGTTTTGTGCACAGATTACATCATAGAGAAATAAACATATTAACTAATGGTACTTGGGCTCGATCTAATTCTGAAAAGGCCAACACATTCGCTGAATACCTTACTACAGTATTTTCTATCCTGCATGAAATTGATCATATCTCTTGACTACAATATTTAATGGTATGTGAGATTATGCCATTTTCCTGGTCAGTGGAAACGCGCATACATACTAATGATTAATAAGCCTGGAAAACCAAAAACTGAGGCAAATTCATACCTGCCAATTAGTCTTCTTCCCATAATGTCCAAAGTTTTTGAACAGCTAATTTTAAACAAGATTGAAGCTGCAATCCCTATTGAAGACCTTATTCCTAACTATCAATTTGGGTTTATAAATCCTAACTATCAATTTGGGTTTATAAAAGAACACTCAACAACTCAGCAGTGCCACAAAATAGTAAATAAAATTAAAAAAAGTTTTGAAACTAATGTGTACTGTAGTGTTCCTAGACGTTCAACAAGCCTTCCATAGAGTATGGCACAAAGGTCTCCTCTACAAAATCTCCCTGATCAACTATACCTCATTTTAAAATCCTATTTAGAAGACAGGTGCTTTCAAATAAATTATGAAGATGAACTTTCAACTTGCCATTAAATCACATCTGGAGTACCTAAAGGTAGTGTCCTGGGACCCTTCTTATTTTTGCCATTTACAGCTGATATACCAATAACTCAAGAGACAGACTTAGCAACTTTTGCTGATGATACAGCAATATTATCATCTCACACTGATCCTGTAAGAGCTTCTAGCAAGTTACAAAATCCTCTAAACCTTCTGCAGTCCTGGCTAAAAAGTGGAAAATACAAGTAAATGCAAATAAATCCTGCCAGATTACTTTCACCACAAAAAGAAGTATCTGTCCTCAAGTTAGCATCAACAATGTTCCCATACCTATAAAGAATGAAGTTAAATACTTTGGTCTCCACCTGGATCAGAAATTGACATGGTGCACACATTAAAACCAAAAGAAAACAATTGGATTTAAAAGTCAAAAATATATATTGGCTAATTAATAAAAGATCCCAGCTGTCACTAGGAAATAAAATTTTAATTTATGAAACTATATTAACACCAATTTGGACATTTGGCATTGAACTGTGGGGGTGTAGCAAGCCATCGAATACTAAAATTGTACAGTCCTTCCAATCCAAATCTCTTCGAATGATTCTAAATGCACCAGGGTATGTATCAAATCGAACTATCCATCACGATCTAAGAATTCCATATATCGGCGATGTCATTAGAACCAATTCAAATAAATATAGAAATATATGTACAACGAACTAATCAACATCCTATTCAACCCACCATTGGATGACAGAAAATTGAAAAGAATCTGGCCAGAAGACTTATAAACCCAGAGAACCGTCACTGGGCGGTACCTGACTCATGCCTTCGATCTATGACAAATCATTTACTTCTTACTCTATTTTTTTTGTAGATTGTAAATTCGCAGGAAATGAAAAAAAATTAATATAAGTGAGATTTTCGTTATATTTATCTAAATATTAAAAGCAATACCTATTGAATAATAATTAACAAAATAAACAATAAAATGTTTGTTTGAATGAAAAATATTGGGTTTTTACAATCTTCCCTAAATAAAAAAAAAACATTTTTGTTCAAAAAAACAAATATAGAATGTCATTAAACTTTCTGGATGCTTAGAAGTGCTACTAATAAATGTTAGTTTCTTCCTCTGTAGTCCTATCACTATCAGACCTACGTAATTTCTTCTGATGTATTTCTGATTTACAGGCTGTTACTCTCTTATTTTCACTCTGTTTCCCTAAGTCATTCAAAATGTTTCCATTTGAAGTTTTCTCCCTTTCTAACTGGATCATATTTTTTTTTAATTCATTCTCCAAGTTGCGCGTGTATTTTGCAGTTTGTTCAATCCCATTTTCAGTTTTGGTTATTTCAACCTGCATAACTTCTGCTTGCCAACTAAACATTGTTTATATGTTTCCTTTTCTTTTTGAAGCTCTGCCCTTTTGAATTTACTTCTACGCAAGATTTTACTCCTTACCCTCTATCCTTCATATTGCCGTTTCTCACTTTCATCCGGCCAATAACAGCATAGAAATAAAGTACTAATTATCTGAAAAAATAGAAGCAAGAGAAATTAAAATCGAGCAATTCAATTCATACATAGATATGTTAAAGGATATTGGTACAGATGTAGTGGATAAAGATGGTTGTAGACAAATAGAAGTAAAACGAGATAATCAGCAAGAATTAAATTCAGAACTTCAAAAATCAGAGGAAACATATAAACATTGTTCATCTGAAGATCCAGAAGTTTTGCAGGTTGAAACAAACGAAACTAAAAATGAGATTGAAAAAACCGCAAAATACAGGCGCAACTTGGAGAAAGATTTAAAAAAAATATGATCCAGTTAGAAAAGGAGAAAGCTTCTAAAGAAAACATTTTGAATGATTTAGAGAAAAAGAGTGAATATAAGAGAGTAACAGCATGTAAATCAGAAATAAGACTGAAGAAATTACGTAAATGGGATAGTGATAGTACTACAGAAGAAGAAAATATCATTTATTAGTAGGACTTATAAGCATCAACAAAGTATAATGACATGCTTTATTTGTTTTTCTGAACACATCAATGTATGAATTGAATTGCTCAATTCCAATTTCAGTTGCTTCTATTTTTTCAGATAATTTGCACCCGATTTCTTGATTACATTTTAGTAAATCTTCGATTTTGCTCAATTTTTTTGTATATGAATGCATTTTTTCATCAAATCTTTCTTGAGCTCTCAATGTTAATTCATTTAGTCCTTCAGACTTATTTGATAAAAGTTCCTTATTAGAATTTTCTTGTTTTGTTATCAAAAGTTTCAGTTTTTCTACTACATGTTGTAATTCTTTTTCCAATTCAATAATTTTTATTACACAGTTTACTATGTTTTTGGAAATATATTCTTTCAGGTTATTTATCAAAATTCTCGTATTTGTAAAACTATTTTTGTTTGTTGTAATATCTTTATCTTTTTTTATTCCCATGAGTTCCAACATATTTTTCGTTCCAACTAAAATTAAATTCAAGAGATATGTAAATATACCTAATAAGAATTAGTATTAATTTACGTACCTAGAATTATTTGTATATCCTTTTGAAAACATATTCGGGTTGATTCACCGCTGGAAGCTGCATTTTCCATATTTTTATTAAGAGATATAAACCTTATTCAAAATGATACAATGGCGTCAAATTCTTAACACGACGCTATGGAAAAATTGTCACAACACAATTTCATAGCCACACTGAGATCACGTTTAATCATTTTATGAAATTATAGGGATCTATTTTGTAACAATGGTACAGATCATAGAGAAATAAACATATTAAGAGAGTGTTCGTTCCCATATAAACAGCTGGCATCGCGTCGATCTCAGCGCACCCCTTGCGGGGATCAGAACTAATTCTTACAGGCGGGATATTTAAATTTGGTAGTTTGGATTATGGGTAGGTAAATTTTAGTTTGTCTTAAAATTGTTTATTATATAATTATTTCATTCCAAAAAATTATATTTCATTTTTGTAATGAAATAATAATAATAAACAATTTTGAGACAAATAATTTAGGTAATAAATAAAAAAATAGCACACATTTAAAATTTTTATTAACCTGCACATAATATAAAAACAAATTAATAAAATATTTGTTAACTATACATAGGTCTGTTATTTATACATGTTATTACATTGATAACTTTAAAATTCTTATTCTAATAGTTAACGATAATATTAAAGTACAAAAACATCTGATTAAATTATCAGTTACAATAATAAAAAAATTTAAATTTTCATTATCTCCTATTATTAAAACAATTATTCTAATATCACTTAACAGTGTTTCCACACAATTTTATTTTCAAAGTTATTTTCCCTACCACACGCACTATAAATAGGCATTTATGCGACTGTAAATTTTTCAAAAAAATTCTATTGCAGCCTCCGCCATTCCCATAGCTGCCCAGCTTTCACCTTTTTTTTTAACTTTTTTATTTCAGAAAACAAGAAACTTCACATTTACTTTCTTTAAATTAATTAAAAAGACAGAACATGTAAATCAGAGGAAACCTACAGTTGTATAAATACACAACATAAACATATACTTAGAGAAAACTAAAAGTATAAATGGCACACTAGCTTGAATGTTTAATAATGTTTTAAATTGGTAACACAAAACATGAAAAAACTATTATTATCTATATCATTAATTTACCATACAGTTACAGATTATTATTAATCACAAAATTACATATTTCTACTCAAATTACAGCATTATACTTAAGAAAGTTTATCCAATATTACATCAAATATTTTAATAAAAAGCATTTAAAAAGTAGATTCCCTATTACATGAAGACAGGAACAGGTCTGAAAATAAAAAAAATTAAACGCAGTACATTGTTACCAAAAAATAATAATTATTTTTGTTTGTTAGTCCTCTTACCATCATTATAATATTTTTTAATTAATAAGGGGACACAAACATTTATGAGTTGAGATAATACGTATGATTTATGTTCTCGACAAGTGAACCAATCAAAATTTATATGACTTTTTGCAAAGAGTTCAGTTTTTTCAGTAATATTTTCTACATGAGCTAAAAGTGGTAGAAAATTATAAACAATGTCATGCAGAATGGAAGGAAATTTTACAACGTCTCTTTGAACATAAATTAGATGTGTTTTATCATTATTTTCTTTGAAGGAAGTGAAAGTATGGTGAACATCTAAAATATATGTTTGCAAATTAGCCTTACATTCTGCGCAATTAAAAGTTGTAATTTTTTTAACAACGAAACCATTACGTAGCTTATTGCTTGAGTATCAAAATTTGAATCATTTAATTCTATATCTAAAAACGGGAATTCAATATTTTCCAATTCATTAATGGTATTAGAAGTTAATAGTTTTGGTTCATTATGAAAATTTAAGAAAGAATGTAAGTTGTCTAATAAACTGCTATCATCTGCTTCACAATTTGTGTCTATTTCTCTGATCTTTATTAATGTAATACATTTTCTTCTTCTTGAGAGATAAGTTACTGACCCTAGTTTCGTTTATTTTACTTAAAATACTAGATTCCAAACATTGTTTTTTAGGCAAAGGTTCAAATTCAGTTTCTTGAAGACTATCATTACTGTTACAAAAAATAAGCTTTCTTTTTATGGGCAATACTGTATTTTCAAAAGCTTGAGTTTTATTATTATTATCTTCAATTACTTTTGGTGGTGTATGATGGAAGGGTTGCAAAAAGGTAAAGCAAATTTATTAAGTCTTTTGCGTAATGAATTTGTAAATGCCTCATCATCAAAATGATCTTCACACAACCTTTGATCTCTGGATGCATAAGGAATTTCTAAAATTTTGTACCACTGTTCCCTTTGACTAATGTCAGATGGAAATTTTTGTTCTTAAACTCCAAATTGCGAAGCGGCCTAAAATATGTATTATTACAATTTTTTGCTATACAACTACGACGAATTTTACCTGGTACTGACATTTTAAAGGTTCACTTAATTTTATTTACTTTATTAAAACTAAATTCTAAATAAATTAAAAAATATTCACTCTTGTATTGTCTTCTTTTTCGGAATTGTTATTTTTGACACTGTCACTTTGCATTCGACAAACAGAAACCAGATTCACACCAACCAATGTAAGATTGGTTTTGTATATTTTCATTTTTAGTGACGTAAAAGTTAATATACTAGGATATTTTATAATATTTATTCACATTAAAGGCGATATTTTGAAATGTATTGCAATTTATAATATTTTGTTCTATTTTGTTTATGTAAAACAGTCTTGTAGTTCGCGACAGTAGAGACTCCATGCGCGGGGAGCTTGCGCAGAAACGTTGTACCACATACCGCCTATGCATCAAACTGTCTCTTATATTATTATTTGTCTATGGATTATATATACTCCCAGGTTTTGTGTTTGTGTCGCCATTACAATATTACAAATCTTGTTTTTGTACAATAACATTTTTTTTACTTATTAATTTGATATAATCCAGACAATGGAAATAGAGCAAGAAGAAATGGATATCCAAAATGTAAAGGAAGAAATCGATATCCACGATGATTTTCTGTGGAATATGGATATTAAACCAGAACTGATTGACCAAGTGCCTACGTTAACAATTCAGAATGTAAATGAAAACAAGAATAGAATTCATCCATTCAAACAAGAAATGAAAGATGAATCAAATACAGTTGAAATATGTGATAAGCATGTTTATTTCAGAATGCAAATTAAATCAAAAGGTGAGTTGAACGAATTTATTGTTTGTATTTGCATATTTATTCTAAATATATTTGGTACTAATAGCATTGTCTAAGGAAAAGAAATAGTCTGTCAACCTAATAAGTATAACACAGACCCTAAAAAGAGAGATGCATATACACAGGGAGATAGCAGTTAAGTTAAATTTGGGACTTTCAGAAACTTTCAAATATTTGCGTAGCTGATATGCTACTGCCCTATAGGTAGTGGTCGGATACTATCGATAGTAAGCCCTATCGATAGTTTTCGATAGTCTCAAGAGATACTATCGATAGTACTATTGAAACTATACGAACGTGAATTATAATAGTGTAATGCATTCAAATTAATAAACATGAAAAACAATAGTAATGTATAAGGTATGTAGTATATATTATCAGAAATATATTAACAAAAACATATAATATATATAAAATAAAGTATGTATCGGAGCAAAACATAAAAGGAAATTAACTACTAATGCCCTGTGAATAAACACAAATGAAAAAGCGACATTTAAAATAAAAATTTATTCTGCTGCAAAAAGATAAGCATGTCCACATTCTCTGCTTTCAGACGGTTTCTCTTTTCCGATAATATGTCTCCAGCCGTTGAAAATACCCGTTCAGATGGAACCGACATAGCTGGAATGCATCCATACTTTTTAACCAATGTTATCAAGCCTTAAAATGCACTTTCATTAGTTTGCCAGTAGTTTAAAGGATCCTTATCCATTGGGATTGTAGGACATTCTAAATATTGTCTAATGGTGATGATAGCATCTGTTTTAGGTGTCGAATAATCCTCCTCTCGATTGGATCTAACTGATTCAAGAAAACTAAGTAACCCCTTTTTTTCAATAGTTGTTTTGATTGGTCACTTTCATTATTTTCTGGGTGTTCTTCATATTTAGTCTGGGACGGACCTGGAGTTTGCTCTCTCCGTATTTTTTTCTGAGCCAAAACGTTTGTCAATTCATTTGTTAGAATACTTACAGCGTTCTTAAAATTTTCATCTAGCCTAAATGCTGGTTTTTTAAATCTGGGATCGAGGAGTGTGCTTAGTCCTATTGGAGTGCGAGTTTCATAAGCACCTAATCTTTTTATTAAAACTGCTTGCAAATCTTTTATGAGTTTTCACCACATTCAGTTTTGTGGATCACTGCTTTCAACTTCTTGGGGAGTCTATATATTATTGGAATCACTAATGACACTGTTAAATATGAGTCTCCTGAAAATTGTTCTGTGGCTTTGAAAAATGGGGATAAGCCCTCGATCATATCCTCCATAACAGCAATTTCATTGGGGTTAAGTAGTTGTGGGGCTGCTTTATTAGAGCTGGAGTATAAAGCAAGTGTGATTTGATTATTGATAAGAAGCAGCCGTTGTATCATTAAAAACAAGATATTCCATCGAGTGGATACTTCTTGAATCACCTTGAGGGTAGGCTTATTTTGATCCTGTTGGATGGAGCGCAACTTCTCATATGCTTGGTTTAATCAACGAGTAAAAATAAATGTAAATCCTTCTTTAAGACTGTCAAAAAAAAGTAAGTTTATCGCATTTATTGTCTGTAAAATATTTTGGAAACAGGGAGGCTTTGTCAGTATATCATCTTTGTGACTCCGTTTAACTAATGAAAAAAATAATTTATAACAATCCATTATGGCATCATAAGCATAAACTTAATGCTGTATTCCAGGGTTTTACAGAATAAAGTTGTTGGCTGTTTAAGGCGTCAAACAACTTTTTCAACAAATTCTGCAGTGTGTATAGCTGATTCGTGAATTTCTTTTGTCTCCACAGCAGTTCTTATAGCTACAGACATACTATTATTAAATAATTGTGTAGCAATTTTTACAGACAGTTTCTCAAAGGGATTTGGTTTTAAATGTTTCTCTGTTATTTTTAATAAAGATTTTCCTGTAGAACTGCTCCTCTCCAAATTCGCAACATCTCGAATGACCTTCATTGAAATAACACAAAAAATCTCCATTTAACAAATTATTTCTAACACGTTTTATTAGGTGAGGAACATCAAATAGTGCGTAATATTTTTTATCATTTAAAATAAAATATGGGTTTGTAACTGAAATATTCAATAATTTATAAAGTTTTTGATTGGCTGTAGATCCGTCACAAACAGTAGCCAAAGGATTTAGAGAAATAGCTTGTTTAATGCTGTTATGACAATTTCTTTTAATTTTGAAGCAGTTACAGCAGTTTTTGAAAAGAAATAGGCTATGGGAAGTTTCCAATGTGAATAAATACCCCTAACCAATATTACTAAGACTTTCTTAGCTAAACCTAGACTTTTACCAAATTTTCAAAACCTTCATTGCCATCATATTTTTTAGAATAATCTATGAATTGTTTAATATACATCTTTTTTCCTCTTCTGTTATAGTTTGAACTTCCAACTTGATTCTATTAAAAAGTTTCTTTTGAAACTCAGGAAAAACAATCAAAATCTGAAATCCACTTTTTTACACTAATACAACTATAATTCTTTTATTGACATCCCTTGTTGTTGCCGCCATACCTTGGATCCGATGATGACAAGTGACGCAAGGCATTTCTTCGCGTCGCATCACTTATCAAACAGCTGCATGCGTACCAATGCTTGTGAAAATGGCGATAATGTTTTAAAGTCTCTTGGTTTAAGGCTGCTAACAGTTTTTTGTTTCACGGATTTAAACTGAGATAACGGAGAGGATTGGCTGCGATGCTTTTTATATAAAACACTAAGTTTCCTTTTTAATTTAATTTTTGTTGGTGTCTCCTTCACATTACTGTTAGCACGACTATCTTCTAGGGTACAGATGTCATCCTCGTCACTTATATGTGATGTAGTTGTGGATGGTGATATTTCCCCTTTCCTTTTCGTATGTGTGACAAAACATACCTCATCAAATGGCAGCATATGGCAACCGTCACTTGTAGAAGCAATATTGTATTCATCATAATTTGCTGCAGGGGAAGGACTTATGTATGATTTACCATGATCCACTACCTTAACATTTTCGATACCATTGTATGGTAGAGGAACAGCGGTCAAGGATATACCCTTAGTTAAAAGATATTTTCCATCAAAATGTGATCCACAAAGAAATTCCTTCTTGAGAGATTTTGGACTCAAATTGGACAGTTCAAAGTTACCTAAAAATATGTAAAAATATAGTTGTTTCTTGTTAAAATGTGCGGTTTCTTGAATTAATAAAAACAATGATTATTCTAATTAATCTTTAGATAAATATCTAGAGAACAGAAAACAATTTGTGTTTCAGATGAAATTTCCAATAATATTTTAGGGTACTTTGTACTGGTGGTCTTTGAATAGTTTAAAGTTTTATCGATATTCGGAAGGTTCTTAAATAAATATGTAGTTGTTTTACTTCCTTTTCAACTAATAAAATTTACAGAGAAATTAGTAACATTTATCTTATTTGAAGACAAAACCTGCCAATTTATGGCCACCTTTATATAACGGCCAAAATTCCATATTTTTTTAGTGGGCGTTTTTGACAGGTTTTACTGTATTGTGTAATAATGTGTCAGCGCCTTAGGCGTTGGCAGCTCAAAAGTAATCTGTTTATTCTCTGTACATACTTAATATAACCCTGTACTTAGTAATGTTTATTGTTCTTGTACTTTTTTTAAATTCAGAAACACTAAATAAATGTAATGGTTTTCCCTTAGAATTGATGAATTGTAGAGCCTATTATTTCAAGAATATTTCAATTTTCAAGTAGATTTTTCTAATTTTGATTAGGTAAATTACCTGAATTGTGAATCCGCTCAATGCATATTTTTTCATCAAACAGGAATTGTGAATTTTCTCAATCTAGGGTTATTTCTACTGGATCTTGCATAATGAAAATATGCACATTTGTTACCTGTCACAATAATTATTAATTATGAATAATATATTATACAATAAGTAAATATATTAAAACTAGTGTTAATATTGTTATTAGACTATGTTTTCAAATGAAATTGTAAGATAATTGACTATTTTCACTTTTTTTTATATATATTGTGGAGTCGATTAGAAACAGTAAGTTTCATTTGAAAACATAAAATGAGTAGATTCAATGAAGTAAATTCAGTCATTAGAATAGATAATTATAGAAAAATTTCACATAGTAATGAATTAAACAATTTGATAAGTAATATGTTGCTTCATTCCTTTAGAATCCATCACTAGGGTTATATATTTATCAAATTAAATAATTTATGCAAAATGTAGGCATCTATTATAATAATAAACATATTATTTGTGTATGTATACTTACATCGAATAAACTTAAAACGGTGGTTAATGGCACTTATTGTCCTTGAACAAGTATATCAATTATTTCAACACGATGCACGTTTTAAAACAACCACTATTTATAATAACAATAAATAGAACACAGTTCAACAGATCTTATAATTACTGTAAGTAGAGTGTGGGCTACCTTAGCCTGGGAAAATTTCTATCGACTCTTATCAGTTTGCGGTTTTCCACCCACGCACTCGGATACCACAGTATTTATGTCGTAAAAATACAGGGTGTAGTCGTAAAATATTAGGGTGTAAAGGTATACAGGGTCGTAAAAGATTAGGGTGTAAAACAGGGTCGAAGATTATACAGGGTCAATATAAAAAAAAATGCCATAAGGGCGCTACGGTCGGGCAGGATGGGGCGCTACGATCGGTCGGCAAACGGCGTTATTTCTCACAGGCCATAAGGGGATGCCATAAAGGCGCTGCGATCGGTCGGCGGCGTTATATTTTTCACAGGCCATAAGGGCGCTACGGCGTATCGGTCGATCTGCGCATGAGTCGGGCGTGCGCATCCTGACGTTCGCAGGATGTAAAAAGATGCCATTAGGGCCCTAGCACATATCTCCGTTATTATTGGTCGAATTGAAGTGTAATAAACGACATTATGAAGAAGAGAGGATATGGACAAGAGGAGACAATAACTGAGGTACCCCTTTTTTTAAATCAACCCGGCCAATCAGAGATATGCCCTTATGGCTGTACATCCTGCAAAAATAATCTACCAATGGTGTTCGACCAGAGATGCTAGGGCCCTTATGGTGGTATCTTTGTACATCCTGCGAACGTCAGGATGCGCACGCCCGACTCATGCGCAGATCGACGTCCTAGCGCCTTTACCTCTTGTCCTCTCTTCTTCGTCGTTTATTACACTTCCGACCAGAGATGCTAGTGCCCTTATGACTTTACATGTTTACCTCTTGTCCTCTCTTCTTCATAATGTCGTTTATTACACTTCAATCCGACCAATCAGAGATATATGCTAGTGCCCTTATGACTCTACATGTTTACCTCTTGTCCATATCCTCTCTTCTTCATAATGTCGTTTATTACACTTCAATCCGACTAATAATAACAGATATGTGCTAGGGCCCTAATGGCATCTTTGTACATCCTGCGAACGTCAGGATGCGCACGCCCGACTCATGCGCAGATCGACCGATACGCCGTAGCGCCCTTATGGCATCCCCTTATGGCCTGTGAGAAATAACTCCGTTTGCCGACCGATAGTAGCGCCCCATCCTGTAAATCTATAACGCCGTTTTTTATCCTGTAAAAATATCCGACCTTAGCGCCCTTATGGCATTTTTTTTATATTGACCCTGTATAATCTTCGACCCTGTTTTACATCCTAATCTTTTACGACCCTGTATACTTTTACACCCTAATATTTTACGACTACACCCTGTATATTTTACGATCCTGTATCCTAATATTTTACGACTACACCCTGTATTTTTACGACATAAATACTGTGGTATCCGAGTGCGTGGGTGGAAAACCGCAAACTGATAAGAGTCGATAGAAATTTTCCCAGGCTAAGGTAGCCCACACTCTACTACTGTATTAGAATTTATCTAGATTCACAAAATACACAGGTTCTAATACAGTGACTATATACAAGACAGTGGCGACAATTGAGTATAAGCTCCGCCCATCCGCCATATTGAGGCTAATTTGAATATCAAATGCATATAATTTAAATAGAAATTTATGATAAAATTATCAATTTGAAACACAAATACATGAAAATATACATTATATATCTTTGATTTTGATAGGAAATGGGTATATTTAAATAAAACACGCAATTTTTATTTTTTTACCTAATAATATTTAGTATATAATAAGGATAAATAATGATACAAAAAAATAATGAATATTAATTGCTTGTATAGTATGATAGGGGACAAATCATGCAAAAAATTATATTGCTATACAACTGTTATTGTCTTCAAATATAACCATAGGTTCAGTTAATTATCAAGTAAAATCTATAAATAACAAATTCAACAACAAAAATATAACATATATTACTTGATCGGTTTCCTAAATTACATTTGCATCGTCAGGATTATAAACTATAAAAATTGATATAAATAAAATTTCTGATGTGTTATTTGTCTTTTATTGATTTTATTTGATAATTATGGAAAACTTTTTTATTTCATAACAAGTTACCTGCTAATGACTTACTACTATATTTTTTTGAGGCGGATTTAAATTTTTTATAACTAATTTTCAACCTGAAAACAGTGAATCTATTAATTATTTTGCTTTTAAGTTGGTGACAATTTGGTAAATTGAAATGTATTTTCGACATTTCCTTTATAAAAAATTCTTTTATGTCTATATTCTGGAGTGAAACAATATCTAAATATTTTAAGAAAACACATTCCATTTCTAAAAAATAATAAAAAACCTCTTCAGTCACAAAAAAGGGATTGTTCTTTAAATCTTTTGATTAAAGAGAGTTTTGAAAACTTCTTATATATTGGTTTTTTTGAACCTGCTGCACCTACACAGGCAACACAAGTTTTTGAAGTTTTCACAATACTTTTTAAAATATATCCTGAAATATTATATAACGAATTAAGTTCGCTGAAATTTAAATTGTATGAGGGAGTCTTTAATTCACTTGGAAGCTTTACTTCATCATACACTGTATTTAAGTCCTTAAGAGAATCCAAGAAACTCCCGTTCATCTTCTTCGTAACTACTGGTACTTCCACTTTTTAAATACTATGATACAGATATTAATTTCAAGTTATTTTTAACTTGTACCGCATTCGGTACTATTTGTTTGCTTCGCAACGCGCTAAATAAATTTTAGATATTAATTTCAAGTTATTTTTAACTTGTACCGCATTCGGTACTATTTGTTTGCTTCGCAACACGCTAAATAAATTTTCAAGGCAGTCTTGAGAAAATCGGCTAGTTAAAATAAATTCATAATTTTTTTTTCCAATAATTCTGACTGTAGTTCTAACATTGATTGTGTTGAGATTAGAACACCCGTTTGTGAAGGTTTCCAATTTTTTTTATAGCCAACCAACATATCTGAAAATAAACTTCTAAATCCTTCCAAAAATGATATTGTTTCTTTATAAATGTCAATATTAAATTTGCTTAGAGCACAAGAAGGATGTCTCGAAGTCATTAAATAAAACCATTTTTCTACTTGGTCAATAAACCATGCCGTTGTTAAATATTCTGGTTTATCAAGTTCTTCAGCCAAAAATTTGAGAGCGCTACTAACTGAGTGACTAACAACATTTGTTGAAGTTGACACTTTCATTTGAGAAAAATGTGTCAGAAGGAGATCTTCTTCTGAGAGTTTCGGTGCAAGTTTAAAAAAATTATCTTTCTGATGATTTAATATGTCTGAGATATGACTGGACATGACCATGTTAGAGGGTAGTCCATACTTTAGAACAATATTATTTGGTAACTGGATGATTTTATTTGTCACTAACATAGATTTAATATTTTTAAATAGGTGAGGAACATCTGCAAAGACATATACATTTTTATCATTATTTAATGGGTGCAGAATCTTGCATTTTATAGGACTGTACTTTCCAGCTTTAATATCCCAAGCTTTCCACAAAGCTTGATTACAGGGACCCATATCTGATGTAATACTTAAAATATTCAAATTAAGCTGTTCGGATTTTTTAAATATATCTATTATTATATTCTTCATGACAGCTCCGTTGACAGAGTCACTGGTGAAGTAATAGGCCACAACCTGTTTCCAACGTCCTGTAATACCTCCCAGCATAAACACTAAGATGTGTGTCGCCAAGCCTGAATGTTCAGGGAGAGTAACATCTCCAAAATATTTATTCAAGGAGGTATCATATATTTTTCCTGGAGTGATAGCCATTTCATCCAAAACCAAGACACAATCCTTTTCATGAGTTGAAAATTGCTCCACTTTCAATTCTAAAAATGAAAATACCTCATTTAGAATACCTGAATCGAACTTCAAGTTTTGGAGTTTTCTCTGTAAAGTTCTGGTTGATGGGAGAGGATATCCTTGTTTTATTAGTTCAGTATATCCACTACTACCACAACTAAATTTTAATTTTAAAGAACTTGTAACGGTGTTGTTGGTCCACTTCATTAGTTTTGTTGTTTTTCCATTTTTTCTCTTTTTTAAAGCTTCTATTTGATCTTCGTTGAATATTTGCTTTAGTAGTTCACAGTCCGAAGAATTGGGAGTTTTTTTTCTTTTTTTATTAGCTTCTTTCGTGTGGCTCTTACAGTTTTTTTGTATCGATAAGCTCTACGTTTTTCTCTTCCATACAACTTCTTGTACCTGTTTAATTCAAGCTGTAACTGAGCTATTTCACTAATTGGATCAATTTCTGATATTAACGGTGAGGGAGCTGTGGATAGACTGTCTTCACTCAAACTGCTTTTAGATATTGACAATTGTTGACCTGATTCTACATCCAAAGCTAAATTTGAAGTAGATGGTTCCGGTGATTCCTCTGGCACAGTCTCATCTAGAGCTATATTTTCACCTAGAACTAATGATTAAACTATAATTGCAACAAAACACATTTAATAGGACAAAAACTAAGAGTTTTTCATTATTATGTGGGGATTTGTTGTAATTACTAAGAGATATCTACTTACCCGACAAATGTTTAGGTTTTTTTGGAGAAATAAATTTCCTTGGAACTGGGGATTTCCTTTTAGGTTTTGGTTCCACAAAGGAAAATATTGTAGGAACAGCATTTGACTTTAAAATTTTCTTGCCATCTACACGAGGTCGCTCCCACATTTCAGGAGCAAAAGGAATCTTAAACAAAATCTTACATTCAATTTTATCTCAATAACGACAAACAATAATTTTAAATTAGATATAACAATTATAAGTCGTAAAACAAAGGCTACTACCTACCTCACATAAACACGAATAGTCTGTTGGAGTCCAATGATCTCTTCTAGTTTTAATAAGCCATTCTTTTCTTCTAGATGGATCTCTAGGAAAACGTTTCATGAGAAACCCTTTTTTAGCAGAATTGCTGCAATTTATTGCAGCACAGCCCGGCATTTCAAATGTTATTATCTAGAAAAATCAAAACTTGATAAATAGTATACAATTTCTAGGATTAAGCAAGCGAGCTTACCAAATATCACGAATTTTCCGATTCGAAATAAGATTATTTATAAGTCCAAATACAAGTCTTTCAATTGTGTAAAGGCAAAACACCTCTTTTTCACTGAATATTCACCAAAAAAGCACAAAACCAATAATTCTAATCACAAGTATAACCAGCATTATAAGAAACTT
Source organism: Galeruca laticollis (assembly GCA_963921935.1). Taxonomy (NCBI): domain Eukaryota; kingdom Metazoa; phylum Arthropoda; class Insecta; order Coleoptera; family Chrysomelidae; genus Galeruca; species Galeruca laticollis. The sequence goes on along the minus strand of OY998181.1, from coordinate 161,060,213 downwards.
CGTATACACCAAACGTAAACAAAGAGATTTTGGCCTCAATATGGCTGCCAAACTGCCAGCCAATCAAAAACGGGTTACCCTATTGTCGCCACTGTCTCGTATATAGTCACTGTAGGTTCTAATTGTCATCAGTGACATCTAGCGTTTAGTAAAATAAACGGGCATCTTTCCAAATTCGAAGTGAAATAATTGATTCAGCGCCATCTGAACGATTAGTCCAGTTTTCACAATACGCCATCTATACGTCCAAAATTACTAAAAACTTAAATTATTAGTCTATATGGTTGATAGACTATTTCTTTTCCTTAGACAATGCTAATAGGCATAACTAGATTTAGGGCCCCCGCAGACTACAGACTTTTTATCGGCAGATAGTTAGGTCGGCTTCTTAATCTGTATGGAGAGGAATGCATATGCGCACACTACAGCGATTCAGTATCGGCCAATAAAAAAGTTTGATGGGCTACCCGATTACATTCAAACTAATCTGTCGGCCGACTGTTTAATCAGTATTGGCGCATATACGCCTGCGCATACATGACGATTGTTTAGTCGGCCGATAGTTCAGTTCGCTCTGTGATTTGGCGTCGTGTGCGTGTATTTTGAATATGGCGTCGCCCAAATCACAATTGTTGATTGTAGAAAGTTCCGTCGAAAAGTTGATTGAAGAAATCGAGAAAAGACCTGCGCATTATAAAAAAGGTTTAAAAGAGTACTCCGACGCGAATGTGAAGAAAAAACTGTGGGAGGAAGTTTGCGAAGCAGTCGTTCTTGATTGGAATCGGCTTAGCGTCGAGGAAAAAACAAACAAAGGTAGGAACGTAAAAATAAAAATATTAGAGTATTCACGTGAATTTTTATTTATTTATTAATTTATCTATTTACAATTATTACACTTTGTTATATTGACACGGAATCGCGCCTCCGGGAGAAATAAAGTATGATGACATGTACTGTCGCACGTTATTCATATTATTTCTTCCTCGGTTGTCTTCATTTATAGTTAAGTTATTCATGGGACAATTGTAGAGAGTTTCTGTGAAATTTATTCAATCTTTGATTCTTACATAATTATGCAGGACACAGCAAGCTTTAATTATTCGGACACAAAAATTGATATTGACATCCATTGGTCGGTGAAATATACGCCATTTGTTAGCAAGAATCCCAAAAGTACACTCACCCATTCGTCGAGCTCTTGTATGTCTATAGTTGAAAATTCGTTAGGTGTAGCTTAAATTTCTTTTTGCATAAGGACGTAGTATATGATTGCCAAGTCCAAACGTTTCATCCCCTACGACAGAGAATGAAATAACATCTCCGACATTATCATTAGGCAAATGCCTTCCGGAGGGAATATTTAATCGGTTTTGGGACAGCCGTTTACCCATTTCTGATGATTTAAATATTTCAGAATCACTAGCTGTTCCATAAGAACCAACGTTTATATACACAAATTTATAATCTAGGTCTGTCCAAGCGATTAACACGCACGAAAAAAACTTTTTGTAGTTAAAACATGATGAACCGGAATGTTCTGGCTGTATCATCCGTATATGTTTGCCATCAATTGCTCCAATGATGTTTGGAAAGTTTGTGCGACTATAGATTTCGTCTGCGATTTTAATCCAGTCGCCTTCTTCTTTGGTTGAAGTATATTCCATATTTGCTCGTTTTAGTAATATCCGTATTGTAGAAGCTCCCATCAGATAAACAAAAGATAATGTATAGAAACTAGCTCCTGTAGCCAGACATATGTAAAAAAATAAAAATTAATTATATTTCAATATCTGTAAAAAATTAAATTTCAATATTTTTCAGGTCGTGATGTGCAAAAAAATGGGCTAGTTTAATAATTACGCGAAATACTTCAGTAGTTCAGCCAGTAACACCGCTGCCGCCAACTCCTCGCCAGCTACCGCCTACACCCGGGAAAAACTGTGAATACATTGTCAACGGCCTAGCCAAATTCAAATCACTCTTCGACGACCCGAAGCCTAGGGCATCACAGAGCTACAAACGAAACAATCAGTAAAAGTCTCTATACCCCTACAGAGGCTAATCCCACCAACAAGCGTGGGCAAAAAATATCGCCTACACCTCGCAGATGGACGGATTTTGAGAATAAAAAGAGATAAAAACAGAGAACAATGATCTGAGAAGAAAGGGATACAACATTTTTTTTAGGTCTATATTTTTTTTTAGGAACGAGCAGATTAATTTTTATTTTTAGGGGTCCGGATAAGGTATCTTTTCAGGTGGGTGCTAAAAAAAATTATTTGGTGCCAAACAATTTTTTTCTCCGAGGAGAGAGGAGTGTAACGATGTTCCGGTGAACACCGCTGAGGATACACCTATGGTTCGAACCAATCCAGTTTTTATCGACAACCGATGAATATATAAACCGACCAACAATTTCAATGAGACAGTCTGATCGAGGCATTGACTCGAAAGTACTTCCCCTCCAGTCTAGCGAGGTATTGACTCGTTAGACTCCACCCTTCCGTCGGCAAGGTATTGACTTGCCGAGCATCCTTCCTTCCATTTGGTAGGGTATTGACCTACCAAATTACGGCCACCCGTGTGAGAGGTATTGACTCTCACATATTCCTGTACTTCCCGTCTCTAAGGTACTGACTTAGAGGTACTTCGTCTCGCCCGAGGTATTGACTCCGACGAGCATCCAGAACCCACATTACCGCTTATACCCGTGTATCGAAGTTTCAGCGTTCGCATCGTTCAAACTACTATTCCGTAGGCGTATCTCCCCGGTCGACGAGCAATAATTAGATACACAACCTTATACGTACCGATATAATAAATATTTAATTTTAGGCCAGGTATTGATCTTGTTTGTACATATGTAAATAGCGTCTGTAAATATTTTTATAAGAATAAACTTATTTTATTTTGGGATCCTGTCTCTGACTGTACAACCCTACCCGGCAATCCGTAACCACCCCTTACAGACGGTTACAGACTTGCTTTCGTCGCGAATTAAACGCTCAAAAGAACACTAAGCTGCGAATAAAAGGCGTAAATATGTTTACTTTGAACAGTTATTATTTTTACTTCCATGCATGGAAAACCGACTTGCTGAATGTAACCTGGAAGAGTACAATTCTCTATCAAATGATGAGGATGATGATCAAGCTGGTTCATCCACTCCCACCCCTATTCGTCAGCGGAAAAAGAGACCTAATGTACCGAAGCAGACGGACGTGGATGAAGCATTATTAAAGGCATTAAATGAGCCTAATACTGATGAAGATGTGAACTTTGCTTTGTCACTGGTCCCTTCACTCCAAAATTTAACCGCAGAAGAAAAATAAGTAGTCTTAACGTTTTTAAACAGATAAGATTAGCTAGGTGCGTTCAGTCTACTTCTAAGCCAACATGTACGTACAACAGAGTACAGCAACCCTTGTCCTCTTTTCCAATTTCGGAACTGACAACCATTCTAAACATTTCATCACCTGGCAACTCCAATGATACAACCCAGTCTTATTATTCAAATTTTTCAGATGAATCGCAAATATATGACTTGTAAATAACTTAATTTCTCAAAACGCCGAATTTTGTAATATTAATTCTAATAAAAATAGTTGAAAAGTATTTGTGGTTTATCTTACCTTATCGTAACGCTCAATCTCTCCTCCACAGGTATAGAAAGTCTTAAATTTGTATCCTCCTTCGCTATTGCTGGTCCAATTACCTTGACAAGTTCATTGAAGCTGGTAATGCTCATTCGATAATAGGCGAAAAAATTTTTCGGGTAATCTAGTAATTTGGAATGCATAGTGTAAAATTTTCCACTAACTAATCTATCACTGAGAATGGGATGCACCCAATACTCTCGGAATCTCTTCTTGATTTTCCTCCTCCGGAGTATGATGAGAGCAATAATTTTTCTGGACAATATTTTCATTGTGCGACCGCTTCAACAGTTACAAACTAGTTCGAGAATAGTCGGCCGGCTGTTGGATTGTCTGCGCCCTGTTCACCAACCAAACTGTTGGCTCGGTGTGCGCCCTTTCAGCCCAACCCGACTAAACTATCGGCCGATAAAAAGTCTGCAGTCTGCGGGGGCCCGAATGTTTTTTTAATAATGTTGAGCAAGAGAAAACGATTTATTTGTAGCATGGTTTAAATTTTTCATTTAACTTTAGAGAATCAAAATATCATTAACATTTTTATATAAGCAAGACAAACGATACAGTATATTATTTGAATAAAGAATCTAATTATATTTCATCATTAATCCTTCAATATTGGATCTTTTATACAAGTTAAATGCCACACCTAGAAAGATTACCTATATAACTGTATAAACAGTCTTATCTTTATCAGAAATTTTATTTATTTTAAATTCTATAATGCTCAAAAATTGCAATAATGTTTTCTCACTTGGTATACAGTAAAAACTCGATTGACCTTTATCGTCAAGACGGTGGTTGTGACAGTTTAGAGCAGGGATATTCAAGTACCACAAGGACCGCTTTGAAAAAAAAAACGGTTTGGAGGGCCGCGTTATAAAATACTTTGTATGCAACTTTATGAGTGAGTTTTAATAGGTATGGTATATGTATACAAAGAAAACACATGTTTGTATTATTATTTTAATTTATTTCAAAAATATGAAATTACAAAAAAATGTATGGGAACTTTGGGGATGTTGGTATTCATTAACTAATGTATCATTAATATTTTTTGTGTTGCCATAAAGACAATTTTTTTACTTTTTAAGTTGATATAACCAGAGACAATATAATCCAGACAATGGAAATAGAGCAAGGTGATATTAAAGAAGAAATGGATATCCAACATGTAAAGGAAGAAATCGATATCCACGATGATTTTCTGTGGAATATGGATATTAAACCAGAACTGATTGACCAAGTGCCTACATTAACAATTCAAAATGTAAATGAAAACAAGAATAGAATTCATTCATTCAAACAAGAAATGAATGATGACTCAAATACAGTTGAAATATGTGATAAGCATGTTGATTTGAGAAAGCAAATGAAATCAAAAGGTGAGTTGAACGAACTTATCGTTTGTATTTGCATATTTATGCTAAAGATCTTGGGCACTAATAGGCATAACTAGATTTAATGTTTTTTCAATAATGTAGAGCAAGAGAAAACGATTTATTTGTAACAAGGTTTAAATTTTTCATTTAACTTTAGAGAATCAAAATGTCATTAACATTTTCATATAAGCAAGGAAAACAATACAGTATAATATTTGAATAAAGAATCTAATGATATTTCATCATTAATCCTTTAATATTTGATTTTTTATACTATAAGTTGAATGTCTTATTGAAGATGTAGGCGAGCGGAACGCACCCCCAAATTGACCTTACAGTGACCACGGAAGTACTAATCGCTAAGACCACTTTTACTTTATGTTTTCGGGGTCGCTGAATACGAAAATGAAATTATTTTTACGATAAAATTGGGGGAACATGGTAAAAACGGCAATTTCGGGTAAAATTCAGACAATTGAATTTGGCGTTTTCTGTGTTCATCTCGCTATATCTTCCACATTTATCAATGTATCATTATGAAATTTTTTATGACTATTGCGTATCTAAAGATCTAAACAACAAGCCTACTCCGAAAATTCTGCACACTAAATTTACAATTGTTTACTTTTACGTGTTCCGAGTTTTGTCGTACAAATGCAAAAGTTGTGTTACGAAGTTTCGAATTTCTAAAAACTAATTATCCAGTATTAAAATGCAATACCTAAAAAAGTTTTTGGGAAAGTTTCAGATCTAAATATTGAAAAGAAAAAAAGATATGCTATTTCAAAGTCGAGCGTAGCGTGCGACTGCACGGCGCGCTATAAAACGAGCAGCGACTATCCGAGTCGGAACGTACATGCGTCCGAAATACGGTTTTAATATATCAATTAAAATAAAAACCATTAAAATATCTTAAAAATCTTCATTTATTTCATCTGTATTTACAATCACTTCTTTATTTACACATGTATCATTACAACTACAAACATCACAGCATTTTAAATTAGATTGTCTACAAGGGCAAACGTCAGTTTCGCAAGCATTTTTGCCAGTGCACGAACAAAAGTACTGTTGTAGTATTTCCATAGCAGTGGGTCCATCGTAATAATCGAAACTCAATATACCTGTTTCTACCACCCAGCCAAACTTTGTCACATCTTTGGAAATGATTAGAGGTTCGATTGCTTGTTTCCACTCATTGATTTGCCAAAGAGCTCTTAAAATGTGTTTATGCATCGCGGGTTCAGATGGAGGAAGTCTTGCGATTTCAGAGTTCTTTTCGATAGTTAAATGATATCTTAATGAATTTATATCGTTACGTGTACCTTTTGACTTTTTCTTTGGATCGTACAAATAAGATGTGAATGTACTGACGACTTCTTGAGCAACATGTATGTCTAAGTCGGTTATTGTAGCTAAATTAGTCAATTCTTCGTCTGACATAAGTCGTAATGCTGCATTCACCTTGATCTTGCCTATGTAAAATAACGATGAATTAGTATCACAGCCTGTTAGAGCGTGTGCAGCTAACAACGACGAACAGATATTTTTTCCTAATTTTTGTGCGAAACTATGAATAGGTATATACCTTCTGAAATCAGTGCGTACGGATATTTTTCCCGTGAAAAACCATAGCTGAGGTATATTTTCGAAACTTGCAAAATGAAATAGTAGTAATAAAAAAACGTCTGTATCGGGAGATTCTACAATTGTTGACTGGTTTTCACTCATTCTGCGTTGAATACGTTGTACATGAAATATTGAGCGAGTATCAGCATCTATGTGCTATAGCGCGCCGTGCAGCCGCATGCTACGCTCGACTTTGAAATAGCATATCTTTTTTTCTTTTCAATATTTAGATCTGAAACTTTCCCAAAAACTTCTTTAGGTGTGGAAGATATAGCGAGATGAACACAGAAAAACGCCAAATTCAATTGTCTCAATTTTACCCAAAATTGCCGTTTTTTTCCATGTTCCCCCAATTTTATCGTAAAAATAATTTCATATTCGTATTCAGCGACCCCGAAAACATAAAGTAAAAGTGGTCTTAGCGATTAGTACTGCGTGGTCACATACTGCTATTTCTAAGCGACTTTTTGGGGGTGTCCCGCTCGCTAATGTGTTTTAAATTCTATAATGCTCAAAAATTGCAATGTTTTCTCAAAATTGGTATACAGTAAAAACTCGATTGACCTTTATCGTCGGGACCGTGGTAGTGACGGTTTAGAGCAGGGATGTTCAAGTGTTACAATGGCCGCTTTGAAAAAAAATGTGGTTTGGAGGGCCGCATATAAAATACTTTGTATGCAACTTTATGAGTGAGTTTTAATAGGTATGGTATACGCATACAAAGAAAAAACGCGTTTGTATTGTTATTTTAATTTATTCCAAAAATATGAAATTACAAAAAAATTAGTGGGAACTTTGGGGATGCTGGTATTCACTAACTAATGCATCAATATCAACTTTAATATTTGTTGTTGATAAATGAAGCAACTGAGTAAGTTACATATCAGAAAGTGGACGTCTAAATTTTTGAATTTATAAATTTCATGTTGGAAAAGCTGCTTTCACAAAGATACGTGCTTCCCAGCATTGAGCCCAGTATAATCCCTAAGTTTCCAAAGTTGGGGTATTGTTCTTCTGGCAGCAACTTGAAAAAATCCAATCCAGTTTCAGTTCTTACTTGGTAAAAAGATCTGATTGCAAATCACACAATTCCAGTTGAAGGTCTGCTGTGCTTACATTCTCATCTGAAATTGTAAGGTGCTGAGTAAAAACTGAAATCTCTTTAAATTTTTTAAAGTCGCTACATCGATTTTCGAATTCTGCAATTGTGTCAATGCATTTTGTTTGAGGCAATTTGAAATTTACTCAAAATCCTTCATTTCTTCAAAATGCTCTTCACAACTTGGGAAAAATGAAGTATCATTTTTTTCGAATGAAGACTTGAAAAGCTTAATTTTAGTTAAATGCATTTACGTGTCGAAATAAGTTGGTAATATTCTATTTTTTTCCATTGTAACTTTAAATTCAATTTGTGAAGGTGAGATGTCAAGTCCGTTGAAAATGAAAGATCTGCTAAAAAATCTACCATTTGATTTTCTTGCTCCTTAGTGTTTGAATTGACTTCATCTTTAACAAAAATACGAATCTCCTCCTCCAAAGAAGCATTGCAAACAGTTTCCTGTGCTTAACGAATGAATATAGGTGTGAAGTAACAGGTCCCAATAAGTAGCATCTACTTTGGCTAAAAATCACAAAATTTTCTGAAAGTTAACTCACGATTTCCCCCTCTAATAATATTAGTTATTTTAACTATCACTTTCATGATATTCATTTGATGTAAGGATTTTCCACAGGGTCGCTTGGTGAACAATGCAGGGTATCACTGGGCAGTTTTGTTTTGTTTCAGAAGTCCTGCATATCCAATTTTAGTTCCTACCATAGCTCTGGCTCCATCAGTGACATTTATATAATCCCCTATAGTCTGATACCTTCTTATTTACAGCTTAAATAAATATTCATACCCTTAGTTCTTGGTTGTACCATGAAAAGGAATAAGCATCTCCTCTGTCTCACTGAAGTCTTTGGACTAGGTCGGATAAAAATTACAAGCTGGCTACGATTTTCTATCTATCACCAGTTGCATCACTCGTTATTTAATTTTTATTGTAAGAAAGCACTGGTTTAGAGGATAGACAGATAATAGAAACAGTGTATTAATCCTCCAAAACGTAACCTCAATTAATTATATTTTTATAGACAGATATCCACTTACAGTAAAGTAATATATTTCAGAGCAAAAACAAATTAAAAATTATTATAATACCGAATAAAACTATTTATTACACCATAAAAACATATGTACAGTAGTTACAGATGTGGCAAAAAATCTACAGTATAATAAACTTACAGGTGAAATAGTTCAAGTAGCTTGGAAATAGTCAGTCATTTTCTTCTGTCGCTTTGTGCTCGAGCTTTCACTGCGGCAATATTTCTTATTTTCTAGAGCAGTAGTATCTGCATTTCATTTGCCTCTTCTTGACCATTATATTCACTTGGACAGCATAGTTTCAGTGTCAGAGTGGCTAATAGTTTGTTTCTCATCATGGTTTGAACACTCGTCTCCATCAGCCCCTTCTTTTTCGGTGGCACTTACCACTGGCAACAATTTCGTCATCACTCAAAATTTGAAACCCCTTGTCCACTCTGTCACACTTTAACCACTTTGATACTTCTAATGACGTCGAATTTGTACTGATTTGTAAATTATTGCACACATTCTCAAATTCTTCACTTCTATGTTGAAGTCAATGTTTATTCCTGCTGTTTAGATTTGACACTGACAAATCATTCCATGCGCTGGTAACATTGAAAATCGCATCTTTAGTGTAAGACTTCCAAAACTGTGTTAAAGACGTTGATTCATCAGATGAGAAAAAACTTTCAATAAACATTTTTCTATATCAACTTTTCATGTTTTCGATGATTACCTGTTTCATGGGCTATATAATAGGCTAAGCTTCAGAGATTTGGAGTGACCATTTTGTGTAAAAAGTGTTAGAAGAAACCATCTGCGTCATTGTTTGGAGAATAGTTTTATATGATTTAGTGAGTTCTTTTTAACTTGACTTTATTATTCATAACTCTGTTATTATCAATTTTATGCAAAAAATCGCTTTTTTTAGTTTTTTGATTATAAAATTGTAACTGCCAGGGAAATCATGATGGCGTCAATAGAAAACATCGGAAAACCTGGCCAATGTGCAGTTTTTTGAAAAATTTGTAACTTAATTTTTCAGTTGCAATTTTCCAGCAGGCCTGATTGCAACAGGTATGGTCCGATTTCGGAAGTAGAATTTTCATACTTCAAATTGTTCATTTTTGTTTTGCTTTAAAGTGCTGAGAAATATGTTAGAAATGAAACTGAACATCATGAGAATCTGATGAATGTACGAGAGTAGTTGAAGAGTGGGGGAGAGATGCAGGCAACTGGCAAGCATGTATATAGAGATGGCAGTTATTAGGAAATTCAAATTCGTGAACGTTAGAGGTTTTCTTCATCACAAGTAGGGGTAGCCTATTATTGCCGGTGACATTTGCGCAAACCATCGCAGTGATGCGATCTTTTTGTACCTTGAAGCCTGGAGCAGCTTTTCCAGAGAATTATGCTATCGTCTTCTAGTTGAGGCCAGTTTCATGACAATTGTAAACTTGCTGTCAATAAGATCCAATTCAGCGATTTTTTCTTTAAATTGTTTCTGGAACTCGACACTTATAGAGCTATCCGCGCTGAATCCACTGATATCAAGTTGGCGAATGCCATGGCAACATTTAAACTTGTCGACCCATCTATTGCTTTCTCCAAAAGACGAGTCACCGTAAGTTTTTTGTTCATTTCAACAGCCTTGGCCATTACTATAGGCACTGAAAGTGGAATCCCCTGCTTTCTAGCTTGTATAAACCCTTGGTACATTGCAGTGTCAAATTGATCCAATGTCTTTCATGTTTGAACATCTCCATCCATGCTCTACATTGTTGACACATGTTCTATTTTATCAGCATTCACATTTTATATCGTTAACTATTGTTCTCCCGAAACCATAAATCAGCGCTACACTCGTCGCAGTTTCACCCTTTCTTAAGCGTTTTATAATTTCAAGTTTTTTTGGTTAAATCCTAAAACAACCCGTTTACGCTTTTAAGACATTTTGTTAAGTCACTGTAACACATACACCTGTACTAAATACATTAGTGTAAAATATTAGTCAATAAAGCTTATTCAAGTGGGAAACGCGTATCAAATGGCGCACTAATTCACAGCCCACTATATATACACTGCCACATTTACAGTCTTTTCGCCACAACTGAACCACAATCCAGTGGTGTCTGGCGACTTACAAGTGAGACAAAAGGCGAGAGGAGTTAGCGCGTTTACTGAAAGTCATATGTACCATTCTACGGCGGGCAAGTACACTCATTTCCCACTAAAATAGGGTAAGTAAACAAAACAAACGCGTTACTGCACCTCAAAGCACTTTGTTATTACAGTATTATTATGATGTTACTCTTACATCGAGTTTTTACTGTGTTAATTTCAAACTTCATTTTATAACAAATTCTATTAGTACTTTACATACTCTTAAAATACTTTTTCCAATAGTATTGTGAGCAAGCATTTGTAGCATTGATAAAAGGTGTAGATTTTTATATTTTTCATACAAATTTCAAAGTTTCGAAAAACTAATTTCAATTTCATTGACAATTACAGGACTGCTAAGAAATGGAAAATATATTAAAACAAATGCCAATGATAGGATTATGATATGTGTATTTTGTGGAAATTTATACACGAAACAAGTAGAATTTTTTTGCCACTTTTCAACACATCATTGCATAAAACGGAACAAATTATATAATATCAAATTTCACCATAAAAGTAGAAGTGGCACTAAAACTGGATTCATTGACATTGGCATTTTAAGTAATCTTGGTATAAAAGATGAAATTGAAATAGTTGAACATGAATTGAAAGCAGAGTTGCTGAAAACCACATATCAGTTCAATGAACTGAAGAAAATACTAAATAAAACGAAATTTCACCAGGAAAATACAAGTTACCGAAAAAGGCAAGGAACCGATCTTACCATTCTTAGAAATCTTGATGATGAAGTAAAAAATGAAATAGTTGAACAAGATTTGAATGCAGAGTTGCAAGATATCAGATGCAATGGCAATTTCAAGTTGAGTATAGATGAAGATCAAAAATTGAAGCAAAGTGATTCACACAGACATTTGCAAGCTCACAAACGTAACATTTCTTCGAAAACTTTGTCACAGAAAAGCAATTTTAGTACACATTTACCAATTCACACAGGAGAAAAGCGATTTAAATGTAACGTTTGTTCGAAAACATTTTCACGGAAATATAATTTAAATACACATTTGAGCACTCACACAGGAGAAAAGCCTTTCAAGTGTAACATTTGTTTGAAATCTTTTGCAGTCAAAACAAATTTAACTACATGTTTGCGTACCCACACAGGAGATAAGCCATTGAAATATAACATTTGTTTGAGATGTTTTTCAGGGAAAAGTAATATAACTACACATTTGCGTACTCACACAGGAGAAACGCCTTTCAAATGTAACATTTGTTTGAAGTCTTTTTCAGAGAAAAGTAATTTAACTAAACATTTGCGTACTCACACAGGAGAAAAGTCATTCAAATGTAACATTTGTTTGAAATCTTTTACAGTCAAAACTAATTTAACGACACATTTGCTTTCTCACACTGGAGAAAAGCCAAACAAATGTAACATTTGTTTCAAATCTTTTTCAGGGAAAAATAGTTTAACTGTACATTTACGTACTCACACAGGAGAAACGCCTTTCAAATGTAACATTGGTTTGAAATCTTTTGCAGTCAAAACTAATTTAACTACACATTTGCGTACTCACACAGGAGAAACGTCTTTCAAATGTAACATTTGTTTGAAATCTTTTGCAGTCAAATTTAATTTAACTAGACATTTGCGTACTCACACAGGAGAAAAGCCTTTCAAATGTAACATTTGTTTGAAGTCTTTTTCAGAGAAAAGTAATTTAACTAAACATTTGCGTACTCACACAGGAGAAAAGTCATTCAAATGTAACATTTGTTTGAAATCTTTTACAGTCAAAACTAATTTAACTACACATTTGCGTACTCACACTGGAGAAAAGCCAAACAAATGTAACATTTGTTTCAAATCTTTTTCAGGGAAAAATAGTTTAACTTTACATTTACGTACTCACACAGGAGAAAAGCCTTTCAAATGTAACATTTGTATAAAATCTTTTTCAGACAAAAGTAGTTTAACTGTACATTTACGTACTCACACAGGAGAAAAGCCTTTCAAATGTAACATTTGTTTGAAATCTTTTGCAGTCAAAACTAATTTAACTACACATTTGCGTACTCACACTGGAGAAAAGCCAAACAAATGTAACATTTGTTTCAAATCTTTTTCAGGGAAAAATAGTTTAACTGTACATTTACGTACTCACACAGGAGAAACGTCTTTCAAATGTAACATTTGCTTGAAATCTTTTGCAGCCAAATTTAATTTAACTAGACATTTGCGTACTCACACAGGAGAAAAGCCTTTCAAATGTAACATTTGTTTGAAATCTTTTGCAGTCAAAACTAATTTAACGACACATTTGCTTACTCACACAGGAGAAAAGCCAAACAAATGTAACATTTATATAAAACCTTTTTCAGACAAAAGTAGTTCAACTAAACATTTGCGTACTCACACTGGAGAAAAGCCAAACAAATGTAACATTTGTTTCAAATCTTTTTCAAGGAAAAATAGTTTAACTTTACATTTACGTACTCACACAGGAGAAAAGCCTTTCAAATGTAACATTTGTTTGAAATCTTTTGCAGTCAAAACTAATTTAACTACACATTTGCGTACTCACACAGGAGAAACGCCTTTCAAATGTAACATTTGCTTGAAATCTTTTGCAGTCAAAACTAATTTAACTAGACATTTGCGTACTCACACAGGAGAAAAGCCTTTCAAATGTAACATTTGTTTGAAATCTTTTGCAGTCCAATCTAATTTAACTACACATTTGCGTACTCACAGGAGAAAAGTCATTCAAATATAACATTTGTTTGAAATCTTTTTCAGGGAAAAGTAATTTAACTACACTTTTGCGTACTCACACAGGAGAAAAGTCATTCAAATGTAACATTTGTTTGAAATCTTTTGCAGTCAAAACTAAATTAACTACACATTTGCGTGCTCACAGGAGAAAAGTCATTCAAATGTAACATTTGTTTGTTTTTTTTTCAGGGAAAAGTAATTTAACTACACATTTGCGTACTCACACAGGAGAAAAGTCATTCAAATGTAACATTTGTTTGAAATCTTTTACAGTCAAAACTAATTTAACTACACATTTGCGTACTCACACTGGAGAAACGCCTTTCAAATGTAACATTTGTTTGAAATATTTTGCAGTCAAAACTAATTTAACTAGACATTTGCGTACTCACACAGGAGAAAAGCCTTTCAAATGTAACATTTGTTTGAATTCTTTTGCAGTCAAATCTAATTTAACTACACTTTGCGTACTCACAGGAGAAAAGTCATTCAAATGTAACATTTGTTTGAAATCTTTTTCAGGGAAAAGTAATATAACTACACATTTGCGTACTCACACAGGAGAAAAGTCATTCAAATGTAACATTTGTTTGAAATCTTTTGCAGTCAAAACTAAATTAACTACACATTTGCGTGCTCACAGGAGAAAAGTCATTCAAATGTAACATTTCTTTGTTTTTTTTTCAGAGTAAAGTAATTTAACTACACATTTGCGTACTCACACAGGAGAAAGTCATTCAAATGTAACATTTGTTTGAAATCTTTTACAGTCAAAACTAATTTAACTACACATTTGCTTACTCACACAGGAGAAAAGGCAAACTAATGTAACATTTGTTTCAAATCTTTTTCAGGGAAAAATAGTTTAACTTTACATTTGCGTACCCACACAGGAGAAAAGCCATTGAAATGTAACATTTGTTTGAAATCTGTTTCAGGGAAAAGTAATTTAGCTACACATTTGCGTACTCACACAGGAGAAAAGTCATTCAAATGTAACATTTGTTTGAAATATTTTGCAGTCAAAACTAATTTAACTAGACATTTGCGTACTCACACAGGAGAAAAGCCTTTCAAATGTAACATTTGTTTGAATTCTTTTGCAGTCAAATCTAATTTAACTACACTTTGCGTACTCACAGGAGAAAAGTCATTCAAATGTAACATTTGTTTGAAATCTTTTTCAGGGAAAAGTAATATAACTACACATTTGCGTACTCACACAGGAGAAAAGTCATTCAAATGTAACATTTGTTTGAAATCTTTTGCAGTCAAAACTAAATTAACTACACATTTGCGTGCTCACAGGAGAAAAGTCATTCAAATGTAACATTTGTTTTTTTTTTCAGGGAAAAGTAATTTAACTACACATTTGCGTACTAACACAGGAGAAAAGTCATTCAAATTTAACATTTGTTTGAAATCTTTTACAGTCAAAACTAATTTAACTACACATTTGCTTACTCACACAGGAGAAAAGGCAAACTAATGTAACATTTGTTTCAAATCTTTTTCAGGGAAAAATAGTTTATCTTTACATTTGCGTACCCACACAGGAGAAAAGCCATTGAAATGTAACATTTGTTTGAAATCTGTTTCAGGGAAAAGTAATTTAGCTACACATTTGCGTACTCACACAGGAGAAAAGTCATTCTAATGTAACATTTGTCTGAAATATTTTACAGTCAAAACTAATTTAAGTACACATTTGCTTACTCACACAGGAGAAAAGCCAAACAAATGTAACATTTATATAAAACCTTTTTCAGACAAAAGTAGTTCAACTAAACATTTGCGTACTCACACTGGAGAAAAGCCAAACAAATGTAACATTTGTTTCAAATCTTTTTCAAGGAAAAATAGTTTAACTTTACATTTACGTACTCACACAGGAGAAAAGCCTTTCAAATGTAACATTTGTTTGAAATCTTTTGCAGTCAAAACTAATTTAACTACACATTTGCGTACTCACACAGGAGAAACGCCTTTCAAATGTAACATTTGCTTGAAATCTTTTGCAGTCAAAACTAATTTAACTAGACATTTGCGTACTCACACAGGAGAAAAGCCTTTCAAATGTAACATTTGTTTGAAATCTTTTGCAGTCCAATCTAATTTAACTACACATTTGCGTACTCACAGGAGAAAAGTCATTCAAATATAACATTTGTTTGAAATCTTTTTCAGGGAAAAGTAATTTAACTACACTTTTGCGTACTCACACAGGAGAAAAGTCATTCAAATGTAACATTTGTTTGAAATCTTTTGCAGTCAAAACTAATTTAACGACACATTTGCGTACTCACACAGGAGAAAAGTCATTCTAATGTAACATTTGTCTGAAATATTTTACAGTCAAAACTAATTTAAGTACACATTTGCTTACTCACACAGGAGAAAAGCCTTTCATATGTAACATTTGTTTGAAATCTTTTGCAGTCAAAACTAATTTAACGACACATTTGCTTACTCACACAGGAGAAAAGCCAAACAAATGTAACATTTATATAAAACCTTTTTCAGACAAAAGTAGTTCAACTAAACATTTGCGTACTCACACTGGAGAAAAGCCAAACAAATGTAACATTTGTTTCAAATCTTTTTCAAGGAAAAATAGTTTAACTTTACATTTACGTACTCACACAGGAGAAAAGCCTTTCAAATGTAACATTTGTTTGAAATCTTTTGCAGTCAAAACTAATTTAACTACACATTTGCGTACTCACACAGGAGAAACGCCTTTCAAATGTAACATTTGCTTGAAATCTTTTGCAGTCAAAACTAATTTAACTAGACATTTGCGTACTCACACAGGAGAAAAGCCTTTCAAATGTAACATTTGTTTGAAATCTTTTGCAGTCCAATCTAATTTAACTACACATTTGCGTACTCACAGGAGAAAAGTCATTCAAATATAACATTTGTTTGAAATCTTTTTCAGGGAAAAGTAATTTAACTACACTTTTGCGTACTCACACAGGAGAAAAGTCATTCAAATGTAACATTTGTTTGAAATCTTTTGCAGTCAAAACTAAATTAACTACACATTTGCGTGCTCACAGGAGAAAAGTCATTCAAATGTAACATTTGTTTTTTTTTTTTTCAGGGAAAAGTAATTTAACTACACATTTGCGTACTCACACAGGAGAAAAGTCATTCAAATGTAACATTTGTTTGAAATCTTTTACAGTCAAAACTAATTTAACTACACATTTGCGTACTCACACTGGAGAAACGCCTTTCAAATGTAACATTTGTTTGAAATATTTTGCAGTCAAAACTAATTTAACTAGACATTTGCGTACTCACACAGGAGAAAAGCCTTTCAAATGTAACATTTGTTTGAATTCTTTTGCAGTCAAATCTAATTTAACTACACTTTGCGTACTCACAGGAGAAAAGTCATTCAAATGTAACATTTGTTTGAAATCTTTTTCAGGGAAAAGTAATATAACTACACATTTGCGTACTCACACAGGAGAAAAGTCATTCAAATGTAACATTTGTTTGAAATCTGTTTCAGGGAAAAGTAATTTAGCTACACATTTGCGTACTCACACAGGAGAAAAGTCATTCTAATGTAACATTTGTCTGAAATATTTTACAGTCAAAACTAATTTAAGTACACATTTGCTTACTCACACAGGAGAAAAGCCAAACAAATGTAACATTTGTTTCAAATCTTTTTCAGGGAAAAATAGTTTAACTTTACATTTGCGTACTCACACAGGAGAAAAGCATTTCAAATGTAACATTTGTTTGAAATCTTTTGCAGTCAAAACTAATTTAACTACACATTTGCGTACTCACACAGGAGAAAAGTCATTCAAATGTAACATTTGTTTCAAATCTTTCTTAAGGAGTCAGCGAGCAATAACCAACACCAAGATGTCCAGTCTATATAACGAAGATGTGTTAGACATACCAACACAAATGAGTCCACTCTACGGGGAAGATACCACACCGCCAAAAAAACCGACCAACAGACTACCAATAACCCCCGGGCGGGGCCTAGAGAGAACGTGGGCAGCCCTAAATTAGTTTCCCGAACTATTCGGATCACTACGACCGTCCGACCTGAAGCTACCGGAAGACATTACACCACTGCCAGCGACCACACTTCAGAACCAGCCTATAAAGATAAGTATACCTCTTGAAAACCTCGTACCAGAACACCTACGGCAGCACCCCACTGGCAAGAGAAGATACCGGCTATGTTTACCAGATGGGAAGAAGCTAAAGATCAAATACTAACAACCAGTAAAAACCATCACCAACAGACGATCGACAACGACCCAACGAAAGTAACAACAAAAAAAATATTTCCAACATTTTTTTCCCGAAGAGAGGGATATCTGTAACGACATAAATGCGTCACTATAAAACTCGATTCAGAAAACCAGTTATCGCCGCGATGACGATATACTCCACCAGAACAGCAGAGCCTCCACCCCGGATGCACACGAGGAATCGACGGTAGAAGGGACAGAGACTACCACCACCACGATGGATATAAAAATGCGAATCAACAGACGAAGAGACGACTTGGTTTACGGACTCCTGCTCCTACAAGTTCAGCCGCCTTCGGTGCGAAGCGTAGGTCGAGGGTATTGACTTCAACCTTAAACGCTTTACACTATCCTCTGATGCCGAGTGTTGTACTAAGTCGGAGTATTGATCCTACCTTATACATCATTCATTAGAACGGCCGTTGGTTTCTGGTATTGACGGAAACGTGAACGATTGTTCTAACTGTATCTCCGTAGGGAAGCGCCGTTAAGCTGTGTACTGACTGGCTATAAACGATCGCTTTAACTGTTAGAATAATTTCGGTGTGGTATTGACACGCTGTAATAACTACAGCCCCTGCATGTAGAAGTATTCGTTAAGCTGGGTAGTGACTAGCTACAAACGATACTCCCGAATCTTGAGACTAAAACCGAAAGAGTATTGATCCGCCGGTTGCTCATGTCCCCGGTTAGCTGAACATTTCACAGGACATAGAGAGTCACGTACATCGTCTAGTATATCGCCGAAATCGAAACACACACCGCTTTAGTTCCACCTAAGTACAATTCAGGCCGCCAGTACCTATCAACCGATGAAAGGTTGCGGATCGACGAAGCGCGACCTTCAAAATATTTACGTACCGGAGAATTATATAGAATATTGAATTTTAATTTATTTTTGTCGTTGTAAATATTATTTTCAGAAATAAAACAGTTAATTTAATTGGACTCTGTCTCCTTTGGGATTACCTGGGCAATACGCATTACAACTTCACATTTGCGTACTCACACACGAGAAAAGCCTTTCAAATGTAACCTTTGTTTCAAATCTTTTGCAGTCAAAACTAATTTAACTACACATTTGCGTACTCACACAGGAGAAAAGTAATTCAAATGTAACATTTGTTCGAAAACATTTTCATAGAAAAGTCATTTAAATAGACATTTGCTTACTCACACTGGAGAACATCTATTCAAATGTAACATTTGTTTGAAATCATTTGCAGAGAAAAGCCATCAAATGTAATATTTTTTTGAAATCTTTTGCAAGGAAAAGTAGTAGTACCTTCGCCAAACAGAAAAAATCAATACAAACCTGATATTTGCATGAAAGATTCTACACATGAACATTCAACAATCATTTTATATTGAAACATACTTTTGCAATGAAGGAGAAAAACATTTCATATTGCATAACTTTTCAGTATCTTCAAGTGTTACATAATCTAAGCAGTTATACATATTACGATAGAATAAACAATATATTCACCAATTATACGTGATTTTACACAAAATAATAATTATAATGTGATAGTTTGGAATATCAAGATAAAGTCTATAAACCTGGACAGGGTATTCCAAAACGATTCCAACTAAATTTTCCTGCTTGCACAACTTTCTTTGTATATTCACTATATTGATAATATGTGTCATCCTTCAATAAATATATGTGTCCATCAGTAAACTTGAACGCGAATGTTATTTCGAGAGGCAGTCCGGGAAACTGGTCTGTAATTCGTCCACGAATCTTTATTGAAAAAGAGGGTTTGAAGGTGAATTCTATATAATGATGAATGTCGTAAAAAATAAAATTTCTACCGCTATTGGATTGAAATATGGCATTGAT
Organism: Galeruca laticollis; assembly: GCA_963921935.1. Taxonomy (NCBI): domain Eukaryota; kingdom Metazoa; phylum Arthropoda; class Insecta; order Coleoptera; family Chrysomelidae; genus Galeruca; species Galeruca laticollis. The sequence continues at coordinate 161,040,380 of OY998181.1, read as the reverse complement.
TTGTCGGTATTTGGATAATTGAGGCTCAACGATAGAACTCTTAAAATTCAAATCAGGAAAAGATGCTGTAAAAAAATCCTTTCATCCTATAGTTGTTGGTGTGGAAAACGAATAGATCATCATCAGAATTTTGAAATATATGCGAAATTGACGTAGACTTGAGATGTGCGGGAAGAAAATCAATTAGATCATTAGGCTGCGAAGGAATACGTCCATCATTCAAGTCAAATTTCCATAAATTATTTTGATAAACAATGTATAAACGAGAGTTTGGAGAGGTCGGAGCCGATGCCAGAAACATAAAGCTAGGTTTTACGTCACATAAATTTTTGATTGGAATATGCAATATCTTTTGTTTTTACTGACGATGGTGACGTTGTTGTTGTGGTTGTTGTTGTCGTTTTTATTGGTGATGTTGTTGGCATAGAAGAACTATTTTTAGTTCCATAGAGAACAGTCATCCCCATAATATCATCTGCATGTAATTCTTTTGTGTATTCATGATACCAAGGAAACATTATTGCATCCTGAATATCACTATGAACCATACCTAAGTTATGTCCAATTTCATGAACAATAACCATAAAAAAACTAACTTTTCCCTCAGAAGTTGAATTTGAATCTGTGTAACCACAATTTTCATCAGCATCTATATGAAGCTCAATACAATTATTATTGCCTGTTGGGTAAAAGGCGTGAGCGAGCGTATGTCCAGGACCATCAAATGGGAATTGACATGCATCACTTCCTTTGCAGTCGGCACGGTTTTGATGAATTTTACTTCCAAATGAAATAGTAATATCAGGTTTATATTGTGCTGGAGACGTAATCTGCGTAAATCTTAAATTGGAGGCTTGTTCCACATACCAAAAGCCATTGCTGTTAATCGTAGCAACGTACAATTAGCTCTTGGGAAATACCAATATATATGTGTCTTGTTTCGTTCAGTAAATAGTTTACAGTTGTTTTATGATTCAGCGCATCGAGGTCGAGATATTAAACGTACTGTCTCATCATTCAATTCACCAGTTACGTGAAGATTGTATCGTTCCTGAAAGGCTTCTAATGTACTTTTGAAATCACTTGAGCTAATGTCGGTGGATTTTATGTAACCATATTTTCTTAAATAGTTCATAACTTCGTATTTAGTTAGCGCTAGCACATGACTGCTAACACAAAATAATAATATCAACACAGCACGACTACTCATGATGATGATTAACACAACAATGACCTCTACATCGTCTGTGTGTAAACATCGTAAAACGCTGGAAGTGGTTCATCTATGAATGAATTATTATTCAAAATATTGATAAACGTGGCCCATTCGAAAGTGCTGAAGGAGATTTTCGTAGGTTTATTCGTTGCTGATAGAGTGATTGCACTACCAAACGTTCTTGCTGGACTTGAACCACAACCAATTTGAAAATTCGAATATGTAGGATACTAGGTATACAACAGGTAATGGTCTTCTTTTTTTGTAGCTATTTCATACATTTCCAAAATACGATCTAATTCAGCACTATAATTATAACTTTCTGTACTACTAAAACCGCTATCTTGAGAACTCATATTGACAACTAACAATCCAACCTACAGCTCACTCCAATTTATACCAAGTCCTACCCCCACCACAAAGCCATGTATTTATACGCAGCGAATCGAAAAGTAGTTACCCAACAACATCTGTATTTTCTATCCAACTGTTCTGTTTTTTATCTAAACCCAACCATTTAACAAGCATTTTGTTGCCTTTTCTTCTAAGCACCTTTTCCACCAAGTAAATGTCTGGATTTAACGTTTTCTGCAGCTCTTCCTCGTAAAACCCTCCACTGATTGGTACTCCATACATGTCCTCAAGCAAATAGGTGGCGGGATTGGTTATTTTGACTTTAATAATTTTGAATAGTTCTGTCGTCCAATTGGGGGTGTATCCTTTTTCAAAGACATGTTTCGACTTGCTTATACGAACAATATCACCGACTTTGAATTTTCGTGGTCCTGCAATCTTTAGATGTTTATAGGTTTGGTTTAAAATAGCTTCTCCGTTAGAATTATTGACTTGGGAGGGCTTATACTTGGTAGTTGAATGCTTTGTATTATTGTATTCGTTTGTGATTTCGGGTAGAATAGCTATCCATTTGTAGGTGCCATTTAAACTGAAATGTTTATATAGTTTTGATTTCAATGTTCGTATTACTCGTTCGACCATGGCAGATTTTTTCGTACTAAATACGCTATAGTGATTAATTCCATGTTTTTTCATTAATTGTTGAAACTTGTTGTTGTAAAATTCCGTTCCTTGGTCAGATTGAAGATTTTTGGGTGTTCGAGCTGTGTGTCCGAGAATGCACGAGTTAGCTCTTCGCCAGTCTTTGTCTTTAATTGTCGTGTCCCCAAAAACTTTGAAAAACAATCGATAACAACTAGTATCATTTTTATGGTTTTTATTTTGATGTGCGTAAGGTCGCATTTCGGCCAAATCAATTTGCCATAAATCATCTATACCTTTGATAATTGTACGTCTGTGTGGATAATTTTTACGTATCGGTTTATGGAGTTCGTTAACAAGCTGTATTTTGGACGATATGCTTCGTAAGCGCACATACACATTCTAAACTGATTATATCTTTTCAATACTATTTGATATCTTTCTTCAAGTAATTTGTTTGTAATTCGATTATGGTTACTTCATGTGCATTGACTCTATCATTGATTTGATTAACATCTTTAAACAAGTCTTCAATTAAATTTTGAATGAAAATTCTGAATTCTCTTCTTAGATAATCTTTGCTTACAACAATCACATCATCGACGTACTTTTTAGTTGCCATATCTCGACCTGCGACGGGCGGGTGTCTCGAAATAAATGTATTAATATCGTTGATTTTGTTTTGATGGGATACCAACTGTGTCTGTAATGTGGAGTTTATTGTTTTTTGAAGTGCTCCAAGTTTATTATGATACACTTGCATTTGCTCATCGACATAAAGTTTATTGTCAGCGTCGCTATTTGTAGTCGGCACCTTAACATTACAGATTTTTACATTTTCAGCATCAATATTGCCGTCCGGAGTATGTGGATATGCTACTTTCGACATATACGGTGTACGCCGTTCATTAGCATGACGACGACGGTGTCCGAACTTATCGACATACATGATTGAAATGAATGAGTTTCCCCCATTGTCATTCAATTATATCAGCTTCTTTTAGTTCATTTATGATGGCAACTATTTCGTTGTCGTTGGATGTGTTGCCTGCCTCCTTGGATGCAATCAGCAATTTTAAACGTTCATTTGGATCATCCCAATAAATGTATTCCATTGGTTTTTCGTTGTATGACAAAAGTCCTTTTCCCACATTAGTATATGATGGACTTTGAATAGCTTGTAGTTTCTTTAATATTCGAGCTGATGGAGGTTGGATTATATTACTACTGCTACTACTACTAATAGTTGATAGGGTTGATTTTGATCTAGCCGTAAAGAGAGGCTTAATAATGTAGCAATATTTATCTGTCCTGGAACTTTTCAGACGATTACGTGCATCGAGATGAACTTTGGTAAGAGTTAGTAGATTTTTGTAATTTTTCAAATCTTCCTCTTTATATTGAGGATCGTTGTAAAATAAAAGCTCGTACAATCCTGGAGTTCCAGGCAAGTATGCTGCCTCTTTTTTACCATCCTGTAGCACGTTTATATTACCGTTTCTTTTATCGAACGCAATTCGACGTTGATCCAACATCCAACCGATACCATCATTGTATGTAGGACCATAATTCCTATCAATTTTGTCACCTCCCCGAAAATAGTCTTCAAGATATTCCCGACTGATTGAAGGGTATTGATCCAAATAATCTTCAATGGCTTCACGTGTAACGATGGGTCGCAACTCTTCATCATCATCACCATCGTCATCATAACGTACTATATTTCCCGATTCATCCGTCTCAGCTACTGGTTTTGATTCCAGAAACGATGTAAATACATCATCATCATTGTCGTGTGTAGTAGCAGGTTCTTTGTCTTCTTCGGTTCCTCTTATTTGGGAGTAAAATTTGAAACTAAAGTTTTCTGTAGTGACTGAGGATTTAACGATTTCCTTTAGTGGTGCGGATATGGGGGGGTAATGGTGGTAATTACACCCCCCCCCCTCTCCCCCAGAATAAGAAATTAATGGTAAATTATTATATTTTTTAATTAAATTTGATAATTAATGCTTAATTTATTATTTGTTTGTTCAAAGAAGTTTAGTTTTATTTACAATTCTAATATATGTTATTTATGGCTCTACAATTTGATTTTTTTTATTACCTAAACCTAAAAGCCTTTCCCCCCTCCAAGAAAACAAATTATCGACGTCCCTGATATCAAGTACTATTTTATTACCTTCGGGGTGTTGGTCTTCTGGTGAGATGAATGGCAAATTTGTTTTTATTCGTTGGAAAGATGGCATATCTTCACTTTTAAAACGAGTGGTATATCATGAACATTTAACTATGGATGTAGGAAAGTGTAAACAATTATTTTAGTTATAGGATATAAAACGACTGTATTTCTATGAGAGAAAAGTTGTCGTCGAAGATACATAAGGTGGATAATGTTTCATGTATTTCAGAAACATTAAAACTAGTTAACAATCTTACTCCGACTCCCGGAACTATTGATCAAAGAAGGTGGGTTATTTACCAACCTTTGTTCTGTTTTCACGTTTTTCATTTATATCATTACTTTTATACTGAAAGTTTGTATGTATTGTAGATCAGAAGACTGTTTAGGATATATTTTATTATAGTCCGTTTTTAAAAGGCATGGAGTAATAAAAGCCTTACATATGGAATATTCTGAAGCTCCGAGCATTCGTGATTAACGAATGATGATTTTTGACCTCTTTCGTTGGTTTCGGATTAGTCCAATAAACAAAAAAATGATTTAGTTAGTTCCATGCGTCCATTATATGTGCTATTTTTTATTATTTTTTAATGCTTTGAGTGTAAATCTTGATTTTTTGTTTGTTATTTTTTCTTTATGTATATTTGCCTTATGTCGCCTATTGTATTGAAAGGGTCGCTCTATTGTATTTGAATGAACAAATAAACAATTTAATCCTCAAAGGCGTGCAATCAGGACAAAAAAAACTTGGTATATAAATATGAAGGCACTATGAAATTATAATTACGAAAACTATTCAAAAGAGTTCACAATATCGATTCAATAAAAACACATTTTTTTGTGTTTCTATGAATAAACAATAAATATAAAATATTATATAAACAATGGCAATTTTTTTGCAGTAGGTATCAACTTTACTACTAATATACCGTTTACAATAGGAGAGGAAAAAAGAAAAATGCAGGAATAAAGTACGAATTAATGTAATATTTATAAAAAAAAGTCTAACAAATAATAGTAATAACTAACACAAAAACTAGTCTATATATCAGAATCAGACGATTCTGTTGAGCTTCCATTATTAACATTGATTATAAATGGTTCAATCATGTGTTCACTTATATGATCCATTTCCCACATATTTAGTTCTTGTATCACGTGTTCAACACATTTCTTCCAGTTTTATTTGGTTACGTTACCTAACGCGTCTTCGAATAAAACTTTTACGTCACTCATTTTGAATGTCGTATTCTTTCTTGAAACTTCCCCTTTCACTTGGACCCATATTAATTCTATGGGATTGAGTTGACAGTGATAAGGAGGAAGCCTCAGCACCGTTATACCACGCGCTGATGCCATTTGATCTACAACGTATCTACTATCTTTGTGTTTATGTGAATTGGCCAGTTGCAAGAGCTCATTTTTCAGCGGGTTATCTGAGCATTCAATATTTTTCGAGGTTAGCCAATCGTGGATATCTTGTTTACGCCATGCAGTTGAAGGTAATTTCTCCACTAACCTGTAGTGATAACTTGCGTTATCCATAACAATGACTGAGCCCGTTGGAATTAGATCTAACATTTGTGAGAAATATTCTTCGAAAACGTCTGCATTCATAATTTCATGATAATCTCCGGTTTGTTTCGACTCAAAGCACAACAATCCACCTTTAACAAAACTGCAGTTCTGATATGAGTAATTATGAGTCGACGTCCTTTTCCTGCTGGTGGATTGAGGCCTGTTGACCACCCTTCAAGAGCTGCCTGCCTCCCGACTTTTGACATTCGTGTCTTGCCAAAATATTGAAACAGTATAACCTTCATTTAACCAAGTCTCATCCAAATAATAAATTCGTTTTTGATCTAGTCTTGCTTTCCGAATATTGCGCAAATAACTCCTCCTCCAAATGACAATGTCGTCTCTATCAATCAACATTGCGTTCCGATAATTTTTTTTATATTCAAATAAAAGTTCCTTCAAAATTTTCCATAATGTACTTCGAGACATTTTCGTAAAATCTGAATCTTCTTGAACCGAAGCCATAATTTTGGAGAGAGTTGGGATCTCTTTTCTAAAGAAAAAAGCATGCACCTTACGCCTTATTTCATTCTTCAAGTCGTCATCCGTTTCAAGTTTGGGTCGGCCTGGGGACTTTGCTGGGGCTGTGATGTTTCCATTTTTTTTCTCCTTCATTGAATTATAAATTGTTGTTTTTGAAACACCCATCATTGTTGCAGTAATCTCCACAGTTTCATCAACACTTCCTGTCAAATTCATGATTTTTCTTCTAATTTCTTCGTTCTTCAACGAGGAATAGCAATTTAATATCAGATTTTTTTCGTTCAGCGACAATGGGCCAACTTTAGGTCGCTTAGATGGTGATAAATCCTCCATATCTGGTCGAATTTGGTTGGAACACTATATAGTTGGAAGGTGTAGTTAGGTGTTTGTCTCGTGTGATGAGAAGAGAACTTGTATAGATGAACAAAAATAAACACCAGTTAACAATAACGGTAAAAAATAATAACAAGTAACAGTAATAATGGGGAAATCAATCAACACAGCAGTTTTTCCAGAACAGATGAACTGTAAATTGAAAATATTCAACCTTTCCGCTACTTTTATAGTTGGAAAGTTCTAGTATGTACATTGTATTATGGGGGCATTTTCATAGAACTGAAAAGACTATATTTCACAATAATAAAACCATTTTTGAGCTACCTGTTTGTCAAGTTTCTTCAATTACCTGCTAATTGGGCGAAATAATCGGCAAATGGGGTTGGTTTGGATACATATACGAGGGCAATTCAGAAACTAACCTCCGGTTGATTGAAAAAAATACACCAAGTTAAGTAAAAATATTTTAATATATACATCTTACAACTACATCTTTGCACTATTTTTCGACATAGTCTCCATAACGATTGAGGCACTTATCGTATCTCTTCACAAGCTTTGAAATTCCTTCTGCATAAAAATCACCCGCTTGTGCCTTGAGCCAGCCTGTGACCGCATCTTTGAGCTCTTCGTCGTCATCAAACCGCTGGGACCCGAGCCATTTCTTCATATGCATGAAAAGGTGATAATCGCTTGGCGCCAGATCTGGGCTGTAAGGTGGATGGTTGAAAACGTCCCACTTGAAGGACTCAAGAAGGGCTGTTGTTCTGCGAGCAGAGTGAGGACGGGCGTTATCGTACAAAAAAACGATACCGGAAGTCAGCATACCACGGCGTTTGTTCTGTATAGCCCGTCGTAATGTTTTTAGTGTTTCACAGTACACGTCTTGATTAATGGTCGTCCCACGTTCCATGAATTCAACCAACAACACCCCTTTGGCATCCCAAAACACCGTTGCCATCAGTTTTCTGGCAGAAAAATCTTGCCGGGCTTTTTTTGGTTTGGTAGGCGAATCTGAATGTGCCCACTTCTTTGATTGTTCTTTTGTCTCAGGGTTCACGTACTTAATCCAGGTTTCGTTACCGGTCACGATTTTGTTTAACAATGGTTCTCCTTCGTCCTCATAACGTGACAGAAAGTCTAATGCAGAGGCCATTCTTCGACTTTTGTGGTGGTCGGTAAGAATTTTGGGCACCCATCGTGCACAGAACTTACGGTAACCCAATCTTGCTGTCACTATCTCGTACAAAAGAGTCTTAGAAATCTGTGGAAAATCAGTAGACAACTCCGCCATTGTGAAACGTCGATTTTCACGAACTTTTGCATCAACTGTCTGAACGAGTTCGTCAGTCACCAAGGATGGTCTACCACTCCTCTCTTCATCATGAACGTTTTCTCGTCCACTTTTAAATAAACGTACCCATTCACGGACAACTCCTTCACTCATAACTTTTGGTCCGTACACGGCACAAAGCTCACGATGAATAGCTGCTGCAGAGTATCCTTTGGCTGTAAAAAACCTTATAACAGCACGCACTTCACATTTGGCGGGATTTTCTATTGCAGCACACATTTCAAACTGCCACAAAAACTAAACTAGCGCAGGTACGATGTTCACTCGACTACGGCTTGATGCCGACTGACCTGCTGAGCGTGTGAATGCACAGATGGCGCGCTACTCCCCCCACTACCCGCACTGTGACCAATCGGAGGTTATTTTCTGAATTGCCCTCGTATATATATATATATATATATATATATATATATATATATATATATATATATATATATTGAAGGCACAAATGTGCGTTTGGTTATCTTGTTGAAATCCGTTGTTTGTGTTTTCTCATGTTTCAATTAACATCCTTGCTCCCAAGTTGTACATCATTTCTTGGTTATGCCGTACCGATGAAGGCTAATGAGCCAGAAACATGCATGTCTACGGTTACCACTCATTCTCTGTAACCTCTTTTGCGTGATATGCCCGCTAATTCTGTCTTTGTTTATATATATATATATATATATATATATATATATATATATATATATATATATATATATATATAAATTCCTTCCATTGTTCTTGGGCATCAGGTTAATTATAAATAATGTATCAAATTCTATTTTTTATTTGACGTTTCGCTCCATGGTTCGGAGCATTTTCAAAAATGTTTACATTGATGTTGTTAAAACAATAAATTGTAAACGATTGAACTATTAAAATGTTGAATGTCCCTGGTATATTGTAAACTGTTGTTTCTAAGGCAGGTACTTTCGATTTTATTATTTTTGAAATAGTTTTGTTAGTAACCAGTTTTTGTCGTCTCTGTGTGTACATTTAATTTTAATAGTTCAATCGTTTACAATTTATTGTTTTAACATCAATGTAAACATTTTTGAAAATGCTCCGAACCATGGAGCGAAACGTCAAATAAAAAATAGAATTTGATACATTATTTATAATTAACCTGATGCCCAAGAACAATGGAAGGAATTTATATACAAGGTTAAAGAAAAACAAATAATTTATATATATATATATATATATATATATATATATATATATGTGTATGTATTTGTATAAAATTGTTATTAACATTTATTTTATTATTTATTGTATGTAGGATTATAACTACCTGGAGCTTAGTGGAGGGACTCGTCTACGCCCTTTTATACATAATAATAAATTTTCTGGAAAATTGATGTCAGTGATATAATCCACAGTTTATTATATTATTGATAATTTGAAATTTCATTTTAAATAATATTACAAAACGGTTATTTTCGGAAATGAGAAATTTTAGAAGCCTTATAACTTTTTTTAAATGACTAAATGTGGTACGCCTATGGTTCCGGCCAAAATGAGTGATTTATTACTCCATACCTTTTAAAAACGGAGTTTAAAAGAGGTATACACCTACATTCCAAAGAACCTGAAAAAAAGCCTGCGAAATTACACTGAAATAGTTATTTATTTATATAGATTATAAGGACTACCATTATGATACTACTTTATTCATAAGATTATTAAGTTCCACAGATACATTACAATTATATTCTATAATTAAATGATTTGTATTAATTTATTCTGTGATTGGCAACCAAATAAACAATTAGACAATATGGCATTTATGTATAATAAATTTAATAAAATAACAGCGAAATATACAGAGCATTTCAATTAAAACTATCCACCCTCTACAAATCGGAAACCGTCACTTTTATAAAAAAAATACAATAATACGTCAAAAATCATATACAGGGGGACGTCTTTTTGCTCATATGTACTTTTATTTTAACCCCCTCCATCCTATGGTCACCTCTCCCATTTTTTCCAATGGAACACCCTGTATATTTCTGAATTTTTGGATTCTCCTCTGAAAGGTGTTTCCAAAAATATCTAATACATAAAGTGAAAAGTATATCATTTGGGAGTTACGGATAATTTCAATTTACTTACACGGAATTTCATACACAACATGACTTTTTTATCTCTATCTCTTGTTGATTAAGTTGTGACCTTTATAACTAATTTGAATTTTCTCTTGTTTAAAAACATTTTTAATTTTCTCTGTGAAATTAGGTATATATGGTAATGTTAAGAAATTAACGCTTTGTTGTTTAGATACCGATTGGTTAGCTGTTGAATTGTGGAATTTATGAATTCTTTTCTTAAAAATAGAGTTTATCAAATGTTCGGGATAACTGTTTTTACGCAATGCCTGTTTAGCCTTTTGTATAGCTTCTTGTCGGTATTCCGGATCAGACAAAGCGATCGCTCTGTCCGCTAAACCAATAATCACCGATTTTTTTTTAGACATAGGATGTTGAGAAAGAAAGTTAAGATATCTACCTGACCAAATGATTGGCTTTGCTAATATTTGTTAAATCTAATACAGTGTCAGTCAAAATATGAGTACACTTTTTTCTCAGGATTTTTAATTGGATCACCCTGTATTTTAAATCACTGCCATAGTTTAATGTATTGCAAATATTTTCTATATATAAACTTGATAATTTTGGAGATATTTTTAAATTGTATTGGAAAAATTAAATTTATTATTTTCGTTTCTATTCTTTATTTACAATTATTGTAAAGCAAAACACAACAATTATGAAAGTGGACATTAAATAAAGAAATTGTTATATACAAATTTCTTTTACAATGCGTTCGAAATAAACTCACATAACATCTAGACAGTTTTCCAATTATTTATTGATGTATCTTATATTTTCCATGTGCTTGCCAAAATTATTTTAGAATACCCTCTTTTATTGAATTTTAATGCTTATAATACTCATAGTTAGCCATATTGCTGAGTTTTAGTAACATAGGAAATATTTATTTATTGAAATGTATAGAAGGAATATTAAATTTACAGCTTTGATTAAAAAATTGATCTATCTCTTTAACCAAAATGTCTTATTTTAATAAAATTGATCTAGTTCACATTATTTTTGTTTATTATATAAAAACCAGTAAATGGCAAACATAAAACTAGGAGGACTTTTTATATAATCTTGAGCCACATATTTTTTAACATCTTCAATTGTCATTTCAACAACTTCTATAATTTCATCATCTACTCCTCCGCCAGCTGATACTTTCATGTCGTCAGTAACTTCACAATAAAAAGCAGTTTGAAGGCTAGCAGAAGTACCTGGAAATAAAATATTATTTTTCAAGAAGTCTGAAACAGATTTTCAATAAAATGTTTTTCTTGCATTCAATTATTCAATGTCAAAAAAATTGTACAGCGTATCCACGGATGGAGTATCCTATATTACTTTTAGTGAAAAATGTCATTCTTGATAAACAGTTTGGCTTGTTCTGAAACCCCATAAGATGAAATAAAATTCAAGTTTTTCAAAACCCGTCTCATTTTATAGCCAGTTTTATGAAAACCGTTCCAATTTTTGCACTAAGTTCGAAAATAATGTATTGATCTAGTGAGTGACGTTTACGATGTACCAAGTAACTGTCAACTTTTATAAATAATTTTCAAATTGTCATTCTTTAAGAAATATTTGACAACAATGTCAACTATTCAAGAATTATAATCACTATCAAAAATAACAATACAGAATAATAATGTAAGAAACACTAAGTGAACAGAAAACATCTATTCAATATATTCTCCCCCAGAACGAACCCCACAATGTCGCTGAAAAAGCCAGACGGATCATACACGGAAGGTGAAGAGGAACGATCGATTCATCTTCTTAGAACCCACTTCCCAGGTAGTGAACCAGCAACAAGCACCGAAATAGCAATGAACTACACCAAAAAATCCCTCAAGGAAGATTGGGACATTGCTAAGAAAATATTTGCCAGACAACGGTTGAAATGGGCAATAAGTACCTTTCAACCATATAAGTCACCAGGAGTGGATGGAATATTTCCAGCACTCCTACAGCAAGGGATAGAGGAGATTCTTCCTCACCTGCTACCTATCCGAGGTGGATGATGTTGAAATTCTGGAAATTATAAATGGTTTGAAAAATAAATGCTCAAGTGGCGAGGATGGTATCAGTAATAATTTGTTAAAAAAATAGCAACATTTGTTTTAGAGCCACTGACACATGTTGTAAATTCATCATTCTCGGGTGGAGTTTTCCCATCTAGACTGAGAGTAGCAGTTGTCTTTAAAAACGAAGATACATTATTGGTGGAGAATTATAGACCAATAAGTCTCCTCTCTACTTTTTTCAAAGTTTTTGAAATTGCTATGAGAAAAAGATTGGTTAGTTTTTTGAATAAGAACCAGATCATAGCTTCGAATCAACATGGATACCGAGAAGCAAATTCTACTATAACTGATGCTTTCGATTTTATTGAGAGGATTCTGGACGCCCTTGATAGTGGTAGTCTCGCCCTTGGAGTTTTTTGGACATATCGAAGGCATTTGACTGTGTGAACCATCAATTATTGCTTGACAAAATGGAAAAAATGGGGATTCAGGGTAGATGCTATGATTGGTTTCAATATTATTTAGCAAATCGTTCTCAAAAAGTCTGCATTAAAACAAACTCTTCTGAATATAATTCTAATGCCAGAGAAGTTACACTGGGTGTACCTCAGGGCAGTGTGCTTGGTCCAATCCTGTTCATACTCTACATAAATGATCTAGAACTGTTTTTAAATGATATAACAACTACACTAACAAATTATGCTGATGATACAAATGTGCTCATTGTTGGAGATAATTATAATGAAATGAAAACTAAGACAACATCTGTAATTTTAAAAATGGCTGAATGGTTTGAAGGGAACTCTTTAATCATGAATAACAAAAAGACACAATGCATTCTATTTAAACACAGTCGTAATGAAATTGTGTATCCTAATAATATTGAGATTAACAATAACGTAACTACATTTTCGTCAGAAATTAAGTTTCTAGGAGTCACAATAGATGAGCTGGGTGGAGCATGTGCAGCTGCTCTGTGGTGGATTAAGTAGAAATTGTTATTCTATAAAGGAATTAAAAAAAGTAGTTAGCAAACATACATTGATAACTGCATATTTATATTCAACGCTGACCTATGGAATTGTTTTTTGGGGTGGTTCACACAGTCAGACTGTCTTTGTATTACAAAAAAGAGCAGTTAGAATTTTGGCTGGTTTAAAACTGCGTGAAAGCTGTAGGGGATGTTTTAAATCTTTAAATTTATTAACAGTACCTGGTATATACATATATGAGTGTCTTTGTTATGTGTATAGAAATAGGAAATATTTTTCAGATTATACAATTGCACATGAGTATCATATGAGACAGAAACACATTTTCTGATACCCTATTCATAAAACATCATTGCTTAAAAAAGGTTGCTTATATAGATGTTTGTTAATGTTTAACCTACTTCCTAAAGAACTACGGGATATTACTAACATACATAGATTTAGGAGGACTATAAGGAAATGTCGTGTGTCTGCAGAACCATATAGTATAGACGATATAAATAGCAATACATTTTTGGATTTGTGATTCAGTGTTCCACACATATCTTTTTATAATTGTTTGCGTGTTACACATTTGTTTTTAACTTTTGATCTGTTTTTTAAATATTTTAAATATAGTTTGGCGCATATTAACGTTGTACAACAAAGTGAGAACATTTAACGTTGTGAATTTTAACTGTTTTTTTTTAAATTTATGTATACCTTATATTTCATTTTTACAGAGAACTTTTGACATGTACCATACAATGTATATATTTTTTTTCTAAAAATGTATCTTGTCACTAGTACGAAATAAATATCTATCTATCTATCTATAATTAATATTTAATTCGACCTGTACCCCCTCCTAAAGCCCGACAATGATTTTTCACAGTTCACAATAATTATTCTATTGAATATGAACATTATCCATCTAGTCTGAATGCATGCCATCACTTTGTTATTTTTTTATAAAATGGTAGATATGTGTATGCGGTGTTGCCACATTGAAACCGTGGCTGGAAAAACCGTGAATGTTTTCACACCCGTCATTATATGAAGGGTTAGAGTATAAAAGACTAAATAAGCCAAGTGAGCATACATTAATTTGCTATGTAGATGCCGATTGGGTGAATTATTTAATTAACAGAAAGTGAGTTTCGGGATTTATTTTTCAGTTGTTTGATAATTCTATTAGTTGGGTAACCAGGAAGCAGAAATGTGTCACACTTTCCACTACAGAGGCTGATTTAGTGGCGTTATGCATTTCTGTTTCTGAAGGTTTGTGGTTAAAATAGCTTCATTTTGATTTTAATTTTGACTTTGAGAAAATAATGTTTTTTTGAAGACAATCAGGGCTGTATATCCATTATTAAACATCCAGGAAATAACAGAAGGGTAAAGCACATTGATCTCAAATACCATTTCATTTGTGAAAATTTAGAAGAGGGTAAAATAGATATTAATTATATTGATTTGAAACATCAACAAGCAGATATCTTAAATAAGGGTCTTAATTCTGATATTTTCAGCAAGTTTAAGGTGTTAAAGTTTTTAGCGAAAGGGGTGTTGAGTTACACTAAAAACTGACTATTTGATGTGGCAGATTACACTTCCTTACAACAGTTGTTAAGAAAAGAAAGTGATGTACAGTGAGTCGATGTTAGACCAATTTCATTATTGTTAATTTTATTATTTGTTAAAAGCTGAAAATAAATACAGCATTGTAAAACTATTATTGCCATTGTATACTTGAATGCCTTATCCACAAATAATTAACATTACTCACCTACACCAGATCTATATAAACCAATTTTTTCCAAACTACTAATTGGTACATCATATCCACATTCTTCGAGTACTTCCTCTTTGGCAATTACTTCTTGAGATTTTTGTTTATCTATAATACCAGCACAAAGTTCTATAGTTACACCTAAAGAAGGTGGATACTTTCTCATATCAATTTCTTCATCAAACTTTCTATCTGCTTCTGGAATACTTCCGAAATAAACTGCTGGCCGGAACTGTTTTACAAAAACTAACACATTTCTCGAAATGTTATACAATAAGATAGCTACACTATCATGTATAGTTAATAAATCCCAAGTTCTTTTCACACCATTTTGTACAAAGTGCATGGTGTAAGGTCTCATATAAATCGACTGTTGTAGAGGTTTAATAATTACTTTACGCACTTCTTCCATTTTCCTTCGTTGGTTTATAACTAATGACATAATAGTTATCACGAGTACGAGTTATAACAGAAAAATGTTTCCAAATGCAAATTCTAATACAATTTATACATAACTGATAATAATGTTTAATTGTATTTAATAGTTAATACTATAAATAAACAATATTAAAACTTTAATTAACTTGCATGACAAATCAAAATATCTATATCTTCTCCGTAAGTTTGTAATAACCACATTTAAATCAAGTTTACAATTCCACCAAAAATTCAAAACTTTAACACATTCATGTCAAAATTAACAGCGGCTGGGCTTCAAAAAATCACAGATCTATCGAGAACAACCATAGATATATAAAATAGTTTTCATCCACTTGAAAACATATATATCTGATAAACCCAGAAAAAATAGGCACGTTTTTTTACTTTTACATCATTTATTCACTGACTTCAGTCTACGCTGCACCGACATGTTAGAATCACCACTGGCAGATAAAAAAACACTGTTGTTGTTATTTACATACATCATTATACATGGCAACTGGCAACCGATTTCTAGTTGATTGTTTTTATTAGCATTGACGAAATGAATGAAAGTACATTGAAAAGTGTTGTAGTTATTTTAGCCTCCAGTTCTCGGAATAGCAGTGCATCCAATGACTAAATGTATTATTTAGTCATTGAGTTTATCTGATAGTTCCGAGTATGAAATAATAAGCATGTTTTTAGAGGTTAAGCTGTCATTTTGTAAACATTTATCCACCATCCCGAAACAGCGGTGGAATGGTTTGCAATTTTGGTGGATTCGACAGTAATAAATCAACTTCTTCAATCGGAAATCCACCAATGAATATAAAAATGCAGTTGGTGGATTGGTGGATCTACCGGTGAAAAAAAAACATGCCTATTATCACATACTTACATTCAGTTTGTATAGACTGATATTTCTAAGATATATATTCTCTGAATTAAAGTGCGTTTATGTTGGAACTGCGATAAACGATAAGAGCAGAGATAAGGCGTAGCTCTCATTGTTGCTCTGCTGTCAAGCGCGTCGCTCCAACGTAAACACCCACACATAGGTGTAAGGAAACGGCTGTAAATAATTTGCTGGTTACAATATGAATCCAAAGTTGTTTGCTTTGGGCGGGTTTCCCTACATAATTTTGAGCGGGTCAAACTAATAGATCTCGAAGGACCACTCTAGTTGAACAGCTAGAGACTGTATACATTTAAACTTGAAGAGAATATCATAGGTCTGGGAAAAACCACCTGATTCTGAATAAGGAACAGGTAAGAAAATACACGCTTCCTGTTTTACCTTATATTAAGAAGAGTTGCCAAGTATCGGGAAAGGTACACAAAACCAGACACGTGATATTGCGTTCCTCTGCCTTACTTGGCAGCCAGTGAATAAATAAAAATACTAAACTGGACAGTTCCTCGTTCAGAGGTCCAGATAGAGTATATACAATGTAACTGTTTAATCTAAGCGTCTCGTAGATACAAAACAGTTATAAACATTAATTACATAGAAAATGGAACGTAAGTTTGGCTGAGTATTTGGCAACTCTGCTGATGCCAGGAGAATTAATACGGCTGTTTATCGAAATATTCACAAATATTAAATTTTATTAAAATGTGTTGACTTACAACCTTGCACAACACTACCGTCGCGATCAAAGTAACAAATAAAACTTATAACTACATAATAATTACAAAAGTATCGATAATCGATGCGACGACACTCACAACGATTTTAAAGAAATTGAGAGCGACTGCCCAGTGAGAGATGAAATTTACTTCTACTTTTAGAAAAATGAAATAAGGGTTCGCCGTGTTTGGCCGGTTAAAACAGATTGCTTTAAAGCAGGGGCGTATTACGATTTGAAAGGAACCACTATGTTTAAACGGTTGTTTGAACAATAGGTAATATTTTACTTTGCTTCGCTAATATCGATGTTTGTATCGTGTGTTTCATACAGACGAGACTCGCGATGTGGGAATATCATTCTGATTGGTCCATTTGAAATCAACCTGGCGGCTTGACAAGATCTTTAGTATTTTGCGAAATCACAGAAATTTTAAAGATGTAACCTCATGCAATCGCTCGTTTCCAGCGACAAATCTAGTCGCGTGTCCCTATTTTGAATTTCCCGCTACTCAAAAAAAGTAGTGACAAGTCACAAATCGCCGCGGCGAAAAGCGGAGACAACACAAAAGTGGGTTGATCAATAGGTACGCTCTTTTTGACTGAGATCTCAGTTAATCTCAGCTTACATCAGTAATGTGAGCGTTCTTTTTGTTTTACTCACTTTAAGTGAGCTGAGATTTTTCCTCCCCTTCACCGATGCTGAATGTGTTGTAAGGGGGTATCAGTTGGAATTGAGTCGGAAATAAAGTGGAGGGGATGAAGAAATATTTGATTTGCTTGGTTTATTTGTAGTTTTAACCAAGGTTATCTAAGGTTTTAACCATTGACATATAAACAATAAACACACATAATATATTTTTCTTTTGTTACAAATTATGGATACATTAATTAACATTATTAGATGCTGATACGAATCTGTCGTATAGTTTAAATCTATCGACCGATCGCGCGCTTCAATTGAGATGTCGTTCTTTTTGGTGCTTACTCACATCACTTTATCTCAGATCGCCTTAACTGAAGTGATCTGAGATCTCAGTCAAAAAGAACGCACTAAGTGTCAACAAATTTCTATCAGATCAGGGATTCAGAAAATTAGGCGACAAAAATTATTAAGGTACAATTTCACGTGACACTCGAAGCTCAGATTTTGACGCTCAAACCGGTGGTCACATGACTTAATGTGTAGTTGTAGCGTTGCTTAAGGAAGTTCGTTTTTAAACAAACTTTCAGCAGCCAGAAGCCATTCTTAGTCGAGCGAAAATAAACATTGGAGGCACGAACGTATCCGCCGCACTCATTGCACAACACACCGTTGTGGTTTTTCCCCTTTCCAGACTTGTAAATGCCCCAACTTGCTTTTGTCATTTGGGTCCGACAATTCCCGCTGGTTTATGGCATGTCTATGGAGGATACCCTCCATAGGCATGTCGTAATACCCGTCTCGTCCTTGTTAAAAACATTTGTTGGGTTAAATTTATGAGCGGTCATAACTTTTTCTAAATTTTCAAAAAATCTGTCCACTTCTATTTTGTTAAAAACTGTTACTCTGTTTAGCGAGGTTGCTTCAGGTTTCCTGAAACTTAATTCAGGATTTCTAGCCATAAACCCGTATAACCAATCTTTTCCCGCTAATTTACTGATTTTATTGAACGAATTCGGAATTTTGTTGACCTCGGCATATTCATACGCAGCTAAGCGTAATTGTAGGGGTGTTAGCCCATAACACATCTGTGATAGTCTAAGCAGTTGTTCCTTAATTTCTGCTCTTGGGGCATAATAGCCTTTTTTTAAACGGTCTCGTAAACTACTAAACGGAACAGAATATCTTCTGCTCGCCTCTCTAATTTTACTTTTTTCCCTTACAGCTTGTAGGGCACTTCTCATCGCCTCTTCTGACCAAGAGGCTTTATTGGTTTTACGTAGAAGATTTTTTCACATCTAAAAATACAAAAAAAAAATTTGAAATGAGTAATTCCAAAGCAAACGGCGGGCAATGCTGCTCAGCCTGAGTGCAATTACCCGAATTGTCGAAAAATTGTAGAAACATTGAGTTAACGAAGTAAGGGTCGAGACAGTCAATAACCTTAATGAGTTAATCTTAAGAAAAATGGCTTTGGTTATCTCAAGCAGAAAGCCTAACATGCACTATTGCTAGTTAATTTATTGAAAAATAATAAAAATATATTTTACAAACCTTTATTGAAATATCAGGTTAAATTATAACTGAACTTTACAAAGCACGTCCGTCCTCATCACTCGGGGATCATAACCAAAGAATGTATTCTTTGTCATAACTGCAAACAGCGTGGCACGTTTATACGGTGCTTACACTACTTTATTTTACAGATCGCCCGCTATATACAAATCCGATTAAAGGATGGATTTCGTTAAAAATGAATGAGCGCCATTGACCGCTGAGCGTCATTAGCCGTCGCTCTCCTACTACTTTTGTTAGACTTCCATTTCTCAGTTACGTCCTGGTTTTTTAATAAAATCAGATGGTTAAAATTCTCAGAACAAAGCTTACTGCTTTTGGTAGGCTTCCATTCCTCAGTATTGCTTTTATCTAACACTTTAAGATGTCAGGTTTTTATGGAGAACTAAAAAATGTACATAAATGAGCCAAGAATAGTAACTTTATTGATTTAGCTTAAGTGTGTTCCAGAACTATCCACGTAAACTTCATGGTCTGCTTTTGCTTTTATGTGCTTACATTTTTTCGTTTCTGCCATGGAAAACAGTGAGGAATGTTACATTATTTATTGTTTGTAATTACCTAATACAATCAAAATAACCTAAAAATGAAAGTAAATATCGCAACTATATGAAATAGCTCAAACTGGCGAATTCGCAATTTGCGATTCGCGTCTGTATGTAACAAGCTCTATCGTAGCTCCAACATAAACGCACACTTGTAGAAAATTTTAGATCGATGGAATTGGAATTATACTATCAGCCTACTACTTCTTCTCTTTATTTTAGCTGTACCTTGGCGTGCTTAGCAATAAACTACCAATTTTGTGTAATATAAGCATATTTTCCCTCTTCATTATTATCTGGACCAATAGCATTAAACCACGATTTAACTTTGACAGTGACAACACAAGGAAATGGGTCGGTTATGAGTGCATGGATATTATGACAATTATTTATAGATATATATTCCAGCAAACTGTTCAAAATAATCAAAATGCTGAGTAGTTTTGATCAATTCAGTAGAAACTTTTGGATAAAAACTACGCCATATCTAGTCCTATTAACTCTCGAACTGATTTTAGATGGTAAGTAAAATTGGTCACTAGATACCTACTAAATCATATTAAATGTAAATAACTCTAAAAATACCGTATAATTATCGAAAATAATGTGAACTTTTAGTTTCAGAATGCATGTCACAATCTGAGATAGATAGACATTTAGAGTTAGGCAAACATTATTTAGGAAGTGGCCAATTAGGAGATGCTTTAAGTCAATATCATCTGGCAGTAGGTAAGTTTAGAATCTACATTTTTTAGTATATCTTACTATCAAATAAATTATCTTTTCTATCCACATAAACAGTTGGATAATCCATTCAATACGGTATTAGTATAAACATTACAAACTGTTTTGTAAAGATATTTGAATATGTATTCTTAACCCAGCTGAAGATATCAATATAATAACTGCTTTTGATAACACAGTTTGCTTTACATGAAAAAGTTGGTTGAAGTTTTGATTATTTTGAAGAAACTAGTATATAAACGAAAACGTAGTTTCAAGTTAAGTTCAACTTTAATTTAACAGGTTATTTGCCTCTTGTATAACTCTCGCGCTGAGTAAAATTTAGATGTGTTACAATGTAAAGTAATGTATGTTACAGGGAAGTAATAAAATTAACTTGTCTTACTGTTGCTCCTAATCTTCATGAATTTTTCTATTACATCTAAACAAATCTTGAACTTATCTTAGTGTTTCACTAAACATTGGATAAAATATCATCTTTTCGAGTTACGATTTTTCAAATATAAAACAAAGGAAACTAAATCTTTTATTATATTAAAAAAAGGGCAAATTCATTATTATTCTGAGTTATTGTCTTGATTATACTGATGTCAGTTCCTTTCAGAGACATTAAGAACTGATAGTGCTTCTTTGGGATCAAATTTTGTTTGCACAAAGTAATTAAATCCTTATTTTTGTTAATTCTAATAGACACTGCTTCACTATAAGCTGCAGTTAAAGAAATTTCACCTCTCTTGTTTTATGTCTTTCTTCTTATATCAATTATGTTGTCGTCATCTTCTGAATACGATCTTTTGTAAAAAAATTTGTTAGGATTCTCCTGTTCTATGGGGAGAACTTTTATTTCATTCTAAGAAACTTTTTCCCCTTTTTACCAATCTACGAAATCTGAACATAATAGAATATGTATTACTTTGCTTTTTTGCTGATTTAGCAATAGTGGTGAGTTCACTGAGTACATAAAGCGGCCCACTCTTTAGAAATCTGTTTTGTTCTTATGTTCAATTTGTACTTGAATGGACATTTTATTGAGAATAAAAACTAATTCAAATTCCTGGGTATCTTTATTGATAATTAATTAAAATTTGACCAGCATATTTCAGCTTTAACAAAAAAATTGGCATCAGGATGTTATGTACTCCGAATTGTTTCAAACGAACTGAGTTCATCCACATCCAAAATTATATATTATTATCTGATTGAATCTCACTTGAGATATGGAGTTGCTTTTTGGGGATTTTGCAGTCAACAACTTTTTCATTCAGTTTTTGTTTTCCAAAAGTGTGCGATTAGATACTTATGCATGGCGGGAGCACGTGATTCGTGTAGACCTTTATTTATTAGAGAAAAAATTCTATCACTTGTATTTTCAACTGCTTGTCTGATTTATAAAGAACATAATATGGTTGAAACTGCGAGAGATACATATCACTTAACCCGTCAAGTAACAGAAAATAAAATACCTCTTCCTGTTCCAAAAACAAGCAAGACGAAATATTCTTTAATTTATGAAAGTAAAAAGCTGTTCAACCACATACCTTATGAAATAAGTAAGAAGAAAATCTATAAAAAATTCAGAAATCTTGTTAAAGAAGCCCTTGCAACAAAAGTGTACTACAACCTTGAGGAATATTACAATGAAACTCTGTTTTGATTAAAAGTTGTTATATTGTTTTAATTCATATCTATATGTGGAGTCCCATTTTGATATGTAAAATAGGTTTTAATTCAATGACTTGTAAACTTATGTTCAAATGATGTGTTTCTGTGTATTTGTGCTTTTCGAGGAGTTGACCACTCTGACAAATGTGTACATGTATTGCCGCATTGTCCCGCATTTTTAGATAATGTGTTTAATTCGGTGCATTAATAGACAATTCGGATAAATGCTAAAAATGTTAAAACATGTGTTGCAATTAGAAGTAATGTGAAGGTAATGTGTTATTATTTGACATAATGCGGAGAAATGAATAATAATACGAGTGATAATGTTATTAACAAAAAACATAATTATTGTCTTTTGTGTAACGATTTGAAAAAAAACTTCTTAAAAGCTATTTATAACTGTTATTTATTTGTTGTAAAAATGTTGACCACAAATAAAAAATCTTCAAACTTATTACTTCCAGAATTACTTCTTTTTAATATTTTTATACAACTGATCTATCTTAATTTTTTCGAAGTATTTAATATGAAATGGCCCATATGCAGTCACGTTAATGGGTCCATAGAAAATAAAGTCCCGTTGCACTATTTGAATGTCCTCTTGACGAGGCCGTATGTAGCCATTCAATTCATATTGTAAAAATTTAATGGTGAAAATGTTTTGGGATTCATCTACACTTAATACTCTGCCAATATACCATGAAGTATCATAGTACACAGCATAATACTTTTCCATTTCAATACAGAGTTCTTCCATTTCATTCCCACTATCACTCAATTCCATTTGGTCAGAGCTCTCTTCGTAAATCACAGTTTCACTCTCTTCAGAAGTTTCAGTATTGAACTCTCTTTCATTATACTTGGTTCTAGGTTTTTTATTGCTTTTTGAATTGTTTTTCTCAATACTCTTTCGCTGATTCTTTCGCTTACATGCCTTGTTGCCAGACTTACCTCTAAATCTAAAAATTCTGTCTATGGATACCTCTCCATTTTTTTGTGGATTTTTTCACTAGTTTAAAGTTATTCTTAATTTTTAACTTCAAAACTCCATCGTGCTGATTAATACTCTGAGTGGCAGTGGCATCTGTTATGTCAGGGGTTTTAATATTTTCAAAAAATTTCTCATAACTTTTAATATTAAATGAGCAACATCCAGACAGACAATTTTACATATTTGGCGATTATAATCTACCTACAGCTACATGGGATATTGAAGATTTCTGCTCTTCAGCTTCGGCACAACCTAGCTCGTCAGCATATGATGAAGATGCTATCGAAATAGTTTCGAATATTTGCGCGTTTTACAATCTGTTCCAGTCCAACAAAGTGCTCAACCAAAGGGGAGTCATCCTTGACCTTGTTTTGTCCCCAGTTGAACTTAAAGTGTTGACAGCCGCAGACATTTTGATCCCACCTGATGTTCATCATCCTCCTCTTGAAACTTCAATACAATATAAGTCGAACTCAAGTGCGACTCCTGTTGAAGATTTTTATTATGATTTTCGACACGCCAATTTTGAAGCTATACGCCAATGTTTGGAAGCTATGGACTGGGATGGGCTTCTTCAGGGGAAGGAACTTTCAGATATGATTTTTACTTTTTATGACGCTTTGTACTCGGTAATTGAGTTATTTGTTCCCTTGAAGAGATTTGTTATTGACAGATTCCCACATTGGTATTCCTTTCAACTTAAAAGCCTGGTCAATGATAAAAAGGTTGCACATGGGATTTATAAACAAAACAGAACTCCCCAAAATTATGAAATATTCAGTCAGTTAAGAGAACAATGTAAGATAATATCTAGAGAATGCTATTTACATTACATACATTCTGTTGAAACCTCCGTTAAAAGTAATGTTAAAACTTTTTGGAATTTTGTACGTACTAAAAGATCAAATAACTGCATACCTGAAAATATGAACCTTGACAATTCTTTTGCTTCTTGTGGTAATGAAGTTTCAAATCTGTTTGCCAAGCATTTTTCATCAGTTTACACTACTCAAAATCTGAATCTTAATTTAAATGATATTGAAATTGAACCGAAACTTAACGTCTCCTCTTACCACATTCCAATTTCGACCATTTATGAGAAATTATCAAACCTTGACACAAAGAAAGGTCCTGGTCCTGACATTATTCCTCCAATCCTACTTAGAACTTGCAGCTTCATTTTGTCTCGCCCTCTCTTCTATATTTTCAATAAATCTTTGGAGACAGGTGAGTTTCCTGATTACTGGAAACTAACTTTTGTTACCCCAATATACAAATCGGGAAGCAAGACTGACATCAAAAATTACCGACCCATATCTATTCTCAGTACTATACCTAAGGTGTTTGAGAACATTATAACGGACTACCTTACATATGACTGCTCTGGCATCATAACTGAACAACAATATGGCTTTTGTGCTGGGAAATCGACTGAATTAAATCTAGTTACCTATGTCGATTTCCTGTCTGAAGCTTTGGAGAGGGGTTGCCAGATTGATTCTGTGTACACTGACCTCTCTAAGGCTTTTGACAGGGTCAACCATACTCTCTTACTTCAAAAGCTTGATAAATATGGTGTAGGTGGGGTGTTACTACAATGGATTAGTAGCTATCTTACGAACAGGACTCAAATGGTTAGAGTAAACCACCACTATTCTAACTTATTTCAAGTAACCTCAGGTGTTCCTCAGGGGTCACACCTAGGTCCCTTATTATTCAACTTATTTATCAATGACATTATTCATTGTTTTAGGTATGGCAAAGCACTACTATTTGCAGATGATTTAAAACTTTTCCTAACTATTCAAACATATTTTGATGCTCTCAGGCTTCAGTCTGATCTTGATAATCTATCAAACTGGTCCTCCTTAAATGGCATGGACTTGAATGCAATTAAGTGCCATGTCATGCGCTTTTATCGATCTCATGTACCTTCTACTACTTTCGATTATACCTTAAATGGTCATGTCTTGGAGTCTGTTAATCGAATCAAGGACCTTGGAGTTATTCTAGATCCCACCTTAAGCTTCAATCAACACATACCTACAGCTATCCATAAATCCATGAAAATGTTAGGTTTTATCAAAAGGCTAACCCACGATTTTACTGACACATCTGCAATTAAAGTCCTTTATTGTTCACTTGTCCGACCCCATCTTGATTATTGTTCTTCTGTCTGGTCTCCTCATTACATAACACTCAGCAGGAACATTGAAAATGTCCAACACAATTTTCTTAGATACATGGCCTATAAATTGGGTATCTTTTGCGATTATGAATTGTTAGAGCATTTTCTGAACATCCCCTCTTTGGAAACTAGGAGGAAACAGAGAGACCTGACATTACTTTTCAACATTATCAATGGCAGATGTAGTTGTGCTGAACTTCTAGCAAAAATTAATCTTCATGTTCAAACCCGATCAACCCGACAGCAACAAACATTTTATGTACCTTTTTATCGTTTAAACAATACTTTCAATAGCTGTATTCCAAAAATGTTAAGATTAGCCAATACTCATAATGATCTTGAGACGTTTAGCACCCCCTTTCATCACTTTAAAACTCAGTTACTGAGTGCCGAGCTTTAATGTTCTGATGTTAATGCTTTATTGAAGTTTACTGTT
The DNA here is from genome assembly GCA_963921935.1 of Galeruca laticollis. Classification (NCBI taxonomy): domain Eukaryota; kingdom Metazoa; phylum Arthropoda; class Insecta; order Coleoptera; family Chrysomelidae; genus Galeruca; species Galeruca laticollis. The sequence goes on along the minus strand of OY998181.1, from coordinate 161,014,518 downwards.
TGTTGTCTTTTTAAATTTTTAACCTCTTTTTACTTATTCTTTATTGTATGACATGTAAATATTCCATATCTTTTCATTTTATTTTAATTGTAATTTTAGAATTGTAATTTATACCTAAAATGGGCTTGCCCGTAAATAAATAAATAGATCTTCAATTACTTCTGATTCATCTTCTTCATTCACTTCCAAGTTTGTTTCATTAAGTGTCCCTTCAGATGTCTCAAAGCAATTTAAATTTTCGGATTCATCATCTTCAAATTGTTCTGTTAATAAATGTATCAATACGACTTCAAGCAACTTTGACGCATCATCCAGAATAATCCCTAAAATAAAATGAAAGCTCATTTTCTATGAAAAATTTTAATTTTCAGCTAACTAATTAATTTGATTACCTAGATCTTCTGCGTCTTTCAAAACATCCGATTTAGCTTTTTCTAGAATTTATTTGATTTCATCCTTAGAAGGAAACTTTTTGGATTCTTCTCCAGTTTCACGTTTATTTTTGCCCAACCTTTTTCCTTCTCTTGGAAAAATAAATTCGCTACCTAAAATATTATTGTTCATGAATATTACGAGTGATTGTTCAGTAATAAATGAAAATAATTATTTACCCGAGTCACTTATGATGTCATTGATAATTAGGTTTCCAGGCGGAATATCAAGCATGTCAAAATTTACAACTGTGGAAAACGTTGATGTCGTCATGGATCTCATTTATCTAAAATATTTCTCACAAGGCTGACTATGATTAAGTAATTCTGGACTATTTCGATACTTATCAATTAAAAGTAATAGTGCATGAGCATTCAGTTCTACACATGTGTATGTGTTTAATGTAATCCAGTTTTTTAATAAAGAATAATTCTTATTACTGTCAAGAATCCACCTTCGCCATATTATCAGGAAAAACACTGCATACCAAGTCATGTACATCCCTCTAGTAACATTTAAAGACCTATTTAAGAATGACTCCAGGATATACCTAGTTAACAATAAGTACTGAGCAGTTGCCTTTGCTTCAGAATTTTCTTTGAGCAGTTCTATAACACAATAGGCACTCATTTTAGCTATTGCTTCGAAATTCATTTTATCAGTAGCTGAAATTTATAAAGATCATAACGATAGTACTTTTATTTAAATATTATATATTTTAATTAGAAAACACTGTTTTTTTCAGGAAACCCTGATCTAGATGTAGGTGACAAAAAGCCAACCAACGTATTAGTTCTGCCATCATATCTTACCTTTTGGGTAATGGCTGTTTGATCTTCTGAAATGAATACCCTCATAGGGTAGTTCCGCTTTTCTAGAAATATTTTTAAATTTTTAAAACTTTCCTCATAAAGGTTTGTGTATTATTTGTAAGTTCTATACAGTGTCGATATAGAAGGCAATGCATTTGACATATTAGAACAAAGGGTTTCATAAGACAATCTTCCTGATATTAAAAAAATGTACAGACATAATTTTTTTAAATTCAATGAAAATCTATTTTCTCCTTTTGTTGAAGTTGAAAAGTTTTTTAAAATTGATTCCTTTAACATATTGAAAAATGTCGTCACAGTACATTTTGAAGTAACTGTTTCGTTCTGAGCAACTTCAAATGGAACTTTAAATTTATCGCCGATAGCTGAATCATTTTCTAAAATATATGTTATTTCTTCGCAAAATTTAAAGAAATCTTGAGCTGGTTTTCATCAATTGTTATAAGACGTTTGGATTGACGTCGTTCTGCCCTACAGGGTGTTTTTGTTTTGCATACTTGAGAAGGCACGTTTTCACGGGACTTGCCTTCTCATTAGCAATTCCACCCCTCGAAAAAAACTTGCCATTTTTGTCTGTATCAGGAATGTTTTTGGTAGTATTTTCAAGAATGTTATTATTCAGCGAAACATTTGGGGATATATCGCTATCAGATAACAAAACGTCTGATATTATTACATCTTGTTCTAGTGGGTTACAATTTTTATTTTGTTTTAGAGAAGCTAGTGAGAAATCTGTCTGAGATTATGTTATCTGTATCGGGTCTTCTGTAATTTCATCCACAATATCATGAATATTTTCTTGGTCATTTATATTTCCACTTATTGTAAGACAATTTGAAGGTTCTAAACTGCTATGCGCCCCTATATGTTTAGCAAATGACAAAATGTGTAGCTGATTTTTGGCTGGAATTTTGTTTTGTAGAAGTTTCTCCATTTTGAAGATAGTTTTGTTTATTTTCTAAAGTTTTAAAATGCCTCTTGTAGTGCGTGTTAAAGTTGGATAACACCCAGTATTTTCTCCGATTTTCTACTTTAGTAAATGTTTTGTATAAATACTCACATTCTGGACATTTAACTGTTGCAATGTCATCATTTATTGTAACCTGAAGATCTTTTAGTTTTGAAAGAGCACATTTTTTTTTACTTTCCATTCGTTCTGGTAAAATATTTAGAAACTTTTTAATATAACCTGTAACTAAACTTCTCACATGTTCTACGCTACCTGCTGCGTTATTGTAAGTATTTGCAGTAAATGCTATATCTCCTTGCAAGTCCCCATTACTAATTTCCTCGCTAATTTCTCTATTTTCAGATGACGACGATTTTGTACGAACGGACACCTGGTTTGATATTCATTTTCTTATTAAAGATCTTTTCTTAACTCTGCATCTACATGTTTGTATGCCACCTTGCTTTGCAGTTCATTGGTTTTTCTTTTTTGACCCTGCTTTTCTAAAAAGAAATTTTGATTCAATAACAAGCGTTTCCTATCATTTGATATGACCTCGTAATATTTTGAATGAATCTATGTGAAATTAACTGTTATTCAGATCCAAAGCTTGTATAACTGTTGAAATATTGGTCTGTGTATTTGACGAATCCTGAGGTAGGCCTTCAGGTAGGTCCATAATCTAAAAAAATTTGCTTACAGTTTTGCTAAATTTTCCCAAAATAAGCAGAACTAACTCAAACTAACCTATCACTCTTCAAACGACGTTAAACCACTGCGTGCAATAAAATATTTCGACTTCGGTGTCGGCCGAATCCGAATCAAGACCTCCCCTCTACCTCGCATTAATTGATAATGCAGTAAAATGTTTCAAAATGTGGCATAATGCTTAAAAATGTGGTGAAATGCGTAAAAATGTGATCGCAATGCGGACTGACCGTACATGTATTGCGGCGAGTGGTCAGCCCCTCGGTGCTTTTGCATTCAACAAACTTACATGCTAAATCCTGTTTTGGATTGCAATATTTTATATATGACATGTGAACCTGTTTCAAACTGTTTCTGTGTATTTGTATTTTGATTTTTTTTCGCATTTTTAAGAGTTTTTCAGACTATATTTTATACAAGCTTTGTCAATAAGAAAGTATTTTTCTTTGACAATAAGGTATATTTCTCTTTTTGTATGCATGAGTGCATAGAATCTCTTTCGTTTTAGGTATGACCTACAATAAGATATTTATGTGTGATCTGTTTCATGTCTAATTTTTGGTAGCATACAAGTACATTGATAACAGATATTTTTTTTTGTTTTGTGCCGTACAGTTATCACTATAAAAAATTACTTCTTTTTCAATGCAATAAATCTTTATGTAGTCAAAAATGCAGGTTGTAATTTCATTTGGCTTCTGCCTCATGCCACATTTAACAAAATCCTGTTTTTTTTCGGAGATATTAAAAATTGTAATTGTTCAATTTATTTTTATAATAAAATGTCGAAATATTTCCATTTGGCAGAGGAGTAACAGTTGCAAATCGAATAATCAAAAGCATCCTGTTCTTATTTTTCAACGCTATCTCTTTCTCATTATTCTTTTCCAGTCAGGACAAGATCTTTTCTTCTTAATATTTGTTGATATCGGTTTTCTTTGAATTCTATCTTCTTCACTTAAATTTTTATTCGCACACTTGACAAAGATCTTTTTTTGGCTTAAAAAATCCTTAGTTGATTCTAGTGTTGAAAATTTCTTGATAAAAATGGTGCTTCACAAACGGTCTCTTATCTTCTGAATATTTTTCTCTATATATAATGCTCACGTTAAGTGCTCCTTTTAAATGTTCCCTTTTTGTGGAAGACTGACAGTAGTGTGATTCCACCCTTGGGAAACTATTTATGTGGTCAATTACTCCTTGCCTTACTCAGGCGTTTTCTTCTTTTTTTCAAATCTGTATCGATAGCACAATTGGAAATATTTAAAGTTCCTTTAAAAAATAGTTTACAATCTCTTATCATTTTTACATTGAAAAAGTATGCACATGTAGATGTTTTTACTTTACCGCCTAACCTATCTAATATGCGAGAAAAGTATTGGTTTACCCACAAAAAAATTGAAATTTTGAAAAAAAATTTATTTTTAAGTTTTTCATCAAGAACACGAAAAAATGGATTTTAGAAAAAAAATCCTGTGTGTATATTGTCGTCGACAACTTTTCGTTACATGTCTTGTTAGTACGATACAGCCTCCGGAGTGCAAGAAATCACCAATTTTATGATTGAATATTGTTCAGGACATCTCACAGATGAACCCTATTGATTTTCAGCTCACAATAGCCAGTACAACAGATGCTATGGTACTTGAAGTGCGACATTTTTGTCATTCTTTGAGAAATTTCAGTTTGTTAGCACGATACAGCCTCCGGAGTGCAAAAAGTCACCAATTTTATGATTGAATATTATTCAAAACAACAATGATGCTCTCCTCGAACCATGAATCGATTTTCTTCTTCAATTCATTGATCTCTACCTGCATATTATCAATAGAGACGAAAAGCTTAGGTATTAATTTTATATCCATCTAGCAATATCGGCACAGTAAAATTTCAAATTTCTGTCACCTCTCAAATCCATCATCACCTTTAATTCTGATGCATTGAGACCAGATCACTTCTGTTCTCTATGAACAGTCTCTTACAGCCGTCACATGATACGGTCAGAATGTCTTTACTTTCTTTGCAATGTGCATAATTCATTTTACAGAGGTCTAAGTTCGGACCTGTTCACTGATTTAAAGTTCAAGTGTATCTTTATCGCGTTTCTTTTACTGTGAAGGTTTTTGTTAATTACCTTTTCTGCTAGGAACTTCCAGAATAAATTGTTCCAACTAATGTTGTTATATGATGATTTATATGATATCGTTCATCCGGAAGAAGAGAGTTACATCTCAAAAATCATGAATGTTCATGGGAACGATTTTAAGTTTTGCAATTTTTTCAAATCAATCCCAGTGCAAATTAAAATAATAAACAGCTACAATTTTTTTGCTCTGTTTCAAGTCTTGTAGGGTGAGAAATATAAATTAAAAATTTTTTTGGAATAATAGTTTAGAAGAATTTGAAAGATGCAACTTTTTTCTCGCAAATAAATTAATTTTCATAAAAAAAAGATTGTTATAAACCTAAATTTCGGTTAATTATTTTAAATAAAAATAAAATAAAAATCCGTGCAGTATAGCCAACAATTTTATTCTACTTTGAACGATGAACACTTACAATAATCATAACAAATTAACTTCATACAAAAAAAGTAACAAAACTTAAAACTGGCGGAATAAACGTCTTGGATTTAATCAAAATAAACTACAGATTTTTATAAAAGTTCAAATAGTACATTGGTACACAACGCTTCTTTTGTATTAAAGATAGTAGGCCATTGTTCTTAGCATCGGTAATGCCAGGTTGTATGCGTCTTTTAATACAACTTTTCCCAGATCCACATTTCTTCTCGAATTTGTGATTGGTGCCTCAGAATAATCACTTGGTTTAAACGAAGTTTTATAAAACGTGACGTTTGGGTGATCCTTGTCCAGTTTCAAAGCCCTAATCTCGGCCAACTTCACGTTTTTGGGAATATTGATAAATAGGTCTGCAGCTAAAGCTTTCAGGTCAACAAAATCGTTATGACACAATTCGTTCACTTTATACGGTTTTCCGTTTTTTTGCAGCCCTGATTATACAGGCATATTGGTCTGGTGCGTATATGGGACTCGATCTCTTGAATTTTTTCACTTGTTTTTCAATCATGGCGCTATGTCCTGTGACGAAAAAATTATGGGTGATCGATGTTATACCCAAAGACAATGCGTACATGTACATGGCGATCAAAAATGTGTTCTTATTTTGGCCAGCACAGTTATCAGAATAGAACACCACGCTGAAATCACCTTGTGTCTGCTGAGCCATTTCACGAAGATATTTCAAAACACAACTACCGATTTCGTTGGCTCCCCTATGCGCTTCACCTTCATGCCATAAAAAGCATGTTCCTTCTTTTGTCTTTAGGTCGTACAACGTAAAATTGAGTACATTCAACTTAGACACGTAATAAAAGGAGGACGCTTCGCCAATTGGACAGGGTAACACCGCCTGCAAATCAAAAACGATCACTTTGGTTTTATCATCACTGTTCTTGTCATCTTCCTTTAGTTTCCTGCTTAGGCCTTTCTCTTTGACATGCCTGTTGTAATTTTCTTCAATTTCCAGCTTCTGTTGATCATCTGAATTTCTATATTGCAGGCACAGTTCACATTGATCCTTTTTCGGTAAATGGAACGCCAAATTAAATTTCTCATTGAAGATTTTGCTATACGTGAAGTAATTAGCAAATGTCAAATTCTGTTCTTTGCAGAATGTTACGTAGTCTCTATGCAGATCGGCGATTGTTTTGTCCCCTTCAATGTACTCTTTACTAGAATGTGATCGACAGTAATGACTTTCAATACGGGGTATAGATTGGATGTGATTTCAGACATCATTTTTAATATTTTCGTCTAGTCTTTTGTGGTTTCTGTGCTTCCCTCGCTTGTCACTTTACAACGTTGCTACTTTCACAAACACTGTTTCTTCAAAATCGTACTCATTACTCTATGGTTTATATCTAAGGTAGCCATGAAGAAATATTTGCACACGCGAACTCGTTTCTGCTGAATCAAGAAACAGTATGCATTATTGGGATTTCTTGGTTCTTCTCTGTTGGAGTATTTGTACTTTGGATTAACAGTTTGTATATTTGAAGATATAAATTCTCTTTGTTTATCAACATTTTTCAAATTCCAATATTCATTGAGTACTTTGGTTCGCTCATCCAAAGTAATTTTTTCTGAGCATTTCAGTTTACATTTCATGACACATGGAGGTTTTAGAGACTTTGCCGGACCAGTTACCTTGGATATCGTTTTCGTGCCGTCTTCATTTTTTCTCACGCTTTTAAAAACGTAGCTTTCACCACTATTTCTCAATCTTTTAGCCACATTTTTCCTCCAGTTATCAACATTTCTCTTCCTTTTCTTAGCTGTTTTTTCGGTTTCACAAGGGTCTTTTATCTTTCTTTTTTTAGTCCTGGGAGGCGCGTCATCTTGTTCATTTTCAGAAGATGTATTACCTCGATTATCAGGCGGCGCGGTGTATTATAAGTTGGATCTTTGCAGCTGTCATCTGATCCAAATGGATCCTGTAAGGAATTTTTCGAAGAGTCACTTTTTGCGGATAAATCAGAATCTGAAGAGATGGAATCTGATGAAGAATTGGAATCTGATGATGAATCACTTGAATTTTCGTCTAAATTAGGTGCGATCGGGACTACTTTCTGTGGAAATTTCTGTTCTTCTTTTTTAACGCTTCGTATTCTGAACTATTGCAAGAAAGTACATAATTCCATGTACATGTCTCATTTTTTAACAGGCTATCACTATTTTTTTGGGTTTCTTGCAACATCTCGGAATTCACAATGTCTATCAACTCAAGAACTGCCGTCTGCTCATTTTTGTTTGGCTCAATGCTTTGTTCATGATTAGCATTCATAATATTATTAGCATCCTGATGATAGCCGAGTGATGGATGTTTAATCCTGTCCAGCATACGCTGTGTTCGCGTAAGTTTGTTTCCATTGTTCATTGTTATTACTGAAAAAAGAAGATTGAGAATAGGCCTTTATTTTGAACTCTCGTTCAGGAAAAGAACGTTACTTTTCAGAATGTAGCAAAAAACAGTTGATATTAAACTTAAGATGAATGCTACATTTGAAAATAAAACATAGTTTTGACGTAATTTTTACGAAATACTGTTATAACTAGAGATATAACACTTTTGAAGCAAAATCAGCAATGGTTTTTCTGTTACATTCTCATTTGTAACTCTTTTCGACAACTAAATCATTAAAAAACTTACCGATGATGGTCACTATACCGTTACATCACAAAATATCACTGTTTCGTCCCAAGGCAAGACGTCGAATTTTGTTATATCTTGAAATGTAACTCTCTTTGACCTAACAAGCGAGGTTTTCTTCGTCAAAGCTGGAGACAAACTAAAATGTACCTGTCTTTCCGATCATGCGCGCAAAAATTCTGTCGATATTAGACAGTTACATCCTGCCATCTATCGGTTCCCAGGTGAAACTCACATATAATTGTTTTCTCCCCTGAAGAACACGCAATTTTAGATTGTTACCATCACAATTGCGGAAATGTCATGATTTTGAGATGTAACTCTCTTCTTCCGGATGAACGATATATTTTATCACTGGATAGATTGTAAAAATTGCCACACTTTGACACTAAATTCCAGTAGAAAGCACACCGTAAACTGTCGTTTTTTTATTATATTCGAGAGCATATAAAATGTCACCTGTCTCTTGTACACACTCGACGAATTAAGTAGTTTATAGATTTTATCAGTCTAACAATGGCGGTTTGTACTATATTTTTAATATCTACAGCAAAGATTGTCTAAATAACTGTGTTCTAAGGAATTAACCCAAATGTTAATCATGCGTAGAAGAAATGTGCAAAACAGCATTAATACCTAAGTAAGTTACTAGTCGTTTATCAACTTACCTTCATGTTCTGCTTGAGTTGTCAAAGTTTTCTTCGCCAAATCAACCAAGTACTGGCCTCGCAAAATTAGATTTTTGGTCTGCACATTTATTCCATTCATAATTAAACAAACAAGAACACTTTGAAAGTGTGTATATTAAGTGAGTAAGGGTCACCCGTATAGTAACACTTCCGGACAAGTAGTAACAAAAATAAAGTGTCAAATGGAAAGAAGAAAATTAAGCTATTTGATGCTTTTGTATAAAAACAGTGATATATCTGCCTATATATCCTAGTGTTGCATTGAATTAATAAAGCTTGTGGTCTTTCTGTAACAGGTTATATTATTTAAAATATATATAATAACTTCACGAAATCTTTCCTAGTGTTCCACTATATGAAAGTATCAGTTCTGATGATATTATCAATGTAATCTCAACTTTGCTTTTTTTTATAATCTACTGTTTCTCTGAGGCGACAATATGCTTCAAACATTTTTTTAAAATGGTTTTCACTATTCGACTTTAATACTTGCCTCAAAATCTCGTTTATGTCTTTCGTTAATTAAAAATTTGTACATTAAAGTGATAATATAGATTTTAGGAAAAGTAAAAGTCTTCCGGATCCATATAGTGAGAATTTGATGGGAATTCGATAAGTTCTGTTGAGTTTTTGGACTGGAGTCTTGTGAGCTGCTTTCTTAACGCATTGCAAAATCCACAAATCTGATAACTTTCAATAAATTTCATCTCTCAAATGCCTTACAATGTCCGGATAATATCCTTTATTTACTGTGCCATTTTCTGTCAAAAACATCAAGTTCCCTGATAAATAAAAAAGAATCTGAGAAAATTACTGAATATTTTGTTAAAATATTTGTAATAAATCATAAAACCTCTATGATTAGATAAGAAATTTGGAAGATATTTAATTATTGATACTTTATGTTTAAAATAAATAATAGATAGAAGCATATTTTGGATTTATCACATTTTTTAGGCTGCTGAAATAACATTTTGATTAATAACTTTTATTTATTTTTACCATTTGTTATTATTTATAGTTATTGGTAGAATATTGTTTAAATAATTCAAACTATAACAATACCAAATTGTTGTATATCTTTTTCAACTCAAGGATATAACGAAACATCATATTCTTTGCTCATAGTTAATTATTTTATTTAATTATTCACGTTGAGATTGCATAAAAATTCTTTTGTAATTTGAACTGGAGGGTTTATTAAATTTTATAAGAGTACAAAATATTCTAGTTTCGGTTTTAATAATAATAATAATAATAACTTTATTTGAAAATAGATACATCCTAATATAATATAATAATATATAATATAATCATATACCCAGTGGCGTGTTTAGAATCTTGCTTTGGGAAGGGCCGAGGCAAAAATAAAAAATGTTACCAAAATTAGTCGGGGTACTGATTGACCAAAATAATTAAACAAAACCAGAACAACCATTCTTTTTTATTTTGGCTAAGCAATGAACAAACATGGAAAATAGCATATTTATTTTTTTAGTTCAATTATTTCAACCTGACCAGTCTTTAAGACTAATTCGTCTGGGTTTACTTGTGGCGAACCTATTTATCACATTTTCAATATTCAAATCAGCTTTCTTGTGAATATTAAGTAAAGTTAGACCATTCAAACGCTCTTCCGCCATGGTTGACCTCAAATGAGTTTTCAGACGCTTTATGGTTGAAAAGCTCCTTTCCGCTGTTGCCGTTGATACAGGTAGAGTCTCAAATATCTGCAGTAAAATCTTTATTGCAAGGAACAAACTCGCCCCAAAACAAAGTACTTCGATTGCTGTAGAGGGCAAAGCTGGTTTATCTTCCCATCTTTTTTGCCACATTATTATTTCAGCTCTTAGTTCTTGTTTTGATATATCAATGTCTGCTTCATACACTAAACAAGCCTTGACAATTGTTTCTGTGTAGTAAATTTTATAATTTTTTGGTTGATGCTTTCGATAGGTAATATTTCAGTTAATCTGTTACTGAATCGTAAATCAAGCTGGGTTATAAAGTGATCAATATAAGGTATAAATAACGTACGTTTAATGAAATTGACTGTCTAGACCCTTACTTCGTGGAATATGCTCATATTAGTGTTTTTAAGTGAAACTCAAGGTCTCTAGTTAATTCCACAATATAATACAAGTTATTGAAAATTCTAAAAAATTGACAATTGTTTCGATAAATCAATATATGACGATGATATTGATTTATCGAAACAATTGTCGATTTTTTAGAATTTTCAATAACTTGTATTATATTGTGAAATTAACTAGAGACCTTGAGTTTCATTTAAAAACACTAAAACGTACGTTTATAATATTCTTGAGAAGAACTTGAATCAAGGTTTTCTCTTTGAGTTTGTCGTCCACACACTCTAAAATAAAAAAAATCCATGCTATTTCATCAAGTATACAAAATTATTTAGACTTACCTTGGCTTAGTTATTTCTACATCGAAGCCAGTGGCAATGGATTGAGCTTCTAAAAATATTGTATTGAATTCTTTCTCAGCATTTTCCCTCATGTCTTGGAGAATTATTAAAAGAGTCTGAATATTTTCCAGTGTGGGACTTTGTAATAATTTGCTCAACTTCACACTATAAGAGAAGCAATATGCACCTACAACCAAACATATTAGGAAGTCACTTCTCCTAATACAGGCATTGAAACTCATTGAATTGGAGGATGTACCACGGTTTTGATCATGTTCTAGGTAATCTAAGGCCTGAGCTATGAAAGGAAGCAGCGCTTGAAAGATAATAAGTGTATCATACCTTTCTACCCAGTGTGTTTAATCTTTTTTTCTTGATTTCGCTACTGTTCTGATTTTCGGTGATTATTATCTGCAATAAGTCAACGCGTTTTGGTGAAGCACTCAAGAATGTGGACATTTTGCCAACAACTCCTATCATATTTTTCATACAACATATATCACAAGATCTTTAAATGCATAAATTCATGGTTGAAACAGTGAGTATAAAGTGCTAGAGGATAGTCTTTTTGTATAAGTGCCTGTAAATCTACAATTTGAAGAAATAAAGTTTTATATCAAATAACAAATTTATCAACTGATTACCGTTATCTTTGCCTGCCATATTTGAACCCCCATCGTAACCTTGACTTCTGCAGTTATAAAGAATCAAATTCATCTTCGTTAATTCATTTAACAAAGCTTCTTTTATGGCAACTCCAGTCATGGATTTAATCTTTGCAAAACTCACGAAGTCTTCTCGGATCAAAAAATTATTTTTTCCACTGCCGATATCTACATAACAAATACATATTGTCATTTGTTCCTTCCGCGAAGAGTCAGTAGTTTCATCTACCAATATGCTAAAGAATTTTGATTTTCTGATTCTTTCTAAAATTATTGACTGTAATTCTTCTCCAATTATAATAATAATATTTATTCGTATTTGCATACAGCAGCCATCCACAGATGGATATACACGTCAGTTTTAATTTTAAAAGTTAATCGAGTATGCAGCATAATCTAAGACATTTAAAATTAAGATTTATACATAAAGATACATAGTATAACATTCGCATTTACATATTAAGATTTACACATAAATAAACTGAATAACATTTACACACTAGGTAAAAGACTATAAGCTGATAATTTGAGTAAATGAACCCCGATATACAATTTGGGGTGAACATGCTATGCCGTTATAGCAAGCTAGATTCATAGTACTCGTTCAGATTATAATAAGCCCCTTGCAACAATATGCGTTTTATTGACGATTTGAACTTGGTTAGATTCATTTTTTTAATTTCTCGAGGTAGATGATTGTTATGTTTGATTCCCAAATAGTCCGGTGATTTTTCAGTACGAGATAGATTGTGTCTAATGATATCAAAATCATGAGCATTCCTGGTAAAATATGTATGATAATCAGAATGTGTTAGAAACCTTAAAGAGTTGTTTTTAACATAAAGGAGAGTTTTGTATATTAGGATAGATGGTAGGGTTAAAATATTATTCTCTTTAAAGATTTGTCTGCATGTGTTACCATGTGGAATATTAAAGATAAGTCTCAGTATTCTTTTCTGTTTGATAAATAATTTTTCCGAGCCAACAGCGTTATCCCATAGACCAGCCATGTCAAACATGCGGCCCGCGGGACGCATGCGGCCCACTGAGCATTTTCCTGCGGCCCCGAATCAATTTTGAAAACAGCCATGTAATGCGGCCCGCGAGCCTGTTGAAAACCGAAAATAAAGTACTGTGATGATGAACTAAGATGCGCGCTCAACCTAAAAGCCCGGCTTGTTCCGGAAAGTTCTATCGCGCGAGAACACATATGACGCTACCTGAACATTCTGGAAAGAACTGTCGAGAAATCACAATCCGTATATAAGCCAATACCGCTCGATTGAGTTCAGTTGTTCAGTTAGTTATGAGTCAGTTGCGATAGAATTGCGAGTTTAGTTGCGTACTTATTGTTACAACACGTAACAGTACTTATTGTTATTTATTTCGGATAAAGTTTTTAACATGTCTGTTTCAAAACCAAGTGGAAGTAAGAGGAAACTTGGAGATGAGCATCGTATCTTTCAAGAAAAGTGGGAATTAGAGTTTTTTTGCTGTGAAGTGAAAGACAAAATTATTTGCTTGATTTGTAACAGTACAGTCGGTGTCCCAAAATTATATAATATAAAACGTCACTATGATAGTCATAAAACTAAGTTTGACACGTATACAGGCATGATTAGAAACGAAAAGTTAAAAGAGTTAAAATCACGGTTAAAAGATCAACAGCTTATGTTTACACGTCCAAAGCAAGAAAATGAATCTGCCGTTCAAGCGAGCTACGTACTGTCGGAGTTGATCGCAAAACACTCAAAACCATTTGTTGAAGGTGAATTTATAAAAGAGTGCCTTGTAAAGGCCGCGGAAATTGTAAGTCCCGGGAGCGTGAAGGCTTTTCAAAATATATCCTTGTCCCGGAATACTGTCGCTGAAAGAGTTACCGAGTTGGCTGCCAATATAAGCGAACAGATAAAAACAAAATCAGACTCGTTCATTGCATTTTCTATTGCCTGTGACGAAAGTACAGATGTGTGGTGGTGTGGCGCAACTCGCTGTTTTTCTTCGTGCTGTTGATAGGGATATCAACGTTTATGAAGAATTACTGGAATTAGTACCATTGCATGATACAACAACTGGGGAGGATATTTTCAATGCTGTTTATGGACTTCTGCAAAAGCACAATTTAGATTTGTCAAAACTGTATTCCGTTGCAACAGACGGAGCTCCTTCAATGACTGGAGTAAATAATGGCTTCATTAAAATATTACAAACAAATATCAGAGAAACGGGCAGTGACAAACCAGATTTTCATCATGTTCATTGCATAATCCACCAAGAAGTTTTATGCTCAAAAGTGATCAAGTTGGAAAGCGCTTTAAAGTCAGTGAAGAAAATGATAAACTTCATAATGTCACGTGGCTTGAATCAGCGACAGCTTTCTGCGTTTTTACGTGATTTAGAAAGTGAGTACACTGGTTTACCTTATTTTGCAGAAGTGCGATGGCTTTCGTGTTCTATGGTTCTCGATCGGTTTTGGAAACTCAAAGAAGAAATACGCCTTTTCATGGAAGTGAAAGAACAAGTTGTCAGCTTATTATCCGACGTACCTTTTTTACAAGATCTTTCATTTATGGTAGACATCACAAAAGACTTGTCGGACTTAAATACGAAATTGCAAGGACCACGTCAAGTTATAACAGATATGCATGATCATGTTAAAGCTTTTAAGTGTAAGATGATGCTGTGGAAAAACCAGTTAGCGGTGGATAATCTGTCACATTTTCCGACTTGCAAGGCGTATCAGGAAAGTACAAGTGGCCCAATATCATACAAAATGTATACAGACAAAATGGGAAGCCTTCTGTCAGAATTTGAAAAGCGTTTTCAGGATTTTAAGTCCCAAGAAAACAATTTTTCTTTATTTACTGGTCTTTTCACTATCGATATTGATAAAGTTCCCCCTCTCTTGCAGATGGAAGTGATTGATATTCAGTGTCAAACCCATTTAAAAGAAAAATTTGATAGTGTTGGTACATTCGAATTTTATAAGCACTTGCCTTTTCAATACCAAGAAATGAGAAAACTTGCCTGTAAAATCCTGTCAATGTTTGGAAGTACCTATAAGTGTGAACAATTATTTTCTTTGATGAAAGGAAACAAATCTCCCGCAAGATCGCGATTGACGGACGCACACTTGGACGCAGTTTTAAAAGTTATTTCCGCCGATAAATTCACGCCACAAATAGACAACTTAATTAAAGACAAAATATGTCAAATATCTGGCAAAAGAAGTTAATGTTTGTAAGTTTTTGTAATGTCCTTTTTATTGGAAATTTAATAAATATACTTCTAACATAATAGTACTTTTTTTCGTTAAGATTTTCAATAGTTTGTCTTCTTTAAGATTAGGTTTTGCGGCCCACCTAGTCTATGGTCTTCATGCTTTTGGCCAACCAGTGACTTTGAGTTTGACATGGCTGCCATAGACAGACATTATATGTAAGATGACTATACACCAAAGAATAGTACACACTAATCAGTGTATTCAAATTCGATGTTTTCTTCAGTTGTAGAATGGCATAAAAAGCTGAGTTGAGTTTCTTACTGATATGCTCTATTTGTTTATCCCAGCTCACAAACTCATCCAAATGAACAACCAGAAATTTAATTTCAGTTACACTGGCGATATCAGTCATAGTGATGCGTGAAATATTTCTCCTGTATCTAAAGTTCATGTATGTTGTCTTTTCAAGATTTAATTTAATCGAATTTTGATTACACTAGCTCTGGAACGTGTTGACAACGCGTTTTGTTTTTTGATACAATTCCTCAGGAGTCTGTGCAGATACCACCACGGAAGAATCGTCTGCATACATTATTATAGGCGAGCGGGACACCCCCAGAAAGTCGCTTAGAAATAGCAGTATGTGACCACGCAGTACTAATCGCCAAGACCACTTTTACTTTATGTTTTCGGGGTCGCTGAATACGAATATGAAATTATTTTTACGATAAAATTGGGGGAACATGGAAAAAAACGGCAATTTCGGGTAAAATTGAGACAATTGAATTTGGCGTTTTTCTGTGTTCATCTCGCTATATCTTCCACATTTATCAATGTATCATTATGAAATTTTTTATGACTATTGCGTATCTAAAGATCTAAACAGCAAGTCTACTCCGAAAATTCGGCGACAATTAATACTTGAACAGTAAATTTACAATTGTTTACTTTTACGTGTTTCGAGTTTTGTCGTACAAATGCAAAAGTTGTGTTACGAAGTTTCGAATTTCTAAAAACTAATTATCCAGTATTAAAATGCAATACCTAAAGAAGTTTTTGGGCAAGTTTCAGATCTAAATATTGAAAAGAAAAAAAGATATGCTATTTCAAAGTCGAGCGTAGCGTGCGGCTGCACGGCGCGTTGTAGCACATAGATGCTGATACTCATGCTGATGTATTAATGAATCATTTTATTTCATACGACTAATACGGTCGCATTTATCTGAGGTGTTGGTTCGCAACTGAAAGTGAAGATAGCGCCAGCTGACTGCTTCTCGCTTGTGTGTAACTAGACGAGCCAAGTGAAGTTGTCGGAGGGCGATATCTTCAGTTCGGATTAGAGATTCTGAACTGGAAGGCATTACGGCACTCTTGAAGAGACCCAAGAAGGCCGAAACGCGTCAGTGTACTATGCCATTCCGCTATCAGTTGCGAATCACCACAGATGTCCGTATCGGCAAAATGGCTGATCGACGTCACGGTTTTCGAAGGGGATGTAATTCAATATTCTGCGTGGTATTTGCCAGGAATGTAGTTGTTTTTTCCTCCGAAGAACGGTCAGGCCAATACGTCGAAATTATTGAAATTTCGGCTGAAGGAAGGTGTAGTAGAAAATCGAAATTTATGTTTCATATAGACACCTCGTATTTTATGAAATTATATTCTTTTTATATATATACTATATATTCTATATTCTTTATAATAATATTTAATAGTTTAATTTATACTATATTGTAGTTTATATATGAATTTATATGATATGAATTTTATTTGTTGATGTCACAATTTATGATTGTAACTGCACTCTTGTGAATACGCCTTTACCACTGAATATAACCTATTGAATTTTTTGACAGCAGTTGTCAAATTAATATGCCCGGCTCAGATGAATATTAAATTTTATATTGTGAAAGATAAATCAATACACAATCGACTTACTCACTCTTATCTCAGG
Source organism: Galeruca laticollis (assembly GCA_963921935.1). Classification (NCBI taxonomy): domain Eukaryota; kingdom Metazoa; phylum Arthropoda; class Insecta; order Coleoptera; family Chrysomelidae; genus Galeruca; species Galeruca laticollis. The sequence continues at coordinate 160,997,402 of OY998181.1, read as the reverse complement.
GAGGGATCAAAGATTTCAAATAATAATTCAAATTTATAAATTTTTAAAGAATTTTCCAAATTACGTATTACGATATTCCAAATCTAGAGTAACTGTTTGTTCAATATACTACAAGACAATTAAATTATCTTATGATATATATGATTTTACTGTCAGGAAATTAACCAAATGTCACTTATTATATCAAAATTTCTATAGCCTGAAAATTATCAATTACAATGAGAAATGAATATGAAATGAGTACCAAAGAGTGATTGGAATTCAAATTTATATAATATATTATCAAATAACAAATTACAAAAAATTAGAACTTTTCAAAAATATTATAAACGCAGAAACAAAGATATAATTTTCTATCAACCTTAAAATTAAGACAACCTATAATTATAAATCTACTCGCTAAATGATTGATCAAAGTTCAAAATGTTTGATTATATACTTGATGTATATCAATGTCAAAATACGCAAATTTCCGTTTAAATTGTCTATTCCAAAATTATCTTCGCTTGACGTTGAATTTTATATGAGTAACGTTACTGTAATTTCGATCGAATTTATTACCATAAGATGCATCTAATTTTGAAATATTTTTAATAAAGGCCTATTAATTCTCGAGAAATAATGTAAATAAACTGGACAGGACTCACCAACTAGGTACTGGTTAACTCGTTCGTATTCTAAACCGTGTTTAGAATTCAGGAACAACTTCCTAAATTAATAATTTAGAAATCGGAAAATCCTTTGCACTTTATCGATGTAATTCGTTGCGAATTATACACGCACTGGCTTTACAATGCAGGATTTGATGATCTGATAATATTCATATAAATTACTATGATATTTTTAAATAAATTTGAGACAACTCTTATTTCGATGTTGCCTCGTGGGGATCTTAAAATCAACTCACTAAACTTTTTATATAAATAATTCTCCTCTCCTTTGGTTACCAAAAATTCTTTTTTTTTAAAAAATACAAATTTACGTTTTCCTATAACAAAGAGAGATTTTCATTCTTTTAGTATAATTGCAATTTTGCTAACAGAGACATCTGTATTCTTGTTTTCAAATCGTTATAAAGTATATTCTGCATTAATGTCATCCGAAATTGAAATGTCAAAATTTATTTGTATATTGAAACTTTCAAATTATTGATAATACAGTGTGTATCACTAGTATTACATCCAAATATGCACATTTTTCCTTATTTCAATATTTTCTTTAGAATTTAGATAGAGGATACGTATTAATATATATATATATATATATAATCTTTGGAACGGGGAGTGATTTTGGCATCAGGGAACACCAAAACGAAAAACTGCATTGAATTTTTCCGAAGTCGCGTCATGCTACTCTCTACAATAGCCCTATTCATTCTGAAATAAGCCTAAAATATCCACAATATTTGTTTAAATACCAACTATATTATTAGCATACAAAAAATACACAATAACATACACCAATGTGGTATCATCTTAATGGTCCCTTAAATGGCTTAATAAATTCCTTTTAAACAGAATAAGATTGCTAAATGACTTTACATTTTCAGATAGACTGTTATATGTAATAAATCCTTTAAAAGTTGATGTTTTAGTATTAAACGTTTGACTATTTAAGTACAAATTATTTTTTATTCTAGTATTATACTGGTGAAATTGATTATTAAAAATTACAAACTTATCAAAATATGAAGGTAGAAGATAATATAACATATTATTAATATATGTCATATATCATATAAAATCATGAAAATTTAGGGCCGTACATAAAAAAAATTCAAGGAAAACGATGACGTCGTTGGAATTTCATTCTTTCCAGAAATAAGGGTAACCACCCCCGAGAGGGAACTTTTTTTCAATGTTTTTCACGCATCGTATATGCCCTATTCCTATATTTTCTTAGTTCATACATCTTGTCGCAATTTACCTGTGTAAATTCATTTTATGGAATACATAATACATCTGTTCTTAGAATTTGCTGTGCCAACAACAAGTTACATATTGTATTATTGTTTTTCACACTGGTAAATCTCGTGACAAGCTTTTATATCATAAAAATTATATAATGTAATAAACTAAAGGAATGAAAGCGCTTTGCTACTACTGTGTACTATATTGTAAATTACACGGTTAGTCTTACCAAAAAATAAAACGTTGTACATAAGAAATGCAGGAGATTTTGTCTACTTTAATTTTGTATAGAATGGGTTCGTCGAAAAAAACGCTTCCTTTTTGAGATATAGGCCGAAAACTGAAAAAAGTGTCAAAATTTGGTCAAAATTGCCCAAAAACAAAATTCCTGACAAATCATTTTCCCGCAAAATTCGTGTTCAGAAACATAACAGTGAGAAAATCAAAACTTTCTTCTGAGCCCCAATTTTTTTGCTAATATGCCTAGCCTAATATATAAATACTATCAAATTATAATTTTCAGAGGGCGATCCTAACAACTACCTCACATATTTTAAAAGAGGTACAGTATACCTAGCCTTAGGAAAAGCAAAAAATGCACTTAGTGACTTTGATAGAGTTATAGAATTGAAACCCGATTTCACGGCTGCCCGTATAAGCAGAGGAAATATTCACCTTAAGCAGGCTGATTATGATTTAGCTCAGCTAGATTTTTATAATGTAGTAAGTATTAGAGTAACTCGATAAACATATTCGTGCAAGTAATCTGTTTAGATAAAACATTTTTTTTAATTTTCAGTTGAAAAGTGATCCTTATAATGTAGAAGCGAACGAACTTCTTTTAAGGATAGATCCAATTAAATCAAAAAAACAAAGCGCTGAATATTATTATGCTAATAATGATTATGTGTCAGCTATTCATTATCTCTCAGACGTGTTGGAAACTAGTCCATGGGCTTCGGAATTATATGAATTCCGAGCAGAACTGCACATGCTCAACGGAGATGAAATGTCAGCTATATCTGATATAAGATCTTCGACAAAGTTACAAAGTGATAATACAGATGGCTATTATAAGCTGTCACAACTTTTATATAAAGCCGGTCAAGCTACAGAAGCTTTAAAAGCCATAAGGGAATGTTTAAAATTAGATCCAGAGGATAAAGACTGTTTTCCGTTTTATAAGAAAATTAAGAAAATCGAAAAATTCGTGTCAGATGCCGAAATAAGTTTAGAAAATAAAGATTACACACGATGTATAGAATCTGCACATAAGGTATTGAAAAATGAGAAAGATGTACAAAATATCATATACGAAACCAAGAGAATTCTCTGTGCTTGTTATTCGGGTGACGAACAAAGCTCCGAAGCTATTACTTATTGTACAGAAGCTTTAGCTTATAACGAGGATGTAAATGTTTATTGCGATAGAGCAGAAGCTTATCTAAATTCCGAGCTCTATGACGACGCCATCAGAGATTACAGATCGGCGTTGGAAATTGATTCTCATTCTATTCGAGCTAAAGAGGGATTAAATAAAGCGGAAAATATACAGAAACAAGCCGAAAAGAGGGATTATTATAAAATTTTGGAGGTCAAAAGGTCAGCTACGAAAAAGGAAATCGTGAAAGCTTATAGGAAAATGGCACAAAAATGGCATCCGGATAACTACCAGAATGATGAAAAAATGAAGAAAATAGCCGAAAAGAAGTTTATCGATATTGCCGCAGCTAAAGAGGTGAGTTTATACTAAAACATTTTATTAAAATTCTAAATAAATAATTGTTTTCGTAAATGTTACAAGGACGTTTTTCTAAATATGAAATTCGTATTCTCAATTTCAAAAAATAATTTAAATTCATGAAATAATATTATATTTAATGATCTTAAAAGGTAAAATATATAAAATAGCTATTGATATAACTAAAGCAATTACTCCTCCTAATTTATTAGGAATTGAACTTAAAATTGCCTAAGCGAATAAAAAATATCATTCTGATTGAATATGAATAGGTGTAACTAAAGAGTTTGCGGGAGTAAAATTACCAGGATCTCCTAGTTAAATAAGGATACTACCAAAACTGCCTTCTACAGATGTCAGTAAAAGTTTGCGCCATGTACACGTCTCAAGTGGCTCTAGATAGAATAAAATTTCCATTTAATAAATAATTAAAATTCCTAATTAAATTTAAATCACAAACATTTTTGAAATCACCTAATTACCATGTCGTTTATTAAATGTATCCAACTTCATAAATTTCAATCAATAATGAAATTGACTGTCTCGACCCTTACTTCGTGGAATATGCTCATATTAGTGTTTTTAAATGAAACTCAAGGTCTCTAGTTAATTCCACAATATAATACAAGTTATTGAAAATTCTAAAAAATTGACAATTGTTTCGATAAATCAATATCATCGTCAGAATGATAACATATTTGAAAAACTTGCTTACATTTGACATAACAAAATGGGCAAGTGACATTTGTATTGTAACGTCAACTGACGCTGTTGTGAGGACGATACAATTCGATGATTTTAGAAACGGTGCTCGATAATATCATTTTGAGGAACTATTCGCAAATAGAGCATATTCACAGGCTTGCGTAAGCATGACGTTGGGAATGACGTCAATAATAACGCCCCGGTTCGAGATTCAGGGCGGATGAAAGTCAATAATCGACCACCACACCTGCAAGAAATGAATCACCGCTGGCGACATTGGTTTTCTTACCGAAATATCGACACCACACCTAAACGTTCAACTTTAGAAATATTTTTCTAAAGTTACAACTTTTATTTTTTAGAACTGAATATCTTTTTAATAGATACATAGAAAACTATCAGTGGTGTTGCAAATGGAAGATCATATATGAATTATATGGCAAATGTATGCATAATTTGCCCGTAGATCTGAATCTCTGAATCTGTAAAAGTTTGAAGGGTGGGTAACCCCACAGCACTTAGACCACAATTGGCCCATTGCGCATCCTTCTGAGGCTCAAAACTCCCTTCTAGCTCGTCATCCAGCCTACTTCCTTGAAGTAGGCGATAACGTCGCCTGAATTAAGTTCCCTCATATTGGCATATGTTATACTCCGTTTTTAAAAGGCATGGAGTAATAAAAGCTCATTAGGTATGCAAAACCGATACAGGGTGTATAATAAAATATCTCCGAAGTTTATCTAATTTTGTACTAAAATTTCTCATTTGTTACGAATTTCAGGTAACTCTGTATTCGGTTGGGTCGCCTATTGTATTGAAAGGGTCGCTCTATTGTATTTGAATGAACAAATAAACAATTTAATCTTCAGAGGCGTGCAATCAGGACAAAACAAACTTGGTATATGAATATGAAGGCACTATGAAATTATAATTACGAAAACTATTCAAAAGAGTTCACAATATCGATTCAATAAAAACACATTTTTTTGTGATCTTATGAATAAACAATAAACATAAAATATATAAAAAATAGCAAATTTTTTTGCAGTAGGTATCAACTTTACTACTAATATACCGTTTACAATAAGAGAGGAAAAAAGAAAAATGCAGGAATAAAGTACGAATTAATGTAATATTTATAAAAAAAAAGTCTAACAAATAATAGTAATAACTAACACAAAAACTAGTCTATATATCAGAATCAGACGATTCTGTTGAGCTTCCATTATTAACATTGATTATAAATGGTTCAATCATGTGTTCACTTATATGATCCATTCCCACATATTTAGTTCTTCTTGTATCACCTGTTCAACACATTTCTTCCAGTTTTCTTTGGTTACGTTACCTAACGCGTCTTCGAATAAAACTTTTACGTCACTCATTTTGAATGTCGTATTCTTTCTTGAAACTTCCCCTTTCACTTGGGCCCATATTAATTCTATGGGATTGAGTTGACAGTGATAAGGAGGAAGCCTCAGCACCGTTATACCACGCGCTGATGCCATTTGATCTACAACGTATCTACTATATTTGTGTTTATGTGAATTGGCCAGTTGCAAGAGCTCATTTTTCAGCGGGTTATCTGGGCATTCAATATTTTTCGAGGTTAGCCAATCGTAGATATCTTGTTTACGCCATGCAGTTGAAGGTAATTTCTCCACTAACCTGGAGTGATAACTCGCGTTATCCATAACAATGACTGAGCCCGTTGGAATTAGATCTAACATTTGTGAGAAATATTCTTCGAAAACGTCTGCATCCATATCATCATGATAATCTCCGGTTTGCTTTGACTCAAAGCACAACAATCCACCTTTAACAAAACCTTCGGCACTTCCGATATGAGTAATGATGAGTCGACGTCCTTTTCCTGCTGGTGGATTGTGGCCTGTTGACCACTCTTCAAGAGCTGCCTGCCTCCGACTTTTGACATTCGTGTCTTGCCAAAACATTGAAACAGTATGACCTTCATTTAACCAAGTCTCATCCAAATAATAAATTCGTTTTTGATCTAGTCTTGCTTTCCGAATATTGCGCAAATAACTCCTCCTCCAAATGACAATGTCGTCTCTATCAATCAACATTGCGTTCCGATAATTTTTTTTTATATTCAAATCCAAGTTCCTTCAAAATTTTCCATAATGTACTTCGAGACATTTTCGGAAAATCTGAATCTTCTTGAACCGAAGCCATAATTTTGGAGAGAGTTGGGATCTCTTTTCTTAAGAAAAAAGCATGCACCTTACGCCTTATTCCATTCTTCAAGTCGTCATCCATTTCAAGTTTGGGTTGGCCTGGGAACTTTGCTGTGGCTGTGATGTTTCCATTTTTTTTTCTCCTTCATTAAATTATAAATTGTTGTTTTTGAAACACCCATCATTGTTGCAGTAATCTCGACAGTTTCATCAACACTTCCTGTCAAATTCATGATTTTTCTTCTAATTTCTTCGTTCTTCAAGGAGGAATAGCAATTTAATATCAGATTGTTTTCGTTCAGCGACAATGGGCTAACTTTAGGTCGCTTAGATGGTGATAAATCCTCCATATCTGGTCGAATTTGGTTGGAACACTATATAGTTGGAAGGTGTAGTTAGGTGTTTGTCTCGTGTGATGAGAAGAGAACTTGTATAGATGAACAAAAATAAACACCAGTTAACAATAACGGTAAAAAATAGTAACAAATAACAGTAATAATGGGGAAATCAATCAACACAGCACTTTCTCCAGAACAGATGAACTGTAAATTGAAAATATTCAACCTTTCCGCTACTTTTATAGTTGAAAAGTTCTAGTAAGTACATTGCATTATGGGGGCATTTTCTTAGAACTGAAAAGACTATATTTCACAATAATAAAACCATTTTTGAGCTACCTGTTTGTCAAGTTTCTTCAATTACCTGCTAATTGGTTTGGATATATATATATATATATATATATATATTTGTATAAAATTGTTATTAACATTTATTTTATTATTTATTGTATGTAGGATTATAACTACCTGGAGCTTAGTGGAGGGACTCGTCTACGCCCTTTTATACATAATAATAAATTTTCTGGAAAATTGATGTCAGTGATGTAATCCACAGTTTATTATATTATTGATAATTTGAAATTTCATTTTAAATAATATTACAAAACGGTTATTTTCGGAAATGAGATAATTTTAGAAGCCTTAACTTTTTTTAAATGACTAAATGTGGTACGCCTATGGTTCCGGCCAAAATGAGTGATTTATTACTCCATGCCTTTTAAAAACGGAGTATAGCCTGTGCTCGCCGAATACTTGAAACCTAAAATGAGAGAGTGTCTGACATTCGCAAAGAATGTGTTCGACAGTCTCGTCTTCTTTTTCACATCCTCTACAAAGTGGTGTGTTAGACAGACCCAGTATGTGGAGGTGTTTTCGTAGGTGGCAGTAACCAGTCAGAATACCCGTGGCTGTTCGTAGGTTCTGTCTGTTCATAGTCACGTATTTGTTGGCTACTTTTCTATCCGGATACTGCAGCAGTTCCTTGGCAAGCCTGCAGCCTTCTGCGTTGTCCCATCTACCCTTAAACTTACTAAGGGAGTGTTCCTTTAATAGGTCGACCGTCGCTGACGCCGATAGATCAATGTTGCCCGTAGATAATATATTTTTTGAATAATTAAAAAATATAGAATTGGGGGGAGAGGAAAAAGATGAAATTTTTGGTATAAAGAGTGTTTGCCGTCTAGCACAAAAATATATAAAAGAGAGCGGAGTCGAAACGTGACATGGCGCGAGTGACGAGCCGTCACTCTTGATTTCTTAATGTTGAAAAGATTAATATAAAAATTATAATAATAGCTCTTAATATATCTTTAAAAGTAAAATATGGATGAAAAGGAATTTGATTAATATTTCTATTTGTTCCATTTGGATTTCTTGATCCTGTTTGATGTAAATATAATAAATGAATAATTATAAAAGCAAAAATAGTGAAAGGTAAAATGAAATGTAAAAATCGAGTGAATGTTGCATTATCAACTACAAATCCCCTTCAAATTCATTGTAGAAGTAGAAAGAAAGAAATTTATTCATCATTGAAAATTCCACAACTACATTACATACATTTATAAAATTTATAGTCAAGGATGTACATACACAATAGTTCAAAATATATGTAAAATTTGATTATTATTATTGTTTTTTATTTATTTAATTTAATTTTTCAATGGTATGTACACCCAATAAATAGTAAAAACAAAACATATATGTGAGTACTCACAAAATAACTCCAGGAAACACAATGCTTACACTGGAAAAGACTTATTTTAAATAGATACATAAGAAATATAAACATTTTTTGGAATCACCATTTATTTATGTAGATATATCAGAAAGTCATTATGATAGTAGAAATTCCTCAACAGAGTGAAAGACATTTTGGACGAGATGATTGTATAAAGCTGACTTGAAATTTACTAAACTGCATATGTATCCAAATAATTTGAATGCATGGTTGTAACAGATGATACCTTGATAACTAGCAGTCTTGTCCCAGAGCCAGACGAGAGTAGGGTAGTCGTAGTTCATTACGTCTTGTAGTATTGTAGTTGCGAATCAAATTATTTTTGGTGTAGTGTGTTTCATTTTTTTACATTCATGGTTATTATGTAAATGTACACACTGGGTAAAGTCAGTATGGCTAATTCAGTGAATGTGCTCTTACAAGATTCTTTATAATGTAGTCCTTCTAGACATCTTATCACTTTTTTTGTTGTTTAAAAACTTTTATTGTATGGACTGAGTTCCCCAGAAAGGTAGTCCATAAGATAGGATGGATTGTACAAGTCCATAGTAGGTGAGCTTATGTACATGTAGTGAGACTGTTCCACATATTTGCTTTATTCCAAAACACATACAGCTCATTTTTGTAACGAGGTTTTCTATGTATAGATCCCATATTAATTTTTGATCTATAATCAGGCCAAGATAAAAAACTAGAAACAGACCTCTATGGATCTGTTTCTAGTTTTTTTGTTGGAAAACCATGAAAAAGGTTTTACTGATGTTACTAAACCACTATTTTCACACCATCTGGCGAATTCTCAGCAGCCGAGTTTACTGTTTTTATAGAGCGGAAGTTTATTCTGTGCCACTATGTTACTAGTATCATCTGCATAGATGATCGTTTTTTGCTGAACCACACTTGAGAGTTATATGTCACTCATAAATATTATGAAGAAAAGTGGAGCCAAAGTTGAACCCTGAGGAACCCCCATTGAAACAGAAGCAGGTTGCGATTTCAGAGTCAATAACCACTTCTATTGACCACAGAATTTATTGACAAAAATTAAATTATTTTGTATACTTATCTCATTTGCACGAAATTTGTGGATTACACCTATTGACTTCGAAGACGACGAAATAAACATTTGGTAGTTTTATTGTTATCTTTATTATAAAAAAATAATAAAATGTTTATTTAAATTTTAATCACTCAATTAGTCGTCAGATATGGACATTAGGAACACTCTTTGTTTAAAATGTTCGCCTGTCAAACTGCTTCTATTATCCCGAACTGCTAAATTCACAGCCGAAGCAACCCTTTCACAAATAAAAATATCGAATTTGATACCTTAAAATAAATATCGATTAACGATGATAGTATCGGAATTAAAAATATCGACGATATTTAACGATTATTTTCTAAAAAAATATCGATATTTCCTACCCATCCCTAATGCTAGTCGAACACAGTTTTTGACGTTACTCCTACCAGTCGAAATCTTAATTCTGTTCCATCCTTGTTTATATATAACGGTGCGAGTTCGCATTGAGTGCGGCCCACGGCCTTCCCTAATAGAGTTCGGCTTAGAGCAGCCAGTCGAAACCTGTATTAATTTCTTGAGCTTACAATTCCGCCACGTGTAACATTATACACTTCCATTATCGATGGAGACATTTTGACATTTTCGTAAACAAAAGTACCATTGTTACAAAATAGATCCCTATAATTTCATAAAGTGATTAAACGTGATCTAGTGTGGCTATGAAATTGTGTTGTGACAATTTTTCCATAGCGTCGTGTTAAGAATTTGACGCCATTGTATCATTTTGAATAAGGTTTATATCTCTTAATAAAAATATGGAAAATGCAGCTTCCAGCGGTGAATCAACCCGAATATGTTTTCAAAAGGATATAAAAATAATTCTAGGTACGTAAATTAATACTAATTCTTATTAGGTATATTTACATATCTCTTGAATTTAATTTTAGTTGGAACGAAAAATATGTTGGAACTCATGGGAATAAAAAAAGATAAAGATATTACAACAAACAAAAATAGTTTTACAAATACGAGAATTTTGATAAAGAACCTGAAAGAATATATTTCCAAAAACATAGTAAACTGTGTAATAAAAATTATTGAATTGGAAAAAGAATTACAACATGTAGTAGAAAAACTGAAACTTTTGATAACAAAACAAGAAAATTCTAATAAGGAACTTTTATCAAATAAGTCTGAAGGACTAAATGAATTAACATTGAGAGCTCAAGAAAGATTTGATGAAAAAATGCATTCATATACAAAAAAATTGAGCAAAATCGAAGATTTACTAAAATGTAATCAAGAAATCGGGTGCAAATTATCTGAAAAAATAGAAGCAACTGAAATTGGAATTGAGCAATTCAATTCATACATTGATGTGTTCAGAAAAACAAATAAAGCATGTCATTATACTTTGTTGATGCTTATAAGTCCTACTAATAAATGATATTTTCTTCTTCTGTAGTACTATCACTATCCCATTTACGTAATTTCTTCAGTCTTATTTCTGATTTACATGCTGTTACTCTCTTATATTCACTCTTTTTCTCTAAATCATTCAAAATGTTTTCTTTAGAAGCTTTCTCCTTTTCTAACTGGATCATATATTTTTTAAATCTTTCTCCAAGTTGCGTGTGTATTTTGCGGTTTTTTCAATCTCATTTTTAGTTTCGTTTGTTTCAACCTGCAAAACTTCTGGATCTTCAGATGAACATTGTTTATATGTTTCCTCTGATATTTGAAGTTCTGAATTTAATTCTTGCTGATTATCTCGTTTTACTTCTATTTGTCTACAACCATCTTTATCCACTACATCTGTACCAATATCCTTTAACATATCTATGTATGAATTGAATTGCTCGATTTTAATTTCTCTTGCTTCTATTTTTTCAGATAATTAGTACTTTATTTCTATGCTGTTATTAGCCGGATGAAAGTGAGAAACGGCAATATGAAGGATAGAGGGTAAGGAGTAAAATCTTGCGTAGAAGTAAATTCAAAAGGGCAGAGCTTCAAAAAGAAAAGGAAACATATAAACAATGTTTAGTTGGCAAGCAGAAGTTATGCAGGTTGAAATAACCGAAACTGAAAATGAGATTGAACAAACTGCAAAATACACGCGCAACTTGGAGAATGAATTAAAAAAAAATATGATCCAGTTAGAAAGGGAGAAAACTTCAAATGAAAACATTTTGAATGACTTAGGGAAACAGAGTGAAAATAAGAGAGTAACAGCCTGTAAATCAGAAATACATCAGAATAAATTACGTAGGTCTGATAGTGATAGGACTACAGAGGAAGAAACTAACATTTATTAGTAGCACTTCTAAGCATCCAGAAAGTTTAATGACATTCTATATTTGTTTTTTTGAACAAAAATGTTTTTTTTAATTTAGGGAAGATTGTAAAAACCCAATATTTTTCATTCAAACAAACATTTTATTGTTTATTTTGTTAATTATTATTCAATAGGTATTGCTTGTAATATTTAGATAAATATAATGAAAATCTCACTTATATTATTTTTTTTTCATTTCCTGCGAATTTACAATCTACAAAAAAATAGAGTAATAAGTAAATGATTTGTCATAGATCGATGGGTTGAGTCAGGTTCTCTGGGTTTATAAGTCTTCTGGCCAGATTCTTTTCAATATTCTGCCCTCCAATGGTGGGTTGAATAGGATGTTGATTAGTTCGTTGTACATATATTTCTATATTTATTTGAATTGTTTCTAATGACATCGCCGATGTATGGAATTCTTAGATCGTGATGGATAGTTCGATTTTATACATACCATGGTGCATTTAGAATCATTCAAAGAGATTTAGATTGGAAGGACTGTACAATTTTAGTATTCGATGGCTTGCTACACCCCCACAGTTCAATGCCAAATGTCCAAATTGGTGTTAATATTGTTTTATAAATTGAAATTTTATTTCCTAGTGACAGCTGCGATTTTTTTATTAATTATCTGATACATATTTTTGACTTTTAAATCCAATTGTTTTCTTTTGGTTCTAATGTGTGCACCATGTCAATTTCTGATCCAGGTGGAGACCAAGGTATTTAACTTCATTCATTATAGGTATGGGAGCATTGTTAATGTTAACTTGAGGATAGATACTTATTTTTATGGTGAAAGTAATGTGGCAGGATTTATTTGCATTTACTTGTATTTTCTACTTTTTTCAGCCAGGGCTGCAGAAGATTTAGATGGTTTTGTAACTTGCTAGAAGCTCTTACGGGATCAGTGTCAGATGATAAAATTGCCGTATCATCAGCAAAAGTTGCTAAGTCTGTCTCTTGAGTTATTGGTATATCAGCTGTAATTAGCAAAAATAAGAAGGGTCCCAGGACACTACTTTGAGGTACTCCAAATTTGATTTAATGGCAAGTTGAGAGTTCATCTTCATAATTTATTTGAAAGCACCTGTCTTCTAAATAGGATTTTAAATTGAGGTATAGTTGATCAGGGAGATTTTGCTTGGTTTTGTAGAGGAGACCTTTGTGCCATACTCTATGGAAGGCTTGTTGAACGTCGAGGAACACTACAGTACACATTAGTTTCAAAGCTTTTTTTTAATTTTATTTACTATTCTGTGGCACTGCTGAGTTGTTGAGTGTTCTTTTATAAACCCAAATTGATAGTTAGGAATAAGGTCTTCAATAGGGATTGCAGCTTCAATCTTGTTTAAAATTAGCCGTTCAAAAACTTTGGACATTATGGGAAGATGACTAATTGGCAGGTTTTCCAGGCTTATTAATCATTAGTATGTATGCGCGTTTCCACTAACCAGGAAAATGGCATAATCTCACATACTATTAAATATTGTAGTCAAGAGCATTACTGCTTTTCTTGGCAGCTTTTTTAAGACTTCTGCAACTATGAGGTCGAATCCGGGAGCTTCATGTGACTTCAATTATTTTAGTGCTTTGTTTACTTCAGCAGGGGAAAATATTTTTAATGGAGGTGACAATTGACATGGTGGTTCTAAGAATGCTTCTGCAGCATTGTCTTCAATATCAATTTCATGCAGGATAGAAAATACTGTAGTAAGGAATTCAGTGAATGTGTTGGCATTTTCAAAATTATATCGAGCCCAAGTACTATCAGTTTTTCTTATCGGTGGAACAGCTACCATATGTCTTTTCAATTCCTTCGTTGCTTTCCACAAGGAATGATCTTCAAGGGACAAACTTGATAAGTATATCTGATACAATTCGTTTCTCGAATAGCTCTACTAAGGTTTCGAGTAAGATTATTAAGATGTGTTTTGTGTACTGGGTTTCTACTATTTTGCCATCTTTGCCATGCTCTATGCTTTTCAATAACAAGTTCTTTTATATGGAGAGGAATGTTATATTTAGAATTTAATGTTTTGTGCTTAGTTGGTGTGGCATGCCAAGCAGCTTCTGATTCACAGTTGTTATGTGCTGAACTGTTCTTCTTCAATTTCGTGTTTAGTTTTTAGCCCCCAGTATAATTTAATGTTTGCGTTAACTTGTTGGAATTTTACCCAGTCTGTTTTGTTGTTACATAACCTCAGTGGTGCTTATTTCCAAATTGGTCTGGTACTCATAGTTATGATGATAGGACTGTGATCTGAGCTTAAATCAGATTTGGATTCAATATCGCAGTTAACATCGGCTATACTTTTGATTAGTGCGATAGTAAGTCGGGAATTTTATTTAAGTCGGTTGGCCAGTAAGTTCACTCACCTGTTAACAAAATATGTATTTGATTTTGTTGAATACGTTTTAATAGGTTTCTTCCTTTTGACGTGATTAGTCTAGATCCCATGTGGTATGCTTTGCATTCCAATCACCTGCTATTAGAAAGTTCGTATTGAATTCAGTGAACAATTCATTATATTAACTGTCTCAACCCTTATTTGTGGAATCTACTCATATATATATATATATTAGTGTTTTAAATGAAACTCACTGTTTCTAGCTAATTCCACAATGACAGAAGTTACCTCTGTCATTCTGACGATGATATTGATTTATCGAAACAATTGTCAATTTTTTAGAATTTTCAACAATTTTTATTATATTGTGGAATTAGCTAGAAACAGTGACTTTCATTTAAAACACTAATTCATTATATTCTTCGTGACTTAAATTGTGTCAAGGTGGACTATACACTGAAGCAATTGTTATTGGTCTGTTGTCAATTTTGAGTTCAACACTTGTACACTGTATTTTATTAGTTGTATATGGTTTTAGAACATGAAGTTAAATGGTGATTTGATGATAAGTGCAGTTCCATTAGGATGATTTGAGAAATAAGTATTATAATATGGGATTTTGACGACCGTTCTATCTGTGGAGTGACTTTCAGATATTAGCAATATATCTATTTTGCTTAGTTCTATAAATAGTATGATTTCCTGCACAGGATTACCTAAACCATTCGCATTCCACGCTGCTATCCTTATTGAATTTTATTTGCTTAACTTATTTACTAGTGTTGTCAGCATAGTAAGTACCATGCTTTTTTAGCTAATAAGCTGATTAAACATATTTTTGAACTTGTTTAAAAAGTCTGTCAATTTGTTTGTTATATCTTAATTGTTGCTGGTAATCTGAGGGGGCAATCCATTATTGTTTAATACTTGTGCGTAGGTCTGAATGTTTTGGGGTTGAGGTTGGTTTTGACTATGAGTGTTCCTTTTGAAACTGAATTGTGATTTGTTTTGACTATGATGGATTTGGTTGTTTGTTTTGTTTCTTATTTTTTGATATCTTTGTAAAATGTGCATCATCTATAGTTCTAGAGGTGGTTGCCCTGATAAAGAACACATTTGGCAGCCGTATTGCTGTTCTTAGTACATGTTTTTGTATCATGAGATCCGCTGCACTTCACACATTTAAAAAGTCTCGTGCAGTGGGTTTTAGGGTGGTTGTAATCCTGGCATCTTGTACATTGAACGATATTATTTTTCTTTCTTGATGGTTCGATTTTTATTTTGCAATTTTAAATATTATCTATGTTATACATTTCTTTATTGTTGTTACTGGGTTCAATATCAACAAAGAACACTGGAAGCGGTTCTTTACTAACCCTGTGTCTAATATTCATTATGTTTCTAACAACATGTCGTTTTTTTTTCTAGATCGGTGGTAATATCTTCTAATGGTACAGAGGGGTGCAACCCTCTGATTACGACTCTGTAGGCCTTTTCTTGCTTAATCTGGTATGTGTGGTGTATTATTTTGCCTATGAAGGATCAACTTTCTGTAAGTGTCAATAGTTAATGAATTAATTTTTAGTGTGCCACTTGATACAGCTTTAGTAGTGAACGTATTTTTATCAGTTACAGTTGTCAGCTTTTTGAGCATTACTTTATAGTCGCTGACCGAGTAAATATATATTGGAGGAGGTTTTAGTTTTGTATGAGTATTATCTGAATTTTTAGGGTTTGCGTTTACTGTTTCATTCTTTTCTTGAGGGTTTTCGTTGGAAAGTGATTGATATCTGTCAGAAGTTGGACTTTTTGATGGAGTCTCACTTGAGTTTTGTTGAAGAGTTTTTTTTCTTCTCTTTTTGGGCCTTGCTTCTTGCCAAGGATGTTATAATGAGTTTTCTTCATCATCACTAAGCATTTCAGCTTCGTCGCTAGATGTTCCGCTAAATGGAGGAGAATCATGACTTATGTTTTGATAGCTACTTGCTGCTTTTTGGTGATTATTTATGTTTGGTTGAATTGAAGTTACTTGTTGTTGATGCGTTTGGTAAGGATGTAGTATTAGCTGTTCTTGTTTATTGAATCCATAGAATGGAGCCTGAGTTGTCATTTGGTTGGATGTTGTTGTTATATATTGCATCTGTGGATTTTGTGAATTTTGAAAATTAATTGGGTACGCCACTGGAGTGGTTGATGGGTTCATTTGCGTATTAAACATCTTTTCTGATTTTATTTATATTTGTGTCACTTAATTACTTCTAGTTTTGATAAGTACATTTTATTCATCAAAAGACCAGTTTTTTTTGTTTAACTCTGATAATCATTTTGTTGCGCTTTGTATTTTAAATTGACACTTGTTTATTCTTTGAAATCCAAACTGAATCTCCATTTATATTAAATGAAATTTAATGTTTCGAACGTTACTCTGTGGAATCTACTGATTTTACTTTTTTAAATGAAACTAACTGTTTCTAGATAATTTCACAATATTTTGAAAATATGGTAAAAGTTCTAAGAAATTGACAATTGTTTCGATATACTTGGCAACATGGCGTCAGGTGTAGATGTGCTTGGTGAAGCACTCCAGAATAAATTATGTAAAAAGTGTAAACGAAATGTCTTAAATGGTGTAAAGTGTATAAACTGTGGAAATAGTTTCCATATAAGCTGTGCAAAAAATAGCAACTCTGTAAAGTTTACTAGTGATGATTTAATTACATGTTGTAAGCAAGATTCAGCATGTGATCAGACCGATCAGTTATTTTTCGATTCAATTGAAAGTCTTAAGTCCGGACAATAAGGTATAGTTGGCGTAAAACATATAGTGTAGCAATGTAATTGAAGACACAAGTGGATGAAGGATCTATGTGACAATCAGATAGTGTGTGGTAAAATGCAGTTTTTTGTTTGGTAGTTTTTTATTTAGGTACATAAAATAAATATTTTTTAAGGTACATAAACCTTCCTTCATATTTTTTATTTACATATGCAAAAATAAAAATATTTACATATTAAGAACAAAAATTGAACTTAAAGGTACATAAACCCTTTATCAACTAAACAAAAATGCAAAAACAAGAACAACTGAAAATGGATGAAGGGTTTTGTTATAATATGTTAATGAGTTAACTTTACAAACACAAAACAAATTAACAAGTTTTTCTCTTTTTTTCTTTTTCAACATCTTTATTTTCTTCCATGTGGCCGTCCATAAGTTTTTTGTAAAAGTACCTGTATTCTTCATGAACAAACTTGATCTGCTCTTTTAGATTCGCTATTTTTTTTCTGATAATCTGTTCCTCTTGTTTTTAATCACCTCCAGTGTAAACTTGTCCTTATCAATTTTATTGTGTCTGTTTTTCAGGATATTGACCTCAAGAAATGGTGTATTTTGGTCTAAAGTGTCTTTGTACATGTAGCTTCCATATTATATGATCCATTTTATATGATCTCTTAAGCAAACTTTCGCATCCAGAATATTTTTCTTTTTATTAGGTAAGTTCATGGACTTTTCTATCACTGATGTGTCTTTAAAATGGTTCTCCATATTGACAACGACTGAATTTTTATTACTTGAGGACTTTATTATCTCCCGATATTGGTCTGCAGTGTAAACTGTTTCAAATTTTCTTAGGTTTTTTTCTATGCGACCAAAATCTCGGTCAGAATCTAAAAAGGAATGCCCAACTTCTGGAAACTTGTGATCAATCATCTGTACATATCCTTTGTAAAACAGATATTGGTAAAGGCATATTACATTAAAATTTTTGTTTTGGCCAGAACAAGAGTCTGACCAAATGATAAGGTGCTTTATCTTAGACTCTCGACTATTAAGGAGCCGTACAAAAGTATGAAGGCAACTGGTCACTTCTAAACTGCCTTTAGTCGCAATATCTTCGGCCCACGTAAAAAAATACGCTCTATCACCTGAAGAAGTAATGGTATGGATGCCAAAACTGTAGAACCACATTTGCCGAAGATAAAATGCCTTGGATGTTGTGAGTCTCGGCAGCGGCATGGTCTGCTGTAGATCAATTGTCAAGTAACATATGTTATCATTATCACGTGAATACTGGCGATCTAGTTTTTGGAGTTCAAATGCATATCTGTAATTTTCTCGGTGCTCTTCCGTATTTAGCCCGGCATCACATGTGCTACAAGTGTCGCTTCTCGGAAGGCCAAACGAGAGATTGAAGTGTTTTGAAAATATATTTGAGTAGAAGCTCTTAGTGACAAAAAACTTTTTTTCGAGATTTTCATTTTTGCACAGCTCCAAATACAAATTGTACATTTTTGAAATGTTAAGAAGAGAAGAAAGATATTTTTTATTGCCTTTTTTATTTCTTGAATAGTGTGACTGTTCCGAAGGAAATGATAATATATGGACTTTGATTTTATCAATCACCACTTTTTCAATTTTGTGTGGTCTCGAATCGTGACGTCCTCTTTTGTCAGGTGTTGGGGCAGAGGTACCAGAATTCAATTTCCTCTGGATGATTTGCACTTTTTTATTTGATACCTGATAAAGTGAGCAAAATGCTGTTTTACATACAGTCCTAACTGTTTTATTATAAGTTAAAGTATAGGTAAATGATGAGGTTTTAGCTCGAGTTATATTTTTCCTGTGTCTTCGAACTGGCGTAATACAGATTGATTAAAAAGAACAGCATTTTTTGCATTAATATCAAGGGCATAATATTTTCGAAAAATTTCTTCTCTAGCCCTTTCATCAAAATAGTCATCACACTTCAGCTTGCAATTTTGTTTTTTACATAATGATCCCAATTCCGGAACTTTGGCAGACATGTTCTTTCCCTTCTGTGAAGTGTAGGCTTGACCATGCCCTCTACAAAAAGCTGCTTTATTTCTTTTCCAAGTGTCAGGACGTCGTTCTGCTTTCCTTGTAGTTTTTTCAGGCAATTTGAATACCTTCTTTTTTACTGAAGCAATCTTCACATTTTCAGTATGAGACTGTGGACTGATATTATGAAAAGCTTGATCAGGAAATACGGTATCGTCTGCAGTTACATGCTTGTGGTTACTCGACTCTATAGGACTCATCAAACCTAAATGGAAAGCTCTGGAAGTTCCAGCGCCAGGCGAACCACTTGAATCTACATAAAACTGCCTGGATGTTTGAACCTTGTCAATATAGGATGCATTTGAATCTTCACTGTCTGCAGAAGAATCTGGAAGGTAGTCATCAGAAGAACCATCAACAGATAAATCTGGAAAAAATAAAAATATTGTCTTTAAAAGAGATGATACTTAATACAAGAGTAATTTATTTTTACCAGACACATTTTGTAGCTCGGTGT
Source organism: Galeruca laticollis (assembly GCA_963921935.1). Taxonomy (NCBI): domain Eukaryota; kingdom Metazoa; phylum Arthropoda; class Insecta; order Coleoptera; family Chrysomelidae; genus Galeruca; species Galeruca laticollis. Next base: position 160,977,735 of record OY998181.1, on the reverse strand, counting down.
AGGTTTTTTCTTCCTCTGATTCACGTTCTGCATCTGAAAATATATATTTTTTGAATTAATGATATAAACTTTAATGATTTCTAGACCTAAAAGGATTTTATTATCGAACTTTTGCAAGCTTTACGATTGTTATATTTTTAAAACTCTATAAAACTTTTAGTATTTTAGAATACCAATTATTATTATTATTATTATTGGCTTTGCATCACATTACTTTTCTGCAAGAGTAACATTTTGTAAAAAAGGTATTAAAAAGCAGAATTCGCAGCTTAAAGTTCAAAAATCATAACTTACTATTCAAATCTGGAATACTCTCTAGTACTGGTGATAGTGTTCTCCACTGACGTTCAGTGTCCAATTTTGATTTTTTTGGGGATACTGAAAATAGTATAGTATAAATAACTAGCATTTAAAGTACTAAAACACAAAAACCGTGCGTTTTTTAGTACTTAAATACATACATTCATAATATATTAGCTTCACTAATATAAAATGTGTGATAAAACAGCATGACCCCAAATATTTTTTTTATCAAATAATGGGTTAGAGAATCTTACCTGACTGCGAATTTGCAGTTTTTCGCCCAAGCTGGGCAATGTGTCTGCTTCTGGCGGACATATCATGAATAACCTCACACCAAGTTTGGTTCCATAATAAAACTACACAAAATATCACTAGACCAACACCAAAATCACTTTACCATACAGAGTCTACCTTAAAAATTGTTTTTTTTATTGCTAAAACAACCCCTTAAAAATATAAAAAGCCTCGTTGAAAAGCCGTGTTTATTATGCAAATAATGTTATGCATTTAAAATAAAAACAAACGTTTATTTAATATACCTAACCCCACTTTGGAGGTATATGTGAACAGTGACACCTCCAGAATATCGCTGCTCTTTGGAGTGGATAAAGGATCCATGTACACATTTTAACCAACACTACTGTGGATGAAGGGTCTATGTGAACTTTTATGTACATAGATCCTTTATCCACATGCTGGCTTAGACGTTTAATGGTACATAGACCCTTCATCAAGTTTTATTTTCGTTAATTGATACCAGAATTGTATTAAACATGTTTCATGACATTTTTGGGCAGTTTAAACTTCCATTTATGCAGAAAACCTGAAATATATAAAAATGTCACATAGACCCTTCATCCATTTGTGTCTTCAATTGTATATCCCCTTGTGTCTTCTATTGTATATCCCCTTTAATAGTACGGTGTCACTAGAGCCAAACCTCAACGTCCAAAGTAAAAGTATTTCGCCTGCTGTAATTGGTTCTATACACCCCACATATTATTTGGTAAAAACTCACACCATTTTGTGCCTCCGGTTTAGGGGGGGGGGTATAATTTGAAAATTAGTGGTTTTTATCAGTTTTTTTCTAAATATTTCGAAAACTATGCGATTTAGCGTAAAACGTGTTATATAGAAAAATAATAATCTACCTTAAATTTAAAACAAAAAGAATCCTATACATAATCATGCTAAACTGAATGGTTCCAGAATTACGGAGGGGTGCGATAGTAGAAATTTAATTTTTTGGTCCTAATTAATGATATCACTAAAGAAACTACTGTTTTTATACAGGATGGTGTATAGTAAATTCAAATTACGATTTTCGTAGCCGGTGGTATGTTAGTGATAAGCCCTTGAAGGAACGACAACATCACCACCTTTTCAAGGTGTGCTACTTTTTAAGGGAAAAGATGCTTCCACAGGTCTAGGCTTTATAAACCTGTGGTATGGAGAAACCCACTCTAAATTTTTGGCTGTGTATTGCAAGCTGAAACAGAGTTTATTAGTAATAAGAGTAATCTTAAATCTTAAATGGGGCCTTTAGTATCCATTAGTATTAAGTCCTCTTCAAACATAGCACCCTCTTTTAGATTTTCGTCTATGATGTTGATATCCCTGTTACATCGTATGCCTGCGCAATTACTGCACATGCTTGAGCAGTTTAGACCACTCTTTTTGCACTCACAGTTACGGACACATTCGTCTTTGCAAGCGCACACTATCGGGGAAAGAAGTTCCTGGGGAGCTGCAGGATGGGTTGTTGTAATTGGTTTTAGGTGTTCGTCAATCTTCCACTCCTACTCAAGCGGTTTTTTGTTTTCACTTAGCCACTGCTGCACCTGGTGTTAAGTTCTAAACGAATGCTGCCTGGAAATGCAGCCAACTTGAACATTGAGTATATAGGGTGCAGGCTGCTTTGCAATAGCCTGCAAGTAACACTGATAACGAAAAAAATCTAGATCTTCAGTGTTCTTGTCTCCAAACATCGCAAGAAGGAAATGCTTTCCAGCGTTAGCCACTTCACTGGGATCAGCTGTGGGGTCATTGAAGACTAAAAGTTTCGTACGAAGGGTTTGCACATTTTTATACGGTGTAATTTTCCCCTTGTAGATAGCTGATATAGTGTCACATCCTGTGAAAGCGTATATTGGTAAGAGTACATCTTTCATATCCCCAATGTCTCGCTGAATGTCAGATATAGTATACACTTTTTCCTGCTGATTACCTTTCTTTGGTATCACCATTTTCAATCTTCTCTGTGAGGGTGCATGGACAGTTAACAAGACTAGCAAGTCAGTATCTTCACCAATTACACAAGCTTCAACGTCTTTCTTATCTTCATCAATCGCTGTTAAAACTATTAATAAGTCAGCGTTACCCAATGCTTGATGAACTGTGCAACCACCTTTTTGCACATGCACTGTAAGGAGAGAAATAATACCTAGAAATTCACTTTGATTGATATTTACATGGATTGAGTCTTCTACTTTCACTTCAATGTTAGTGGTAGAACGGGATCTGCGTAAGTGTTTCTCATCTTTTGTGTTTCTTTGCTCGTATCCATAAAAAACAACCGTTGCTGACCCATAATGCGTAGTAATGTAATTCGTGTATTGCTCTGTATCTGTAGCTGGGTGTCATCAGACAACTCGATGAAGTAGATGACCTCAATCAATGATGTAGGACACTTTCTCCGAATCTAGGGTGATTGATGATTGATTTGAATCTCGAACCAAAACAGTAACCATTGAAGATTGGCTTCCCTTCCTTATCAAGCCAGATTCATCGAAGAGGGATGGAGGATAAGCACATAATACAAATTGAAATATTTCTCTTACTGTGCACACCATACGATGTAAAAGAGTGTTAGGGTTTACACGTACAGTGTTGTTGTTAATTATCATAAACTTGGTTATAGAGGCTAAAGACTTAACAGCTGACTTTCTTTTCAAGTGTATTTCATTGAATTTTTTGTTTTCAATCTCTTTTAAAGCCAGTGTTCCAACCTCAAACGCTCTATCGCAGTTCACGTTTTCATCTGCTAAAACTACTGTTGATAAGAAAGAAAGCTCAGGTGTTTTTTAGAAAACGGATTGCGTTCCTCAAGCCATGAAATAAAAGATTGCAAGGCCTTGCAATTTCTTTTCTGCATTGCCTCTCGTAGTTCCACGTGCTGCTCTGAAGAGACGCTGCGCACACCTGCAAATTCTTCCATTGCTTCACACACCCGAGAACAAGCTGGCATGGAGTTGATCCAAGTTGCAATAGTTGTCGCTGTTATTCCTCTGCCTCTAGTCAATCAACCAAGGCTTTTTAAAGATCTCATCAAAACCTGTTCGATGGCCATGTCACTTCAGGCCCAAACGTATCAGTACGTGGGATGGTGAAATAACCACAATTAACATACAAATCATTTTCTGGGCTTATTGAGTTGAGAAGTTCCAGCGAGTCTTGTAGGTAAACATGTGCAGATTTAGCGTGGTTTAAGTGACAAGAAGCATGGAAAATGTGGACATTTGATGGACACAGTGAAGATGCAGGAAAAAGTCCCAACTCCTTTCAGCTCTAATAAACATTCGAACAAGCTCAACCATTTCTATAAACTGAATCCACAGCTTCTGTGCCCGTTCTGATTCTTTTGAACGTTTAAGTTGGTTTTCTAAAATTTCTAAAAAGCTGTTTACTGCAGCTGACTGCATAATCTCTTGAGTAGATAAATTACCACGCTTGAAAGTTGAATAGACAACGTTAAGCTCATCTTTATCTACAGTAGAGAAAGCTTCACTAGCTTTCAAAAATACAGTAATGAGTGCTTCTTCCACAAGGAATGATCCTTGAGTAAGCTTTACTGTTCATCATTTGTTGAACACTGTTTTTGGCATAGATAGTACTGTACAATTCCTCCAATCCATTTCCTGCCATGATGAATTCAATTGCTGACAAAAAGGACATCAACAAATGGAAACCTCCTAGTAGATTGAAGAGTGACTTCAATGGGCTGTCATAAGGTGCTGCTGCGACTATTTCACGAGCTTTAGTGTACAAAGGCTGATCAATAGTCACCATTGTTATGCTTTGTCCATTGCTGGTCCCTTTTCTGGCAGCTTGAAGAAGAGTCGTATAAATTGTTGACGGATTTGAAGGGGCCAAGTTAATAAATGGAAGAGGGACTACAGCGGAAGTTTGAAACTCTCTCGTCGCATACAGGATTTCCATCTAGCCACTCCAACCAGGCTTACATTCTTCTGGACCCTCCAGCCAGGTACCACTTAACCAAAACAAATTAAGTGTCCGGCCATCGTCATATGACTGTGGTTTTATTTTCAGGGAAGCCATTTCTGCAGCAACTATTGTGGAATAGTACTTGGGGTTCTGTAAGTTTGCAAATCAAACAGGCCTTGTTTTTGAACAGCATGAGCAGCAATATTCATTCGAGGTACCTTGTCCTTTACCTGAAGAGCGGTTTTAGGTATTATGCAACCAATTCCACCCATGACATGAAACGTGTTATGGCCATCCAGAGTGTGGACATTGTAGTCTGCTTTATCGAAAACATATTGCACGTATCTGTTCTCAATTCTTCTGCCCTCTTGAGAAGTGACTGATTTCTCATATTTTAAAACTTCTTTGTAAGGTACACAAACACCCAAATTGCACAGCATATCGATGAAGACCTTGGATCCAAATTTTCTGTGCAATGAAACAGCCGTCCCAAGTTGAACAGGGGACAAAAATGATCTTGGACGTGTAGATATTATTATACTGTGACATATGGCAGTTTTTTCCTTTCAGTTTTTTGTTTTGTTCTTTGAATATCCTCGAGTGTTTGTTGTCTTTTAGAAGTAGGCTGTATTATTTCAGTTATCAAGACATTAAGAGCTTCAGGAACCAGTTCAGACCTCCCTTTACAAATTTCTTCAATTGTTGGAAAATGAGAATAGTCGCAGGTTTTGGACTTGATCTCACGTTGAACAATAGCTGATGCAGTTTTGATTTTTATACCAGTTTTCTGATAAAATATTATTAGTGGCTCCAGAAAAACAAAACACACTTCTTTTCCCTGGTAAAACCGCACAATTCAATCTATTACCATAGCGCTGGATATGTTTTCTTTTCAAATGAATGTAAGTATACGGCTCAACTTCGGGACTCAATTGAATGAAAATATGTTGTAATTCTTCAAGATCGTACTGACCTTCATCATTTTCCTCTAGATAATCACACAACTTTTCAAAAGCGTCTTCTCTTTTAGCATCAACGCTTGACCCACCTTTGGGTGTTGCTGCTCCTTTTTCGAGCCGTGATGATGGTGGCTTTGGAAATGTCTGGTATAAACATCTCCATTGAAATGAAAATAATTTTGATTCAAACACACTTTTAATAAAGTAATGATAACAGAATGAATTATAGGATTAAAATTATTGTATGTGAGCAAGTTATCAACAAGAGTTATAGTTTCTTTAGGAGGTATACTAGGAATAGATTTGGTACGTCGAACGATATGAATTTAGAATTATGGTGTAGTATTATATCTTGAATATTATTAATTAATTCCGTTAAGTTTCTAACTGAAAATCGAGGTTTGAAAGAACAATATTTAGAAATGACATCTATGAGAATCTTTGAAATTTTGAATGAAGGTGCTGTGAAATAAGAAACAACTGGTCTGATTGGGTATCCCTCTCTATGAAATTTAATTAATTAATAAATAAATAAAAATAATTTATATTTCTCATTATCGGTAATTATTGATTTAGCGTTACCTACTGCTAATTTTATTTTTTAGTTGGGTCTTTTTTAAGGGTCTCAAAATTGTTGGTTTTTAATATATATTCTTCTATATTTTTTTCAGATAAAGAAGTTCAATTATTACAAAAAGGTTTTAAACATAATATTCAACCCACATGTTCATTTGATAACTTCAACTAACTAGGTATAGAAACCGAAATTAATTTGTATAATTTTCCAAATAATTCTAATCTAAAACATAAAGCTTCAGAAATTATTAAAAAAGAATTTGTCGAGTTTAACAAACTTTGAATTATCAGTTACCAAATCAATTCAACAAAAATCAAAGTCAAATAGTCTTATTTTCACAAAAGCAGATAAAGGAAATACAATAATAGCATTACCTAAAGAAGAATATATATTAAAAACCAACAATTTTATTCAGGCAAGCAATTTTGAGACTCTTAAAAAAGACCCAACTAATAAATTTCAGAAAGAAATCAAATTAGCAGTAGATAACGCTAAATCAATAATTACCGATAAAGAGAAATATAAATTATTTTTATTTATTTATTCATTAATTAAACTCCATAGAGAGGGATACCCAATCAGACCAGTTGTTTCTTATTTCACAGCACCTTCATTCAAAATTTCAAAGATTCTCATAGATGTCATTTCTAAATATTCTTCTTTCAAACCTCGATTTTCAGTTAGAAACTTAACGGAATTAATTAATAATATTCAAGATATAATACTACCCCATAATTCTAAATTCATATCGTTCGATGTAACAAATCTATTCCCTAATATATCTCCTAAAGAAACTATAACTCTTGTTGATAACTTGCTCACATACAATAATGTTAATCCTATAATTCAGTCTAATATCATTACTTTACTAAAAGTGTGTTTGAATCAAAATTATTTTCATTTCAAAAAAAAAAAAATTAAGTACTGGCACCGATATGTGGACGACATTTTAGCTAGCTTCATCGGTACAAATAGACAATTGGAGAGCTTCATTACTTACATAAACTCAATTCACAATAATATCAAATTTACCATAGAGCTTGAACAAAATAAGTCTATAAACTTTTTAGACCTTACAATTTCAAATATAAATAATTAACATGATCTTTCTATATTTCATAAACCATCACATACAGATATTACAATTCATAATAGTTCGGTCCACCCATTCAGTCATAAACTAGCAGCTTTCAATAGATACACAGACTCTTATAACAGTCCCATTAAATATTAATAATCATAACAAAGAATTAAATATCATAAAACAAATAGCAGTTAATAATAATTACGAACCCAATTGAATTGACAATATCATAAATAAAAAGATAAAAAAACAGACTTTAGAACAAGTATTCCCTTCCGATAAAAATAATAATAAACAATTTAAAAGCTTAACATACTTTGGAACAACATCCTTAAAAATTAAATCATTTTTAGAAACTTTAGACATGAATATTTCATTTAAAACTGATTACAATTTATCCAAACTCATTAAAAATAATAAATCTAAATCTTCAAAATTAAACAAATCAGGAGTTTATAAATTAAATGTGGTAAAGACAACTGTGACAAAATCTATATCGGTAGAACTTTCAGAAATTTTAAAACTATAATTTCGGAACACAAACGTAGCTATGACAACAAAAAATTCGATTCTAACTATCCAAATCATTTATTAGAAAACCAACACATTTTCGACCCAAATTTTAAAATTCTCCATGTAGTCGGTAAATCCTTTAGTTTAAATTTATTAGAGGCCCTTGAGATTAACAAAAATAAATATTTGTTAACATTAGTAAATAGAATTCTGTATTTATGCACTGTATATATTAAAACATTTTTATATTATACCTTCTTTCGTTTTGACAAAGCTACTGTGTTAGTGAAACGCGTTAACCAGTTTAAATTGGACATTAGTTCAAATAAATGAAGTTTTAAACAAATTATATTGTTTTATTTCATCGTTCAGGGACAAATAATCAAATTAAGATTTTGGCTGTAAGTGTAACAGCTCAAATGCCAAAAAAATGTTGCTAAAAGATGCCCCAAGTCATGTCTTTAATTCCCATAAAATGTGCAGTTTGAAGCAAATGCTAGGATGAAACATACTATTATTAATAATTAATATTTATATTTAGGTGTTGACAGACGAGGAAAAACGACGACAATTCGACAGCGGAGAAGATCCATTAGATCCAGAATCGGGTAAAGGAGGTATGCCAAACTTCCATCACTTCCAAAGTTTCCACGGTAGTCCGTTCCAATTTAAATTCCACTTCAATTAAAACAAGTACCTAGTGAATTTATAATTTATATCTTTCTTTTTTTTGGACTTTATGTCTGAAGAAATACGGCCTGTGATGTGTGCAATTTCAGGTGTAGGTAAGCTCTGAATTATAAGTTTTTTTGTACGTAATTTATTTTCTATAAGTTAAAACTATTTTGTCAGTTGGGGCTGTGCAGTTTTGACAGTACTTTTAAGACATTTTAAATTTGTTGGTTAATTAGATACGATTTCTGCAATTATCTGAATTTATCATAAACTACTTTTCATACCCTCTTTACTCAACAAAACAAAATAATACATTGCTGGTTCAAAGTATTATTTCCAATATCGTTATCATTGATTTTTTATGAATTTAGTATTGTAGGTTCCTCAATAGATAAATATTTTTCAAACTTCTTCATTATATACTATAGCAAACATATAAGAAAAGGCAGCTCCGGATTCAAGATTTTGTTGAACTTGATATTAGCGCCTTTTCTTTGTAGCATTTGAGATTAATGAACTTTTCAAAAACTAACATAATAATTTCAGTGGGTAAAATTTTTTGTAACCGAGGGAAAAACCCGTAACCCTTAATTGCAATAGATTTTTGTGAGCCCTCATATTTTTTTCTTCGATCAGAAACAGCATTAGAAATAATAAAATAATATTTTAAGAAAAATAAGAAATTCATTTGAAAAAGTTGAGATATTGCAAATTTACAACATTGTGCGTAAAGAAATAGATCAGATTGTTACTGGTGCAAAACAATTATTTTTTCATTAAAGCACAAAATAACGCCGCAGTTTTCGTAGATTATATCCGTACCGTAAAATGAGGTGAATAGGATCAGTTTTTAACTTTGGTCTTAAACAAATTGTGGTAAATATTTTTTTATATAAAGTAGTTCTAGTTGACAACCTGGGTATTATCTTCTTCTGTCGATATCTTACCATCTTTACCCTAGAAATTAAACAAATACTCTGTAATACCTTACAATGCATGTTTCTGGCTCATTTGTCGTCTTCAGCACGGTATAACCAAATAAGGATGTGAAATTTGGGAGCAAAGATGTTAATCGAAACATGGGAAAACACAAAACAACGGATTTCAACAGGGGAACCAACCGCTCAATATATATATATATATTGTAATGTATTATACATCTAAAAATTAACCTTTAATAATTTTGCCAGCTCAATCGAACTCTATCTCTATAATACCTTAGGGTGTGAAGGTTTCATTCCTCATCAATCAATAAAAGAAGATTCTAATTATTATTATTGATACCTACTAAAATGTACATATAAATTAAATTTCGTTTTTTTATTTACAGTTGATGTTTTAATGATTAGTCCAATAAATATCTGTAAAAATTTGAGTACTCAATTATAATGAAAATGTTCTTTATTCTATTGTATTATCACTCTGTCCACAACCGGTTAAATGTCCATACGCACTATCCAATCTTCTGTTATCAGACTTCTTTCTTTTCTATTCTCCACGTTCAAATTTTGCTACTGTCTGCTAAATGTCTGCTCTGTTTATTATTATTATTATTAATATTTTCGCCGTTAAATACGTCTTTTCCGAACGAAAATACCTTATTTAATTTCCTCTCAACAAAAAAACCTCTATTGTCAAAAATCATTTGACATCCCCTCTCAAAAATGTCTCCTTGTTTATTATTAGTAATCAATATGTTCGTAGTTAAATACTTCTTTTTTCGAACGACCATACCGTTTTTAATTTCTTCTCAAAAAAATCTTGTCTTGTCAAAAATCATTTGACATCTCTTGTCATGACCGTTTATGATTTTTTCGAAATAATTACTCCGAATGTTTCTTATACTACTATATACACTTACATACTAACTGCAGTTCTATTTTATATAGGTATCAATATCCCGAAATTCAACGTAAACGATTAATTAATCTAAATTATTAGTTTTAATGTTTTCTGACATAAAAATATATATGTATATATATCATCACTTAGCGCTACAACTCTGGGGGTGGGTCTTGGCTGACTGCACAATTTTATTCCAGGAGGCGCTTTCTTCCATGGACCTGTAATCGAGTGGGATGTTTATTTTTTGGAGGTCTGATCTTATGTTGTTTCTCCAACGCATTCTGGGGCTTCCGAGTGGTCTTTTGCCTGTTGGAGTCTCTTCCCATATCAGTTTTACAAGTCTTTCGTCGTGTAGCCTCGGTACGTGTCCTGCCCATCTTAAACACTGGGATTTAATCTCCTGGATAATATCGCTATCTTTGTATAGTTCTTGGACCTCTGCATTAGTTCTAATGCGATATCGGTTGGTCGTCGGATCGTGGTAGGGTCCAAATATATTTCTGAGAATCTTTCGTTTGAAGCATCTTCGTTTGCTTTGATCATAGTCCACGTATCGCTACCATATGTTATTATGGGTCTGATGATAGTTTTATATATCTTGATTTATGAATCCTTTGTTAGACTCTTAGATTTCATAAGGCTATTGAGTGCAAAAAGACAGCGGGTTGCGGACTGGATTCTGCCTTTGATTTCTTCAGTGACATCATTGTCTGCTGTAATTGTGGCACCAAGGTATTTGAAGTGTTCTACTCTTTCGAAGTTGAAATTGTTTATTGTGACGTTTTGTCCTAATCTGACTTTGTGCCGTTCTATTTAGGCACATGTATTTAATCTTTTCCTCGTTAATTCTTAGTCCTCCTTCACTTGTTGTTTTCTCGATCTTGTTGAAAATGTCCTTTATTGTTACGACATAATCCCCGATGATGTCGATGTGATCTGCGTATGCTAACAGCAATTTGAGACCTTTCGTTGTTAGCAGTTCAGTTTTTATCTCAGCTGTTCTCACGGCTTTCTCTAGGGCGAGATTAAACAGTAGTGGCGAGAGGGCATCGCCTGGTTTTAGTCCGTTATCTATTCCAAAGCTGCCGGATAGGTTATTGTTTACCCGTACCATTGATACTCCTCCGTCTATGCAAATTTTGGTCATCTGGATCAGCTTTTTTGGAATTGAAAACTCCGCCATTGCGTTCCATACTTGGCTTCTCTCTATGCTATCATAAGCCTGTCGGAAATCTATAAAGAGGTTATGTACTGTTCTATTATATTCCCAAGCCCTTTCTAGAATTTGACTTAGTGTGAAATGTTGGTCTATAGTTGACCTGTATTTTCTGAAGCTGGCTTGATATTCATCTAGGATGTTTTCTGCATATGGGGTTAATCTCTATAGCAGGATGTTTGAGTGTTTTGTATGCGGTGTTTATTAGTGAGATTCCCCTGTAGTTGGCGCATTTCGATTTATCTCCCTTTTTATGAATGGGTACAATAATGCTTTGTTCCCATTTTGTAGGTATTTTTTCTTTTCTTCTCGCCATATGAGAGTTATAATTTGTGAATTTGCAAATGAAGTCCATTTCCACCATATTTTAGTAGTTCTGCTGAGCCAGGCGCCTTGGAGTTCATTAGCTTATTCAATGCCCTTTTTGTTTCTTGAAGGGATGGTTCTTCCACTGGTAGGTCTGCTGTTATGTAGGTCTCTTCTTTGTGCACTTTTTCTGGTTTTATGCTTAGGAGGTCCTTGAAGTATCTTCTCCATTCTTCTTCTTTGAGTATTAAGTGGCCTTGGTCGTTCCTAAGTGTCGGAATGGACTTGGCCTTGAAGCCTTTTTTCTCAAAAGTAATTGCCCTGTAGAATTCTTTGGAACCTGGTTTTGGGCGGTCTCTTTCTATTTCTTCTTATTTTCTTCGTTCATACTCTTTTTTCTTTGTTCTTATTAGTTTTCTTGTCTCTTTTCGACACCTTGCGTATTCTTCTATACCTTCCTCTGTTTGGAGTTGGCTTATAGGAGAATCTGACACTCGTTGTCTAACCATTTTTGTGCTCTTTTCACTTTATTTTTTCCGAATTCTTTTTGAGCGGTTTCTGTTATTACTTTTAAAGTTCTCTCCCACAACTTTTCAGGTTCATTACATTCTGTCTCAGAGTCTAGAGTTTGTTCGAGTTGTTCTCTGTACTGTCGTTATTTTGTTTCATTTTGCAGTTCGTCCCTGTTCCATTGAGATGTTATCTTAGTTCTGGTGTATTTATGGGTCGATATTCTCATTTTTCTATCGGACTAGGTAATGTCTATTCCCAATCAGGGCCGTCTGTAACCTATTGAGGGCTATGGGTACATTAGGATGAAATGGGAGCCCCTATAAATATGGTTTTGAAATTTCAGGTGATAAATATCGATTATCGTTTATTGTTCCAACAATCTTAGAATAGAGAAATTTTCAAAAATTCTTGATGGCTGAGATATTGGCAATTTTTAGCTTGATGGTGTCCCTCCTTGCTAACCGGGGCGTAATCCACATGATTGTGAAAAGTACAGTAACTTTGTCACTTTTATACAGATATATGTCTCCCAAGTTTTTTCAACTGGTCTATTGCCGAAAAGCAAATAAAGTGTGTGCTCCTTTTTCAGAAGTCTTTCGTTATTTTCACATTTTAGGATGCATTTTCTCAAAAGGAAATCAATTTAAAAATTCAATTAATCCAACATTGTCCTGTATAACTAGAGATTAAAATAAATTTGCTGTTAAATCTAATAAAAACCCCAATTGTAACAAAACTTTATCCCGCTGAATATATTTATTCATTGAGCATTTAATAATGGTGATATACCAGTAAGTAGTTTATGTCATCAAAGTGTGTAACAGCCATTATATGAAAATAAAATACTATATTTTGTCCGTGACTATTAGTAACACATAAATATTCAGTACATCATATTTTAGTAAAATCGTGTTCAGATAATGTTTCATTTAAATATAAGTAAATTTAATTATCATTATTTGTTGACACATGTAATAGTCACGGACGAAACGTTCACGATTCATGTTTATCAATGTGAAATGTAAAATCCCATTTTTGTGTACATTTTTTAGTTTTAAGTTTTCGAAGTACCTGAATTGCACTAGATGGCTAATAAAAATGTATAAAATGTAAAAAATGGACTGAATTCTTATAGACCACATTATTGTTTATACATTGTAAATAATTTTATTATTTAAAATACATATTTATAAGAAAGTGTTCTTCGTTTTTTCATTACTGAAATTTTTTCAATTAAGGGGGTTCTCGAATAATATCTGGAACTACTAAAATTTTGTGGGCTTAATTTTCAACCGATTCCAAAAATGGAACATTTTTGAATTTAAAAAAATAATACCTATGCCTTGATGGCGTTCGATTTTTAAAATTCGAATTAGTTATAGTTAAAACCACAAACTTAAAAATATGAATTTAAAAAAAAATAAAGTTAAAAAATTCAATCCCATCAAAGCATAGATATTATTTTTCAGAATTTAAAACTGTTTACATTTTTAAAATCAATTAAGTAGTAAGCTAAAAAAATTGACAAAAAGTTTTATTGTTTCCTCAAAAATTACAGAAATTTAAAACTGAAATATGGTATGCACGCACGTGTCTACCTCGTTATCGGCAGTGAGAAAGAAAGAAATAAATTTATTCATCATTGAAAATTCTACAACTGCATTACATACATTTATAAAATTTTATCAGACTAGTCAAGGATACTAACCTATGTACAGACACAAACAGTTGAAAATATATGTAAAATTTGATTATTGTTATTATTATTTTTTTTTATATTTATTTAATTATTTAATTTTTCTTTGGTATATACACCCAACAAACAGTAAAAACAGAACATATACGTGAGTGAGTGAGATACCACTAAGGATATGTACAAAATACAATTAAACAGATAAAGTATTCCAGGAGACACAATGATTAAACTGGAAAAGACTTATTTCAAATATAGACATAAGGAATATAAACTTTTTTTTGGACCACCATTTATTTATGTAGATAAATCAGAAAGTCATTATGATAATAGAAATTCCTCAACAGAGTAAAAAGCATTTTGGATGAGATGATTGTATAAAGCTGACTTGAAGCTTACTAAGCTACATGTGTGTCCAAATAATTTGAGTGCATGGTTGTAGCAGATGATACCTTGATAACTAGCAGAGTCTTGTTCCAGAGCCAGAAGAGAGTAGGGTAGTCGTAGTTCATTACCTCTTCTAGTATTATGGTTGTGAATCAAATTATTTTTGGTGTCGTGTGTTTCATTTTTTTTTACATTCATGGTTATTATGTAAATGTATAAGCTGGGTAAAGTCAATATGGTTAACTCAGTGAATGTGCTCTTACAAGATTCTTTATAATGTAGTCCTGCTAGACATCTTATCACTTTTTTTTGTTGCTTAAAAACTTTTATTGTATGGATTGAGTTCCCCCAGAAAGGTAGTCCATAAGATAGGATGGATTGTACAAGTCCATGGTAGATAAGCTTAACCCTTTCAGTGGCGATTTATTTTTGCAGCTGTAAAAAATTGTTTGCTTGCTGTAATGTATTATTTCAGTGTACATAAACATGATTTTGAGGTTTTTAATTTTTTTTTCATTTCATTAAAGATAAAATTTTATGGGTTCATTTGTACCCATCAGCACTCAAAGGAAAATTAATTCAAAAAATTAAAAAACTTCAAACGTTTATTTTTATTCAAATATATGAAACAAACTCTTAAATCCAACAGTTAAAACTATATAAAAATGGGTACTATTATTTTTGATGAAATTTCATGAAACAATTTTTATCTTTTTGAAGACATAGATGAATTTTACATTTTGTGCATTTCCATCTTGATTTCCCACCACAATTTTGATTCTTGCACCTTAGCGGAAGACCTTGGCCGGAATGTTCAGGAAAGTGACCAACATTATCATAACGGACTTCATCTTGTGGCCTAACTTCAACATTTTGACGTTTGACTGCTAAAGGACTGGATTCATTTGCCGACGACGGTCGCCCTCTTTTTCTGTAATGATCTTGTTCAACCTTCACAAGAGATTCACCTACATGCATTCTGAAATGCAACAAATCCAAAATATCTTTCTTTGCAATTCCTAGAACAGCTGCATCTTTTTTGTACTCTAACCAAGAGTTGATAAGCGCCATATCAATAGCATGGAAAATCATTCTCACTGTCCATTTCTTGCAACGACTTTTGGATCTGTAATAAGCAATAAGCGCATCGGCCTTATCAGTTCCCCCCATTGAACAGTTGTACTTTTGTATTATTTCAGGTCGCTTTACATCAACATACGTTTTTGTTACCTTATCCCATCTCTTTGCAGTATCTTCTTCTCCAATACCAACAAAGTTGGAAGCTAAAGTTACTGGTTTATTATCTAACCAGTTCACAATTACGATTCCATCAGTAGATAGTATGAGTTCAGATGTTCCTCTCTTTTTTTTAACAAAATCTTTTTTTTTTGTAATTGGTGGTTTACAAAATCTATCTGATCTAATTGTACCGGCAGCAAGAATACCCTTCTCGTTTAGTATTTGTAGGAGATGGTATGTTGTGAAGTAATTGTCACAAAATAACCTATGTGCGCCGGGTTTCAGATGTTCACTAAGTTGTAAGACGGCTGTTGCTCCTTGCCCATATTTTTTTAACAAATTCGGTTGGAATTCAGTCGTACTGCCTTGGTAGACTATGAAGTTATACGTCAATCCACTTTCTCCGCTCAACAGATAAAGTTTTATACCCCAGGGATGGGGTTTATTTTTTATGTATTGTTTGAGAGAAAGTTTACCTTTAAAAGGTATCATCTGCTCATCTACACAAACGTTTGTTTCAATATCTAACTCTCTACATCTTTTCAAAACAGAGTCAAAAATTGGGCGCACTTTCCATAACTTATCTTCACTGTTTCTAGGTGCCAAATTGTCCACACAATGTACGTGCGTGCGTAACCTGAAAAAGCGCTTCAGAGTCATCGTTTCAGTGAATACATTTACTTTCAGCTTCCTGTCCCAATACATACTAAGTCTAGGAAACCTTAAATTCCCTGCTATTATCGTCAATCCAAAAAAGGCTCTCATTTCTAATAAATTTGTTGGCTGAAAGCTAGTGGTCCCATTCTGAATAGCGTACATATTCGTGTATTGGACTATATTTTCAAAAAAAGTATTGGGAACGTATTTTAGAAAGTAAGTAATTGGATAATTTTCAGTTATGTTGTTATTAGATGAGCAAGAAGTTTGGCAATACAAATCTTTTGTTTTATATTCAACATTCTCTAACCATTTCACAAGTTTCTTCGGAGTGACCCATTCATAACTATTTTCTATCTCACCTCCCTGGTTATTATTTATATTTTCATTCTCATCATCTGAGCTGTTTTCATTCTCATCATCCGAGCTGTCCTCGTCTTCTCGTCCTTCTTCGTCCCGTATCCTTTCTCTGATTTCCACATCCTCATCACCATCATCTGCGTCGTCACTCAAACATTCAATATCAGATATGCCAGTTTCCAATTCCTGCAGGAGTTCCTCTTCAGTTAAAAATTGCCTTCTGTATCGCTTTGAAGCCATAGTGATCTGAATAACAATAAAAAATAATAATTACCAACTAAAAATGAAACCCTACTCTAGTGTTTTTGGGTACAGATGAAGACAAGAAATAATGTCCTCCAGTGCTTATGGGTACAAATGTACCCATCAATTTTTATGACCACGTAGTCAATCACATAAATA
This sequence comes from Galeruca laticollis, assembly GCA_963921935.1. Taxonomy (NCBI): domain Eukaryota; kingdom Metazoa; phylum Arthropoda; class Insecta; order Coleoptera; family Chrysomelidae; genus Galeruca; species Galeruca laticollis. The sequence continues at coordinate 160,960,782 of OY998181.1, read as the reverse complement.
AAATATGAACAAAATATATCTCCCATCCGTAAAATACAACCTTTTTCTTTATATTCTAACAATAAAAAATAAATGATGACTATTAAAACAAACAGTAATGAAAGATTACAAATAACCTTACTTACTTAGACAGTCACTCACATGAATATACTGACACTTTAACGGTTTGAACGTCAAAACGATTACACTTTTGTTGCCATCTATGTACAGGAAGTAAAATTAGATGTACAATAATTACAGTTTCCGTTAATACGACTACATAAATTGAATGTTTGAAGCTTTCATAGGTTCCTAATTTCAACGGGTACAATTGTACCCATGGCCACTGAAAGGGTTAAGCACATGTAGTGAGACTGTTCCACGTATTTGCTTTATTACAAAACACATACAGCTCATTTTTGTAACGAGGTTTTCTATGTGTGCCTCCCATATTTATTTTTGATCTATAGTCAGGCCTAGATACTTGAACATATTCACTTGCTCTATGGATTTGGTTTTAACCCTTATTAGGGGGCAATAGTCATAAGAAATGTTTTTTGTTGGAAGACCATGAAGACTGTTTTACTGGTGTTAATTGCTAAACCACTATTTTCACACCATCTGGCGAATTCCTCTGCAGCTAAGTTTGCTGTTTTTATAGAGAGCGGAAGCTTATTCTGTGCCACTATTTTACTAGTATCACCTGCATAGATGATCGTTTCCTGCTGAACCACACTTGAGAGTTCTGTCACTCATAAATATTATGAAGAAAAGTGGAGCCAAAGTTGAACCCTGAGGAACCCCCAATGAAACAGAAGCAGGTCGCGATTTCACTAAGTCAATAACGACTATCTGAGATCTGTTTTTTAGGTATGATGCCACCCAATCATTTGCAACTCCTCTAATTCCAATTCTGTACAGTTTTTCCAGCAGTAAATTATGGTTCACAGTATCGAACGCTCTGCTTAGGTCAAAAAACAGAACTGGAAATTGTTTGTTGTGAAGGTGCAAATATATGTCTTCGCAGAGTTCATTTATTGCAGTTGAAGTTGATCTCTTTTGTCTGAAGCGTTGGCAGCTAGGAATAGGTTTGTGATATTCAACAAAATTAACCAGTCTCAGATAATAGCTAAAATCTATAATTTTCGCAACCTGTGATTGTAAGCATAGTTGGCCACTTCGTTTTTAGATCCCTTTTTTTATATATATATAGGTACCGATTTTGATATTTTTAGTGCTTCCGGGTATGTTCCATCAACAAACAATCTATTATGTGAGATAATGGATAGCATATCACATCACGGACAGTTCTTAGAGCCTTACCGTGGATTTCATCTATACTAGGTGATATGGTTTTTGTTGTTTTGGTAATGATATCCTGAACTTCTATATAAGTTTGTTGGGTACAAGAATAGTGTGGTATTTGATAAGGGGGATAACTTCAGATTATCTGTTGTTGGATCTGTTTTTTCGATTCCCATGAAAAAATCATTGAAGTGGTTGCCAATGTCATATTTATCTGTGGTATGATTATTGTTGATAGTGAGCTCAATTTTGTTATTAGTTTTTGCATTATTCCTTGTTTCATTAATAATTTTCCAACTCTCCTTGCTTATATTATTTGCATTCAATATTCTTTCTTTGTTGTATTCTGCTTTAGTTTTTTTCACCAGTTCTTCATAAATATATTTGAGTTGTTTATATCTGTTTTTTATTATCTCGTTTGCTGAATATTTTGCTATTTTATACATATCACATACCATTTTTGATGCACTTCCTTGATTTCTTTATTAATCCACGGTTTCTCCCTATTACTTCTACTTGTTTTTATTTTTTTCAGTGGAAAAGCAATGTTGTAATGGTACAGTAGGGTTGTATTGAAAATATTATATCCTTCATTCACATCATCAGCTGTATATACATCCTCCCATTTTTCATTCATCAACAGTTCTCTAAAAGTTATCAAGTTATCATCTGAGTAGTTATGTTTATAAATAGTTTTTACATTACAATTATGTGCTGTTGGTAATGCAAATGTACAAGTTTGAAATTTATGATCTGAAAGATGTGTATCTTCAACATAACAATCAGTTGGCTGGAGATTTGTGTACACCGCATCTATACTTCTATTAATACCTTTAGGCTCAGTTATAATATTTTTCATGTCAAATTCAAAGAATATATTTTTAATTTTTCTCGCTTCTAAGTTGTTTGTTAAAGAGTATATATTAATATCACCACATAGAATGTAGTATTGTGTTGTCATGAAGATTTTGCACATCATAAATTTCATAAAAAAATATATCGATATCACTATTGGGTGTTCTGTACACTGTGATAATATACAATTTACTCTTTTTATTTAGGATTTCTAAAACAGCTACTGTTGCTTCAAAACTTTTCTCTATACTTTTGTTGAAAGTGAAAGGTTTGAGAGGAACATTTTCTTTTGATAGGATACATACCCCACCATGTTCGTACAGTTTTCTACAGTAACTATTTATCAATCTGTATTTAGATAAGTTTAGTTTTTCTATTTTCGCAGAGGTAAGCCAGTGTTCCGAGAAGCACAGAATGTCTGGTGATTGTTGGTCTAGTAGAACTTCCAGTTGATTTATTTTTCTTGGAGCCATGCCTTGAATGTTGAGATGCATTATAACCAGTAGTTCTGTATCTACTATTTGTCTATTTTGATGTACTGTAGGTACTACTAAGATGAGAGATGAGTCTTGTAGGGGAAGATGGGTCGTCAGACTGCTGACAACAAGAAACTATGTTTTTTTATCAAATCAGTATAGTTGGTATATTTATTAATTATAGTAATACATTTATGTTAGTTATACGTGATGAAAAAATTCAAAATATCGAGTATGTAAACACGAAATTCACAGTTCAATATTAAGTAAGGTAGGAATTTATTGATTATTTGAAGCAAGCGAAAATTTTTAAAAATTTGCAAATGGTACTGGGAGGAATTTATGTTTGCTAATATATAATTCACTTTGTTATGGAAATGGAGTTAGACAGTATGCAGATGGTCATCGCAGTTGCAGTTTAGTGGTTTACGTTTTGTGTACGAATACTTTGTTTTATTGTTACAGACTTTTCAAATAATAGTTGTAAGTTGTAAATTTGTGCAGAAGTTGTGTAATAGGTACTTTTTTAGTTTTGTGCGTTTTGGTTAAATGTTCGGATATTATTTTTATTTTTATTAGTTAAACCTATTATAGCATTTAGTGTTAAAAATGAGCCCTAAAACTAGAACTAGGAGTCGGAAACTTTTGTCGTTGAGGTAAGAAAAATTGTTTTTATAATTCGCGTATAAAAGAGACTTCATTATAAATGTCACAATGAAATCTTTATTTTTTTTTATTCAATAAATCAGCAATCAAAATACATGGTATTCTAATGTGCTGGCACATGACCCAGCTATGGGTAAAAACTGAGATCAACTAGCATGATGAGGTCCTCTCCAGTGAAGGGACCTTCTGCTTCCTGTTAGTTTCGCAGGTCAGTTGGCCATCGTCGTTTTAATCTTCTTATTACATCATTTTCAAGTAGCGGTTGTAGTAAAGGATTTGTATGGGCTTCTAGTTTCTTGTGGTGGCTAGCACTTCTTTCATGAATGACTTCTTTTACTGTTACGATCTTCAGATCATTGTGGATCATTTTATTTGTTATATACCATGGGGCATTAACAATATTTCTTAGTATTTTAGACTGGCTTCTTTGTACAATTGCTATGTTGGATTTACTGGCGCATCCCCATATTTCGATGCCATAGGTCCATATAGGTTTAATTATTGCCTTATATAATAGGATTTTATTTTCGATGGAAAGAGAAGACTTCCATCCAATTAGCCAGTAAATATCTCTACCTCTTAGGTCTATTTGTTTTCGTTTCTTCTTGATATGTTCCTTCCAGTTCAATTTGGCATCTAGATGTAAGCCCAGGTATTTCACTGATGTCGATTGTGGGATTTGTGTGTTATTTAACTGTATTGGAGGACATACGTCTTTTCTTAGAGTAAAGATTATATGTGTAGATTTTGTCTCATTTATTTCGATACTCCTATCTTTTAACCACTTCTCTAATTTTTTAAGATATTCTTGGAGGATATGGTGGGCTTGCAGCACATTACTATGGGTAGTTAGAATGACAGTGCCATCAGCAAATGTTCCTATTGTGATGTTTGGTGATAATGGGAGATCTGAAGTAAACAAGATATATAATAGTGGACCAAGGACACTGCCTTGTGGTACACCCGAGTTGATAGGCAGCATAACAGATACATCTCCTTTTATTCGTACTCTGAATTGGCGATTGTTTAGATAAGATTCCAATAGTTTGAAGAATGTTGGTAAATGTTTTTTAATTTTGTATAATAGTCCAACATGCCAAGCCCTATCGAAGGCCTGTCTAACGTCTAGAAATACTGAGGTACAATATTCTTTGCTGTTTAGAGAATTTAGTATTGTATGGGTTATGCGGTGACACTGTTGGATTGTGGAGTGGGCTCGTCGGAATCCAAACTGAAATTCAGGTGTCCAATTGCTAGCATCAAAATCAGGATCAATTTTTGAAGAATCAGTTTCTCAAATAATTTTGATATAGTTGAAAGCAGACTGATAGGTCGATAAGATTTTACTTCATATGGGTCTTTCCCAGGTTTAAGTATTAGGATTATTTTAGCAATTTTGAGTTTTTCTGGCCAATATTGAATTCGAATAATTGCATTAAATAGGTAAGTGAGGAGTGCTATACCCTTTCGTGGTAACTCTTTTAACATCTTTGGAGTTATTAAATCCATTCCTGGGGCTTTCTTAATGTTTAGAAGTTTTATTTCATTTGCTATGTCTTTTGGTCTAATCAGGTCTATTGTTTGGTTTATTTGGATAGGGAGTTCTAGAAATTCCGTAATTTCTATGTCTGGTATTGTGTTGTGAGGTTTGTACATTTCTGAGAGGTGCTTAGGGAATGCATCTGCCTTTTCTTTATCTGATTTGGCCCACTTTTCTTCAGCATGTGTCTGTGTTTCTAGTCGTAGTGGAGGAGATGTTAATATGGGTTTATTTTTAGACTTTACTGGCTTCCAAATAGAGTTATCAAAACGATTTAAATTAGACATATGGGTTTTAAAGGACTCTTCTTTCATTGCTTTTAATTTAGTTATCAATTCGTTGCTGAGTTTATTGAAGTTCCTTTTATCTGTAGGATTATGACTCCTTTGCCATTTTGCTCTCGCTCTTCTTTTTTTAGCTACTAGTGTCTTAATTTCTAGAGGTATATTCATAACGTCTTTTTTAACTGCTATTTCAGGAGTTGTTTGTTGCGCTGTCTCTTGCAGTAGATTTATGAAATCGTTTGTGGCTTTCTCGATTTCATTTGGGTTTTTGAGGCTTATGTTTAAGTGTATTTCTTCATTTAGTTTATGTTTATAGTGGGTCCAATTGGTTTTGAAGTTGTGTAGTCCAGATGTAGTTTGAATGTGTATGGGGCACGAACTGATAGTCAGAATTACTGGCGAATGATCCGGAGATAGATCATAGCTTGGGATAATATCTGTGTATGCTGGGGAGGTGCCATTAGTGACGAAGAAGTCTAGCAGGTCTGGCAGTTTATATCGGTTGGCCAGTATGTTGATGTTCCTGTGGACAAAAAGGAGTATCTTTTTTCCTGTATTACTTTAGATAGTTCTCTTCCTTTTGTGGTAGTTATTCGAGATCCCCACATCTGATGTTTACTATTGTAGTCTCCACTGCTATAAATCTTGAACCAAGTGTGTTGAAAAATGATTCAAACTGATCTTTTTTTAGGTTATGCTTCGGGGGACAGTAAACTGCAGTAATCGTTATCTCGTATGGCATCGTATTTACTTGAATTGATGTGGCTTGTAGAAATGCCTCCTCATATTTTGGTATCTCACAGTGTTTGATTGTTTGTTTAATTAAAATAGCTGTGCCCGCATGCGCAGTACCATCCGGATGATTTGTGTAGTAAATTTTATAGAATGGAATCCTAAAGTAAGATTTATTAGTAAAATGGGTTTCACTGATTAGAAGAATGTCAATTGAGTTTTGTCTAAGAAATAACTGGACTTCATCCCTGTGTTGAACAAGGCCGTTAGCATTCCACAATGCAACTCTGAGAAACTTAGCCATTATTTAATTTGTTCATAAGCATTGTCAACCTGTTGAGAACCATACTATTCTGCTGTATTAACGGGTTAAACATAGCTTTAAACTCATCTAAGAATTTATTTAATGTCATTGAAGATTCTTCACCATTAGCTCTATTATGTATTTCTACTCCTGCAGTTGCCTGCGCGTAGCTCCTATTAGTATGTCTGGGCTGAGGTTGTTGGCCTTGATCAGTTGATTTTGTATTGTTTTGTGTCATAGTAATCCTATTATTATTTATCTTTACTTTATAGTTTTTTTTGGTATAATTCGCAGCCCCTGTAATTAGCTGGATGACCACCTCCACAAAGACCACATGTAGCTGGCGTATTTTTACTTTTTTTACAATTTGCTGTGCTGTGTTGGCTACCGCATAGGTATGGCCTATTACAGTAGGTTTTCGTATGGCCATATAATTAACATATTGTACATTGAGCTAATTTGTTGTCTTTTTCTGGCGGTTCTATTTGTATGACACTATTTAGAAGCCTAGTTATTTCGTAAACTTTTTTATTGTTATCAGAAGGTTCGAAATCGACGTAAAACATGTTAAGAGGTTCCTTTGTTATTCGATGTTTAACATTGACTATATTTCTTACATTGTGGCCTTTTTTAATTAATTCATCCTTTATATCTTTCAAGTCTATTGAATGGTGCAAATATTTAATTACGACACGATAGGATCTCTCTTCCTTGGGTTGGTACGTATGATGGATTATATTATTTTCTCTCATGTAACTAGCCAGTTTTCTATATGTATCCGGATTTTGACAGCAAATTTTTATAGTGTCATTTGCCATGCTTCTTGTTGTGTATTCCTCGGCTTCAATTATATCGCTTAGTTTTTTTTCATCTCTGGTAAATTGACTACTCCATATACAAATATGGGAGGAGGTTTATTAACATTGTCAGTGTTTTCATCATCATTATTGTTATTATTGGAACCATCTGTTTGTGAATTTAGTACCGTGTACTTATTGTTAAGTGAAATTTCTTCTTCAGCATTTTTACTATTTCTTTATTTCCTTCTTTTCGTTCCGTTGGCCACTTGCCATGGATTTTCTTGAGCAGAATAAGTGTTATCTTCATCTTCGCTGGTAGAAGTCATTCTTGATTACGGCGTATTATGTATTTGAATGCATATATTTAAATATTGTTCTTGATTTGGTGAAATGTAATACTGGTTTGATTGCATTTGTTGAGAAGAAATCATTTGTGAAAGTATGCCATTGTTGAATATTGCATGACCCTGTATATTATTTGGTGTTTGGAACATCGGAATATATGTTTGACCTTGTACATTATTTTGTGTTGGTTGAACTTGTGGAAAGCCCAAAAAACCCGGGTCATTACCAGTTGGCATCATTTTTGATTGTATTTAATTGTTTGTACACAGTATAAAAAGTATAAACTCAGTTTACAGCACTATCACATTCGATTTTTAGTCCTTTTTGTTTTTATGCAAACTATGATCACTAATTATCAGTAATATTCCGTCGCGATAAATGCTATTTATCAGAACATGTTTACTCGACGAAAGTAAAACCGATACTGACTCAAATATACAAAACACTTTTTTAGCCTAGGTATTTTATCATCTACCATAAATTTGTATTATTGAGCGATGTTGACATTAACATTTCAACATCACATTTTTAAGCAAAAAAATATCTGTAGAAGTGGGTAAGAGTGAAAGCTACAACTATGATTTACATTTGATTTGATGTTCGTTCTTTGAAGATAAATAATAAATATAAAGGCTTATAATGCATTTTAAATGAAACTCACGGTCTCTAGTTAATTCCACAATATAATACAAGTTATTGAAAATTCTAAAAAATTGACAATTGTTTCGATAAATCGATAAGTAAGGGTCGAGACAGTCAATTGCTTATAATGCAAATTCCTGCATGTGAGGCGTAAAAACTGTACCCGATTGTACGACTTATGTGTATGTACTGTCGACATACATACTATATATACATGGGACGTACATTGAACATACTATTTGTACGTACATTTAAGGTCAGCAAAATCGGAAAATGTACGTACAATGAAAACTGATGTACGTACTGTGGACGTTCTTTGTACGTACAACGGACGTACATTACATCGATGCAGTACGTACATATGATGTACAATGGCTGTTCGGGATCCTCGTCTACAGCACTTGAACAATCCACTTCAGGTAATTCAAGGTGCTTCTAAATTACTTTTCGAACATGATAATGGAAATTTTCTAAAAGCTGTTGATTCAGTGATTCTTTTGATTCAGTGATGAAGCAGCACATTAGCCGAGTGTGTAACTCCCAAAAAAATATGTTAAAATGACTTATTATTTAGGAGTGCAAATACAGAACGAAATAACTGAATTATTGTCGTCTAAAGTAAGAAATAATATTTTAGAAATGGTTCGCAGTTCAAAATATTTAGTATTTAGTTTTTCCCCTGTTTACATTATTATTTGTGTTTGGACTATTAAAAATAACAATTATTTCATAGATTATTGAAATAAGTGGTCCCCATATGGGGGACAAGGCTCAATCGGAGACGTCTTATGTGACGCCTGAGTGATATTGGTGATAATCCAAGAAGAAAGGATACAAACGAAAAGCAGAATGAAACTAAACGATTCAATTTATTATCTGATAAGTACAATTTAAATAATATATGGGTATATATTGAAAAAATTGGTGATGGAAATCTGGGATGTAATATCCTATAAAATAAACAATTGATAAATCACTGATGAATAAACATTTGCGTACTTTATTTATTAAGATTTTTAATATATAATTTGTTCCAATTTACCTTTAAGACCGGTTAATCCAGTAGCTTCCAATCTGTAGGGCGCACCCCCCTAGGACGCGAGACTGTTGCAAGTGGGGCATGCAGCTGTTTCCAAAATATATTATTCGAATACAAACCAAAAAGTCGAATAGGTCTCAAAAAAATATTATTTCTAATAATAAATAATTATTTTTTTATGTATATTTTTGCATAATATTGTATATTATTTTGTAGCCCATTAAATAAATTATAATATCAGTTGAGTATTTATGAAATTAGATTGTTACAAAAATTAAGGGGGCGCAGGTACAAGAAGAGGTTGGAAACCACTGAGTTAATCTATTAATTTGCTAGCTAGAACCACGCTAGACCATTTTATAATTGAATTTAAGTTAAGGTTAAAGTCAAATATCAAATTAAAATACATACAAATAACCAACAAAAAATTACTAGAAGAGATTTCATTGTGACACTGTAAACAATGGTTTTGTTCGGCAGAAAAAAGCGCTTGTTGGCGCTTAACAGGGCAGAGAAACGAATTATACAATTATCGGCCAGGACACGTGAGTTAACTTTAATGAGGTTGACACAATCCGCCATTTGGCTTATTTATTTTGTTTGTTTTGTAATTAGTTTTAAGCAATATCATCATCAAATGTATCTTCCAAAACATTATTTAATATATTATTCATAAATGATAATTTTTTAATATGAATACTTTACAAACAAATAAGTTATGTTAAATTTCATGGTTAAAGCTAACTAATAATGCCCGATTTCACCAACCAGTTCCTAACGTTAGGTAATACCATGGGGAGTAGAGGGGAGGAGAGTAAACGGCTTGCCTTCGAATTGGCCACTTTTCATGTACCAAAGTAGCTGGTACACAAATTCGCCGCCAGGTCCGCAGTTTCGCATTCTGGGCTTGGGAATACAAATGCAATTGTTATACAGTGAGAAATTATTAAAGAATTTTTATATATTGAATTCATTAATCGTCAAATTGTTTTGTGCCTCTTTGTAACACTGGTTACGGTAATTTAAAGACATGGAACAAGAAAAATGGCGTGAAAAACCCTACTTTATTCCGACCTCGCACGGTAAGTCAATCTTGAAATTGTAGTCATTAACTTTAAATATTAGTCTTAAAATTGCTGTTCAAGCAACCCTTAATAATATATAACAATCTATGTTTAAGGACGAAATGATTGGAAATTGGGAAAACGCTATTAGGCGGGCAGACAAGCTGTGTGTGAATTACATTTTTTAGATAGTGATATTGAGCGTTTTTACTCAACTACGGTCTTAGATGGATCTATTTTTCAAATGAAAAGAGGTACTCCCAAGATAAAGGAAGATGCAATACCTTCTATTTTTCCATCTTTTTCAAAATATCTGAATAATTCAACAAAAAAACGCATGTTGCCCACACAACGAGATTCTATTTTGCTACCTAAGAATAGAAATACTAAAGCATAGGTGATAAATACCGAACAGGATGGAACAGTACTTGAGGAGCTTAAAGATTTGTTAAATTATGAAAATTTGCCTTCAACTTCTCAGAAATCGCGAAAATTGACAAAGGACATATTAAGCAAACTCATACCATATCGTAAAACTGTAATGAACATTAAAATAAATTATTGCATTCTTGTATTAAAGAAAATATATCTTGTAGGAAATTTTTCGTAGTATCTAATGTAAACTAATATGAAAATTAATTTTAAAATTTTGTTTTTGATCAACAATGGGCTTGTCATTTGACACATATGAAAAATGATATGGGACTTTTCTTTAGCGAAGCAAAGGAATTTCGGACAATATATTAACTTCAGCAGCTATGTATTCAGCTTTTTTTATAAGTGAATCAAAACTTTCATCAGTATTCTTTTAGCAGTTAGCAAATTAAATTTTTCGAGACAGTTACACATTCGGAAATATTAATTTTGGGATTTTGATACATCATACTAACAACGTTAATTTTGATAGGTCGCCCCGAATTATGGATGAGCAGATAACTTTAAATGAAATAAATTTCTCTACTAAAGTTTGTGTTATAATTCTAGTTTTTATATATCTTTTTTAAATTTTTATTATTTCATTAAGGCTTTTAAACATTTTTATTATATAAAATCAAAAGTTTAATTGCAATCTAATGAAACATATTTTGATTTACTTAAACTCAATTTTTTTGGATTTCAATTCTTCGCCAATTAAATTAATTGTTATTTCTTTTTGGAAGTGCACCTCTAAATAAAGAGGTAGTATGCGACTTTTAATATAATTCAAATTGTCAACATGTATTTCTTTAAAATTCACATACCCATTTCAAGAATTCTTTTTTTATAATTTATAAAATGTTTAGTGAACGAAAGGCCGCTCCCTATAATTTCCGCCACTCTGTGTGTGTGTGTGTGCATGTGTGTGTGTGTTTTTTTTTTTTTATAGAGGTAGGAAAATACTTTTACGTATCGTCAGGACTTGGTGTTCTGCCTGGTATGTCGGACTCGGAAGCCTTTCCAATACCGACTAAAAACCTCCTCTGTCTCCAACCTCTGTTTCCCCCGCCGTTAGGCATTACTTCGCAGAGGGAGGATCTGGCTATCGCCCTTCCTTCTATAAGTCGAACTCATGGTGGTTTCGTTCTACGAGGTTGTCTGTCAAATCAAATTTTTTTTTATTCACGCGTTTCGATTTTTTGCACGTTCTCTTTCTAAACGACGAAGTTCTTGGAGTACCTCTGTTGCAAATCGACTTGTTGCCTCCCAGGCCTTCTCTGAGGATAACATAGCTTTCACTAGTGACTCTGGTCGTGTTTTCGAATGAACGGTAGCTTCCCAGTCGCTGCGTATTGTGCTGAAACGGGGACACACACAGAACACGTGCTCCGCGTCCTCCCTAACTCCAGGACAGGACGGACATTCTGGAGAGTCCTCATGTTTAAACCGGTGCAAGTATGCTCTAAAGCAGCCATGTCCCGAGATCATTTGTGTCAGGTAGTAATTGACCTCGTCATGATCTCGGTTTAACCAAATATCCAATTGTGGTATAATGCGGTACGTCCACCTTCCTTTTTTTGAAGCGTCCCACAGTATCTGCCATCGCCGTATACTATTCCGCCGTTCTGTTATTCTTTGTACATCAGCGCTCAGCGTAGTAGTGTGTGTGTGTCTGTGTGTGTGTGTGTGTGTGTGTGTGTGTGTGTGTGTGTGTGTGTGTTACATTAGGTTCTAATATATATTTTCGGTTTAAATTAATTTAGATATCAAGTTTGCTTTCTCTAAGAAAAGTGATTAACTGATCTAGGACATTTTTATTATTCATACTTAGCAGAGTGGTTAAATTAAAGGGCTGAGCTATATTACTGTTGGTGATGAAACGTAGAAACTTAGGACGACTATTGCTATATTTTCCACATGAAAAAAATATCTGGTTCAAGTCAGCAATGGATTCGTTGTCGCATGAACAGATGTTCGTTCCTGCTACACCAATTCTGTGAAGATGTTCTGGAAATTTAGCATGATTCAATTTTAACCTGGTAATAGTGACAGAGTACGCTCGGCTTACAGCATAGTCATCAATGTGTGGGACGCGATTCGGTAAGGTTGTATGTATTAAAGTGTAATGATTGTTAGATTTTTTGGTAAATTATATCCAACTCTTTTCCCAACTTTTACGTGATTCAATTTTTCCTTAGTAAATTATGTCACTAAAATCGTATTTACCTATGACGTTCGGTAATTTAGTGGCTTCCTTGGCTAAAGAGTCAACTTTGACATTCCCCAAAATACCTGCATGACCTTTCACCCAGATAAAAATAACTGTTTCCCTGTGTGGACAGCTTGTGGAGAAGTTTCTTAATGTTACAAATGTTTAGAGATGTAGATAACTTTTTGTGGGATAGATTGCTAATAGCTTCAAGTACAGATTTGGAATCGGACATTATTAATGCATTTTGCGTAAGTTTTTGTTTAATTAACCACTGTAGTGCTTCTTCGATTGCAAAGATTTCGGCAGTGAAAATGGAACAAGTATCTGAGATTTTATATTGAAGTTTAGTACTGGTATCGGAGATATAAACGGCCGAACCAGAACCGCTTGTTGATTTTGAACCGTCTGTGAAGATATTAAAGAAGCTATCATATTTATTGATCATTTCGTTAAGGCGAGATTGGTTAACAGTGTGGATTTCACTGTAAGTCGGAAATATGACTCTTGGTCCGAAGGCGCTGGGCTGACTAATAATTCAAATATAATGGGGAAAGGCACAGTGTTCTTAAAAACAAATAAGTTGGTAATAATCATATTTAAAGCTAGGCTTATGATTGTAAATATAAATTGTAAAAATCTCAATATTTTCACAAAAATTTCTAAGCATTCTCATTACATTTACATGCATTTAAATAGGGTAAATGGCGAAACGTAGCCCAGAGCCGAACACTTGCGCCTCTGGTGGGTAATTTCGAACTATCTATTATGGAAAATAAATGTGTGCCACTTTAAATTGACAGCGTATATTGTCGTTTAGTCTCCTCCTTTCTAACCTCCATGGGTAATACCTAAACCGGATTTAGGAATTCCTAAATGAAATATGCGCGTTTCACCGTGCATTAATATAAATAAAACAAAAATATTTAACACGAACTTTTAAGGTTAAGTATTACCTAAAAACTTTAGGGATTTAGGCGAGAGTTGTCAGCTGTCCTAATGTTAGGTGTTTCCTACAACTCTTATATCACTTATGTAACGGTGGAACGCATATGTCATTTAGGAATTCCTAAATCTAGTTTAGGTATTGCCTAACTTTAGGAATTAGTTGGTGAAATCGAGTGTACACCCGATTTTACTACGATCCCAAAACGAAGAGTGTCTTTCGGTTCGAAACGCAGGTACAACATTCAACGCAAGAAAATTTGTGTCATTTATACTACTTTTTATCACAAAATGTAAGTTTATTGTTGCTCTTAGATAATGAATTAGTGTCCTAGAGGAAAATAGCTATTTAGCAGTTGACAGAGCTGACCGCTTAGCGATCGCCATTTTGCTTACAAGAGCTTCCTAGTGCTTTTTTCTGCCAAACGCACAGAATGGGTGTGTTTGGCAGAAAAAATATCTTGCTAGCGTTGAGAAACGAACTGTACATTTATATTTATCGGCCAGGACACGTTTGCTAACTTCAAAAGCGCTGACACAATCCGCCATTTTGCTTATTTATTTTGTTTCTTCTGAAATCAATTTTAAGCAATATCATAACCAAAAGTATCTTCCACTACATTGTTTAACGTGTTGTTCATAATTGATATTTTTTTTACATACTTTACAAACAAGCAAGTTGGGTTAGGTTTATCTGTTAAAACATCGTGCCTCACAGGAAAATAGCTATTTAGCGGTTGACAACGCTTACCACTTAACGGTCGCCATTTTGCTTACAAGCGCTTACCAGCGCCTTTTTTCTACCAAACAAACGAAATGTTATAATCAAGTTTCTTTTATATGCGAATTATCAAAAACTTGTTTCATAAGACCTTCCATCGCACTTGTCCTTTAGAAAACTTGCCTTCGGTTCGTTTTCTAAACTTGGACGCGTGGGATAAAATTATGCCTTCTTTAATATTATACTATTATCGAACATATATTTTCCACTTGGCAATACTCCATTTGCATGACAGTTTCCTAATTTTTTGAGCTTACAATTCCGCCACATGTAATATTATACACTTCTATTATCGATTGAGTAATTTTCACATTTTCGTTAAATCATTTAAAACAAAAAACAAACGGCTTAACCGGGTTAAGCATTTGACGCCATTGTATCATTTTGAATCAGGTTTATATTTCTTAATAAAAATATGGAAAATGCAGCTGCCAGCGGTGAATCAACCCAAATATGTTGTTATCAAAAGGATATCAAAATAAATCTAGGTACGTAAATTAATACTAATTCTTAATAGGCATATTTACATATCTCTTGAATTTACTTTTAGATGGAACGAAAAGCATGACGAAACTGGAAATACAAAAAGATAAAATAGTTGAATTAGAACAAGGTATTAGAAAAAATAAAAATAGTTTCACAAATACGAGAACTTTCATAAAGAACATGGAAGAATCTATTTCCAAAAACATAGTAAACTGTAAAATAAAAATTAATGAATGGGAAAAACAATTACAACACGTAGTAGAAAAACTGAAAATTTTGATAACAAAATACGACAAATCTAATAAGGAACTTAGGAATTTGAAAGATTCCATCCAAAATTCTGACATGGATTTCATAGATTTATCAAATAAGTCTGAAGAAGTAAATGCATTAACATTGAGAGCTCAAGAAAGCTTTGATGAAAAAATGCATTCATATACAAAAAAATTGAGCAAAATCGAAGATTTACTAAAATGTAATCAAGAAATCGGGTGCAAATTATCTGAAAAAATAGAAGCAACTGAAATTGGAATTGAGCAATTCAATTCATACATTGATGTGTTCAGAAAAACAAATAAAGCATGTCATTATACTTTGTTGATGCTTATAAGTCCTACTAATAAATGATATTTTCTTCTTCTGTAGTACTATCACTATCCCATTTACGTAATTTCTTCAGTCTTATTTCTGATTTACATGCTGTTACTCTCTTATATTCACTCTTTTTCTCTAAATCATTCAAAATGTTTTCTTTAGAAGCTTTCTCCTTTTCTAACTGGATCATATTTTTTTTAAATCTTTCTCCAAGTTGCGCGTGTATTTTGCGGTTTTTTCAATCTCATTTTTAGTTTCGTTTGTTTCAACCTGCAAAACTTCTGGATCTTCAGATGAACATTGTTTATATGTTTCCTCTGATTTTTGAAGTTCTGAATTTAATTCTTGCTGATTATCTCGTTTTACTTCTATTTATCTACAACCATCTTTATCCACTACATCTGTACCAATATCCTTTAACATATCTATGTATGAATTGAATTGCTCGATTTTAATTTCTCTTGCTTCTATTTTTTCAGATAATTAGTACTTTATTTCTATGCTGTTATTGGCCGGATGAAAGTGAGAAACGGCAATATGAAGGATAGAGGGTAAGGAGTAAAATCTTGCGTAGAAGTAAATTCAAAAGGGCAGAGCTTCAAAAAGAAAAGGAAACATATAAACAATGTTTAGTTCGCAAGCAGAAGTTATGCAGGTTGAAATAACCGAAACTGAAAATGAGATTGAACAAACTGCAAAATACACGCGCAACTTGGAGAATGAATTAAAAAAAAATATGATCCAGTTAGAAAGGGAGAAAACTTCAAATGGAAACATTTTGAATGACTTAGGGAAACAGAGTGAAAATAAGAGAGTAACAGCCTGTAAATCAGAAATACATCAGAAGAAATTACGTAGGTCTGATAGTGATAGGACTACAGAGGAAGAAACTAACATTTATTAGTAGCACTTCTAAGCATCCAGAAAGTTTAATGACATTCTATATTTGTTTTTTTGAACAAAATTTTTTTTTTTTAATTTAGGGAAGATTGTAAAAACCCAATATTTTTCATTCAAACAAACATTTTATTGTTTATTTTGTTAATTATTATTCAATAGGTATTGCTTGTAATATTTAGATAAATATAATGAAAATCTCACTTATATTAATTTTTTTTTCATTTCCTGCGAATTTACAATCTACAAAAAAATAGAGTAATAAGTAAATGATTTGTCATAGATAGAAGGCATGAGTCAGGTGACGGTTCTCTGGGTTTATAAGTCTTCTGGCCAGATTCTTTTCAATCTTCTGCCCTCCAATGGTGGGTGGAAGAGGATGTTAATTAGTTCGTTGTCGTGACCTGTGCATCTATTTCTATATTTATTTGAAATTATGGATAGTTCGATTTGATACATACCATGGTGCATTTAGAATAATTAGAGGACTTTTGAATTGGAAGGATGTACAATTTTAGTATTCGATGGCTTGTTACACCCCCACAGTTCAATGCCAAATGTCTTAATTGCTGTTAATATAGTTTTATAAATTAAAATTTAATTTCCTAGTGACAGCTGTGATCTTCTATTAATTAGCCAATACATATTTTTTACTTTTAAATCCAATTGTTTTCTTTTGGTTTTAATGTGTGCACCATGTCAATTTCTGATCCAGGTGAAGACCAAGGTATTTGACTTCATTCTTTATAGGTATGGGAGCATTGTTAATGTTAACTTGAGGACAGATACTTCTTTTTGTGGTGAAAGTAATCTGGCAGGATTTATTTGCATTTACTTGTATTTTCCACTTTTTTAGCCAGGACTGCAGAAGGTTTAGATGGTTTTGTAACTTGCTAGAAGCTCTTACGGGATCAGTGTTAGATGATAAAATTGCCGTATCATCAGCAAAAGTTGCTAAGTCTGTCTCTTGAGTTATTGGTATGTCAGCTGTAAATAGTAAGAATAAAAAGGGTCCCAGGATACTAACTTGAGGTACTCCAGATTTGATTTAATGGCAAGTTGAGAGTTCATCATCATAATTTATTTGAAAGCACCTGTCTTCTAAATAGGATTTTAAAATGAGATATAGTTGATCAGGGAGATTTTGTAGAGGAGCCCTCTGTGCCATACCCTATTGAGGGTTTGTTGAACGTCTAGGAACACTGCAGTACACATTCTTTACTTTCAAAGCATTTTTTAATTTTATTCACTATTCTGTGGCAATGCTGAATTTTTGAGTATTCTTTTATAAACCCAAATTGATAGTTAGGAATAAGGTCTTCAATAGGGATTGCAGCTTAAATCTTGTTTAAAATTAACTGTTCAGAAACTTTGGACATTATGGGAAAAAGACTAATTATTGGCAGGTATGAATTTGCTTCAGTTTTTGGTTTTCCAAACTTATTAATCATTAGTATGTATGCGCGTTTCCACTGACCAGGAAAATGGCATAATCTCACATACTATTAAATATTGTAGTCAAGAGCAATACTGCTTTTCTTGACAGCTTTTTTAAGACTTCTGCAACTATGAGGTCAAAACCGGGAGCTATATGTGACTTAGGTATTTTATTTCTTTGTATACTTCAGCAGGGGAAAGTATTTTTAATGAAGGTGACAATTGACATGGTGCTTCCTAAGGATGCTTCTATAGCATCGTTCAATATCAATTTCATGCGGGATAGAATGTACTGCAGTAAGGAATTCAGCGAATGTGTTGGCCTTTTCAGAATTATATCGAGCACAAATACTATCAGTTTTTCTTATCGGTGGAACAGCTACCATAGGTCTTTTCAATCCCTTCATTGCTTTCCACAAAAGATAAATTTGATAAGTATATCTGAAAACGATTCGTTTCTCGAATAGCTCTACTAAGGTTTCGAGTAAGATTACTAAGATGTGTTTGGTCTACTGGGTTTCTACTATTTTGCCATCTCTGCCGTGCTCTACGCTTTTCAATAACAAGTTATTTTATATGGAGAGGAATGTTATATTTAGAATGTAATGTTTTGTGCTTAGTTGGTGTGGCATGCGAAGCAGCTTCTTGATTCACAGTTGTTATGTGCTGAACTACTTTTTCAATTTCGTGTTTAGTTTTTAGCCGCCAGTATAATTTAATGTTTGCGTTAACTTGTTGTTGGAATTTTACCCAGTCTGTTTTGTTGTTACATAACCTCAGTGGTGCTGTTTTCCAAATTGGTCTGGTACTCATAGTTATGATGATAAGACTGTGATCCGAGCTTAAATCCGATTTGGATTCAATATCGCAGTAAACATCGGATATACTTTTGATTAGAGCGATAGTAAGTCGGGAATTTTATTTAAGTCGGTTGGCCAGTAAGTTCCCTCACCCGTTAACAAAATATGTATTTGATTTTGTTGAATACGTTTTAATAGGTTTCTTCCTTTTGACGTGATTAGTCTAGACTCCATGTGGTATGCTTTGCATTCTAATCACCTGCTATTAGAAAGTTCGTATTGAATTCAGTGAATAGTTCATTATATTCTTCGTGACTTAGGTATATTGTGTCAAGGTGGACTATACACTGAAGCAATTGTTATTGGTCTGTTGTCAATTTTGAGTTCAACACTTGTACACTGTATTTTATTATAGTTGTATATGGTTTTAGAACAGGAAGTTAAATGGTGATTTGATGATAAGTGCAGTTCCATTAGGATGATTTGAGAAATAAGTATTATCATATGGGATTTTGACGACCGTTCTGTCTGTGGAGTGACTTTCAGATATTAGCAATATATCTATTTTGTTTATTTCTATAAATAGTATGATTTCCTGCACATGGTTACCTAAACCATTCACATTCCATGCTGCAATTCATATTGAATTTTATTTGCTTAACTTATTTACATGTGTTGTCATCATAGTAAATACCATGCTTTTTTGGCTAATAAGCTGGTTAAACATATTTTTGAACCCGTTTAAAGAGTCTGTTAATTTGTTTGTTATATCTAAATCGTTGCTTGTAGTCTGAGGGGGCAATCCATTATTGTTTTTAATACTTGTGCGTAGGTCTGAATGTTTTGGGATTTAGGTTGGTTTTGACTGAAATGAATGTAGATAATTGAATTTTTAATGTATTTAGTTAGTAAACGATGAAATAAAACAATATAGTTTGTTTAAATCTTCATATATTTGAACTAATGTTCAATTTAAACTTGTTGACGCGTTTCACTAACACAGTAGCTTTGTCAAAACGAATGAAGGTAAAATATAAAAATGTCTTAATATATACAGTGCTAAATCTATTTACTAAGGTTAACAATGGTATTAAAAGATAATTACCTGGAAATTCATTCACTACAAACATTCCTAAGCTATCTTCTAGGTAAAGAGGTTCAATAAAGGAGACTGATTGATATCTATTTGGTCGTTAAGGATCGAGATTACCTGAATATTTATTTTTGTTAATCTCTAGGGCTTCTAATAAATTTAAACTAAAGGATTTACCGACTACATGGAGAATTTCAAAATTTGGGTCGAAAATGTGTTGGTTTTCTAATAAATGATTTGAATAGTTAGAATCTAATTTTTTGTTGTCATAGCTACGTTTGTGTTCCGAAATTCTAGTTTTAAAATTTCTAAAAGTTCTACCGATATAAATTTTATCACAATTGTCATTAACCACATTTTAATTTATAAACTCCTGATTTGTTTAATTTTGAAGATTTAGATTTATTATTTTTAATGAATTTGGATAAATTGTGATCAGTTTTAAAGGAAATATTCATGTCTAAAGTTTCTAAAAATGATTTAATTTTTAAGGACGGTGTTCCAAAGTATGTTAAGCTTTTAAATTGTCTATTATTTTTATCTGAAGGGAATACTTGTTCTAAAGTCTGTTTTTTTATCTTTTTATTTATGATATTGTCAACTAAATTTGGATCGTAATTATTATTAACTGCTATTTGTTTTATGATATTTAATTCTTTGGTATAATTATTAATATTTAATGGGACTGTTAAGAGTCTGTGTATCATACTATTGAAAGCTGCTAGTTTATGACTGAATGGGTGGACCGAACTATTATGAATTGTAATATCTGTATGTGATGGTTTATGAAATATAGAAAAATCATGTTTATTATTTATATTTGAAATTGTAAGGTCTAGAAAGTTTATAGACTTATTTTGTTCAAGTTCTACGGTAAATTTGATATTATTGTGAATCGAGTTTATGTAAGTAATGAAGCTCTCTAATTGTCTATTTGTACCGATGAAGCTAGCTAAAATGTCGTCCACATATCGGTGCCAGTACATAAATTTTTTACTAAGGGGGTGTTCATGAATTATTTTTTCTATATTATCCATGAATATTTCTGCTAGTAGGGGGCTGAGAGGGTTGCCCATAATCAAACCATCTTTACTGCTATAAACCTCTCCATTGAAATGAAAATAATTTTGATTCAAACACACTTTTAATAAAGTAATGATATCAGAGTGAATTATAGGATTAACATTATTGTATGTGAGCAAGTTATCAACAAGAGTTATAGTTTCTTTAGGAGGTATACTAGGGAATAGATTTGTTACATCGAACGATATGAATTTAGAATTATGGGGTAGTATTATATCTTGAATATTATTAATTAATTCCGTTGAGTTTTTAACTGAAAATCGAGGTATGAATGAACAATATTTAGAAATGACATCTATGAGAATCTTTGAAATTTTGAATGAAGGTGCTGTGAAATAAGAAACAACTGGCCTGTTAGGGTACCCCTCTTTATGGAGTTTAATTAATGAATAAAGTTCAGGGTGTTGCGGATTGGGTAAAAATAATTTATATTTTTCTTTATCGTTAATTATTGATTTAACGTTATCTACTGCTAATTTTATTTTTCTCTGAAATTTATTAGTTGGGTCTTTTTTAAGGGTCTCAAAATTGCTTGCCTGAATAAAATTGTTGGTTTTTAATAAATAATCTTCTTTAGGTAATGCTATTACCGTATTTCCTTTATCTGCTTTTGTGAAAATAAGACTATTTGACTTTGATTTTTGTTGAATTGATTTGGCGGCTGATAATTCAAAATTGGGTTTGTTAAACTGGACGAATTCTTTTTTAATAATTTCTGAAGCTTTGTGTTTTAGATTAGAATTATTTGGAATATTATACAAGTTAATTTCTGTTTCTATACCTAGTTTGTTGAAGTTATCCAATGAACATGTGGGTTGAATATTATGTTTAAAACCTTTTTGTAATAATTGAATTTCTTAGACTTTAGAACAAGTATTCCCTTCAGATAAAAATAGTAGACAATTTAAAAGCTTAACATACTTTGGAACACCGTCCTTAAAAATTAAATCATTTTTAGAAACTTTAGACATGAATATTTCCTTTAAAACTGATCACAATTTATCCAAATTCATTAAAAATAATAAATCTAAATCTTCAAAATTAAACAAATCAGGAGTTTATAAATTAAAATGTGGTAATGACAATTGTGATAAAATTTATATCGGTAGAACTTTTAGAAATTTTAAAACTAGAATTTCGGAACACAAACGTAGCTATGACAACAAAAAATTAGATTCTAACTATTTAAATCATTTATTAGAAAACCAACACATTTTCGACCCAAATTTTTGAAATTCTCCATGTAGTCGGTGAATCCTTTAGTTTAAATTTATTAGAAGCCTTAGAGATTAACAAAAATAAATATTCAGGTAATCTCCTTAACGACCAAATAGATATCAATCAGTCTCCTTTATTGAACCTCTTTACCTAGAAGATAGCTTAGGAATGTTTGTAGTGAATGAATTTCCAGGTAATTATCTTTTAATACCATTGTTAACCTTAGTAAATAGATTTAGCACTGTATATATTAAGACATTTTTATATTTTACCTTCATTCGTTTTGACAAAGCTACTGTGTTAGTGAAACGCGTCAACAAGTTTAAATTGAACATTAGTTCAAATATATGAAGATTTAAACAAACTATATTGTTTTATTTCATCGTTCAGTATGGATCTTCATCAAGTAAAAGCCTCATCTATTCAATTATTTAGTTAGTGTCATTGTTGTGATTGTCTTTTAACGTTTTATTGAAGTTTTACTTATTTACATTTAGAACACTTGATGAGAATCATCTTATGACCTTTAGGGTTTTTGGTTGCCGGGGATTCAATAAGGGAGAGAAGAGAGAATATTGTGACGGACAACTTCAAAAAATCGATTTTGACTGTAAATTGAGGTATTTTTAGAATAAAACTGTTATATTCAGCTCTGGGAATATTATTCAATCATTTACATAGACAAGCGAAAACAAACCTACATTTTTTGGGGCTCGTCCGGGATGCAGATAAAATTATAGTCGAAGCGAAAACGAGTTGACATTTTCCTGACGTTTGGGATAACGGAAATATTATTGAAAAAAACTATTTTAAAGAAGTTATTCACGAAGGTGAACCTAATTTTGAAGAAGACGGAGCTGAAAAGACGGGAGTAAGACGACTTCGAATACAAGCAGACGGAAAAGTAAGAATACTTCGAACAAAGCAGCAAAAGACAGAAGTAAGACGACTTCGAATATAAGCAGACAAAGAAGTAGCACTTGTGGAAGGGAGTAAGAAGACTTCAAAGAAATTCAGACGTAATTGTATATTATTATTGTGGAATAAACAATAAGGTACGATACATTTTTCCAATAGACGAGCTAGATAATCATATTACACCAGCTGTTAATAGAAGATATAATTGCTTTAATTATTTTGATTGGGTTACGTAATCAATTATTTTTATTTATTAATTCATTTTCGTTCCATATTTTGTAAACGTCACGATATTCAGGTTCATTTTGATAATTGCCGAATAAGAAATAAGTTGCAACTTGATCGACTTGTTATAAATTCATTTGAATTTTGAGGCATAGGGTGAATTATTATTTCATTAGTTATTTCAACATATTTATTGATATCAATTTATTTTAACTGCGTACAATGACTAATTTAGGAGATATTCCAAGAATCGGAAAAAATATTTCCAGTAGTTCACTCAAGGCAGTACACAGGCTTTACATGTAGTTGCTTTTGGAATCGAGGGGGAAGGTAGGAAAACGCGGAAAAATGTACGTGAATTTTCTGGTTTCCATTTTGACAGAAAGTCTTCGGAATATGCACAAAAAATAAATGAGGTAAAACAAAAAGTGAAGTTGCCTGATCTTATTCTATTTGTAATATACTTGATCTTGATTATTCTGGCAGTGATGAAGAAGTAGTTGCACGCATTTGTTCCTTCGTGAATGACCTACAGTCAAATTATGAAAATGAAGTAACAGATGATGAAATGGAAGAAGAATCGGAGGTGTGGTGAGTTCCGATGAAGATGAGAATGAAAATAATGGAGTTAACAAGAATATAGCTAATCTTTTGAAAATATGAAGCTAAAGAGTTCGTTTTCATTGACATTCAAAGACGTTGAGGATAGTATTAGAACTTTTGATGGAAGAGACAATTATCCAGTTCAAAAATGGATTGAGGATTTCGAAGAAATTTCTAAGCTGACAGGATGGAATTAATTGCAGAAGTTGATATTTGCGAAAAAATCATTGAGAGGACTTGCTAGGCTATTTATTCAGTCAGGAAGAGGAATTTACAAAATGGATGATTTAAAAAAAAAGTTAATTGCGGAGTTTGAAGTGAAAGTTATTAGTGCTCAAATACATAAATAACTGATGACAAGGAAAAAGCGGAGGAAAGAGTCAGTACAAGAGTATGTACTAATAATGCGAGAGATCGGAAGTAGAGCAAATACAGAGTCTGAAGTTTTGATTCAATATATAATTGATGGTATACAGGATGATATATCAAACAAACTTATTTTGTATGGCGCAAAAACGTTTGGTGAATTGAAAGAAAAGGTTAGGCTCTATGAACAAATTAAAACTTCGAAAACTACACAGTTCGAAGAGAGAAACCGAGAGGGAAAATACATAAGGAATGGAAAACTGAAACCAAGAGAGACAAAGACGAGAAAAGGAATAAGAAAAGTAACCTACGATGTTGTTTTAACTGTGGAGGCAAAGGTCATTTGCCCAACGAATGTCCCGATAAAGCGAAAGGACCAAAGTGTTTTGTTTGTTCTGGTTATGGGCATGTATCAAATAAATGTCCAGACAAGAATACTGGAAGTGGAAGTTCAAATATGACGATAGTTGAGATGATTCCAAAAAATAGCGTTAAATTGAATATTGGCAATATTCAATCACTAGCACTTCTGGATACAGGAAATGATATCACTGCGATACGACAAGACGTATACGAAGCATACTTCAAAGATATAGAAATAAATGGAGAAGTTATTACTCTTAGAGGCATTAGGTCAAACAAAGTAATAACAATGGGATCTTTCAATAGAAATGTCTTCATTAATGGAGAGGAATTATTTCTGAAAATCCATGTTATTCCTTCTGAAGCGTCAAACTTCAAGGCGATTGTGGGAAATGATGTTTTAGCTCAAGTAGATGTTATCTCTAGAGATGGTGAAATTGTTGTTTTTAAGAAGGAAAAGCAGAATTTTTGTGGAAGATAACAATAGAGGAAGAAGCTGATAGAGAAACTGATATATTTGATGTTACACATATGAAAAATGAAAAAATTCGGGAAGAATCAAAGAAACTTATAAAAGAATATTATCCAGAGAAGATTATGGAAGCTGATGTTAAAATGCATATTCTATTGAAGAATGAAGAACCAATATACCAAAGTCCGAGAAGGTTAGCTGTACCAGAAAAATAAGAGGCTGAGGCGCAAATAGAAGAATGGCTAGAAGAGGGAACTATAAGATGTAGTTCATCTGACTTTGCTAGTCCATTAGTTCCTGTTAAAAAGAAAGATGGCAGTACTAGAATATGTTGTGATTACAGGAAACTTAACAAAAACATAGTAAAGGATAGATTTCCTCTTTCTTTAATCGAAGATGTGTTGGATAGATTGCACGCTGCTAAATACTTTAGTACCATCGATCTGAGGAATGGATTTTTTCACATTGGAATAGAAGAATAAAGTATAAAATATACCGCATTTGTTACACACCACGGTCAATTTGAATTTCTAAAATGTCCTTTTGGATTATGCAATAGTCCATCAGTGTATCAGAGATTCGTGAGTACTGTTTTTAGAAAATTGTTGCTGAAAAATATTATGCTTTATTATATGGACGATATAATAATAATAAGTTCTACAGAAGAAGAAGGACTTGAAAGGTTAAGAGAAGTTATTCAGGTTGCGAAAGAATATGGTCTAGACATAAAAAAAGAAATGTCAATTACTAAAAACCCAGATAGCATTTTTAGGATTTATCATTGAGGGTGGGAAAGTCCAACCCTCAAATGAGAAGACTTTGGCAATCAGGAATTTTCCACAACCAACGACTCTTAAACAAATTCAATCTTTTCTAGGTTTAACAGGATATTTTCGTAAGTTCATCTCCTCATATTCCATTATCGCGAAAGCTTTGAGTGATCTTTTGAGGAAGGAGCAAAAGTTTATTTTTGGTGACGAACAGAAAGAGGCGTTTGAGAGACTAAAAAAATTACTATCTTGTAAACCAGTAATAAACATTTATAAGCAGTGCGGTGAAACGGAATTGCATACAGACGCGAGCAAATATGGTTATGGCGCCTGTCTGATGCAGAAGTCGAGCGAAGATAATAAATTCCATCCATTTTACTACATGAGCAAGAAAACTACACCAGCTGAGTAAAAATACAGTAGCTATGAGCTCGAAGTGTTAGCCATCATTCAAGCAGTGAAGAAATTTCGAATAAATCTACTAGGAATACAATTTAAAATTGTTACTGATTGTTCAGCTTTCCAGAAGACTATGACTACAGAGTCGTAATCAGAGGGCTGCACCCCTCTCTACCGTTAGAAGATATTACCACCGATCTAGAAAAAAAGGGCATGTTGTTAGAAACATAATGAATATTAGACAAAGGGTTAGTAAAGAACCGCTTCCATTGTTCTTTGTTGATATTGAACACAGTAACAACAATAAAGAAATATATAATTGATAATAATCAATATTGCAAAATAAAAATTGCACCACCAAGATAGAAAAATAATATCGTTCAATGTACAAGATGCCAGGATTACACCACTCTAAAACCTACTGCATGAGACCTTTTAAATGTGAAGTGCAGCGGATCTCATGATACCGAAACATGTACTAAGAACAGCGATACTCCATCAGCCAAATGTGATCTTAATCATGACAACTACCTGGTAAATTGTGCATACCTGGAAAACTATAGAGGATGCACAGTTTACCAAGATCTACTAAAAACAAGAAACAAAACAAACAACCAAATCCATCATACTCAAAACAAATCACAATTCAGTTTCAAAAGGAACATTCAAGAAGGTTTGTTTTCGTTTGTCTAGGTAAATGATTGAATAATATTCCCAGAGCTGAATATAACAGCTTTAATAAAACGTGAAAAGAAAATCAGAACAATGACACTAACTAAATACATTAAAAATTCAATTATCTACATTCGGCCATCCTATTGTGAATCCGACCCGGATTCACTTTGGTTATCAACCAAAGGTTTCATGAACTCTGCACATGTAGAAGTACGCACTGGTCCCTCATTATGTCATATATGTCATTGGGTTTTACCTTTGTGACTTCATAGGGTCCTATGAATTTTTTATGAATTTTAATTCCTACTCCAAATTGGGTTCTTTTAATGGCTACCAAATCTCCTTTTCTATATAACCTTGATTTTTTTCTTCTTAAATTATAAGTTCTTCTGTTTTCTTCCTGTACTTTTAAAATCTGTTTTTTTGCTTTCTGCTCTGATTTCTTTTCTCTCTTCATCAAATTTTTGTATTGTAGCTTCTTCCAATAATTCCTTGATTACTATTTCTTCTTTATTCCTCATCTTTACTCCTGTCAGAATTTCATAAGGTGTAGTCCCTATGCTTCTCTGAATAGTAGAATTCAATGCTCTTTGTACGCGCTCAACATATTTAAACCATTTTCTAGGATCGTTCAAGGTAAGTTTCGTAAGAACTGGAATGATAATACGATTCACTCTCTCAATCTGACCATTTCCTCTTGGAACTCCAGTGGTTATTATTAAGCACTGTTTTTCCAACCAACTAATAACTTGTTTAGTTGTTGTAGATTTACATGCATATAGCCAGGTGCATTTTGAGAAATCATTAACAATCGTCAATATATAACGATAATTTTTATTAGTCGACGGCATTGGTCCTAAATGATCGATGTGATATGTGTGCAGTGGTCCTTCCTGTTTAGGTATGGGATGTAACATCCCTTCCTTCTTTCCTTCCTTTCTGTTACCTAATATACAATGTATGCAATTTCCCAAACATTTTTTAATTTTTTCTTTCAACTTTGGAATATAAAATTCTCTTCTTACCACTTCTTCTGTCTTCGGGAGAGCAAAATGACCAATGTCGTGTGCTCTTTTTATTATATCCATCTGCATTGCTTTTCCATTCTCAAATTTATAAAAAGTATATGATTCTTAACTAAAAAATTTCATAATCTTCTGTACTCAATATCTTCTTTATCGCTAATATGTGTTCGTCCATTTCTTGTGCTCGTCTAAGTCGTTCTATAACACCATCTTCTTCGATAAACGTCTTCGTAATTTCCATAACAACTGGATAACGACTTAAAGCATCTACGTGAGACATCCTGCTCCCTTTGCGCTGTTCAATTTCGTATGAATACTCCTCCAATAATAAATCCCATCTAGCAACTCCGGTGGTCAAATCCTTCTTAATCTGGTATGTGTGGTGTATTATTTTGCCTTCGCGAATATGACGGATCAGCTTTATCTAAGTGTCAATAGTTAATAGGTTTAGTTTGCCACTTGATACAGTTTTATAGTAGTGAACGTATTTTGATCAGTTACAGTTGTCAGCTTCTTGAGCATTGATATATATTGGAGGAGGTTTTAGTTCTTTAGGAGTATTATCTGAATTTTCAGGGTTTGCGTTTACTGTTTAATTTTTTTTCTTGCGGGCTTACGTTGGGAAGTGATTGATATCTGTTAGAAATTGGAATTTTTGATGGCGTCTCACTTGAGTTTTGACGATAAATTTTTTTTCTTCTCTTTTTGGGCCTTGCTTTTTGCCAAGGAGTTTTGATGAGTTTTATTCGTCATCACTAAGCATTTCAGCTTCGTCGCTAGATGTTGCGCTAAATGGAGGATAATCTTGACTTATGTTTTCATAGCTACTTACTGCATTTTGGTGATTATTTATGTTTGGGGTTGAATTGTAGTTGTTGATACATTTGGTAAGGATGTTGTTTTAGCTGTTCTTTTTTATTGAATCCATAGAATGGAGCCTGGGTCTTACCACCTTGTATAATTATCGGCCAGGACACGTTTGCTAACTTCAATAGCGCTGACACAATCCGCCATTTTGCTTATTTATTTTAGATTTGTTCTCACAGGAGTCACAAACCATCAGAAAACAGTCAGGATTCTGCGCAATCCATTTTTGCGTTCATACATAAGTTTCTGATTGTTTGAAAACAGCTGGAGGATGTTCACACATGTTTTACTGATGGTTTTTCAACTGTCCAACGTCCAGTCGTTGTCAAACAATCAAAAACTTATGTATGAACGCAGAGAAATTGATTGCGCAGAATCCTGATTGTTTTTGATGGTTTGAAATTCGTGTGAGAACAAACCTTTTGTTTGTTTTGAGCTCAGTTAAGCAATATCATCACCAAAAGTATCTTCCACTAAATTGTTTAATGTGTTATTCATAATTGATAATTTTTTTTACTCACTTTACAAACAAACAAACAATTTAGGTTAGGTTTCTCGGTTAAAACATCGTGTCCCAGAGGAAAATAGCTATTTAGCGGTTGACAACGCTTACCACTTAGCGATCGCCATTATGCTTGCTAGCGCTTTTTTTCTGCCAAACAAACGAAATGTTATAATCAAGTCTCTTTTATATGTGAATTATAAAAAACTTGTTTGATAAGACTTTTCATCGCACTTGTCCTTTAGAAAACTTGCCTTTCGTTCGTTTTCTAAACTTGGACGCGTGCGATAAAATTATGCCTTCTATAACTTGTTCTTTAATATTATACTATTATCGAACGTATATTTTTCACTTGGTAACACTCCATTTGCATGACAGTTCCTTACTTTTTTGAGCTTACAATTCCGCCACGTGTAACATTATACACTTATGTTATCGATTGAGTAATTTTGACACTTTCCTTAAATTATTTGAAACAAATGACTTAACGGGCTTAAGCATTTGTCGCCATTGTATCATTTTGAATCAGGTTTATATTTCTTAATAAAAATATGGAAAATGCAGCTCTTTCATGCTGCTCCCAGAGGTGAATCAACCCGAATATGTTTTCAAAAGGATATCAAAATAAATCTAGGTACGTAAATTAATACTAATTCTTATTAGGTATATTTATATATCTCTTGAATTTACTTTTAGATGGAACGAAAAACATGATGAAACTGGAAATAAAAAAAGATAAAATATTAGAATTAGAACAAGGTATTATAATAAATAAAAATAGTTTCACAAATACGAGAACTTTGATAAAGAACCTGGAAGATTATATTTCCAAAAACAAAGTAAACTGTATAATAAAAATTAATGAATTGGAAAAAGAATTACAACATGTAGTAGAAAAACTGAATCTTTTGATAACAAAAGAAGAAAGCTCTAATAAGAAATATAATCAAGAAATCGGGTGCAAATTATCTGAAAAAATAGAAGCAACTGAAATTGGAATTGAGCAATTCAATTCATACATTGATATGTTCAGAAAAACAAATAAAGCATGTCATTATACTTTGTTGATGCTTATAAGTCCTACTAATAAATGATAGTTTCTTCTTCTGTGGTACTATCACTATCCCATTTACGTAATTTCTTCAGTCTTATTTCTGATTTACATGCTGTTACTCTCTTATATTCACTCTTTTTCTCTAAATCATTCAAAATGTTTTCTTTAGAAGCTTTCTCCTTTTCTAACTGGATCATATATTTTTTAAATCTTTCTCCAAGTTGCGCGTGTATTTAGCGGTTTTTTCAATCTCATTTTTAGTTTCGTTTGTTTCAACCTGCAAAACTTCTGGATCTTCAGATGAACATTGTTTATATGTTTCCTCTGATTTTTGAAGTTCTGAATTTAATTCTTGCTGATTTTCTCGTTTTACTTCTATTTGTCTACAACCATCTTTATCCACTACATCTGTACCAATATCCTTTAACATATCTATGTATGAATTGAATTGCTCGATTTTAATTTCTCTTGCTTCTATTTTTTCAGATAATTAGTACTTTATTTCTATACTGTTATTGGCCGGATTAAAGTGAGAAACGGCAATATGAAGGATAGAGGGTAAGGAGTAAAATCTTGCGTAGAAGTAAATTCAAAAGGGCAGAGCTTCAAAAAGAAAAGGAAACATATAAACAATGTTTAGTTGGCAAGCAGAAGTTATGCAGGTTGAAATAACCGAAACTGAAAATGGGATTGAACAAACTGCAAAATACACGCGCAACTTGGAGAATGAATTAATAAAAAATATGATCCAGTTAGAAAGGGAGAAAACTTCAAATGGAAACATTTTGAATGTCTTAGGGAAACAGAGTGAAAATAAGAGAGTAACAGCCTGTAAATCAGAAATACATCAGAAGAAATTACGTAGGTCTGATAGTGATAGGACTACAGAGGAAGAAACTAACATTTATTAGTAGCACTTCTAAGCATCCAGAAAGTTTAATGACATTCTATATTTGTTTTTCTGAACAAAAATGTTTTTTTTTAATTTAGGGAAGATTGTAAAAACCCAATATTTTTCATTCAAACATTTTATTGTTTATTTTGTTAATTATTATTCAATAAGTATCGCTTTTAATATTTAGATAAATATAATGAAAATCTCACTTATATTAATTTTTTTTTTCATTTCCTGCGAATTTACAATCTACAAAAAAAATAGAGTAATAAGTAAATGATTTGTCATAGATCGAAGGCATGAGTCAGGTTCTCTGGGTTTATAAGTCTTCTGGCCAGATTCTTTTCAATATTCTGCCCTCCAATGGTGGGTTGAATAGGATGTTGATTAGTTCGTTGTACATATATTTCTATATTCATTTGAATTGGTTCTAATGATATCGCCGATGTATGGAATTCTTAGATAGGGATGGTTAGTTCGATTTGATACATACCATGGTGCATTTAGAATCATTCGAAGAGATTTGGATTGGAAGGACTGTACAATTTTAGTATTCGATGGCTTGCTACACCCCCACAGTTCAATGCCAAATGTCCAAATTGGTGTTAATATAGTTTTATATTAAAATTTTATTTCCTAGCGACAGCTGGGATCTTTTATTAATTAGCCAATACATATTTTTGACTTTTAAATCCAATTGTTTTCTTTTGGTTTTAATGTGTGCACCATGTCAATTTCTGATCCAGGTGGAGACCAAAGTATTTAACTTCATTCTTTATAGGTATGGGAACATTATTAATGCTAACTTGAGGACAGATACTTATTTTTGTGGTGAAAGTAATCTGGCAGGATTTATTTGCATTTACTTGTATTTTCCACTTTTTAGCCAGGACTGCAGAAGGTTTAGAGTATTTTGTAACTTGCTAGAAGCTCTTACGGGATCAGTGTGAGATGATAATATTGCTGTATCATCAGCAAAAGTTGCTAAGTCTGTCTCTTGAGTTATTGGTACATCAGCTGTAAATGGCAAAAATAAGAAGGGTCCCAGGACACTACCTTGAGGTACTCCGATGTGATTTAATGGCAAGTTGAAAGTTCATCTTCATAATTTATTTGAAAGCACCTGTCTTCTAAATAGGATTTTAAAATGAGGTATAGTTGATCAGGGAGATTTTGTAGAGGAGACCTTTGTGCCATACTCTATGGAAGGCTTGTTGAACGTCGAGGAACACTACAGTACACATTAGTTTCAAAATTTTTTTTTAATTTTATTTACTATTCTGTGGTACTGCTGAGTTGTTGAGTGTTCTTTTATAAACCCAAATTGATAGTTAGGAATAAGGTCTTCAATAGGGATTGCAGCTTCAATCTTGTTTAAAATTAGCTGTTCAAAAACTTTGGACATTATGGGAAGAAGACTAATTGGCAGGTATGAATTTGCTTCAGTTTTTGGTTTTCCAGGCTTATTAATCATTAGTATGTATGCGTGTTTCCACTGACCAGGAAAATGGCATAATCTCACATACTATTAAATATTGTAGTCAAGGGCAATACTGCTTTTCTTGGCAGCTTTTTTAAGACTTTTGCAACGGGAGCTTTATGTGACTTCAGGTATTTTAGTTCTTTGTTTACTTCAGCAGGAGAAAATATTTTTAATGGGGGTGACAATTGACATGGTGGTTCTAAGGATGCTTCTACAGCATTGTCTTCAATATCAATTTCATGCAGGATAGAAAATACTGTAGTAAGGTATTCAGCGAATGTGTTGGCCTTTTCAGAATTAGATCGAGCCCAAGTACCATTAGTTTTTCTTATCGGTGAACAGCTACCATAGGTCTTTTCAATTTCTCAGTTGCTTTCCACAAAAGATAAACTTGATAAGTATATCTGAAAACGATTCGTTTCTCGAATAGCTCTACTAAGGTTTCGAGTAAGATTACTAAGATGTGTTTGGTCTACTGGGTTTCTACTATTTTGCCATCTCTGCCGTGCTCTACGCTTTTCAATAACAAGCTCTTTTATATGGAGAGGAATGTTATATTTAGAATTTAATGTTTTGTGCTTAGTTGGTGTGGCATGCCAAGCAGCTTCTTGATTCACAGTTGTTATGTGCTGAACTGTACTTCTTCAATTTCGTGTTTAGTTTTTAGCCACCAGTATAATTTAATGTTTGCGTTAACTTGTTGGAATTTTACTCTCAGGCTGTTACTCTCTTATTTTCACTCTTTTTCTCTAAGTCATTCAACATGTTTTCATTTGAAGTTTTCTCCCTTTCTAGCTGGATCATATTTTTTGTAAATCTTTCTCAAAGTTGTGCGTGTATTTCGCGTTTTTTCAATCCCATTTTTAGTTTCGTCCATTTAAACCTGCAAAACTTCTGGCTCTTCAGATGAACATTGTTAATATGTTTCCTCTGCTTTTTGCAGCTCGGAGTTTAATTCTTGGAGATTATCTTGTTTTACTTCTATTTGTCTACAACCATCTTTATCAACTACACCTGTACCAATATCCTTTAACATATCTATGTCTGAATTGAATTGCTTGATTTTAATTTCTCTTGCTTCTATTTTTTCAGATAATCTGGACTTTATTTCTTTGTTGTTATTGGCCAGATTAAAGTGAGAAACGGCAATATGAAGGATAGAGGGTAAGGAGTAAAATCTTGCATAGAAGTAAAGTCAAATGGGCATTAGTACCTAATATAATCGGCAAGAATTAAACTCAGAGCATCTAAAAGAAAAGGAAACTTATAAACAATGTTTAGTTGAAAAGCTATAAGTTATGCAGGTTCAAATAACCGAAGTTGAAAATGGGAATGAGAAAATAGTAAGATACATGCACAATTTGGAGAAATACATATAATATGATCCAGTTAGATAGGGAGAATACTTCGAAAGTAAACATTTTGAATGACTTAAAGAAACAGTGTGAAAATAAGTTGACCCGTAAATCAGAAATACAACCAAAGAAATTACGTAGGTGGAATAGTGATAGGACTATAGGGGAAGAAACTAGGATTTGTTAGTAGCACTTCTAAGCATCCAGAAAGTTTAATGACATTCTATATTTGTTTTTCTGAACAAAAATGTTTCTTTTTAATTTAGGGACAATTGTAAAAACTCAATATTTTCCATTCAATCAAATATTTTGTTAATTAAATGTTATTCAATAGATATTGTTTTTGATATTTAGATAAATATAATGAAAATCTCACTTATATTAAATGAAATTTATTGTTTCCACCCTTACTCTAGAATCTACTCATATTATTTTTTTAAACGAAACTAACTGTTTCTAGATACTTTCACGATATATATGTTCATTTCACGCTTCAAGTCCGCATGACTGGATTTTAAGCATGCGCACAGGAGAGAATATAAAAATCGATAATTTCGTTTGAGATAACCATAGGCGTCGCAACTTATAATAATTGCATTAAAATTTTTTTTATTTTAAAATTAAATGTGTTTAAAAAGTAAGGTGTTCCTTTTTATTTAAATAAAGGTAATATATCTTTAAATGCCAGGACTCAAAGAGCAGACAGAGCCTCATGCTCCCGAATAAAATAATAATACATTACAAAACATATAAAATTATAAATACTGAGCTAGCCACATCAAAACAAAATTTCAACATATAAAATAATAATTATCTAAACTTCATAAAAATAAATATAAGTAAGCATACAATTAATAATATATATATATATATATATATATATATATATATATATATATATATATATATTTAATTGTGAAGAATCACAAGGGGATTGAAAATATATATGAACGTTTGGACAAAAACTGTATACCTTTTAAGAATATACTTCCAGATTTTATTAAATTTTTTTTAATAGCAAATATCACCTGATTATCTAGTAAACATAAATGATTAAACTCTGATAAACTGATACAAAAACTGCTGAATATAACTGAAGTTGCAACACCATTCTTATATTTAACGTAAGGGTAATTTTAACATTTTCAGGGCTCTGTAAAAGTAACAAATTTTCTTCAGTGATTCTGTTGACAATTTGACAAAGAGGTCTAGATCTATCTTTAAGCTTTAGTTTCAATTTATACAAATAATTTTCATACTTAAAAGCACTGAACATGTCCAGTGTACCAAAGTTTTCAACATCGTCACAGATATGTAGCAAATTATGAACATTATATGACATAAAATGGCGGCCATAGTAACATTCAAATTTCTTAACAAAAAGTGCAAAAGCTCTTTTGCATAATAAAATTAATTTTCACAATGTTCTTTGTCTGATAAAATTCTAACAGCAATACTTAAACAAAGGAAATGTTCAAATAATGTTTTATTCACTGCATCTTACAAAATATATATACCTGTATATAATAGAAACTGTCTGAATTCTGTAGCCTTCCATCGATCGAATTCTAGGATTGATCTTGGCGATCTACAAAATTCTTTTGGCACCTTAAGGGAAATTGACTTTTGCACCATTCCAGGTATAACATTTTTTTTAATTCTGACATCTAATGTACCCTTAATCCAAAAAGTTTTTTCATGACACCTAAGCAAATTAAATGCATGTAATCTAACGGAAATTGTAATATCATGTCTATATCTAGATTTTCCAATTCTGATGATATAAGATGGTGTTCAGGTTGTGTGCGATTTCTGAAAGACAAATTCGTTCCTAATGTACTATTCAGGTCAGGAAAAACTAAACGATTTTGAACAAAGTCTCCTTCTGGTATACATTTATTACAACCAAAATATCCGGTATGATTTTTAATACCTAATATAAATGATTTGGCAGGGTAAGGTAATAGTGGCACCTAAATATTCAGTTGGATTCAAGTAATCAATCAAAGATAAGTTTATGCAGCTTGCGTGTATATCCAGCGATGGTAGATCATCCTGTATTCTACTACTACTGTCAAATTAGCGTAATAATTTCTCTTAGTAACCCAGTAAACCAAAATGGGTCTTTTTGATAGCAATTGAGCTCGAAATTAAAATCCAAAAATTAGTTAGGTAGGAAGATAATATATAATTAAGTACCCTGTGCAAAATGGTACTTTACTAAAAATATTTCGTCAGCTTAAGAGATTAAAGGCACTTTCTACATGTTTTTGATTTATTATAACCCCTCCTTATCGGTAAAACGTTGTAAATCGCTGGCGTTGGCTTGGCATTAATTGAACCTCATTGAGACAGTTATTTGGGAATAATATAATCCTGGAAGCATCCACGGACATCCAACAAAATCCCACAATAACAAATACAATTCTCAAGTTTATAATCCCGCAAAGCATGAAGAAAATATCACCAGATTATGAAAATTGTAGCACACCAAACCAAACACAACGTGATATCAGTTTCGACAAACGACCAAAAAAACGGCAATTTACGACCACACAGCTGAATTTCGCACGCATATGCAAAATTTAATTAATAATTCGGTACTAATAGTGGCACCTACCGACGAATAATTTTCGGACGTACCTTTTCATTGTAGAAATTTAACTAAACTTGTTAGTCGGAGAAGGATAATACCGCCATAGTATATCCAAATTAAATTATATATTGTTGTAAGATTTTTAAACTGTTACAAATTCCACCCCAACCCCCTTGAAATTTTCGTAGAAAATTTCAACTGTAGCAAGGTTAGTATGAAACTCACACATCACAAAACAAAGGTGCCACATAAATATTGAATGGTGTATATTCCTGTTTGCCTATATTTAAAACATTTCCAAGAAAATATAAGGTCCGTTTTAAATATAGGCAAACAGGAATATACACCATTCAATATTTATGTGGCACCAACCTCATCAGGATCCATATTGCAAGGCTTTAAATCCTTTACATGCCACTGTCCACGGACATTTTCATCCAAATCCTCAAGTTGGTAAACTCACGAAGACACTTTCTTGAAAATAACGAAAGGACCTACGAATTTAGGAGCAAGTTTGGCCGAGAAGTATTTAGTAGCATCAGATTGTGGGAAATTCCTACGATAGACCTTATCCCCTATTTCATACCTGACATCTCGGTGCCTCAAATCATAATATTTATTATTTCTCTCCGCTGCCTTTGTCACCCTTTCCTTAATTTCAACATTCAACTTCTGGAACGCAACTCAAATTTCTCTTTGGACTAAACAGACTGATCAATTTCAAACCCTTCGCCATCTCTAAGTTTTACAGACTCCAAATTAACAGGAAACTCCCTGCCAAACACAACAAAATATGGCGAATAACCTAACACCTCATGAACTTGAGTACGCACCGCCAATACGCAGATTTGATGTCAATACTAGACAAGACCTATTACAGCTTTTACTGTTCCAGGGCGAGGGCTCTGTCAATTTAAAAGACTCCCGTTCGGTCTCAGTACGGCTCCAGCAACATGGCAAAGACTTATGAGTTCTAGGAGTTGACCTCGAACCGTTCTGTTTCAAGTACTAGACGATATTATTATCATTACCCAAACAATTTACGACCACAGGTGAATTTCGCACGCATATGCAAAATTTAATTAATAATTCGGTACTAATACCGACGAATAATTTACGGACGTACCTTTTCATTGTAGAAATTTAACTAAACTTGTTAGTCGGAGAAGGACAATGCCGCCATAGTATATCCAAATTAAATTATATGTTGTTGTAACAGATTTTTAAACTGTTACATCCTCAACTGGAAAAAAGTTTAAAAGGTCGTAAAGTTTCTTCCAATGAGGAGGTAATAAAAACTGTCGAGGTCTGGTTTGCAGAGCAAGAAGAAACATTTTTTTTAAAGGTCCAGAGACGTTGCAGGTTCGCTGTAATAAATGTATCCAATTAAGAGAATATGTTGAGTAATAAAATATTTTGACATTGAAATTTTGTTTGGTTCTATAGTAGGCTAAGAATTTTTCAATATATCCTCGTACGACTTTTTGAATTAATATTTTTGGAGATAAAACGGACATCTAATTTTCCGCCAAGTAGCCAGTGTAGTTTTCTCACTTGTCAGTTGGTTTACGTTTTTCAAGTATGTTCTTTCCATTTGAACATATGTACAGCAGAGGTCAAGCTTTTCCATCACATGACTTAGTTGATTATATTATTCAACACATACTATGTTGGTACAGTCTTCTAATAACAGAAAAAGAGCGAAACTCAATACAAGCGTTTGTCCTATTGTTTTGATTAAGATGCATAAGGTTGATGTCGTATCAGTCACATGACTGAAAAGACTCAGCGTTTCTACTGTATGTGTCTACATATTTTGTACGATATTTGGAAAAACTGGTTGAAAGTACCAGTGAAGTTGCCGAAAATATACAATAATTTTCCTTGTGGATCAGTTCCCAACAAGATAAAATATTTTTAATTTCTGTTTGCAATATCGAATAATAACTAATTTAAATGTCTTATTTAACCAGAAATGAAACAAAATACATGTTAAAAAAACGTTTATTTCTTTTTATTATTAACTATTTATATCTTGGAAGGGTACAGCATCTGTAACAAAAAAAAAGAAAAATATTAATAGAGAATTTAGGGCGAGGCAGATAGGAAATTATGAAAATAACTGTTTTTATCAGTATTTAATTTTCCACATGAAT
The DNA here is from genome assembly GCA_963921935.1 of Galeruca laticollis. Taxonomy (NCBI): domain Eukaryota; kingdom Metazoa; phylum Arthropoda; class Insecta; order Coleoptera; family Chrysomelidae; genus Galeruca; species Galeruca laticollis. The sequence continues at coordinate 160,922,067 of OY998181.1, read as the reverse complement.
TTAATTCAGGTTTCAAATGTCTTAAGCATCATGTAAAAACATATAAAGATAAAATTATAGTAGGGGTAAACATAATGGTGTTGGCTACATAAATATTAAAACTAAGATTTTTAAACATATACTGTTAATACATCCAACTAACAAAAGTTTCAGTTGATCTAAATTTAAACAAAAAATATGAAAACCATATATGCTTCTGCAGCCACAATTGCTACAATTCATCCAAGTGGTTTTTATAAAAATAACTTTTTGCAGTTTGCCTCATTGCATATACAAAGTATAGTTCAGTGCATATTTAAAAATAGTATAATCTTGGGAGTCCTATGTGATATAACATTATTTGCAAAATCGATTGTTTTTGTTTACTTTATCCAATCTGCTGTCGTTCAAAAATTAAAATATGCAACGGAAAATTGGCTATAATGCATAGAATAATTTGGCGACAATTGGTAAAAAAGAAACTACAAAGAACCCGCAAGCAGGTGACAGAACACAATATCTCAATCCAAAATGACTTGTTGAAACATTAACAAAACTAATGAACAAGTATTAAATGAAAATCAAGTAGAATTAATAATTTTTAACACGTATATTCAAAATCATAAAATAAAAATCTTAATAGATACAGGTTCAGAAGCATCATTAATTAACCAGAAAACTAGATTTATTAAAAGATATCGCAGTAAATATTAGTAAAATACCAAAAATCAATCTAATAGGTGCAAATAACAAAAAGTTATGTGAAGTTAATAGAGTTGTTAATCTTGAAATAAATTTAAATAATGAACAAAATATTGATTTACAGTTGTTAATTGTACCAGATATGGAGGTTGACATTGTCTTGGGAGCTGATGAGCGGATATTATTTATTGTAAGGCAATTTGATGGTTATATTTCGTTTGAAATTTATTTATTTCAACTGCACATACAAGTGTTAAGTCACTTAGATGCATTATACACAACTGGTGTTATAGTGTGAGTTGCACAGCTTTGTACTTTTTATACTATTTATAAGTATTATTACTATTATTATTGGAAATTAAGTATAATGTATTTTCTATAGCAGAATAAATAAATAGAATATCTAAGGAAGGTTCGGGCAATACATCTCATCAGCAAATCTTCCCAGTAATGAAATTATCAAGAAAGTAAGTATTGAAAAGAATTTCGCTACGATGCTAAATAAGAGGAGAAACTGGGAAAGGGAATACACCACCGAAACTCTCAAAGAAAACACCATTAGATGGTATGAAGATGGTTCAAAAGCCACCACTGGAGCACTGGAGTATTTGGGCCTGGTACCAGATACTCATTATCGATAGGTTCCTTCCAGAGCGTCTTTCGGACAGAAATACTTGCGATCGAAAGATGCGTGGAAATGAACCTAGAAAGAAACTATCAGAAATGTGACATATCGATCCATTCTGATAGTTAAGCAGCTATCAAAGCATTGAGCTCCCATATCATTGACTCAAAGTTGGCATGGGAGTGCCGAAGAAAACTTGATGAATTAGACAAGAATAACAGGGTCTCTTTAGTCTGGGTTCCTGGCCATTCGGGAATCACGGGAAATGAAGAGGCCAATACACTTGCCAGGAAAGGAGCAGAAACGCACTTTATTGGCCCGGAGCCTTTCTGTGGTGTAGGAAATTGCTCCTATAAGAGTTTCGGAAGAGGAAGCTGAAAGAGAAGCACTCTGGCGGTGCCTTCCCCGGTAGGAACATCTCCAGATCACCTAGTTCTAGAATGCCTTGCCAATGCAAGAAATGCTTCAGACAAGAAACTTGTAAAAGTGAGGACCTAACCTCGTTGAAGCCGTTCCAAATACTAGAGTTCATTAGAACCCTGGAACTGGAAGAAGTAGCGAGAACAGCTCTGATAGGGGGGCACAATAAACCCTAGGTTTCAGTGCATTGTAACCCCGTTAAAATATAATCTTATCTAATCAGAAATACTTGTGAGCGACTATTTTCAAATCAAGATTTTGTAGAATTTTGTCAGAAATGAGACAAAGATTCATTGTTCCATGCCATGGACAAGCAGAAAGATATATACAGATAAAATGATGGAAAAACCAGACACTTTACATGGATTTGCTTAAGTTTAGATCAACGCCTCTTTTGGATGAGATGACACCTGCAGAGTTACTTTTTGGTCAAAGTATACGAACGAAATTAAATGTAATTCGACTTCTGATATCAGATAAAAATAATGCAAACCAACCACTATTAAAAGGATACGAATTGTACATATCTCGTTCAACGTCGGTTCAGGTAAACTCCATTATTGTAATGTTGGTATCATATACACGGGGTTGCCAGATTTCGAATTTATGAAGTATGTAAGGGTATCTTTGTCTATCTTATATGAAAAAAAATGAGTATATAAAATATGACTTCCCTTCTTCTCATCATTTGAGTGAAGTAGAGAAGCTGAGTAACCACTATTTTTCTATTTTATGAGGTAAGAGAATACGTTGTAGTTGTGTGTTTTTTTTATGTGATTTAAAATAAAAATATGGAACAAAACAAAAAAGAACATCAAACTTCACTAATTCAAATGAAAGCTTGTTGGTGCAGCTAGCTAAACAATATAGAGATATTCTGGAAAATAAAAAGAGCATGTCAATATAACACGCAAGAAAAATGAGTGCTGGGTCAAAATTGAATCCAAAATTAATTAAAAAATTAGTGTCATTCCACTTCACAAAATGATTGTCCCTTTGTCTATATATTTGTGGTTGCCTTTCTGGCTGTTGCAAATTATTAACTAATTCCATGAAATCTTTATCTTCAGACATTTCTTCCATTTAAAAAAATAAAGATAACTGTTATTTGTCCAAAAGATAACCAATAAAAAACAAAACTGTTTCAAATGAAAAATCAAAATTTGTTTATTTTCATGTCTCTCTGTCAGTATCAACGTCACCAACACAACGTTGTATGCTGGGGTAGCAACATACTAAATTCAAAAATACTTCTGAACTTTGTTTAAGCGGGGAAATTTGACCGCTTTGTAGAGCTCGTAGTTAAACGTGGTTTAGGATCTGAACTAGTATTGTACAACGTTAAGAACCAGGTTTATATTGAACCGAGGTTAAACTCGCATTGTACAATCGGCCCTAAGACCACCTGATCATATGAATTATGAATGACCTTATTACAACCTAAAGATAATATTTTGTCACATTGTATTTCAAGTTGTTTGCATGTTTTCAAGTTGGAATTATGACTGTCATATTAGAAATAAATATAGTCATTACTATCAATATGTTATTTAAATAAAATATACAATTCTGCCAATAATATGAAACTATTACATTTATCAAATAATTCAAGACAGCTGATTCACTCAAAAGCTTTGTTAGATTTTTTATCAATGTAATCATTATGTACTATAGACAGACTTGAATATTGTAAAAAATTTTTTTTATGATTATAAAGATAAATTTTTTGTTGTAATCTAAAACTGCTAATAACCTGAATATGGGCGGATTGGATAAAGTAAACAAACAATTTCATGAGTGATTTGCAAACGATTTTACAAATATCGCATCCCTTAGGACTGCCCACATATACGTTTTTCAAGTATGCACTAAACTATACTTTATACAAGACATACTAGTTATTTTGTGAAATCAGTCTATTATAACCAAAATTCAAATCAAGGTATGTAATTTTCATATTCTAATAGTGTGTATTAAAGTTAAAAAATTTGAACATCAGATCAGCTTCCGAATAAACAGAAGCATGAAAAATAGTTCTTTATGAAGTTTTTACAATAAAATTTGGTTTAACACTGCAGTTGTCGCACCTAATTTAACCATATTCCTATACTTTTTTCCATAAATCAAACATCAGCCGAATTTGACCATCCCTGTTAATATATTCCTAAAATGTTAATATCTAGAGCTCGGCACTCGGCAGTGCGATTCTAACAGTCAAATAGTATAGACGTGTTTAAAACAGCTCTCTTATCAACAAAGCATTTTTGTTAAGAATTTCTATTCAATCTGTGAACATTGGGCCCCTATCTATTAATCACAGAACGATAACACTTAAAAAGTGATTTAAAATCTCTTAGTGATAATAGTAATTGAGCTACAAACGCAACAAATGAAATACTTTCCGAATTCAGGGAATTTTCGTTCTCGGAAGAAGAAATGGAAATGAACAATGGACCGTGGAAAAAAATAAAAAAAAACGGCGTAGAAAACAATCTGATCGAACAAAAAGAGTCACACCACCCCTACCACAACGAGAAATACAAAACATAATAATGGGTTCACATTCTTCTGCAAATTCAACAAATCAATCTCAACCAAAAAACTACCCAAAAAACTCCATAAACAACAAATACAACTATTCATTGCAAATGAATTAAAAATATCAGCATATCAACTGATCAAGAATTATCAAGAATACAATTTGCAAATTTTTGGAATACAAGAAATCCAAACAGTCCTGGAACCAAAACGTTCGAGCTGTGATTTCTAATTGTAATGACAGAAAGTTTGGCGAAGAACCATTAAAAATTAATATTTGCATTCCATTCTCCTAGACAAGGGCTAAGAGAATGAATAAAAAAGCAAATACATTTGTACAGATCCTGGAAAATGTTTTCCAACCATTCCAATTATAATTAGAACAATTTATCCAGTTTCAGACTCGAGCATAACTTCTATAAATTGGAAGTTTTAAAGATAAAAAGCAAGTTTTTGATTATTTTTACATCATATTTTCTGTATACTTGGGCAATAATTTTCTTTCATATTGAATGTTTAGCAGTTAGTTATACAAATTAATTGAATACTCACTATTCTAATACGGTGTCCCATAGCTTTAGCTGGTAAATTTCTTGCAAATTTGGCTCTGACAGCACCCCGTGTACCATGTGGTCTAGTCACTTTTCCCCAAATAGCTCGAACTTTTGATTTAACAGATTTGGGTCTGCCAGGAACACAGGTCTTGTTTTTGGCTTTGTATACATAAACACATTTTTTCCCAACGTAAAACCAGCTTTCATCTTTGGAGGACGTACCTTCTACCGACAATAATGCTGTATTTTCGTGTTGGTTACGAAGGCCCCTTTTATAACCAGTGAAAATAGCTTTTGCGTATAAACGTCCATGTCTTTTTAAGGGACGCCTTCTAACTGACGGTTTGTCGCTTGTTACAGCACCTTCTTTGGGAGCTTTTTTCTCTGCTTTTGATTTTTTTACCGCTGGGTCTGCCATCCCTACAAATAAATATATCTGTCAACACAAATAAAATCGAAGTTCATCCCAATTAGGTTAACATATATCGACCATTTAATATTAGGATTGCATTCCTGACTTGTTGTATCAGCTAACTACACATATATTTTTAAGCTAGTACTAAAATATATAAACATTTTTAAAATTTTTCTTCAAACACTCACCGATGATCTCGCTCAAAACTTAAAAGAAATAAGTTCAATTCATCCTTGTAGATGGAGCTGTTAAATGACAGAACAAACTGACACACGGTGTGTTTGTTTTATGTAACATAACCATAAAAAAATGCGTTCACAGTAAGAGGCCAGCTTGTGATTTGTTAGATTGACTCACTTCAAAACAGTGTTCCATATAATTTAAGGTGTTTTGCCAGATATTTTATGATATCTTGGATCTTCTCATTAGGTGTTTACGGAAACTTGATCGGGTTGGAGATCTACAACGAACTTTTATAATTTTGCGTTCGTTTACTTGATCCGATGGAACTAACCTCTTTAAAACATACTAGAGCGGTAGGGTAATTTGAGTTATTGTGTGATTACTTTAAACAAATAGCAATTTCGTCCCGCTTTGGTACCCCACTTTGGTCTGTCAAATACATACCAAAGGGATTTTGGTTAACCAAATGGTAGGTCTACGTCACCGGTATGACGTAAAGTATCAATTACAGGCGAAATCGTTTGGTTCTCAATTGGTATAGCTGATTGATGAAATTTACATTTACGTTTTGTATTACGATCGGAAAAGTTGTTTATTGAGTTTTACTATATTGTCTTGGAGTTTTAAGTTAAATATATATAGTAAAACCCCAAAAAAGCTTCTTGCCATTCATAATAAAATCAACAGATTGGCAAAGAAGCTCAACAATATACTCAATACTTACGGATATGAATCTCAGTACTCAATTAGAAATTCAATAGAACTAATCAAAAAGTTGAAAGCAATCCACTTACAAGATAACTATAAACTCATATCGTTCGATGTAACTAACATGTTTACTAAAATTCCTCCTAAAGAATGTCTAATACTTGTAAGAAAATTACTAGAAGATAAAAATATTAATCCAGGAATAATATCAGATATACTTAATTTATTTGATGTATGCATTAATCAGAATTATTTCACTTTTGACAATAAGATATATATTCAAAATGAAGGTTTACCAATGGGAAGCCCTATATCACCTATTTTAGCAAACATTTTTATGGACAATTTAGAAAGAAAGATCTTTGAAAGTAATATTTCGAAAAATATTTTATTTTGGTATAGATATGTAGATGACATATTAGCTTGTTTTATGGGTAGTGAACGACAATTAGATGTATTTTTCAACCACATCAATAATTTACACCCGAAAATTAAATTCACATTAGAAATTGAAGAAAATAGCTCAATCAATTTTCTTGATTTAAAAATTCAAAGAGTTATTAATGTACTTGATTATTCAATTTACCGAAAACCAACACAAACTGATGTAACAATTCCATTCAATTCTAACCACCCTGTGTCACACAGACTAGCAGCATATAATTCAATGATACATAGAGCTTTTTCAGTTCCTATGAACAAATGTAATTTTGATAGTGAGATTAATACAATTAGACAAATAGCAACATCTAACGGTTATCCATTAGATATGATAAATAAGCTAATTAGTAAAAAAGAGGAAAAAGTGGCATTACAACTAATATATCCTAAACAAGCTGATGAAATTAAAACTTATAAAACCATCACATATGCAGGAAATATTTCTAATAATATTTCAAAGATAATATCTTCAGCAACGAATACAACAATTTCTTTTAAAACAGAAAGTAACGTTAGTACAAAATTGTTGAATGTAAAAACAAAAATACCACTATTGAAGAAGTCAGGTATATATAAACTCAAATGTCCAGAATGTAATGCTGTCTATTTGGGTCAGACCCTTAGGAATTTTGAAATACGATACAGTGAGCACTTACGAGCATACAGATTAAAACAACCAGATAAATCCCATTACGCAAAACATCTACTTGACACCAATCATTTATTGACACCTAACACAAAGCTGGAAGTGCTGCATATTTGTGAAAAGAAACAAGAACTGGTGTTTGAAACTCCTTTGACCTTACGCCTTCAGTGGACTGCAGCAGGCTGCCAAAGAAATTCCTTATAGTTTTTCTTTGATAGGGGCCTTCCTGTAGCTATAACAATCGAAGGACCACCGTGTTACCACGGAAAATAATAAATAAAACTACCAAAAAATGTTACTAACGATTTATGCTTTGCAAGCTCCAACAGTACATTAAAGAGAAAATTGTAAATTATGAATGTGACACACATATACGTCTGTACATAAGATGAAAATTTGCGCACATAATAATCCCGCACCAATTAATCGCTATTCAAAATAGATTATTATAAACAAAGTTAAGTGTAATCCACCTCGCATCCAACGGACCCCAGATTTGGCAACACCGCGAAAAAATTGTTGTCTGGCGGTAACCGGCAATTAAATCAATATCTTCAAATAAATATGACTATTAGTTATCTTACCAGATTTAGGCTTCATTATAATTCTAAACTAATCACTATTTATTTCTTTCAAAAACACTCTGAACCAGGAAACTACAAAGGAACCAAAATCGACGAGAGATGATTCGCATGGTGCCGCTGTGGTACTCGGACATGGAATGGCGATTTTCGGTAGTTCGCTACGCATATCGGGTCGAAGGTAGCCGAGGTAACGGCGATTCTACAATATTGGATTTGAATAGATCTAATAAATTTGGCGGGGTCGACGCACATGTTAAATGATTTTAACATACTGGGGGGGGGGAAGGTACTAGAAGAGAGAAACAACAAAGGGGAGAACAAACAAAAAAAGAAGAAGTAAACAAACCATATTCTACAAGTATAAAGTCCCTATAAAGAAACAACGGAGGTCTAGAATATTGCCCGTTGGTGTCCACACTAGCCATGGGTTATTGCCAGGAAGTACTCCGGACTCAGAAAGTAACTGTGTTAGGGGTGAACTAAGTTTCTAAAGGGAGCAGGGCTAATTTAACAATGGGGCGAGTGTATTCGCCATCACTAGTTTTTATTCTAGCAACTCGGAACTTACCGTCACGACCAGGGATAAGTTCTAAAATTCTAGCTACAGGCCAATTAAGGGGAGGTCTGTCCTCCGAAAGGACCAGAACTAAATCTCCCACAGATAGGTTTTTTTCAACCGTCTGCCACTTGGGACGGTGTTGCAATTGGTGCAAGTAATCAATTGACCAGCGCTTCCAGAATCTCTGTTGGATCTGGGTGCATTGAGTCCAAAAGGACAATCTATTAGGAGGAGTCTCACTGATGTCTTCTTCGGGAAAGGCCGTCAAGGAGCAACCAATTAGAAAATGACCCGGGGTCAATGGTAACAAATCATTAGGATCGTTGGATAGGGCGTACAACGGACGGCTATTTAAAATGGCCTCAATTTGAATGAGAATGGTGGCAGTCTCTTCGTAAGTGAAGATAGACGTGCCTAATAATCTAACCAAATGGGATTTGGCGCTCTTAACAGCGGCCTCCCATAGACCTCCCCAGTGGGGTGAGCGTGAAGGAATAAATTTCCAAGAAATTTCGGTTGAAGTAAGATAACTTGAGATTTTTTCAAGAGTGTCATTAGATCTGAGAAAATCTGCGAGATCTCTCAATTGATTTCGGGCACCAATAAAATTCGTGCCTCTGTCACTATAAATAACCTTGGGGTTACCTCTACGACCAATAAATCTTTTTAAACATGCTATAAAACCATCAGTCGTTAAGCTAGTGACCAATTCGATGTGTATGGCTTTAGTCACCATACACACAAAAATAGCTATATAGGCTTTGAGCAAAGGGGCCTTACGAAGTCTTGAGGATCGTAATGAGATAGGTCCAGCAAAGTCAACACCAACTTTGAAAAAAGCTCTAGTTGGTTGAACACGATCAGCTGGTAATGGGGACATGATTTGTGAAGAAAACTGAGCATGAAACCGATAGCAAGTAATGCATTTGGAGAGAATTTTCTTGATGGTACGTACTCCACCAAGAGGCCAATAAATTTGACGAAGGTTCGCTAAAACATTTTGTGGACCACTATGCCCAAGTCTACGGTGTTCACTTTCTACTAATCTAGTGACTATGATATCATTAGAAGGAAGTAACATTGGGAACTTCTTATCAAAGTTGAGTTCGGCATTCTGAAGTCTGCCACCTACACGTATAATTCTATTATTGTCTAGGAAAAGATTGAGCGGTAGGAGTGATTTGTTTACAAGGGGCTTGTTTTGAGATAGATTTTCTATTTCTCTAGAGAAATGCTCTTTCTGAGTTTGAAGTATAATAAAATCCAAGGAAACTCGAAGTTCCTCTACGGATAGAGGTCCAGTAACTTTGTCGCTGACTCTGCGACAATTGTTAATGAACCGAAATAGATAAGCAATGGATCCACGCAGTTTTTGGAATTGAGGAAACTCTGGGAACCATTCCTTTAAGGGATTAACCGGAGATTTGAGAGAAGCTAGATTTACCTTTTTAACTTCGGGCAATACATCAACAATAGAAAATGTATCTAATGAATTATAGTCTTCAATTTGACATAAAAATTCAGGACCATGTAGCCAGAAGGGCTGAACATCCTTGGAAAAAGTTCCTCGTGAAAGAATGTCAGCTGGGTTCAAATGAGATCTAATGTGTCTCCAGGTTGAACCTGCACTATTCTGTTGAATAGTGAGAACACGCCGAGCCACAAAAGGAGTGAATTTACTCGCCTTGTGTTTCACCCAAGAAAGGGAAACCAGGGAGTCAGACCATAAGTTTATGGATTGGAAAGAATAACATGAAGAGAAAATGTTTTTTATTCGGACAACTAAATTAGACAAAAGAACCATAGAATTGAGCTCTAGTTTAGGAATAGTCAATTTAGCCTTCAACGGACTAACTCTAGACTTAGATGCAACAAGTGAAGAAGAAATAGAGTGATCCGAATAAGAGGCTACTAAATATATACAACAACCATAAGCTACTTGGCTGGCATCACAAAAACCATGCAAAGAGACATGAATTAACTTTTTATTTTGCGTTAGAAGTCGAGGGATTGCGAGCTGAGGTAAATCGGAAAGTTTTTTGACAAACATGTTCCATTGCTTAAGAATATTGACGTCTTTTATAGGAGTATCCCAGTCTAGCTGAAGTTGCCAGAGAGATTGCATTATAAGTTTCCCAAGTACGATTAGAGGGTTTACTATACCCAAAGGGTCAAAAGTACTAGCGATAATGGACAAAACGCTTCGTTTTGTCAAACAAGGCAGGTCAGGCAGGGCTGAACCACTAATTTGGAGTAAATCAAGGGAAGAATTCCATTTTATGCCAAGAATCTTACAAGGAGAATTTTCCAAATTTAAATCCAATTCTAAGTTAGGATCAAGAGAGAGAGACTGGAGGAATTTTAACGAGTTTGAATGCCACTTGTGCAGTTTAAACCCATGTTTACTAAGTACTGTGCTTAATTGAAAATAAAGAGTTTCTAATTCGTCATGATTGTTGACTCCACTAAGAATGTCATCCATGTAGGTTTGCGAAAGCAGGGCTTTCTGAGCTAGAGGAAAAGATGTATTATTTAAAGCGATGTCTTTGAGGACTCTAGTCGCTAGGTATGGGGCACAGTTTTGGCCGAAACTAAGCCGAGAAAGTTCTATGCATTGATATGCATCTGCAGGACTGTCACGCCAAAGCACATTTTGCAAGTGACGATGAGCAGGGTTTATCTCAATCATCCGGTACATCATTTGGATGTCCGCACATAAAACATAGCGAAAGGATCTAAAGCGACAAAGTATGTCGAATAAATTGTCTTGGACTTGATACCCTTTATAAGTAAGATCGTTGAGAGAGACCCCAGTGTCAGATCGACACGAGTAGTCGAAAACTATTCTACATTTAGAGGAAACAGATGAAGAGCGTATAACTGCTCTATGAGGAACAAAGTATTTAATCTCATTAGTGAGATTACAAAACAACGAAAGCGGTACCACTCTAGCATGGTCTAAATAAATATAATCAGTCAAGACTTGCTTGTATGTTTCAAAAAAATCGGCATTTTTTTCGAACTTTTTCTCCAAGTGATTGAAACGACGCTTGGCTATCGAAAGTGAATGACCTAATTTTTTACTAGGATCTACTATCAAAGGCATGTCTACTTGATACCTTCCAGACGGTAAAATTTTGGTAGTTTGAAGAAAAATATTTTCTACTAGTTCATCTTCAAAGGAATGACCCTCTGAATCAGGAATGTCCTCGATTTTCCAAAACTTCTCAATTAATTCGTCAATACTCGGAGCATCAACTAAATTTTCACTTTCTACTGTTAAAAAGGAAAGAGCAAAATTAGTTTTATTGCATTTGTCTACGCGCATTTCTGGAACAGGGCCAGCTACTACATAACCTAGATGAGTGTTCATAAGCGTGGGCATGTTATCCCCCATCCTGAAGATTTCATCTTTTAGAAGACAGAAGTACACATCCGCCCCTACCAATATTTGAATTTCCCCAGGTTCAAAAAACAAAGGGTCAGCTAAATCCAATTTAACATGATCTGGTAAACAAATTTTATCGGGCGGTATAACAAATTGAGGTAATTTATTGGTAATTTGATCAATGACAGAGCAAGTTATATTAAAAACCTTGAAGGGTTCCACCAAAGAGCTAAAAACAACATCTATGACATTATTACTATGGGTACATCTATTATTACCAAGACCAGAAATATTTACCACGTGAGATCTATAAGGAGTACCTAAAGAATCAGCAAGGGATCTTTTGATTATACTCATTTGACTTGCAGAGTCGAGAAGCAAACGAACTGTTATAGTTTTCCCATTTTTACAATGTACATTTACCATAGCAGTGGGTAACAACACAATCTTATCAAACAAACTAGTTGCTGCCAGCGAAGATTGCTGGACACTGGAAGAGGAGACAACATGATCTACTTCCGAATTGTTCCTTACAATGGAATTGCATTGAGAAGAATCTCTGTTTACAACATTTGCAACTCTATTCATGTTGGAGCTCGGTCCAGGATCCGGAGAACTTCCAGAGTTACGAGCGGGAGGAGCACTTCTATTTGAAGAACTGCTACTATTAGCAGAACGAGAATTAGAATTAAATTCAAAATGAAGGAGAGAGTGATGAGACTTACTGCAACTCAAGCAACGATGAAGAGATTTGCAGCTAGCAATTAAATGCTGAGAACTTAAACAGTTTAAACATAATTTGTTTGTTTTTGCAACTTTATGCCTGTCAACGGGTGAAAGAGCTAAGAATTTACTACAGCGATATAATAAATGTGAGGTGTCTGAACAGAGTACACAACCAGACCTATTGGATTGAGATGAAGAAGATTGGATATGGGGTTTATCACCAAAACTAGTATGCAAAGTGACACGAGGTTTACTATCCTGTGGTTTGGATTCCTTTTTATGTCCAGAGTCAAATAAATTTAAGTTTTCTAACACACTATAGCGTCTTTTAATAAACTCAAAAAATTCATGAGTATTTACTAATTCCATTGGTTTTCTTTCGTTTTCAAATTCTCGTCTAGTAATGAAATCTAATTTTTGTTCTAAAAGAAAGACCACCAGAGTCTCGAACATAAGTTCTGATTCTAAATTCAGATTTCTTATTTGTTCTAGTGTCTTTTTGGATGCGACGTAGAAATCTCTTAAACTTGCCGCATTACTCTTAACTATAGGTTTTTGATCCAACAATGATGAGAATAGAGAATTTAACAATTTAGATTTATCCTCATAAGTGTTTTTTAAAATGTCCAAAGCTACCTCTAGATTCCGGTTAGTTACACTTAAACTATCTATTAATTCGAGTGGCTGGCCACGAAGCAAGCTTTTTAGATAATAAAATTTTTCGCTATCACACTGAAGTTTAGGATTTTTCAAAACTAAAGCTGAAAACAAATCAAGAAAGGACGTCCATTCTGACGCCTGACCTGTAAACGGTTTAATATTTATTTTGGGTAAAACTACATTACAATTATCACTAGAGCGAGATGTATTTTTATTAGCTTTGTCGAATAAAGAACTAAATTTTGCTATGCATAACTCGAATCTATCAGATATGAGATCCTCTGGTCCGCTGTCAGACAAAGTTTCATCCGAGGTTAAAGCTATACCTAAAATTTCAGACTGAATTTCTTGATAGTTACTATAATGTCCTATTAAACTATCTAGTTTAATTTTAAGAAGGTAAGATTCTTCTTCACCAGTAATATTAGCTAAGAATCTTTCAAACCGTGTAAGTTGGGCCTTAGCACCGGCTCGTTTATTTTTTAAATGTGATAATTGCGAAGTCATCTTTGACAAGAGTAATTAACCGGAAACTAATTATTAACACAGTAAAAACGTCAATAATCGTATACAGTACTAAAATTGTAATTACCATAAAATAAATACGACAATATACAAGAGTAATATAAGCAATGAACAAATAAATTATTCCCAAATTTTAAACGAGAACTATTAAATTTAAAGAAAAAACCATACTTTAATAACTCAGTGCTATTAGTAATTGCGAATTCCTGAGTTTCTTAAAAAAAATCAAATTTAAGGCGCTCTATTCTAGATAAAAATTAAACAGTATTTTGAATACTAAACTGAAAAATTTCTTCTTAGAATGGCAAGTCAGTTTGTGTTCCAACAACATTCATAATAGAAAAACGTTATAAAAACAAAGTCTAAAATTTCATACACAACAGAAAAAGAAAAAACATAAAGGCGCCGACATCTTATGTTCTCAAAGCTCCTTCTTTAATTTTTTCTGCTGAGCGAGGCTTCATGCAGCTGCATGTTGAAATACATATTTGCTTGTAAATTTAAAGTCCCACGTAGCACGGTGTTGCCAAACCAAGTCGTATTTCCCGATCCCTGCGGACGGCACTTCGCGCACATAAATTTTATTCTAATCACGGAAATGTAAAAATTGTTTTTCCACTAAATTTCTGCTTTTGCTTTAACGAATTTAGTCTATATTGTCTATTAGCATTTACCTAAAGCGAGTCTATAATGTTCAAAAGATCCGGCTCGAAGGACCACAAAAAACTATGTTTGAAACTCCTTTGACCTTACGCCTTCAGTGGACTGCAGCAGGCTGCCAAAGAAATTCCTTATAGTTTTTCTTTGATAGGGGCCTTCCTGTAGCTATAACAATCGAAGGACCACCGTGTTACCACGGAAAATAATAAATAAAACTACCAAAAAATGTTACTAACGATTTATGCTTTGCAAGCTCCAACAGTACATTAAAGAGAAAATTGTAAATTATGAATGTGACACACATATACGTCTGTACATAAGATGAAAATTTGCGCACATAATAATCCCGCACCAATTAATCGCTATTCAAAATAGATTATTATAAACAAAGTTAAGTGTAATCCACCTCGCATCCAACGGACCCCAGATTTGGCAACACCGCGAAAAAATTGTTGTCTGGCGGTAACCGGCAATTAAATCAATATCTTCAAATAAATATGACTATTAGTTATCTTACCAGATTTAGGCTTCATTATAATTCTAAACTAATCACTATTTATTTCTTTCAAAAACACTCTGAACCAGGAAACTACAAAGGAACCAAAATCGACGAGAGATGATTCGCATGGTGCCGCTGTGGTACTCGGACATGGAATGGCGATTTTCGGTAGTTCGCTACGCATATCGGGTCGAAGGTAGCCGAGGTAACGGCGATTCTACAATATTGGATTTGAATAGATCTAATAAATTTGGCGGGGTCGACGCACATGTTAAATGATTTTAACAACTGGATTTCCTTGAAGAACTGGAAATTAGAAGACATTTAAGAAACCCACAATATGAAGTTGTCAATGAACAGTTAAATCTAGGGAATTCTCCACTAATAAACTGTCTTCTTAAGTGATAATTGTAAAGATCAGCAGATATAGTTTTCCTGGTTTTCTATATCATTGCACAGTTATACTGATCTTAATTGGAAAAATGATATCCAGGATATCACCATAGGGCTAATAATATCTAAGCTTCAATATTTGTAATATCACATCTTCTTCTTTTTTCTATAAACATATATTAAGCCAATCACAAGTTAGGTTACTTCTTGGTCAAGCCAATTATAACTACTAAACATCAGGTAGGCATAAAATGAAATGTAACTTCTGTCATTCTGACGATGATATTGATTTATCGAAACAATTGTCAATTTTTTAGAATTTTCAATAGCTTGTATTATATTGTGGAATTAACTAGAGACCTTGAGTTTCATTTAAAAACACTCAACAGATTCCATTATTACTAGACAAAAAAAAAGAGAAAAACAGACAAAACTTAAAGAATTTTAGAATATTGGCCAAAAATTCAATTCGTTTCAACGACTTTGTTTGTTTATAAATAAAAAGCAAGACAGAAACTACTTTGGACAAGGATAGAAAGCTACCGTGCTGCAGATCACAGTATGTGATTTGACAGACCGAAAAGGGTACCAAAGTAAGCTTGACGTCATTTTTCGAAACGAAATCGATTGGTATGTATTAAACAGACCAAAGTGGGGTACCAAAGCGGGACGAAATCGCTAATAGTTATGATATGTATTTATTCATGGCTAAATGGGATCCGCAACACAGATCACCTATTGTTTTGTGATGTCAGTACATTATAGTTCCTCAATAACAAGACAGCATAAATAGGCCAATGACAGTCAATCATATATACAATTTTGCTTGTGTACATTGTCCTCAGATTAACAAATAAAACTGATATGTTTGTTCTGATTTTTTCTTGCCCCAAACATCGAGTCACATTCTAAGCTCACTTACCACAATCTAAGCTCACTTGCGGACACTTCCACTGCTTTGCCATATTTACAAAGTCTCTTTAGTTGCAGGAAAAATGAAATTAGATAGTTTAATTGAATATTTGGTAAAAAGTTATGCAAATAAAGAAAAAGTCATACTAATTTATGCATTCGAGTCACAGCTTTTAAAAGTAATTAATAATACTTGAATTTTATTTAATAAAGGCATATTCTTTTATAAATTTTAAATATAACCTATTTATTAGTTTTGTCCTTGCTTAATTACCATAAAGAGAGATGCAAATATCGTCAGAGTGTGCTCAATGATAATTTCGAATAGTCTGTAGTATAATAGTAGATAGTGGCTGCATTCAGAGAACATTCAGCCATAAAGCGCTGCAGCGCAGTTATTCTGTAGGTTACTGAATGGTCACGTTAGAAAATGACAGGAATTTTCGCACTTTATTGCCATAACCTTCAATACTACATTTGATTACCACAGATCACCTTTGTTTACTGAGTGGAAAATGATAAATTTGCTTGAAATATTAGAGGATGAAGACAAAGACATTGTATTCTACAATGTTAATAACCTTAACCACATTATCGCTTATGTGGTTGAAGATTTGGAAGCACCCCTAGAAGATGCTGGGGCTGCGGTATTATCTAGAAGAGATCCTGGTCGGATCAGTATTATGTAGAACACACCATCGCATTATATACTATTGAAGAATTTAGAATGCATTTTTCAATTTATTTTTTCAACTCCGCTTTAATTTACAGTATTGAACTTCCAGAGTTAAAGCGTAAAAAATATATGCTTGACCGCTGCATAAAGCGCTGCAGCAAACCACAAATCACCTACTCTACAGCAAACTACGCCGAATATCGTACGTTCAGTCAACTGCTTCAAGAAAGTGCTGCAGCGCTGCTGTTCCCTGAATGCAACCAATGTCAAACGTGGGTTTGTTTATAGGAGCTATGGAGGGTAGAAAGTAAGGAAGACCAACTCATTGTATGAAAAAGTGTCCGCTGACAGGGAGAAAATTAAGGTGGCGCCATAGTAGCAAGTGGAAAGATTTTAAAAACAGCGCCATAAATTATTAGAGTAGGATACTAAATTAAAAGGGAAAGAAAAACTTCCGCTTTGTTACCGCGCATTTTTAAATAGATTTCAGAAAATCTAATATCTGTACATAGTGATTCGAAAATATTTTGAATTTACAACAACAAATTCGTAATCATAATAATAAAAAATGTATCTACTAAAGTTTATAAAAATTGAATCACTATCCACGTTAGTTCAGCAGTTTTATAGGTTCTATTTACTAATCAACACTTGATTACGTAAATAGTCGACGTTTTATAAACTGCAATAAGCTCAACTACACTATATAGTCATCAGAGACATTAAATATTCAAACTCAGCGCACTTCACTCCGTTGACAACTGCTAATTTAATGTCCTTTCCACTCGCTACGCTAGCGTTATTGTGGTCGGTTATTGAACTGTAATTTGCTGCTTACAGCTGGACACTTTTTCAACTTGTCCCCTATACAAGACGGTCCTCCTTACTTCTACTCTCCATAATACGAGCGACATAACGACCAAATGTTCTCTTATCTATGATTACTACTAGAGAGTAAACATTTAGTTCTTTCGTTTTGATGTGTTATTCAAGACTTGTAGTGAGAAAATAAACTTGTAAGTCAATTCATTTTATGTTTTTGGATTATCGTGGTTCGTTAGTGCTAAGTTTGTCAGAAAAACAGCCGAAATTACCATTGCCATGTATCTACAATATCATTTCTACTTTTTGTAATTCATTCATATTTCATTACTAGCGTTTAGGATTGTTGGCCGCAAAAATAAACGTGTTTATGAATAATAGCCCTCTCTAATATATATATTAATACTCTAAGGCATTATCCGTCCTAGTGAGAGGTATACATACTATACATTTATATCGTACTCAAAAACAAGTTCCCAGTAACTTCACGCAGGTGATCGTGTATTATCCCGAATTCTATGAATCTGGGATGAATTTGAATGTTTTTATAGAAACGAAGATTCAATATAACCTACAATACTGCACGTGTGTTGTATGAAGGTGAACTGTGAACTGTAGTTGAAGAGAAATCTAAATGTTATTTATAAAAAAATTACCAATTTCTAACCTATTATTTATCGATATTACCTTTCTGTGGTAGTAAAAGTAATTTGGGTAAGTTGAACGAGTCCTTGGAATACGAAATTCAGTTAATAAGTTGAAGAACTATAAAAGTGTAGCATTATTTACATTTTCACTGAATCTCATATATTTAAATATTTTTAGTACTACAATTCTGGCTCATTTCTTATCAATTATATAAGATTTTAAAATTCCGAAATTTTCATAATGCAAAATTATTTTTGTTTGCAGACCTAAACTTCCTTCAAACCAATGTAGTTCTGGCAGTTATAGCTGTGTGTAAGGTTGATCAATTGCCCTAAGGAAAGACGGAATCTAGGATATAACTCCAATATAATAAATCATTGAATATATTTTCAAAAAGATGGTTAAAGTGAAAAAAGCTGTGGACCAGTCCAAAAGTATTTTAAAACTTGGAAAAAAGTCAAAAAGTATTGTTCATTCAAATAAATCTTCAAAGGCACTTAAAAAGGCAATCACTAGTGTGTTACCAACTGCTTCAAAATTAAAAAGCAAAAATAGTAAGAAGAGCTTGAACACTTTTAATGTAACAGTTACTGATGAATTTCCATCACATAAACAAAAATCTAAGCTAAAGAAATCGCAGTCAAAAACGAAATTAAAGAATGCAAAAAATGACCATAACGTTAAAGATTTCAAAGATAAGTATAACATAAACATTGACGATATTGAAAGTGCCGTACAAACTGTGATTAAACTACATTTGCAAAACCCTAAAATCAAAAACCAATTATTTGGTAATGAACGTTTTTCTATAAAGTTATCTATAAATTGTCTTAGAATACCTAGCGGCCACCCAGCTATATTAAGGATACCCTTAAAGAATACTTTAATTACCCCAGAAGATGAAATATGTCTTATTGTATCAGAAGTAAAAGGTATTGGTAACAAAGAACATGAAAAACACATTGAACATTACGAAGATTTGCTTTCAAGGAAAGGTGTTACCAATATCAATAAAATCATGACTGTACACGAATTCAAAACAGAATATGAAACGTTCGAACAGAAATCAAGACTAGTAGACTTGTACGACGCATTTTTAGTCTGTGGAAAAGTTAGTGGTAAAGTCGTAGGTAGATGTGGGAAAAAGTTCTACAAAAAAAGGAAAGTACCTACTGCAGTTAAATTGCAGAGTACCAACTTGAAAGATCATATAGATAAACAATTATCGAAGTCGTTCTGCCATTTGCATTTGAAAGGAGATTGCTATAATGTTCAAGTTGGGCATAGTAAAATGGAAGTTCAACAAATTGTGGAAAATGTCATCTCAGTTGTAGAATATTTAGCTGAAAAGTTCCCAGGTGGTTTTGAAAATATAAAAGGTTTACACATATCTGCAGAGAGATCTACTTCTATTCCCATCTACATGTCTATAAGTAAGTTAAATTTATATACATTTTTTTTATTTCAAGGATGAATACCATATCAAATCCCACAGTACATGTAATTGATATCTTAAATGATCTTTTATGGAAAATGTTACTAATATATTTTCTAGTGCATATAAGTAATTATACATGCAATATAATTAATATTGTATATCTAATTAATTTTTGAATGTGTACGTTAAATTTTATCAATTCTATTGTAAACAATGTTCTCAAAATAATAAAATACAGCAATGTTTTTGGATCTACCGATTGCAAAATTGCCAGCTTGACATGGTACGCAGTGTTGCAGTACCATACCCCATGAGATAATTTACTAACACTACCTTTGCTCTTCAAAAACTGACTAACAGAAAATTAATTTTAATAATATAATACAAATACTGTAACGACAGATGTTTTCTACAAAGTAAACAGTTTCAAATAATAATTTTTTATTTGAGTTCAGTTAAACATATATATATTATTTTATTTTAAATATTATTTCCGGCAATAAAGAACAGCAAGAAGCCAGGGGAAAGCGAAATTACGGCAAAAATACTGAAATACGAGGAATTGTATTATTAAATACCTGTTATAAATTGCTAAAGAAAATAATACAGAACAGAATAGTATGCCAAAAAATATCAACCTTGCTTTAGAACTAATTGATCAGTTACGGACCAGATTTTCTCCCTCAAAGAATTACAAACCATTTGCTATGAATATAACATAATTCTTTGTGCATTGTTCGTAGACTTAGAACAGGCATATATGACAGAATAAATAGGACCATCGTGTATGAAGCACTAAGCAATCTAAGAATTCCGACAAAAATAACAAGACTAGTAAAGATGACTTTAAATTAAATAAAAAACGAACTGCTGTGGAAAGGATATAAGTAAGAAGAATTCAGAGTCAACAGAGGATTTGCTCTCCACTATATTATTTAATCTAGTTCTGGAATTTGTGATCCAAAACTCCTAATTAAATAATGATGGGACAATCGATAATAACGAATTCAAATGTCTAGCTTTTGCAGATGATATAATTCTGTTAGCAAAATTCAAAAATCAATTGAAAAAACTACAAGAAAAGCAAAAAGGGGCAAAAATGTTGGGACTGGAGCTAAATCAATAGAAGATAAAATATATGGTAATTAGAAATACTCGGAAGGAGGCAGAGGATAATCTCTCCTTTATGTTAAGAGAAACAATATGAGTTCAAGAGGGTTTCCAATATTGAATATCTAGCAATAGTAACAGAAGAAAAGGGAGTAGAAGAATTAGAACTGAAAACCAAAATAGCTAAAGGAACACAAACGTTTAGAAGCATAAGAGCACTAATGTCAAGGAAAACTAAAAGAGAATATATAAATCGGTAATAAGACCCACTGCAACATATGCATGAGAGATATTGGTATTAAAGGAGGCAGATTAAGACATGTTTGACAGATGGGAAAGAAAGTTACTAAAAGGAATCTACGGAAGGGAGCTGGAGAAGAAGAACTAATAATGATTTGGAGGAATTTTACAAAGAACCTAGAATAAGTATATTTATTAGAGGGCAGAGATTTGGCTGGGGCATGATGAGAGATCACATACAGATTGCATGCCAAAAATAGTGTTATAGAGAAGACCTATAGGCAAAAATAGAAAGGGGTGACCAAGGAAGAGATAGTATGACTATTATGCAAGATCTAAAAATAATAACATTCACAATTGGAAAGAAAAAGCTGTAGATAGGAAATAATGGAAAAACATAGAGTGGGCAGGTGTTTTTCTTTGACTTGGTGAGTTTTCTATTATTAATTCAGATAATGTATTATTGAATTTTTTAATATAATTTGGAAAGACAACTCGTCTTTCACTTATAAATTCCTCCATTTTCTTGTTTACATTGTGTATATTACATTGTGATATGTTGGGTAATTTGGCATCATGAATGTGAGGAGCAAGCTGCAAATCAAAATCAAACCTTAAAGCAAGATGATTGTGCTTCCCAGATCAGTGGTTACAAGTACGTTCGTGATATTTTTAATATTTTTAGAGTATAATATTATATCAGGAGTGGTGCTCGGGTTGCCTGTCATGATATATGTAGGAGGTGTATCTATTTTATAGAAATTTGAATTTTGAAGGAAATCATTGATCTACTTCATACGACGAGGTCTTGACTTAACGTTAAAATAACCACTGATTATTGAGTAGTCCTACCTCTACAAATTTCAAACGATTACTGTTTTAAATGTATTTTTGTTTGATTTTGGATGTTTCTTTATGTTTTAAGAACGATCTCATAAATAACTTGTGTGATTCGAAGAACTCAAAAGTGAATTTGTTTTTTGTAGAATGCATCTGGTCTATAGTAACTTGCGGTTTTGTGTTCAAATCAAAGAAATAAGGAAACTTTGAGAACTGCAATGTTATTATTATAAAAAATATGCAATTATTGAAGCGGTTACAGTGATCTACATTTATATTAAAACAATACTCATATCCAGTAACTACTCATATATTATCTTTAGGTACCTTGTTGTTAATGTAGCAATATCTCTAAAATTTACTACACTACTTGAAGTATCTCTACAGTGTCTTTTTAGGCTTATTTCAGAATGAAATAGGACTATTGTAGAGAGTAAATTTATATATATGTATATATATATGTATATATATATATATATATATATATATATAATAAAGTAGAAGGGTAGTCACGGCTGAATAGTTGAAAAACATAAACCTTGTTTTTTAGTTTAACAAAATTGTATTTTAGCCTTGAAAAAGATAATAATAAAATTATCGAAAGCTTGGTATAGTGAAAATCGAATTTTCTTAACCACCCATACATTTTGGCTGTACCCCATAATATTTAAAAGTTATATATATATATATATATATATATATATATATATATAATTTTAAGTTAATTATTTGCCAACTTAATAATCAGGATTATTTTTATTGGGTTTGTGGCAATGATACCAAGTGTACTCTTTCAAATATTTATATTACAAGCTTTCAAATACAATCGTATTCATTTTCAAGTACTAAAAATTATAAAATATGGTCAAAAATTAAAATAAAGGGTATGTAAATATACTTACATTATTTAGCGAGATTGTAGGTAAAGTTGTAAAATATATGTATAATAAATTATTTCAAATATTATCCAAAAATTTAATTGATATTTAATGACATTTAATAATCTGTGTTAAACATAGACAAAGTAAATCGAACAATACAAAACATAATATACATAAAAGTACAAATTTAAATTTAAAAATTAAAAAAAAAGGTACTAACTTAAAGGTGGGACTTCGTGCCCTCTTGCTCATAGAAGAGAACGTACGATTCCCCACTGACTAAAGATTTCAATGATATTGATGACACCCTTGAATCATTATATTCGTGCCACTGTCCCGTGTAGGGATGTCGGCATTAAGCCGTGTAGTGACCACTGTAAGTGCTTCCGCTGTGATTTGATATAGCGTAGAGGTTGTACCTTCAGGGTGCCATATTATCAGCCCCGTTATGGCTCATATCAAGTCCTTCTATTGGAAAATCTATTGTAACATTAAGTTTTCCCCTAAATCTTTCAGTCGACGAAAAGCGCTTCAGGTGAATAACCAGGATTTTCGGAAATTTATGAATGGAGAATGATTTAGTGCATAGTCTTTGTTCCTTACATTTCGAACATGTCGGTTTCTCATCACCGTCGAGCGATACTTCTCTCGTAAACGAATCCAAACATTGTGAAAGACGTAATTGACCTGTTCTTTGGGGTATGGGAAGGGATAAATCCCAAAAGGGATCAAAGGTAACAGAACAGTGACCACAATATGTACACTTGATTGTAGATTTTAATTGACCGACGAAGTTAACTACGATCTTGGAGTTGTCCATTTGCAAATGTCTTAACCAAGATTCTTGTGCTTTTTCATTGTCACTGAGTTTTTCATCAATTTCTATTAATATTGGTTTAAGTTTTTCATGTACCTTGTTGACATCTTCGTGAAGTCCTTCTAATAGGTAACGAAGGAATTCCTGTGCATCTTGTTGAGCATATCCCATGAACCTTGGAGCGAATTGCTGAATCTGACTTTTTAATGATACGGTGTTAACCACCCTGTCCGAACCGTCTTCAGACCAAAGCTCTTTAATAACTTCAGCAAATGCTTTAATTAGTATTCCCTTCATGCTGGATATGTTTTTGTTAATATCTCTCATGTATGTATCTTTACTTAAATATTCTAATAGCCACCTTGTGTTCGATAGGCATTGGATAACGCTATTCATGAAACATGTGTTATCGATATTTTTGAGGCCAAAAATTATTATAAAACTTCAAAAAACAATATATGTATTAAATAATGTTGCAAAGTCAATATGAATTTTGTCGATTTGTATTACTTTGATGTTAAAAATAATTTTATTATAGGTCTCTTATATGATTTGTACATAAATTTTTAATTGTTGTTTTTCAAATTCTAATAAATATGCGTATATTACACTAAGATTATTCAGGTCTGTTTTTTTATTAATACAATCAACATCTTGATTGATGTATGCTGTTTCTAAAAACAGACTTTTTTATAATTCCTTTCTGTAGTTAACACCTTAGCGGATTGATAGTTCATGCTATGGCCTTCAAGAAGCAATAATAAATCTGAAATCATGGTCCAAAATTAAACTTAAACTTGCGAAAGAGTACAATAGAAGATGCTTTCTTTTACAATGCTGAAAGAAGAATATTATCCAAAATTTTTTGGAAAATAATATCAAATATGTAGAGAAAGTACTTATCCGACAGGAACAGGAAACAAGTAATAGTTATTTCGTCTATAATAGATTAGTCAATAAGCTTTTAAATAACGAGATTATTTGTAATCAAAAAACAATATATAGACTTGAAAATAACATTACAAAATTTAAAAGTCAAATAATTGATCCAACTAATGAATTTATTTTTGATAATTTTTCTGGTAGACAACAAATTATATTTTAGAATTAAAAATAAACAACAAAAAAACTTGATAATTTTTGGATAAAAAATATTTCTAATATAGATATACCTAAAGATATTCTACAATTTTTATCACTAGGCCCAAAGTTCAGTATTGAACCTATAATTACAAAGGATATTTCAATTAAACTATGTTAGCCAATATTGATTATATATCGTCTTTTATACAAAACGAACAAGAAAGAAATATTGTCATTGCTAAAACAACAAATGTTCTAACTAATCATATTCATTAACCTAAACAATCTTCTGTATTTAGAGAATTATTATATAAAACCAAAAAATTTTTAAAGGAAAATCCAAATTTAATAGTCATACCATCTGATAAAGGTAATGTTACAGTTGTAATGGAAAAACAACAATATTTCGAATTATCTAAAGAACTAATAGATAATAATACATTATATAAGAAAATCAAAAATTATCATACCTATAAAATAACTAATGATTGTAATAAATTAGTAAAGAAATTATTCAATAAAAAATATATTGACAAAAATACTAAAGATAAATTAACTAGCTATAACGGTATTTCTGCAAAATTTTACTGTTTACCTAAAGTACACAAACCAATATCTGCTAGACCAATTATAGCATCAATAAACACCCCAATTGAACCTCTTACTCTTTGGTTAACTGAAATATTAACAAAATCTTATGATTATGAAAATGAATATAACATTAAAGACTCCTTTGAAATTAGCAAAAAATTCAATGATATAATATTACCACCTAATTATGTTCTTCTAAGTTTAGATGTAGTATCCCTTTTTAGTAATGTACACTTAAATATATGTTTAACAGCCCTTCAACAAAAATGGAGTGATATAAGTAAAAATTGCAAAATTAGTAAAGAAACTCTTTTAGAATTAATAATATTTATTTTCAATAATACATATTTTTCGTATAATAATATGAACTACCAACAAATTTTTGGAACAACTATGGGCTCTTCAATATCTCCTATATTAGCGAATTATGTAATGGATTAAATTTTAGACTTTGTTATATCTGATTTACCATTTAAATTGTATTTCATCAAAAAATATGTGGATGATATAATTTTATCTCTTCCATTTGAAGAAATTGATAATATTCTTTTTTATTTCAATAGCTTTGATCCTCATATACAATTTACTATAGAAAAAGAAAACAGAACAATCCTTACCTTTTCTTGATACTAAATTCATTAGAAATAATGAAAATAAAATTTTAATTGACTGGTATAAAAAACCAATAAGTTCAGGTAAATACATTAATTATCATTCTTATCATCCACGTAATACAAAGATCAACCTAATCCGTCAAATGAAAAATAGAGTCTTAGAAATTTCAAATCCAATATTTCATCAAAAAAATATAAAATTATTGTACAACCTTTTTTATGAAAACTCTTATCCTCCATATCTCTTAAAACGAATTTTGTATAATACTTCTGAAAGAATGGCGGACATTTCTAATAACATCACATCAAACTTGAATTATATTGACGCTGGAACTGACTATAATCATATGCCAATTTATGTGTCTCTACCATATATTAAATCAGTTACACCAAAAATTTCTGCAATATTCAAAAATCATAATATAAAAGTTGCTAATAAGCAACATCTTACTATTAGGTCAATCTTCAGTAAAATAAAAGATAAAACACCTATACCAATAAACTGGCTAATATAGTTTATGAAATTCCTTGTGATACTTGTAATAAAAAGTACTATGGTCAATCTAAGAGGTCACTTTCCAACCGAATTACCTCTCACAGGAGTGACGGCAAGTTGTATCCTGACAGATGTGCACTTGCTGAACATGTGTTTTATGAAGGCCATAGCATGAACTATCAATCCGCTAAGGTGTTAACTGCAGAAAGGAATTATAAAATACGTCTGTTTTTATAAACAGCATACATCAATCAAGATGTTGATTGTATAAATAAAAAAACAGACCTGAATAATCTTAGTGTAATATATGCATATTTATTAGAATTTGAAAAACAACATTTAAAAATTTAAGTACAAACCATATAAGAAACCTATAATAAAATTATTTTTAACATCAAAGTAATACAAATCGACAAAATTCATATTGACTTTGCAACATTATTTAATACATATATTGTTTTTTGAAGTTTTATAATAATTTTTGGATAATATTTGAAATGATTTATTATACATATATTTTACAACTTTACCTACAATCTCGCTAAATAATGTAAGTATTTTTATATACCCTTTATTTTAATTTTTGACCATATTTTATAATTTTTAGTACTTGAAAATGAATACGATTGTATTTGAAAGCTTGTAAAATAAATATTTGTTGAAAGAGTACACTTGGTATCATTACCACATATATATATATATATATATATATATATATATATATATATATATATATATATATATATATATATATATATATATATATCTTACTATCATTTCTGCATCCTTTCAAAACTCATACATTTTAGCGTCCACGAGAAAGAAGCCAAATAGAGAACTGGAAGTACGAATATATTGTTGCTCACGTCACCCCGATCCCGGCAATGGTCTCAATTTTCAATTATCTTTTAAATAACTATATACGTTATTTTTACATTTTACTATCATTTTTACGACCTTTTAAATGTGAGTTAATGTTGCGCCCCTTGTATAGTTTACTTTCAAACTGCTGTTAATTTTTCTATCAATGTGACGTCCTGCAGTGTTGTCATATTTACTGTATAACTGACAAGGACAGAATAACGGTGAACCTTGTCGAAAAAGTGAGATGTAAATAACATCATACTTTCTACAGATAATGATTCTTTTTTGGATACCTACTTTCTCAGGTATCTCGTTCCAAAAATTTCTATTACTTCATTAATATATTTAAGTTTTATTCACTGGCTATTTTAATATGTTATGCATTTTTTGTTTTACTTTTTTATTGACTTAAAAAGTTAGCTATTACAAGAAATTTCACTTGAAAACGCGAAGTATGTCTATATGTATGATATTATGTTCTTTTCAGGAAATGATGTAGCTTTCGAATCGCTCATGAAAACAGTGAGTGCTTTTATTAATCGTTACTCATAGCATAATGTCGTGTCTAATGATAATTTTTTCTGAGGTATCTTTTTCTTTATGGGGAGGCGTTTATAATAGTAAATAAATCCCATCTTCAACGTCGATTTATTAGTTATTATTAAACATCTTTTTGGTTGTGCTGAAAATCCATATAGCGTTCTTACAAGGAAGATGCAGAACGTGTTATAAAAGTCGAATACGATATGTGTAACGGTTTCGTCGAAATCATTCAGCCGGAAGAACAAGATCATTTCCGAAGTATATGTAATTAGATTTTTCGTAGGCTGATTATTAAAAGGATACTTAAACACGGGATACCTTTAAAATAGTTTAATAACTATTTTATGACGGCTTATTGCCTGGCAACAATCTTGTGTTATAGCTTGTAGAAAAACATTTAAGAGTCTGACACAATTCGTACCCAAAATATAATATTTTTAAATTTCACATTTTTTGGTGTACACCTTTTGCACTTACATCTTTAACTTTAACCATGTTTTATTTCGAAAAATATCTGGATACCTTTGCAACAAATCTTCACATTCTACTCTTTTAGGGGGCATGCACTTTCTAATGTAAGGAGCAAAAAATTTTTTGAAGAGACCTTTTTGTTCTGCAGTCCAAGGAATTTTTTGTCTCTTCTTTTTCGCGGAGAAAATATTGGGAGACATTTTTGTTTCATAGAATGAATTATCTATAGCTGGGGCAGATACAAAAATGGCAGGAGCAACGAGGTTGTATGAATAATTTATATTGTCATCTGAATCAATGGGTTCAGAGTCTACTCTTTCAGAATTAGAATCTTCAAGTAAATCCTCTTCCAAATTAATTTCAATATCATCCAGAACTTGTCTCTTAAAATTACCAGCTTGTCAGCTTTTTATTGAAAGAAGCAGCTTAGAAATTTTAGCCGTTTGAAACACATCATCGGACAACCTGTACGAATTTTTATGGACATTTACAGTATGCCCCATAAATGATACCAACTGTTCAATATCCCCGTCATTCATACTAAAAATTTGAGTTAAAGTTGCCAGATGTTTTATAATGCGGGTTGAAGTAAGAGCATCAGGATTTTTTGCCCCACACGCTTTGGCATATTGATGCATTACTTTGTAACCGCAAATTGCCGATTTTTTTTCTTTATGTGGAAGAGCAAATAAGAAAGGGTTGTCTTTAGGAACAACATTTACGGTTTATGGTTAGTTAGCTGATGTGTTATATAAAAGGCGGGAAGCGTTTGTACGAAATTTTTAAATTCATTAAATTGCTTATTTTGGATGCTTTTCAAAAATAGTTTAATATACTTCTTTTCAAAAACAAGTGAATAATAGGAATTTTGTATCATTACGGTATAAACAATTAAACCACGGCGGGTAACATGTGACAAGTAGGCTTTAAGAATAAAATTTAAAGTATGCTTTAACAACATGGTTATATAATATATATAAAAGATTTATTATTCTGTTTAAATATTTCAGAAATGTTTATTTAAGGATGGAAGCACTTATGGTGAGAAATTATTAGGTATAATAATATAAGTTTTACTGTATTTTTCTACAAATTATCATTATTAATAAAGTTTGCTGTCTTGTGCACAATTATTAAAACAAAATCTAGTAGTAAACATAATAGTAGAACTATCTAGGATAACGTGTTTGCCGAAAATTTTATTATTGATAGGATTACATATAATAGTAGATTATGCAATGAGGGAGAAAGATGTATTTTCTAACCAGGGGGGCATTGAGGGTAAACAGCATTCTCCCTGAGTTGCATATATACTACTCTTTTCACGACTCATACAAGATATAGTGAAAGAAACGTTTTCAAAAATCCAATTTTATTGACATTTACTAATTTTAAAAATACCTACTGGTAGTCTTTGGCAATAAATTAGGAAACAAATTTTGATCATCGTGAAAATGCATAAATGAACGAGCTTGATTGAGTTGTTATGTGTTAAAATATGGATGTTGAAGAATTACAAATTGCTTGTGCGGTGGTCGATTTACTACAAGAAAATTAGAAAAAGTTCTAAGAAACAGCTTGATGCATAATAAACATTTTTGGAATAATATTTACCTAGACATTAATTTGCCACTTCTGTCACGATTTTGATATCAGAGAAGTTGATTTCTACTCTAGGTCTTAAAAAAAATTCATTATTTTACAAATGGCAAGATTTGAAAGTTTTATGAAGTGGGATATGATGTACGCATTCATCGACTGAAGCCGACAAAATTTAGAAGCTGCATCTGAATTATATTTGCAAAGGTACTCCCATAGTTTTCAACCTAATCCAACTATTTTCACAAGATTCGGAAACATTTAAAAACCTTTGCATATTTATTGCAAAATAAAGTTATATTGAGTGTTATGTGTTTTAACAAAATGGTAAATTCATATATTTGATACTGTAGCCGCCAGCCCCCTGTGTATATATTCAAAATAAAATAAAATATTTTTTCTACTTCCGCTACTAAAACCGCACTTTGAACTCGGGTTTGACATGCACAAAACGACTCTTTAAACACTAGTGTTTAAAATGCGTAAAGTCACATCTCGTTTATCTTTTGTTTTTTAAACGTCAAATCAAGTTTATCTTTTGTATGTTAAATTTCATATTCTGTGATAATTTTGTTATTCTGCGTCATTTGATTTGTCAGTCAGCTGTCAGCCATCGTCCGTCATGTAATGAATATAATTCAAATATAATATAATTTTTTCCTTACCGCGGGCGAAGAAAAAGTATAGTAAGCACCTCGTGTTAAAAACGTCTTTAGTCACTCGTTTTACAAAGAACTCGTTCCGCTTCGCTCCACTCGTGCCTAGTAAAACTCGTGACTAAAGTAACCTTTTTGACACTTGGTACTTAATATACTATAAAACTCAGTACCAATTTCCACTGCACGGCCGAGAAACTATTGTGAATGGTGGAGTGAAGGTCGTGCCGGCAAAAAAAGTATAGCTGGAGATGTCAGCTTTTTACGAGAGATCATATGTGTTCGTCCGATGTCTGATTATCGCAGTCCATACGAACTGAATCATTTTCAGATACTATTAAACTATTTCAAAGCCCACTGATCAAATGTTTTCCGCCTTTGTTTATTTATTTATTCCATATAATTATACAAAATGCCTTTTATTCATTTGTTTTCGAAAAGAAATAACTATATATTCTTGAAAAGCTTAAGCAACTTAATAGAATTAAAGCCAACTGTATATAACTTAAGTTTATTGCGTATCCACCGTTGAATTTGTCTCAAAAAAAATTGGCCTGAGGTTATAGTATCCATCGAAAATGGGCCAACCTGTACAAATAATAGGACGCGACCCAAAACTTACTTACAAAGTTTTCCTTTTTTTTCATACTGCACGGTTAAGACGTTCATTAATGTTTATTTGACACTAAACTACCCATGCTATTATAGAAGTATTGGTAATTTGCGGTTTAGTTTTTCGTGCATACGCTTCCCGCCTTTTATATAACACATCAGCTAACTAACCATAAATCGTGAATAAAGTTCATACATATACTTAGCAGTCTTACGGGTTCAGGCTGATATTCAAACTTTTTACAAATCACCACTACTGATACGGACGTAACGTTCGCCAAAGTTGTAACTATACTATACTCCCGCAAAGTAATGAAATGACTTTCGTTTAAAATGTATTGTTATCAATACCAGACACTACGTTGCCAAATCTACTGGACGTCAGAATGTTACGAAATTGTAATTTTATGTATATTAAAGTATATTCTGGTGCGCCACCAGCAGAAATTCGTTGAACTAAAACTATACCTTTTTCATACATTTCCTATCAACTTTGCGTCCATTTGACCTTGGTTAATACTTAAATATAGAAGTATCTGCAAAAGATGGCAGTTGGACACTCGTGGTTAACCATAGTACTTTGGGTGGTCTATCTTTTCCATATGTTCTATGGGACAAATATTCATCAGAAATTGCCAAAAACGAAAGATGTAGTCTTGCGTCCGATATACGGACGTAAGTTTACAGAGGATGCAGGATTAAATGCAAAAGTCATTCTATCGGATGCAGAAATGATAGTAAGATGTATATATATATATATATATATATATATATATATATATATATATATATATATATATATATATATATATATATATATATACTCGCTACAAAAATTGGATTGGCCAAAATCTTGTTTGTGTTAACGGGCCAAAACGGTCTAGTAGAAACAAAATGGCGGCATGTCAAAATTGAAAAAAAAATCGTATTTCTTTTGTTTTTGATCCGATGCAAAAAAGTTACTGAGATTTTTTTACAACTTAACACGTTCTACAACTTTTGTATGAAACATTTTTTTTCTTAAACGTACATTAAAATATTTATTTAAGAAAATTTAAATTTTGTTTTGAATCTGATGCAAAAACTTTACTGAAATAAGCCGTCCAATTGGTCTTGTGCCATTGAGATTTTATTTTAACTTCCATTTATTTTTTGGCAATACCATATGTTCTTTTTTGGCACAAAAGTCTTCATCCAATAAACTATTGGAACATATCGTTGTAGTTTCAGTATTAAAACTGTGATTTTAATAACAATTTTGAACCCATAAATTGATAAATTCTTGGAAAAGTGAAGTATCAGCATCTTAAAGAACAGTTTTATCTTTTTTTATTGTTGTTATTGGTACAACCCACCAGTGCACAGTAAACCATTGTTATTTAAAGTATATTTATCAAATTTTGTTAACTCAAACAGTAAATCATAATCACAAACTAAATCGCAATAAACTAACCGAAATGCAAGCAATTCAGCTTTAATCTAACAATTTTTGCGCAAAATTTGTCACACATTGACGTCAGAGGCGAGAGAGAAACAGAAAACATCTTATCTAATAGTTTTAGTATCATGGTACCTCCTTGACGTTCCTTCGTTTCTCAAAGTAACATATTATCTGTATTTAAATATTGCATTTTAGGCTTATGAATGAAATAGGGCTATTGTAGAGAGTAGCATGACGCGACTTCGAAAAAATTTCAATACAGTTTTTCGTTTTGGTGTTCCTAGATGCCAAAATCACCCTCCGTTTCAAAGGTTATATATATATATATATATATATATATATATATATATATATATATATATATATATATATATATATATATACATCTTACTATCATTTCTGCATCCGATAGAATGCCTTTTGCATTTAATCCTGCATCCTCTGTAAACTTACGTCCGTATATCGGACGCAAGACTACATCTTTCGTTTTTGGCAATTTCTGATGAATATTTGTCCCATAGAACATATGGAAAAGATAGACCACCTAAAGTACTATGGTTAGCCACGGGTGTCAAACTGCCATCTTTTGCAGATACTCCTATATTTGAGTATTAACCAAGGTCAAATGGACGCAAAGTTGATAGGAAATGTACGAAAAAAGTATAGTTTTAGTTCAACGAATTTCTGCTGGTGGCGCACCAGAATATACTTTAATATACATAAAATTACAATTTCGTAACATTCTGACGTCCAGTAGATTTGGCAACGTAGTGTCTGGTATTGATAACAATACATTTTAAACTAAAGTCATTTCTTTAGTTTGCGGGAGTATAGTATAGTTACAACTTTGGCGAACGTTACGTCCGTATTAGTAGTAGTGATTTGTAAAAAGTTTGAATATCAGCCTAAACTTTATTTACGATTTATGGTTAGTTAGCTGATGTGTTATATAAAAGGCGGGAAGCGTATGTACGAAGAACTAAATCGCAAATTACCAATACTTCTATAATAGCATGGGTAGTTTAGTGTCAAATAAATATTAATGAACGTCTTAACCGTGCAATATGAAAAAAAAATGGAAAACTTTGTAAGTTTTGGGTGGCGTTCTATTATTTGTACAGGTTGGCCCATTTTCGATGGTTTTTTAGGGTCTCTTAGAAACCAGCTGTATTAGAGAGAAACTGATACTATACTCTCAGGCCAATTTTTTTGAGACAAATTCAACGGTGGAAAAGCAATAAACTTAACTTGTATTTTTTTAAATAGAATACATAGTTGGCTTTAATTCTATTAAGTTGCTGATTTTTTAAGCTTTTCAAGAATATATAGTTATTTCTTTTCAAAACAAATTAATAAAAAGCATTCTGTATAATTATGGAATAAATAAATAAACAAAGGCGGAAAACATTTGACAAGTAGGCTTTGAAATAGTTTAATAGTATCTGTAAATAATTCAGTTCGTATGGACTGCGATAATCGGACATCGGACGAACACATATGATCTCTCGTGAAAGCTCACATCTCCAGCTATACTTTTTTTGCCGACACGACCTTCACTCCACCATTCACAATAGTTTATCGGCCGTGTAGTGGAAATTGGTACTGGGTTTTAAATATTTCATTTTATTTTGAATATATACACAGGAGGCTGGCGGCTACAGTATCAAATATACGAATTTACCATTTCGTTAAAACACATAACACTCAATATAACTTTATTTTTTAATTTTAATATTAATATTATTTTACAATAAATATTCAAACGTTTTTAAATATTTCCGAATCTTGTGAAAATAGATGGCTTCTAAATGTTGTGGGCTTCAGTCGATGAATGCGTACATCATATCCCACTTCATAAAACATTCAAATCTTGGCATTTGTAAAATAATGATTTTTTTTAAGACCGAGAGTAGAAATGAACTTCTCTGATGTCAAAATCGTGACAGAAGTGGCAAATTAATCTCTAGGTAAATAATGTTCCAAAAATGTTTATTATGCATCAAGCTGTTTCTTAGAACTTTCTCTAATTTTATTGTAGTAAATCGACCACCGCAGAATTTGATACTTCAATAATTAAGCAACGGAAAATGCGAAAACTTGAAAATTTTTTATTGGAAGTCATGCAACTAGAACCATCTATTCGCTCTATGTTTGATGCTCTACAGCCACAGCATTTTGATTTGTTTGTGGAGGCAACTAAAAATATTGCAAAGTACAATAAGGACAAATATGTCTTTGAGTCCCCTACATTTGCAATGCATACCTAAAGCAGTGTTGCAATTAATTTTGCCTTAAAGAAGCAAGGTCATTATGCCAATGTTTCTTCGGCTAAGGCAGAAGCCAATTTAAAAACTATGATTCATATTTTCACCGCAAACTGGAAATTTCAAATTTCTAGCCATGCTGCAAGTAATCTTAATTTACAAAAGTGGAATAAGGTCACTATAATACCCTTAGCGAGTGACTTAAGGATATTAAAAGATCTGTGTCAAAAGGCTTCGGTATCTGCGTCAATTCTTTCCGCAGATATTACAAACAAAGCTACACTTTTAACATTGCTAGAAACAATTTTTTGTCGCGTTATCTTATTTAATAGTAAACGTCCAGGAGAACTGCAGCGATTCTATCCTTACACATACGAAAATACAAACAGCGAACAAGCTACTTACAAGGAATTTGATGATGTAATTTCCCCGACAGAAAGAATTTTGCTGAAAAAATTTTGAAGAGTCGTTACAAGGGGTAAACGGGGCCGTAGTGTTCCTGTTTTGTCTAGTTCGGAGGTACAAGATCATATAAAAATATTAAATACAGCCCGAACGCATGTTGCTCCTAAAGACAACCCTTTCTTACTTGCTCTTACAATTATTCCATTAACGATTAATCATTACATCGAATAGTAGACTAACTAGTCGATTACTCGAATAGTCAAACTTCAATTTGTAACATTTAGAGAAGCCCTTTACAACTAAGAGGCACGCGCTTGGGTAAAGCAGACATAATATCATACAAGAGCAGCAGTTTATTCAAAGTTGCTGTGCTGGTAAGGAGATATTGAAACAGTCACCAAATCGATTAGGTGACTAACTGATTAATCGACTATTCTATCAATCCAATAACCGTTTAATGGACTATTCTTTTAGTCGACTAATCGATTATTCTACTATTCAACTAATCGAATTTTCGACTATTCGGTTAAAAGATTTTAAAAACCCGCGACTTTCGATTTTTTTGTCAGACTCTTAAATCTTTTTCTACAAGCTATAACACAAGATTGTTGCCAGGCAATAAGACGTCATAAAATAGTTATTAAACTATTTTAAAGGAATCCCGTGTGTAAGTACCCTTAATAATTAGCCTACGAAAAATCTAATTACATATATTTCGTAAATGATCTTGTTCTTCCGGCTGAATGATTTCGAGGAAACCGTATTCGACTTTTATATACACGTTCTGCATCTTCCTTGTAAGAACGCTATATGGTTTTTCAGCACAACCAAGAAGATGTTTGATAATAACTAATAAATCGACGTTGAAGATGGAATTTATTTACTATTATAAACTCCTCCTCCTCATAAAGAAAAAGATACCTCAGAAAAAATTATCATTAGACACGACATTATGCTATGAGTAACACTTAATAAAAGCACAGCATTTACTGAAAAGAACATAATATCATACCTATAGACATACTTCGCATTTTCAAGTGAAATTTCTTGTAATAGCTAACTTTTTAAGTGAATAAAAAGTAAAATAAAAACAATGCATAACATAATAAAATAGCCAGTATTTAAAACTTAAGAAAATATATTGATGAATAGGACTTTTAGGAACGAGATACCTGAGACAGTAACTTAAAAAATATCTAAAAGCATTTTAGAATAATTCCGCAGTAAAAGCAGGTATCCAAAAAAGAATCATTATCTGTGGAAAGTATGATGTTATTTACATCTCACTTTTTCGACAAGGTTCACCGGTATTCTGTCTTTGTCAGTTATGCAGTAAATATGGCAACACTGCAGGACGTCACATTGATAGAAAAATTAACAGCAGTTTGAAAGTAAACTATACAAGGGACGCAACATTAACTCACATTTAAAAGGTCGTGAAAATGATAGTAAAATATAAAAATAACGTATATGGTTATTTAAAAGATAATTGAAAATTGAGACCATTGCCGGGATCGGGGTGACGTGAGCAACAATATATTCGTACTTTCAGTTCTCTATTTGGCTTCTTTCTCGTGGACGCTAAAATGTATGAGTTTTGAAAGGATGCAGAAATGATAGTAAGATGTATATATATATATATATATATATATATATATATATATATATATATATATATATATATATATATATATATGTATGTGTTATAACGGAATTTGTAAGCACGATAGAGGGCGTATTTTTTGACGGATCGAAACCAAACTCGCTACAAAAATCGGTTAGGCCAAAACCTTGGACAAGTTCGTTAATGAGCCAAATCGGCCCAGTAAAAACAAAATGGCGGCCTGTCAAAGTAGAAAAAAAATCGTATTTCCTTTGTTTTTCATTTGACGCAAAAAAGTTACTAAGCTTTTTCATATACCTTAACACGTTCTACAACTTTTGTATTTAACATTTTTCTCTAAATCGTACATTAAAACATGTATTTAAGAAAATTCACAAATTATAACGGAATTTGTAAGCACGATAGAGGGCGTATTTTTTGACGGATCTAAACCAAACTGGCTACAAAATCGGTTAGGCAAAAATCTTGGACGAGTTCGTTAATGAGCCAAATCGGCTCAGTAAAAACAAAATGGCGGCCTGTCAAAGTAGAAAAAAAATCGTATTTCCTTTGTTTTTCATTTGACGCAAAAAAGTTACTAAGCTTTTTCATAGACCTTAACACGTTCTACAACTTTTGTATTTAACATTTTTCTCTAAATCGTACATTAAAACATGTATTTAAGAAAATTCACAAATTATAACGGAATTTGTAAGCACGATAGAGGGCGTATTTTTTGACGGATCGAAACCAAACTGGCTACAAAATCGGTTAGGCAAAAATCTTGGACGAGTTCGTTAATGAGCCAAATCGGCTCAGTAAAAACACAATGGCGGCCTATCAAAGTTGAAAAAAAATCGTATTTCCTTTGTTTTTCATTTGACGCAAAAAAGTTACTAAGTTTTTTTATAGACCTTAACACGTTCTACAACTTTTGTATTTAACATTTTTCTCTAAATCGTACATTAAAACATTTATTTAAGAAAATTCACAAATTTACCAGAATTTTTTTTAATTTTATTGTTTTAGATTTGATGCCAGAATGTTACTTTGGTTTTTTGTACATCTCAAAACATTCTATTACTTTTGTATCTAATTTTTTATTTTCAGTTTTATACAAACATGTTACTGAAATAAGCCTGTCCAATTGGTCCTGTGCCATTGGGATTTTTAAATTTAATGTCTGATACACCGCTGGAGATAAATTGTGTACTACACCGGCTATAAATACCAATTATTTCAACAATATTTATAAGAAATATTTCATTTTCAGAAAATCCAAAAGAAATTCCCAAAGTGAAAGTAAATAAGTCTAACCAGAAGTTTGTTCCAAAAGCAGTCGAAGGAGAACTATCTACAAGGCTCAATACAGAGGTTCTTGTGATGCCATCTGGCAAGGTTATTGTGAAAAAGAAAAAACGTCAAGATAATGCTGATAATTAAATATAATAATTTTATAAATGTTTCATTTTGTATTGGATAGTTTATTTTCCTATCTGTTACATGATTTTATTTTATAACTTGGAAAAAACTAGGTATTTTCACTTTTTCAACATCATATCCTGTGAATAATATCAATAAAGTCTTTTTACCATATA
Source organism: Galeruca laticollis (assembly GCA_963921935.1). NCBI lineage: Eukaryota > Metazoa > Arthropoda > Insecta > Coleoptera > Chrysomelidae > Galeruca > Galeruca laticollis. The sequence goes on along the minus strand of OY998181.1, from coordinate 160,883,638 downwards.
CTGATTTTTTTAATTGACATGTTATAATTACTATTGTTCGATATTCGTATACATAATTTTGTGAAACCATAATACAGAAGGTAGGTAAGGTCCCGAAGATAGTTTTTTTCTAATGAAGCTACATTTATGCTAAATGGTACCGATTATCACCTCAATTGCAGGGAGTGGTACCAATCCCAGATGGATGCGAGAACATAAAACACAAGATCCTTAATAGAATATATACAGGTATTATTGGAATCATTGTTGTAGGTCCATTTTTTATTGAAGATAATTTAAATGCAATTAAATATCTTGACATGCTACAAAATCAAATAGTTCCTGCAGCCAGGCAGTTTTTGTTTGTTTTAATTTCAAGAAATTTGGTTCCCTTGTTTATATATATATATATTTAATAATCATTTTTTTTCATAATTTGTTATTTATTTTTATTTTTTAAAACCTCTTTTTTTTCATAATTTATTTTTTTATTTTTTTTAAATAATTTTTTTCTCATAATTTGTTTTTTATTTTTTTCTTCTTAATATTTCTTTTGGATTTTTTCTAATTTAATAATTGTTAGTAATTACAAATACAATGTTGTGTTTGCATAATTGCTTACAAATTTTAGAATTTAAGTTTGCAGTTTATTGTGTGTTGGTACAGTATGTAAAAAGTGTTTATACTTTCTGAAAAAATAATACAATTAAGGTCTATTGGAAGGGTAATATTGGCAGTTATTAGTTGATTATATAATTTCCTAATATTTTAGGTTTGTAACGGACACTCAAGTAGGATGTGTGTCAGTGTACCTATATCTCCACAGGAACAATATGGGTTATCAATCATTTTTAGCCGATGTTTATATACAGGAGTAAGTGCATGATTTGCACGCACTCGATTTATTGTAACTATAAAATTTCTGTTCACCTCTTTGTAGAACCAACTTTGTTTAGGGATCCTATACTGATGTTTTTTAAAGTTTAATCCAGTTGTAGATTCATTATAGAGTTTTTGCCAGCTTTCTTTAATTTCTTGTTTTTGTGATTTGAATATGTCGGAGGGTGGTAATTTAAGTTGGAGTGTTTCTCCTGTTTTTTTGGCTTCTTTTGCGAATTTATCAGCTGTTTCGTTACCAGTTATACCAGCACGAGCTTTTATCTATACATATATGACTATTTTGTTATTTGTGTGAATTTCGTGGTATAAGTTCATAATGTTTGCTTCAATATGGTTTAATGTTCTCTTTATGTTCATATTTTTAAATCTGTCCACTGCACATTTACTGTCTGTAAATATTACATATCTATTTTTATCTGAATTCAATATGTATTTCATTGCTTATAAAACTGCTGTGATTTCTGCTGTATATATAGAAGCCTCCTTTGGTAAAGTATATTTGGAATGATGTTTTTTGTTTATGTGGTAGAATGCGCATCCTGTTTGTTCATTTGCCTTTGAATTCATTGAATTTGGTTTCAGTCAGGTTTGGTATTTCGTCTTGAGTTTCGAAGTAATATGTTGGTATTTTGTGAGCGTAGAGATTTTCAGGTCGGTATGTAAAGTTAGGTAGTTTCCCATTTGTATGTAATTTGTGTTGGCTAAATAGTTCCATAAGACTTTCCACTATAACTGTTTTTTTTAGTACCAGTATTTATAGGTGAGGACCTGAACTGTTAATAGTTGTAACCTGTTGAGATATGATACTTCCTTTGTTATTATTTTAGTAATAAACATATTACTGAGTAATTGTCTTCTTAGTTTAAGAGGTAGTATTATTGCTTCCGCTTGCATAATATTTATAGGGGTGGATTTGTTATATTCTTGGCATATTCTCAAACATTTATTCTGTTGGGTTTCAATTGTGTTTAAGTGTGTTTCAGCTGCTGTCCCATATAGATGACTTCCATAATCTATAATTGACCTTACCATTGTTTTATAAAAGAGTAATGCCGTATTTGGATCCACTCCCCACTTTGTATTGCAGAAAGCTCTTAGTATATTCATTGAATTTTCAGCTCTTTTGATTACTTGGTGTATACAGTCTTTCCATAAAAGTTTCTTGTCTAACAGTAATCCAAGGTATTTGACGCTATTTTTTATGGGAAAGGTGTATTTACCTAGGGTTATCAGATTTTGAGGACAATTTCTAGTTCTGGAAAAGATATATACTTCGGTCTTGGCTTCTGATATGGACAGCCCAATATTATCGAGCCATATTGGATTGGACTAAATTCCGCGTTAATAATTCTTGTACATTTTTAACTGATTTTTCTGTAGTATATATGACACATATCATCGGCGTATTGTATGTACTATTATAGATTTTGGTGATATGATTTTTTCAATATCCATTGTATAGAGGGTGAATAGGATTGGTCTGAGGATGCTGCCTTGTGGTAAACCGTCTCTGGAAAATCTTGGATCTTCAACTGTTAGCGAATACGTTGGATTAAATTTAATTACTAAACTCTTCCCAGCCTGGGTACATCAAAAAAGAAATATGAGCATTCGCCAAAAATGAACAATGATAGGCAGTTACGTACGCCTTAAATACATGAAGTTGCAATTCTTGAGGACGTAACAACTCCGCCAAATACAAATGAGCCAGCGATAGAAAGCGAAGGCACTGGAACCGTTTTTGCGCAGAACTCCACGTCATCGGTTGAAGCACGAGTCGATCGCTTGGAGCATCTTTTAGAAATTCTCGTGAAACAAGGAGTGCCGATCCGTGTCTTTGAGAAGTGATTACATACCTGAGTTCAATCCAGAAAATGAAAATTTATCCGCTGTTGAGTGGCTGGAAGAAGTGGATCAGATTAAACAAATAAATAACTGGGATGACGCCACCACAATATACCAAATGCAATCAAGATTATCTGGAATGGCACGAAACTGGTACTACAGTCTTACCGATTATCCGTGTTCCTGGAACGAATAACGAATGGATGGTGCTTATTTCCAAATTAACGTTTCCCGACCATGTCAATTACGCAATGGCACTATGTAAAGTGTTGAACAAAATGAAGGTACGTAATGAATCAATGACTTATTATTATTTCAAGAAAATGGAGCTACTCAGAACTTGTCAAATATCTGGCCGAAATGCAGTGTCGTGCCTTATTGATGGTATACCAAAAATGCTATGATACAAAATATCGCACGGGCTGGTCGTTACGTTTCATCGGAGGCCCTCTACGAGGAATATCTTTCATCTTAACAAGATGACCATTTATATGAGACTAGTATTAGTACACCACAAACCACTAAACGTTCTGAAAGACCTGAAACACGTCACCGACCTGATTATCGAGGGGAATAAAGAAAAAGTACTGTGAAGACGGATCTTAAAAAACAAGTGCAGTGTTTCAATTGCAAACTGCGAAGGCATTACCAAAAAACCAATGCCCCAAACGACGTGTAGAATGCGCTAAATGCAAATTACTAGGTCACGAGGCTAGGAAGTGTCTCGTGAGGACGTCTCGAAACCGTCCAGATGTTACTCTCACAGGTGTAAGTCTTTGAACATTTTACAAATTCCTAAAATTCCTGACGATAATGATGTAAATACATGTTATTTTATCGATTGTATTATAAATGGCGAGCCTGGTGAGAGGTTACGTCGATTCAGGTTGTGGTGCAGTAACTATTCGAGAATGTGGTTGCTAGGCTTGGTTTAAGGCGTGAGGTGACATCAGCTTGATTACGTGGCTTCGGTGGTGGTACTGTTTTCGCAAATTCTAAGGTTTTAATTCATTTAAAGTTGACTTGGCTGCCGCTGATGTAGATGCATTAATTATGCCTGACGATATACAAAACGTTCCTGTTATTGTTGGACAACCTTTTGTTAACAATAGAGATGTTACTGTTATTATACATGATAACCAAGTTAGGCTAATTGGTAAGGATAATATTTATTCATGCATGAACCAATTACCTCGAAAAAAGGGAAATGTATATGTTTCTGGGGCAACTGTGATTCCAGCACTCCGAGCTACGCGGCTTCGTGCGTAATTTTTCCATTCGTGCTTAAAATGTTTTTAACAAGACACTTTACGTACACTGACCTACAAACAGTGGTCAGTGGTTACGTAATTTACTATTTTCGTTGAAAGTTACATCCACCACTTACATTTTTGAATTTGTAGGTTAGACCGTAAAGGTAAGAGGCAAGAGGTTAGAGGATTTAAAAACTGAAGACGAAAAAGAACTTATCATATTTTGAGGTTATAGTTTAAAATAATTTATAAATAAATAAAAAAATTACAAAATTGCTATGGCAATATTAAAAAGCAAGTTTCTGCAACAATGTTTTTCAAAATTGTATTACTCGTCTAAAGTAAAGTATTATATGATATATTTAATACTAACTATTAACAACTGATTATTTTAGAATACTGAAATTAATAGATATCCAAAAAGGATATTTTCAGGTATTCAACCAACTGGTGCTATACACTTAGGAAATTATTTAGGAGCTATTTCACAATGGATAAAATTACAAGACCAAGGGGAAGATGTGATATTGAGTATTGCAGATTTACATTCAATGACTTTACCACATGTGAGTTTCTAAAAAGGCATCAATTGAATAATTATTATACACAACTCTAGTTTTTATGTTAATAAGTTGTAAAATAATACAACCGCTACAATCTCATTTAATTAAACCATCAAAATATTTTGATTACAATAGTTATTCTTGTTTATTTAAAATAAGTTTATTAATTTGAGGTTTATATTTAAGTGTCTTATTGTTATTAGATGTGTACATTGAATTTTCAGTACAGTAAAAATTTTCTAGGATCCACGTCAACTATCACGAAACATACAAGAAATAGCTGCCACGCTTTTAGGTTGCGGTATAAATCCTGAAAAAACAATTTTATTTCAACAATCAAAAGTACCTGCCCATACCCAGTTATCATGGTGTTTGGGATGTATTTGTACAATGCCCAGGTAAATTATTACTTTTCCATAACTGAAGTAAATCAATCAAACTTAATTTTATTTAAAAACATGCTAAAAGTTGTCAAACTGAAATTTATTCTTTATTCTCTTATAGTTTATATATGTAATTAATTTTTTCATATATACTGACACTACATCTGCAATATTATGTTGGCACGTTAGATATGATGTATTGAAATTTCTAGAACCCTAATTTTCAAAACCAAGCGAACCCATGATGACATGCAACCGATGAAGTTTGTATTTTATATTTCAGGTTAGCTCATCTTCCACAGTATAAAGAAAAATCTAAAGATTTGAAAGATATACCATTGGGCTTGTTTGTGTATCCAGTACTACAAGCAGCGGACATTTTATCTTATAAGTAAGTCTGTAATGATGTTTATAGTTTCTACTTCATATCAACTGTATAAATATCTATATAGGGTGGACTTCCACATACAGCACGGAATTTGATGCCCAAACCATAATAATTTAAAAAAAAATTTATATGCATATTATGTAAGTCGATAAGAGCTACATTTAAAAAAATTAAATATACAGGATGGTTTAAATAATTTTGGCATATCACTAGAGGGCGTAACAACTAACACTAAGTAGAAAAATGGGATTTTTATAGAATTTTGCCTAATGAAAGTATATCGATGATATTATTTTCATATTTACTGATTATTCACCTACACTTTTTGACTAAAATATTTTGTTCTATCTATCAAAATAAAGCGGGGGGGGAGGTTGAATTGTTTTTTTAAACAAACCAAGATTTCTCCCGTTTCGCTTGACCGATTTCAACAAATTTGGGCTCATATAAAAGAGCATAATTTACACTACAAAATGCTTACTTGGTTTTGACTTTCGTCTTTGCCGCTAGATGGCGTTAACTGAAATGGTAGCAAATTTTTGAGTGTTTTTCAAAAAAATCAAATGTAATGGTATATTCATTTTTACATATTTTAAAAGAGGATACATTTTTCTAAAATCTAATGAAAAAAATTAATCATCTACCTTTTTTTGAACCGTTGATATTGAACAAAATATAATTTTATTACATTAAAAAATGGTACGGCACTGCTTTTTATCAAAATAAAAATCATTTTCGTAATCACTTATTAGTTGCTAACAAAAAGAACCTTTTGACTTATTTTCGTTAGACAAACGGTTTTGAATTAAAAAAATCAAATAAATTTACATGGGGCGCCCATATCTCGAAACATACTAATTTACATATTTGGAAAAAAAATCTTAATAAAACTGTCCAACAACAGCAGGAGCAATAACACTAATAACAAGAACACAGAACTTTAAAAATAAACGTTAAAAATAAATTAATAGTTTTGTCGTAAATGTTCAAAATGTTGTCCATTATTTTGAATGCACTGGTCCAATCTTTTCTGGGTGGAGTTGACAGCTGCCTCAATTTCGGCTCTTGGTATATTATTTATGGCGTTTTGAATTCGGACTATGATGTCTTCTCGAGTAGTTGGTCGAGTTTTATACACCAAATCCTTTATTCGGCCCCACAGAAAAAAATCAAGGCAGGTTAAATCGGGGGACCGTGGTGTCCAGAAAAATAGACTCCCTCTACCAATCCAACGGTTAGGAAAATGCCTGTTCAAAAAATCTTGCACATTTCGAGAATAATGTGCCGGGCATCTGTCTTGTTGAAACCACATGTTTCTTCTTACTTCTAAAGGCACATTTTCTAAGAGTCCTGGTAAATAGTTCAATAAAAAATTCAAATACATGTTACAGGTTAGATTGCCATTAAAGATGTGCGGACCGATAATAGCACCATTAATAACACCACACCAGACGTTGACGCTCCATCGACCCTGCTGATAATCTTCACGTAACCAGTGTGGGTTAGTGTCCGACCAGTAATGCATGTCATGAATATTTACCCTGTCATTACTGCAAAAAGATGCTTCATCTGTTCACAATATTTGTGACAAAATCTGACGGTTTTCCCTAATGAAATCTCTAAGCCAGGATTGATGAATCACGACGTGATACGGATGCATTTTAAAATCCATTAAGATTTTTTGCACTGAGCCATAGGATATTCCTAAATATCTGGAGATCTCTCTTTTGCTTAAATGGGGTCTGCATGAATATAAGCCAATACATTTATAATGTTATCTTCTCTTCTTACTCTACGATTTCTTCACAAAGTTGGAGTTGGTTGCACTTGGCCATGTTGCCTTAAACGTAAGGCTAAACGACGAAAAACCATTCTCGAATGCCGTCTTCGGAGGGGATGACGCAGAGCATACTGCGTAGAAGCAATCGCCGCATTTTCAAAACATTGAAAATAAATTCTTAACCTATCAAAGGCTTCTTCATTCGTAAAAGACATGATTTGTTGTAAAAATACTTTTTACATAACATTAAATTAGATGTTAATAGCAGGAACTGTCAAAATGAATATCAGCGTGATTGGCAATTTGGTGTTTTCTTTTTAATATAGATCCTGGCCTGCTTCGCTTAAATGCGATGTTAGTTTAAACAGTATGTAAACCTATCTTATTTTTTTCAATCCAAAACCGTTTGTCTAACGAAAAAAGTCAGAGGGTTCTTTTTGTTAGCAACTAATAAGTGATTACGAAAATGATTTTTATTTTGATAAAAAGCAGTGGCGTGCCATTTTTTAATGTAATAAAATTATATTTTGTTCAATATCAACGGTTCAGAAAAAGGTAGATGATTAATTTTTTTCATTAAATTTTAGAAAAATGTATCCTCTTTTAAAATATGTAAAAATGAATATACCATTACATTTGTTTTTTTTTTGAAAAAAACTCAAACATTTGCTACCATTTCAGTTAACGCCATCTAGCGGCGAAGACCGAAGTCAAAACCAAGTAAGCGTTTTGTAGTGTAAATTATGCTCTTTGATATGAGCCCAAGTTTGTAAAAATCGGTCAAGCGAAACGGGAGAAATCTTGGTTTGTTTAAAAAAACAATTGCACCTCCCCCACCGCTTTATTTTGATAAATAGAACAAAACATTTTAGTCAAAAAGTGTAGGTGAATAGTCAGTAAATATGAAAATGATATCATCGATATACTTTCATTAGGCAAAATTCTATATAAATCCCATTTTTCTACTTAGTGTTGGTTGTTACTGCATCTAGCGGACGTTTGACAAACTCAAAAATAATTTCCAGCAATTTCTCTTGGCGACCCTTAACTGATCACCCGGTACACAAGTGGTTCGGAAATGGCCAGTACTTCGGCATTACTTACTTATTGTATATTTCTTGAGCTACATGTAATTAGGGATATAAATTATTGCAAATAAAGACCTTTTTTATGAAAATAAATAAAAAAATCTGAATCGTATTTATTGAACGACCTGACATGTATCTATGTCGTTGGTCTGTAGTACTATTTTTAACAACTTTGATATATTCCAAATTTTTTTGAACCAACCTGTATATTTAATTTTTTTTAAATATAGTTTTTATCGATCTACATATATAGATATAAATTTTTTTTTAAACTGTTATGGTTTGGGCACCAGATTCCGTGCCGTATGTGGTGCCCCACTCTGTATAATTGAGACATTATTTTATTTTACTGAAAACTTTCAAAAAGAAAAAAATAGCAGTGTCTTTTTGTTCTAAAGGGGTACTCATGTTCCAGTAGGGGAAGATCAGACTCAACAAATTCAACTTACTCAAGATTTAGCTAGAATGTTCAATAAAAGATTTGGCGAAACATTTCCTATTCCTCATGCCTTGGTAACAGGTAATTTTGGATGTTACTTTTTTTTAAATTTATTTTATAGCAGAAAAAGCACAGCAACCTTTCTATTCACTTCCCTCCTCCATCTGCTGACTCCTAGACTCTGCAAATATTCCTCCACTTGTTTAAATAAATAAATAGATTTATTGTTCCTTCGTACACAAATTACATGAACAAGGAGAATAAAATGGATGTGAGTGATCACACATGTAAAAAAAATATTAAAAGAAATAATAAAGGAAACCTAGCAAAGATGTATAATAAAAACTTGGAATATCCACATAGCTACGCATCATGAAAGGTTGGATGATTACATTATACATATATTAGTTCATTTATGATAAATGTTGTAATTTTCATTGCTCCACTCATAAATTGATGTAGTCTGGTAAGTACTATGGTATATGTAGATGATAGTATCGAGTCTATGTCATCCGAATGTCCTTGAGGTTTAATCAAGTCACTTCTTAGGTGTTTATACATTGGACAGATCAGCAGTATGTGTTCGAGAGTTTCTGGTACAAGACAATTGTAAATCTTACGTGACGTCTTATTTGTAATTTATTTAAAATTAACAGCTGCTGTCTAAAGTTTAGGAATGTATGTTTTATATTTAATGGTAGTGGATCGTCCCAATCAATCTTTTCTAACCACAATCTCGTTAAAATTGAATTGCATGGGTTTTCTGATGACGCGGAAACTGGCGGGTATGGTGCATGTATTTTTATAAAATCCATCCACGGTGATAATTCATTTTGTCTTTTGTGTGCGAAAAGTAAGGTAGTACTTTCAAGATTAGTAAAAAGGGTTATTGAGGCCTTAAAAATTAAATTCGATAGTTGTTTTTTGTAGACTGATTCTTCAATAGTGCTTTGTTGGATCTAATCTCCAGCAAACAACCTAAAAACATTTGTAAACAATCGAATTGCAGAGATAGATGAAAATACTGCGTTTGCGCAATGGAGACATGTACCCAGTAAGGACAATCCATGTGATTTATTAACAAGGGGGTAAACCCAGAAAATCTTTTAGGCTTAGATCTTTGGTGGCACGGGCCTGAGTGGCTCACACAATCCCGTGAACAGTGGCCCAATTTAGAATTTTCAATTCCAAGGGAAATTCCAGATATAAAAAAATTACAAAACTTTTTGTTGCTAAATCTGACAATAATAATGAATTATTGGAATTTGAAAGATTTTCCAACCTTTTAAGACTAAAACGATGCGCCGCCTATGTCATTAGATTTATAAACAACTCCAAACTAAAGACAGGTAAACGCTTCGTAGGTCCTCTCTCCAGTCAAGAAATAAACAAAGCATTCAATCATGTCTTAAAATTAGCCCAAAATGAACATTTTGAGAACGATATTAAACATTTAATAAAAAACGACGCTGTTGACAAATCAAGTAAAATTAAAAATTTGAATCCGTTTTTAGATAATGATAGCTTGTTAACAGTGGGTGGACGCTTAGAAAATTCAACCTTTTCATACGATAAAAGGCATCCCGTAGTTCTGTCATCAAAGAATAAACTAACAAAACTTAGTTTTGAATATACACACAAAAAATTGATGCTTGCAGGTCTACAACTTTTATTATCAAGTATTCGCGAATCGTATTGGCTAGGGCCAGGGAAAAATTTAGCAAGACATACCGTGCACCAATGTGTTCGCTGTTTTCGGTTAAAACCAAAAACCATACACTCTATAATGGGAAATTTGCCATCGCAACGTATCCAACCAGGACCTCCATTTTCTACTTCTGGTGTGGATTACGCGGGTCCGTTTTTAATACGCGACAGAAAGGGTCGCGGTTGCAAATGAATCAAAGGCTACATCTGCCTTTTCGTGTGTTTTAGCACCAAGGCAGTGTACCTTGAATTTGTTACAGACTTGTCCAAGGAAACATTTTTATTGGCACTTAAGCGTTTCATATCTCGCAGAGGAAAACCCAAACAAATTTTCTCAGACAACGGAAAAAAAATTATTTCTGCAAGTGCCGACCTAAAAGAAATATGGCATTTTCTAAACACAAATTCCTTAATTGATTCATTATCCGAAGACAATATTACGTGGAACTTTTAACTCCATATTCTCCTCATTTTGGGGGCATATGGGAAGCGGGAGTAAAATTAGTAAAACATCATCTTCGGCGCGTTTTGGGCAACGCCCACTTAACGTATGAAGAATTCCACTAGGTATTGACTCAGATAGAGGCAATACTAAATTCTCGTCCTTTCAGCCCCCTATCTTCGGATCCAAGTGATTTTTCTACCCTTACACCCGCTCACCTTATCATTGGTAGACCACTTACTACAACAACCGAAAATAATTTCACCAGTGTGCCTATGAATAGACTTACACGCTACCAGGTAACACAAAAACTAATTCAGCATCTATGGGAAAGGTGGAACAAAGAGTATATTTCAGAACTTCAGGGGCCCAATTCTCGAGTCTGTAGGAATTTGATCCTATAGGAAAAATCGTCGTTTTCCATCGGAATATTGAGATGGTGTATTCTCGAAAATAGTATTGGAACATATTCCAACACAATCTATAGGCATCGCTTCCCATGCTTAATACTATAGGAATCAGTGGTTTCCCATAGGAATATCACTGAATAATGTCATGGATGACATTTTAGTCCTGTCACAGATTTTACTCAGTTAAATTTTACGAATTCGTTTCGAATTCCGGGATTATGGCGAATTTAGATGAATTAGCTCAGCTGGATGCTTTGCAAAACCTGGAAGCGGCTGAAGTACTTGCTCGGAGGCCAGGGAGAAGGTTCACCCCTAGAAGAGATCCATTTCAGTATTTATCTGAAAGTGCATTCATAAAAGTGTTCCGGTTATCCAAAGCAGTTACAAGAGAATTGTTGGAAATGTTGGACCCTTTCTTGGAACCGCCCTCAAGGAGTTCAGCTTTGGCCAAACAAACAAAGGTCCTCATCGCATTGCATTTTTTCGCATGTGGAAGTTACCAGACATCAGTTGGACTGAACTTATATATTGGTCTTAGTCAATCATCTGCTAGTCGGTGCATTAAAGAAGTAAGAAACACTCTGAATGAACATCAAATTTTTAATCGATGGGTTAAATTTCCACAAACCCTTGAAGAACTGCAACACAGTCGTCAAGAGTTTTATGATTACTTCGGTTTTCCAGGCATTATAGGATGCATTGACTGTACCCCTGTGGCAATTTACCCTCCTCCAAAAAATGATTTATTGTATCCTGAGCATATATATGTTAATAGAAAGAACTATCATTCCATCAATGTTCAATTAATTTGTGACGCCAAAATGAGAATAATTAATGTAAATGCAAGATACCCAGGAAGCAGTCATGACAGTTATATCTGGAGCAGATCTCGAGTGCAGGAGGCTGTAGTGAATCTGAGTAATGATCATCCAGATTTCTTCCTCATAGGTGATTCTGGATACCCCCTAAGGCCGTGGTTACTGACACCACTTCCAGATCCTCTGCCAGATACACCTGAATTTCGATTCAACAAGGCTTTCAAAAAGGCAAGATGCACTATCGAAAGATGCAATGGGTTATTGAAAATGAGATTCCGATGCCTATTGAAGCATAGAGTACTTCAATATACACCAAATATGTGTTCGAAAATTATAAATTCCTGTGAGGTGTTGCACAATATTTGCATCGAAAATAATATTCTGGATGTAGATGAGGATGAGAGAGATGAAGATTTTGGAATATTTGAACCTTTGCACTTCGTTGAACATGGTCTTGATAGACAAAATGATGAGCTCATGACGGCAAGAAATATACAGAGGCACATAACTAGAAATTATTTTGCCTGAATGTTATTATTCGAATACATTTTTCATTTTTAGCAATTTTTGTTATTATTTATCTGGAATGGAATTAAAAAATCACAGAACTTTAAAGATTGTATACTCGGGGCACAAAATACCAAACATTAACTCAACATAAACATGAAAAACAATTATTACCTAACAAATTTTGAAAAACAAGTCTGTCTATTCCTATTTGTTTTGTAAGGACTGTGAAATGTTTTCTAATGCTGTTGCAATTCTCTTTCCGATAACCACATTCTCCTTCAGTATTTCAATTTTTTTCTCATATTTTTTTTTAATCTAACTTTTTCAGCAGCGATTTTGCTCAAATTTTCATTTGCCTTCATAGAATATTCTAGGCGTTGTGTTGCAACGGGCTTTCTATTCTTCCTTTTCATAGGCTTATTTTTTCGTTCATTCATTTCTACATCTATGACCTCATTTCCTCCAATATATGCTGATTTTCTGTTATCTCCACATTCATTTCCACAGTATAATTTTGATTTTCCCCTATCTATAATAATATGAGTTGAAAAAAATATGGTACTGCTTTTGATAAAAATTGAAAATATTATAGGAACATACAAAAATGGCTTGGGATTCCTCAACCTCTGCGTCGCCTTCCACTGCTGTTGCATCTAAAATTTTTAAAAGATTCTCTTCATCTTTTGTCAACACAAAGTTTGTAGGTGGCCCTCCGCCTGTGCTCTTTACATGCTTTTTTATATCAGTATTTTTTTTCTTAACGATTTTCTTCATATCTTGCCAAGTCTAACGAAAATCAAGACTAATGAACTATCACAAAACGTTTTATCATTGTCACCTACCCTTCGCCAGTGAATCCAGTCTTTCTTTGTCCCGGGTATTGCATTCAGCTTCTCTTCTATTTCTTTCCACTGACGCTGAGAATCTTTGTAGGTGAAAAGTGGATGAAATTTACCTTTTCGGAGGTCTTCAGCCGCCTCTTTGCCCTTTTTTCAAAATACCTTTATTCGTTTTTTAATTCTCTACTCAAAATTCAAATTCAAATTGACAACTAATGTCAGATAACGGAGTTCTTTCAAATGATTATTGCCAACATGAATTACTCATATTTCATTGGTCTATACGTTTAATCTCATGAAACTATCAACAAAACACTGTACTCTTTCAATTCTGTAGGAAAAACAATTCCACTTGGTTCAAGAATACATATCTGAGAAATTTCGTTTTCCTATGGGAACTGAAAGCATGGGAACATCTTCCTATAGGAAAAAACTCCTACAGACTCGAGAATTGGGCCCCAGTACAGAACAAAATAGACTTCCAGTGATGGCGAAATTGTTAAAAATAGTTTGGTATTAATTAAAGACGACAATTTGCCATCAATGAAATGGAAACTTGGTCACATCATAGAGCTAATTCGAAGCGTGTGTATAAAATTCAGACAGTGAACGGGGTTATTATGCGTTCATTTTCAAAGGTGTGCCCTCTACCAACACATGAGACTGTCCACGAGTTTTGTGAAAAATGACTGTCTGCACTGCTCGGTTTATAACAGACATTTATTGTACCTATTAGTTAAGGTGTATCTTAGTTTTACTAATACGTTTTGTTTAGATTTAGTATAATAGCTTAGTACGATTTAGGTGTCTTATCGTATTATGACACTGTTTTTATTTTTATTTTACATAAGCGCATCTTTAATTTTATATTTTCACCTATATTAAATTTAACTTCATGAAACTTTCCTTTGGCATAATCTTGCCAAGGCCGGGGGCATGTTTACGCCCTTCACTTTAAAATATAGAAATTGGCATTAAACTTTAATTGTATTTTTATGTTCTCTCTAACAAGAAAACATCGAAAGTGGCGTAATTAAGGTGAGCCAGATGTTATTTGACCACCCATGTTAAGGGTCTCTACTGAACCATTTTTTTTGTAAAACGCATTCATTCTGGCTGTAGGTTTCCTATAGATAATAACTGCTTCATATGTATATAATTGAATTGTAAATATATTCACTTGAAAACTTGAGAAACGTGTTATTTAAATAAATTCATCACTTTAAAACAAAACAGATATTTATATGTAGGGTGACGGATACTAAGCAATATTCTAGTTTGATCTTCTTGAGAGTTTTATTTAAGTAGTGGCTTAATATTGTTTCTTTTGAGTTCAAGGCAGTGACGGATTTAGGCTTGCTGCCGCCCTAGGCCCCGTTCGATGCGCCGCCCTTTTTGATATAATGAATTTCATTAATTTTGATCCAGTTTTTTATTTTGGAGTAACTTAATTTATTGAAATATAATTTTTTAAATATTACTGATAAACAAGACAGATAAATATATGTATAAACTTTAGACAGATAAATAATTCATATTTCATTTAATATTAATCAATTTGAAAATTTCTTTTTCCTGGCTTTGGTCCGTGCAAAAACGTCAATTATGTCGTCGTAATTAATTTCTTGGACTAGTTGGGCTTCAATAGACAGTAATGCAAGTGCATTAAGTCTATCTTGGCCCATGCTTGCGCGTAAATAGGTTTTTACCCTTTTAAAAGTAGAAAAAGATCTTTCTCCTGAACAATTTGTAGCCGGAATACTCAAAAAAATACGGAGAGCAATGTCCACATTCGGATAAACATCTCGAATATTCCGTGAATGCACTACATTGCATATTTTTTGTGCAGAGCGTACATCTTCCATATTTGCCAAGGAATCTTTGAGTTGACAATGTAAATGAATACATTCATTGCCTAACGTCTCTTCCAAATCATCAGGATACTTACTGATTAGTTTATTGGCAAGATTTTTTAATTCATTCGTGTCTATTTCAGATAAATTATCAAGAAAATTGAAATTTTCATAAAGTTTTTCATATGCACTTCTACGCTTGGCCAATTGTACACTCAGAGTATCTAGAATAGGATAATACACATTTGTACGAAAATTTTCTTGTCCAGAAGAAGGTGTTCTTTCATTTACCCGCGACTCATCTGGCTGGATTCTTCTGGTTTTTTTGCGTCGAGTATCATACCAATAATAATCGTCAACTCCAGATAGTGCTTTGGCTTTTTCTTCATATTCAGAAAATTGTTTGTCTCTCATGTCTTGAAGAAATGGAGTCAGAGAACTATAGATCTGAACGACGGATGATGAATCAGCTTGAGATTCTTGAAGCTTCTTACTAGCAGCATTAAAACGATCTAAAATTACATTCCAAACAATAACTAGGATTGCTGTTTCTAAATGCTGCAATTTTCGCTGCAATCCCGTAGCTTCAGATCGCGTAGTCGGTTTCTCATCTCTGCTTTCGGCAATAAATTGAAGTGCATCAATTATTGCAGGCCACTCTTTTTCTAATGCGTAGCATGCATCATGTCGAGCAGACCAACGAGTTTGAGAAAGACTCTTAATTCTTAAACTTGTACGCTGCACCAAAACTTCCCAACGATGTGTAGATATAGTAAAGAAATTGTATAGTTCTTGCAAAGTAGAAAATAAGTCGACTGCTTCTGTTACCGATTAAACTGCACATGATCCTACCAAGTTTAAAGAATAGGCGGCACAAGGAACATAATCTGCTAAAGGATTAATTGTTTTGATTCGTGTCTGAAGGCCTGAGTATATACCTGACATATTGCTTGCATTATCATAAAATTGACCACGACAGTTCATTATGTCCAAACCATTAATTTCTAGAGATTTTAGCAAAGCATCCTCTATGTCTTTAGCTTTATGACCGATATTTGGTAGAAATTCTACAAACCTTTCCACAATCTCACCGTCATGACGTACATATCTGATAATTATAGTAAGCTGATCGACATGTGCAATATCAGGCGTAGAATATACAATTATACCAAAATACTTAGCAGATTGCACTTCATTAGAAATTTGTTGTAGTACTTTATTCTGAATCAACATTATAATTTCTTCATATATCGTTTTAGACAAATACGACGTATTTCCACTACCAGGATGCGCATACAATTTTAAATGTTCAGATAAAAATGTATCAAATTCAGCGAGAAGCTCTACTGTTCCTAAAAAATTCCCATTATGAGGATCTCCTATCCGTTCAGAATTTCCTCGAAATGACAATCCTCTTATTGCTAATGATTTAATAATTGCAATTACTCGGTATACATTTTTTTCCAATACGCTATTTCCTCATCGAGCTGTTTTATGAGACGTTGACCAACACGCCCGTGAACTACTGCTCGAGATTTAAAATGACTAACGTTAGTTTTGTGAAAATCAGAATTTTCATGAGCTTCGATGCGGGCTTTTGAGTTTTTCCAGTCACGAAATCCTTCACCAGTAAAAGCATTCATTTCACCACTTCTACTAAATAATAAGCATGGAACACAAAATACAGACCCTTTAATTTCTGAATAAATTAACCACTCACGGCACTGAATCTCTCCGTTTTTTAAAGTACGTTGAAATAAACTTTTGGAACATTATCTCGTTTTATCACTATAAACATTTCTAGAATTTTTAAAGTCTGTATTATCATTTCGTGGTATACCGTTTATGGTTATGAAATCCCGTGTTTCTTCATTCAAATTCCACAAAAAAGGATCAGTATTGAATTTTAAAATATCGGTTGTTGACTGGATTTTTTCAGTATCTTGTGATGAAGAAACATTTGACGGTGTCTGGTTCGTATCTTGTGATAGAGTATGATGTGGCTATACTTCTTCTTCTTCTTCAGCTTGTTGTTCTGAAATCTCTTTTAATTCCGGCTAGAAAAAAAAATTAATTTAAACAACTGGAATTTATTTAATGTTTATCCCGATTAACGTTATATATAAAAAAAAGTTATTCGCAATTATAACAAGATACTTACGACCGATGAACATGATGGTTGTTGGTCATTATTAGAAGACTTATTTGAGCTTGTCAAAAAGCTAGATATTTTCGGAATTTTATTTAATAAATTATCTATTTTCGTTGGTTCCTCTGCTTTTCTTTTACGATATTCTGCACCGCTGAATTTTTTCCGATAACCACTCATATTTAATTCAAAAATAAAATAAAAACTTCAATAGTTATTTGTAAAACAAGTGTCACAATGACTCGTTTTGTAGTACGAGTGAAGTTTGCACAACGAACCGCGAAGCGGTGAGTTGTGCAAATCACGAGTACTACGGAAAGTCATTGTGGCACAAGTTTTACACAATATTTTTTATAATTCGCATTTATTTAATTATTTAAATAAAATAGAATTTCATAAATCCCTGTTTTTAAACTAGGAGGAGTGGTTGGAATTTAAGTTGGCAATTCTGTAGATTCCTAATTAGTCAGATCACAGATGGTTTAATTCAGCACTTCTGACTTTTGACATATTACCGAATAATTGTGTAAATTGTAAACAAACTTTCATTTAAGCAAAAAGAGGATGATTATTTGTTTAAAAAAGAGCTTCTTCGTATATGCTCTTGCGATCTATTTATATTATATCATGAACAGAATTATTTCTGAAATACATCTTCACATAGATATCTGGTAATTTATCCCAAAAATCGTACGTTTTATATACCTATATATTGATCCTATACAATATAAAAATAAACAATTGACAAATCATTGATAAATAAACTTTAGCGTACTTTATTCGTTATTATTTTTAATATATAAATCATTCTAATTTACCTTTAGTATAATAATTTGCTAGCTAGAACAACGCTAGACCATTTTATTTATAATCTGTGTCAAGGTTAAAGTCAAATGTCAAATAAAAATAAACTAAATACAATAACCAACTGTACTCTAAAAATTACTATTACAGTGTTCAAAGAGCTTCATTGTGACACTGTAAACAATGTTATAATGAAGTCTCTTTTATACGCGAATTATAAAAAAATTATAAAGAAAACCAGTGCCTAAATTCAAGTTATCGATCAATTATTTTTTTATTATCAAGAAACAGAATAAAATAATTCGAGACTTTTACACATGAAGAGCATTCATACGACTAAAATGATTGCTGTGACTTTTCTATAGCGCGAAGCGCGATGTTTTATAAACGGTTTTATTTAGCTCACCCCGTTTGTTTTATTTATTCTTGGGTCAAATTTAGTAATTCAAATTTCACCCTCTTCCTGTCAACCGATTAATCTGAAATTTTGTATACACTTTGGATTTTGGTGACAATACAATTATGTTTATTCATTATCATTATAAATTCAAGATGGCCGCCGCTACAAAATGGCGGATAATTTATGTTTTATTAATCCCATCAATATGGGTATCAAATGAAAGGGCTCAACAAGCAGAATACAATATACTATAAAAAATTGAAATCCTGGATGGCGGCCGCTACAAAATGGCGGATAACGTAGGTTTTATCAATCCCATCAACATGGGTATCAAATGAAAGGGCTCAACAAGCAGAATACAATATACTATAAAAAATTTAAGTCCAAGATGGCGGCCGCTACAAAATGGCGGATAACGTAGGTTTTATCAATCCCATCAATATGGGTATCAAATAAAAGTGCTCAACCAGTAGAATACAATATACTACATAAAATTAAAATCCAAGATAACGGCCTCTACAAAATGGCGGATAACGTAGGTTTTATCAATCCCATCAACATGGGTATCAAATGAAAGGTCTCAACAAGTAGAATACAATTTACTATGCAAAATTGAAATCTAAGATGGCCGCCGCTACCAAATGGCTGATAACAATTTTTTATCAATCCCACCAATATGGGTATCAACAAATAAAAGGGCTTGACAAGAAGAATACAGTGCACTATACAACCTCAATATTTAAGATGGGCGCAGCCACTAAATGGCGTATAATAATAAGATTTAAATTTAGAAATTGAATCTGTAATTTAGGTATCTGATTAATCCAGCCTGAATCCACCACCCAAGTCAAGATTTTGCAATAATGAAGCACTAAATGAATTAAACAGAATGCGAAATAAAAACCAAAAAATAAAAATAGTTAAAAAAACTTTTCAAGTTAAACGGTTTTATGTTAAACATACATTGCAATGTTTAAGATAAATGTACTAAAAACCAAAAAATAATAAAATAGATACAGTCGTGGGATTTATAAACATATGCATAGACTAGACTAAAATAAAACCGTGGGGCACGTCAATTGTCTACAATCGTTGATTGAAATTTTTGTTTTGTAATGTTACACTATAATTAGGCAGTTGTTCAACCGACAACGATGGACGTGTGATAAGTAGGGCTAGAATGTGGAAACAAGCTAGCAAGCTCGATTATAAGCGAGTTTTAGGGTTTCATAGTGGTGAGCGAGTAGTACTTTTATCATATGTTTTGTCGATTAAAGACAAACTACGAGCAGTGAAACGATTCCTCGCCTGCCAGCAGTGTGAATGTCCAACGATAAACTAGTTGAAACATCTCTTTTATTTACATGGAGTGTATAACTATTGGAATTTCCATGAGCAAGAAAATAGTAAGTAATTTCCTCACCGTCTGCGGGCCAACTGCCTAACGACGAATTAAACGATTCTTCTATCGCACATTAAGTCGATAATTTGTAGACAATTGACGTGCCCCACGGTTTTATTTTAGTCTAGTCTATGCATATGTTTATAATTCCCACGACTGTATCTATTTTATTATTTTTTGGTTTTTAGTACATTTATCTTAAACATTGCAATGTATGTTTAACATAAAACCGTTTAACTTAAAAAGTTTTTTTACCTATTTTTATTCTATATATTAAACAAAACAAAGTCAAACGCATCAGTACCTGTCAAGCGTAGGCGTAGCGTTTTTGTTTCCTGTAAACATGAGAAATACACTCACCCGAACCACAGTTTAAAGCTTAACAGAAGCAGTTGGCTCACTCCATGTCGGCGTCTTTGATGTTCATGGTTCAAATTTTCCACAGCGCAACCGGAAATTGTAACCCACGCGCTTAGGGGCGTATCAAATTGATACAATGCCCGACATCAAATAATATAAACTGCTCGACGAAAGATGTAACTAGTATACATTATGAAGCGAATAAATCGATGATTTTAATATAATTTATAATGATGAATAAAAAATAATAACCATTAGTGTAGTGATCTAAATTGGATTGTAATATTTTCTGTCGAAATTTTTTTATAAAAACTATTCTGAACCAATTTTTATAATTGATTGTCTTTACTTCTTTGTGACTCAAAAATTTTGGCATTTCATAAATTTTGCCGCCCTTCAAATTCTGCCGCCCTAGGCCCGGGCCTCACGGGCCTAGGCCTAAATCCATCACTGGTTTAAGGTACTATTAATATTTACATCTAAGTCGCAGTATGTGATCAGACTGCGATGTAATTGGTCGACCCAGTTGTACGAGTATTTTAAATTATTATTTACAGATTCTTGTAACTTAACTAGATAACAGAGCGCTCAGTGAACATATCATTTAGGGTCTTTATCTTTTATTCTGAGAAGAAGTTCAACAGCTTGTTTTATTATATATCCTATTTATTTATTTAACGGACAAACCAATTTATAATAATACATTCATAATTAAATATAGATCTACATAAATATACCTAAAAGCTATCAACCAAAATATAAGATTTAAAAAGTTTTACAAGGTAAAGAAATTCACATCTAAAAAGATTTATAACAAAATCAAGAATGCTTATGTAAAGTTAATACCCCTGACTTAACTTTTATATATATCGAGATTGTATTGATAGTTGTTGGCAGTTCTTAACAGTCTAGTTATAGGTTCATTCCTGCCATATAGTTTGTCTGGCGAAACGGAATATGAAACAATTCAGCGTTGCGGGTTCTTCTGTCGTTTACGTTAAACTCTATTAGTGCTAGTAAGTCAGGACAATTAATGCGACCACTAAGTCGTTTGTGTAAGATACACAAATCAATTTCTATTCTCCGATTTATTAAAGACTGAAGATTTAAACGAGTCAGCATCACATTGATGTGAAAATCACTGATCCGAATTCCCAATTTAAAAATCTATGTTGGACCCTTTCCACTGAATGTGAATCAGTATTAAAATGTGGAGACCAAACTACCGAATTATACTCTAAGATGGTACAGACTAATGAACAATAATTTTAAGACCTCTGCTGAAAAATATGTAGATGTTCCAATAATAAAGCCTAGCGTTTTATTTGCCTTAGATGTAATTTCCAATACGTGTTGTTTAAATGTCAATTTAGAATCGAACTTAAAACCAAGATCTCTTATATCATTGATTACAATAAGATTTTTATTTTTTATACTGTAATTAAAAGAGGGGAAGTTGGAGTTTCTTGAGAATGTAATTTGGTAGCATTTGTTTTGATTCAATTCCAGTATATTAATATCACACCAATGAACTAAATTATTTAGATCTTGCTGTAACATAATGGCGTTATATAAATCATTAATTTTCTTAAATATCTTGAGATCATCAGCAAATATCAATTGACAGCTTTCCGATAAGACTTTCACCACATCATTAATAAACAAATTGAATAAATTTGCTCCAAGATGTGATCCCACCTGATGACACATTTATTTCTGATGAAGTGGAGCCAGCATATCTAACACATTGCGATCTGTTCGAGAAATAACTCTGTAGCCAAGTAAATACACTCCCTTATACCCACGACAAATAATTTTGACAGTAACAATTCCTGATTATCTCTGTCGAAAGCTTTTGTAAAATCCGTATATATAGAATCAACTTGAAGTTTATTTTCAAAAGCTGTCAGAATGTAATTTTCATAACAAAGTAGATTGGAGGCAGTGGATTTTCTAGATGTGAAACCATGTTGTTGGGAATTAATTATATGTCGTGTATCACAAGACAACTTTTTAGATATAAGGGAATCTAAAAGTTTTGGTATTTCAGATTGTATGCACACAACAGGATAATTTGTGACATAATTTTTCTTACCCGTGTGTGTGAAATTTTGGCCGTAGAAAACTTAGTTCTTAGCCACAAAAATTATTTAATTCTAATGTTCAACTTTATATTGAAATTTATGCACTTTTAAATAGCTCAACTAAGGCGTCTAAAATAGGTTTTTCGGTTAAACTTAATAGGTGAGTTAAATTTGTCGGTAAAAAAATATTGTGATTAATGAGCAAATTTAGAAATATATTTATTTGATATTGGTAATTTCTACAGGGAAAATTAAATGGTTAAGATCGGCTATTGAACTATTGTCACATGAACATATAAAAGAGCCTATAATTCCTATTTTAGCAAGGTGCGCAGGAAAGATACCATGATTTAGTTTCATTCTAGTTACTATCGTAGTGTAGTATTTATTTGTATTGTATTCTTGAATATGTGGTATTGTTTTGGGTATTTCTGGATGTATAAGTGTGTATGGGTTTTTAGACTCTTTTACGTATTCCTGCCATACACTATTCCAACTGTGAGTGATTTGTCTTTTAAGTGACGGCAATAGGTCAAGTATGTTATAAAAATCAAAAAACTTGTTTTCTAAAACTGCCTTTTTGGCAAGGCTATCTACAATTTCATTCCCTTTAATGCCAGCATGTCCTTTTACCCAGATGAACGTTATTTTGGTATCAGAATTACTTAATAGGTATAGATAGTTTTTAATATTCCATAAAAGGGAATTTTTTACCTGATTATATAATTTTTTAGTTCCTATAGTTTCCAATGCTGCTTTTGAATCGGTTATTATAAGACTATTGCCAATTTGGTTCTCAAAAATATAAGTGATGGATTGCCATATTGCATACATCTCCGCTGTGTAAATTGAACATGTATCATGTAAACGCATTTTAACAGAAAAACATTTATTCGAACGATAAAAGGCACATCCAGTTCCATTATTGGTTTTTGAGCCATCCATATAAATAGTTGAATAATTTGTATAGTTTGAAAGAATAGATATCATAATGTTTTTGTTAACTATGTCTGAAAGTGAATATAAGGGGAATGTGATGTTAGGTTCAAACATACATGAGTCATAGCTGAATCTAAACATTGGATATTTGTCGACAGTATGAATTAAGTCATGCAATTTATTAGTAAAAATAAAAGCATCGACCAAAGGTGGATTATTTTTAATCTTCCAATATTTGTTTGTTAAACATTGTGTTGTGAGATAAGCAAGATTATTGAGGTTATTGCAGCAATCTTTTTCTCTAATTTTGATTAAATATTTATTTGTCAGATATTCGCGTCTAATTGCTAATGGAGGTTCAAGAGATTCAACTAAGATTGCATCAGTTGGGGATGATCTCATTGCTCCTATACATATACGTAGAGCTTTAAATTGAATGCGATCTACAATTTGTAGATTTGTTTTGCTAGCAGAATCGTACAAAGTCGATCCATAATCCAGAATTGAGCGGATGTATGCTCTATAAAACATTAATGAAATGGCCACACCAACACCAAACTTTAACCTAGAAACACATCTTAACATGTTTATCCCTTTTTCACATCTACATTTGATATACTCAATATGTTTCGTCCACAACAACTTATTATCCAGTAATATGCCTTGGTATTTATAATTATTCATCACTAGAATTGTATGTTCAGAGAGAAGCACTGTTACGGGTGGCTGATATCGATGTCTCGTGAAAAAAAGGACAGAGCATTTTTCAGGCGATATGTTAAAACTTAAGTCATGTAAGGATCGTCTAATAGTATTCATCATGTTCTCGAGAACACACAAGAACTGTTGGTGTGAATTTTGGATCGTGTAATAGGCAAAATCATCAGCATACTGAACTTTATAACAAGAATCATCTCCTATCCGATGCAATTCTGTTGTATATAAATTAAAAAGAAAAGGGCTCAAAACAGATCCTTGCGGTACACCTTGAGACAATACCCTCGGATCATGAAGTTCATTCTTATGATCTCTGAGGTAGATTTTCCGATTTGTTACAGATTAAAAATATTGGTCGCCACTTTATTATCAAAACCGAATTCCTTTTTGTTAGTATGTTTAAATCTACAGCATCATAGGCGCGTTTTATGTCGATAAATAAACATGCAAGATATTTGTTTTAACTAATTGTGTTATAGCATCTATCGTGCCGTAACCCTTACGATACCCATATTGTGTTGCCGGAAGAAGTTGATTGTTTTCTGTAAATCATTCTAATCGCGCGTTGATCATTCGCTCAAACGTTTTTATAATGGTGGAAAATAAAGAAATTGGCTGAAATGATGTCTCAATAGAGCTATCCTTAAAAGGTTACCCAAACTTTCTAAAAATTGTAATAAGTTTTTTTTTTATTAGTAATTGAACGACAATTCCATTGAAACAAATGTAATTCACCAAAAGTCCTCATCATATATACTCTCTAAATCACTGACTGGATTATTTATAATTGTGCTAAATTGATCTCTAATACTATTATGGATTTCTTCTAAATTTTTGTATTTACTTTGAAAATATGTAGGATCAGTAAGTGCTTTAGTTATTAACGAATTAACTTCAAATATTATTTTTTCTGTATGAGCCATGAAATCATCATGGTGAGGGTTTGGAATGACAGGTTGTGGTTGTGGACGTGGTGGAAGTTTTTTTGTAGTTTGAGATACTCTAATAGGAGATACACTTTTACGTTTAGTCGGTTGTATCCGGGGTCTTTGGGTGAGTGATTGACTAGCAACATGTGAGTCTTTTGGGCTAGGTGTTAATTCTGGAAAATTATTAAGTACCGAAAATCTATTATTGGTGGTAATTTTAGCATAAGATGGATTATTAACTATTTTTTCCGTTTCCTTAAATGATATATTATTATATGCCACTGTTTTTTTTTATATTAGATTGAAACTTATATGTGGCGAAATTTTTATTTAATGCATTATGATCAAATTTTTCACAGTAAATACAATATTCATGAGTAACGTTACAATTATGATTTTCTTCCATTTTATCACCACATTTTCTACACTTCTCAACTCCTTTGCATAATTTTGTCGTGTGTCCGTATCTCATGCATTTGAAACATTGGACAACCAGATATATATATATATATATATATATATAATAAAACTGGTGAATATTGGGGTATGCAGCAATAGAAACGGAAAAAGTGTACTCTTAACGGAAAATTTTCGAGCTTTCGAGGATGATTGTCCTCATCATCAGGAATACTGAAATGGAAAAACAGCATTAAGATACTGTAGTTAATAAGCTGTTTTTCCATTTCAGTATTCCTGATGATGAGGACAATCATCCTCGAAAGCTTGAAAATTTTCCGTTAAGAGTACACTTTTTCCGTTTCTATTGCTGCATACCCCAATATTGACCAGTTTTATTCCTAACAGTCAGCAAAGACTATCTTCCTTTTATATATATATATATATATATATATATATATATATATATATATATATACGGTTCAACCTCAAAATTACATAAATTAATTTGCACTCTAGAAGGGAGGTTACTATCTAGAAATGATACAATTATCATTTATCTTGGTATTAATTTTGTTGTACCATCTGAATTTTTAAATTTCCTCATCATTCTTTTTACAATCATAACTTTTTATCCGAGTTAATATTGTTAACTAAATAAGTCTCATCAAAAAATGTATCTACCATTCTTATAACTCCTTTTTTGGGTGAATAATGTAGGTACATAAGCTATAAGATCATTTTTGATAATTATTTCATGATTAATTAAACTATTTGCAATAGAATATGTTTTTAAAATTACTTTAACTCGATTTCTTCCTACTGATACAATATCTGATACGTTTTCCTTACATTCATTAATTTGAAAAAGATAATGTCCAATACGAATGGGAATTAATCTACCTAGCTGTTTATTTGTATGTTCAACATATACAAAATAAGGACCGTTATCAGTCGATCGGTATTTATTATTTATATCATAAACTAGTAAATTATCACTAGTCGTACCTGTTTTTTCGTTGTTGTCACTGTTTTTTTCAGGAGACCCCCCGGGGTCTCCAGAATCATAATCCATTTTGTTACTTACTGTTTTTTTCTGTGTTGTACCTAAATTAAACTTAATATTATTCAAAATTCTCAAATAGTTTCTACTTAAATAAATAAGTCTAGCACTCAATTCGTGGGCGATGTGTACACTATCACTGCCTGAATTGAACTGTTCTCTTACCCGATTTGTAGATAAGCGCAAGAAAACTTGGTTTCCAAAAATCTGGAAACATGTCCTGCTTTAAACTTCAATTGAAATTACTATGAATGGCTTTAGCAAGAGTAAAAACGCATTTTTTTAATACATAAAGTGGTATGCCATCAGTATCATAAGAAAGTTTTCCTGGAGCTCTCATAATGGTTTCTATGATTTCCTGTACATTGACAGTATAACAACTAACATTTACGCTATCACACATATATGTATATTCTGGAATTTGATTAACTTGTTCAGTAGAATAAACAGTTGAAAAGTGCTCCGCGAAAAGATTTACTATACTATCGTTGTCATTCCCTAAGTTATCTTTATAAACTATAGATGAAGGTAATTTATAAGAGTTTTTTTCATTCTTGATATATTTCCAAAAGAAATTTGGGTTTGAGAGTCTCAGTTTTTAGAATATAATCAATAAAACAATAATTTATGAGTTTTGAACACTCTTCCTGAAGCTGTGCAAAATGATAGTAATATCTAAGGTCCCCTGAGGATATGTACAGCTTATGTATTTTCTTTTTTTCAATAATTAAATAGGTACTTAAGTTCTAAATTCAACCAATGTGGAAAATTTGATGGTTTATACTTCTTGACCAGAATAAAAGTGTTTATGCCCTCATAAAGAATGCTGTAAAAATGATCAACAGCCTCGTTTACGTTTATATTATTTAATAACAGATCCCAGCTTACTTGGGCGAAGTATCGTTTAATCCCATATAGTTGCCTCGTTTGAAATCATGAAAATTCCTCTTAGGTTAGAGAGGATTCATTCTTTTGCTTCAGATCAAAGGAAACAGCAGTGTGGTGTGTACTATTATTAAAAAGAGGATCTATAGGTTCTGAAACTTTTATATTGCTAAAACTGGAAAATGTAAGATCAAGATATACATTTCTGCTGTTTGCTATTGTATTTATCTGAAACAAATTATAGAATTCCATGAGTTCTTTAGAATTATCAGGGCAGTTTACCTTCAAGCTAAATTTATCATTAGACGATGTGGCTTCAGGCAAGTTATATCACCTCAAATGATAAGCTTACTGCTCCTATAATTATCACAAATATTCTCAATAACACTGATGTGTTCCATGAACTTATCCTAAACTTATCCTCACTAGACAAAAGAGACAAATAAACCCGGCCTACAATGATATTCTGGTTATTAATATTCAAACATAGTGCTGCTTGACTAAAGTTGGATATTTTTGGTCTAAGACCACCCACATTATGATAATACACCGAAATAAAGTTCGTAATATCATTTAGTTTTTTCCCTTGCATGAAATTTGAGGAATTCCGCGCACGTATTTAATAAAAACTTCTCCTTCTGCTCTTCTTTCAGTTTCTTCATATTTTTCATCTGCATGCTTGTCATATCTAAGTCTATGAAGACTTTCCTTTCCTTGTTAATGTGTTTCCTACTTCTCATAATGCCATTTCTTCATCTGAATTCTGGAGAATAGCCTTTAGGGGACGAGCTCCATTTTTATTTTTCTTTCCAACTCGTAGTTTTTATTATTTTTATTTCTTAATTTGTTATTTCAGTAACTATCCTTTACTTTTTCAGCATCTCTTACGTCATTATTCTCTAATACATTATAGAGCATAATATTGTTAGCCCTTCTTTGACGTTATGAATCTCTGTTATTACATTTTCTTCAGACAGTGTCTCTGTTATTATATTTTCTTCAAACAGTATCTTTTGCAAGTTAGTTTTTAAATTACTAATTTCATCCCACACTTCATCAATTTTTTAAGCAATTTTGAAATCAATTTTGCCCCACTTTTGCAGTCTTCACAATAGTATCTTAGTTTCAAATAATTGACTTTTAATTCTGATGCATTAAAATCTGAACAATTTCTATGTACAGCCCTTTCACAGCTGTCATATGCAATAGAGTTACTCCCCACCTCAATTGGATGTTAACAATTAGAACACTACATTTCTTTGTTTTTGTCACCATAATATATTTTTGACTACACCACTGGTAGGTATACTAAGTTGGCCAATTTACTGCTTATTATTTATGATCACTTTTGTTTGTCCAGTTTTTTACTTGTTTCGTATGTTTTTAGTATGAAATAATTTAACATTTAATAAGTATTGCCAATATCTTCTACGCTACATCCAACAATGCAATTCCTGCATAATTCTCGCATTTCCTACTGTCTCCTCTTTTTAATAACTAATTGGCATGTCTTCCTTTTCCCATATTTCCCTCATTAAATCCATTACGTGTTCCCGTAACCGATATCCTCCGTCTCTCAGCATTTCGACAGAGATACTATTATCTCCTGGACTCTTGTTATTTTCTAATTTATTTAAAATACTCCTTATTTCCGCCCCTGGTTTCTCTAAAAATTCAACTTATACTTAATATGTCATATCTGGTTTTTTTAAATTAAAATTATTTTAAAACATCTTAATGTGGTGAAAAAAATCGTAAATAAACCATAATATTCATTTAGTCTTGAATTGGATTTGTTTGGTTTATTTTTTTAAAAATCTATTTCGACCATTATTATTGCTACCCTCGTAACTAAATTAATTAAAATGGTATTAAATGAAATAATGAAAATAGTTCAAGTAACATATAAATAAAAGAAGAAGAGTATTACCTGGTTGCTGAATACTCCTTGTCACCGAGACCCGAGACTATGATTATTGAGGTTAAAAACTTTCTAGTTGAGTTAACTAAATCTAAACAAACTTTTGTTGTAAAAATGTCTGAATACGATAAAGTGCGTGTTGGAAAGTTGATACTGAAGGGCGAAAAAAACAAATCGAAAAAACGTAAACACAAACCAAAACACAAAGAGCAGGAAAGTCCAAAAATTGATCTTGACACTACACAACATGGTAATTGGTGGAGTATAAAGAAAAAAGACGATATTGTAGGTCCCATAGCTATAGAATTTGGAAAACATACATACGTTAGAGCTTTAGATAATGGTCTTTTTACGTTGGGAGCTCCCCATAAAAACGGCGAAGGTCCTTCGCCCGAAGAAATTCTAACAGGAGTACCAATTAATGAACGAAAGGTTGCATTTAAGTCTGGCTATAATAAATATCTAAGAGTTGAAAAAAATGGTGTAGTTACAGGAAGATCCGACGCGATTGGAGCTATGGAACAATGGGAGCCTGTTTTTGAAGATGGAAAAACTGCTTTGCTAGGGTACAATGACTGTTTCCTAGGTGTAAGTGCAAAGGATGATACAATCGTTGCCGAGGTTAAGAAAGCTGGATCTGAACAGTTTGTTACTATTCGTTCTCAGTCTGTTAAAGAAGAAAGTAATGTGTCCGATATTGGAACAGAAGATCAAGGAGATGTTAAACAAATAGAAATTAATTACGTAAAGAAATTTCAAAAATTCCAAGATAAAAAATTGAGGATATGTACTGAGGGAAAGGATGAACTGAAGAAGGCGCAACAGGAAGGCAATTTACATGAATCTTTATTAGATAGAAGAAGCAAAATGAAAGCTGATAGATATTGTAAATAACTGTGTTAAATATTTAAATTGTGAATAAGTTTATAAATAGTGAAGGTTGAATGCCCTATTATATGAAAAGTGGCTCATATTCTTCCATTTTTATTGTATTGAAATTTTAATTACATCTTTAAATAAAAATGTATTTTTATGTTTTATTGTATTGATATAGTAGGGGATGGGCTCTACCCTCAATCTATTGAAAAATAGCTAAACTAATCTACAGCAATAGTAAAGAGTTACCTATTTTCGACTTTTTGAATGAACATTCATTTCTCAAGTAAGAGTAATAACAATCACCTGCTATGACCAAAGTTGCAACTGTGATGGTGAAAGGTACCTGCCAATTTGCATACAAGTTTGCTGTCGCTAATAATAAAGTAATTCCACAGAGTTGGCATGATCGCAAAGAAGCTGGTATTGAATAGATGAGATTATTTCGTTAGAGGCAGTCACCGGTTTGCCTTAACGAGCTTAAGCAGAGCTACAAGCTTCAATAGAGTTATTGTCAATCTGTTTTTTGAGAATCTTAAGAATGCTATAGCAAAACATGGATTGACTACAAATCAAATTTTATAATTGCGACAAAACTGGAGTGTTGATAGTTTATAAGCCTCCCAATATCGTCGCTTCTGATTATTATACAGGGGTGGAATATAAATGTAATTAATGTATGATTTTACAGGAAGAATTTAAGCTTATCTTAAATTCGTACAAGCAGTGTTTTATGTTTGCTGCTATAATCTTCACACAATAATGAGAACAATCGGGATTGTAGTGGTCGTAATTTGATAATATTAATTATTTTTACCGCTTCATCCATAACTAATTTTAAATTTTACTGCATTGCTTCAATGCAAGTGCTTCTCTATGCAGAATACAATGGCTGGAACTACAATTAGTGACACTGCTCCTACTGTTTTCTCAACTTGATGCATCTTCCCTTATATTAATCTCCTGCGCTACAGTAAATCCCAAAATCTCCGCTTGGGCTGCCCTACTATAAATAAAGATATAAAAATTCTTATTGCACATTTTCTAGCTGATATTTACTTGGATATTAATTGAGAACTTGTATTGAATTGAATAATTTGTCAATGGAGTATTGCTAGACAAACAATTAGCTTATAAATTCTATAAAGTTACATGGATTTCTAAATTATAACAGGATTTATTTAAAATATTCCGTACTCAAATTTGATTTGCAATTTTGTTTGTTTTTCTGTAGGAACTGAATTTGCCAAATTGAGAAGTCTTAGAGATCCAATAAAAAAGATGTCAAAGTCTGACACAGATTCTAAAAGTAGAATTTGTTTGACTGATAATCCTACAGACATTAAACGAAACATAAAAAAAGCTGTTACTGACTTTACCTCAGAGGTAAGTTTTTAGGTGGAATGACATACTTACATATAAGGAATAATAGTAAAAACTAACCAAATTTGCTTCGTAATTAGCTCAATGAATATATTATTGAAAAATGAAAATAAAACTATTAATTACAAAAATATTCATATTTTATTTAATTTTTAAAAAAATTAGATGAAAAAACTGCATACTTACTTACCTATAGATGACACTCCTAAATAGGTATCAGCCAATAGATGACAGCTATTCACCAAAAAATGACATGCTTCGTATTTCGATATTTTATTCAGTAGAAAAGTTTTAAAACAAGAACATAGGAAATATTTGGTAAAAATAACTATTGTTATAGTAGAACAACTAACATTAACGTTAAAATGCGTAAAAAAGTATTTCAGATACACTTGTTTCTAAAGAAATTTAGATTTCATTTACAGGTAATGACTTTTTAAATAGGTAACTGATTCTTTCTCCTCTACTTAAAATTTCGGATTGAGGAACTTTACCAATCACTTGGTCAATGGTTATTGTCGAAACGTCCTTTTCATTTGGTACAAACTCTTTAATTTAGTCTGTGGATTTGAGTACCATTACCTGAATAAAATTACCTCTTTCTTTTACAACACATAAATATACTAATTTGGTTTGTTTGCGTCTCCCTCCAAGAAATTCACACAGTATTTAGTCAATTTTTTGCATTATTTTTCTGTTCTTCAACTTTTTTTTTCTTGGTCTCTTCCAACTTATTCTTTTTTTCCTGTTGTTGTTTTAATCTCTCTTCTTTTCTCTTCATTTGCTCTTCTGTTTTCCTCTGTTTACTTTCATCCTTTTTTTGGTAATATATCAAAGCTTGTGACGATGTTAATACAGAGGGTATTTTTTCCCGTCTCTTTTTTTTATGAGACTCAGGCTTTTGCTGTGGCCAAAAAAGTACTCGCTTAAAAGGCGATGGAATATTAGGATCAATGGTCACAGAGCTTGTCGATTGTTGATAATTAAAACTCACTTCTTGCTGTTTGAGAGGTGTGGACTGAGTTATTGTCACTCCCGATGACTCAGATTTTCCATTGTTTAAGCAGACTTGATCTAGTGAACTAATTGATGAATTATTCAGGCGATGAACATTTTCTGGGCCCTGTTCTGATTTTTCTCTGATATCTTCAGCTGGTGGCAAATTTCCTTTAGTTTCTTCCAGACTTGTTTGAGGTGGATATGACTGAATTCCAGATGGTCCTGCTGGTTTTTCATTTAATTGGTGTTCTGCTATTTCTAAATTATCTGCCATATTAATAGAAAACTTCTTGATTTGTGTCTAGGTCATTGATTTGAACTCATTGGAGCAAAGACTGTACGTCGAACTGAGTGATGCTTTTTCTCCAAATATTGTAAAGTGAGTAGTCCTCTTTTGGCTCTTTCCAATCACCATCATTGTTTTTAAATTCCAATAATTTTTCATCACCAATTTCACTCTCCAGGTAAACTAGAAACGTGTTTTCTGCATGATAGGTATCGGAGTTGGATTTGTTGGATTACTTATTGGAATTGTAACATCAGGATTCCAGGGTAGTAACCCACATTTTTTAACGCCATTTGAAATTATCAAAGGTTCAATCTTTTGGACCGTGTTTTTAAGAAGTTGAGGAAACTCTTTTTTTAGTTCTTCTCCTATATGAGACATTCTCCAATTTTGCACCTGAATTTTCCATTCGGATTTAACACTATGAAAAACTGCCACATCCATAGGTTGTATCAAATGTGTAGCATTGGGGCACAAAGCTATCTACTCAATTCCATTTGCAAGACAAAAATTGGATAAGTGCTGGAAAATATGTGATCCATGACCATCTAGAAAGTATACTACAGGTAGCTGAATCTTTTGTTTTTGAATCCATGGTAGAAAAATCTTTACAATACATTCGTACAAAAGTTCTTGGGTCATCCACCCCTTTTCGGACCTGCCTATTGCCCAATCCTCTGGCACAGTTTCAGCAATTTGTTGTGGAATTCTTTTATATCCATAAACAATCATAGGAGGCGCAATCTGTCCAGCAGCGTTAGCTGTCATTAATACTGTCACATTTTCTTTCTCATCGTTTGCTCCTGCAAGGTAGACATATTTGCTACCTTTTTCAGTCATAACTTTTCCTCCTCTGGGGTTTTCCTTTTCTTCTATATAGGTCCAAACTTCATTAAACCAACGAGTTAATTTTTCTTTCGTTACATTGGATCTAGATCTGGTTAATGTTTGGTAAAGCCGATGTGCAATTCTGTTATTCCTTGATCGAAATAATGTTTACCATTTTTCCCCTGGAACTTTTTCCAATCCCAGCTCTTGAGCTAACCTTGAGACGGTGATCATAAAAGTATTTTTGGTGACTGGAAAATTAGCCTTTGCCATGGCTAAAAGCCTTTTCTACCAAAACTGCCTCTCGTTCTGGGGGAAAGAGACTCTTGTATGCTAAAGTTGTCCGGGGAATTTAATATTTTTTAGATGTTAATTTAACGGATTTTCCAGACTTGGCTTCATTTATGGCATCTAACATTTCTTGTGGGGTGTATTTCAAAATTTTTTTATCGTGCCGTTGCATCTAAAACAAAAAATTGATTAGCTCCAAAAGTCCAATCCAATAGCCGACACTCGGAAAATCCATTAGATAACACCCTATGTCAAGATGATGACAACGACTTGGATAAGAGTGAAAATGAAAGAGATAACACAGGAGGATACAGAGAAGTTGAAAATACTAATATAGCTTCAGAAGAACAAGAAACGGTAAATATTTCTTCAGGTAAGCAGGTGGAAGCCCCTCCATTAAACGAATCCATTAAACGAAATTGGTGGTAAGCGGAAACGAGGTTCCCAAAATAAAGCAATCCTTAAAGAAATTAAAAAAGGACGAGTGGAGCGGACCAATATACTCAGGGAATTGATTAACAAACCAAATGAACCAGAATTGGAGGACATTGCTATTAGCACATTTTTTTAAAGTATAGCTGCCACCGTTTCCAAATTTTCCCCTCTCTGTATAAGGCAAAAGTAAAAGCGGAAATAATGAATATCGTATCGAGATATGAAATAGAAGAGGCCGAAGAAAAAACAAATGCCTATATCATGCCAGGGCCTAGTTCCTGGTCAGAAAGTCATATCCACGGATATAATTTTAATCGAAACGAACCATTATCCAATACTGATTCGGAAAATACTATTAAACTTCCGGGAAAGTGGTTATTAAGTGCTATCTGGTCGTTTCATCGACCCTATCTCGGTAATCGACTCTTGCGAATTCCGGTACTGCGAGGTATGTCAGATATACTCTCACAGAACTTCTTTCAAGACTCCCGCATCGCCTTTCTAATTTCTTTGTTGTAGGTTGTTGGGGCAGTTCTATAAGGCTCCCAGTTGCCTGACTCTTTAGATCGGTTAAATAGTCGTTTAACTTATTTTCTTCGTTGTATTAATAACAGATAGCCCCTCCCCTAGTATATAATCAAAAAGTAACTCACCTCTATGATATATATTCGTGCTGCCCCACGATGTATGGTGTGAATTGGCGTCACAGCCCATGACTAACTGGAGTCTGTTCTTCTTGCTATAGTCGATTAGCCGCTGTATGCAGAGCAGGCGACTATGTTAGTCATGCCATTCTTCTCCGGTAGGGACACTTGGATGACTACTACATTAGGAGTGCAAAAGCCTGTAAGCAAAAAATAATTAATATTTTTCCTAATGAGGAGACATGCCCTGGGTTCCACCCCAGGACAGACTACTACCTCACCAGCAATATTGCTGAGACCAGTTCTTGGTCTGTGTTTCCTGTTCATGGTTTTTGCAGGAAGACAAGGTCGATTAATTCGTCCTTGAACCTTTTACCAAGGATGTAAGAAGCAGCCTTGGCATGCTGTAAGTTTGCCTGTAAACAGTTGAATGTGGCGAATATGGAGGGCCACGGACGAACTTGTGTCTCCTCAGATCCTTAGGGGAGATCACACAGTGGGTCAATTGAGACGCCACCATCTGACCCTCCCAGGGATGAGGCTGTGGTTTGTGCCATTGACGAGGCTTGATCACCTTTCGTCACGACAGACCCAACTGGTTGTTTTGGTCCTTTGGTCGAGGCCGTACTGGTCTTCGATTTCAGGACAGCAGGTCCAGTCTCTTTATCAGGTTCCCTTGAAGATACGTTACCCGTCTTCTTTTTGGAGAAACCAGTTTTCCCTTTTGGATAGGTGGTACCCCGGCTACGTGTTGGCGGTACGCTCCTCGTGTTCTTGTGAGGAGGGTCGGTTCTCCTCACTGCAACATGAGGTTTTTCACTCGGCCCCGGGCCGCGGCTTTTCTTGGATCTCTTCGAGGGACCCGGTTTTGATGCCAGTTGGGAGGGCCGGGCTTTAGGTCGGTTAACAACCTGTCCAAAACCGAGGTATGGTTTGAATCCGATAGGACAGTCCACTCCAAGGTAAACAGACCGTGGTTCATTTTCCTCAGTCTGGTGAGGACCTGTTCTGAAGTCAGTCTACGACTGCCTTCGTCAGGTATGTAAGCCACACAAATGTGTGGCTTCGGGAGTTGGTCACCTGCAACACATTTCAGGGAGGCACCGTCCAATGGTTGAAGTGTATTGACTACGCCAGTCAACCACGAGACACTCCTGATTTACACATGTTACCTGTAACCATCCAGGCCGGAAAGTACAGCTCTGGAACTGTACTTGTGGTATATCCTCTACAGCGGCCATAATGGCCTACTGAAGGGATTCCATTTGTTTGGTCGTGATGAAGGCTGTCGGATGTTCAAGATGTAAAATTCGCACCTTGATGTCGGATACAGCCTGCCCATAAGAAGGCTTTTGTAAGTCAGTTTCACCTGACGTTACCATTGATTCAGCCGAGCAGGGCTTTTTTGCATCCTGTTCGGGTGAGTCCTCGTTAGAGCATAATCGCTTGCTGGCACCAGCCTCAGAGGGAGAATGTTTCCTCTCTTGCGGTTGATCCCGCTCCTGCTGCTCTAGAATTTGATGCAAGGCGGATTGGTAAGGTACCCCACTCTTGAGGAGACGACTGAGTCGCTTCCTGGCTGCACCACCTAGTTTCCTAGGTTTACTTTCAGGAGTTGGAGAACTGAGTAGTTCTCGTTCCTGATCAGAGGTTACAAGGTCAGTTGGAGTCGAAAGGTCGACGTCCACCTCCTCTGTAGTCTTTGAATTTGTTTTTTTACTTCTTCCAAGTGTCATGGTACGTTATCAATGAAATAATTTTTGCAAATCCGGGACTAAAGTGGTCACTTTAGTCTCACATGTTAGAAACTAAAGTGTCACTTTTAGACCCAAGGGATATAAAGTCACCGTTAAAATCCCAAGTTTCATAAAAGTCCATTCTCGATGCCCAGCCAAGCATTTTAGATGACCATCCTCGATGCCCAGCCAAGTTTCGTAAAAGTCCATCCTAAGTAGTATTTATTAATTTTGTTTGTTAGTTTCATAAATAAATTATTTAAAAATTTCTTGTTATTTGAGGGAGGCGGAAAAATCATATGTATAACATGGGGGCCTTTTCCTCCCTTGAATGAACTTCATCCTCAGGAGGAAAAGTAGCACTTTCCTCCCTTGTTATACAAATAGCTATTGTTACTTATCTTCCTACTGACTTGATTAAAATTTGTTAAAAATTACTTAGGATCAACACTGCATGAAAAATGAAGATCTATACTGTACCATAACCTAGAAACAACTGACTAACTGGATCACCTAATGACCAAACAACGTTGCTATATTACACTAAATATTAAAAAGTGTTTGTAGATGTTAATAATTTTGATTGAATGTGGGGTGTCACCTATTGGTATGGATAAACTGGGGTGTCACCTATTGGTATGGATAAACTGGGGTGTCATCTATTGGAGGTTTTACCTTATATGAAAAAAGTTTTTGGTTGTGTGAGATATTAAATTATATTAAATAATAAAATTGGGACACTTTCTAAGTATAGTATCAACTGAAAATGAAACTACGTATATCACATATGTCTGACTAGTTTATTTTAGGAACTTTTGAACGAGGACTTTTTTAGGTAACTTATGAACCGGAGAAACGACCAGGTATTTCAAATCTTATAAATATACATTCATTTGTTGCAAATAAACCAGTAGAAGAAATTTGCCGAGAAGCAGAAAATATAAATACTGGAGAGTAAGCAGTTTAAAATTTTAATATTAATCATATAGATATTTTATCAATTTCTTAGGTACAAATTGGTTGTAGCTGACGCCCTCGTGGAATTTTTAAAACCAATCCAAGATAGAATAAATCATTATTTAGCTGATACAGTTTTATTGGCAGATGTTCTAGAACAAGGTCGAGAAAAGGCTAACGATATAGCAACGAAAAATTGGAATGAAGTTCAATATAAGTTAGGCCTTAATGTGAATGTAGAGTCAGCCGATAGAATAAAAAACGTTTGATTTTAAAATGAATTTTAATACCTAGTTGAACCTCAGATTAACAAATAAAATATTTATGTTTGTTTTGACTTTTTCCTGCCCCAAATATTGAGTCACATTCTAAGCTCACTTGCGGACACTTCCACTGCATTGTCATATTTACAAATCCTCTTTAGTTGCGGGAAAAAAGAAATTAGAAGTTCAATTGAAAATTTGTTAAAAATTTATGCAAATAAAAAAGTCATACTAATTTATGAATTTGAGTCGATACTTTTAAAATTAATCAATAATAATTGAATTTTATTTATTAATTGCATATTCTTATATAAATTTTAAACAAGTATTTGTTGTATCCTTAGATACCTTTATGGTTATAACTAAAAGTGGCAACATTGCTCAAAATTTCAGTACCTGTTAATTGTGTCAATAGTAATATATTTAGTAGTTTTGTCCTTGTTTAATTACCATATAAAGAGAGATGCAAATATCGTCAGAGTGTGATCGACGATCATTGTAAGTACGCGGTAGTAGATATATACCACTGACTTTGTTTATAATAGTATATTACACTAGGATCTAGGGAGCCCACCTTAAAAATTTACCTTTACCATGCGCGCATGCGCTTGTGTAATTGGACGAGAAATGTGTTTGATATTTCTAACCTGTACACAGTACAGGACAGGAATAAAAATTCTCATATCAATTATTAATAGTTATTATTAAATCATTTTGACACCAAGGTGCGTTTGTAAAAAATTTACTTTACATTACTGTATTTAATGTCTGATATTTATTGTTATTTAGAAGCATCCAATTTATAACTTTAACAATGAAATTATTTGTTCTTATTATATTGATTTCATCCAATTTGAACTAGTTCATAAATTATCGCTGTGAATACAATCAATTTAAAGGGATTATTTTATGAATCATATAAATTTAACAATTTATTAGGTAGGTACCAAAAAATATAAACAATTCGTGTATTAATTTTTTTTTATTAAACATCTTATGTGTACCCTTATAAATATGGTATTGTATAATGGTGATTGAAAAATGGACTCTTATTGTAAATTGTTGTTATGTAACAGTAATTGTGCGGCTAAGAGATCTGATTCTTGTGTTGAAGGTTTTCTCAGAGTTGATTTCTTCCATTTCAAAGGCTTCTTTGTTCTATACAATCGTCTTTGAGGCTCTATTTTTTTGTTACTTGGTGTATTTTTTATTGATGGTGACACTAAAACAATACACATTAGAAATATACAACCAATTTTTTACATATCTCCAATTATACCTTCTGAGAACCCAACAATAGATTTCTTGTGGTTTCTTACAGCAACGAGAGATGGTCGAATTGGTGCCAAATTTCGTTCAAATACTTCGATTTCTTCAATAGAATTGACCAACTTAAGTTTCTCTTGTAGCTGAACCATTTCATCCATTATTTTTTGTTTTCTTTTTCTAATTAGATCAAAATCATTTTGTCGCTTTGATTTAGCAGTACTAAGAGTTTCTACTAAGCTTGTGACTTCTTGATATGTCTTGCTTACGTCCATAACAAGATTATTTTCTGCATTAAAGAAATATTTTTATAATGGCAAATATTATATGAATGAACTAACTATGATATACCACTACAGTTAAAAATTCAACTTCACCAAAACATATTTTGAAAGCTAAAATAAAACGCTGCAATAGTTTATACAAACTGATGCCCCGTCTGGTTGCTAATTTTTGTACATTTTTCTAAACGTTTTTCTTTTTCTATGTATCATGTTCTAATTATGGAAAAATATGGTTCAAATAAATGTCAATTTCTTTGATCTTGGTATATAAAATTTCCACTTTTTCCTGTGAAAAAAGTTAACAAAATACATACAATAATATAATTCAATACATTTAAAAATAAAGAATTAACTGATACACTGACTGAGGCTTTCACAGCAAGTACTATGCCACGAAATTGATTTTTGTATTAAGGAAATATGTAAAAACTTGGTAGGATCTTACCTAGCAATGATTCTTCATCAATATCCTTAATAACCTTTTGTACATTTTTTATATACAGGCAAACCAAATGTATGTGTTTGCACATGTTCCACTTTATGGAGTTATCAATGCAAGTGCAGCTAAAGCGATGTATGCAAGCATTGCATACAATACAAATTAACTTGCATGTGCAATCCAACTTTTCTTCTTCAACTGTATACAGCTCATTGGTTGAAGATGATGCCACAGTCCAAGTTAAGTTGTGATAAATAACCTTTTCAATGCCCATGGTTTCACTTAATGTATGCCTGTGTCTTAAATCACTTAACTTTGTGGAAACTTTACCTTTGTGCAGTATTATCACTCTTTCAAAAAGCTTATCTCTAACAAACTTCATGATTCCGTCAATAGCCTTGTCGAGTCTCTTCACAAATTTACCATCTAAGTAAATATGTTTGATAGTACAATGCATACGCTCAATATGCATGTTAGTATTTAGGCCACTATTGAGTCTAAAACAATATGCCCAAAACTCTGGTTTTGACATATAATGTTCTTTAAAATACTGAGCAAATTCCACTGTCTCCACACTCTGATTTAAAAATGATAAAAATTGCTCCTGTAGATTGAAAAAAGCATTTGTGTCTGTCTCTTGCATAAGTAATCTTAAAATTTTGTAAACCTGAACCTACAAAATAATATAACGATTATAGATGTAAAAATGATAAATCAAAAATATGATCAATACTACCTTTTTTTCTGTCTGTCCAATTTTATCTAGGTTTTTCCTCCATGCTCGGTCTACATGCCAAGAGCAAAATAATCTGTAAATATATAAAACTATAACATGTGATAAAACAGAGTTCAACAATAATTTGTACTAATAATAGTATTATTGAGAAATAGTAATTTAAAAGAGTTACCTAAATTTAGCAGGGTACATCACTTCCAACCAAGCTTTGTAATAAGCCTCGGCCATGTCTGACATAAATACATTTGGTCTTATTTTGTATCCTATTTTTTCTTCAATACATTTAAAAAAAATTTTGAACGCTGCAACATCTGAGCGATTGGATATAAGAAATGCACAAGGATATCCCTCACGTATATCATCTAATACAAGAAGAGTATGTAACTCAAATCCATATCCATTTAATCCATGTGTCCCATCTACGCATACACAGTCATTTCCAAAATTTACAAGTAGTTCTTTCTGACCATTCGTCATTATAATTAATATAAAATCTTCATTTTTAAGTTCAGGATAGTCCTCAGAAACACTACCTTGCCATTTATAAAATAAAACACAGTTATTTCCTTGTAGTTCATTTACCCAGGCTTCCACGCTAATGGCATCATTCTCATGTTTTACCGAGGATGCATTCAGATTATAGGATTTTTCGATATTGTAAAGGTCTTTTTTGGTCAAAAGGTGAAGTCTTTGTAGCTGACATTTAGAAATTGAATCTCTGATTTCATTCAAAATCACCTGTAAAGGCACTTTAGAAGCAATTTTTGCGGCTATTTGTTCACGTTCTGCTTTTGTTAGGAAAAGATGACCTAAATCTTCTTCTTGTTTATGACCCACATGTGTTCCACAGTAATTAGTAAAATATTTTCCATTTTTTATAACGACTTTAACGTTAGCTGGACAATATCCATTAATCTTATTTGTGCCCTGTGTTTTTAAATGACGGATATTTGCTCCCTTGGCTTTAAAATGTCCTGATCGGTGACAATAATATTCAATTTTTTCTGCAGTTTGGTTTATTTTTTTGGTTCGTTTATTTATAAATGTAGAGAAAGTTTTTTTTTCCATTTCTGATTTCCATGACTAAAAAAAAATAAGTCAAACATCATTTCCACGCACTACCTAACCCTAAGAGTTAAAAGCATTTGAATATTATGTGATACCTATTTCACGTTGACTAGTTTATTCTAAAATCACAATGTTTGGTACGGACCTGAAAAGCCTCCAATGACTCAAATTCGTAGGTCTTACTTTCAATTTTAAGATTATGTAAATTGATGTAGTGTGTAATTAAAATATCTCTACAACTTCCTACATAATCACAAAGAAAACATTTGATTTGTATTATTTTCTTAGCTTTATGGGTCCTTTTATGCTTGTTTAAATGTCCTAACAAATTGAACTGATTGCAACACTCATCACATATATATTGTTTATTTAGAGGAGCCAGTAAATCTTCAGATTTATCTAAAAATTATAGATACCATAAATTTATTTAGGTTTACATATTTATAAAAACCTGCTCCTTATTAAAAGTTAATATTTAATATATTAAAAACAAACTCACTTGAATGTTTAAGTTTAATGTGGAACCTCAAATTATCGAGTCTGGAAAAATTCTTACCACACTCTTTGCATTCATTATTTCCTGAGCCTAAGGGCTTTCTTTTTCTTGGGCAAAGAATGTCTAATTTTACTAAAAGAAACAAAAAAAGTATTAAATATTTTAATATTTATTTATTGTTTCCACATTATCAAAATTACCAATAAATAAATATCTCTAATCAAATAAATCGTTTACTTACTTGGATGTTTTCTCTTTACGTGTGCTCTCAAATTGTATTCGTTGGAAAATGTCTGTTTACATTAATTGCATAAAGCCATTTCCACAATATAATAATAAATAACGTAGGTTTTCAAATATAAATAAACCAAAACTATACAAAACACAACCTAATCTGCCAATCCGATGCGAAATTCCGCGGGAAATACGAAGTTGTTTATACCTGCTTCTGCGCCTGTGCGAATGGTAAAGGCAAAATTTAGGGTGGGACCCGTAGATCCTAGTGTATATTACGCACGAAATGAAAAAGTTTATGCACGAAGCCGCGCAGCGGCGAGTGCATAAATTTCATGAGTGCGTAATGGGCTTACAACTCGTGTAACGTACTATACTTTTTCTACGCCTATTCATTTTCTTCCATTAACTAAAAAAACATCGCAATCATTTAAACTTTATTATAATAGTTGTTAATAACAACTGAACAATTATTGTAAATCGATTTGGCTTTATTATTTAATGGTGATGAACGGTTATTTATAATTGTATTATATTTTGTTCAAGAAATTGACAATATAAATGACTAGACATTCATTTTCATAGCATGCTACTTAAGAAAACGTGTCCTATTTTTAAAGAAATTGCATAATGTGCTGCCTACATTTAGGGGCATCACTCTTTCAATCCTAAATATATCTCGCTAATGCTAAAAGTTTTTATGTTTTTTAATTGACTAAATTTATGTAAATAGACCAAATAAAGTCTTATGTAAATATAAATTTGATTGTAATTTAATTAAACCAAGAAATTTAATTTTTCGTCTCAAAACGCACGTGTATGTTATGAGATCTCATTACGTGCATGTTATTGTTAAATGTCATTTACAAGGAATGTCATGGAGATTAGAGAGAGGAAGACCAATCACTGTAGAAAAGTGTCCCTGAAATGAGGACAAAATAAGTAAGACGCTCCGATCGCTAAGTTGTCTCGAGCTCAGCCAATCAAAACGTCTGTAGGATTCCATAATTATGGCAATCCGATTGGTTAAAATAAAATGACTCTGTTGCGCCGTATATAATAGTATATTAACGGCCAATTGTACCGACTATTGTTTAATGTACCATTAAGCTATTGGAGCTCTTAATAGCTCAATAGCGTTCTCGGCTCATTGCACCACAGTATAATATACCTTTTTCTACGCCCATGTCTGTAAACGTCAAAAACTGCACTGTCAACATTCCTTGTAAATGACATTTAACAATAACATGCACGTAATGAGATCTCATAACATACACGTGCGTTTTGAGAAGAAAGCTTAAATTTCGTCGTTTAATTAAATTACAATCAAATTTTTATTTACGTAAGACTTTATTTGGTCTATTTACACAAATTTAGCCAATTAAAAAACGTAAAAACTCTTAGCATTAGCGAGATATATTTAGGATTGAAAGAGTGATGCCCCTAAATGTAGGCAGCACATTATGCAATTTCTTTAAAAATAGGACACGTTTTCTTAAGTAGCATGATATGAACATAATTGTCATGTCATTTATATTGTCAATTTCTTGAACAAAACATAATACAATTATAAATAACCGTTCGTCACTATTAAATAATAAGGCACAATCGATTTAGAATAATTGTTCAATTGTTATTAACAACTATTATAATAAAGTTTAAATGATTGCGGTGTTTTTTATTTAATGGAAGGAAATGAATGGGCGTAGAAAAAGTA
The DNA here is from genome assembly GCA_963921935.1 of Galeruca laticollis. Lineage (NCBI taxonomy): Eukaryota > Metazoa > Arthropoda > Insecta > Coleoptera > Chrysomelidae > Galeruca > Galeruca laticollis. The sequence goes on along the minus strand of OY998181.1, from coordinate 160,839,454 downwards.
TAGTACATTACACGAGTTCTAAGCCCATTACGCACTGCGCGACTTCTTGCATAAACTTTTTCATTTCGTGCATAATGGGTTACTTACAACTCTTGTTACGTAATATACTATTATAGTCGCTTTGCTGCGAGGTAACGTTTGACTCAACGTTATACAATTTTTCGGGGACCGTAACGTTTCGCGCCAGTTCACAGATACAAGGTTTGAACCGAACTGTCGCGAAAACGTTACGGTCCCCGAAAAACGTTGAGTCAAACGGTACCTCGCAGCAAAGCGACATATTAGAGACATAAAGCAATTTTTAAAATACATCACTTATCCTTATCCGTATACGTAACGTAACGGAGATACGTGACTAATCAAAAAAGGTATAAAGCAAATGCGTTCGTAACGTAACCATTTCTTGGGTTTTAACTTTTAATCTAAAAAATATTCCATCTGCTTGGATCTTCGTAGGAATTGTGCCCCGATATTTCCCTCGGCAAAATAATGTCATTGCCACTGTAAAAATTTCTTTTTCGTTTTAAATCCATTATTCTATATCAAATAAGTAGTTTGTTATGTTCATTAAAAATAAGGTTATGATTTCTGAGCATACATCACTTTTGTCGTTTGGCCATTGAAAAACGAGAACATAGAACATAAGAATGCAATACGGTACGTTAGGTACGTGTGACGGATTGATACGTTTCACGTAACGTAACGAAACCCACGTATCGCTTCTGCACATGCGCATTGCGATACGGATACGTATAAGTGGTGATTTTTAAAACTGCTTTTTGTCCCTATTATGTGAAAGTTATTGTACTATTTGTCTATGGACCCCTAACTTATTACTTTCTCTATGCTGTGCATTTCACGACCTTCACGTAGATGATTCATGATTCTTTCCATAACTACAAATCACTTATCCATAATAAAGATTGTCTTTGAACATTTTTTTTACTCATTAAATTGATATAACCAGGAACAATATAATCCAGACGTTGGAAATAGAGCAAGGTGTTATTGAAGAATAAATGGATATCCAAAATATAAAGGAAGAAATCGATATTCACGATGATTTTCTGTGGAATATGGATGTTAAACAAGAATTGATTGATGAAGTGCCTACGTTAAAAATTCAGAATGTAAATAGAAAAAAGAATAGAATTCATCCATTAAAACAGAAAATAAAGGATGACTCAAATACAGTTGAAATATGTGATAAGCATGTTGATTTTAGAAAGCAAATTAAATCAAAAGGTGAGTTGAACGAATTTATTGGCCACTAATAGGCATAACTAGATTTAATGTTTTTTCAATAATGTGGAGCGAGAGAAAACGATTTCTTCGTAACGTGGTTTAAATTTTCATTTAACTTTAGAGAATCAAAATGTCATATAAGCAAGAAAAACAATACAGTATAGTATTTGAATAATAATCTAATGATATTACATCATTAATCCTTCAATATATTATCTTTCAATAATGTAGAGTAAGAGAAAACGATTTTTTTGTAACATGGTTTAAATTTTTCATTTAACTTTAGAGAATCAAAATGTAACTACAATGTTCATATTTGCAAAAAACAATACAGTATAATATTTGAATAAAGAATCTAATGCTATTTCATTATTAATCCTCGAATTTTATATCTTTTATACTATAAGTTGAATGCCACATCTAGAAAGATTAGCTATATAAATGCTCGTCTAAACTGTCTTATTTAAGATGTGTTAGAAACTTTAGTTGATCTATTTTAAATTCTATAATGCTCAAAATTTCAATAACGTCTTTTCAATTGATATACAGTAAAAACTATTAACTGTCATTGTCTGAACGGTGGTCGTGACAGTTTAGAGGATAGACAGATAATAGAAACAGTGTATTATTCCTCCAAAACATAACCCAATCAATTATATTATATTATAGACAGATATCACTCACATTAACGTAATATTTTTCTGACTGAAAATTACTTAAAAACGATTGTAATTGGAAATAAAACTACTCATTACATGATAGAAACATCCATACAGTAGCTACAAATGTGTCAAAATAATATACAATATTATAAACTTCAGGTGAAATAGTTCATGTAGCTTGGAAATAGTCAGTCATTGTTTTCTACCTCTTTAATGCTCGATCTTTCACCGCAGCAATATTTCGTATTTTTTGGAGCAGTAGTGTCTGCATGTCATTGACCTCTTCTTGACTTTCAAACCATTCTATATACTTGGACAGCATTGTTTCAGTCTCTGAGTGGCTAATAGTTTGTTTCTCGTCATGGTTTGAACTCTCATCTTCATCAACCCTTTGGTGGCATTTATGCAGACAACAATTTCGTCATCACTCATAATTTGAAACCCCCTGTCCACTCTGATACTTCTTCTGACATCAAATTTGTACTGATTTGTAAATTACTACACACATTGACCATCTTGTCAATTGTCACTCTCTCAGGTCCCTCAGATTCTTCGCTTCTATGCTGAGGACAGAGTTTATTCCAGCCGTTCTCTAGATTTGATAGAAATTGTATCTTTAAATCTGTAAGACTTCTAAAAATGTTTTACAGACATTGATTCATCAGATGAGAGCAAACTTCCAATAAACATTTTTCTATAAAGACGTTTCATGTTTTCAATGATTCCCTGATCCATGGGCTGTATAATAGTCCAAGCTTTAGAGATTTGGAGTGAGCATTTTGTATAAAAACTGTTAGAAGAAAACCAGCTGCGCCATTGTTTAGAGATTAGTTTTATATGATAAAGTGAGATATTTTTAACTCGACTTTATTACTCATAATTTTGTTATAAACAATTCTATGCAAAAAATCGCTTTTTTTAGTTTTTTGCTTGTAAAATTAAAAATGTAAGGTTAATGGTGATGGCGTCAATAGAGAAATTGTAGGGAATAATAACTCGAACACGAACAAATCAATCCGACCTTTACTTTAGGAGAAAATTGGGGAATCCCAGCCAAAGTGCAATTTTTTTTAAAATTCGTTACCCGGTTAACTTTTGAGTTGTAGCTTAGATCCTCGGGCCAATATTAGTTATTAATATAAACTTTATACGTGCAAAATGCAGGCATCATCAGATGCATAGTTTTTGATCTGTGGCCATTTGAATTTTTTACTATACAATAGGCTTGAATGCGACAGGTATAGTCCGATTTCAATTTAGTAAAACGACTTCAAAAGTAGAGAAATATGTTGGTAATGAAGCCGAACATCACGAGAAACAGCTGAACATGCGAGAGTATTTGAAGAATGGGGGAGAGCAGCAGGCAAGGAGAAACATGTATATAGAGATAGAGATGGCAGGTATTAGAAAACAATTGATTCATCTATTGTTCGATTATTTCTCCCAAAATAAAACCAACCTTTACTTTTACACAGTGACATAGTTTTAATATTTTTAAATAAAATTTCATCTAAATTATGAAAAATACCTTAAGGAAACCATAAAAATGACTATTTTTAGAAAATTGCTAATGTATTTTCTTTGCATTTTTTAATTTTGAGGTTATATTTATGAATGTTACTCAAATAGACAAATATAAGTATCAAGCAATTAGTTTTAGATTAATCGAGTTACTTTATATCATTTTATTAATTGTTGAATTGTTATAAAATAAGCAGTTATTCTTCTATTTCAGTTAATCGTCATTTCTACATGTATATAGTAATACTGTTGCTCCGCACATATTTCATGATTATTTCATTTGAATATGTCAGCAACAAATAGAAATATCGCAAAACCATGATGAACGTTTTGAAATATGAAAATTCTACTTTCGAAATCGTTTTTGTAAATTGAAATCGAACCTTACCTGTCGCATTCAGCCTTGTTGGAAAATTGCTTAGTAAAAAATTCTCAAAGAAATTCAAATAGACACAGATACAAAACTATGCATCAGACAATACTTTTTGCATATATAAAGTGTATATATTATAAACTAATACTGGCCGAAGGATCTAAATTAACCGAGTTACGATTTTTTTACAAAACTGCACTTTGGCCGGGTTTTCCCGATTTTCTCCTAAACTAAAGGACGGATCGAGTTGATCGACCTCTCATTTTCTTTGTGTTTTTATTCTCTACAATTTCTTCATTGACGTTATCACGATTACCCGAACAGTTGTAATGTTATAAGCAAAAAACTAAAAAAAAGCGAGTTTTAGGATACAATTGTAGATAACGAAGCTATGAATATTAAAGTCTAGTGGAAAACATCTCACCACATCATCTGAAACTATCCTCCAAACAATGGCGCACCTGATTTTCTTGTTAAACTTTTTACATGAAAAAATCTCTGTAGCTGGACTTATAAGTAAGGATGCCACCTTTAAAAACACCTTGACGTGGAGATGTCTTGATCTAAAATTATTAACGACAAAAAAATACTTATTCACAGGGTGAATACAAGCAGCAACGCAAAGTATATTTATTTCCTTCAAAATAACATTGAACTGAAACATTCGTCAGTTCATAGATTATTCATCAAGGAAAGTATCCAAGAGGTGCTTACAGGAATTAACAAAACGATAACTCAAAAACGCAACCTAATTTTTTGATGAAATTTTATATGCAGATTCGGAACGTAAAAACGTAGCAAAATCTGATGTACAGTTTTCCGGAAAATCACATTTTATTAAATTTTTCGGAATCTTCGTTTCAAAAACTCACCTATGCTTAATTTCATCGAAATTAGAATCAAAATTTTTTTGGGATTTTCAATCCATACTTTTAAAAAAAGTTCAACTTTGATGTTTTATAACTCGGTTTTCATTATCGATGGAAAGGTGCTGTATTGTTTTTATAATAGTAGGAACACTCCTATTTATAGTTTTACCAATTTCAGTCTTTCCATTGCATAGACGTAGTTTCTACAAATTTTTTTAAGGTAATTTCCTACAAAAATTTCTACTTCAGCATTAATCCCGTATATTGTCTACAAATATAAAATGGAAGAATTCAAATATGATAACTAATTGAGATGCATCTTTCCTCTATCGATGTATAAACAGACTCGGCGCAACCGCAACAGAATATACCGACTCGACTTGCACCGTTGCCAAATCTATATTTTCTGTCTAATATAGAATATACAGGGTTGGGATAAAGTATGGAACCAAGTAAATATCTTTTAAACGAAAAGAACGATATTTATGAAAATTTGCAGGTAAGCGCAATTGAACAAAATGCATCTGATGTACATTTTTTTGTTAATAATATACTTCCGGTTTAACCGGAAATGCCATCAACTTCTTTAATTTAAATGGGACACCCTATATATTTTTACAGATTTTGAAAGAGCTTGTTATTTTGAATTCATACATACTGAGTTTAGTGTAAAAAAAATTGTAAGAACGAGGAATATAGCACTTTAATCAACCTCATTGAGTTTTTTGCATTAAAGCAAAATAGCTATTTATGTAACCAGTTATGAAATGCATCATTTTGTGTAACGAGTGAAATTTTTGCGGGACGAGCGAGCTCCGCGTAGCGGGGCGAGCGAGGTCCCGCAAAATGACACGAGTTACACAAACAAGCATTTCATAACGTGTTACATACAAGATTTTATCTAATTTTGACAAGAAGAAAGTTTAGTTTACCTATCAATAAAGCATTTCATAACGTTTTATACAAGATTTTATCTAATTTTGACAAAAAGAAAATTTAATTTATTTCTGATTTGAAAACAGCACTTTTTGATTCCTGCAAGCTATGCAACCAATATTACACAAGACAATTTTATACATTAATTTCAGACTTCTCTTTATTATTTTACCATTAATAGAAAATAAGAAAAGGATTGCCACTGATATTCTTGGTGAATCAAGCACCTAAAGTTCAAGATCAGTTATGCATCACGAAATTACATCAACTTCTAATTATGCAGGGGTTAACCTTACAAACTGTTCGAAATGTGTCATAAATATTTATAATGCATAAAATGAAATGTGAATTGTTCTAGTTGTTCTTATTGTTAGTAGTTCTCTTCAGTTCTAGTTGTTGTTATTTTTCTATAATATGACATTAAACTTTCTTTTTTTCTCTTGTTTTTATTAACTGGTGATATAATTAATTTTTCATCACCAGTTACATAATATTTTTCATTATGTAACTGGTTACGAAAAATGTGACGTTTGCTAACGGAAGTCAGTTTTGAAAAATGTCACTTTATATGTCGAAATTAGATAAAACTATTTAGATAAACTAATGATGTTGTTTGTATGCATAGTAATAAATAAACGAGTACTGTTTAGTACGACTTTTGTTCTCCAAGTGTCAAATTCTAATTGACGGAAATAAATTTTACAATTTAGAATGGTCCAATTAAGTGAAAAAGAGCGTGTTGAAATTTTAATGATGATCGGTTATGGTGATCGTGTTAGAGCTCATGAAGAAGTGTCTCATATTTTTAATAATTTGCATCCGGAGAGAAATCCTATATCACGCTCAACAGTAACTAAAACATTACAACGTTTTAATACAACTGGGATGGTAAAAAATTTGCTAAAACCTGTAAGACCGCGGACTGCAACGAACGAAACTGTTAAACAAAATATTGCAATCGATTTAGAAGAATCACCTCAAACTTCCACCACAAATTTAGCACTAAACCATGGTATCTGTCGACGTTCTGTAGGAAAGATATTAAAAAGTGAAAAGTATCATCCGTATAAGGTACAGTTGGTTCAAGAATTGTCAGACGATGATTTTGACCGACGGCTGGAATTTTGCGAAAGGCTAATGGACATCTGTAATGTCGACGAAAATTTTGCTTCTAACATAGTTTTTTCCGATGAGGCAACTTTTTGTTTAAATGGAACAGTTAATCGCCATAACTCAAGGTATTGGTCAAATGAGAATCCTCATTGGATTCATAAAGCACATACCCAGCATCCACAGAAGTTAAATGTTTGGATGGGAATTGTCGAAAATAGGCTTATAGGCCCATTTTTTATCGACGGAAACTTGAATGGTGGCAAGTATTTGGATCTACTGAATAACGAAATTTCTTCCTGCACTTCAACAGAATGGGCAATTACCACAAAATGTTTGGTTTCAACAAGATGGAGCACCTCCCCACTATGAAAGACGGGTTATGGATTTTCTGGATGCGAATTTTCCAAATCGATGGATTGGACGTAGAGGATTCATAGAGTGGCCTGCTCGTTCTCCGGATCTAAGCCCGTTAGATTTTTTTCTTTGGGGTTATCTAAAATCACGTGTTTACGTTAGACGACCAACAAACTTACAGGAATTGAGACAAAGAATTATTGATGAATGTGAACTAATACGTGGAGAAGTCTTGGAAAGAGTGACTCAAGAATTTGTGAATAGGATGGCATATTGCCAGCAAGTTAACGGCGAGCATTTTGAACATTCGAAGTAATTTTGTTTCTCATTATTCTAAAATAATGAAATGTACACCTATTGTACAACTAACAGTGAGCTATTCCTCGTTTTTACAAATTTTTTTACACTAAACTCAGTATGTATGAATTCAAAATAACAAGCTCTTTCAAAATCTGTAAAAATATATTGGGTGTCCCATTTAAATTAAAGAAGTTGATGGCATTTCCGGTTAAACCGGAAGTATATTATTAACAAAAAAATGTACATCAGATGCATTTTTTTCCACTGCACTTACCTGCAAATTTTCATAAATATCGTTCTTTTCGTTTAAAAGATATTTACTTGGTTCCATACTTTATCCCAACCCTGTATATGTCTACATTTTTTCATTTGTTAAATACGACCTTACCCGGAGTAAATATCTAGACACCCGGACCACGGAGGTCATAGGCTTTTTCAGAGAGTGAAACTAATGTCTTTTATAGTAAAGTCTCCCAGTTATGTCCAGTTTCATCACAATTATAAACTTGCTCCCTAACAAGATCCAATTCAGCGATTTTTTCTTTAAATTGTTCCTGGAACTCTGCAATTACAGAGCAAATCGTGCTGAATTTTTTTCCACTGATATCAAGTTGGCGAATGCCATGACGAAATTTAAACTTGTAGGCATCCACTGCTTGCTTTAAAAGACGAGTCACCGTCAGGTTCGTTGTTCGTTTCAACCGACGTTGATAGTGGAATCCTCTGCTTTCTTTCTTGAATAAACCATTGGTACAATCAATTTTGTAGGTACCATTGTCTTTCATGTTCGAACATCTCCATCCATGCTCTGCATTGTTGACTCATGTTCTATTTTATCAGCATCAGGTTTTATATCGTTAAATATTGTTCTCCCAAAACCATAAATCATTGCTACACTCGTCGCAGTTTCGCCCTTAAGCGTTTTATAATTTCAAGCTTTTTGGTTAAATCCTAAAACAACACGTTTACGCCTTTCAGTCATTTTGTTAAGTCACTGTAACCCACATACCTGCACTAAACACATTAGTGTAAATTATTAGTCAATAAAGATTATTCAAGTGAGTAACACATAACAAATGAGGCACTACTTCCCAGCCCACTAGATACACTGCGGCATTGACTGCCTTTTCGCTACAACTGAAACATGATACAGTGGTGACTGGCGACTCACAAGTGAGACAAAAGGCAAGAAGAGGGGGAGAGGTGTTAGCATGTAATCTGTGGGTCATATGTCCCAATCTACGGCGGGCTAGTAGACTCACTTCCCACTAAAATAGAGTAAGTAAACAAAGCAAACGTGTCACTGCTCCTTAAAGCACTTTATTATTACAGTATTATTATGCTATTACAGCAATGTCGGTTAATCGAGTTTTTACTGCATTCATTTTATAACAAATTTTATTAATAGTTTACATACTTTAAAAATACTTTTTAAAATAATATTGTTAGCCATTTGTAGCGTTGATAAAATTTATAGATTTTTATATTCTTTATACAAATTTCAATGTTTCGAAAAATTAATTTCAATTTTCTTCAACATTTACAGGACTGCTAAAAAATGGAACATATATTAAAACAAATGCTAATACTGGGATTATGATATGTGTATTTTGTGGAAATGTATACACGAAACGAGTAGAGTTTTTTCGCCACTTTTCAACACATCATTGTATAAAACGAAACAAATTATATAATAATAAATTTCACCAAAAAAATAGAAGTGGCACTAAAACTGGAATAATTGACATGGGCATTTTGAGAAATCTTGGTGTAAAATATGAAATTGGAATAGTTGAACATGAATTGAAAGCAGAGTTTCAGAAAACCACATATCCGTTAAATGTTACTGATAATTTGAACTGCAATAACAATTTCAAGTTGAGTATAGATCGTAAATTGAAGAAAAGTGATTCATACAGACATTTCCAAGCTCACGAACGTGATATTTCACAGAAAAGTCATTTGAATACACATTTGCCTACTCACACAGGAGAAACACTAGTGAAATGTAACATTTGTTTGAAATATTTGGTTGTCAAAACTAATTTAACTACACATTTGCGTACTCACACAGGAGAAAAGCCATTCAAATGTACAATTTGTTTTAAATCATTTTCAGAGAAAAGTAGTTTAACTTCACATTTGCTTACTCACACAGGAGAAACGCCTTTAAAATGTAACATTTGTTTGAAAATTTTTGCATGGAAAAGTACTTTAAATTCACATATGCGTACTCACACAGGAGAAAAGCCTTTCAAATGTAACATTTGTTCGAAATCTTTTGCAGAGAAAAGAAGTTTAACTTCACATTTGTTTACTCACACAGGAGAAAGGCCTTTCAAATGTAACATTTGTTCGAAATCTTTTGCAGAGAATAGAAGTTTAACTTCCCATTTGCGTAATCACACAGAGGAAAAGCCAATCAAATGTAACATTTGTTTGAAATCTTTTTCTGAGAAAAGTACTTTAAATTCACATTTGCGTACTCACACAGGAGAAACGCCTTTCAAATGTAACATTTGTTTCAAATCTTTTGCAGAGAAACGAAATTTAACTATACATTTGTTTACTCACACAGGAGAAAGGCCTTTCAAATGTAACATATGTTCGAAATCTTTTGCAGAGAAAAGAAGTTTAACTTCACATTCGCGTAATCACACAGGAGAAAAGCCATTCAAATGTAACGTTTGTTTGAAATTTTTTGCAGCGAAAAGATATTTAACTACACATTTGCGTACTCACACAGGAGAAAAGCCTTTCAAATGTAACATTTGTTTGAAATCTTTTTCAGAGAAAAGTAAGTTAACTAAACATTTGCGTACTCACACAGGAGACAAGCCATTCAAGTGCAACATTTGTTTGAAATCTTTTTCAGAGAAAAGTACTTTAAATTTACATTTGCGTACTCACACTGGAGAAAAGCCATTCAAATGTAACATTTGTTTGAAATATTTTGCAGGGAAAAGTACTTTAAATTCACATATGCGTACTCATACAGGAGAAAAGCCGTTCAAATGTAACATTTGTTTAAAATCTTTTGTAAGGAAAAATGTTTTAACTTCACATTTGCGTACTCACACAGGAGAAAAGCCAATCAAATGTAACATTTGTTTGAAATCTTTTTCAGAGAAAAGTACTTTAAATTTACATTTGCGTACTCACACAGGAGAAAAGCCTTTCAAATGTAACATTTGTTTTAAATCTTTTGCAGTGAAAAGTAGGTTAACTAAACATTTGCGCACTCACACAGGAGAGAAGCCATCAAAGTAACATTTTTTTGAAATCTTGCAAGGAATAGTAGTTTAACTACACATCTGCTTAATTACACAAGAGAAAAAAATCAAATGTTACATTTGCATGAAATCTGTTCCAAAGAAAAGTTATTTAAAAATACATTAGCTTAGTCAAACAGAAGAAATCCTTACAAACCTGACATTGGTATGAGAACTTTTAACGTGAACATTGTGATGCCGTGGGTAGTCAGGGGGTTGAACGTGAAGAGCTGTTTGCTTATAACTAGTTTATTGAACAGACTAATTTGTTTACAAGTTGAATTAAATATACCTTCTTAATCAAGCTTATAAATTTACTTATATATACTACTATGTACTTCGTCGGAGTTGATATCTTCCGAGTGTCTTGGGGTCTAATCGCTCCACTGTCGAATAATAACCCAGCTTGGTTAAATAATTACTGGCCGTTCCGTTTGTCTTCTCTCGATATTAGAATTCTCCGTACGTTATTTTGGTTTCGTCTGTTTATTTTTTAATTGTGGTTGATAGAAATAAACCGTTGTTGGTAATGTTGAAGTTTCTAAATGTTGGCAGAGCTAGAGAACCGGAATTAAATTGATTACTAGTGTTTATTATTGAAGTAAGGATGTGTACAGTCAGGATTATTCCGGGTTCAACACATACAGGAGTAGTATCGGGACGGTGGTGTTTATTCCGGGCTAAGTACACACCGGAATGGTTTTGGAAATCAGGATGGTTACGCTTAGTTCCAGGTTCAATACACACCAGAGCGCTGGCCGGTCGGTTAAGCTTATTACAGGTTCAATGCACACTGGAAATACTTTCAGCGGTTGAGCTTTCCTTTGTTGGTGTGAGGAATGAGCCCTTGTCCATTAATCAAAAATGTCTCGGGGTTATTCCCGTTGGCCATTATTTTGGTGTAATGCCGATAGTGCTGCCAGCTAGGTACGGAATGTCGAATTGCACCAACTGTGATAACTTGCTTGGTAGTTCTCTGTATACCATTTGTGTATATGTTGTCGACGTTGGTAGCCGAGGGTGGTAATGTATATTTAGACGACGGTGTCGTTACAACATCAAAAAATCATTTCATATTGCCGTGTAGGAAAAAAACAATCAAATTGCATAAATGTGCAGTAACTTCAAGTGTTACAGAAAACTTTAGCTCACCTAACAGCATACATCATCAGTAATCTGTGGAGTTATTCATATTATAATAGAATGTTAGAGCAAAGTAATAGAACACAAATAATTTTTCTACAAAAGATACATAAAGCTAAAATTTGAAAAAATCAAAAAGTGCGAATTACCCCGTTTTTCCCGTTGGGTGGGGCAAAATGCCAAAACAACGACTTGTCTTTTACCTTTCCCTGCAATAATTTTAGACGCCCCTTTGGGATTCACCGTTACCCCACTTTCGTCCACGTTGTATATCTTCTTTGGTGTTAAGTGGTATTTCTCAACTAATTCTTCAAGAAGTGCAAAAAATCGTGTCACAGAAACTTTATTAAATCCTCTTGCTCGCATTCCTGAAGTTGCTTCTGGCTTTAAAGAGAGTTCTGGATGTGCTTAAGAAATTCTTGCATCCAGTATCTTCCAGCACTTTGTGTTACTTTGTTGAACGGGTGATCGATATTATTCAACTCTGCTAACTGGAAGACGAGCCCCCTACATTCTTCCATGGTTGGTCCAAATAACATTTCTTCCATGGTCTTCAAGTAATTGGCAAGTTCGTCTTCTTTCCCATTTCACCTTGAATTACAGCTTAAGCGGCCGCTTCCATGCTTTCCATCGGCCAGCTCTTCCTGTTAGTATACCGCTTATAATTAAACACCATCTGAAAATAAAAAAAAAATTCATTAAAATACAAATACAAACTTAAGACTGTATAAGTTTCGATGATTTTATTAGAAATTACATTCATGTGGATCTAATGTGACTTACCTTAATCAAAACGAAGCATAAAAGGTGTATTAAGAAGTAAAAATTGCCGGCATGTTTTACCTACGCCAGATACGTTCGTACTAATAAGTCAGCCAGTCAGAGCCCGTGCGCGCGTCGTTAAAATACAACTGATCCATCATAGCAGAGACAGGTACCCCATTTTGCTCACCTACTCCGTGTTACCTGCCTTTCCCCTACAAATATTTTAACTTATGTTTGCTAATGAAGCTTTAACTAGAGACATTTCGTCACTTATGAAAGGACGTTTAAAAGAATGCTTAATAGTATATTACGTAACAAGAGTTGTAAGTAATCCATTACGCACGAAATGAAAAAGTTTATGCACGAAGCCGCGCAGCGGCGAGTGCATAAATTTCATGAGTGCGTAATGGGTTTACAACTCGTGTAACGTACTATACTTTTTCTACGCCCATTCATTTTCTTCCATTAAATAAAAAACAACGTAATCATTTAAACTTTATTATAATAGTTGTTAATAACAATTGAACAATTATTGTAAATTGATTGTGCCTTATTATTTAAGGGTGATGAACGGTTATTTATAATTGTAGTACTGCTCGGTACATCAGAAGACGAACATTGATAATTGGTAATTGCCTCCGATATTCGTAATGAGTTGTCATTTTTATTTTTAAGAGATTGATTCACATAGCCTTCCGCTACTGTAGAAGATTGCCATCCATCAAGTCTTTTTAATGATAGCATATCACCTCCTGCATCAACTAACATAGTAGCTGATGACCTTCTGAAACAATGGCCAGTATATTGCTTTGGTTCCGGTAGCTCAAGATATTCAGCAATTTTACGTGGTGTATTACCGATTGTGTTTATCCCCACAACCTGTTTTATGCATTTTCCATTTCTGTAATTAAGAAATAAAGGAAGTTCCATTCCAGCAGGACGCAAATTCATGTATTTTTGACATGTGATATAAAACGTTTCTGGTACTACAAATGAACGACTCGTTTTAGTTTTAGAATCTGGAATATCAATTATCAAGGATTTTCCCGTGTCCTGAACTTATTTTTATGTGATGATAATTATACAATATTTTAATTGTTTACCTTTGACAACAAATGTTTATCGTCTGGGGCATCTTTCAGAAACTTATTAATTTGTTCTGTAGAAAGGATTTTCGATTTTTTACTTCTAAAACCATCCGATTTCCGCTTCAGTAGGGCGATTAGTTTTGGATAATTTGCTATGTTAATGTTATTATTAATGTTTAGTGTAGTTCTTAGCATCGAATAAATGGCCCATAAAGAAGATGGCTTCATAGTTTTTGATATTTCTTCAAAATACGCAAGTAACACATTCTCCGTACCTTTCTTTGGACTTAAGCGGTAACAAATTATGTGTGGCTGCTTTAGCTTTTTCTAAAATCTCCGGTGGAGTGCTCATTATTTCATCACTTTCATTACTATCAGACATATTCGTAGATAAAGTAGAGAGAATGTTCGGATACAGTTATATTTTGTTCAAGAGATTGACAATATAAATGACATGACATTTATTTTCATAGCATGCTACTTAAGAAAACGTGTCCTATTTTTAAAGAAATTGCATAATATGCTGCCTACATTTAGGGGCATCACTCTTTCAATCCTAAATATATCTCGCTAATGCTAAAAGTTTTTATGTTTTTTAATTGACTAAATTTGTGTAAATAGACCAAATAAAGTCTTACGTAAATAAAAATTTGATTGTAATTTAATTAAACGACGAAATTTAAGCTTTCTTCTCAAAACGCACGTGTATGTTATGAGATCTCATTACGTGCATGTTATTGTTAAATGTCATTTACAAGGAATGTTGACAGTGCAGTTTTTGACGTTTACAGACATGGGCGTAGAAAAAGGTATATTATACTGTGGTGCAATGAGCCGAGAACGCTATTGAGCTATTAAGAGCTCCAATAGCTTAATGGTACATTAAACAATAGTCGGTACAATTGGCCGTTAATATACTATTATATACGGCGCAACAGAGTCATTTTATTTTAACCAATCGGATTGCCATAATTATGGAATCCTACAGACGTTTTGATTGGCTGAGCTCGAGACAACTTAGCGATCGGAGCGTCTTACTTATTTTGTCCTCATTTCAGGGACACTTTTCTACAGTGATTGGTCTTCCTCTCTCTAATCTCCATGATGATATGATAATTTGACATTTGGGTTGAAACGTAACGATAGTTCATAGAACAGAAACTTTAGAAAGTAAAAATAATGAATCATCTTCTTTTTAGAAATTGATTTGCCATACATCATAAATAGGGAGAGTTATTAGACACTTTTAGCTTGTCATACCTTTTTACACGTATCCGTATTGGAGTTACGTTGACGTAAAGAAAACCTTTTTAGCAGATAAAGTATCGTTTCGTACCAAAACCGGGATGTTCAAAGCATTATTCTTTGGTGAAAGTAAAAAAATAATGAAAAATAAAACAAAAAATGAACGTTGTGGTTATAAACAAACCAATATCAAAGACGACCTGTGAAATAGCCCTAATAGCACAGAATACAGATTTTGGTCGGGATACGTATACGGAGAAGGGACGTAACAATCCGTTCAACGCATCGTATCGGCTGAGCCGTAACGGGTCTATACATGCGCAGTTCGTTACGGATACGTGAGAAATTTAAGACAAGCTAAAAATACCTATTGAAAATCTGTAATAAAGGCTGCTTTTATGAAAAGTTCCTTTATTAAAGTATCTTAGTATGACTTTTTTTAGAGTTATTGAAAGTAGCAATACAAGAAAAATATTTTTTTTATAATGACATTTGGCAGATTGTAAAAGAAATCTTAGGCAACATATCTATCTGATTGTTTTGGTATATAAACATCCTGGTTATTTGTGTGCATCTATTGTAATATTAATTTAAATGGTTCCGGTGCACTTAAGGACCCTCGGAGTTTTATGTTAATTTTAATTTTTTTTGATAGCTTACCTTAAATAAAGTAGATTAGAATAAAAATTTCGGTTGATCATTCAGTAATCACTTTAAAAATCGCAAATTAAGTTCGAAAAATGGTACTTTTTCAACACTAGTTAATGCTATTTTCACTTTAAATTGTAGAGGTTATTATCTTGAACTAAATATAAGTATGTTTCACAAAAAAACCGGAACAAAATACTTAAATTTTGCCAATTTTTCAAAATATTCTTGGGCATAATTATTTTAACTTGCCACTTATAGGTTATAAATTAGACACTGACATATTATGCCTAGGCAGCCAGGGTCACAAATTAGGATACTTTTCTGTCATCATAAAACGATAATACAAGTCTTTACTGAGAGGTGATTCAGCAAAACGAAATTCTCTGTTATACTTAGCTGGATGGCACGTTTCGGCTTCCAACCAAACGTCCACAAGGTCACAATCGGGAGTAGATATCTGGTAAATCTTCAGGGATCGTCTCGGCCGGGAATAATTCTTGCTAGTATATAGCAGGTCGAACCAGGTGTGAAATCGAGTACAAAATCCAATCTCGATAATCAAGAGACTCCAAAAAATAAATCCCAAAATAGACGGGAATATATAACGTAGAGGTAGGAAACCAAAAATAAAAACCCTACGACAAGGAGAGAAAATAATCAATCTCACCATCTACAAAGTTGTAATTTGTGAAAACTAAAAATAACACCTCAATTTATCAATGAGGGTTCTCAAAATTCCAATATCCAGCCACGTGGAATTAATCAATCAAAAGCCTCTACCAATAGGCTTACAAAATGGCGAATTCTTGCAGGTGTTGAAAGAAGTTGATTCGATCTTAGTGAATCGTGGTTCCAGTGCAAAATAATATCCCTTAACGGCGGAAAATCGACTTCCAAACGAATTGCTTCCTCAAAATAGTCGGATTTCCAAACAATTTGTGCAAATTCTATCCCCCAATTAGGGTAAACGAGAATGAAACCAAGAAAATAACTCGCACAAAGCACCGAAACCTTTTCGTTCCTCAAACCATACAATACACACCTTCCTTCTCGTCGTTTCCAAAGAAAGATGGCTTCAAAACCAATCATACAAACCATATCAAAAGTTTTTAAAATTCGAAATATCCAAAAGTCCGTTAATAAAATCTAGGCTTCAAATTATTCCAGTTGGTATACATGTATTTCTCGAGCACAATGGAGAAACAAAAGAAGTACGTCCAAAATTCCTACATTCTCCTTCCTTATTGTCGCTTTAATAAATAATTATACATGTTGTGAAAAGCAAAACCGTTCTTGTAGCGAAGTAATTTCGGCGAGCCGGAGATTAATACCAGCCGTGTAGAAGGGATACGAGTTTTACCGATTACCGAAGCATTTTTAAGTTTATTAACTATACCGAGTGTCCCAAAATATTAAATATTCCACAACAGTGAATAAAAGAATGCATATTAAGAAAAAAAAGTTGAGACGAACTATAGTTACCTACAGGAAATAAATGTGCAATGTTATTTTTATTATCCACTGGGATTTATTAAAATACCAATTTAAAATTTGTTTAATTATTCTTAAATTATTGAATGTTTTTAAGAAATAATGTAAGTAAAAATTTTATTCTAAATTCAGACCATAACAACAGGAGAAAAGCCAATCAAATATAATATTTCTTTGAAATCTTTTGCAGTCAAAACTAATTTAACTTCACATTTGAGTACTCACACAGGAGGAAAGCCATACAAATGTAACATTTGTTTGAAATCTTTTGCAGAGAAAAGTGCTTTAACTTCACATTTGAGTACTCACACAGGAGAAAAGCCATTCAAATGTAACATTTGTTTGAAATCTTTTGCAGCGAAAAATACTTTAACTTCACATTTGCGTACTCACAGAGGAGAAAAGCCATTGAAATGTAATATTTGTTTGAAATCTTTTGCAGTCAAAACTAATTTAACTACACATTTGCGTACTCACACAGTTTATTAGCACGATACTGCCTCCATAGTGTATAAAAGTGACCAATTTTATGATTTAATATTGTTCAAGGTGTCTCACAAATGTACCCTATTGATTTTCAGTTGACTAGAGAGAGTACAGCGGGTTCTATAAATCCAGATATACTCCATTTTTGGTTATTTTTGGAGAAATTTCGGTTTGTTAGCGCGATACATCCCCCGTTGTTACAATTTTATGATAGAATATCACAGATGCGTAATCTTTAAAACCTTTTATTTTTAAATTGTGGTTGATCGAAATAAACAAGTGTTGGTAATGTTGAAATTTTTAAGTGTTGACAGAGCTAGAGAATCGGATTTAAATTTATTACTAGTTTTTATTATTGAAGTAAGGCTGTGTACGATCAAGATTATTCCGGGTTCAATGCACACCGAAGTAGTATCGGGATGGTAGTGTTTATTCCGGTTTATGAAATATCTCTTGAGCTGCTATCTGAACTTGACTCATTTCCACTATAGACAAAATTATGAATTTCAATTAACGGTTACTAATAATCGTAAGTCGCTAACACGTAAAACCAACAGAAACGCGGAAAGAACCGTTAAGTGGAGAAGGGGACGTCACGTCGTGTTGTTATGTCCAGCCAAGCCTAAGCACAGAACATAAAACAAAAGTGATGATTTTTGTTTGTGTTGTTTGGTGCTAAGCTGTCAGTTCGGATTCATGTTCTTTGTTCGTTCGCTCGATCGGGTGGTGCCGGCCATAGGAATAGAAAATGCTAATATCGATTACGTTATAATCGTTAATGATCACTTATATTCTGCTGAAGTCAAATGTTGATATTTTAAACTTTTGTACGATACGCTGAATTGGTCATATTTCTTATCAACAAAATTTTCCAATTTTTCGCTGAAACAAAATATTCTTCCCAATTCTAGCTCAAAAATACTCAACATTTCGGAAATTTCCCAGAGGTTGGCAACACTGTGGCTGTTTATATCTCTGTCGCGGAACTCGACCCGTTGTGCGCAAGCGTCATGACTCTTGACTCGTGTGGTCAGGGTTTCCAGTTGTACTGAATTTTCAGTAGATCAACTGATTTGCATATTTATCCACTGATATACTGAAACATTTCATAATCTACTGAAAAAAATTGACATTTATTATTATTATTCTTTAATTAATAACATACACCCTCGTAAAATTTCCGAACGCTCTGTTTAAATGAATTTACGGGCACCACAGTAGAAATAGTTTTCTCTTAGGTAAATCTAATGAAAACTAACGAAAGAAACAAACTTTCCATGACTAGTATTGTAGGACATCTACTAAAAAAAAAATATTTGCAGTCGAGAAAACCAAATTGTACTATTGCTAATTTTACAAAAGAAGTAATACATTTACATACTAATGATATGTATAAACCAAAAAAGAACAGTACTTTATCAGATTCAAATTAAATTCGATTTTTTTATATACCTGCAACAGTTTTTACTTACATTTGTTTTGTATTTTTGTTGTTTATTTTTACTATTTGTAACTATATTTTTATATACTCGTATTTGATGAATACCTAGGATACCTACTTTATTTTGTGATTAGTATTTTTAAAATGATGAATTAGGTATATGTTTATTTTTGATGAAAAAGTTTATTTTTAAAAAATACATATTTTTTCGATGTCCTTTCCTGAAATTTGTTTAGCATAAAATAAGTCTACTGAATTTTTGACAAGATATTTACTGATGAAATGAAAATCGAACTGGCAACCCTGCGTGTGGTGTGCAAAGCCACCTGCCCTCAAAATTTAAAGTAAATAATTTTTACCCAACTTTTTAAAAAAGTTACAATTATACATGCAAGGAAAATGAATAATATACCTTACCTAACTTATTTTATTCATTACAAAATAGACCGATACGTACATAAAATTTAATCTCTAACAAAAAATAACTTATTCGTTATTAGAGAGATTATTATTTATTTAAAATACATAAAATTTCACAGTACACATAATAGGTTTTCAAATAAAATCAGTTTGGTATATTTTTGCCATACGGAAACATTTTTCTACGACTATTATGCAATTTCTATATTCTGACGTAGTTTTTGAATATGGAATAGTTTCATTCTAGCTGCCTGCCTGGGATGGGATCACGACAAATCGTTCGCAAGCGATAAATTAGTATCATGACATAAAACTTAAAGCCGCGTAGAATCGACTTCATTCTACAAGTCTTCAGTGCGGAAAGTGATACTTTCCCGCACGCGACTGCCGTTGACGCGAAGCGGAGTTTGGGCAAGCAGTCAAGGGCGGGAAATACACTACGCATGAATTAGGAACATTATTTTTTCTACGACCGCATAAAGATTCAAAAAGCATATTGAAAATATATATTTTATTTCAACATACAAAACATTCCATGAAAATCCACTAATTATTATTAATATTAATGTTAAAAACACAATTTGTCGCATTCTGCAAATGCGTCAGAATAGCCGGTCCAGAGTAGTTAGTTGGTGGTAACTGGCTGTTAAGAGTAACACTCGTAGATTGAAAAGTGCATGAAGATGACGGAGACGGCATCGGTTGCAAGTTTCCAGTACATGAAAGAATTTTATTCGAGATGGTGTTCTACGGAGTCCTCCAAATAACTCTCAGCAACAGCAGTTGACTTCCAGCCTCCAAGACGTTTTATGTTGGGTTATCCCTTCGCCTGAATATGTCGAGGATCGTCTAAAACTGTGACCTGTGTAACGTTTTGGGTTAGGTAGGCCTAAGTAGGTAGCGATCTCTGCCGGCATTTTACCAAATGTGTTGACGCCTACGCACTGAACAGAACATTTGCCTTTTTTATAATTGATAAAAAACGACGGTACGTGGTGGTAGAAGGCCGTAAATTTGCATACTTTCTATAGAGCTTCAAAAAGGTTCCATTATTTATGTCTTCAGATATAACAAAGTATCATGAGGTATGGTTTTTCGAATCGGAAATTTTCACAATAATTAGATTTCCTTTATCTTGAATATCGTCAAGAGTGATTTTCACAAGCTCCGCTCTGCGAAGAGCATCGGCTAAAGCAAAAATGGTACCTACTTTAACCCATTGTATCCCACGGCAAAAAAAGTTCGTATTTTTTTACAATATTCTGTATTTGTATTGAAAATAACTACAAGGATCAATAAAAGACAATTAAAAAAATATTTCTTCTATAGCTTTGTCAAAAAATGGTGATCTATGAATAGATCACTGGGCATATTCATTATACATTATTGAAAATACATTTTATCTTCAAACAGCAATCTTATATTTTCTATAAAACTAAAAGTTTATTATTATGAATACAACAAAAAATAAAGCAACTAATAACAAAATACTTAAAGAACTATTTTTGGAGATAAGGCAAAAAACAATTTGCACAGAGACTAACATCACATTTCACACAGAAAGTTTTGGGTCTGCTCTTACAACCTGTTCTTTGGCATCTTCTTTGGCCATCATTATATTGCATAGAATAATTCAGACCATTGAATCGCATATATACCTGGGCTACTGTCGCTTTAGCTTTTCTTTTAACACACGATGTGAGATTCATATAAGGAACTGCAACTGCTCTACGGAATTCTGAAAGGTTAATTGCCTCGCGACCATGTAAGTATCTGTATAAAATCCAGGCATTTCTGAGAGCCATATCTATAATATGAATCAACATTGGTCAGTACCATTTTTTCCCGCGAATTTGGATACCATATTTACCAATGAACCAATCATGTTGGTCAACGCCACCCATATGTTTATTATAATTTTGAATGAGTTTTGGTTGTGTTGCCTCAACTCTTTGCTTCGTTACACGTTTCCAGCGGCTTGCCTTCGCTAATGGTTCTATGTCATCATAATTGGTTGACACTATCACGCGCTTATTATCCTGCCAACGTACCATGAGAACATCAGACGTAGTATCATACCTGTAATCGAAAGAGCCACGAGATTCTTTGATCAGTTCTTTTGCCGACTTCATTGGACATTTATCTGTTCTATTATCTTGTACTGTTCCTGTTGCAAGAAATCCAATATATTTTAAGTGAACCAATAGATCTCGATTCGTGAAGGAGATATCAAAAAATAATACATGCTCATTTGGAATTGGTACGCAAGACAACAATTCTGTCACCACTCTTGACCCTAAAGTCAGACCTGTTCGATTTTTGCCTTCTTCACCAGTATAAGATAAGAACTTATAGCAGTAGCCATTTGTAACCAACTCTTATGGGTTAACCTCTTATGAATTTCTTCAAACCATGATGTCCATAGTATATGACAATCATTTCGTCAATTGACAAATACGATGTAAAAATTCCATTTTTGTTATGAGAGGTCGAAGTTATTTGCAAAATGTAGCATTGATTTTATTTTGGAATACCTCTCGTGACATACCAGATTGTACTATTCCAACACCCAAGTCAGCATCCATAGACCAATATATTCTTTCGGACGGACGGTGATATCTAGAAAATAAGAGTATGCCAATAAAACACTTTAGTTCATCAATATCTATGGTGTAAGTTGTATAATTTTTTACGCGGTGTGCGTAGCGCAAGGTTTCTTCCTTTACGTATTTGACAATATCATTTGAAACAATTTTTTCAAAAAGTGAATGAAGTCACTGTCAGGAAATCAATATTTAGGTTCACATCCTTGACACTTTCATAAGAGAAGCTTATAATTATGTAAAAATAAATTATTCATAATTATTCCTATCCAGTTATTTGACATGTAATTAGCGCATAAAGTATAATGATTTTATATTATTTTTGTAAATATTTTGAATGTAATAGCAAGATTGCTGAATAAACTAGCTATCTATCTACATATTTTCCATTTTGTTAACACGTTAGAAAGTCGCTGGTGGAGCAGAATCGGAACTTGTCCTCGGTACTTCATTTTCTTCGTTGTAGAACTGCACCTCCAGCTGACCGGAAACATCTCTTATTTCCGTTATGCCTAATTCGTCATCCTCAGCTTCGTCTTCTTCGGTAACATTATCAGGATCCGGAGGTAAAACTACGATGTCCAAATTCGGACTATCCTCATCGATAAAAAAATTAGGATCGTTAACAACATCTTCCAGCTCTTGCATAGTCAATGCCCTTTTTGAATCCATTGTCTGCAAAAAATTATCAATGATGTGATAATAATAATTAGTATATTGTTTGTATATCGCAATGTTATATAATAATCGATGATTGGTATTGACTATAGATATTGATATATCATCTAATTTCATAGTAAATACTCATACATACCTATTTATTACCACATCAACATAAAAGAACAAATAATTTATTTGGTAGCTACCCTACTGTCTTCGCACATTGACTGAAACTGATAAAAAATACAAGGAACAGTGCCGTTCTCCAGTGAATCCTTGTTTATACAGCTGCAGTTATAGATATTATATGTGTCCAGTGGTATAAATATAGATCAGCGAAAAATATTTGATGACAATATGAAAATTTTTTTTAACTTTTATATGGAATGGTAAATCTACATGCTTTAAGAGGCTAAAAACTCACATAGCATATTTTAAAAACTATTTAACCATAAGTGTATTCGGTAATGCACGAAACCGATAATTCCCAAATTTAAAAAAACGAAAAAATACTTCCGTTATAAAAAACTGATATGTCTAAATATCTTGTCGCCGATCTAAATAAGCACCTATATAACTTTTAAAATAATTAAAAAACTGGATAGTAATGTTATAATTTTGATTTAGTTATGATCTATAAATAGATCAGTGGGCGTTAATGGGTTAATCATAAGATATATCTCATCAGGGGCTAACATAAACTTGGATATGTCTTCTTTGGTAAAAATCTGCGCTCCATGTGGTCGAAAACCAATATTTTGCTTTTTTAGGAACGATGTCAATTTATGAAACTTGCTTATGTCCAGGTTTTGTTTTATTTTAATTAAACATTTCACCATCGAGTAACGCGACCATAGGGTATTGGATTTCAGTACCTTACTCAGCACGGAAAAATACGCCAAAAAAATCTCTTCTCTGAAGCATTCACTCCTTTTTCCTTACACCAGTTTAAACATTGGTTGTATCGCTGTTCGTATCTTTCTCGTGATTTTCTTGGTAACAGGTCTGAATTTACCTCATCTGCGGCCTTTGATATTGCTTCTGGGAGCTCTTCGTCTGA
The DNA here is from genome assembly GCA_963921935.1 of Galeruca laticollis. Lineage (NCBI taxonomy): Eukaryota > Metazoa > Arthropoda > Insecta > Coleoptera > Chrysomelidae > Galeruca > Galeruca laticollis. Next base: position 160,815,756 of record OY998181.1, on the reverse strand, counting down.
CGAATCCATTAAAATATTGCTCTTATTGAAAATAATTAGAAAAATGCCAGAATCGAATACTTCGACTTGAAGCTTTGACGTCTTGATGACAACTTGGTTGTCATAACAAATCTTTGGTTACCACACCAAACCACTTGACTCAGCTTAGTTTGATTGTTATGTGGATTGATTTTGAGAAATGCATAGGGTAGATATATAAAAGTATCGCAATTTCTTTATTCCAATGAATGAAAAATAGTCTGGGTTAGATTGGATTTTTAAATCTATATTAGTTTTAATAGTAATATATAGGTAAAATCAATGACATGTACATTTAATAACGATAAATTGACAGATTTTACTTCCCCGCAGTAAGCGAGTTTTCCCGCACTAGTGCGGGAAAGTGACACTTTCTAAACTAAAACGAATGCAGGAAAGTGGGTAAAAACGCACGGTCGTAGAAAAAATGGTTTTTCACTATTTTCTTAATACTCCCGACAAAGACGCGATTTTTATTTGTTTGACTTTTGAGTTAGGTCCGAATAGTTTTCGACTTTCGTATCTATTTTCAAATTTTCAACCAATAGTACCTAATTTCAAATATATTAATCGATGCACATAATAAAAAATCCTAATTATCAACAAATATGAGGGTTCAGTCCCATCACTGGACAGTCATTTTGGACTTTACAGAGGAAAACCCCGAAATTATAACAAATAAATCAAAAATTATAAAATGGCGAGAGGTTCTCCAACAGCCTTGGTATAGGGGAAATAACAGAAGAATGGAAAAAAAGATAATATACAATAAAATAAAAGCAAGATCATAGCTAATGCCGTTTCATTCAGCCCCCATCTAGGAGGTAAAGGAGGTGGGCCACCACCAAATATAATACTGACTTCCTTTGAGGAAAGGCTTTTAGCCATATTGGACAAGGTAGCTGTTGAGGGAAATTCCAAAGATATGTAAATAGGCTTAAAAATATCCATCAACCATTCGCTGTCATATTGTTACACATAAATAATTCATATCTTCAGTTAATCGAAACAGATCAGTAAATTGTGTATCTCTCTTTCAATATTATATTGTTGAATTTATTGTAGATGTTCATCATTAACAACCAAAATTGCACCCAAGATTTGGGCAGGCAGCATCTACAATAAGAATAGTTACTGTTAATAATTTACCTTATATTGAGGAGCACAAAAGTGCCCGTAATTTTGGAAACTTATTTAATTTTAGTAGTTTTTATAACTGTTCATTTTATATCACTTCTTTTTTAAGTTCGAGACTGTTGAAAATGTCAAAAAACAAAGATATTTTCTGAATAGATACTATTATGCCAAAGAATGCCGAACATAGATTTCTATAATCGCAAGAGATATGACGTGCTACCAAATTTCAAGATTATCGTCTGTTTTTGGCTGACGTCACTAAAATAGAATTCTATTTGTCATGGTCCCACCTCTGGGGCAAGAATATTGGTTGTATTCAGAAAACATACCTTTAACTCAACTGTTGAGTGAACGCTCACTGTCACTGAGCAACGAATGGTTGGCGTATGTCTTGTGAACGATCATTTTTTGGAAAGATCATAGATAATCTTTATTATAGATTGTATTGTCTTTGGAATAAATATTTGAGAAATTAAAATTATGGCTAGGGCTAGAAACAATTTAATTCTTGCATTATTAGATGATGGTGATGTAATAGATATTAACCAAAATATTATAGCCCATGTAGTAGAAAATTTACAGGATCCATTGCATGATTATAACGTGAGAAGACGAAGCACAACTTCTTCTTTTACAATGTAACTTCAATCTTTAGTGGTTTCTAGCCAAACTTTTCGTTGTCAATCAAAATATGAGAAATTTCACTAGTGAAATATTTCAAAACTAGCCCCCCAGATCATTAACCACTTTCGGTTCTTTTCGATAAAAGTAGGTCAAATAACTCAGTTTGACATTTATGGTAGTAACCTAAAAAAATATATATTATAACCTTTTTCTGTTATTTAAAATTTGTTTGTAGATACGTTTATTTTTCGTTTTGTGTTGGCTCGTTTCAACATTTTTTCACGTTCCAATAATTTGAAATGCTACCAATCGTCAGATTAATACGACGGAATAATGAAAGGAGGCAAAACCGCAGACTTATTTTAATGCGCAGACATCTTAGGGATTCATACGATCCCTTTCTTCTTCCAGATCAAAGATTTATCGAGCTTTTTCATTTAACTAAGCCTATGGTACAAGAACTTCTAGAATAAGTTCGACCCCATATGAACGGGCCAAGTACCATAAAAGGTTGAGCATAGAAAATAAATTATTAGTAATTTTACGCTTTTATGTCACAGGAGCTTACCAAAGAAGTTTAGGTGAAGAATATAATTTCGGCATGAGTCAGCCAAAAGTGCATCAATGCATTCATAAGGTGACTGATATAATATCTGAACATTTAATTGGATAATTTATTAAATTTCCCACTCGTATAGAAGAAAAACAGATACAAACAAGAATTTTGGGAGAAGTTTGGTTTCCCAGAAGCTGTTAGGGCGATTGATGGGACACATATGGCAATTTTATAGCCAACAAAAGACGAACAAAATTTTCTCAATAGAAAAGGTTTGCACAAAGTAGATATTTCTTAATTTTTATAGATATAAAACTACTAGGGTGAACAACCCCGTTCCCACCAGCACACCTATTCTCACCACTTTAAAAGTAAACAGCGTATAACTAAGTATTACCCATCTGTATTTACAATTTTATGGGCTCCGTTTGAAGCTCAGTCGTACCTTACTTGGCAAGGAATCATATACTTCTTCAGACCAACACTAAGGTAGTGGAAAATGCCGTAACATCGGTCCTACTATTTTTTTTATCACCACCTTTGTACATATTTAACCAGGGCCGGCTCTAGAGTTTCAGGCGCCCAGATGCAATTTTTTTTTCAGCGCCCTTTCTATAAATTTTAGTTAAAACAAATAAATAAATATAATTCTGTGTTTGAAGTATAGGTATAATAAGGCAGTACTAAAAGTAATATACTTAAATCACAATTAACCAAAAAGTTTAGAAGACAAAAACAAAATGTAAAATAGTAAACAAAAAGGTACGTAAAATTTTTAGAATTCAACTTTTCTGGACTTTAAAGACGCAAACTCATCCAGAACACTGTTCATGTCAATTTTTTCACACAAATCACCTTCGATAGCTATCATTGATAGTCCAACTAATCTTTCCTGGGAAATAGTAGACCGTAAGTACGATTTAATTAATTTCAGTCTTGAAAATGATCTTTCGCCACTTGCTACTGACACTGGAAGTGTCAACAGTATCCTTAAAGAAATTACCAAGTTTGGAAAAACGCTAAATAAATCGTTGGAATATATATATTGCATCGTAATTGTTCGTTGGTTCCTTTACTGTGTCTTTAAATATTTTTAGTTCGTTGAACAATTCTAGAGCACTTATGTCCCTTTCTTCGCCGTCACTTAAGGCAATTTGTAAATCATCACAACTCCTTTTTAAAGTTTCATCATCTATGTTATAAAGTTCATTAAAATTTGTAAGAAAATAAAATTTTTGGGAATGACTATTTAGAAGTTCAAATCTTTCACTTAAGGTATTGAGTATAGTATCCACAATTGGGAGAAAAAATGAAATTTTATATTTCTTTTCCGGATTATTCGGCGTTTCATCCCGACTTTAATAATCAAACATACGTTTTTTCCGTCTGTGCAATGTATTTTCTTTGAATTGGGGACAAATTTTCAAATCTTCTGCTAACGTTTTTGCAGTTTCAAGTACAGATGTAAACTGTTCATCTGATCGGAATTCTTGAAAAAAATTTATTAAATTTTGTAAAGTCCTTGCTGATTCATTTAAACTGGTACTCGAATTTTGGAGCATTTTACTCACAACATTGACCCGGCTTAAATTATCGTACCAAATTATAAGCGAACAAACAAACTCATAGTCTTTAATTTTCAATGCTAACACTTTGGCTTCATATTTTGTGTTCCCATCATTTTTGTTGTTTTCGTGGACGTCAATTAAAGCATCTAGAACACCTCCAATATTATTTCTTAGTGGACGCAGTGCGTCAACTCTAGATTCCCAGCAGGTGTCAGATAAAGGTTTGAGGGTAATTTTTGTATATGATTTTAAGACATCCCATCGCTTAGTCGAACCACAAAAAAAAATTATAAACTTCTTGGACAATGCTGAAAAAAGCTATTGTTTCAGTGTTTACTTTGGCAGCATCACAGATTACTAAATTTAAGGTATGCGCCGCACATGGAACATAAAGGGCGCGAGGGTTCATATTCAGTATGCGTCTTTGAACCCCATTGTGTTTACCACGCATGTTGGCCCCATTATCATAACCTTGCCCACGTAAATCTTCGATATTTAATCTCTTCTAATTTATTAATTATATACATAGATAAACCTTCTCCGGTAGAATCAGCCACTTCTATGAAACCCACAAAATGTTCTTCTATGGAAACCTTACCGCTTTCATCTTTATGGACAAATCGAATAATAACTGTCATCTGTTCAGTGTGGCTTATGTCGGGAGTACAGTCTAATATTATCGAAAAATATTTGGCACTGGTTACCATTTGAACAATAGAACAGATAATTTGGTTTGAAAGAATAGATATTATTTCATTTTGGATATTTTTTCCCAAATAGTGAACAGTTTGGTTTTCTGATTTCTGAATTTTTGCGATGTGATTTGCAATATCAAACTTTGAAAATAATTCTACCAGTTTTAAAAAATTTCCATTGTTTCTCTCAAAAATTACATCTGAGGAGCCACGTAGAGCTAAATTTTGCCCAGCAAGATATTTCATTATTTCTGTTATTCTCTCTAAAACTCCACGCCAATGTCGTTTCTCAACCTCAAATATTTTTTCAAGTTCGCTATCTATTGTAGTTTGCTTTTCTAACTTTCCATCCAAGTTATAAATGAGTTCAAATGTGACCTACTTGTTTCGTGAGTAGTCAGAGTTTTCGACAAATTTTGCCAATTTGAATAGCCATCTGTGGTCAACTGACTTATTTTTTCAGATGCAAACAATTTGCAACAAAAACAGTATATGGTCAAGTGGGGTAAATGCAAATAGGGGTAAATGTAAATGGCATCTTTTTTCTGGTTCAAAGAGATTTTTAACTCACAGTGGCAACACTGTTTGCATTTCATATGTGTTAATAAGTGGGGTACAAATTATGGCGCCAGAACTGGCAGTCTGCATTGAAATACACTCGGATGAACATCACGGTGTGGTTCTGTATGAAAAACAGTTGTGCTAAGTTCTCTTTACAAGTAGATTGTCACCAAAATACGGTAAGTGATATGAATTTTTGATCTAAGTAATGTATAATGGTGCTATATTTTAGTTTTTACTTGAAAAACTTGATTTTGTGTAACTCATAAACTACAAAAAAACTATTTACATTTACCCCGAGAATAGAAATGTATGGGGTAAATGTAAATGTTATTTCGGGGGAAATGTAAATACTAATATAACTATAATTACTAAGAAAAAATTGGTACTAATTTCAGAGATGCCACGGACTTACATTAAAAAAAGGCCCCCGCCTTTATATACCGCTGAAGACTTGGGTAGGGCTGTAGAAGATATTTTAAATAGAAATAAAACTTATCAACAAGTTGAAGATGAATACCATGTCCCAAAAGCCGTTGTTTTTAACAGGATAAAGGGGAGAAAAAATGCAATTGACAAATTAGGTTCTGGAAGGACCCAATCCCTTAGCGTCGACGACGAACGTGACTTGGAAAATTGCATTAGAGCACGAGCTCGAATGGGGATTCCATGTGACAAAGAAAACGTCAAGCAAGTTGTGACCGAATATGTGCGTGTAAATAATTTAAAGACCCAATTTGTCAACGGTAGCCCTGGAGATGACTGATACTATTCATTTATGAAAAGACACCCAGGCTTATCTTTTAAGAAACCAGAGCTATTACAAAAGTGTAGGAAAGATTCGAGAGATCCCTTTGTAATCTATGATTTCTACAATGAAATGGCCCAGCTTTTTGCAGAAAATTCACTTGAGAATCAACCTGCCTTTATATTAAATTGTGATGAAAGTGGGTTTTGCCACGACCCGTCCAAACTGAAAGCGATTGGAGAAAAGGGTAAGGCTCTGTCTAGAATATCAGGAGGTTCAGGCAGGGAACACACCACTGTTTTGGCATGCATTTCTGCAGACGCATCTTTCCTTCCACCACTGATCGTGTTCAAAGGAGTAGGTGTTCAGGCTAGGTGGACATCAGATAAAGATTTTCCAGGAACTAGGTAGGTAAAACATTACCTAATATTAAACCTTTTGTTAACATTTATTTGTTATCTTTCAGGTATACTTGTTCCAGCCATGGTTGGATGGAGGAACCACAGTTTTTTGAGTGGTTTTCCTCAGTTTTAATACCTCATATAAAATATCTACGAGATTCTCACAATCTACCAAATCAAGCAGCTGTGCTCTTTTTTGATGGACATTCTAGCCACATTAGTGTGAGAATAATCAAAGCTGCATTAGAAAATAATGTACATTTAGTGAAATTTCCCAGCCACTTGACGGACAAGATACAACCCCTTGATAAGTGCGTATTTGGCCCCATTAAAAGATTATGGGAAAAAAAACTGATTGACTTCGCAAGAGATCAAATTCAAAAAAGAGAGATGGGTCGTTTGACAAAGAAATTGTTTAGTGAATTGTTAGGCGAAGTGTGGTCTGAAGGAATGAAACCTACCAATATTGTAAGAGGCTTCGAAACAACAGGCCTCTTTCCCATCAATGCCAAAAGGTTTCCTGAGTCGGAATTTGATCCAATTGCTCTCAAAAGGTTCAAAGAAACACAAAACGAAACTACTAATTTATCAATAACAGAAAATGCAGCTGCAGAGCACAGTAATAATCGCTGCATTGACCAAGCAAGAGTTGAAAAGGTGAAAAAACCTATTATTCCAAGACTGAAACCATAGAAATATGGCGAAATTTTGACCAATCAAGCAGTACTGGACAAACTTGAAGCTGCTCAAAACTTAAAAAACCAAAAGAAAAAGACCAATAGAAAGCAAAAAGATGAACCTGAGAAAAAATCACAGGGGGGTAAGACAAGAAAGAATGTTCACAACATTGAAGAAGAAGACGAAGAAGTCATAGACGAATCTGCTTTGTGTCAAGACGATCAGTTGGAATCAATCGAGGAATCAATCATTGCCGAAGCAACTAACGAAGTTGAATATCATGAGCCAATTTGGAATGAACTAAAACCGGGCTTATTTGTCTTAGTAGACTTTACTGGTGGTCCATTATAAGTATGTCTGCTGTATACAAAACATCAATCAAGATGAAGAAGATGCAGATATTGTGGTGCAAGGATTTGAGAGGTTCAATTCTACTTCAACTGATTTTGTTGAAAAGCCAAATACAATAACTTTTGAAATGATTAAAGCAATTTTACCTGAACCGAACCTTAAATATTGTGAGAGAAAAATTGTTTATGTTTTTCCTGGTACAGTAGCAGTTTTTGAAAAGTAAAACTGCATTGGAGAAGTGTTAGTTGACTGTTTAAAGTATTTTTTTATTGTATTTCGGGGTAAATGTGAATGCCTTCAAAATAAAATGATAAAATTATAAAATCTTACAGATTTTGATTTGTTTTCATTTCCCCCTTATAAGTCCAATGTGAGTCTAATATATCAGGAAAACTTTGTTTACATTTACCCCTTTGAGCCAGGTGAATGTAAATAGGTAGGGGTAAATGTAAATGATAAAAAAAATGACAAGTTAGTTCCTAATAACGATTTGTCTCTGGAAGTTGAGAGGTATAGTATTAAACAACACCTCTTCCAAATTTCATGAATTTTGAAAAATTAGAAGGTATATATTTTTATTTTTAAAGTTAAAACTGTTAAAATCATTTACAATTACCCCACTTGACCCTACTTTGTGCTAAACAATAAACATTACACATACTAGTACATTCACACATAAAAAATTAATTCTTTTATCTGCTCGTATAATGGCAATCTTTTTTTTATTGCGTTAAAATTGTATCTATAATCTATAATTTACAAAGTATATTTAGCGTCTGTCGCCCCTAGCCAGAGGCGCCCCGATGCGGTGCATCCTTTGCTTACCGCCTTGAGCCGGCCCTGAGCCTTGGTATTTCTGAGTCGGTCTGGATAACAGCAAAAACGTTTTTTGAATACTATGCCAACGTTGAACTACCGGGAGATCTGGGTATCAGAAATTTAATCAAATTTTAAGCCCCTAAAACTGCATTTTAGCTTTGTTTTTCTTATAAAATTATAGCCTACAGCTCATAGGTTTCAGTACATTTCAATAAAGTATAGGTTTGCTGTGATTATGTATTAGATTTTTTTCATTTTTAGGGTTTGGGGGGGTCTATCCCCTCATCCCCCCTTAGTTACGCCACTGCTGGAATATAAAATTAAACCATCCTTGCTGGAAGACATTAAAAATTGCATATCCTCAGGACCTGCATATCTTTTTGATGTTTGGCTCAGATTTCAAAATTTTCCGACATTTTTCGTTGAAAATAATATTGTACCTGATATTATAGAATTTGATTTTCTTGAATTTATGGATACAGGTTATGGAAAATTTGATGAAATGCTAGACGATAACGAAGAAATAACTTTAATATTCACAGAAATGCGTGTAGACGAACCAAAATTTATAGACAAGTAAATAGTCATAAAAAAACTTTAATTTCCACAGAAGTGGATGAAGACAATCCAAAAATTCTAGACAACTCAAATAGTCAGGAAACAACTTTAATTTCCACAGAAACACATGAAGATGTTTCAAAAAATATAAGCAAGTCTACTAATAAAATTAACATTACTAGTTGTATAATTTTTCGAAACAAAGACCAAAACTGTAATAATGACTGAGGAAAATGAAAAGCAAATCAATACTGAACACCAAGAAGAAGTCTGCAAAGATAGACAATTGCTGACATTAAATGTAGTTCAGAATGATAGGAAAAAAATTAGATAATGAAGAACGGGAGGCCAATAAAATCAACAAAGAGTGCTTAGAGACAGACAAATCTAGGAAAAAAACAGTGACACTAATAATAAGCTTAACATCAATATTGAAAATGACCAAAAAGGGATTAAAAATACCAAAGATAGTCTGAGAGAAGTACTAGTTTTTCTTATCCAAAATACGAATAGTACTGATCAAGAAAAATCAAAAATTAAAAAGACTCAATGTCCCAGATAGAAATAATTCTGTTCATGATATAATATAAATAGATCGCAAGAGCATATACGAAGAAGCTCTTTTTTAAACAAATAATCATCCTCTGTTTGCTTAAATGAAAGTTTGTTTACAATTTACACAATTATTCGGTTATAATATGTCAAAAGTCAGAAGTGTTGAATAAAACCATCTGTGATCTGACCAATCAGGAATCTACAGAATTGCCAACTTAAATTCAAACCACTCCTCCTAGTTTAAAAACAGGGATTGTATGTAATTCTATTTTATTTAAAAAATTAAATAAATGCGAATTATAAAAAATATTGTGTAAAACTTGTGCCACAATGACTTTCTGTAGTACTCGTGATTTGCGCAACTCACCACTTCGCGGTTTGTTTCGCAAACTTCACTCGTACTACAAAACGAGTCATTGAGACACTTGTTTTACAAATAACTATTAACTACCTTTGACCATTTAATAGAACTCTCAAATATTTTTCTTTTGGAAGTTGTAGAGTACTTATTCCAGTGTCTATAGCCCATACCATATTCTCAGAAGGGCTTCAGTCTGGATTAAACTTATCATGCAACTCCACAGGTTTACCTAAAAATAAACACATCAAATATGATACCCTTACGCTAATAAATTAATACACATGGGATAAAATGCTTCGAGCACACTTAGGCCAAGCAATGGAGTATGCGAGTATAGTAATTTTTGACAAAAAACCGAGTAGAAAACGGATGATGCAATCATATAAAAGACATTACGTAGTATCATTTTGATAAGTTTTGGACACGTAAATGTGTTTCAGTAATTTGTTATAAATATTTAAAACGAGAAAAATCTTTTTTTAGTTTTTTTCATATAGCGTAAAACATACTGAAACAATTTCAATGGTATATATAAATAAATTGTAGAAAATCAGGAAAAATCCGAAAAATAGTGATTTCTTTGAAAATTAATTTCTTCGTAATTTTTCAATTGCAAGAGCTGAAAATTGGCGCATGAGAAATTCTTCGTATATCCTTTATTTGCACGAAAATCAGACCCCAAGCAACGGTTACTTTTATCATAATTGCAATTTTAATTTTTTCATACGATAATTTTCAACGTTGTTGGATGCGTTGTCGATTGAACGATTTTAAATTTGAAAATGGTTTTGAAAACTGTAAATGTAGAGCAACAAAACGTGTATTCCCGATTTGAAATCAAGTGATGCGAAGTCAGCCAAAAACGCCAGGAGCCAAGGAATATCGGCGAATATGGCTGAGAGCTGGGTCCCTATTCTGTATCTCAAGCGAGAGATCGTGCACGACTATTCATTGGTATGAGTACTCTCTCACTCCTCACTCACATAATTCTTAAAACGGTATTCACAATGAATCGGCGACTCCACTACATTTGGCTCAGAGTTGCCAAATGAAACGGCCAGTTTTGACCTACTATTTAGTAGTTTAAATGTACTTTAGGTTATATGAGGATAAGAAACGAAGAAATATTTTTAGATTCTGTTGTTTGTTGTTGTCCAACGTTGTTATTTGAGGGTGATTTGAGTTTTGTGTATATTTCAGTTTTGTGTATTAGTTATTTACTATATTAAAAAAAGACGATAATAATGTTGTGTAAAGCACAAAAAACATTGTTAATAGAATTTATCAACAATCATCCAGAATTGCGTAATGGAAAATTTACGCCAAATTAAAAACCACAAAAACTAAAGTGTTAACTCTTCTCTAAAAATAAATAACAACTAAAAACTAAGTCTGTACTGTGAACTAAACCACTTGTTCAATTAAAATTAAACCTGTTTACTGTTTTAATTACAACAATCCAACAACATACAACATAGAAAACTCGTTGATTATGATTAATCTTTGATTTTTGAGGTTTAGTTAAAGAACAAAAATAAAACGGTCCTTGTCATCATTTTATTGGCCTCTTATTTATATTTATTCTGTGACTAAAGATATGCGCAAGTCCGTTCTCTTACTCCCCTGCTTTTACCCAGTAGAGTAGTCGCATAGGAGTATGTGAGCACTCTCCTATCTTAGAGAATACGGATTTATGATATCTCGTGCACGAGCTCTCGCTTTAGTTACAGAATAGGGGGCCTGGTTTTCTTGGTTGGTGGGTGACTTCCAAAGACTTACGGAATATTGTCAAATTCCAATGGTCAGTTGGCGTAGAATTTCGTATCAGCCACATATCACGTGATATCATATAAATAAATAATGCTTTTTTTTATTCCACTGTTCGTATATTATATCAAGACCTATTCGTTTAATGACGAGGCAGTTGCGTATTTCTTTTTAAATATGATATATGGTACATCATTATCTGTTCTTCTACAATTAGATCCATTGTCCCTAATCTCGTGTTGCAATGCCCACAAGAAAAAGTTTCGTCACCCTAGAAAACAAAATGAAAATAGAGTATTTTGCAGACTTTTTCGCTTATTTTTTTTTAACAGTTTTGTACTTATTGCATCCATCTCGGAAATACAAAACAAATGTTCTGTGGGAACAACAATACAAAAATCAACTTTGCTGGACAGATAAATATTCATGTATAATCGTTATCTATGGATAAATCACATAAAAATACCAAAACAACCTACTTGAATTGTTGGTTGTACTGGTGACATATAAATGACCGAATTTTCAGGCAACCGCGTTCCATAAATCGAAGCGGGTGTGTATTACGGAATACAAAAATTGGAGCCAAAGCAACCGAGGTGATTTACGGAATATATTGAAAATGATACTACGTAATGTCTTTTATATGATGGCATTATCCGTTTTCTACTAGGATTTTGTCAAAAATGTTTACCTATTGCTTGACTTGTTTTACTCACTTTAAGTGAGCTGAGATTTTTCCTCCCCCTTCACCGATACTGAATGTGTTGTAAGGGGGAATCAGTTGGACTTGAGTCGGAAATAAAGTGGGGGGATGAACAAATATTTGATTTGTAGTTTTAACCAAGGTTATCTATAGTTTTAACCATTGACATATAAACACCCATAATCTATTTTTCTTTTGTTACAAATTATGGATACAATAACATTATTATTATTATATGTTTTGTTTCTTGTTCACGCATGCGTCGACAGATCGCGCGCTTCAATTGAGATGTCGTTCTTTTTGGTGCTTACTCACATCACTTTATCTCATATCACCTTAACTGAAGTGATCTGAGATATCAGACAAAAAGAACGCACCTATTATCTCGGTTACTTCTGCTTCCACACTGAACTATACAACAAAACGAAGGCATTTTTATATAAGCAAGATACACACAACCACTAAACACTTCCAATTATCACTTTTGTTTAAAGAAACAATTTAACTTTATACCACCATTTGTCCTCCAGCCGCCATATTGGTTTTAATTTGACAGAACTCAGAAGTTGACTATCGTATATAAAGGTTATCTATGTTCTTTGATTCTTTCAATAACTAAAGTCTCCATAATTGTGTCTTTTAGAGACGTGTGTTGTGTTTGTGGTGTTTGTAGAATAACAATTTTTTTACTTATTGAATTGATATAATCAGAGACAATATAATACAGACAATGGAAATAGAGCAAGGTATTATTAAAGAAGAAATGGATATACAAAATGTAAAGGAAGAAATCGATACCCACCATGATTTTCTGTGGAATATGGATGTCAAACAGGAATTAATTGACGAAGTGCCTATGTTCAAAATTCAGAATATAAATGAAAACAAGAATAGAATTCATCCATTCAAACAAGAAATAAATGATGACTCAAATACAGTTAAAATATGTAATAAGCAAGTTAATTTTAGAAAGCAAATTAAATCAAAAGGTGAGTTGAACGAATTTATTGTTTGTATTTGCATATTTATGCTAAAGATCTTGGGCACTAATGGGCATAACTAGATTTAATGTTTTTTCATAAATGTTGAGGAAGAGAAAACGTCTTTTTTTGTAACAAGGTTTAAATTTTTCATTTAACTTTGAAGAATCAATATGTAACTAAACTTTTCATATTAGCAAAAAACAATATAGCATAATATTTGAATAAAGAATCTAATGATATTTCATCATTAATCCTCGAATATTTTATCTTTTATACTATAAGTTGAATGCCACATCTAGAAAGATTAGCTATATATATGTTCGTCTAAACTGTCTTATTTAAGATGTGTTAGAAACTTCAGTTGATCTATTTTAAATTCTATAATGCTCACAATTTCAACAACATCTTCTCAATTGGTATACAGTAAAAACTCAATTAACCGTCATTGTCTGGACCGTGGTCGTGACGGTTTAGAGGATAGACGGATAATAGAAACAGTGCATTATTCCTCCAAAACATAACCTCAATCAATTATATTATAGACAGATATCACTCACAATAATGTAATATATTTTGGACTGAAAAGAACTTAAAAACGATTATAATAGCAAATAAAACTATTTATTACATGATAAAAACATCCGTTCAGTAGCTACAAATGTGTCAAAATGGTATACAGTTTATAAACTGGTGAAATAGTTCATATAGCTTGGAAATAGTCAGTCATTGTCTTCTACCTCTTTGATGCTCGAGCTTTCAGCGCAGCAATATTTTGTATTTTTTGGAGCAGTAGTGTCTGCATGTCATTGGCTTCTTCTTGACTTTCAAACCATTCTATACACTTGGACAACATTCTTACAGCCTCTGAGTGGCTAATTAATAGCTCGTTTCTTGTCATGGTTTGAACACTTGTCTTCATCAGCCCCTTCGTCTTTGGTGGCCCTCCCAATCTGATACTTCTTCTGACATCAAATTTGTACTGATTTATAAATTATTACACACGTTGACCATCTTGTCAATTGTCACTCTCTCAGATTCCTCAGATTCTTCACTTCTATGTTGAAGCCAAAGTTTATTCCAGCTGTTCTTTAGATTTTATAGAAATGGTATTTTTAAATCTGTAAGACATCCAAAACTGTATAATAGGCTAAGCTTCAGAGATTTGGATTGAGCATTTTGTGTAAATAGCGATAGAAGAAAACCAGATGAGCCATTGTTTGGAGAATAGTTTTATATGATATAGTGAGATGTTTTTTACTCAACTTTATTATTCATAACTTTAAATAAACTATTCTATGCAAAAATTGCTTTTTTAGTTTTTTGCTACTAAAATTAAAACTGTAAGGGTAATTGTAATAGTGTCAATAGAGAAATTGTAGAGAATAAAAACTCGAACATGAACAAATTGATCCGACCTTTACTTTAGGGGAAAATTGGGACAACTCTGCCAAAGTGCAGTTTTTAAAAAAATTCGTAACTCTGTTAACTTTTGAGTTGTAGCCTAGATCCTCCGACCAGTATTAGTTTTTGATATAAACTTTATATGTGCAAAAAGAAGGCACCGACAGATGCATAGTTTTCAATCTGAGGCCATTTAAATTTTTTTCTATGCAATTTTCCAGCAGGCCTGAATGCGACAGGTATGGTCCGATTTCAATTTTGTAAAATTATTTTGAAAGTAGGGAAATATGTTATAAATGAAGCCGAACATCACGAGAAACAGATAAACGCGCGAGAGTAGTTGAAGAGTGGGGGAGAGCAGCAGGCAAGGGAAGCATATATATAGAGATAGAGATGATTCATATATTATTCGATTATTTTTCTCAAAATGAAATCTAACTGTACTTTTAGGCGGGGACATAATTTTAATATCTTTAAATAAAATTTCATCTAAACTATGAAAAATACCTCAAGGAAACCATAAAATACCCATTTTTAGAAAACTGCATATGTATTTTCTTTGCATTTTATAATTTTGAGGTTATATTTATGAATGTCACTTTCAAGTAGACAAATATAAGAATGAATCAACTAATTTTAGATTAATCGAGCTACTATATATCCGGTCCAGGTACGAGACTGGAAAGTTTTGTTGATTTCTGCTCCATAATAAACTTCGTTTTACACGGGAATTAGAGTAATATAATCAGCAAAACAGTGTATGAAGTTTTTAATATAAGGATAAAAGTGTCCAGTGAAAATTCGACAGTATTTAACTAAGTGTAAGAATAGTTTTGTCACAAATATACCTAAGATAAATAACAATTAGTCAAGCTAAATATCACTGATAAAAGTTCAAGGTCCGACGGGTTGACTGGCCTTAGAGTTTTTTGCGCCAAGTTTATTGATAAAATCCAATAACTTGTCGAACGATATACTTAAGACAGGGACGGACATACAATTTTCTAATATTGAGGCGATTAAATTCAAAATATAAAGAAATGAGTGATAATGAATATGGCAAAAAGAGGATGAGCGACAGAGAGGAAGAATATGATACGGATGAAGATATTTCCAAAAAAACTAAGAAAATAGGGAGATCGCCGACAAAAATAGGAAGTGATATAGAAAAAAATATGAATATGATTGAAAAAATAGGAGACAAAATGGAGGAAATGAGCATGGAGATTAAAAAAACACGAGAGGAGCAAAAGGAGTACAGAGTAGAAATGAAACAACTGAGGGACGAAAATGAAAAACTGATGAAAGAAAATGAAAAAATTAAGATAACAATAACCAATATGGACCACAGATTGGAACGACTGGAAAGCGAAAAAAGAAAAAACAATATAGTGGTTCAGGGAGTAGGAATAGAGACAAATAAGCCAGAAGAACTACGAAATAAAATGGAGGAATTCCTAGAAAAAGAATTACAAATAAAGACAGCGGTAGAAAGCTCAGTAAAGTTAGGAGAAAAAACATGCTTAGTAAGACTGGCAAACCAAGAAGAGAAAAGGAAGGTGATGCTCAATAAACAAAAATTGAGATTTAAAAGTGAAGAGAGATTGTTCATCCAGGATGACTTGTCGAAGAAGGATAGAGAAATTCAAAAAAAGATCAGAATGAAAGCTGTAGAAGAAAGAGATAAAGGAAAACGAGTGAAAATTGGGTTCAGAAAAATGTACATAGAAACAGAGGAATGGAGATGGAACACGGAGGAAGAGAAGTTGGAAAAAACAAAACAGAACTTATCGACAAAAAACCAGTGGTGACAAGCATAAACTCAGAGGCAGAGGAAAATAAAGTAGACCAGGCAATGGAAATGGACAAGGAAATGCAAAAGATGAAGAATAGTATAAATAAAATGATTACAGAAAAGTAACAACTTAAGGTAAACTTCGGCGTTAAACGAAAACAAAAAGAGAAACAATATGGAATGAGAATAGGAACATGGAACGTGAGAGGTACATTTGAGGAGGGGGCCATAAAACACTTGATTAATGAAATGCGAAAATACAAATTAGATGTTTTAGCAATACAAGAAACTAAACAAAAAGGGAAAGTAATTACAGAGATAGACGATTATATGTTCTTTAATAGTGGAGTAGGTAATAGAATGCTGGCTACAGGGTTTATAGTAAGCAGTCAACTTAAAGCAAATATTATAGATTTTGAGGGAGTATCAGATAGACTATGTAGAATAAGAATCAAAGGAAAACACAGGAAAACGACATTAGTTAATGCGCATGCCCCTTCTGAGGACAAAGATGAAGACACGAAAGCAAAGTTCTATGAAGAACTGGAACAAGCAGTCAATAAAATACCGAAATTTGATGTTAAATGTGTAATAGGGGATATGAATGCAAAGGTCGGACAAGAGGAAGAGTATATAAAAGTAACGGCAGGAAAAAGTAGACACACACTCAGTAATGATAATGGCAAGCGACTTATAGAATTTGCTATAGAAAATAAAATGAAAATCGTAAGTACGTCATTTGACCATAAGAACATCCACAAGGAAACCTGGTTATCGCCAAATGGCAAAACAAAAAACCAAATAGATCACGTCTTAATAGAAACGAAGCACTTAAAAAGGGTAACAGATGTACGAAGTTATAGAGGAGCTGATGCGGATAGTGACCACTTTTTAGTAATTACAAAACTGAATAAAGATAAGCCACCTAAAATTGAACAAGATAAAAAAAACGGAAAAAATACGATTTAGAAAAATTGAAGGACGAGACCAAAGTAAATCACTTCCAACAAGAAATTAATAGAGAATTAAATTTAAGACCTTGCATCGAGCAACTAGAAGAAGAATGGTCACAGATAGAAACTGTAATGAGAGATGTAACAAATAGGATACTAGGAAGGCCCAAGGGAAGAAAAAAAGATAAGTGGTTTGATGAACAATGTAAACAGGCGTTGGAAAAAAGAAATAAAATCAGACAAATACTATTAAAAGAAAACAGTGAAGAAAATAGACTAGAGTATAAAAAAGCAAGGAAAGAAGTTAAACAAATATGCAGAAAGAACAAAAGAAATTACTTTGAAAGGGAATTAATAAAAATTGAAGAAGCATATCAAAATAAAGAAGTGAGAAATTTTTATCATGGAATAAGAGAAGGGAAAGGCCACAACCGGAAAGCACCTTATTTTTTGAAAAGCAAAGAGGGATATCTAATAGGGGATAGGGAAGCAAAAATAAATAGATTTGCACAGTATTTTGAGGAATTACTAAATGATGGTGAGGAAGAACTAGGCGAAAATTATAATGAAATGGAGGAAGAAAATTGTGATGAGGAAGATCTAGCCATAACAGCCCCAAAAAAACTGGAGGTGGCAGAATGTTTAAAACATATGAAGAATAATAAGAGTGCAGGAGAAAACAACATTCCAATAGAAATTTTAAAATATGGAGGCGAACAATTAACGGAGAGAATATGGCAGTTGTTGAAACAAGTATGGCGAGAAGAAAAAATCCCTAAAAATTGGAACGAGGCATTAATAATTCCAATCCACAAAAAAGGTCCCAAGGAAGAATGCGATAACTACCGCGGAATAGCACTTTTAGATGTAACATACAAAGTTCTGGCAAAAATACTTAAAAATCGATTAGACAAATACCACAATGAAAATGTAGGAGAATACCAAGGAGGTTTTCAAGCAGGTAGATCGACAATAGACCAAATTTTCATTATGAAACAACTTCAGGAGAATGCTTACGAACAAAATCTAAGTCGGCATATGCTATTCATCGATTACAGACAGGCCTGTGATACTATCAAAAGAGAAAAATGTATGAGGCAATGAGAAAGTTAAAAATACCAGGTAAATTGAGAAGACTAGTGGAAATGACCATACGAAAAACCGAGAGCAAAGTAATTTTGGAGGGCAGTACTTCTAACGAATTCAAGATAGAGAAAGGTCTGAGACAAGGAGACCCATTATCCACAGCCCTCTTTAACCTAGTTCAGGAAATTATACTAAGAGAAAGTGATATAAAAACCCGAGGTTTAATTTATGGGAATAAACATCAGTGTCTAGCATATGCGGACGACATAGTACTTATGGCAAGATCCAGGAAAGAACTGCTAAGCGTATTTAAGCTACTAGAAGAGAAGGCAAGAGAATATGGTCTAGTGATCAACGAGAAAAAAACAAAATACATGGTAATGAAGGATAATGAAAAAACCGATATTATTATAAATTGTTATGGAAACAAAAGCTACAAAATAGAAAAAGTGGAACAAATCGAATATTTAGGAGTCACTATCACAAATAAAGAAGACGAAGAAAGGGAAATAGAAAAAAGGTTAACAAAAGGCAGTAAAGCAGCAGGAATGGTATCACAGATGTTTAACTCAAAAGACATATCACGAACAGCTAAAATAAGAATGTACCAAACAATAATAAGACCGTCAGTTACCTACGCTTGTGAAACCTGGACAATGAACATGAAAGAGCAGAATAAACTAGAGATATGGGAACGTAAAATGCCCAGAAAGATTTATGGTGGAATAAAAAAAAATGGAATATACAGAAGAAGAACAAACAGATAATTATCAGATTTGTATAATCACCCAAGTATAACCCATATAATTAAAGCACAGAGAGCGAGATGGTTAGGACATATAGGTAGAATGACAGAAGATAGATGGGTAAAACGAGTGCTGAAAGGGAGAGAAGGTGGTAAAAAGAGAAGAGGAAGATCAAAGAAGAAATGGTTGGAGGAGGTTAGGAGAGACCTGAGATCAGTGGGAGTAAGGGACTGGCAGAACGAGGCGAGGAATAGAAAAAAATGGAGAGAGAGAGAGTGAAAGATCTCGAAGCCGAGGGCCAGATAGGCCTGTAGTGCCGATATATATATATATATATATATATATATATATATATATATATATATATATATATATATATATATATATATATATATATTAACATAGATAGAAACCTGCAACACTCTGTATACTAAAATATGGAATAAAAGACTACACACTGTAAGCAAATACAAAAATTTAGAATTTGAATTTTTTTTAAAATCGTCTGAAATGGAGACAATCTGTATTATTCATTATTCAATAGAGAAAGTAGACAAGAGTTAAACTGTAGAATTATGTAGGAAATTTTAAATACACTTTGTAAATACATATGTGAAATAATATAACATGATTTTAACATTTGAGAGAGAGAATTTTTGAACGTTGTTTCATATAAATTATAACAATATTTTTCTCACATTGTAAAAGTAAAAATATTATGATTTGTCTTAAAAAGTAATGATTAGATATTGAAAGAAGTTTTCTGATAAGATTGTGTAATTATTTAATATATGTGAAGGTAGAAACTCAAATAATAACATTAAGTTTATAAAGCATGACATTTGTGAAATTATTTGTCATTCCGCATAGATATTATTGAAATAAAAAGAACTGTCATTTATAAATATTTTGGAATACAATTTAAAGGGAGTAGTATATAGGTTTTAATCATTTAAAGACTTAAAACAGAATGTCCTAGAAGGATAAATGGACAATTTATAACTTGAGGTGAAACTTATCAACAAGAATTTTTATAGCCAATTTTGATTGGTGGAATACATTTGAAATATTTTCATCAGCGACAAGCAGATTAATAATTAAAAAAATTGAATAAAACAATTTGTTGTTTATATAGTCTATTCACTAGGTAGAATTTTTTTGGTAGAAGTGAATGTGGAGAAGCAAAATTTTGAGAAAAATAATTAAAACTTTTTGAAAAACGACAATTTGGAATTAATTATATTAATTATAAATATTAATTATAAAAAGAAATCCATTATTCTTAAAAGCAACTCAGCAATGTGATTAATCAAGTAGGTAAACATAATTTTAACAAGAAAATTGGTAAATATAATAGAGTACTGACCGTAAGGTTTATCAATATAACCAAGTAAAATATTATATTGTGGAAATGGTGTCTCCACAATATATTTCAGAAAGGACTGGACTATGGGATTCATCTAAAATGTATTGATGTGGACGAAATATAGCGCAAATTTTAGCTATAATCCAAGCTGGACAGATTGTTTGGTTTTTCAGGAGGTAACCTAAAATAAAATATAAAAACCAATCATTGAAGTGTATTAGAATGGAACAGTGAACTAGGTATTTAAAATTATTTCATTTATATATAAAAAAGATTAAATAAACTTACTTGTTTTTGTGCAAAGAATTGAACTTTGATATTTCATAGATGTTTATCAGTATTGTTTTCGCCATTTTGTGTCATGGACGGTTTGCAACGAAATTCGTTTTCAAATTTGTATATAATGTTGCCTATTTTGTAATCACACTTAAAAATAATATTTCATCTGAGTATATGGTTTGTTGAGTGAATGATCATCTTAGATAGTTTGTTTTCATAAGTTTTTGTAAAAGAATGATGTATTTGTCTTCACAATATTAAATAACGTTTTTTCACTTGAAAAACATTTTGAAATTATATTGTTGAGATGTTTCATTTCTTGGTGATTGCTCCATCTATATTCAGCAGTGTGCAGTATTGACCTGACGTCTGTGAATTGTGGTGGGGTTCGAAATCAAGCATACAGGACCGTCTCTAGAATTTATTTAGAAATAAAAAGCAAGTATTTTTTTATTAACAAAATTTCTTTATTTAAATGTAAGGATTTTATTTAACTTTGGCGCTCATATTTGAAATTAAAATTGTTTCGTTTTTTATCATTTGAACCCTACTTTAAGATTATGGAGTCTTTCATGCAAAGGTATACTTATTTTACAACCTATTTTAAAAAATTTATAATATACCGGGCAAACAAAAACAATAAATATCAACTAAACTAGAATAAAAATAATAAAGGTATCACAAGAATAACAAATCAGAATAATATGTCGGCCCAACGTAGGGCAAAGTAGAGAAAGTTTATTAAATAGAGAAAGTCTATTCATAGTTAAACATTAAAATTTCTCTCACCAATCTTATCCACAACAAATAGGAATATCGCAAAACCAAGATGAACATTTTAAAGTATGGAAATTCTACTTTTGAAATCGTTTTTGTAAATTGAAATCGAACCTTACCTGTCGCATTCCGGCTTATTGGGAAATTGCATAGTAAAAAATTCTCAAAAAAATTAAAATAGTCACACATCGAAAACTATGCATCGGACAGTACTTTTTGCATACATAAAGTTTATATTAAAAACTAATACTGGCCGGAGGATCTAAATTAACCGAGTTACGAATTTTTTACAAAACTGCACTTTGGCCGGGTTTTCCCGATTTTCTCCTAAACTAAAGGTCGGATCGAATTTTTCGACCTCTCATTTTCTTCGTGTTTTTATTCTCTACAATTTCTCCATAGACGTCATCACGATTACCCGAACAGTTGTAATGTTATAAGCAAAAAACTAAAGAAAATGCGAGTTTTTGGATACAATTGTAGATAGCGAAGCTATGAATATTAAAGTCTAGTGAAAAATATCTCACTACATCATATGAAACTATTCTCCAAACAATGGCGCAGCTGGTTTGCTTGTTACACTTTTTACATGAAAAAATCTCTGAAGCTTGGCCTATAAGTAGAGATGCCACCTTTAAAAATACCTTGAGGCGGAGATGACTTGATCTGAAATTATTAACGACAAAATAATACCTATTCACAGGGCGAATACAAACAGCAATGCACTGAAACAGAATAATACAATTATTAAGTATACATTAGAACATAAAAATAGCATGATATTCTCAAGTTTATTAAAATTAACATTGTACATTAATGACTATTTTTAAATATTTGTAGATTTTTGTAACGTAAAACTATATTTTATACTAAGATATGTTTTTAATAACACATTTTGTTCAATTTCTTCTAACTACATAATTCTGCATTTACCAAAGCTACCCTCAACCGATTACATTCATCAGTTCATAGATTATTCATCAAGGAAAATATCCAAGCGGTGGGTATAGGAATTAACAAAATTCTACTTACAATTTTGATTAATTGAGACATCTGCATTTTGAAATATCTTGCACCATATTTTGTCTATTTGTATTTCAAAACTCACAGAATTTTCTTAAATATTTTTAAAGACTTTTTACTTCCCCTTATGTACGAGTATAAAGTATAATAGATGTAATATATGTATACATATAAGGAAAGTATTGTAAGGGAGTGATTTTGACGTTTCGAGATTCGAGTGGATCTACGCGTTTCATATGTTTCTGTCTGTCAAAACGATAACTCGAAAACGCGACCTATTTTTTTAATGAAAGTTTGTATGCAGATTTAGAACGTAAAAATTGAAGTTGGTAAATGAGCAAAATCTGATGTACAGTTTTCCGGAAAATCACATTTTAATAAATTTTTCGTCTCAAAAACTCACCTATGCTTAATTTAATCGAAATCAGAATCAAAATTTTTTTGGAATTTTCAGAGAGTGAAACTAATGTATTTTATAGTAAAGTCTTCCAGTTATGTCCAGTTTCATCACAATTATAAACTTGCTCCCTAACAAGATCCAATTCGGCTATTTCTTCTTTAAATTGTTCCTGGAACTCTGCAATTACAGACCAAATCGCGCTGAATTTTTTTCCACTGATATCAAGTTGGCGAATGCCATGACGAAATTTAAACTTGTAGGCATCCATTGCTTGCTTTAAGTTACCGTCAAGTTTGTTGTTTATTTCAACAGACTTGGCCATTATTATAGACGCTGAAAGTGGAATCCTCTGCCTTCTTTCTTGGATAAACCATTGGTACATGACAGTGTCCAGTTAATCAATTTTGCAGGTTCCATTGTCTTTCTTGTTCGAACATCTCCATCCATCCTCTGCATTGTTGACACATGTTCTATTTTATCAGCATCACTTTTTATATCATTAACAATTGTTCTCCCAAAACCATAAATTATCGCTACACTCATCGCAGTTTCGCCCTTTCTTAAGCGTTTTATAATTTCAAGCTTTTTGGTTAAATCCTAAAACAACACGTTTAGGCTTTTAAGACATTTTGTTAAGTCACTGTAACACACACACCTGCACTAAATACATGAGTGTAAATTATGAGTCAATAAAGATTATTCAACACGTAACAAATGGGGCACTACTTCCCAGCTTACTAGATACACTGCGACATTGACACCCTTTTCGCTACAACTGAAACATGATACACAGTGGTGACTGGTGACTCACAAGTGAGACAAAAGACAAGAAGAGGGGAGAGGTCATCTGAAGGTCATATGTCCCAATCTACGACGGGCCAGTACACTCACTTCCCACTAAAATAGAGTAAGTAAACAAAACAAACGCGTCACTGCACCTTAAAGCACTTTATTATCACAATATTATTATGCTATTACAGCAATGTCGGTTAATCGAGTTTTTACAGTATTCATTTCAAACTTCATTTTATAACAAATTTTATTAATATTTTACATACTTTTAAAATACTTTTTCCGATAATTTTGTTAGCAAACATTAGTAGTGTTGATAAAATTTGTGGATTTTTATATTCTTTATATAAACTTCAAAGATTCGAAAAATTAATTCCAATTTTCTTGAACATTTACAGGATTGCTAAAAAATGGAAAATATATTACAGCAAATACTAATGATGGGATTATGATATGTGTATTTTGTGGAAATTTATACACGAAACGAGTAGAATTTTTTCGCCATTTTTCAACACATCATTGTATAAAACGAAACAAATTATATAATATTAAATTTCACCATAAAAATAGAAGTGGTACTAAAACTAGAATAATTGACATGGGCATTTTGAAAAATCTTGGTGTGAAAGATGAAATGGAAATAGTTGAACATGAATTGAAAGCAGAGTGGCAGAAAACCACATATCAGCTAAATGGTAATGATAATTTAAACTCTCGTATGGATGACGGTTTGGAATCGGTTTTAAAGAGAAATGATTCAAGTAGAAATTTGCATATTCTCTCAGAAGAAAGGTCATTCAAATGTCACGTTTCTACAAATCATTGTATGAAACGTAAGAAAATACTAAATAAAACGAAATTTCACCAAGAAAATACAGCAGAAAAGCCATTCAACTGTAACGTTTGTTTGAAATTTTTTGCAGCGAAAAGATATTTAACTAAACATTTGCGTACTCACACAGGAGAAAAGCCATTTAAATGTAACATTTGTTTGAAATATTTTGCAGTGAAAACTGGCTTAACTTCACATTTGTTAACTCACACAGGAGAAAAGCCATTCAAATGTAACATTTGTTCGAAATCTTTTGCACAGAAAATTCATTTAACTTTACATTTGCGTACTCACACAGAAGAAAAGCCATTCAAATGTAACATTTGTTCGAAGTCTTTTGTAGGCAAAACTACTTTAACTAGACATTTGCGTACTCACACAGGAGAAAAGCCATTCAAGTGTAACATTTGTTTGAAATCTTTTGTAGACAAAAATAGTTTAACCAGACATTTGCGTACTCACACAGGAAAAAAGCCATTCAAATGTAACATCTGTTTGAAATCTTTTGTAGGCAAAACTACTTTAACTAAACATTTGCGTACTCACACAGGAGAAAAGCCATTCCAATGTAAAGTGTGTTTGAAATCTTTTGCAGAGAAAAATACTTTAAATTCACATTTGCGTACTCATACAGGAGAAAAGCCATTCAAATGTAAAGTGTGTTTGAAATCTTATGCAGAGAAAAATACTTTAAATTCACATTTGCGTACTCATACAGGAGAAAAGCCTTTCAAATGTAATATTTGTTTGAAATCTTTTTCAGAGAGAAGTAGGTTAACTAAACATTTGCGTACTCATACAGGCGAAAAGCCATTCAAATGTAACATTTGTTCGAAATCTTTTGCAGAGAAAAGTAGTTTAACTTCACATTTGCGTAATCACACAGGAGAAAAGCCATTCAACTGTAACATTTGTTTGAAATTTTTTGCAGCGAAAAGATATTTAACTAAACATTTGCGTACCCACACAGGAGAAAAGCCATTCAAATGTAACATTTGTTTGAAATCTTTTGTAAGCAATACTACTTTAACTAGACATTTGCTAACTCACACAGGTGAAAAGCCATTCGAGTGCCACATTTGTTTGAAATCTTTCGCATTCAAAACTATTTTAACTACACATTTGCGTACTCACACAGGAGAAAAGCCAATCAAATGTAACATTTGTCTGAAATGTTTTGCAGGGAAAAGTACTTTATATTCTCATTTGCGTACTCATACAGGAGAGAAGCCATTCAAATGTAACATTTGTTTAAAATCTTTTGCAGCCAAATTTAATTTAACTACACATTCGCGTACTCATACAGGAGAAAAGCCATTCAAATGTAACACTTGTTTGAAATATTTTGCATTGAAAAGGGGCTTAACTTCACATTTGTTAACTCACACAGGAGAAAAGCCATTAAAATGTAACAATTGTTCGAAATCTTTTGCACAGAAAATTCATTTAACTTTACATTTGCGTACTCACACAGGAGAAAAGCCATTTAAATGTAACATTTGTTCGAAGTCTTTTGTAGGCAAAACTACTTTAACTAGACATTTGCGTACTCACACAGGAGAAAAGCCATTCAAATGAAAAGTTTGTTTGAAATCTTTTGCAGAGAAAAATACTTTAAATTCACATTTGCGTACTCATACAGGAGAAAAGCCATCAAATGTAAAGTGTGTTTGAAATCTTTTGCAGAGAAAAATACTTTAAATTCACATTTTCGTACTCATACAGGAGAAAAGCCTTACAAATGTAACATTTGTTTGAAATCTTTTTCAGAGAGAAGTAGGTTAACTAAACATTTGCGTACTCATACAGGCGAAACGCTATTCAAATGTAACATTTGTTCGAAATCTTTTGCAGAGAAAAGTAGTTTAACTTCACATTTGCGTAATCACACAGGAGAAAAGCCATTCAACTGTAACATTTGTTCGAAATTTGTTGCAGCGAAAAGATAATTAACTAGACATTTGCGTACCCACAGAGGAGAAAAGCCATTCAAATGTAACATTTGTTTGAAATCTTTTGTAAGCAATACTACTTTAACTAGACATTTGCTAACTCACACAGGTGAAAAGCCATTCGAGTGCCATATTTGTTTGAAATCTTTCGCATTCAAAACTATTTTAACTACACATTTGCGTACTCACACAGGAGAAAAGCCAGTCAAATGTAACATTTGTCTGAAATGTTTTGCAGGGAAAAGTACTTTATATTCTCATTTGCGTACTCATACAGGAGAAAAGCCATTCAAATGTAACATTTGTTTAAAATCTTTTGCAGCCAAATTTAATTTAACTACACATTCGCGTACTCATACAGGAGAAAAGCGATTCAAATGTAACACTTGTTTGAAATATTTTGCAGTGAAAAGTAGTTTAATTTCACATTTGCGTACTCACACAAGAGAAAAGCCACAATTGTAACATTTTTGAAGTGAAAGTTCCATTGCGACTTCCAACAAGCAAGGTTGCGTTAAATGTTTAACACTACCGTGGAGGGGGTATGAAAGCACTGTTGCCTTAAACGTTCAACGCTCCTGGGGAGGGGGAATAGAAAGAGTCAGAGTGAATGCGTGGCACTTGGACGCATGCGCGTAGTATACCTGTTACAAGCCAGTTAGTTATCATAATCCCATTGTAAATGTTATAGATTTGGATATTTCTCCACTCGAAAATGATAATTTAAAAATGCGATCAATTTTGAATTGTGAGCAATGTTAATAAAGTTTGTCTTAAAGAATCAATATGATTTCATTATAAATCAATTTCCACCCCTTCCTATTTTCATTTCCACATTACGAAGTTTCACTTCTTCCGTGTGGAGGGACTCCACACACTATTTCTCTTTTTGAAAATTTTTTGCAAGGAAAAGTAGTATAACTACATATCTGCTTATTTAGACAGAAGAAAAAATCAAATGTGGCATTTGTATGAAATCTGTTTCAAAGAAAAGTTATTTAAAAATACATTTGTTTAGTCAAACAGAATAAATCCTTACAAACCTGTTATTTGTATGAAAACTTTGAACATGAACATTGTGATGCCGTTGGTAGTCAGGGGTAGAATATAAAGGGCTGTTTATCGAACAGACTTATTTATTTACAAGCTAAATTAAATTAATCTTTTTCAAAATTCTAAATCTACTTATATATACCGCTATTTACAAATCTTCGTCGTAGTTGATATCTTCCGCATGTTCTTGGGTCTAATCGCTCCACTGTTGAACAATGACCCAGCTTGGTTTAATAGTTACTGGTGAGGTCGCCTCTTGGTCTAACCAAAATAATTATAGGGACCGAGAAAGATGACGCTTATGCCATCTGCCGTGAAAAAACACAAACAAAGTGATGTAAACACTATTAGTTTTGTATAATCAGCGTTTTTAAATGTTCATTTTTTAAACTGATATGAAATGTTTGTGATGTCTTTATCAAAAGTATCTTTCTGTATTCATGGATGTTCAAATATGCCGTATAAAAATACTGCACAGTTGAAATTTTATAGGTAGTTTCACCGAAAGTTCATTGAACGCTGCGTGGATAACTTTAAAACGTCAAAAATTGATAAATGCAGTAAAAAACCATATGTAAGTAAAATGTTCTAATTAAAAAAATTTATTAACTATTATTTTGTGGATAATCAGTATTATACTACAATTGGCAGCTATTAGAAAAGTTCTAAAATTTTTTTCCATAAATAAAAGATTTTTATCGAGAGAATAAAATGTTTTCTGTACGATTTCATTGATTATATAAAATAAAAAGCTTGTTATGTGTTTGCTGACTTTAATATTGTATAATAAGTTTAACAATTAAATACTATTAAGAGAAAGAAAGTAAATATTGGAACCAAACGTACATTTCGGAAAACATCGGAAGAATTGGGAACCAAATGAAAATACTAGAATTTGCAGTGCTCATTTTGCCATAAATGCTCATTTTGCCATAAATCAAAAATGAGATAATCCCCTATACCAACAATTTTTCTTGGCAAAAAAATAAAATGATCTTTCATTTTTTGCATTTTGTAGGTTATTTATTAGATTGTTTAAATCACAATGTTTTTCTTATTTAACGCCAGGACGCTCTACTTTCGACAGAAGTGCTGCGTTTATAGTTCAGTCTCGATCCCTATTAAACGTCAAAGAGGCATCAAATGAAATGTTACTTCTGTCATTCTGACGATAATATTTATATGGAAACAATTGTCAGTTTTCTTAGAGTTTTTAAAATGTTTTCAATATATTATGGAATTACCTAGAAACAGTAAGTTTTATTCAAAACAATAAATGACTACATTTATTTTATTAATGTCAATCTTTTAAAGCTGTAGTGATTGTTGCAATATCTTCATTCAGCAAACTACAGAAAATAGATATTTGACAATCAGTTATAGAACTGCTTTAAACAAACAGTAAATTGCAAAAATAAACATTTATTAATATAAAATCGGAATATCCGTTAATAATCACAGACAAAAAGAAGATCCTAATTTGTTTAACATATTGTTGATTTTGGCTCAAAATATTTCTGATGTCCTTTAATGTTTCACATTTGGTCAGAAATACTGAAGCCCCTCTTTTTAGTTCTTCAATTGTTTCTAGGTAGAGTTCTTTTTCAACTTCTTCAGCTGTTCGCTTTCCTTTTGATTTTTTGCAATACAAGTAATCATGATTTGGAACTTTTTGTTCTATGTCTGTAGCAGCCTACGAGGTAAAAAAACATAATTTCCTAATCCATTAAAATTGTAATACTTACCAAGATGTTGGAATTATTTTCTTTGCCACATGGTTGAAATTGTGTTTATGTAATCAACATCGTTTATAAATGTTTTGTTAGAGCCATCAATATTAAGATCACCAATCTAAAAGAAAACATGTAATCATATAAACCTCTTAATAAGTCTTTCAAAAAATAAAGTGATACTAGATATCTAAGAAATAAAATTTTAATACAGTATAGATTCAAACTGCTAATTATGTCAAAAATTTATATTATGGTATCGCTAATAGGCAGTAGCTATTATAGCATATTGTAATAACACTAACTTGAAAACTTAAAATATCTCAAGTAACAAACTGTAGTCAAAAATTTAAAAATACACAAATAAAAGGACATACAGGAGTTCGGTCTTGGCAAATTGAGCACCGGTTGTGTTTAATATCAGCTCCGATAATTCATAAAATTAGTTAAATTCAGTGCGAAATAATTTAGTTACAGTGTCTAGTATTCAATATCTAAGCATCTTCTGTATTACTACGGAATCTGAGTTTTTAATTAATTCTCTATATTAAAATTGTCATAGACATACTTTTTAACAACGAGTTATATCGACATTCATAATCCAGTATAATCAAAAACTCATTATAGTAGTTTATATTTCTACACATTAGACAGGACCGTAGTTAGAACACCAATGAAACACAGCTACCAAAATGGATGAATCGGTGAATGAGTGTCCCTGATAGAGGGAGTACTCAACCTCAAATTAAATCTTACGCAACAGTAACAAACTCACCAAAATTTCCAAGCAAAAAACAAGCAATAGTTTTTCCTTCACTTGATAACATAAAATTGGAGGAATACCTCATTTCTTTAGGGAATATCATTGAACCAAAAAATATAATCTTCCAGAATCTCCAATAACCGCATTTGCATTTATTTGGCAAATGAAAATTTGGTTGATTCATTTATGAATAGCAATGATGGCTCAATAAATCTTGGACAAACTACGATTAAGGCTTGGCGATTAATAACACCTGCGGAAAAATTACTACTGTCAAATGTATGTCCATCTATACCAAATATACTATTAGAAAATTAATTAACACGAATTGGCATTAAAATAATGTCGCAGATTACGTTTCTTCGCATCGGTACTTCACACCCAGAATTAAAGCACATTCTAAGTTTTCGTAGGCAAACTTATATTTCACCTGTAGACCAGAACCAGATTCAAATCCCAGATTTTATTACTGTGAATCACGAAGGCACCTCTTATCGAATATTTTTCTCCCTCGACGACTATACATGTTATAACTGTAAGCAGAAAGGACATGTTGCAACAGAATGTACGCTCCCTAATACACAGTCACAAGTACTACCAACAAATCTAACAACAACCACATCAACAGATTTACCACCTGCTCATGTAGCCGCACCAACACCACAACAATCAACGGTTTCAGAAACACATATACCAGCAGCAACTCCCTATCCCATTTCTTCTACACCAACATCAATACTGCAATCCGAAAACCTGACATCTGATTCATCTCTAGAAGAAACCAATAAAAACTCAATTATTTCTGACACAACTTCTAAAACTGAACCACTAATTTCACATTCTATTAAAATAAACACAGCTACATCCTATATCCTATAACAAAACCAAACGATCCCTGTTTGAAACTCCTCCTGTTGAACAATCCATCGACATGAATTTCACGGAGCCCAAAATAACAAAACTCCCAAAAAAAGCAAAAATTAACGTTCAAACACTAACTACAGTAAATATCGAAAAACAAATGGAATCAACAAAGACATTTTTTTAAACGACAGACAAACATGTGCTTACCTATCAACAATTGTGCGATTTTTTCGAAAATGTGCATGGTTCACCGGATCCACTAAGCGTAGCCAAGTTATATACAGAAGATATTAATGGCCTCATTGATCAATTACACAGTATGTATCCCTACTTCGCAGATAAAAAAATGACAAGTAAATGTATCAGGATTTCTAAAAAATGATATCTCAACTAAGCCAAGAATCTAGTAATCAAGAGGATAGCGATTCGTCTGTATCATCAATACCTCTGTGCTCGACCTCAAGAATTTCAAATACCTATTAAATTCACGACTATATTACAATGGAATCTAAACGGGTTATACGCCCATTTAGAAATTTTAAAAATTTTACTAGCCGAACAGTCCCCTTCAATAATATGTCTTCAGGAGACACGTTTCTCTAATAAGATCTACCACATTAATAATTACTCTTGCATTTATAAAAATAGAGCAAACGGGTCTATTGCAAGCGGAGGCGTGGCTATTTACGTGAAAAATTCTATAGACGCAGTAACCATACAATTAAAAACGAACCTCGAGGCTGTCGCTATCTGCATCGATGGACCAACGAAATTATCTTTATGTAATATTTATTGTCCTCCAAACACTTCGCTCAGTTTACAAGAGATTGAAGATTTACTAACTCAACTCCCACTTCCAAGACTTATAGTTGGCGACTTCAATGTCCATAATAATATTTGTCGATCAAAAAGCAACTCCCAATTTGGAAATACACTGGAACAAATAATTAACCAAAAAAATATAAGAAATGCCTGTGGATATGGTGTACACACTAGATGTAAATTGAGTGAATGAAAACGACGAACACTCAGTGTGTATTAGTTTATTACTTTCCGGCTAAGCGCTTTCGGCTATTAAGCCATTATCAAAGCCGTCCTATGAAAAATTACAAAGCTTGTGAAATTTTGAAAAAACAATTTAAAAAAGGTTGAACTTACGTCATTTAAAAAAGTAGTTGTCAAAGCCATCGAGTTGATTAAAAACAATACTCAAGATAGAATCATCGTTATGATTGAGTCATTGGAATAAAAATATTAAAATACCCTATTGGAAGGGTGTAAAATTATAATTCACATGATGTAAATTCACTCAAAATTAAAAAACTGAAAGAAAACAGATGACAAGTTTGACATTAGAATTACGGTGGCTAATAAGCCAGCGCGCCGTAAATACAAGTGCATGACAATACAACATATTTACACGACGAACACTGAATCAAAAGCATGATTGAAAAGATGAAAAAATTCCTATAGTGAACTGAAAATTGTAGGGAACCCCGAATATTACATTTATTTTTAAATTTGAAAATGAAGTTAAAGATGTGAATAAAGCAAAAAAAAATTGAAAAACTATTCAAATTCAGTTCCCAACATTCATCCAATTTAGATGAATAGCAAAATATAAATCTTATGAATGATGGTCGACCAACCAGATTTAATACGGCCACTGGCGCAGAATCGGCGATAGATCTCTCCCTTTGTGATCCTATTTTATCACTGATATTCAACTGGGATGTCCTGCAAGATCTTTACGATATCGATCATTACCCTATCATTATTTATGGCAGCTCAGCAAATGAAGTCCCACCTCCGGAAAAATGGATCTTTAAGATAGCCAATTGGGACTACTTCAATA
The DNA here is from genome assembly GCA_963921935.1 of Galeruca laticollis. Lineage (NCBI taxonomy): Eukaryota > Metazoa > Arthropoda > Insecta > Coleoptera > Chrysomelidae > Galeruca > Galeruca laticollis. The sequence continues at coordinate 160,783,006 of OY998181.1, read as the reverse complement.
ATCTAATACTGAATAAACTCAACGACAATTGTATCAGTGATATTCTGAGCTCAGATGTAGATGAGATGGTAGAAAAGCTCTCCGACGTTATCATAACTGCTGCAGAACTTGCTATCGGAAGAACTAGAATTATCAAAAAACATCGAGCTGTTCCTTGATGGAATAATCAATGTGCAGAAGCAACAAAGAACTACAAAAAAGCATTTGACAAATACAAGAAAATTAAGTCTCAGGAAAATTTAATCCAGTTTAAACGCTTAAGAGCCCAAGCTCGATTAACGATAAAAAAAAGCAAACGGGATTCTTGGCAACAGTTTATATCCAGTATTAACAATTCTACCCCGTCCAAAATAGTGTGGAACAATATTAAAAAGATTTCTGGAGTGAACTACCAGTCCCACATAAACGTCCTAAAATATCAAAATAACACCGTCACTACTCCTGAACAAATCTGTGAAACCTTCGCAAGATCATTTGAGAAACATTCTAGCGATAGCAACTACACAAACAAGTTTTTAAACTTCAAACGTATACACGAACAAACCTTTGTAGAACTAGAAGAAAAATATCATGAACCAGTCAACGAACCAATAACAATGCAGGAATTAAATCACGCAATACACTCATCAAAAGAAACAGCAGCTGGACCAGATAATATTCCAATAACATTCCTCAAAAGACTCCCAAGTCTAGCCAAGGAACTGCTACTACATATTTACAATAGGATATGGACAAACAATACCTTTCCTCAGATTTGGCTTAAATCTATTGTTATTCCAATGCATAAACATGGTAAACCCAAAACACTCACTATAGCTCTTACAGACCAATCGCGCTCACATGTGCAATGGGTAAGATTTTAGATAAAACCATCAATGACAGATTAATGTGGACTTTGGAAAGTCGAAATCTTCTTATTCCTGAACAAAGCTGTTTCAGAAAACGAAGATCAGCAATTGATAACTTAGTGGATCTAGAATCAGAAATACACGAAGCCTTTGCTAATAATCAATATGTGTTACCAATTTTCCTTGATATATCAAAAGCCTATGATACCGTTTGACGTCATAAGATCATAAAAACATTAGAAAGCTGGTCCATAAGAGGAAATATGTTAAAATTTGTTTGCAATTTTTTGAAAAATCGCGTTTATACGGTCAGAGCTAATGGCACATATTCGCCTTTGAAAACCCAAATTAATGGAATACCACAGGGATGCTATAAATGATATCATCCAAAACTGTAATTCGAATATTAAAACTAGGCTATATGCGCAGATGACTTAGTAATATACTCGAGAGGATGGAACATAGCTTCATTGTATAACCAACTACAATATTTTCTAGCTCACTTAGAAAATTGGTCAGAAACTTCAGGACTACAATTTTCGGCACAAAAAACCAAAAGTTTGTTATTCACTAAACGCAACCCAGATATAGTACTTCCAAATCTTAAATTGTTTGAGGAATCTATTTCATATGTGGATGGAATTGAATTCCTGGGAATGTTTTTCGATCAAAGTCTCAGCTGGAAGAAACACATTCAAAATTTGAAACTCTAATGCCAAAGAGACCTAAATCTCATGCGAACAATATCCTCAAAAACGTGGGGAGCAGATAGCACAACGCTAACCAAAATATACAGATCAATCATTAGATCAAAATTATATTATGGTGCCATCATCTATAATTCCGCTAAAAGGCACATAATAAACAATTGGACACTATTCAAAACAATGCCGTTAGAATTGCCTTAGGAGCATTTTGCACAAGCCCGGTTGACAGTATTCTTTGTGAACTAGGTGAACCAGATTTATACCGAAGACGAATGTATCTCAGCTATGCGGCATCTGTGGTAGCGATCCCCGAAAAACCCGTCCATCGAAACGTATTTGCAAATTGTTTCAGAAACATGTTTCAACTGCATCCGAGACTTGATCCCCCATACCATGAAAGACTATACTCTTACCAAAGCAAACTAAACATATCCTTACCTCTCACTTACAACCTCTGCTACAAACCATCCTTCCCTCCCTGGTGTTTTATATCCCCAAGTTGTGACTCTAGTATGACTGAATTCGGTAAATCTACAATGAATCGCTCAACGATTAGGAAATTCTTTCAAAGTAAAATAAGCAATTACCAAAGCTACAAACATATATTTCGACGTAGGCGAATTTCGCATTTGTGAGTATGGATGAAATACGCGAATGTGCGACAACAGTTTAGATTTGACACATTATGTCAAAAAAGGCGAATTTCGCATAAGTGAGTATTTTAGGGTGTAGCCTCATGCAGTCGCTAGTTTCCAGCGATAAATCTGGTCACGTGACCGTATTTTAAATTTCCCGCGATTTAAAAAATTAGTGAAAAAGCTGCAATTATTGAGCTTTTGTCGCTAGAACTGAGCGACCATATACATATAAATAAAATATACTGCGTCTAGCAGCACGGGAAGCGTGGCGATCATCAGAGTGCCGACATCTATATATCTGCACAGTCTGTGTCCAAGATCAATACGCGCATGCGAGTCACGAGACGTTGCATTGTTTAATATCATTGGCTGTATCATTCCCGCTTTGACGCTTTTAGACCTTCAGAGGGGTGGCAAAGGTTGTTAGCATAGACAAATAATATATTTGATTTTCTCTATGGTTGTTTGTTTGGACACAGCATAGTAAAATTAGGATGTGGTTTGGATGTTTAGTGATTTTGTTATTCGTTTTATCATTGTGTTGTGATTTTTACCTGTTTCTTTTATTTAGATTTTTATTAAAAACTATGTTTCCACAACGGTGCTTTTTATGTAATGAGATTGGTCCTAATTTAAATTTTCATAGGTGTACAGGTACATAAAAATAAGTTCCGTTTGAAAACAAATCATCCCATGGGGTACTCCATCGTCATTTAATTTGTCAATATGTATGGCTATATTAGTGTGTAGATATGGAAGAAATGATTTATAAAAATAATAACTCCAATGGGTTATGTGCTCAGATTTATGTTAGAAGTGAAAAAAATGTAATTACATAATTGCACTTTATTTGGTCAAATCAAAAATCAGACATGAAGTTTTTGTTGACTCAAATATCTTCGTTTAAAAATATTTCAGGCGGCAAATACAGCACTTGCGCATAACTAACATGGCCACACAGAGTGTAGTCGGACCTCTCACTCTTAATGGAAGGCATTTCGCTTATTGGAAATATAGGTTGTTAGCAGTATATTTTATTTATTACGTATATGTGAGCGACATGCAAATTCATAGACAAATCAAATAATAATATTTTTCTCTATGTGCAACTTCTTTGTTATTGTTATATTATTGTAAACAATGGATTCAGGCGAGGTAAATATTTTAAAAGAATATTAATTGATAAAGTATGAAAATATACGTTTAAACCGATAATATTGTTTCTTTGTTATACAGTTTTATCGAGAAATGATGTAACTTTTTAACCACATTTTTGTTTGTAAAAGTTTTTAGATGACAGATATTAAATTTTTTGTTGTGATAATTATGTACATGTTGACTAGTTTAATAATATAATATTGTTAAATCAATAAATGAAACATTTTTATACTGATGAGAATGAGAAAAATCGCTGTGTATCCTAGTTTAAATTAAATATATTGTAATCAATTATTTTGTTTCAATCTTCTTTCCTTAAGTGAGTGTGTTTGTGCACGTGCGATATTGAACAATGGTGTTTTCTAGAATTTATTAGGTTCATTTGAATTTGTGGACTTCTTGGGATCTGGGTTTCTTTCAAATACAGAAATTAATTAGCCATATAAACAAAAAATACAAAATTTTATTTTTTTAGTATCAGTTCCCGACAACTCAATATAATGATGGATTCCTACAATAGAATACAATATACATGCAGCATTCATACAATATTGAGAATTTAACTTCAAATGTGTTCACATAAATACAAAGCCTGTCCATGGGGTAGTGTATGGTTTAATAATAATATTCCAAAATAATTTAAAATAAAAAAATTAGAAAATTTATATATATTTATTTATACATAATATTATCAGGAGATGAGCAAACATTTAAAATTTAACATAAATTAAAACTTCCTTTTTGAGACAACTCCAAAGTGCTCTGCACATTTCTGCAATTATGCTCGCTGTTGTCGTCTCTATACCAGATACTGTGGTACGACATGGATGTGAAACAGTCACCTGTAGTTAAATATCCGTTGAAAAATTGTATTTAGTTTAATGTCTGTAATCAATGTGGTTAAGCAAGACAAATCTACAATATTACCGTGGAATTATTAGAAGTTGTGCAGCAGCAGATATGGGCTCCCTCACTGCCTTCTGTTTTGTTATGAGAGGCCCAACTAAAAATAGCTGCACTTCGAATAGACTCGGTGACATCCGCAAATAAATTTCAAACTAACCTGCATACCAGAAGAGTGTACAAAAAAAGTAATGTTCCATTCGTAATGTATACAATGGGTGAACCCAAAAACGTTTTTGACTACATTCCTTCTTGTATTTGTGTAACAAAATATCATTTACTACGAGAGCCGCCAATATTCTTTTTTGTCGAATTTTCTGAATCCGAGCTCTGATACAAATTTGTTGACACTGATCAACCCACTTTTGATATTTGTAAGCAAACGGCATCTCGTCAATTTCCTACTATCATAGCAGAGTATCGCTGATTATAGATTAAAACGCTATTTTATTTTTATTCAATCCTATTTCATTCACTTGTATCACTGCCACTAAAGTAATAAACAAAATTAGAAAATCAGTTTTAAGGTTATCTGTCATTAATCTTTATCTGTCAGCTTTCGAGATCGCTGTAAGCAGCCATGTTGTCGCTGTTTTCTATCGCGGCGATTTGTGACATGTCGCTACTTTTCATCGCGGCGATTTGTGAGTTGTCGCTACTTTTTGAGTCGCGGGAAATTCAAAATTCGGTCACGTGACCAGATTTGTCGCTGAAATCGAGCGACGTGCGATAGCATGAGGTTACACTTTGATGAGAACGAAGCTAGTTCCCATCAGACGTCGAATAATAGACCACGTTGTATAAGTTTTAAAAATTCGTGCACTTAGGCAGCCATTTTACGTGGAAAGTTATTACCTGATTAGGGAAGGAAAATACGATGTGAGTTAGCATCTAGGGGATCCGACCCGGCATTTTGCTGTGGAAAACCGTTCCGATGAGCAGCGAGCTCCAGGATTTAAACAACCACGTGGATATTTTGTTAGACGTTTTGCTCGAGGAATTCAGTATTAAGGTTTTTTTATTTATCTTGGATTTTATGAATTTATCCGCCGACTGAGGAGTATAGTCAGCCAGACCTCCAGACCTGGATCAGTAGCCAGGTCTGGAATATTTTTTTAGAGCGTCGACATTGAGGGATTCGATTGCTGTTCTGAAGCAGGAAAATCGTAGTGAACGTCATTTTATTTAATATTGTTATATACTTTCAACGTTTATCCATTTTTTACCGTCAAAATTTTATAAAATTTTTTTTATATGGTTTTTCCTATGTCATATTTTTGCGCTAATTAAGCGATATTACTCGTTCAACGTTTGAAACGTTAAACATTTTATTTGAATGTTAAATTGTTGGATTTAAACGCTAGGCATACCACGGTACGTACCAGGGTGCTACGATATTAAGGTATATTTTTCAGTCTTTGAAGATTTTCATTTATATATGTTATGGCGTTTATAAATATTTAAACTCATATAGTTTGCGGTAGTGTGAACCCAATTTATTGAATCAATTGTAGTTTTGGTGTTACGAGTTTCACCGAATTTGATAAATTGTGCATGAACCATGTGTTCGTTTCCTGTAATTGAACTGTAATTTGAGCCACCTGTGTGGATTGGGGCCCTCAGCTCTGCACCCTGAGTAATTACCCCTCAGCTCTACTCAGAACCTGCTTGTTTGATTTCTTCTTCTTACAGTGCCATATCCGTGATCGGACATAGGCGACCTCTCACTTATACCTGTGTTGTGCTCTCCAGTTACCACAGATAGAAGGGACCTACAGTTTAACGACGGATCCGAACGTCTATATTGAGATGCTGTACTAGGCAGAATACTGTCGGTGGTTTGCCAATGCCTTCCGACAGGTGGCTCTCCGAGATTTTAATTATGATGTTAACTAGGCCCGGGTTTGATCCCGGGGCCTCTCGGTTAGCAGACAGAGCACCATTCCACTAGACTACGGAGACCACTTGTTTGATTTACAAATTGTATTTTGGAGTTTTTTGCTTATAGCTGCTAATTTAGCGTACGAATTAAGTTTTTATGTAGATTTCGGCCTTCAGGCTAATTACATACTGAAGCTACAGCCTTCAGCTGAGCTCAGGTAATAATTTAATTATTTTTTTTGTTGATTCATATACTTGACGTTCCGTTCGCCGTTCACCGACGGGCTTGCCGTTAGCCGTTCGCTGTCCGTAGTAGGCTTCATAAACTTGTTGTGCGCTCAGCCGCTAGGTATTTAAATAAACATAACCCAACATTATTTGTATATCTGTGTGTTTTTTCTCTTTCAAAATGAATGAAAAATCCGAATATTTTATTGGTGCGTTTGGCCTTATTTTATGAGCATATGGTATACTAAAATTTAAGAAAAAAGCAGTCACAAAGATCACGAAGATTTAAAATAAGACCGATAAACATGAATTGAAAAATGTGTAGAAATTTTCAATATTATATAGATATGAAAACGAAGGATCCCGAACAATTTTTTAAATATACAAGAATGACTCCTCCTGTTTTTGAATACTTATTATACAAAGTTAAATTCAGAATAAGAAGGAAATATAGATCGGATGGTATAACGTCAGAGGAACGGCTACCTACTTTACAGTAAAAATATTTTTTTGTAAAAACTTAAAAATAATCTTATTAAAAAATACTTTATCCCATTCCATTTAAAATCTGTGGGTTTATATGTGTTTAAATTGTCTTCAACACGAGAACAAATTCTAACCCAATATCCCAGAGAGGTATACAAAACAAGCAACATATGATTAATCACGTGACATGTGAAACCAAATTTGATTGGCTCTGTTTATTTGCTACGAGAACTCTACGAACGGCGAACGACAAAAGATAAAATTCGTTCATGTTACGACGGCACGAACGTTAGGCATAACGGCGAACGACATTTATGAATCATTTCAGTAATTTGATCGAGAGAACGGTGAACGCAAACGTCGACGGCAACGGAAAGCAGAACGTCAAGTTTATGAATCGACCTTTATAGAAACATTGCACAACGGGTCCGTTTTCTGTGGATAGGTCTCTGGTGCACAGACAGACCTGAGTTGTCTGTGATCTCTGCTCTGGAGTGGACTATAGTATATAAATGTTATGTATGTTGTTAATTCCAATATATCTATGGTTAATTCTTTCCATATCAAGGAGTGTCTTAGATGTGGTGTCTTTCTACAATAACAATAATTTTTTTACTTATTAAATTGATATAATTAGAGACAATATAATCCAGGCAATGGAAATAAAGCAAGGTATTATTAAAGAAGAAATGGTTCTCTTTCCTGTATTGCTACTTTCAATAACTCTATAAAAAGTCATACTAAAAGATACTTTAATATATAATAATTATTTGTAAAACAAGTGTCACAATAGGTGCGTTCTTTTTGACTGAGATCTTAGATCACTTCTGTTAGGGTGATCTAAGATAAAGTGATGTGAGTAAGCACCAAAAAGAACGACATCTCACTTGAAGCGCGCGATCTGTCGATAGATTTAAACTATACGACAGATTCGTATCAGCATCTAATAATGTTAATGTATCCATAATTTGTAACAAAATAAAAATAGTTTATGTGTGTTTATTGTTTATATGTCAATGGTTAAAACCATATATAACCTTGGTTAAAACTACAAATAAACCAAGCAAATCAAATATTTCATCATCCCCTCCACTTTATTTCCGACACAATTCCAACTGATACCCCCTTACAACACATTCAGCATCGGTAAAGGGGGAAGAAAAATCTCAGCTCACTTAGAAGTGAGTAAAACAAAAAGAACGCTCATATTACTGATGTGAGCTGAGATCTCAGTCAAAAAGAACGCACCTAATGACTCATTTTGTAGTCAGAAAACTAAAACATAGAGGAGAAGTGAATACTAATACTTCCGTGCTTAGGAAAACGCAGTGAAATACAGAGTACGTGTAGTATACAGTTCAGTGGGAAAACGTTACCATAAGGAGGCTGCCATTTTGCCAAAATAAGCATGGTACGCACATGCGCAGTGTTGACCATTGTTTAACAGTTGCATATTTTTACTTGAGTTTCCTTTAATTCAATTATAGAAAAGAAAATATTTTAATTCCCTTTTAAGTATGACTTATATAGGGTTTAAATGTTTTATTTGGTCTTGCGAAAGCAGAGGTAATATTCCTGGAATACATTATTTTCCGTTTTCTGTGGACAGGTCTATGGTGCACAGACCTGACTGGTCTGTGGCCTATCGTATATAAATGTTATGTATGTTGTTAATTCCAATAAATCTATGGACATAGCCAATTACTTTCTCTATTGTTAATTCCTTAAACTAGGAAAGAGAAATCTAGTCTAAGGTTAACTCTTTCCATAACAAGGAAAATAGACAAATAATATTTTTATTTCTTTATGACAAGGAGTGTCTTAGTTTTAGAGAGGTGATTTGTGGTGGTGTCTTTCTACAATAACAATTTTTTTACTTATTAAATTGATATAATTAGAGACAATATAATCCAGACAATGGAAATAGAGCAAGGCGTTATTAAAGAAGAAATGGATATACAAAATGTAAAGGAAGAAATCGATATCCACCATGATTTTCTGTGGAATATGGATGTTAAACAGGAACTAATTGACGAAGTGCCTACGTTCAAAATTCAGAATGTAAATGAAAACAAGAACAGAATTCATCCATTCAAACAAGAAGTAAATTACTCAAATTCAGTTGAAATATGTAATAAGCATATTGATTTTAGAAAGCAAATTAAATCAAAAGGTGAGTGAACGAATTTGTTTGTATTTGCATATTTATGCTAAAGATCTTGGGCACTAATAGACATAACTAGATTTAATGTTTTTTCAATAATGTAGAGTAAGAGAAAACGATTTTTTTGTAACATGGTTTAAATTTTTCATTTAACTTTAGAGAATCAAAATGTAACTACAATGTTCATATTTGCAAAAAACAATACTGTATAATATTTGAATAAAGAATCTAATGCTATTTCATTATTAATCCTCGAATTTTATATCTTTTATACTATAAGTTGAATGCCACATCTAGAAAGATTAGCTATATAAATGTTCGTCTAAACTGTCTTATTTAAGATGTGTTAGAAACTTTAGTTGATCTATTTTAAATTCTATAATGCTCACAATTTCAATAACGTCTTTTCAATTGACATACAGTAAAAACTATTAACTGTCATTGTCTGAACGGTGGTCGTGACAGTTTAGAGGATAGACAGATAATAGAAACAGTGTATAATTCCTCCAAAACATAACCCAATCAATTATATTATATTATAGACAGATATCACTCACATTAACGTAATATATTTCTGACTGAAAATTACTTAAAAACGATTGTAATTGGAAATAAAACTACTCATTACATGATAGAAACATCCATACAGTAGCTACAAATGTGTCAAAACAATATTATAAACTTACAAGTGAAATAGTTCATGTAGCTTGGAAATAATCAGTCATTGTTTTCTACCTCTTTAATGCTCGATCTTTCACCGCAGCAATATTTCGTATTTTTTGGAGCAGTAGTGTCTGCATGTCATTGACCTCTTCTTGACTTTCAAACCATTCTATATACTTGGACAGCATTGTTTCAGTCTCTGAGTGGCTAATAGTTTGTTTCTCGTTATGGTTTGAACACTCATCTTCATCAACCCTTTGGTGGCATTTATGCAGACAACAATTTCGTCATCACTCATAATTTGAAACCCCCTGTCCACTCTGATACTTCTTCTGACATCAAATTTGTACTGATTTGTAAATTACTACACACATTGACCATCTTGTCAATTGTCACTCTCTCAGGTCCCTCAGATTCTTCACTTCTATGCTGAGGACAGAGTTTATTTCAGCCGTTCTCTAGATTTGATAGAAATTGTATCTTTAAATCTGTAAGACTTCTAAAATTGGTTTACAGACATTGATTCATCAGATGAGAGCAAACTTCCAATAAACATTTTTCTATAAAGACGTTTCATGTTTTCAATAATTCCCTGATCCGTTGGCTGTATAATAGTCCAAGCTTAAGAGATTTGGAGTGAGCATTTTGTATAAAAACTGTTAGAAGAAAACCAGCTGCGCCATTGTTTAGAGATTAGTTTTATATGATAAAGTGAGATATTTTTAGCTCGACTTTATTACTCATAATTTTGTTATAAACAATTCTATGCAAAAAATCGCTTTTTTTAGTTTTTTTGCTTGTAAAATTAAAATTGTGAGGTTAATGGTGATGGCGTCAATAGAGAAATTGTAGGGAATAATAACTCGAACACGAACAAATCAATCCGACCTTTACTTTAGGAGAAAATTGGGGAATCCCAGCAAAAGTGCAATTTTTTTAAAAATTCGTTATCCGGTTAACTTTTGAGTTGTAGCTTAGAACCTCGGGCCAATATTAGTTATTAATATAAACTTTATAAGTGCAAAATGCATGCATAGTTTTTGATCTGTGGCCATTTGAATTTTTTACTATACAATTTTACAACAGGTTGAATGCAACAGGTATGGTCCGATTTCAATTTAGTAAAACAATTTCAAAAGTAGAGAAATATGTTGGTAATGAAGCCGAACATCACGAGAAACAGCTGAACATGCGAGAGTATTTGAAGAATGGGGGAGAGCAGCAGGCAAGGAGAAACATGTATATAGAGATAGAGATGGCAGGTATTAGAAAACAATTGATTCATATATTGTTCGATTATTTCTCCCAAAATAAAACCAACCTTTACTTTTACACAGTGACATAATTTTAATATTTTTAAATAAAATTTCATGTAAATTATAAAAAATACCTTAAGGAAACCATAAAAATAACCATTTTTAGAAAATTGCAAATGTATTTTCTTTGCATTTTTTAATTTTGAGGTTATATTTATGAATGTTACTCAAATAGACAAATATAAGTATCAAGCAATTAGTTTTAGATTAATCGAGTTACTATATATCATTTTATTAATTGTTGAATTGTTATAAAATAAGCAGTTATTCTTCTATTTCAGTTAATCGTCATTTCTACATGTATATAGTAATACTGCTGCTCCGCACATATTTCCTGATTATTTCATTTGAATATGTCAGCAACAAATAGGAATATCGCAAAACCATGATGAACGTTTTGAAATATGAAAATACTACTTTCGAAATAATTTTTGTAAATTGAAATCGAAAATTGCTTAGTAAAAAATTCTCAAAGAAATTCAAATAGACACAGATACAAAACTATGCATCGGACAATACTTTTTGCATATATAAAGTGTATATTATAAACTAATACTGGCCGAAGGATCTAAATTAACCAAGTTACGATTTTTTTACAAAACTGCACTTTGGCCGGGTTTTCCCGATTTTCTCCTAAACTAAAGGACGGATCGAGTTGTTCGACCTCACATTTCCTTTGTGTTTTTATTCTCTACAATTTCTTCATTGACGTTATCACGATTACCCGAACAGTTGTAATGTTATAAGCAAAAAACTAAAAAAAAGCAAGTTTTAGGATACAATTGTAGATAACGAAGCTATGAATATTAAAGTCTAGTGGAAAACATCTCACCACATCATCTGAAACTATCCTCCAAACAATGTTGTTTGGTTGTTAAACTTTTTACATGAAAAAATCTCTGTAGCTGGGCTTATAAGTAAGGATACCTTTAAAAACACCTTAACGTGGAGATGACTTGATCTAAAATTATTAACGACAAAAAAATACCTATTCACAGGGTGAATACAAACAGCAATGCAAAGTATATTTATTTCCTTCAAAATAACATTGAACTGAAACATTCGTTAGTTCAAAGATTATTCATCAAGGAAAATATCCAAGCGGTGCTTACAGGAATTTACAAAACGATAACTCAAAAACGCGACCTAATTTTTTGATGAAATTTTATATGCAGATTCAGAACGTAAAAACGTAGCAAAATCTGATGTACAGTTTTCCGGAAAATCACATTTTATTAAATTTTTCGGAATCTTCGTTTCAAAAACTCACCTATGCTTAATTTCATCGAAATTAGAATGAAAATTTTTTTGGGATTTTCAATCCATACTTTTAAAAAAAGTTCAACTTTGATGTTTTATAACTCGGTTTTCATTATCGATGAAAAGGTGCTGTATTGTTTTTATAATAGTACGAACACTCCTATTTATATTTTTACCAATTTCAGTCTTTCCATTGCATAGACGTAGTTTCTACAAATTTTTTTAAGGCAATTTCCTACAAAAATTTCAACTTCAGCTTTAATCCCGTATATTGTCTACAAATATAAAATGGAAGAATTCAAATATGATAACTAATTGAGATGCATATTTCCTCTATCGTTATATAAACAGACTCGGCGCAACCGCAACAGAATATACCGACTCGACTTGCACCGTTGTCAAATCTATATTTTCTGTCTAATATAGAATATATATGTCTACATTTTTCATTTGTTAAATACGACCTTACCCGGAGTAAATATCTAGACACCCGGACCACGGAGGTCATAGGCTTTTTCAGAGAGTGAAACTAATGTCTTTTATAGTAAAGTCTCCCAGTTATGTCCAGTTTCATCACAATTATAAACTTGCTCCCTAACAAGATCCAATTCAGCGATTATTTCTTTAAATTGTTCCTGGAACTCTGCAATTACAGAGCAAATCGCGCTGAATTTTTTTCCACTGATATCAAGTTGGCGAATGCCATGACGAAATTTAAACTTGTAGGCATCCACTACTTGCTTTAAAAGACGAGTCACCGTCAGGTTTGTTGTTCGTTTCAACCGACGTTGATAGTGGAATCCTCTGCTTTCTTTCTTGAATAAACCATTGGTACATGACAGTGTACAATTAATCAATTTTGTAGGTACCATTGTCTTTCATGTTCGAACATCTCCATCCATGCTCTGCATTGTTGACTCATGTTCTATTTTATCAGCATCAGGTTTTATATCGTTAAATATTGTTCTCCCAAAACCATAAATCATCGCTACTCTCGTCGCAGTTTCGCCCTTAAGCGTTTTATAATTTCAAGTTTTTGGTTAAATCCTAAAATAACACGTTTACGCCTTTCAGTCATTTTGTTAAGTCACTGTAACCCACATACCTGCACTAAACACATTAGTGTAAATTATTAGTCAATAAAGATTATTCAAGTGAGTAACACATAACAAATGAGGCACTACTTCCCAGCCCACTAGATACACTGCGGCATTGACTGCCTTTTCGCTACAACTGAAACATGATACAGTGGTGACTGGCGACTCACAAGTGAGACAAAAGACAAGAAGAGGGGGAGCGGTGTTAGCACGTAATCTGTGGGTCATATGTCCCAATCTACGGCGGGCTAGTAGACTCACTTCCCACTAAAATAGAGTAAGTAAACAAAGCAAACGTGTCACTGCTCCTTAAAGCACTTTATTATTATGCTATTACAGCAATGTCGGTTAATCGAGTTTTTACTGCATTCATTTCAAACTTCATTTTATAACAAATTTTATTAATAGTTTACATACTTTAAAAATACTTTTTAAAATAATATTGTTAGCCATTTGTAGCGTTGATAAAATTTATAGATTTTTATATTCTTTATACAAATTTCAATGTTTCGAAAAATTAATTTCAATTTTCTTCAACATTTACAGGACTGCTAAAAAATGGACCATATATTAAAACAAATGCTAATACTGGGATTATGATATGTGTATTTTGTGGAAATTTATACACGAAACGAGTAGAGTTTTTTCGCCACTTTTCAACACATCATTGTATAAAACGAAACAAATTATATAATAATAAATTTCACCAAAAAAATAGAAGTGGCACTAAAACTGGAATAATTGACATGGGCATTTTGATAAATCTTGGTGTAAAAGATGAAATTGGAATAGTTGAACATGAATTGAAAGCAGAGTTTCAGAAAACCACATATCCGTTAAATGTTACTGATAATTTAAACTGCAATGACAATTTCAAGTTGAGTATAGATCGTAAATTGAAGAAAAGTGATTCATACAGACATTTGCAAGCTCACGAACGTGATATTTCACAGAAAAGTCATTTGAATACACATTTGCCTACTCACACAGGAGAAACGCCTTTAAAATGTAACATTTGTTTGAAAATTTTTGCATGGAAAAGTACTTTAAATTCACATATGCTTACTCACACAGGAGAAAAGCCTTTCAAATGTAACATTTGTTCGAAATCTTTTGCAGAGAAAAGAAGTTTAACTTCACATTTGTTTACTCACACAGGAGAAAGGCCTTTCAAATGTAACATTTGTTCGAAATCTTTTACAGATAATAGAAGTTTAACTTCCCATTTGCGTAATCACACCGGGGAAAAGCCAATCAAATGTAACATTTGTTTGAAATCTTTTTCTGAGAAAAGAACTTTAAAATCACATTTGTTTACTCACACAGGAGAAAGGCCTTTCAAATGTAACATTTGTTTAAAATCTTTTGTAAGGAAAAATGTTTTAACTTCACATTTGCGTACTCACACAGGAGAAACGCCTTTCAAATGTAGCATTTGTTTGAAATCTTTTGCAGAGAAAAGATATTTAACTTTACATTTGTTTACTCACACAGGAGAAAGGCCTTTCAAATGTAACATATGTACGAAATCTTTTGCAGAGAAAAGAAGTTTAACTTCACATTCGCGTAATCACACAGGAGAAAAGCCATTCAAATGTAACGTTTGTTTGAAATTTTTTGCAGCGAAAAGATATTTAACTACACATTTGCGTACTCACACAGGAGAAAAGCCTTTCAAATGTAACATTTGTTTTAAATCTTTTGCAGTGAAAAATAGGTTAACTAAACATTTGCGCACTCACACAGGAGAAAAGCCATCAAAGTAACATTTTTTTGAAATCTTGCAAGGAATAGTAGTTTAACTACACATCTGCTTAATTACACAAGAGAAAAAAATCAAATGTTACATTTACATGAAATCTGTTCCAAAGAAACGTTATTTAAAAATACATTAGCTTAGTCAAACAGAAGAAATCCTTACAAACCTGACGTTGGTATGAGAACTTTTAACGTGAACATTGTGATGCCGTGGGTAGTCAGGGGGTTGAACATGAAGGGCTGTTTGGTTATAACTAGTTTATTGAACAGACTAATTTGTTTACAAGTTGAATTAAATATACCTTCTTAATCAAGCTTATAAATTTACTTATATATACTACTATGTACTTCGTCGGAGTTGATATCTTCCGAGTGTCTTGGGGTCTAATCGCTCCACTGTCGAATAATAACCCAGCTTGGTTAAATAATTACTGGCCGTTCCGTTTGTCTTCTCTCGATATTAGAATTCTCCGTACGTTATTTTGGTTTCGTCTGTTTATTTTTTAATTGTGGTTGATAGAAATAATCCGTTGTTGGTAGAAGTTTCTAAATGTTGGCAGAGCTAGAGAACCGGAATTAAATGTATTACTAGTGTTTATTATTGAAGTAAGGATGTGTACGATCAGGATTATTCCGGGTTCAACACATACAGGAGTAGTATCGGACGGTGGTGTTTATTCCGGGCTAAGTACACACCGGAATGGTTTTGGAAATCAGGATGGTTACGCTTAGTTCCAGGTTCAATACACACCAGAGCGCTGGCCGGTCGGTTAAGCTTATTACAGGTTTAATGCACACTGGAAATACTTTCACCGGTTGAGCTTTCCTCTATACCTTTGTTGGTGTGAGGAATGAGCCCTTGTCCATTAATCAAAAATGTCTCGGGGTTATTCCCGTTGGCCATTATTTTGGTGTAATGCCGATAGTGCTGCCAGCTAGGTACGGAATGTCGAATTGCACCAACTGTGATAACTTGCTTGGTAGTTCTCTGTATACCATTTGTGTATATGTTGTCGACGTTGGTAGCCGAGGGTGGTAATGTATATTTAGACGACGGTGTCGTTACAACATCAAAAAATCATTTTATATTGCCGTGTAGGAGAAAAGCAATCAAATTGCATAAATTTGCAGTAACTTCAAGTGTTACAGAAAACTTTAGCTCACCTAACAGCATACATCATCAATAATCTGTGGAGTTATACATATTATAATAGAATGTTAGAGCAAAGTAATAGAACACAAATAATTTTTCTACAAAAGATACATAAAGCTAAAATTTGAAAAAATCAAAAAGTGCGAATTACCCCGTTTTTACCGTTAGGTAGGGCAAAATGCCAAAACAACGACTTGTCTTTTACCTTTCCCTGCAATAATTTTAGACGCCCCTTTGGGATTCACCGTTACCCCACTTTCGTCCACGTTGTATATCTTCTTTGGTGTTAAGTGGTATTTCTCAACTAATTCTTCAAGAAGTTGCTTCTGGCTTTAAAGTGAGTTCTGGATGTGCTTAAGAAATTCTTGCATCCAGTATCTTCCAGCACTTTGTGTTACTTTGTTGAACGGGTGATCGATATTATTCAACTCTGCTAACTGGAAGACGAGCCCCCTACATTCTTCCATGGTTGGTCCAAATAACATTTCTTCCATGGTCTTCATGTAATTGGCAAGTTCGTCTTCTTTCCCATTTCACCTTGAATTACAGCTTAAGCGGCCGCTTCCATGCTTTCCATCGGCCAGCTCTTCCTGTTAGTAGACCGCTTATAATTAAACACCATCTGAAAATAAAAAAATTTAAATTCATTAAAATACAAATACAAACTTAAGACTGTATAAGTTTCGATGATTTTATTAGAAATTACATTCATGTGGATCTAATGTGACTTACCTTAATCAAAACGAAGCATAAAAGGTGTATTAAGAAGTAAAAATTGCCGGCATGTTTTATCTACGCCAGATACGTTCGTACTAATAAGTCAGCCAGTCAGAGCCCGTGCGCGCGTCGTTAAAATACAACTGATCCATCATAGCAGAGACAGGTACCCCATTTTGCTCACCTACTCCGTGTTACCTGCCTTTCCCCTACAAATATTTTAATTTATGTTTGCTAATGAAGCTTTAACTAGAGACATTTCGTCACTTATGAAAGGACGTTTAAAAGAATGCTTAATAGTATATTACGTAACAAGAGTTGTAAGTAACCCATTACGCACGAAATGAAAAAGTTTATGCACGAAGCCGCGCAGCGGCTTCGTGCATAAATTTCATGAGTGCGTAATGGGTTTACAACTCGTGTAACGTACTATACTTTTTCTACGCCCATTCATTTTCTTCCATTAAATAAAAAACAACGTAATGATTTAAACTTTATTATAATAGTTGTTAATAACAATTGAACAATTATTGTAAATTGATTGTTCCTTATTATTTAAGGGTGATGAACGGTTATTTATAATTGTAGTACTGCTCGGTACATCAGAAGACGAACATTGATAATTGGTAATTGCCTCCGATATTCGTAATGCGTTGTCATTTTTATTTTTAAGAGATTGATTCACATAGCCTTCCGCTACTGTAGAAGATTGCCAGCCACCAAGTCTTTTTAATGATAGCATATCACCTCCTGCATCAACTAACATAGTAGCTGATGACCTCCTGAAACAATGGCCAGTATATTGCTTTGGTTCCGGTAGCTCAAGATATTCAGCAATTTTACGTGGTGTATTACCGATTGTGTTTATCCCCACAACCTGTTTTATGCATTTCTGTAATTAAGAAATAAAGGAAGTTCCATTCCAGCAGGACGCAAATTCATGTATTTTTGACATGTGATATAAAACGTTTCTGGTACTACAAATGAACGACTCGTTTTAGTTTTAGAATCTGGAATATCAATTATCAAGGATTTTCCCGTGTCCTGAATGTGTTCCATTTTTATATTTCTAAGTTCTTGTTTACGGCAAGCCCCGCTTAATCCAATAATGAGGATAATCTGAAAACAAAAAACAAAAACTTATTTTTATGTGATGATAATTATACAATATTTTAATTGTTTACCTTTGACAACAAATGTTTATCGTCTGGGGCATCTTTCAGAAATTTATTAATTTGTTCTGTAGAAAGGATTTTCGATTTTTTACTTCTAAAACCATCCGATTTCCGCTTCAGTAGGGCGATTAGTTTTGGATAATTTGCTATATTAATGTTTAGTGTAGTTCTTAGCATCGAATAAATGGCCCATAGAGAAGATGGCTTCATAGTTTTTGATATTTCTTCAAAATACGCAAGTAACACATTCTCCGATAAGGATTTAACGTTATGCTTGTGTCGCCAATCCATAAATTTTTGATATGTAATTTCGTACCTTTCTTTGGACTTAAGCGGTAACAAATTATGTGTGGCTGCTTTAGCTTTTTCTAAAATCTCCGGTGGAGTGCTCATTATTTCATCACTTTCACTACTATCAGACATATTCGTAGATAAAGTAGAGAGAATGTTCGGATACAGTTATATTTTGTTCAAGAGATTGACAATATAAATGACATGACATTTATTTTCATAGCATGCTATTTAAGAAAACGTGTCCTATTTTTAAAGAAATTGCATAATATGCTGCCTACATTTAGGGGCATCACTCTTTCAATCCTAAATATATCTCGCTAATGCTAAAAGTTTTTATGTTTTTTAATTGACTAAATTTGTGTAAATAGACCAAATAAAGTCTTACGTAAATAAAAATTTGATTGTAATTTAATTAAACGACGAAATTTAAGCTTTCTTCTCAAAACGCACGTGTATGTTATTAGATCTCATTACGTGCATGTTATTGTTAAATGTCATTTACAAGGAATGTTGACAGTGCAGTTTTTGACGTTTACAGACATGGGCGTAGAAAAAGGTATATTATACTGTGGTGCAATGAGCCGAGAACGCTATTGAGCTATTAAGAGCTCCAATAGCTTAATGGTACATTAAACAATAGTCGGTACAATTGGACGTTAATATACTATTATATACGGCGCAACAGAGTCATTTTATTTTAACCAATCGGATTGCCATAATTATGGAATCCTACAGACGTTTTGATTGGCTGAGCTCGAGACAACTTAGCGATCGGAGCGTCTTACTTATTTTGTCCTCATTTCAGGGACACTTTTTTACAGTGATTGGTCTTCCTCTCTCTAATCTCCATGATGATATGATAATTTGACATTTGGGTTGAAACGTAACGATAATGTTAGCATAGAACAGAAACTTTAGAAAGTAAAAATAATGAATCATCTTCTTTTTAGAAATTGATTTGCCATACATCATAAATAGGGAGAGTTATTAGACACTTTTAGCTTGTCATACCTTTTTACACGTATCCGTATTGGAGTTACGTTGACGTAAAGCAAACCTTTTTAGCAGATAAAGTATCGTTTCGTGCCAAAACCAGGATCTTCAAAGCATTATTCTTTGGTGAAAGTAAAAAAATAATGAAAAATAAAACAAAAAATGAACGTTGTGGTTATAAGCAAACCAATATCAAAGACGACCTGTGAAATAGCCCTAATAGCACAGAATACAGATTTTGGTCGGGATACGTATACGGAGAAGGGACGTAACAATCCGTTCAACGCATCGTATCGGCTGAGCCGTAACGGGTCTACACATGCGCAGTTCGTTACGGATACGTGAGAAATTTAAGACAAGCTAAAAATACCTATTGAAAATCTGTAATAAAGGCTGCTTTTATGAAAAGTTCCTTTATTAAAGTATCTTAGTATGACTTTTTTTAGAGTTATTGAAAGTAGCAATACAAGAAAAATATTTTTTTTTATAATGACATTTGGCAGATTGTAAAAGAAATCTTAGGCAACATATCTATCTGATTGTTTTGGTATATAAACATCCTGGTTATTTGTGTGCATCTATTGTAATATTAATTTAAATGGTTCCGGTGCACTTAAGGACCCTCGGAGTTTTATGTTAATTTTAATTTTTTTTGATAGCTTACCTTAAATAAAGTAGATTAGAATAAAAATTTCGGTTGATCATTCAGTAATCACTTTAAAAATCGCAAATTAAGTTCGAAAAATGGTACTTTTTCAACACTAGTTAATGCTATTTTCACTTTAAATTGTAGAGGTTATTATCTTGAACTAAATATAAGTATGTTTCACAAAAAAACCGGAACAAAATACTTAAATTTTGCAAATTTTTCAAAATATTCTTGGGCATAATTATTTTAACTTGCCACTTATAGGTTATAAATTAGACACTGACATATTATGCCTAGGCAGCCAGGGTCACAAATTAGGATACTTTTCTGTCATCATGTGAGTTTTAGCGGCGTTGTCAACTGGTGTTTATTTTCTTTCTGTTGAATTAATTTTGTGTTGTAATAGATATATGAATATATTACAAAAATATAAAAGTAATTGTATTTATACTTAATAATGAAAATTGAAATAATAAGTATCCTTAGAATGTACTGTTTATCTTAGATTTGATTTATAGGTTACATTAAATAAAAGAGATCAAAACAAACTTTACTGCTGGACCACAGAATCAACAATAAACAACAGATTATAAATCTCATGGCGATTTTCATATATTATCGATTTGTTTTGATAGGTTTATAGGCAAAGTCATCGATAATCTATTCTTGTGGACGATTGCAGCCACGATCGATATAGTATACATACATACATACAAGTTTGCTAAGGACAACAAATTTTCCAAAATAAATTATAGGTAATCTCAGATATAATAGTATATCAGAATTTATTGGAAAAATTGCACAAAGCTAGCGCGAAGAAGGCACAAAACTTGCGGAAATTCATCACATTTACACTCACTTTTAACGAGGAGAAAATTAAATCACTGATCATATTACTTCATTGTTTTTACAAGTTTAAAATATTAGGTTATGTGTAATGTTGAATCGCTTCTTCTTTTCTCGCCTTGTCTATCGCCCAAGTTAGCTAGGTTTTTCGATCGTTTGATGGAAACTATATTTTTCCATTTGTTCAAGTGAACATTAGTCATATGTAAAATTATAGCAATATAAATATAAAATATAACTAACATTGAATAGAACAATCCACTAGAACTAGGTTCTCGCAATTATTTTAAAAATACTTCTTCAATTATCAACAATACGCTCGTTATAAAAAGAATACTTATACTTATCAGGACATTTTACGTTAACTTTTAACCAAAAATTACAAATATATACATAATTTTTTATATTTACCCTAATCGCATAAAATATACGTACTAGGTTAGTACCTGTGAAAATACATAATACGTCCAAAGAAGTACATTTTCAATACATACATTTTAGATCATGAAGATAGTATAAATCTTGTATAAAGTATTTCCAAGCAGATACGAGTCACGGAAATGAAAACTGGCAGCACTTCTTCTAAAATTTGTGACCACCTGATATCTATATAGACATAATTGTCAATTATCTTCGAAAAATGGCGGATTCTTAGCACTTTTAACTGCGATTTTCTATTTCAAAAGTGCATGATCCAAGAATTTTTTCTCTTAAAATGTTCTATAACAACAGGACTTTCCAATAAAAAAAATCTTTGCAGAATTCGGAGGGTCGTAAAGTGCACCGGACCCATTTAAATTATTATGGAAGAATAATTAGAAATAGCAATTTTAGCAGGAGCGAATGCAGAAGAGATATATATGTTGATTTTGCACTGTCTTATTGGCATTGAAAACAAATGCAAATAATTCATATAAATAATATGAATGATGACGAACTTAAAAATCACTTTAGATTGTTTAGGGATGATATAGTACACCTAAAGAATCTGCTGCAATTACCAGAACATTTCATCACCGAAAGTGGAAATAGTGTGGATGGTAGGTAAACAAAACCACATTCTTATTTCTGTGTTTTGAAGAAAGTCTCTAATTACCATAAATTTCAGAATTTTAGGTGATAGCCGATATACGTTGCCTAAAATATGAAAATACTGAGATAAGTTTTAAACTTCGCCATACTGAAGATTACAAATTGTTAGTAAACAAATCAAAAACAAATAAAAAAGAAGTTGTTCCTCTATATGAGGGAATGCTCAAAATTAAAAAAAGAGAAGTGCAAGTACATATGCAAGCTTTTAAAGCAGTTTTGTCATAATACGAACGGTTTTGTTGTTATTCTCTAAAGTGTTATCAAACTATTAATATTCTTTATAATGATATTATACTTTTTTGATAAAATAGTTCATTTTACACCATAAGTTCCTGTTGTGTGCCTAAACCTGCTAAAAATGTTTTGGAAAACTGGAGGACTTTATTCTTTTACAACCAGTACATGGTTGTAGTAGGTCTTCATTTTTTTTACAATAACTAATCTTTTATGTGTTACTTTTGAGATGTATAATAAATTAATGAGGCAATTTATACTTGTACTTTTAATTTTGCATCGTTTTAATTAGGCAACTGCTCCTAATACCTATGAACAACTTAAGATTAATTATACAAATTTTTACTATATTGGACATAATGTATTCTTTAAATTATGAGATACTGATTTTTATTTTATGGGCCAATCGAAGATTCTGTTATATTATTTTTTTCATTAATCTGTACATTTTTTGCTCTATTGGCAAATTTTGCTAAAGTAGATGCAAATTTACCGACGATATACTGAATCACAGATCATATAACTACTATTGTACTGAATAATGAAATAAAAATTAATATAATTGTTAGTTAGCATGGACAAACTAATATATTCATATTTATATTTAGCCTGTCCAAGCGAGCGAGTGGTTATTACGGCGGTAATGTCAAAATACGTCACGCTTATACTGGTCGCTTTGACATATAGTGGTATTTACCAATGTCTTTATCTACTTTCTGTACAGTCTAGAGGAACTGTTTAGTTAAATTTTCACTGTTTTTACTTGTTTTTCAGTCTTCATTATCGTTTTCCCATTTCGAAACTTAAGAACTTCAGTTTTAATGAATATGACATGCTCCCGACAGGATTACTGGTGGTTTTAACCGTGACGTAATTTGACATGAAACGATGACGTAACGGTTAATACCAATCGTCATTAGGACGTTACGGTATTTGCTGTTGGACAGGCTAGTCTGGTTGTTAGTTTCAAAACAATCACAGAACTTAAACTAGCTATTCTACTTCTGTGAAAAGTGTGTAAAACTTGTCAAAATTAAAGATCTGTAACTAAAATTTTCCCTTCCTCTATTTTATTTAAATATAGGTTATCCTTTATTTATTTACATAAAAGTATTAAAGTCGTACTTAAGAAATGCGCATTCGTATATGACAAAATAATGGAATCTTTTAATAAAGGATTTCCCAAAAGCCGTTTCAATAACTCTCTATACTCTCGATTACTTCTGCTTTCACACTGAACTATACAACAAAACGAACGAAGACATTTTTATATAAGCAAGATCCGCACAACCACTAAACACTTCCAATTATCACTTTTGTTTACAGAAACAATTCAACTTTTAGCCAGTCCAAGCGAGAAAGTGGTTATTACCGGCGATAATAGGTGCGTTCTTTTTGACTGAGATCTCAGTTAATCTCAGCTCACATCAGTAATGTTAGCGGTCTTTTTGTTTTACTCACTTTAAGTGAGCTGAGATTTTTCCTCCCCCTTCACCGATGCTGAATGTGTTGTAAGGGGGTATAAGTTGGAATTGAGTCGGAAATTAGGTGGAGGAGGTGAAGAATTATTTGATTTGCTTGGTTTATTTGTAGTTTTAACCAAGGTTATCTAAGGTTTTAACCATTGACATATAAATAATGAACACACATAATCTATTTTTCTTTTGTTACAAATTATTAGATGCTGATACGAATCTGTCCTATAGTTTAAATAAATCGATAGGTCGTGCGCTTCAATTGAGATGTCGTTCTTTTTGGTGCTTACTCACATCACTTAATCTCAGATCACCTTAACTGAAGTGATCTGAGATCTCAATCAAAAAGAACGCACCAAATGTCAAAATACGTCACGGTTATACGGGTCGCTTTGAAAGAAGAAGCGGTATTTACCAATGCCTTTATCTACTTTGTGTACGGTCTAGAGGATTTGTTTAGCTAAATTTTCGTTGTTTTGATTTGTTTTTCAGTGTTTATTATCGTTTTACCATTTGGAAACTTAAGAACTTCAGTTTTAATGAATATGCGATAAACAAATCTCAAATATCACATCTGTCAACCGCTTAACTCTGCTCCTGACAGGGTTACTGGTGGTTTTAACCGTGACGTAATTTGACATCAAACAATGGCGTAACGGTTAATACCAATCCTCGCTAGGACGCTACGGTATTTACTTTTGCGCCGTGACTAGCAGTACATCGGATGTACGAATTTATTTTGTACATCGGCCTTGTGCGTTGATCGAAGCGCGCATATTCAAATAATAACCTAAAGAAGCTTGTATTTTGTATGATTTGTTTATATTATTTTGGATCTTGGAAACATATAGATGTCTGTTTAATGTGTAATACATATATTAATGTAGGTTTGGTATCTCATTAGAAATAAAAATGAAAGTAAGGGCGATATTTGATTCGTACATCAGAATGATGAACTTATGGGATCCATAAAATAAGATATACCTAACTTTTAGAGGGTTATTTTGATTTTTTTGTCTTTGTTAATAAAAAGTTTTTTTATTTTCTAACAGGTTATACACAATTACGGGACACTTATTAGAATGTATCAGCAATTATTACTAGAGTACAAAATGTGCGAAAAATACATATACCTACTTATTATCTGAACCAAAAACGTCGGAAAATATTTAATAAAGTTAAAGAAGCTGGATTTTCCTAAATTTGAATTTTCCCCGAATTTGAATCTCGCTTTTTAAAATATTTGCATGATTACGACTTTCTGTTTTTGCTTCAAAACTTGATGATTATGAATAAAGGTTTTTAGGAAAAAAGTAGTAAAAAAACTTTTATTGACATTTAAAAGCAAATAATAACTACATATATTTAAGCTATAAAATTTACAGAAATGAATTACATCTTGTGGGTATGTATCTTTACTCTGAACAATATCTACACATCCAGTTTCTTTTTTTTTGGGACTTGTTTCAATGCCACACAAAATAAGTGATATGTCTTTAAACATGATGCACATATAATTGGTGGATCATCTAATGTACAGTTACACTGTGCGCAAGGACAGGGGATATTTTTCATACCACTAAGTATTGTTGTGTTTTTGTTCCACGACGCTTCGGGGAAAAATTCTGTAATAGAATTAAAGTTTATATTTTCATGCAGCAATGAATATGGTAAATCTGCATTTTGATGTTCGATTTCAATTTTTTTCTTTTTTGCATAAACATCTTTCAAAGATGGTGCAACAAGATTCAATATAAAAAGTTTTTTCTCACTTGCAGTTCTTTTGGCAAAAAGTTTTTTCTTTAAAGAGAAGCATTTAACCTTAGGTAACCCACTAGCAGTTTTACCGCATCCTTTAGGTCTATCTCTCATTTTGGCTACTTTTGGAGTTATTACCCTATCAAGACTATTTTTTAAATCAGATGTGTTATTACTTTTACTATAGCTATGATCACTCATGACGATATGGCTGAGTTTTTCACTTTCGTCATTTTGATTGCCTTTATTTTAAAAAACCACTGTTTCAATTTAATTACTTACACTACTACTACACTTCTACAAGTTTACCATCTAACAACATTTTTTTTTACTTTAAAATACTTTGCATTGATAAATCGAAAACATCTCCTTATTGTTCAGATATCAAACTGGCAATATCTCGTAGCAGCAACATAGACTTTTTATATTTTCCAAATTTATTTAATTTCCGAGTTAATTTCCTTTCTGTGTTCTTTTCAGTATAAGCCATATCGGTTATAAAAGTTGCTTTTCTATATGTTGCGTTTCAATTGGTTGTAAATTGCAGTTTTGAAATACCCGTTGATGTTTCCTCACATGCAGTATTACATAATGATGGTTCAAATGAAGACATATTTTCTTTTTTCGAACAGAAAATATGTGCCTAAAATTTCTCAATAAAAACATTATTAAAAAAATAAATATATGTAAATAAGTATGATTACTTTAAATTATCTACTATATTCCAAATTCCGTAAGTCTTTTAATAAAATCATTTTCTTTGTTTCACATTCCATTATATGTTTTATTTTCTTTTTATTACCACCAGCTTTAAGAAATTCTTCAACCTTATATTTTTCATCTGGGTTGGACTTGCGTTTTTGTGGTAAATGTTTATAAAAAGACTATAACAAAAGTAAAAATTAAATTTAAAGTTACATTCTAAACATTGCAACAAGTTCCCACACTTATCTCTGTTGTTTCATGATTATGATTAAAATTGGTATTAGCTATTGTTAGATGATTACAATCTTCAGAAACAATTAATCTGATATTTGCTGGACAATTTTTTTGAAATGTCCTAGAAAGAGAAAAAGTACTGAAATTGTTGCAAGATGTTTATGCAGAAGCTAAACTGTCTTACCTTGCGTTGCGAGTGTTATCTGTGGTTTGTTTTTGAACTTTTTTCCACCATGTATGCAACAAAATAAAAGTTGATTGGGCTTTCTGGGATTAATATGACTATGAACACCTTTATTTCTTGCGGTCTTCAGATTTGTACTACTTCTTTTGTAATACTTACCTTTTGTTTCATCTTCCCATTTTTTTTAATTCTGTGAAAAATTCTTTCTCACTGTTGAATATCGCCCCTACTTTCATTTTTATTTCTTATAAAGTACATAGATCACAAAACCTAGAAACTTATAAATATCACACAATAAACACAATTTATATTTAGTCAGAGACAACTATTTAAAGTATATTATCCTTCGACCCACCAACCACAAGGACGATGTACAAAATAATTTCGTACATCCGATGTACAAAATAAATTCGTACATCCGATGTACAAAATAAATTCGTACATCCGATGTACTTCTAGTCACGGCGTTACTTTTGGTATTAACCAACCCTACCTTGGACAGGCTAAATGTTTGATTGTACTGTCAGTACAGTAAAATTGTACGGTGCGCACACCGTACATTTTGTACGACACGCACGCGAACTTCCCATTTTTAAAATGTTGGCCAAGCGCAGGCCATGGGTATAATGTCAATGCTAAAAACAAATTTTAATTTAAAACAACAAACATTTTATTCAGTGCCGGCGGAAGGCCCGTGCGAACCGTGCGCCCGAGCGCCAAATCAAGAGATAGTTAATAAAAAACTGGCAAGATCTAAAAGTGTCTAATATAAAAAAATATAAATAATAAACTAGAGCATAAGGAAATGTGTACAATTATTCTTTTATTAGTACCTCATTTTACCTATTTAAAGCACACCTCAGCGTGTTTAAATCGAACTTTCAAACGCGCGATTTTTAAAGTCACCATGGTAACAACAACAACTCTAGAAACGTAAGTATCAATGACGCTACGGTATTTACTTTTGGTTTGGTATTAACCATAGACAAATAATATAAGAGACGGTTTGATGCATAGGCGGCAAGTGGCACAACGTTTCTGCGCCGCCACCCGCGCGTGGAGTCTCTACAGTCGCGCGAACTACAAGACTGTTTTACGTAAACAAAATAGAATAAAACAATTTAAAATATTATAAATGACAATTAATTTCAACATATTGCGTTTATTGTGTTGTGTGTTTTGCGTTTTCCTCTTATCTAATGTTGGAAAAGCAAAATGCGGAATGTCGTATTCTCCTTTATGATAAGTCCTCTGAAGGACCAATCGTCGTAATGTGACGATAATGGGTGCTTTTACATGTATGAATTGGTTATTATGTGAAAATGAAATCCGATGGTTTCATACACTTTTCTTTATATTTTTATTATTTACATTTTCTTCTTTATATATCTGCGTCACAATGAAGAATTCACAAATGCTTATTAAAAGATGCAATCATATTTTTTTGTACGTTTTTATCAAATTTATGACAATATGTGTCGTTAGACTTTTTAATGCTTTTGTAACTTGATTAACAATAGTCTGGGAAAGTAAGGAAATAAAAGTCAAAAGTTTCCCATAATTGATTTTTCATTTTTAAATGAAAATTTATTGACCCAGCATTACTCTCCTAGATTGTCTAATAATTTTCGCTGGAGCTTGCGACGCAGCTTGCAAGCACAGCTCAGACCACCTAAAATTCAAGTGATTTATGCTCGTGTCATTCCTGGATGTGTTCTTACAAAAAAATCGTAGAGAAGAAAATTGAAGCAAATCTTATGCTCTTGAAGATGACGTAAATAGTTTTTTTTAAAAAAAAGTTTTCCGATCTTAAATTTTTCAAAAATTGAAAAAATTTACGAAAATTATATTTTTGGTTGGTAATTATAAATAAAATATTAATATCGATTTCAAAACATAGATAAACATAAAGGGAAAACTTCTAAAAATTTACATTTTTTCAGATTTGGAAAATTCAAAATGGCGACTGCGCAAATTGGAAACAAATTTTTGTTTTCAATCGCGTCTAAATTTATGAACATTTCCGATATTGAGAAACGGTTTATTGCAATCGACAGAGGGAAAGTTATATTTTTATAAATAACATAAACAACATTTTTAACAAATTTTTTACGTAATTTTTTAGAACATTTACCGAAAATAAAAATTTTTCCATCTAGTTTTTTCTCATTTTGGCGTTGAAAAATTTGTTTAAAATATGTTTTCACGTTATAAAATGTGTGTCTTTGAAAGACGAGTATTTAAAAAAAAATTTTTTTAGATGCGACTTTTACAAATTGAGACAAATTCAAAATCTGCTAGATACTGTCATAATATTAATTGAAATTTTCAAATTTTGATAACTTCGCTAGGTGTATAATATTGTCTTATCTATGGACGCGACTACCTTACAGAATACCAAATTTTGCGACTGATTGTGCGACCGTTGTGCAATGGTTGCTAGTTGCAAAATAATTGTTGTTTTTACAGAATAAGCCCGGCGGAACAAACATTCTCTTATTACTTTCTCTTTTCTCTATGACATTAAGCATCCCTCGCTTGGACGGCTATTGTACCACTTATTTGTCTTCCAGCCGCCATATTGGTTTTAATTTGACAGGACTCTGAAGTGGCCTATCGTAAAAGGTTATCGATGTTGTTCATTCTTTCCAATGACTCTGTATTATTTAGTCATTGATTCTTTCCATAACAAAGAGTGTCCTTCAGAGATGTGTCCATAAAAGTGTATTTTAGAGACGTGTGTTGTCTTTGGTGTCTTTGTACAATAACAATTTTTTTACTTATTAAATTGATATAATCAGAGAAAATATCATCCAGACAATGGAAATAGAGCAAGGTATTATTAAAGAAGAAATGGATATACAAAATGTAAAGAAAGAAATCGATATCCACGATGATTTTCTGTGGAATATGGATGTTAAACAGGAATTAATTGACGAAGTGCCTACGTTAACAATTCAGAATGTAAATGAAAACAAGAATAGAATTCATCCTTTCAAAGAAGAAATAAATGACTCAAATTCAGTTGAATTATGTGTTAAGCATGTTGATTTTAGAAAGCAAATTAAATCAAAAGGTGAGTTGTACAAATTTTTAGTTTGTTTTTGCATATTTATGCTAAAGATATTGGGCACTAATAGGCATAACTAGATTTAATGTTTTTTCAAAAATGTTGAGGAAGAGAAAACGTTTTTTTTGTAACATGGTTTACATTTTTCATTTAACTTTGAAGAATCAATATGTAACTAAACTTTTCATATTAGCAAAAAACAATATAGTATAATATTTGAATAAAGAATCTAATGATATTTCATCAATAATCCTCGAATATTATATCTTTTATACTATAAGTTGAATGCCACATCTAGAAAGATTGCTATATAAATATTTGTCTAAACTGTCTTATTTAAGATGTGTTTTAAACTTTAGTTGATCTATTTTAAATTCTATAATTCTCACAATTCCAATAACGTCTTCTCAATTGATATACAGTAAAAACTCGATTAACCATCCATTGTCTGGACCGTGGTCATGACGGTTTAGAGGATAAACGGATAATAGAAACAGTACATTATTCCTCCAAAACATAACCTCAATCAGTTATATTATAGACAGATATCACCTTACAGTAATAATAAACATAGATAGGGGTATTCACTCATGAACACGTTTATTTTTGCGGCCAACAATTCTAAACGCCAGTAGTAAAATAATGAATGAACTACAAAAAGTGGGGAGGATATTGTAGATACATGGCCTTGGAAATTTTGGCTAGTTTTCTGACACCGACGAACCATAATAATCCAAAAAAAAAACAATAAATGAATTAACTTAAAAGTTTATTTTGTCACTTAAAGTCTTGAAAACATATCAAAACGAAAGAACTAAATGTTTACTCTCTAGTTGTAACGGTGCTCGTATAAAGAAACCGTTTGACATTATTTACTACAATACTATGGCATATTTAAAATGATCTTCAATCACATCACACTCTGACGATATTTGCATCTCTCTTTATATGGTAATTAAACAAGGACAAAACTACTAAATATATTACTATTGACACATTAAACAGGTACTGAAATTTTGAGCAATGTTGCCACTTTTAGTTATAACCATAAAGGCATCTAAGAATACAACAAATACTTGTTTAAAATTTATATGAGAATATGCCTTTATTAAATAAAATTGAAGTATTATCAATTAATTTCAAAAGCAGCAACTCAAATGCATAAATTAGTATGACTTTTTTTATTTGCATAACTTTTTAACAAATTTACAATTAAATTTCTAATTTCTTTTTACCCGCACCTAAAGAGGATTTGTAAATATGGCAAAGCAGTGGAAGTGTCTGCAAGTGAGCTTAGAATGTGACTCAATGTTTGGGGCAGGAAAAAGTCAAAACAAACATATCTATTTTTTTGTTAATCTGAGGATATCACCCACATTAATGTAATATATTTCGGACTGAAAAGATCTTAAAAATGATTATAATAGCAAATAAAACTACTTATTAACATGATAGAAA
Organism: Galeruca laticollis; assembly: GCA_963921935.1. Taxonomy (NCBI): domain Eukaryota; kingdom Metazoa; phylum Arthropoda; class Insecta; order Coleoptera; family Chrysomelidae; genus Galeruca; species Galeruca laticollis. The sequence goes on along the minus strand of OY998181.1, from coordinate 160,751,862 downwards.
CATCCGTACAGTAGTTACAAATGTGTCAAAATAATATACAGTATTATAAACTTCATGTGAAATAGTTCATGTAGCTTGGAAATAGTCAGTCATTGTTTTCTACCTCTTCAATGCTCGAGCTTTCACTGCAACAATATTTCGTATTTTTTGGAGCAGTAGTGTCTGTGTGTCATTGGCCTCTTCTTGACTTTCAAACCATTCTATATTCTTGGCAACAATTTTGTCATCACTCATAATTTGAAACCCCTGCCCAATCCATTACTTCTTCTGACATCAAATGTGTACTGATTTGTAAATTATTACACACATTGACCATCTTGTCAACTGTCACTCTCTCAGGTTCCTCAGATTCTTCACTTCTATGTTGAAGCCAAAGTTTATTCCAGTCATTTTTTAGATTTGATAGAAATGGTATCTTTAAATCTGTCAGACTTCCAAAATTGTTTTACAAACATTGATTCATCAGATGAGTTCAATAAACATTTTACTACAAAGACGTTTCATGTTTTCGATGATTCCCTGATCCATTGGCTGTATAATAGTCCAAGCTTTAGAGATTTGGAGTGAGCATTTCGTATAAAAACCAGCTGCGCCATTGTTTGGAGAATAGTTTCATATCATAAAGTGAGATGTTTTTAACTCGACTTTATTACTCATAACTTTGTTATCAACAATTCTATGCAAAAAATCGCGTTTTTTAGTTTTTTGCTTGTAAAATTAAAATTGTAAGGTTAATGGTGATGGCGTCAATAGAGAAATTGTAGGGAATAATAACTCGAACACGAACAAATCAATCCGACCTTTACTTTAGGAGAAAATTTGGAAATCCCAGCCAAAGTGAAATTTTCTAAAAAATTCGTTACCCGGTTAACTTTTGAGTTGTAACTTAGATCCTCTGGCCAATATTAGTTATTAATATAAACTTTATATGAGCAAAAAGCAGGCATCATCAGATGCATAGTTTTTGATCTGTGGCCATTTGAATTTTTTACTATACAAGTTTATAACAGGCCTGAATGCGACAGGTATGGTCCGATTTCAATTCAGTTAAACGATTTCCAAAGGAGAGAAATATGCTAGAAATGAAGCCGAACATCACGAGAAACAGCTGAACGTGCGAGAGTAGTTGAAGAGTGGGGGAGCGCAGCAGGCAAGGAGAAACATGTATATAGAGATATAGATGGCAGTTATTAGAAAATAATTGATTCATACATTGTTTGATTATTTCTAATTATAAAAAATACCTTAAGGAAACCATAAAAATATCTATTTTTAGAAAATTGCAAATGTATTTTCTTTGCATTTTTTAATTTTGAGGTTATATTTATGAATGTTACTTTCAAATAGACAAATATAAATATTGAGCAATTAATTTTAGATTTATCGAGTTACTATATATCATTTTATTAATCGTTGAATTGTTATAAAATAAGCAGTTATACTTCTATTTCAATTAATCGTCATCTCTATATGTATATAGTAATACTGTTGCCCCGCATGATTATTTCATTTGAATATGTCAGCAACAAATAGGAATATCGCAAAACCTTGATGAACGATTTGAAATATGAAAATTCTACTTTCGAAATAGTTTTTGTAAATTGAAATTGAACCTTACCTGTCGCATTCAGGCTTGTTGGAAAATTGCTTAGTACAAAATTCTCGAAAAAATTCAAATAGACACAGATACAAAACTATGCATCGACAATACTTTTTGCATATATAAAGTTAATATTAAAAACGAATACTGGCCGGAGGATCTAAATTAACTGAGTTACGATTTTTTTACAAAACTGCACTTTGGCCGGGTTTTCCCGATTTTCTCCTAAACTAAAGGTCGGATCGAGTTTTTCGACCTCTCATTTTCTTCGTGTTTTTATTCTCCATTGACGTTATCACGATTACCCGAACAGCTGTAATGTTATAAGCAAAAAATTAAAAAAAAAGCGAGTTTTTGGATACAATTGTAGATAACGAAGCTATGAATATTAAAGTCTAGTGAAAAACATCTCACCGCATCATCTGAAACTATTCTCCAAACAATGGCGCAGCTGATTTTCTTTTTACACTTTTTACATGAAAAAATCTCTGTAGCTGGGCTTATAAGTAAGGATGCCACCTCTAAAAATACATTGACGCAGAGATGACTGATCTAAAATTATTAACGACAAAAAAATACCTATTCACAGGGTGAATACAAACAGCAATGCAAAGTTTATTTATTTACTTCAAAATAACACTGAACTGAAACATTCGTCAGTTCATAGATTATTCATCAAGGAAAGTATCCAAGAGGTGCTTACAGGAATTAACAAAACGATAACTCAAAAACGCAACCTTATTTTTTGATGAAATTTTATATGCAGATTCAGAACGTAAAAACTGAGGTTAAATTGGTAAATGAGCAAAATCTGATGTACAGTTTTCCGGAAAATCACATTTTATTAAATTTTTCGGAATCTTCGTTTCAAAAACTCACCTATGCTTAATTTCATCGAAATTAGGATCAAAAATTTTTTGGGATTCTCAATCCATACTTTTAAAAAAAGTTCAACTTTGATATTTTATAACTCGGCTTTCATTATCGATGGAAAGGTGCTGTATTGTTTTTATAATAGTACGAACACTCCTATTTATATTTTTACCAATTTCAGTCTTTCCATTGCATAGACGTAGTTTCTACAAATTTTTTTAAGGCAATTTCCTACAAAAATTTCTACTTCAGCTTTAATCCCGTATATTGTCTACAAATATAAAATAGAAGAATTCAAATATGATAACTAATTGAGATGCATCTTTCCTCTATCGATGTATAAACAGACTCGGCGCAACCGCAACAGAATATACCGACTCGACTTGCACCGTTGCCAAATCTATATTTTCTGTCTAATATAGAAAATATATATGTATTAATTTTTTCATTTGTTAAATACGACCTTACCCGGAGTAAATATCTAGACACCCGGACCACGGAGGTCATAGGCTTTTTCAGAGAGTGAAACTAATGTCTTTTATACCACTTAAAATTAATTTGTACATTGGAAATGAACGCTCTACATGAGTAAATGTAATTAGAGCATAGGTAAGGGTGGATAATAAATATGAAAGTTCCATACGAATATTAACTCTCTAGTGCCCAAATTTTTTTTCTTAGCACAAAATTAATTTTAGACTAGTTACAGGTTTCTGAGATCAAGAATGGCTGCTCGTCACTCGCGCCATGTCACGTCTCGACTCCGCCCTCTTTTGTATATTTTTGCGCTAGACGACAGACACTCTTATACCGAAAATTTCGTCTTTCTCCTCTCCCCGTAATTCTTTTTTTTTAATTAGTTAAAAAGTATATTATATACGGGCAAAGTATGCATACATTTGCCATATAATTCATATATGATCTTCCATTTGCAGCATCAATGATAATTTTCCATGTATTTATTAAAAAGATATTCAGTTCTAAAAAATAAAAGTTGTAACTTTTTTAAAAATATTTCTAAAGGTTAAGGTTTCTCATGTATGGTTTCGATATTTCGCTAAAAAAATCAATGTCGCTACCGGTGATTCACTTCTTGCAGGTGTAGTGGTCGATGATTGAGTTTCATCCGCACTGATGCCCTGAATTTGGAATCAGGGCGTTATTCTTGACGTCGTTCCCAACGTCACGCATACGCAAGCCTGTGATTGCTCTATTTGCGAATAGTTCCTAAAATTGATATTCTCGAGCATCGTTCCTAAAATCATCGAATTGTATCGTCCTCACAACTGCGTCAGTTGACGTCACAACACAAATGTCATTTGCCATTTTATAACGTCAAATTTAAATAAGTTTTTCAAATATGTTATCAATTTCTCCTATAAAAATGAATTCTACAATCAGTTCATCAGTAGTATTAAACCCAAATTGAACATTAGTATCCCGAACAACTTATGAAAGCCAATTTGTTAATTATAAATACTAAAAAATGTATGCCAGAGATGAACGAATTTACCTCAACATATGTTTTGGTAAATAAGAAAACACTATACCTAATTATACATAAAATCTATGAAGTGGATAGACATTGCAGAGAATGAAGAGGTATTTCAGACGTTAATTTCACAAAACTTTTGGTTGTGTTAATAGGAAAAATTTGACATAAAGATTTTGTCATCATAGGAGCTTCATATTATTATTTTTGGATTCATATGTATGTGTAGGTAACTTAATTTTATTTTTCATAGTATGATATTTTACAGATGCACACAGAAAACATAATTTCTTTAAGTCAAAGATTTTGTTTATATTATACAGTGCGTCACTTTTTTATTAGGTTTTTGGGGTCCAACTAAGAGAGGTGTGATAGCGCAAGAAGTTTTGCGGGCCGGAAAACCCCCGAAAAAAAATGAAGAAAATCGGTGTATATTTGAAATGAAATTTTTTCGTATTCAGCTTAATGAAAAATTATTTTTGATGTCTCCATTCAAAATACCTGTTTGAGCTACCCGAAATTAAAAAAAAACTTCAAGATACGATGAAAACTCGCTGAAATATAATCATTTTTTATCTCTTATTTTCACATTAATCAAATAATCCAGTAAATATAACCTCAAATATAGCTTTTAAAATCAAAAATACGGACTGCGGGATAACTTACATTATCAAAACTATTATTTTTTATATTGAGTAGACACGATTACTTACTTTTCAATAATTTATTCCTTTCAAAAACGCGTATGAAACGCTTAAATAATCAAAAATCTACACTAAAATGGGATTTCCTATGGTAACAAGTTTTGTTTGGATACAGTTTCAAATTGTGACGTCACACTAATCTCGCGTATTGTCACAGCATCTGCTTGCTCTCTCTCTTTCACTATCTCTCTCTCTCTTTCTTTTCAAGGCCAGATTGTAAGACCCATGTCGAAAACTTTGACCTGCTCAGGTAAAATTTTTCGCTCATAGCTATAGTTTATTTTAAGATTAACAACGGGATATATTTTATTCAAATTGCAGCGATTTACATGACATAAATCGAGCTGAAGAAAAAAAATTTCAAGTATCGCAAAATAATAACAGTTTATCATAAAATTTTATTTGATTCGATAACTGTAAATATTTTTTTATTTGTGTTCATTGAAAATCAAATGCGCAATGATAGAGGCGAGCGCCGAGATTATCATCTTGCCTCAAAGTTTCTTGGGGCACCACGAGCCGTTACTCAATACTGAGCAACTTTATCAAAAAGTATAACCATTCCCAGAAGTTTTAAAAAAAATTTGATCAAAATCACTTGATAATAGGCGCAGTAAATGAATTAAAAAAAAAATTAGAAGCCCGTTTTTGCGTTGCTGGCGGCGGCTCGAGTAGGTGGAAAATGAGTAAGCGCTATAAAATCACGCGCGCGATAAAAAAGATTATATTTCAGCGAGTTTTCATCGTATCTTGATAATTTTTTTTTAATTTCGGATAGCTCAAACAGGTATTTTGAATGGAGACATCAAAAATAATTTTCCATTAAGCCGAATACGAAAAAATTTCATTTCAAATATACACCGATTTTCTTCAATTTTTTTCGGGGGTTTTCCGGCCCGCAAAACTTCTTGGGCTATCACACCGCTCTTAGTTGAGACCCCAAAAACCTAATAAAGTTTCCCGCGCGCACGTTATGAGGTTTTTCAGATGAGTTTTCCGGCACTTTCGATCACTTCTTACGAGGGTTTTCCGGCCTGCAAAACTTCTTGCACTATTACACCGCTCTTATTTGAGGCTTAAACCGCACGTTACTAAAGGTTTCGCGCGCGCACGTTATGAGGTTTTTCAGATGAGTTTTCCGACACTTTCGATCACTGCTTACGAGGGTTTTCCGGCCTGCAAAACTTCTTGCACTATTACACCGCTCTTATTTGAGGCTTAAACCGCACGTTACTAAAGGTTTCGCGCGCGCACGTTATGAGGTTTTTCAGATGAGTTTTCCGACACTTTCGATCACTGCTTACGAGGGTTATCCGGCCTGCAAAACTTCTTGCACTATTACACCGCTCTTATTTGAGGCTTAAACCGCTCGTTACAAAAGGTTTCGCGCGCGCACGTTATGAGGTTTTTCAGATGAGTTTTCCCACACTTTCGATCACTTCTTACGAGGGTTTTCCGGCCTGCAAAACTTCTTGCACTATTACACCGCTCTTATTTGAGGCTTAAACCGCACGTTACTAAAGGTTTCGCGCGCGCACGTTATGAGGTTTTTCAGATGAGTTTTCCGACACTTTCGATCACTGCTTACGAGGGTTATCCGGCCTGCAAAACTTCTTGCACTATTACACCGCTCTTATTTGAGGCTTAAACCGCTCGTTACAAAAGGTTTCGCGCGCGCACGTTATGAGGTTTTTCAGATGAGTTTTCCCACACTTTCGATCACTTCTTACGAGGGTTTTCCGGCCTGCAAAACTTCTTGCACTATTACACCGCTCTTATTTGAGGCTTAAACTGCTCGTTACAAAAGGTTTCGCGCGCGCACGTTATGAGGTTTTTCAGATGAGTTTTCCGACACTTTCGATCACTGCTTACGAGGGTTATCCGGCCTGCAAAACTTCTTGCACTATTACACCGCTCTTATTTGAGGCTTAAACCGCTCGTTACAAAAGGTTTCGCGCGCGCACGTTATGAGGTTTTTCAGATGAGTTTTCCCACACTTTCGATCACTTCTTACGAGGGTTTTCCGGCCTGCAAAACTTCTTGCACTATTACACCGCTCTTATTTGAGGCTTAAACTGCTCGTTACAAAAGGTTTCGCGCGCGCACGTTATGAGGTTTTTCAGATGAGTTTTCCGACACTTTCGATCACTTCTTACGAGGGTTTTCCGGCCTGCAAAACTTCTTGCGCGATTACACCGCTCTTATTTGAGGTTTGAACCCCACGTTACTAAAGGTTTCACGCGCGCTCGTTATGAGGTTTTTCAGCCAATTTTTTCGTCCGGGAAAACCGGCTGGCATTTTCATATCCGACCTGTGCTGACCTTAAGAAGTGGCGTGCGGTGATGTATTAAGTTGGGGCCGCCAGTTTACAAGCTGAAATGGCGCGCACCTTATCGACCCTGTTTTTTGTAGCCAGCTCTGGGACTATTATTGTAATTAAATTATTTTATTTAGAAATATTAATAACACATTTTTTACGCTGGGAAATCGGGCTCTTGATCTGCTTTAGGCAGGGATTTATAGTAATCGTGAAATTCACTGGACACAAACGGTAAGAGCGACATTAAATCATTGTACTTTGCAGTAGATATTGGTTTTCGTTCTACTCGGCTTATAGCAAGAGATTCCGGAAACGTAGCATTTCTTCTTTTTAGGTTAATATTTTTAAAATCTTCATTAAAAGCCATCTTGTAATAAAGTTCTCCTATATTTTCTTGGCGGACTTGTAAATGAACACATTCCGAAATGAGAAATTTTCTATATACGAATGGTATCTGTTCCTGTCTAAGATTCCCTGTGGATTTATTATAAAGTTTTTAAAGTCATTTAATTCCATGTTATGAACTGTTAGAGTTGTTCAACAACTACGTATAAATTGTTGCCAATCCCAAGGGGTCTGGATAGTCATATTTTTGGCTTTCTTTCGCTTTCTCTCAATCAGAGCATGTATTGTGTCTGCCTCCATGTGTGTATGTCCTTTAAGTAAGAATTTTTGGTTGATTATTTTAATTTGCGGCCATTTATGTAGTATCCAGAAGAAACAAGTTATCAACATAATATTCTTATTCTGGCCGTAACAATTATCTGACCATAATGTTATTTCTTCAACATCAGAATTGGAAATAACCATTTCTGCCCATTTGAGAAGGGCCGATGCTATCTCTTCACCACCACGTCCAGCTTTTGATTCGTCCCATATCATGCAATGGGCTGTTCCGTCTGAAGCGTTATGAATTGTGAAATCAAATGTCCATAATTTTCGTTTGTAGAAGCTCAGTCCACATGTCAGCATAGGTGTAGGCAAGCATTTTTGAAGATCTGCAGTCAACACTTTATGTCTTATATTGCTTTTGGCTATATCTTTATCAACACCCTTTAAATTATATCTCTGGTCCGCATCAACCAAGTGCGCATCATACTCTTTCTGTAGTTTGTCTTTGTCAGTTGGATTTAAAAGGGGATCTTTCAATTGGTTGCAATAGCTATCACAAATGTCACAGGTATCATTTTGTACTGGCTTAAAATTCAATTTAAATTGGGTATTAAAAATTTCTGAATATAGCCACTTTTTCGCAATTTCAGATGTTGGTATGTTTGTTTCTGCACAGTGCCTTAAATAAAGTTGATACATTTTTTCAATATTTAGTTCGGGAGACAAAAATTTTCTTTCAGATTGTTCCCGACAATAGTGGCTTTCATATGCAGGAAAAGAAGATATGTACTGTGTAACATTATGTATAGTAACTTCGTATGTTTTATTAACAGGAATTTTCCGTCCCCTTTGGTCTTCTTCAATTATTCCTCCAGGTTGCCGTTTTTTTAAAGCTGTAATAACAACGGAATTTGAAATTGCCAGTGTATTTAAAAACATTATTTTACATACTTTAATGGTTATATTGTTGACAGTAAATTTATACATTAGTGTATTTTGTTTGGGTTTTGAAACATTTCGTCGCATTGTTGCGGTGGGTTTACTTTCCACACAAGGTAAAATAAATTGACGCTTGACATTATAATCAGCCGTAGAGCGCCAATAATTATTAAAAATATCGAGTCTATTACTATCTGTTAACTTTTCAAAACACATCATTCTACAAGAGCATGGAGGCTTCATTTCTCTTGCAGGAACGGTCTTTCCGTTTTTAGATATATATGTTTCTCCAGCTGCATAACACAATTTCCGCTTATTACATTTCCACTCATTGACATGTACTACTCTCTTTCTTCCCCGTTGCTTAAGTTCAGTCTTCCTTTTAACTTTTCTTTTTTGAATAGTGTTTTCCACATGTTCCTCTTCAATTGACATATTGGTGCTTCCTATATTTTCTTTGTCAATATTATTTTTTTCTGGAAAACTAACTGCTTCTTCACAATCTAATGTGTCAACTTAAATTCTCTTTTTCCTCTTCAAGTCTACACTTAAGTCTGAACACGAATCGGATATATCATCCATACTATTAGGATCGTATGTTTGATCAACAACCGAATCGTCTGAATCACTGCTAAAGGAATAACGTCGAGACTGGCCACTACATGATGGTACGACTACTGGCTCATTTACTATAACACCTGTAAGAGTAACTAAATTTTAAAACAGATCAAACACTTTTTTCAAAAGTTACCTGTATGTCCTTGGTTGTTATCCAATTGAGAATTCGGTGTATTCCCTGATTGGTTACCTATCGACACATCGTCATCTGCAAACGAAAAATAATATTTACAAAATGTTCCTTCTATCTCACACAAAATGTAAGAACTGGCAACATAGCAGAACATCTACACAATAGACTGCTGTATTATACGCGTAAAATTAACTTATTTCGTCCGTTCATGACTAAATCAGTCTGAAAGCTATAAAATACTATAATTTGGTACACTGAGTATTACAAATTTACACAATTTTGTATCATGCAATTTATGACATAACCCTAGATTTTAATAACCACAAATTTAAGTACTTACCGCAGTTTCTTTGGTTTCTTATATTAGACAAAGCTATCTGTATTAATCTTTTCCCTCTGGAATTCATCTGGAAGCAACACTATTGTACACTAAGAGTTAATAAACAATAACGAAGTATAAACAATTATAATATCACGCAGATAACTCCTACTATTGTTTTAGACTAAATTTCCATAGTTGCCAAACTACACTGACCACTACTTGTTGTGTTCTAACACATTTTATTTCCAGAGGGATACTACACTATATCCAGTTAGTGTAAAGAAAATATGCTGCCGTAAAGAGTGAAATGACACCAAGTATTTTTGGTGGTATATACCTTTATAGCATTAATTAAATAGTGCAATACACCATTCACAATTCTCATTTATTAGGGGTATGACATAGTGGATTATACCATTCGAAAAACATTGAAGATTTATATATAACACTATGTCAAAATCTCAATACCACACTATAATGACATAGTGTAGTTTATCTCCGATACACAGAAATATCGATGTGTTTTTCTATGAGTATTGTGAATGCAAGTTATTGAAAATTAAACTAGTAAGAATTAATACTGCAATATTTACTTTGTTCAGTTACAAGTTACATAAAAAAATTCCACATAGATACTACTGTTTCATCAATTTTATTATTTAAAACACTATCCATACTTAATAAAACAAATTGAAAAATACTTACATGGTCACAATTGTTTGAAAAAAGCACACTTAATACTAATCAAAAGTTCGATAAATTATAGGTTAATGATTATAACTAAAACACTAAAATTATAATAACATACAAAAGACAGAAAAAGCAGGAGAACACAAATTTAAATAACACAAAACCAAATCCAACAAGGGGAGTAATTAAATGGCCGAAGGCGTTTATGAAAAATAGATAATGAAGTTGACGTTTCCTCCGGCCCTTCTCTGATTGGACATAATTTTGATGTCACACTACAAATGCGGCCTCAAGCGGACGGGCCCCTTACTAAAACTTCGTTCCACTTGGCCCATAAGAGTGAAACTGCTAGGGGGGTGTGCTGTGGCTACAACTGAAACATGATACAGTGGTGACTGGTGACTCACAAGTGAGACAAAAGACAAGAAGAGGGGGAGATATGTTAGCACGTAATCTGTGGGTCATATGTCCCAATCTACGGCGGGCCAGTACACTCACTTCCCACTAAAATAGAGTAAGTAAACAAAGCAAACGCGTCACTGCACCTTAAAGCATTTTATTATTACAGTATTATCATGCTGTCCCCAGTGGTCAGTACTGGGTCCATTTCTGTGGAATCTGGTGATGAATACACTTCTCGAGATGGAGTGGCCGGAGAGGGTGAGAGTGATTGCGTATGCGGATGATGTTGCGATATCCATCCACGCTGATAATAGAGCCGAATTGGAAAGAACTGTTGCTCAATGCATTGGGACTCTGGTGGAATGGGCGTTACAAAACAAATTAACCATTTCAAAAGAGAAAACTAAATACGTTGTATTTTCGAACTTATCTTGCAATAGAAATCCAGTGGTTAGGATGCAAGAGAACCCCATACGCAGAGTAACGCAAATCACCACAACGCATCCTGATGACGTCGCAGTGTAAACGCCAAGTCAGCAGAGTGCGGAACCGAGGACATACAAACAAATTGTAGATAGTTTTTTGTTGTTGTTGTTGTCAATGTAGTTTCAAAGTTAACGTAATAATTGTAAAGTAGAAAGTTATAATTTGAAAATAAAGTTTTTTTAAAAATAGAACTTAGTGCTTAAAGCAGTTAATTGGCGCAGTCAGTAGGATATCGTGGGATTGATTTGTATCGAACAAACCAATTTCGTGTCGACGATTAACCCGATATCGAACCGTATAAACTGTCAGTAGTGGTGACGCCGACGGATACGTTAAAAAGTGAACCTCAAGTTAAGAAGTTTGGGAATTGGAATCATATCGCCCACTTCTGCGAGGGACCAGTGTTTCGGAGAAGACAAAATTGCTAAACCGGACCTCTACCTCATAATTGGAATGCTGAGAGTCATTTATTTACTGTAAGTGCAATTTATGTCTGATATACTTGAAATTTTAACAAACAGTTTACAAAATTTGTCTATTGATAACTCTTTAATTGACTCTTCGGTGACGAATACAAGCTAAAATACTATTAATATTGACAACAACCAACGTAATAATATAATGGCAGAAAATTTTAGATCTGAATATTTGAAATGTATTCCACAATTCGATGGAAATCCGAATGACTCTTGCATCAATTTTTATCAGTTTGTGATAGTCTTATTATAAATTTTTATGATAGGGTAAACCCAAATAATTTTCATAATGTATACTTGTTGCAGTCTATAATAAGTAAATTAGAAGGTAGTGCAAGAACTGTAGTTAATATTCAAAATGTCGATACTTGGGATCAGTTGAAATCTGTCTTAGGGCGAAATTTTGCAGATCAACGGGATGAGACTTGTTTGAATAGAGACTTGGTAGTAATGAGGCAAATGCCTAATGAAAAAGCCCAACATTTCTATGATAGAATTTTAAATATATTAAATTTATTATGCAGTTATGTAGAAATTCACGAAAATATACAAGCTCCAAGGGATTTAAAGAAAAAATTATACAATGATCTAGCACTCAAAACATTTCTTTGTGGACTAAGGGAACCTTTAGGTACTACAATTCGATGTATGCGGCCTGAAAATTTGGCTGTAGCATTACAATTTGTGACTGAGGAAGAAAATACTCACTATTTTCAAAATTCAACAAATAAAAATCAATTTAAACCAAATAATTCAACAAACAGATCATTTCAGCAAAATGTTCCAAATCGTAATTTCAATAACCCTCAGTATCTATCACAAAATAGAAATTTCTTTTCAAATCAAAATTTTAATAGAAACAATCAATTCCCAACAGGTCCAATTCAATTTAGACAAAATGTTCCGAACCAAAATGTTTCCTCTAATGCACGAACTTTCCGAAATACATCAGTAGAAAATGTTTTCAAACCAAATCCAAATAGAACATTTCCAAAACCGGCACCAATGTCATCATCAACAAGGTATACTGGAAGAATAAATAATAATTATAATAATAATAATCAATCTTTTAATAATCAAAATAGAAGTAATCATTTTGCACAGCTGAACCATTCTAACTATAGACCGCAACAAAACTATATAGCCGAAGAATTATATAATACTGACATAGAAAATACAAATAGAAACTTTTGCGAGGAAAGTGAAATTAATGAAAGAATTCGTGAAGAAAATCTTGATACAATTGAAAATTTTTATATCCCCTCCGATCCAATGACGGAGATTTGACACCTCTTACCATTTCGTTAAATAACGTAGATTGTAGTGAATTAGCATATATAATTTTTCCAGAATATAACTTCTTGTCGATTCTGGGTCGACAAAATCATTTTTAGATCCAGATATTGCTAAGAAATTATTTCCAAAATTAATTAAATATGACCCATTTATTGTATCCACTGTATTCCAAAAATCATCTCATAAAAATAGTGTAGAAATACCAGCGTCAGAAATTTTTCGATTGACTAATAAACACTTATTAAAATTTTGTTTATTTAAGTTTCATAAAATTTTTGATGGTTTGATAGGATTAGATAATCTCAAATTACTGAAAGCTTCAATAGATTTCAATAATGCATGTCTAATTACACCTCATGCAAAAATAAAGGTTAATTTTCAAAAAATTAGTAATACGAATAATACACATGTAATTAATATAGAACCTCGTACAGAGAAAGTAATTAAAGTAAAAACTACAATAAAAAACGGCGAGATTGTAATTCCTTATCAGAAGATAAAAAACTGCGGAATTCCAGAATGTCTGACAGTTGCTATTACAACAATAATAATCAACACTACAAGTTTCTTAACGCTTGATTTCTCGGAACCGTTGACAGTAGAAAAATTTGATGCCAATAGCATCCCAGAGTTCAACATGCAAAATTTTGATGATTAGGATAAATGCGAATTGGACTTATCTCAGATCCGGACCGACCATCTAAATAAAGAAGAAAAGGATGCAATTTTAAATTTATGTTGTAAATATTCAGATATTTTTTATAGAGAGAATGAAGTTTTACAAGTAAAATTAAACATTGTATTAAAACTACGGACGAGGTGCCAATTTATTCAAAATCATATCGTTACCCATTTATCTATAGACAAGAAGTGAAAAATCAAATTCAGAGTATGCTCAAAATATATCAAAATATAATTAAACCGAGCAATAGCCCATAGTCGAGTAATATTTGGTGGTACCGAAACGAAAGGATGCATCAGGCAAACAAAAATTCCGCGTAGTGATCGACTATCGTAAGTTAAACGAAAAGACGATAGACGATAAATATCCTCTCCCAAATATAACTGATTTATTAGATAAACTCGGCAAATGCCAGTACTTTACTACTCTCGATTTGGCCAGCGGATATCACCAAATTGAAATGAATGAAGATGACATAGAAAAGACGGCGTTTAGTACAGAACAAGGTCATTGGGAATTCCTGAGACTTCCCTTCGGTCTAAAAATCGGTCCATCAACGTTTCAACGCGTCATGGATAATATACTAAGAGGCATCCAAAATGAGAAATGTCTAGTCTACCTTGACGACATTATAATTTTTTCCACGTCACTTCAAGAACATCTAGAAAGACTTAAGGCCGTATTTGAAAGATTAAGAGAAGCCAACTTTAAAATACAACTAAACAAATCTGAATTTTTGAGTAAGGAAGTGGCCTATCTTGGACACGTCGTAACTCCGGAAGGTGTTCGACCTAATCCGGACAAAATCAAGGCAATAAAAGAATACCCGTTACCAAAAACTACAAAACAAATAAAAGGATTTCTTGGTTTAGTGGGTTATTGTAGACGATTTATCAATAATTTCGCAAAAATAACTAAACCATTGACTCAGTGTCTAAAAAAGGGTGCAAAAATTGAGCATAATGCAGAATTTTTAAATAGTTTTGAAATCTGTAAACAGTTACTGACGAACGAGCCCATATTACAATACCCCGACTTTTCAAAATCGTTCAATTTAACAACCGACGCCAGTAATGTAGCACTGGGAGCTGTCCTATCGCAGGGACAAATCGGTAAAGACTTACCGGTCGCATATTCATCGAGAACGCTAAATGATTCGTAAAGGAATTACTCTACGATTGAAAGAGAATTGTTGTGTATTGTTTGGGCTACAAAATATTTCAGGCCATATTTATATGGACGTAAATTTTTCATAATAACTGACCACAAACCATTATAATGGTTGTTTTCGTTAAAAGATCCCAATTCAAAACTCTTAAGGTGGAGAATTAAACTTGAAGAATACGACTACACTATAATTTATCGGAAGGGATCATTAATAGCTCATGCCGACAATCTGAGCCGAATTGAAATTCACGCAAAAGAAACACAAAGCGACATTTGGGACGAAATAGATATTATCACAGAAGAAGTTGAAAATAACAGAGACGAATTAATTACACCAGATATTGAAGATATTTTCAAACCGATAACTGTTACCACGTTAAAATCTCTTAATCTGGACCTGGACAATATTTCACTCATAGTTCACCCAGACTCTGACCTAGAACAAGAAAATGAAGGACAAACTATTCACTCAAATGCGGAGGAAAATCCCGTAGTTGGCATTCCTATCAGCGATACACCTGTTAATTATGGTCAAAACCAAATAATTATACAATCTGTATATCACTCACCATCAAAACCAATAATTACGAAATTATTTGAAAATAAGCAGAGAATAACGGTACAAATTTCAGACAATAATTTCGAAAACGATATAATTAATTTAATAAAAGAATATATTGCCCCCGGGGTATCATATTACTTGTATTTTGTAAAAACTGAAATGGTTGAACCGTTCTGCGAAGTTGTAAGGAAAAATTTTAAGTGGCCGTCATTAAAATTTCGTAGATGTACGGAAAGGTTAATAGATGTAACTAGTAAAGCCGAAATAATACAAAATTATCACGAATCAAAAAGCAACCATAGGGGAATCGACGAAACAGTTAAAAGAATCAAAAAAATTTATTATTGGCCGAATTTAAAACAATCTGTTCAAACTTATATAAATAATTGTGAAATTTGCCAACAATGCAAATATGAAAGGAACCCTATTAAAATGCAAATGAATATTACACCTACAGCAAATAAACCATTCGAAATAATTCATATGGATACATATACAATAGAAAAAACTAAATTTCTCACTATAATCGACACATTTTCTAAGTATGCTCAAGCTTATCATCTAAATTCAGTAAATTCAACAGATATAACGAATCACCTGGTGACCTTCTTCTCTCATCTTGGTGTCCCTAAACAAATAATTACGGATAACGGTACAGAATTCAAAAATTCGGTAATCTCTGAATTGTTAGCTCTACATAAGATAAAAATCCACTTTTGTTCTCCAAATCACCCCCAATCTAATTCGCCTGTAGAAAGGGTTCACTCCACATTTAACGAACATATCAGATTACTTAATGCCAGAGGTTTTTTGAAAACACCTATACAAGTTAAAATGAAATATATTATTTTAGCATATAATCACACCATACACTCATCAACCAAATTCAAACCCATAGACATAATTAACGGTCATTTAGATGCCGAAAATCCATTTGATTTAAATTTTATAAACGAACATAAAGAAATAACTCGCGAATTGTATTCTAAAATTAATGAAGCTTTGGCCAGACAAAAACAAAACGTAATTCAAAAAATTAATGAGAATAGAGACACACCAGATACTTTTAAAATCGGTGATAAAACATATATAAAAGATAATCGGCGACCTAAAACTGCGAATAAATTTTCGAAATCATCAGAAATAATTGATATAAATGAACAAAGAAAAACAGTTAGTACAGACCGTTGTGAGAAGGTCCATATGGACAATCTCAAGAGACCGCGAAAGAAAAAATACTTATTTTAAAAATTTTTACAGGCTTCCCATTACGCTTGGGCTTCGGGAACAAATAAATATAAACCCATTGGACAATAATTTAGGATTAATACCACTTAGGTCAGGGACCGCTAGAATAGAAGAATATTCCTATAAGATGATACATTATTACGATTTAACCTCGATTATCTCGGAAATAGAAAAACTACAGCGAAAGTCACGATATATAATAAAAGTAGTATGCACAAACAAAAACTATTCTTGGGACGTTTCAAACGATATGAAAGTTTTAGAGTATATTGAAGAAAAGGTGGAATATAAAATTTTAAATATACTACCACATCAAAAACGAGTCAGAAGGGGTCTAATTAATGGCTTAGGTTCAATCTTCAAATCAATATCAGGTAATCTACATGCAGAAGACGGTGAAAGATATGAAAATTTAATTAATAATTTACAAAATCAAGAGAGAATTGTCTCGACATTAAAATCTCAAATTTCACTTTAAATCAACACTATCACAAATTTTAACCAGACAATTGAGAAAATTGAACATAATGAGAAACTATTGGAATCAAAAATATATGAAGTTATCAAAATGGTTAACTCCGTAGATGATAGAGAGAACTTGATTTCCATTAAAGATATTATCAATCAAATTATAAATATGTTCGAAATTATCCATTCCACACTTCAAGATATTGAGACCTCTTTAACATTTGCAAAAATATAAGTAATGCATCCCAGTATAATTAAATCTACAGATTTGTATACAGAACTAAAAGCGATAGGAAAACAAATACCAAGTTCACAGTTACCATTTGATGTTTCTTTGGAAAACATTTCACGGTATGAAAGTATCATGATAATTCAGTGTTACATTTATAATAATAAAATAGTTTATATCCTTCATTTACCAATAATGTACATAGATAGTTTTGAAATATACCGTTTGTATTCGACTCCGATTCCATACAAGAGTCAGTTCAAGGTTATAATTACCGAAAATAATTACTTAATAAAAAATAAATTGCGCTACATCCTTCGTAATGACCCATGCACCGAAGTTTTGCCTCAATACTACTTATGTGAGAATCAGACGCCCAAGGAAATAGAATCGCATCCACCTTGTGAAGTGAAGATTTTCAACGCAGCGGACGCGTCAGAACTCAAACAATTCCTCATCACCCTCACAGAATCAAGGTTCCACCATCTAGGAGACACAAATAATTGGTTAGCTATAATCCTAGGAAAAAAGAGCATTACGTTTGACTGTCAAGATCAACATGAAGTGAAACAACTCAAGGGTACTTATATCATGGAAGTTCCCTTAGGATGTAAAATCAAAACTGACATAGAAACCATCATAAACAAAGAAAGTGTTATTCAGGGACAACCAATATTATTCCCAGAAATAAGTTTTGAGAATGATACGTTACCAATATTAACATCAGAAATAAGCTTAGAAGACTTGAACATTACCCAGAAGCTATACGTCATCTGTCACTAGAACAAGCTCAGTTCGACAACGAAATTTCCTATACTCCTAGTGTTTGGACAATATTATTGTATACCCTGATAATTGGAGTAATAGCCATCATAGTCTACAAGAAATTCCGCCCAAGGAATAATCCAGATTCCAGTTCAAGGACTCAAGTTCCAGTAGTCCAACTCCCTCGTCTACTCTCATGAGTTGGAGCTTCGGGGGGAGGAATTACCTCAACGCATCCTGATGACATCGCAGTGTAAACGCCAAGTCAGCAGAGTGCGGAACCGAGGACATAAAAACAAATTGTAGATAGTTTTTTGTTCTTGTTGTCAATGTAATTTCAAAGTTAACGTAATAATTGTAAAGTAGAAAGTTATAATTTGAAAATAAAGTTTTTTTAAAAATAGAACTTAGTGCTTAAAGCAGTTAATTCGCACATGAAGTACCTAGGGATAATACTTGATGAGAAACTGCACTACGGGGAGCACATTACGTACATCAACGAAAAAGTAAGAAACATATTCCAAGTTCTAAGGAGGTATACCTATAGAAACTGGGGCAAAATCGAAAGAATACAGGACTCGATGAAAACAATTTTATCTGCGCGCAATCATTCCCATCCTTTCGCACTACACAAGCTATATGTTTAAGGGCAATGCTAGGCGCATACCGTTCAACGCCTAACGAGTCTCTGTGCATTTTGTCACAAATACCACCACTTCACCTGAACCTTCAGCAAATGTAGGCACTGGCAGCGCTTAAGAAGACTGGGAACGCGTACCTTCTCGGTACAAGAATAAACAGCGTAGAGCTCAGATATTGGACGGTGGCGCAACTTGAAGTCCATAGAATACTTCTCGATAAATGGCAAGAAGAGTGGGACCACTCCGACAAAGGAAGATACTTGCACGAATGCTAGAGACTGGATTAATAATTGTCAAGTCAGATTAAAGCGGCAAACTACGCTACTCCTTAGTAGTCATGGTAACGTCGGTGTACACCTCTCCCGAATAGGGAAAGGGGGCTCAGCATGCGAACGATGCGACCTGGTAGATATTCCATCCCATAGAATTATGGCTTGTCACTTACAGGGTTGGCAAGAATTAATTCATATGAATTAAGTCAATGATTTAATTCGCGAATTAATTCAAATAACTTTTTTCAAAAAAGGCATGCATTAATTCATTTTTTTCAATGAAAGCAAAACATTTCGGTACATTCTGGCAACGTAGCAAATAATAAACATCGGCTGAACGGCTTGATTCTCGTGCCGTGCATCGAGTTCGGGGAATCACATAACCTAAAACGAATCGTGAAATTTGGGAACTAATACCACAGTCTGACTAATTAATGGTGGGTCATGGTGATTTTAGGGGCTGGTCGGTTGCGGGCACAATTGGGTTATACAATTTCTTGTACCTTTTTAAAATTAGCGCAACTGGTCTATGCCCGCTAAGGAGAATACTAATGTAAATCTTATTTTTACAGAACTGTCAACTTCAAAAACTTGTAAGAAGACAGTAGATGAAGCTGGAACTAAAAAATCGCAGCAAAAAACATTAAAGTCATTTGTATTAAAAACTACAGTAAATGACAAAGAAAGGCTTGATAAGCAGTGTGCCAGATTTATTTTTGCTACAAATTCAGCTTTCAAATTTGTGGAACATCCAGAGTTTATTAGGTATTTCGAGATGCCACATCCTGGATACAGGACCCCAAATAGAAAAATTATTGGAGGTACATTGTTGGATCAAGTTTACCAAGAGGAACTGGAAAAGTGTCAAATTTATTTAGAAAATAAAACAGTTTGTTTAAGTATTGATGGATGGTCCAATGTAACAAACAAGTCCATAATATGTGCCTGTGTTGTAAATGAGGATGGAACTGTATTTTTGGTCAATACAACAGATACATCTGGGAGTCCTCATACTAGTGAATATTTGACAACCCTAAAATGTATTAAGGACACTGAGAAAAAATGTAAATGCCTTAAAGAAGTGTAGTAACGGATAATGCTGCCAACATGACAAAAATGAGAAAACAAATTGAAGATAAAGATGATGTGAATGTTATTACATATGGATGTTCGGCTCATTTATTAAATCTTCTGGCTAAATATTTCAATGTTGAAGGAGTTATGAACAATATAGTCCGGATCATGAAATATTTTCGAAACAACCATTTTGCAAAAGTAATATTATCATCTGAAGGTGGATATTTCCTGTCATTGCCAATTGAGGTTCGCTGGAATAGCCCATGTTACTCAATTGAGGCATATTTAAAAAACTGGCACAAACTGATTAAGATTTGTGGAGAACATCGCAGCAACATTGAAAATTAAATTAATAAATTGGTTTCTAATGTAGCCATTAAGCGTAATGCTGAAGCTCTACTGGCAAGACTAAAACCTATATCGTGTGCTCTGGATTTAATGCAAAAAGAGAATTGCACCATTGCAAGGTCTGTTGTTATTTGGAAAAAATTATTGATAAGTTTAGATGGTGTGTGTCTAGTAAAAAGTTATGTCCAGGTATGTTTATTGCACACATGTTAAGCCCAACGAATCTCAAGGAAAATATAACTTTAACTGAAGAAGAGAAACATAGGGCTTTGGAATGTGCAGGTAGTGAATTTCCAAAATTGTTACCGGTATTGTTAAGATTTGATATTGAGTGGTGGACGGCAATGTTTTCGTTAACAGATATAGATCCTGAAGCAAAAAGCAATATAAAACAAATAATGACAGCGGTTGCTTCATCCGCAGGGGTCGAAAGAATATTTTTATCCTTTGGATTGGTACATTCAGATTTACGGAATAGACTAGGAGTGGAAAAAGCAGCGAAATTAACGTTTCTGGTGAAAGTTCTTAATAAATAAAATTATAAGTTGTACATGTATTTATTTTAATTATTTAATAAATACTTTATTTTTATTTGTTGCTCAAGCACGTTCTGTTATTTTTTATGGTTTTATTTTTGAAGAAAATAAAAACTTGTTTTTCGTTTTCTTATGTGTTTTTTTAAGTGAATTAATTCAAAAAATTCGGATTTAACTCAAAAAGTCAGACTTTTTGACTTTTTTAAAAAAGTCACGACTTATTCCAACCCTGGTCACTTATTCGCGGATCAAAGAGAGGAA
Source organism: Galeruca laticollis (assembly GCA_963921935.1). Classification (NCBI taxonomy): domain Eukaryota; kingdom Metazoa; phylum Arthropoda; class Insecta; order Coleoptera; family Chrysomelidae; genus Galeruca; species Galeruca laticollis. The sequence continues at coordinate 160,730,643 of OY998181.1, read as the reverse complement.
ATTGTTCGGGTGCTGGGCCACCTTCCGGGCACGGCCCACGAGACTATCCGTCTATTAGGTAATAATATAAATGTATTGGGTAATTTTATTATTGAGGAAGAAACCAGAGTAACACTAACAATGTAATGGGCATTCAGCCATAAAAGGTACATTGTACCTACAAATTTGATAGGCAAACCTAGGTTTAGATTTGTAAAACTAGTTTAGATAAGTCTGGGCTTAGCAGGTCGTTGTGGGTAATTTTCGTGCTTTGGGATTTTAGTTTATATTATGCTATATAATTCTCACCCTTAAGACCCGTACGTAGAAACTTTAAATTTAGATACCTTCAACGGCCTTCTAGTTCTAGTATTAGTACTCGTATGTAACTAACATTAAGTTTAAATGGCGTGATGTGGCAATATTGCGAGCAGGAGACCAGGGGTTAATCATAGGGACCCTGATGAAATAATGCCTAAGACCTAGCTTAGGCTTGCAGTCTCGCCATAATCAGGCACAGAAAGATGTTTTGGTATAAAATGGAGATAGTGGCCCCTCCTCTTTTCCTCATCCTCTTGAAAGCGTCTGGTCATGCTGGGCCAGGGGTGTGTTGTGGGATCTTCCCCTTCCTTTCCAATTTTTTTTAAGTATTATACTATTACAGCAATGTCGGTTAATCGAGTTTTTACTGCATTCATTTCAAACTTCATTTTATAACAAATTTTATTAATAGTTTACATACTTTAAAAATACTTTTTAAAATAATATTGTTAGCCATTTGTAGCGTTGATAAAATTTATAGATTTTTATATTCTTTATACAAATTTCAATGTTTCGAAAAATTAATTTCAATTTTCTTGAACATTTACAGGACTGCTAAAAAATGGAACATATATTAAAACAAATGCTAATACTGGGATTATGATATGTGTATTTTGTGGAAATTTATACACAAAACGAGTAGAATTTTTTCGCCACGTTTCAACACATCATTGTATAAAACGAAACAAACTATATAATATTAAATTTCACCAAAAAAATAGAAGTGGCACTAAAACTGGAATAATTGACATGGGCATTTTAAGAAACCTTGGTGTAAAAGATGAAATTGGAATAGTTGAACATGAATTGAAAGCAGAGTTTCAGAAAACCACATATCAGTTAAATGTTACTGATCATTTAAACTGCAATGACAATTTCAAGTTGAGTATAGATCGGAAATTGAAGAAAAGTGATTCATACAGGCATTTGCAAGGTCACGAACGTGATATTTCTTCGAAAACTATTTCACAGAAAAGTCATTTCAATACACATTTGCCTACTCATACAGGAGAAACGCTAGTGAAATGTAACATTTGTTTGAAATATTTGGTTGTCAAAACTAATTTAACTACACATTTGCGTACTCACACAGGAGAAAAGCTATTCAAATGTACAATTTGTTTCAAATCATTTTCAGAGAAAAGTAGTTTAACTTCACATTTGCTTACGCACATAGGAGAAACGCCTTTCAAATGTAACATTTGTTTGAAAATTTTTGCATGGAAAAGTTCTTTAAATTCACATATGCGTACTCACACAGGAGAAAAGCCTTTCAAATGTAACATTTGTTCGAAATCTTTTGCAGAGAAAAGAAATTTAACTTCACATTTGTTTAGTCACGCAGGAGAAAGGCCTTTCAAATGTAACATTTGTTCGAAATCTTTTGCAGAGAAAAGAAGTTTAACTTCACATTTGCGTAATCACACAGGAGAAAAGCCAATCAAATGTATCATTTGTTTGAAATCTTTTTCTGAGAAAAGAACTTTAAAATCACATTTGTTTACTCACACAGGAGAAAGGCCTTTCAAATGTAACATTTGTTTAAAATCTTTTGTAAGGAAAAATGTTTTAACTTCACATTTGCGTACTCACACAGGAGAAACGCCTTTCAAATGTAGCATTTGTTTGAAATCTTTTGCAGAGAAAAGATATTTAACTTTACATTTGTTTACTCACACAGGAGAAAAGCCATTCAAATGTAACATTTGTTTAAAATCTTTTGTAAGGAAAAATGTTTTAACTTCACATTTGCGTACTCACACAGGAGAAACGCCTTTCAAATGTAGCATTTGTTTGAAATCTTTTGCAGAGAAAAGAAATTTAACATTACATTTGTTTACTCACACAGGAGAAGGGCCTTTCAAATGTAACATTTGTTTGAAATCTTTTGCAGATAAAAGTAAGTTAACTAATCATTCGCGTACTCACACAGGAGAAAAGCCATTCAAGTGCAACATTTGTTTGAAATCTTTTTCAGAGAAAAGTAATTTAAATGTACATTCGCGTAATCACACAGGAGAAAAGCCATTCAAATGTAACATTTGTTTGAAATTTTTTGCAACGAAAAGATATTTAACTACACATTTGCGTACTCACACAGGAGAAAAGCCTTTCAAATGTAACATTTGTTTAAAATCTTTTGTAAGGAAAAATGTTTTAACTTCACATTTGCGTATTCACACAGGAGAAAAGCCAATCAAATGTAACATTTGTTTGAAATCTTTTTCAGAGAAAAGTAATTTAAATTTACATTTGCGTACTCACACAGGAGAAAAGCCTTTCAAATGTAACATTTGTTTTAAATCTTTTGCGGTGAAAAGTAGGTTAACTAAACATTTGCGTACTCACACAGGAGAAAAGCCATCAAAGTAACATTTTTTTGAAAACTATTGCAAGGAATAGTAGTTTAACTACACATCTGCTTAATTACACAGAAGAAAAAAAATCAAATGTGACATTTGTATGAAATGTGTTCCAAAGAAACGTTATTTAAAAATACATTTGCTTAGTCAAACAGTTGAAATCCTTACAAACCTGACATTTGTATGAGAACTTTTAACGTGAACATTGTGATACCATGGGTAGTTAGGGTGTTGAACATAAAGGGCTGTTTGGTTATAACTAGTTTATTGAACAGACTAATTTGTTTACAAGTTGAATTAAATATAACTTCTTAATCAAAATTCTAAATATACTTATATATACTACTATGTACAAATCTTTGTCAGAGTTGATATCTTCCGAGTGTTCTTGCAGTCTAATCGCTCCACTGTCGAACAATGGTTAAATAATTACTGGCCGTTCCGTTTGTCGCCTCTCGATATTAGAATTCTCCGTACGTTATTTTGGTTTCGTCTCTTTATTTTTAAATTGTGGTTGATCGAAATAAACAGTTGTTGGTAATGTTGGCAGAGATAGAGAACTGGAATTGAATTTATTACTAGTGTTTATTATTGAAGTAAGGATATGTACGATCAGGATTATTCCGGGTTCAACGCATACAGCAGTAATATCAGGACGGTGGTGTTTATTCCGGGCTAAGTACACACCGGAATGATTTTGGAAATCAGGATGGTTACGCTTAGTTCCAGGTTCAATACACACCAGAGCGCTGGCCGGTCGGTTAAGCTTATTACAGGTTTAATGCACACTGGAAATACTTTCAGCGGTTGAGCTTTCCTCTTTACCTTTGTTGGTGTGAGGAATGAGCCCTTGTCTCGGGGTTATTCCCGTTGGCCATTATTTTGGTGTAATGCCGATAGTGCTGCCAGCTAGGTACGGAATGTCAAATTGCACCAACTGTGATAACTTGCTTGGTAGTTCTCTGTATACCATTTGTGTATATGTTGTCGACGTTGGTAGCCGAGGGTGGTAATGTATATTTAGACGACGGTGTCGTTACAACATCAAAAAATCATTTTATATTGCCGTGTAGGAGAAAAACAATCAAACTGCATAAATTTGCAGTAACTTCAAGTGTTACAGAAAACTTTAGCTCACCTAACAGCATACATCATCAATAATCTGTGGAGTTATACATATTATAATAGAATGTTAGAGCAAAGTAATAGAACACAAATAATTTTTCTACAAAAGATACATAAAGCTAAAATTTGAAAAAATCAAAAAGTGCGAATTACCCCGTTTTTACCGTTAGGTAGGGCAAAATGCCAAAACAACGACTTGTCTTTTACCTTTCCCTGCAATAATTTTAGACGCCCCTTTGGGATTCACCGTTACCCCTCTTTCGTCCACGTTGTATATCTTATTTGTTGTGAAGTGGTATTTCTCAACTAATTCTTCAAGAAATGCAAAAAATCGTGTCACAGAAACTTTATTAAATCCTCTTGCCCGCATTCCTGAAGTTGCTTCTGGCTTTAAAGTGAGTTCTTAAGACATTCTTGCATCCAGTATCTTCCAGCATTTTGTGTTACTTTGTTGAACGGGTGATCGATATTATTCAACTCTGCTAACTGGAAGACGAGCCCCCTACATTCTTCCATGGTTGGTCCAAATAACATTTCTTCCAGGGTCTTCAAGTAATTGGCAAGTTCGTCTTCTTTCCCATTTCATCTTGAATTACAGCTTAAGCGGCCGCTTCCATGCTTTCCATCGGCCAGCTCTTCCTGTTAGTAGACCGCTTATAATTAAACACCATCTGAAAATAAAAAAATATAAATTCATTAAAAAACAAATACAAACTTAAGACCGTATAAGTTTCGATGATTTTATTAGAAATTACATTCATGTGGATCTAATGTGACTTACCTTAATCAAAACGAAGCATAAAAGGTGTATTAAGGAGTAAAAATTGCCGGCATGTTTTATCTACGCCAGATACGTTCGTACTAATAAGTCAGCCAGTCAGAGCCCGTGCGCGCGTCGTTAAAATACAACTGATCCATCATAGCAGAGACAGGTACCCCATTTTGCTCACCTACTCTGTGTTACCTGCCTTTCCCCTACAAATATTTTAACTTATGTTTGCTAATGAAGCTTTAACTAGAGACATTTCGTCACGTATGAAAGGGCGTTTAAAAGAATGCTTAAAGGTATATTATACTGTGGTGCAATGAGCCGAGAACGCTATTGAGCTATTAGAGCTCAAATAGCTTAATGGTACATTAAACAATAGTCGGTACAATTGGCCGTTAATATACTATTATATACGGCGCAACAGAGTCATTTTATTTTAACTAATCGGATTGCCATAATTATGGAATCCTACAGACGTTTTGATTGGCTGAGCTCGAGACAACTTAGCGATCGGAGCGTCTTACTTATTTTGTCCTCATTTCAGGGACACTTTTCTACAGTGATTGGTCTCCCTCTCTCTAATCTCCATGATGATATGATAATTTGACATTTGGGTTGAAACGTAACGATAGTTCATAGAACAGAAACTTTAGAAAGTAAAAATAATGAATCATCTTCTTTTTAGAAATTGATTTGCCATAAATCATAAATAGGGAGAGTTATTAGACACTTTTAGCTTGTCATACGTTTTTACACGTATCCGTATTGGAGTTACGTTGACGTAAAGAAAACCTTTTTAGCAGATAAAGTATCGTTTCGTACCAAAACCGGGATGTTCAAAGCATTATTCTTTGGTGAAAGTAAAAAAATAATGAAAAATAAAACAAAAAATGAACGTTGTGGTTATAAACAAACCAATATCAAAGACGACCTGTGAAATAGCCCTAATAGCACAGAATACAGATTTTGGTCGGGATACGTTTACGTATAAGGAGAAGGGACGTAACAATCCGTTCAACGCATCGTATCGGCTGAGCCGTAACGGGTCTACACATGCGCAGTTCGTTACGGATACGTGAGAAATTTAAGACAAGCTAAAAATACCTATTGAAAATCTGTAATAAAGGCTGCTTTTATTAAAAGTTCCTTTATTAAAGTATCTTAGTATGACTTTTTTTAAAGTTATTGAAAGTAGCAATACAAGAAAAATATTTTTTTTATAATGACATTTGGCAGATTGTAAAAGAAATCTTAGGCAACATATCTATCTGATTGTTTTGGTATATAAACATCCTGGTTATTTGTGTGCATCTATTGTAATATTAATTTAAATGGTTCCGGTGCACTTAAGGACCCTCGGAGTTTTATGTTAATTTTAATTTTTTTGATAGCTTACCTTAAATAAAGTAGATTAGAACAAAAATTTCGCTGGATCATTCAGTAATCACTTCAAAAATCGCAAATTAAGTTCGAAAAATGGTACTTTTTCAACACTAGTTAATGCTATTTTCACTTTAAATTGTAGAGGTTATTATCTTGAACTAAATATAAGTCTGTTTCACAAAAAAACCGGAACAAAATACTTAAATTTTGCCTATTTTTTAAAATATTCTTGGGCATAATTATTTTAACTTGCCACTTATAGGTTATAAGTTAGACACTGACATATTATGCCTAGGCAGCCAGGGTCACTAATTAGGATACTTTTCTGTCATCATTTGAGTTTTAGCGGCGTTGTCAAATGGTGTTTATTTTCTTTCTGTTGAATTAATTTTGTGTCGTAATAGATATATGAATATATTACAAAAATATAAAAGTAATTGTATTTATACTTAATAATGAAAATTGAAATAATAAATATCCTTAGAATGTACTGTTTATCTTAGATTTGATTTATAGGTTACATTAAATAAAAGAGATGAAAACAAATTTTTCTGCTGGACCACAGAATCAACAATAAACAACAGATTATAAATCTCTTATGGCGATTTTCATATATTATCGATTTGTTTTGATAGGTTTATAGGCAAAGTCATCGATAATCTATTCTTGTGGACGATTGAAGCCACGATCGATATAGTATGTGTGTATCGTGAGTTGCAGCTGTAGTAATCTGCGCCTGTTCTTAAGTAACGTCGACATTCCGGGAACTTTTTAATTATTAAATAGATTATTCCTTCCTCTTTAACGAGAATACGCGGAGCAATGCCGACGTTATTTCTAAATGTACTTTCGTCAGTTTATGGTCCATGACAATAGTGTTATTATATTGATGAGTGTATTATTGAGATAAGATTGGTTGTTAGTAATCGCAAGTGAAAAAAATGATAGTATTATGATAATATTTTAACAGTAGTCAAAATGGAAGTCAAAAACCTTTTCCAACTGAGTTCGATTATTAATTTAAACGATGAGGAATTGTTAAATAGGTTCCAAAACGTGAACTTGTTACTGCGGAATATAAGATGTGCCCGAATTGCGAAACGACGAACAGGCGCGCTAACTTTGCTCGCGATATCCATCTGCTTTAGTACTTCAAGCGGAAATCCAATCTTCAATCATTCAAATGATTATGTAATGACACGTGCTCAAATAGGTATACTATCAGGAATACATACACAATTTGCAAATGAAAAAATTGAGTGTACAGCTATCGAAAGATTGTGAACAATGCCAGCCGGTTTGACGTTTCGCAATTCGCGCGCGAGATATCAATCAGTTTTAGTATTTCAAACGGAAATCCAATCTTCAATAATTCAAATGATTATCCTCATTATTATGAAATAATACGTCCTCAAATAGGTATACTATCAGGAATACATACACAATTTGCAAATGAAAAAATTGAGTGAACAGCTATCGACATAATAATAGGTGCGTTCTTTTTGACCGAGATCTCAGTTAATCTCAGCTCACATCAGTAATGTGAGCGTTCTTTTTTTTACTCACTTTAAGTGAGCTGAGATTTTTCCTCCCCCTTCACCGATGCTGAATGTGTTGTAAGGGGGTATCAGTTGGATTTGAGTCGGAAATAAAGTGGAGGGGATGAAGAAATATTTGATTTGCTTGGTTTATTTGTAGTTTTAACCAAGGTTATCTAAGGTTTTAACCATTGACATATAAACAATAAACACACATAATCTATTTTTCTTTTGTTACAAATTATGGATACATTAATTAACATTATTAGATGCTGATACGAATCTGTCGTATAGTTTAAACCTATCGACAGATCGCGTGCTTCAATTGAGATGTCGTTCTTTTTGGTGCTTACTCACATCACTTTATCTCAGATCACCATAACTGAAGTGATCTGAGATCTCAGTCAAAAAGAACGCACCAATTTAATGATATTCTAGTTACATTTTGATCTGTCAGTGGGTCAGGGAGCGATATTGAATTGAATTATGAAAAGTATTGTAAATTATGCTAATTCGGTACTAAAAATTCCATTAAAATTCTACTACAAATATTTGTGACTGTTGGTCGGATTATAATTGGTTCGAAGAGTGGAAGGAAATATAATCTTGGTATATTCCCTACCCGTTCTCGAATCGATCTAATTAAAATGATAATGTACGTCTTAAAGACATACTTAAAAGAACGACATCTCAATTGAAGCGCGCGATCTGTCGACGCACGCGTGAATAAGAAACAAAACATATAATAATAATAATGTTATTGTATCCATAATTTGTAACAAAAGAAAAATAGATTATGTGTGTTTATATGTCAATGGTTAAAACTATAGATAACCTTGATTAAAACTACAAATAACCCAAGCAAATCAAATATTTGTTCATCCCCTCCACTTTATTTCCGACTCAAATCCAACTGATTCCCCCTTACAACACATTCAGCATCGGTAAAGGGGGAGGAAAAATCTCTGCTCACTTAAAGTGAGTAAAACAAAAAGAACGCTCACATTACTGATGTGAGCTGAGATTAACTGAGATCTCAGTCAAAAAGAACGCACCTGTTGTTGAGTTTTATTTGGTCTATATACTTAAGTAAGGTGAGTAATTTTTTTTCTACTTCTTACTTCATATTTAACGATATTCTAGTTACATTTTGATCTGTCAGTTGGTCAGGGAGCGATATTGAATTGGATTATGAAAAGTATTGTAAATTATGCTAATTCGGTACTAAAAATTCCATTAAAATTTTACTACAAATATTTGTGGTCGGATTATAATTGGTTCGAGGAGTGGAAGGAAATATAATTTTGGTATATTCCCTACCCCTTCTCGAAAACAAGTTTTCTACAACCTATAATCGATCTAATTAAAATGATAATGTACGTCTTAAAAAAGACATACTTAAAATAAACATGTGTATGTACTTAAGATGATCTTTAACGCTTCTGATGGACCAAAAAGTGTATACATATTTTATATATACATTCTATTCTCTATAGATCATACTAGCACATTAACAACCATCTTTAAACTCGTATTTGAGATGTCATTATGAGCCATACAAGTTTGCTAAGGACGACAAATGTTCCAAAATAAATTATAGGTAATCTCAGATATAATAGTATACCAGAATTTAGTGGAAAAATTGCACAAAGCTAGCGCGAAAAAGGAACAAAACTTGTGGAAATTCATCACATTCACATTTGCACTCACTTTTAACGAGGAGAAAATTAAATCACTGATCATATTACTTCATTGTTTTTACAAGTTTAAAATATTAGGTTTTGTGTTATGTTGAATCGCTTCTTCTTTTCTCGCCTTGTCTATCGCCCAAGTTTGGTAGGTTTTTCGATCGTTTGATGGAAACTATATTTTTCCATTTGTTCAAGTGAACATAATATGAGCATATTCCACGAAGTAAGGGTCGAGACAGTCAATTTTTTAATATATTAATATTTCTATTTAGCCTGTCCAAGCGAGCGAGTGGTTATTACGGCGGTAATGTCAAAATACGTCACGCTTATACTGGTCGCTTTGATATATAGTGGTATTTACCAATGTCTTTATCTACTTTCTGTACAGTCTAGAAGAACTGTTTAGTTAAATTTTCACTGTTTTTACTTGTTTTTCAGTCTTCATTATCGTTTTCCCATTTCGAAACTTAAGAACTTCAGTTTTAATGAATATGACATGCTCCCGACAGGGTTACTGGTGGTTTTAACCGTGACGTAATTTGACATCAACGATGACGTAACGGTTAATACCAATCGTCATTAGGGCGTTACGATATTTGCTTTTGGACAGGCTAATAATCTGGTTGTTAGTTTCAAAACAATCACAGAATTGAAACTAGCTATTCTACTTCTGTGAAAAGTGTGTCAAACTTGTCAAAATTAAAGATCTGTAACCAAAATTATCCTTTCCTCTATTTTATTTAAATATAGGTTATCCTTTATTTATTTACATAAAAGTATTAAAGTCGTACTTAAGAAATGGGGATTCGTATATGACAAAATAATGGAATCTTTTAATAAAGGATTTCCCAAAAGCCGTTTCAATAACTCTCTATACTCTCGATTACTTCTGCTTTCACACTGAACTATACAACAAAACGAACGAAGGCATTTTTATATAAGCAAGATCCACACAACCACTAAACACTTCAAATTATCACTTTTGTTTACAGAAACAATAGGTGCGTTCTTTTTGACTGAGATCTCCGATCACTTCAGTTAAGGTGATCTGAGATAAAGTAATGTGAGTAAGCACCAAAAAGAACGACATCTCAATTGAAGCGGGCGATCTGTCCGCATGCTTGAATAAGAAACAAAACACATAATAATAATAATGCTATTGTATCCATAATTTGTTACAAAAGAAAAATAGATTATGTGTGTTTATATGTCAATGGTTAAAACTATAGATAACCTTGGTTAAAACTACAAATAACCCAAGCAAATCAAATATTTGTTCATACCCTCCACTTTATTTCCGACTCAAGTCTAACTGATTCCCCCTTACAACACATTCAGCATCGGTAAAGGGGGAGGAAAAATCTCAGATAACTTAAAGTGAGTAAAACAAAAAGAACGCTTACATTACTGATGTGAGCTGAAATTAACTGAGATCTCAGTCAAAAAGAGGGCACCTAATTTAACTTTTAGCCAGTCCAAGCGAGCAAGTGGTTATTACCGGCGATAATAGGTGCGCTCTTTTTGACTGAGATCTCAGTTAATTTCAGCTCACATCAGTAATGTGAGCGTTCTTTTTGTTTTACTCACTTTAAGTGAGCTGAGATTTTTCCTCCCCCTTCACCGATGCTGAATGTGTTGTAAGGGGGTATAAGTTGGAATTGAGTCGGAAATTAAGTGGAGGGGATGAAGAAATATTTGATGTGCTTGGTTTATTTGTAGTTTTAATCAAGGTTATCTAAGGTTTTAACCATTGACATATAAACAATAAACACACATAATCTATTTTTATTTTGTTACAAATTATGGATACATTAATTAACATTATTAGATGCTGATACGAATCTGTCGTATAGTTTAAATCAATCGATAGATCGCGCGCTTAAATTTAGATGTCGTTCTTTTTGGTGCTTACTCACATCACTTTATCTCAGATCACCTTAACTGAAGTGATCTGAGATCTCAGTAAAAAAGAACGCACCAAATGTCAAAATACGTCACGGTTATACGGGTCGCTTTGAAAGAAGAAGCCGATTTTCAGCCTGGAATGATTATTACCACATACTTATAGGTACGTACCAATGCATTTACGCGATCGCGGTTTAAACCAAAGTAGGGGAAATTGTGACGTCAGATATCAGCTGACTTGCTTTCGGTATCTACCACTTATTACCGGGCTTTGGACTTGAGTTAATCTTTCGATTATAGCCACAGGTTTTTTTTCCCGTAAAAATCGCTAGCATTGCGTCGTACGTTGGCACTATCAATCAAGCTCTATATAATAATATAATAAATCTATAAACCCAGCGTTGTCTTGCTACTAAGTGTAGTAGATATATTCACTCTTTGCATACAGTTCCTACTTACCATGTTTAGATCATCCCCAAAGAAAATCTCTTCGATCAACGAATAATTCAGCTCCATTTTATTTTTCCAGAAAAAAAAAACAAAAATATAAACCAACACGGAAACATAACCCCACGTTACTTTAACCAATTAATTTTAGCTACCTAGCTCGTTCGGTTATATTTATTATGCAGTGGGGGCTCTGGCGTCACACCTAGCTGTCAAAGTTGTCAACCGAAAAAATAACCGCGGTATTTACCGTTAAATAAACGTTCCAGGCTGAAAATCGGCTATAGCGGTATTTACCAATGTCTTTATCTACTTTGTGTACGGTCTAGAGGATTTGTTTAGCTAAATTTTCGTTGTTTTGATTTGTTATTCAGTGTTTATTATCGTTTTACCATTTGGAACTTCAGTTTAGTAGCGCAAATAATTTGTTCAAACATCAGAGACAAATTAGGATATTTACATCGTCCATTACAATTTGGTTTCGGGTCGAAAGGTGGTTGTGAAGCAGTTGCACATGCAGCAAGACGTCACGTCTCTAATCATCCAGACGTTAATAATAAAGTTTTTCTGAAAATTGATTTTAAAAACGCTTTCAATACAATTAATCGCGATCAGTTATTAAAACTTGTAGCAGAGATATTCTACCTGAAATTTTTCCTTTCATCAATCAATGTTATCGATTCCCTTCATATCTTTTATTTGGCAAAAACATCATTTATTCGGAAAGAGGCGTCCAACAAGGGGACCCTTTTGCATATCGATACACACACTTATTAGCAACATTGACACAGAATTCAATGCTTGGTACCTTGATGATGGTTCTTTAGGTGGTAATACTAATTCCGTGTTCAAGTCTCTTGTCTATATAATAAACAATTCCAAGGACATTGGTCTTGAACTCAATTTCAGCAAATGCGAGTTATTTTTCTTAGAATCACCAAATAATCTAACCATTGATAAATTTAATTCTGTAGCACCAGGCATAACAATTACCAACAGACAAAATTTATTTCTATTAGGTGCTCCTTTATTAAACGAATCCTTTCTATCAGCTTTCAATGAAAAACTAACCTTTTTCAAAAAAATGTCATCTCGTTTATCCTGGTTACCGACACATATTGCTTATTACCTTCTCAAGAATTGCCTATTAATTCCAAAATTAACATATATCTTAAGATGTAGTCCGACCTGGTTACATAATGATATCATAATCAATTTTGACATTGCCATTCGTCATTCATTAGTCATTAATTAACATTAATTTCGAGGACCTTTCTTGGAAACAAGCTTCACTACCTGTTTCATATGGTGGTTTAGGGATTCGGTCAATCGTTTCAGTAGCTCTTCCTTCTTTTTTGTCATCATTAAATAGTTCAAAAAATTTCATTAATTACATTCTGCCTATGTTTTTCCACACACAAGACCCTTTATTAATGGAGGCAGAAAATATTTGGTCATTAAAGTCTAACAAAGTTGTACCCGATGATTATAAATTCTTTCAAAAATCCTGGGATATTCCTTTATTGAACATTTAAAAAGAAAATCTGCTTCAGAAAGCTATCAATTTACCAGTCAAGGCTGCATTTTCAAAAGAATCAGGAGCATGGTTGAACGCTTTACCGTCGGCCCCATTAGGTACGCTTTTAGATGACGAAAGTTTCCGTATTTCTATTGGTCTCCGTTTAGGTTGTCAAATTTGTGTAAAACATCGCTGTCGTTGCGGAGCTGATGTTGATGAATATGGTAGACACGGCCTAAGCTGCAAATTAAGTGCCGGCCGTTTTTCACGTCATTTTGCAATAAATGACCTAATCAAACGAGGCATGGCATCTGCAAAGATTCCCTGTTCGTTGGAACCGTTAGGTACTTGCCGCGACGACGGTAAACGTCCAGATGGTATGACCCTCATTCCATGGCAACGCGGCATACCAGTTATATGGTATTTCACTTGCACTGACACTTGGGCTCCGTCCCATGTCCGATCCACATCTACTTCCGCAGGTGCTGCAGCTTTACAGGCGAAACTTTTAAAATCAATAAATACAAAAATTTGGAGAACATTTATATTTTTATTCCTGTATCAATTGAAAACTTTGGTGTTTTCGGTCATGAAGCTTTAAAATTCATTAAAGAAATCGGTGAAAAAATATCAGTAGAAACCAATGATTCAAGAGCAACTTTGTTCTTTATACGACAATTAAGTATTGCAATTCAAAGAGGAAACGCTTCATCTTTTCTCTGTACGTTTCCTCGTTCTAAGCCTCTAGAAGAACTTTTTATGAAACCTAATCATAAGAAACGTAATTCTTCTACCACTTTCAAACTTTCTCACATTACAGACCCTAAAACATGTGATCTTTCCTTTTTCCGAAATTCTTATTTAACATCTTCATTCTCTTCTTCAGAATGTGTGCCTTCTGATAATACATGCGTTGACAATTTAATAAATTATGCCCCAACAAGCTTTTGGGCCTCAGTGTAGTAAAAAATACAGATAACCACCAGCCAGATGATGTCCCATTCATAGGAATACTGAAGAAGATGACTATGTTAGAGAATGATGCGATTCCTATACGCAATAGATTATCTCTAACCAAAATAGTTTTCAAATCCGTAATATCTACATCCAATTCAGTGACAAACATCATCTATTCAAATTCCTTATCACGCCGATCAAGTGAGAAAGACATTCATAGAATCCGAGATTATTCGTACAATGATAGTAGTTGCGAAAGAGCATTTAACAATATTTCCACATTCAGATCCATAAAGGGTATTCTCCAAGATTCTTTGAGTCTCAAAGGCCTCAAAAATATTGGTAACACATGTTTCATGAATAGTATTATCCAATGCCTATCAAACACAAGGTGGCTATTAGAATATCTAAAGAAAGACGCATACATAAGAGATATTAATATAAACATATCTAGCATGAAAGGAACACTAATTAAAGCATTTGCTGAAGTTATTCAAGAGCTTTGATCTGAAGACGGTTCAGACAGAGTGCTTAATACAGTATCATTGAAAAATAAGATTCAGCGATTTACTTCAATGTTCATTGGATACACTCAACATGATGCACATGAGTTTCTTCGTTACCTATTAGCAGGACTTCACGAAGATGTCAACAAGGTATATGAAAAACCAAAACCCATATTAACAGAAGTTGATGACAAATTTAGTGATATCGAGAAAGCATAAGAATTTTGGTCAAGATATGCGAGAATGGACAACTCCAAGATTATGGATAACTTTGTCGGTCAATTAAAATCAACAATCAAGTGCACACACTGTGGTCACTGTTCAGTTACCTACGATCCTTTTTGGGATTTATCCCTTCCGATACCACAAAGAACAGGTCAATTACGACTTTCACAATGTTTAGATTCGTTTACAAGAGAAGAAACACTCGATGTTGATGAGAAACCAACTTGTTCGAAATGTAATGAACGAAGACGATGCATTAAATCATTCTCAATTCATATATTTTCGAAAATACTGGTTATTCACCTGAAGCGCTTTTCGAAAATAGAACGTTTTAGTGGAAAACTTAATGATTCAATAGATTTTCCAATAGAAGGGCTTGATATGAACCATTACGCGGCTGATGTGGCACCTTGTATGTACAACCTCTACGCTATATCTAATCACTGTAGAACCACTTATAATGGTCACTACACAGCATTTTGGCGACATCCCTACACGGGACAGTGGCACGAATATAACGATTCAAGAATGCTATTAATATCGTGGAAATCGTTAGTCAGTGGAGAAGCATATGTTCTCTTCTATGAACAAGATGACACAAAATCCCACCTTTAAGTTTAATAATTTTTTTTATTAGTTTTTTAAATTGTATATTTTCATTGTGAATCAATGTCTTATTGGTTTTTTTTTCTGCAAAATTTATTTATATATTCATATATACATTGTATCTGTTTAAATATAAATAAAATTAAACTATTTGAAAAAAAAAGTTTTAATGAATATGTCATAAACAAATCTCAAATATCACATCTGTCAACCGCTATAACTCTGCTCCTGACAGGATTACTGGTGGTTTTAACCGTGACGTAATTTGACATCAAACAATGACGTAACGGTTAATACCAATCCTCGCTATGACGCTCCGGTATTTACTTTTGGTTTGGTATTAACCATAGACAAATAATATAAGAGACGGTTTGATGCTTAGACTATGAAAGAGAGGGGACTCGTAACGCTGTCAACTATTGTGATACCAATGCCCACCAAGTCATAAACTTCATTATCGTTATATGATAGTTCTAAAGGACTAAAACTTTTATTTTATAAATTAATCTTTATACATGGGAGATTTAAAAATAAAACTATATTGATTTATTTAACTTATATCAAAATTGTAGGCAATAGTAATTAATAATTATGATCTTTTGTGGTTAGGAATTCCGAGAAACTGAACAATAAATTCGTTAATTTTCAATGAAATAGTTTCGTAATGTCTTTTCTACTAACATAATTGAATTTATTATGAAATACGTTTTAACTCACTAGTGGGGTTTTATGATTAAAAGCTTATTTTTTTAAGATATAAAGGAAAAAGTAGCTACCAAAAAAATAAGTTAGCGATAACTTACCTATGAAACGAAATTTCAGGTTCTTCCGTTCTGCTAGAACTCTGACACTGGTAATCACAACAATTAACCATCTTAATAAAATCAAAAGTTCACTTTAAAATCACTTTAATCGCTCAATAATCGCAAAAAACTCTCAGATGTTCACTATAGCGTTGACCACCAAAAAATGGCGTCGGCTTTGAAATATGCATCAAACCGTCACCACAGCTTGTATAGAGAGTTACGCGTCCCCTCTCTTTCCTAGTCTAAGGTTTGATGCGTAGGCGGCAAGTGGCACAACGTTTCTGCGCCGCCAACCGCGCGTGGAGTCTCTACAACCGCGCGTGGAGTCTCTACAGCCGCGCGAACTACAAGACTGTTACGTAAACAAAATAGAATAAAACAATTTGAAATATTATAAATGACAATGAATTTCAACATATTGCCTTTATTGTGTGTTTTGCGTTTTCCTCTTTTCTAATGTTGGAAAAGCAAAATGCGGAATGTCGTATTCTCCTTTATGATAAGTCCTCTGAAGGACCAATCGTCGTAATGTGACGATAATGAATGCTTTTACATGTATGAATTGGTTATTATGTGAAAATGAAATTCGATGGTTTCATACACTTTTCTTTATATTTTTATTATTTACATTTTCTTCTTTATATACCTGCGTCACAATGAAGAGTTCACAAATGCTTATCAAATTTATGACAATATGTGTCGTTAGACCTTTTAATGCTTTGTCTAACTTGATTAACAACAGTTTCTTTTATATATATGAAATGAATGAATTGAATATGTGTTGTTATGGATATTTTTATATGTCGTTTTAAGTGGGTGATAACAAGGAAAGTTATGTGAGAATGTAACCAATGGGAATAGGGATTTAAATGAAACCATCATACGACTGTTGAAAACTCAGCCGATGCATGTAGTTTTGTGGAGAAAAGAAATTTTTATATAGTTATCTGTGGTTTTTTATATGGAATGAAGTTTGAATTGTGTTATACAGGGGAAGTTGAAAATAAAAAATCACAGGAGAATTTGGTAATTAAATCAAATTCGAACATTGTGAATAAATATTATAAAATATCTGTGGTGTATCCACTTTGTTTAAATATTTGTCCTTTTAATAAAACCCATGTTTATTCACAATAACTTTAATGCCTATATCTTAGTTACGATAGATACATTATATTTTATTTGGTGTTTGTCCGATAGCGGTAGAAAGCACACTGGTTTGTTTCTCTTTTATCCTAATAATGAGCATGTGCTCCTAAGGCTAGACACTGTTACCAGGTAAATACTATCTCCAATATTACAATATCCTAGTATATTAACTTTTAAGTCATTAAAAATGAAAATATACAAAATCGATCTTACATTTGTTTGTGTGAATACGGCTTGTGTTTGTCAAAGTGAAGTGTCAAAACTAAAAATATGGCTATATTGTAGTGATGGGCAGAATCGAATACTTTTAAAAATCGGATACATGGTATTCGAATCATTTTAGGAATCGAATACTTATCCGAGTACTGAGTTCTCGAGAACAAAGATTGTATATGGATGAGGACGAATACCGATACAACAACGGATACCGGCACAGCCTAATAAACACACGGTGCCTGTGCGAACTTTTCACTGCTCTTACGTGGTTATTTGTTAATCTCCGTTTTCTCTAAGGTAGCAGCTTAAGATTTTGGTTTCTTCGTTAGACAAGAACACTTGAATGGAATATAAATATTTTGAAGAAATCAAAACAAACAAAATTGGTCGTGTATTTTAATTTGAAATAAAAGGTCAGGGTTTCTCTTAAAATGTTTTTAAAGAAAATATAAAATATTTAACAGGATAGTGTACATGTTTCGATAAATGTAAAAATTATAAAGATTCTAATAAAACAACAAAAATAAATTCTTTAAAAAAGAAAATAAATAAAATAAAATAGAAAATATTAAACAGATGGTATAAATGTAAAAATAATAAAGATTCCAATAAATTAACAAAAATAAATTCTTTAAAAAATATAGGCCTATTTACTGAAACTATTTAAAAATATAATCATTCCCAATTTTTCTGGAGATTAACGGTTTCGCCTAACATTTATTCACGAATTTGTGAATCCCATGAACCTACCTTACAACTAAATGCATGGGCATGCGATATGAGTTCTGAATTCAACCGAGCCGAGCAATCAATCCGAGTCCTCAATCGGAATCTGCTGACAATGCAGACTGTTATTTTCGAGTTTATGCGATCAGCCATGCCGAGATCCGAGAACAGCCGGTATTCGAATACTTGGATAAAAGAATCGAACACACCGAGTACTGTTAAGAATCGAATACTTTCCGATTCTTAGTATTCGAATTCCCCATCACTACTATATTGGTTATGGCTACAAGCAAAGAATACAGTTGTTGGTGTATTCTTTGCTACAAGTTCTAAGGATGAGTAAAATTAGTATATTTTTGTTCAATTTATTTAGGTTTCCCGTTCTAATAAAGTAAATAAAAGTAAGTGAACCTTTAAAATGTCTTTACCATGTATAATTCGTCATAGTTGTATTGTAAAAAATTGTTAATAGTAAATATTTTAGGCCACTTCGCAATTTGGGTTTAAGAACAAAACATTTTTCAAATTCTCATTATAAGCTATGTTTCTAGTTTCGTACAACTTTTAATTGCGAAGAATGTAAGGGTAATTTGCAGAGAGATATTTTAGTTGTTCACCCACCGTGGTTTCACTTCCTTCAAAGAAAATGATGATAAAATACGTCTGATTTGTGTACAGAGAAGTTGTTAAATTTCTTACAATACTGCATGACTTTGTTATCATATTTCACCACTTTTCGTTATGTATAAATTATTACTGAAAAAAATAACACTTTGCAAAAGGTCATATAAATTTTGATTTATTCTTCTGTCTAGAACATAAATCATACGTATTTTCTCAACTCATAAAAGTTTGTGTTCCCTTATTAATTGAAAAATATAATGATGGTAAGAGGACTAACAAACAAAAATATTTTTTTGTTACTTAAAACGTACTACTTTTAATTTACATTTTATTTCAGACCTGTTCCTGTCTTCATGGATATGGAGAATCTAGTTTTTAACTTCCTTTTATTAAAATGTTTGTTGGTTTTGTTGTCAATAATTTTAAAATAGCAATGTGCAATTTGATGTGATATTGGATTAATTTTCTTAAATATAATGTAATGTAATTTTAGTAGAAATATGTAATTGTGATTATTAATTTTTTTTTATATTATGTGCAGGTTAATAAAAAATTTAAATGTTTGCTGTTTTCTTATTAATCTAAATTATTTGTCTCAAACTTGTTTATTATAATTATTTCATTACAAAAAATGAAATATAATTTTTTGAAATGAAATAATTGTATAATAAACAATTTTAAGACAAACTATAAAATTTACCTACCAATAATGCAAACTACCAAATTTAAATATCCCGCCTGTAAGAATTAGTTCTGCCCCCCGCAAGGGGTGCGCACAGATCGACGCGCTGCCAGCTGTTTGTACGGGAACGAGCATTAGTACTATTCAACACTTCAATCTTGATTCCGATTTAGTTTATAATCGAAATCGAAAATGGATTGATGTTTGTTGAACGACCTAAAAAAAAATTGTCATTTTTGGTGACATAACCTCATCATTATTTTAGTTCATTTCACGTGTATTCCACACTTTTCAGAAGTTCATTTAGTTTAATCACGTTTAATTTTATAGAAGCTGTTCTGTCAATAGCACCATAATTTTAGACCAATTATAATCCGAGTGATCGATTGATATCGAAAATGTATTGTTGAACATGTTCTTTTTTAAATAACAGGAAATGATTGTAATCGATTGGCGCGTTGAATAGCACTATTCTCTATGGCTTTAAGCATCCCTCGCATGGACAGGCTCATAGAGAAAGTTAGAATATTATTTGTCTATGGACAGGCTATTATACCACTATTTGTCTTTCAGCCGCCATATTTGTTTTAATTTGACAGGACTCTGAGTGGCCTATCGTAAAAGGTTATCACCGAATACTACTTCGTAGAGTAGTATTCGGTGATCGATGTTGTTAATTCTTTCCATAACAAAGAGTCTCCTTCAGAGATGTGTCCATAAAAGTGTATTATAGAGACGTGTGTTGTCTTTGGTGTCTTTGTACAATAACAATTGTTTTACTTATTAAATTGATATAATCAGAGACAATATAATCCAGACAATGGAAATAGAGCAAGGTATTATTAAAGAAGAAATGGATATACAAAATGTAAAGAAAGAAATCGATATCCACGATGATTTTCTGTGGAATATGGATGTTAAACAGGAATTAATTGACGAAGTGCCTACGTTAACAATTCAGAATGTAAATGAAAACAAGAATAGAATTCATCCTTTCAAAGAAGAAATAAATGACTCAAATTCAGTTGAAATATGTGTTAAGCATGTTGATTTTAAAAAGCAAATTAAATCAAAAGGTGAGTTGTACAAATTTTTCGTTTGTTTTTGCATATTTATGCGAAAGATATTGGGCACTAATAGGCATAACTAGATTTAATGTTTTTTCAAAAATGTTGAGGAAGAGAAAACGTTTTTTTTTGTAACAAGGTTTAAATTTTTCATTTAACTTTGAAGAATCAATATGTAACTAAACTTTTCATATTAGCAAAAAACAATATAGTATAATATTTGAATAAAGAATCTAATGATATTTCATCAATAATCCTCGAATATTGTATCTTTTATACTATTAAGTTGAATGCCACATCTAGAAAGATTGCTATATAAATATTCATCTAAACTGTCTTATTTAAGATGTGTTAGAAACTTTAGTTGATCTATTTTAAATTCTATAATTCTCACAATTTCAATAACGTCTTCTCAATTGATATACAGTAAAAACTCGATTAACCATCCATTGTCTGGACTGTGGTCATGACGGTTTAGAGGATAGACGGATAATAGAAACAGTACATTATTCCTCCAAAACATAACCTCAATCAGTTATATTATAGACAGATAGAGTAATAATAAACATAGACAGGGGTATTCACTCATGAACACGTTTATTTTTGCGGCCAACAATTCTAAACGCCAGTAGTAAAATAATGAATGAACTACAAAAAGTGGGGATGATATTGTAGATACATGGAAATTTCGGCTGGTTTTCTGACAAACTTGGTACAGACGAACCATGATAATCCAAAAACATTAAATGAATTAACTTAAAAGTTTATTTTGTCACTTAAAGTCTTGAAAACATATCAAAACGAAAGAACTAAATGTTTACTCTCTAGTCGTAATGGTGCTCGTATAAATAAACCGTTTGACATTATTTACTACAATACTATGGCACATTTAAAATGATCTTTGATTACATCACACTCTGACGATATTTGGATCTCTCTTTATATGGTAATTAAACAAGGACAAAACTACTAAATATATTACTATTGACACATTAAACAGGTACTGAAATTTTGAGCAATGTTGCCACTTTTAGTTATAATCATAAAGGCATCTAAGAATACAACAAATACTTGTTTAAAATTTATATAAGAATATGCCTTTATTAAATAAAATTGAAGTATTATCAATTAATTTCAAAAGCAGCAACTCAAATGCATAAATTAGTATGACTTTTTTTATTTGCATAACTTTTTAACAAATTTACAATTAAATTTCTAATTTCATTTTACCCGCAACTAAAGAGGATTTGTAAATATGGCAAAGCAGTGGAAGTGTCTGCAAGTGAGCTTAGAGTGTGACTCAATGTTTGGGGCAGGAAAAAGTCAAAACAAACATATCTATTTTATTTCTAATCTGAGGATATCACCCACATTAATGTAATATATTTCGGACTGAAAAGACCTTAAAAATGATTATAATAGCAAATAAAACTACTTATTACATGATAGAAACATCCGCACAGTAGTTACAAATGTGTCAAAATAATATACAGTATTATAAACTTACAGGTGAAATAGTTCATGTAGCTTGGAAATAGCCAGTCATTGTTTTCTACCTCTTCAATGCTCGAGCTTTCACTGCAGCAATATTTCGTATTTTTTGGAGCAGTAGTGTCTGTGTCATTGGCGCTGATTTGTAAATTATTACACACATTGACCATCTTGTCAACTGTCACTCTCTCAGGTTCCTCAGATTCTTCACTTCTATGTTGAAGCCAAAGTTTATTCCAGTCATTCTTTAGATTTGATAGAAATGGTATCCTTAAATCTGTAAGACTTCCAAAACTGTTTTACAAACGTTGATTCATCAGATGAGTTCAATAAACATTTTACTACAAAGACATTCCATGTTTTCGATGATTCCCTGAAACATTGGCTGTATAATAGTCCAAGCTTTAGAGATTTGGAGTGAGCATTTTGTATAAAAACTGTTAGAAGAAAACCAGCTGCGCCATTGTTTGGAGAATAATTTCATATGATAAAGTGAGATGTTTTTAACCCGACTTCATTACTCATAACTTTGTTATAAACAATTCTATGCTAAAAATCGCTTTTTTTAGTTTTTTCCTTGTAAAATTAAAATTGTAAGGTTAATAGTGATGGCGTCAATAGAGAAATTGTAGGGAATAATAACTTGAACACCAACAAATCAATCCGACCTTTACTTTAGGAGAAAATTGGGAAATCCCAGCCAAAGTGAAATTTTTTAAAAAATTCGTTACCCGGTTAACTTTTGAGTCGTAGCTTAGATCCTCGGGCCAATATTGGTTATTAATATAATCTTTATATGAGCAAAAAGCAGACATCATCAGATGCATAGTTTTTGATCTGTGGCCATTTGAATTTTTTACTATACAAGTTTATAACAGGCCTAAATGCGACAGGTATGGTCCGATTTCAATTCAGTAAAACGATTTCCAAAGGAGAGAAATATGCTAGAAATAAAGCCGAACATCACGAGAAACAGCTGAACATGCGAGAGTAGTTGAAGAGTGTATATAGAGATAGAGATGGCAGTTATTAGAAAATAATTGATTCATATATTGTTTGATTATTTCTCCCAAAATGAAACCAATCTTCACTTTTACGCAGTGACATAATTTTAATATTCTTAAATAAAATTTCATCTAAATTATAAAAAATACCTTAAGGAAACCATAAAAATACGTATTTTTAGAAAATTGCAAATGTATTTTCTTTGCATTTTTTAATTTTGAGGTTATATTTATGAATGTTACTTTCAAAAAGACAAATATAAATATTGAGCAATTACTTTTAGATTAATGGAGTTACTATATATCATTTTATTAATTGTTGAATTGTTATAAAATAAGCAGTTATTCTTCTATTTCAATTAATCGTTGTCATCTCTACATGTATATAGTAATACTGTTGCCCTGCACATATTTCATGATTATTTCATTTGAATATGTCAGCAACAAATAGAAATATCGCAAAACCATGATGAACGTTTTGAAATATTAAAATTCTACTGTCGAAGTAGTTTTTATAAATTGAAATTGAACCTTAGCTGTCGCATTCAGGCTTGTTGGAAAATTGCATAGTTAAAAATTCTCGAAAAAATTCAAATAGACAAAGATACAAAACTATGCATCGGACAATACTTTTTGCATATATAAAGTTTATATTAAAAACGAATACTGGCCGGAGGATCTAAGTTAACCGAGTTACGATTTTTTTACAAAACTGCACTTTGGCCGGGTTTACCCGATTTTCTCCTAAACTAAAGGACGGATCGAGTTATTCGACCTCTCATTTTCTTCAAGTTTTTATTCTCCATTGACGTTATCACAATTACCCGAACAGTTGTAATGTTATAAGCAAAAAACTAAAAAAAGCGAGTTTTTGGATACAATTGTAGATAACGAAGCTATGAATATTAAAGTCTAGTGAAAAACATCTCACCGCATCATCTGAAACTATTCTCCAAACAATGGCGCAGCTGATTTTCTTTTTACACTTTTTACATGAAAAAATCTCCATAGTTTGGCCTATGAGTAGGGATGCCATCTTTAAAAATACCTTTACGCGGAGATGACTTGATCTAAAATTATTAACGACAAAAAAATACCTATTCGCAGGGTGAATACAAACAGCAATGCAAAGTCTATTTATTTCCTTCAAAATAACACTGAACTGAAACAGGATACTACGATTACATTTGTCAGTTCATAGATTATTTATCAAGGAAAATATCCAAGCGGTGCTTACAGGAATTAACAAAATTCTACTTACAATTTTGAACAATTGAGGCATATCTCGCACCATGTTTCGGAGTCCAAAAAATTTATTTTTAAAAGATCTCGGTCTGTCAATAGGATAACTCGAAAACGCGACCTAATTTTTTAATGAAATTTTATATGCAGATTCAGAACGTAAAAACTGAGGTTAAGTTGGTAAATGAGCAAAATCTGATGTACAGTTTTCCGGAAAATAACATTTTAATACATTTTTCGGAATTTTCGTCTCAAAAACTCACCTATGCTAAATTTCATCGAAATTAGAATCAAATTTTTTTTGGAATTTTCAATCCATACCTTTTAAAAAAGATGTTTTATAACTCGGTTTTCATTATCGATGGAAAGGTGCTGTATTGTTTTTATAATAGTGTGAACACTCCTATTTATATTTTTACCAATTTCAGTCTTTCCATTGCATAGACGTAGTTTCTACAATTTTTTTTAAGGCAATTTCTTTAAAAAATCTCTACTTCAGCTTTAATCCCGTATATTGTCTACAAATATAAAAAGGAAGAATTCAAATATGATAACTAATTGAGATGCATCTTTCCTTTATCGATGTATAAACAGACTGCGCAACCGCAACAGAATATACCGACTCGACTGCACCGTTGCCAAATCTATATTTTCTGCCTAATATAGAAAATATATATGTATACATTTTTTCATTTGTTAAATACGACCTTACCTGGAGTAAATATCTAGATACCCGGACCACAGAGGTCATAGCCTTTTTCAGAGAGTGAAACTAATGTCTTTTATAGTAAAGTCTCCCAGTTATGTCCAGTTTCATCACAATTATAAACTTGCTCCCTAACAAGATCCAATTCAGCGATTTTTTCTTTAAATTGTTCCCGGAACTCTGCAATTACAGTGCAAATCGCGCTGAATTTTTTTCCACCGATATCAAATTGGCGAATGCATTGACGAGATTTAAACTTGTTGAGCCATCCATTGCTTGCTTTAAAAGACGAGTCACTGTCAAGTTTGTTGTTCATTTCAACAGCCTTGGCCATTATTATAGACGTTGAAAGTGGAATCCTCTGCTTTCTTCCTTGAATAAACCATTGGTACATGACAGTGTCCAATTAATTAATTTTGTAGGTACCATTGTCTTTCTTGTTAGAACATCTCCATCCATGCTTTGCATTGTTGACACATGTTCTATTTTATCAGCATCACGTTTTATTCCGTTAAATATTGTTCTCCCAAAACCATAAATCATCGCTAAACTCGTCGCAGTTTCGCCCTTGAGCATTTTATAATTTCCAGCTTTTTGGTTAAATCCTAGAACAACACGTTTACGCCTTTCAGTCATTTTGTTAAGTCACTGTAACCCACACACCTGCACTAAATACATTAGTGTACATTATTAGTCAATAAAGATTATTCAAGTGAGTAACACATAACAAATGGGGCACTACTTCCCAGCCCACTAGATACACTTCGACATTGACAGCCTTTTCGCTACAACTGAAACAGGATACAATGGTGACTGGCGACTCACAAGTGAGACAAAAGACAAGAAGAGGGGGAAAGGTGTTAGCACGTAATCTGAGGGTCATATGTTCCAATCTACGACGGGCCAGTACACTCAGTTCCCACTAAAATAGAGTAAGTAAACAAAGCAAACGCGTCACTGCACCTTAAAGCACTTTATTATTACAGTACTATTATGCTATTACAGCAATGTCGGTTAATCGAGTTTTTACTGTATTTATTTCAAATTTCATTTTATAACAAATTTTATTAATATTTTACATACTTTAAAAATACTTTTTCCAATAATATTGTTAGCCATTTGTAGCGTTGATAAAATTTATAGATTTTTATATTCTTTATACAAAATTTCAATGTTTCGAAAAATTAATTTCAATTTTCTTGAACATTCACAGGTCTGCTAAAAAATGGAAAACATATTAAAACAAATGCTAATACTGGGATTATGATATGTGTATTTTGTGGAAATTTATACACGAAACGAGTAGAATTTTTTCGCCACTTTTCAACACATCATTATATGAAACGAAACAAATTATATAATATTAAATTTCACCATAAAAATAGAAGTGGCACTAAAACTGGAATCATTGACATGGGCATTTTGAGAAATCTCGGTGTAAAAGAAGAAATTGAAATAGTTGAACATGAATTGAAAGAAGATTTGCAGAAATCCACATATCAGTTAAATGTTACTGATAATTTAAACTCTCGTATGGATGACGGTTTGGAATCTGTTTTAAAGGGAAGTGGTTCAAGTAAAAATGTGCATATGCTCTCAGAAGAACGGCCATTCAAATGTCACGTATCTACAAATCATTGTATGAAACTTAAGAAAATACTAAATAAAACGAAATTTCACCAGGAAAATACTAGTTACCGAAAAGGGCAAGGAACCGACCTTACCGTTCACAGAAATCTTGATGAAGATGTAAAAAATGGAATTAAAATAGTTGACCATGATTTGAAAGCAGAGCTACAAGATATCAGATGCAATGACAATTTCAAGTTGAATATAGATCGGAAATTGAAGAAAAGTGATTCATACAGACGTTTGCAAGCTCACAAACGTGACAATTCTTCAAAAACTTTTTCACAGAAAAGTCTTTTAAATACACATTTGCCTACACACAGAGGAGAAACGCCTTTCAAATGTAACATTTGTTTGAAAATTTTTGCATGGAAAAGTATTTTAAATTCACATATGCGGACTCACACAGGAGAAAAGCCTTTCAAATGTAACATTTGTTCTAAATCTTTTGCAGATAAAAGTAATTTAACTACACATTTGCGTACTCATACAGGAGAAAAGCCTTTCAAATGTAACATTTGTTTGAAATCTTTTGCTGATAAAAGTGGTTTAACTTCACATTTGCATACTCACACAGGAGAAAAGCCTTTCAAATGTAACATTTGTTTGAAATCTTTTATAACCAAATTTAATTTAACTACACATTTGCGTACTCATACAGGAGAAAAGCCTTTCAAATGTAACATTTGTTCTAAATCTTTTGCAGAGAAAAGTAGTTTAACTACACATTTGCGTACTCACACAGGAGAAAAGCCTTTCAAATGTAACATTTGTTTGAAAATTTTTGCATGGAAAAGTATTTTAAATTCACATATGCGTACTCACACAGGAGAAAAGCCTTTCAAATGTAACATTTGTTCGAAGTATTTTGCAGAGCAAAGTAATTTAACTACACATTTGCGTACTCATACAGGAGAAAAGCCTTTCAAATGTAACATTTGTTTGAAATATTTTGCAGAGAAAAGTAGTTTAACTACACATTTGCGTACTCACACAGGAGAAAAGCCTTTCAAATGTAACATTTGTTTGAAAATTTTTGCATGGAAAAGTATTTTAAATTCACATATGCGTACTCACACAGGAGAAAAGCCTTTCAAATGTAACATATGTGTGAAATCTTTTATAACCAAATTTATTTTAACTACACATTTGCGTACTCATACAGGAGAAAAGCCTTTCAAATGCAACATTTGTTTGAAATCTTTTGCAGAGAAAAGTAGTTTAACTAAACATTTGCGTACTCACACAGGAGAAAAGCCTTTCAAATGTAACATTTGTTTAAAATCTTTTGCTGTGAAAAGTGGTTTAACTTCACATTTGCGTACTCACACAGGAGAAACGCCTTTCAAATGTAACATTTGTTTGAAAATGTTTGCATGGAAAAGTACTTTAAATTCACATATGCGTACTCACACAGGAGAAACGCCTTTCAAATGTAACATTTGTTTGAAATCTTTTGCTGTGAAAAGTGATTTAACTTCACATTTGCATACTCACACAGGACCTTTCCAATGTAACATTTGTTTGAAAATTTTTGCATGGAACAGTATTTTAAATTCACATATGCGTACTCACACAGGAGAAAAGCCTTTCAAGTGCAACATTTGTTTGAAATCTTTTTCAGAGAAAAGTAAGTTAACTAAACATTTGCGTACTCACACAGGAGAAAAGCCATTCAAATGCAACATTTGTTTGAAATCTTTTTCAGAGAAAAGTAATTTAACCCCACATTTGCGTACTCACACAGGAGAAAAGCCTTTCAAATGTAACATTTGTTTGAAATCTTTTTCAGTGAAAAGTAAGTTAACTAAACATTTGCGTACTCACACAGGAGAAAAGCCATTCAAGTGCAACATTTGTTTGAAATCTTTTTCAGAGAAAAGTAATTTAACCCCACATTTGCGTACTCACACAGGAGAAAAGCCTTTCAAATGTAACATTTGTTTGAAATCTTTTTCAGAGAAAAGTAAGTTAACTAAACATTTGCGTACTCACACAGGATAAAAGCCTTTCAAGTGCAACATTTGTTTGAAATCTTTTTCAGTGAAAAGTAAGTTAACTAAACATTTGCGTACTCACACAGGAGAAAAGCCATTCAAGTGCAGCATTTGTTTGAAATCTTTTTCAGAGAAAAGTAATTTAACCCCACATTTGCGTACTCACACAGGAGAAAAGCCTTTCAAATGTAACATTTGTTCGAAATCTTTTGCAGAGAATAGTAGTTTAACTACACATTTGCGTACTCACACAGGAGAAACGCCTTTCAAATGTAACATTTGTTTGAAAATTTTTGCATGGAAGAGTATTTTAAATTCACATATGCGTACTCACACAGGAGAAAAGCCTTTCAAGTGCAACATTTGTTTGAAATCTTTTTCAGAGAAAAGTAAGTTAACTAAACATTTGCGTACTCACACAGGATAAAAGCCATTCAAGTGCAACATTTGTTTGAAATCTTTTTCTGAGAAAAGTAGTTTAACCCCACATTTGCGTAATCACACAGAAGAAAAGCTATTCAAATGTAACATTTGTTTGAAATCTTTTGTAAGGAAAACATTTTTAACTTCACATTTGCGTACTCACACAGGAGAAAAGCCTTTCAAATGTAACATTTTTTTGAAATCTTTTGCAGTGAAAAGTAGGTTAACTAAACATTTGCGTACTCGCAAAGGAGAAAAGCCATCAAAGTAACATTTTTTTGATTTTTGAAATCTCTCAAAGAATAGTAGCTTAACTACACATTTGCTTGATTACACAGGAGAAAAAAATCAAATGTTACATTTGCATGACATCTGTTTCAAAGAAACGATATTCAAAGATACATTCGCTTAGTCAAACAGAAGAAATCCTTACAAACCTGACATTTGTATGAGAACTTTTAACGTGAACATTGTGATGCCGTGGGTAGTCAGGGGGTTGAACATAAAGGGCTATTTGGTTATAACTAGTTTATTGAACAGACTAATTTGTTTACAAGTTGAATTAAATTTAACTTCCTTATCAAAATTCTAAATTTACTTATATATAGCACTATGTACAAATCTTCGTCGGTGTTGATTTCTTCCGCGTATTCTTGGGGTCTAATCTCTCCACTGTCGAACATTAACCCATCTTAGTTAAATAATTACTGGCCGTTCCGTTTGTCTTCTCTCGATATTAGAATTCTCCGTACGTTATTTTGGTTTCGTCTGTTCATTTTTTAATTGATTACTAGTGTTTATTATTAAGTAAGGATGTGTACGATCAGGATTATTCTGGGTTCAGCGCATACAGGAGTAGTATCGGGACGGTGGTGTTTATTCCGGGCTAAGTACACACCGGAATGGTTTTGGAAATCAGGATGGTTACGCTTAGTTCCAGGTTCAATACACACCAGAGCGCTGGCCGGTCGGTTAAGCTTATTACAGGTTCAATGCACACTGGAAATACTTTCACCCGTTCAGCTTTCCTCTATACCTTTGTTGGTGTGAGGAATGAGCCCTTGTCCATTAATCAAAAATGTCTCGGGGTTATTCCCGTTGGCCATTATTTTGGTGTAATGCCGATAGTGCTGCCAGCTAGGTACGGAATGTCGAATTGCACCAACTGTGATAACTTGCTTGGTAGTTCTCTGTATACCATTTGTGTATATGTTGTCGACGTTGGTAGCCGAGGGTGGTAATGTATATTTAGACGACGGTGTCGTTACAACATCAAAAAATCATTTTATATTGCCGTGTAGGAGAAAAACAATCAAATTGCATAAATTTGCAGTAACTCAAGTGTTACAGAAAACTTTAGCTCACCTAACAGCATATATCATCAATAATCTGTGGAGTTATACATATTATATTAGAATGTTAGAGCAAAGTAATAGAACACAAATAATTTTTCTTCAAAACATACATAAAGCTAAAATTTGAAAAAATCAAAAAGTGCGAATTACCCCGTTTTTCCCGTTAGGTAGGGCAAAATGGGGTACTGAATGCCAAAACAACGACATGTAAAAAAATAAACTTAAGCACATATTTCACAAATAAATACGGTCTCATCATCGTCGTCGTCTACTCCAGCACAGGAATAATGTGCCCATCGCCAGCACGAAGAACCAGCAACCCATCACTCCGAAGACGTAGAATAAAAATAGCCGTAATAAAGACATTCTGCGTCGCTGCTCTTACTATCTTCACTATCACTCTTTTTTGCGCTTTTAACTTTTTACGCAACTTTCTTATCACTCTTCTTTGTACCGTCTATAACCACTGTCTTTCTTTTTACTTCTCTTTTGGTCTTTTGCTGCTCTGACTATCTTCACTATCACTTGAACAATCTTTTTTTGTACTTTTCACTTTTTTCCCAACTTTCTTATCGCCCTTCTTTGTACAGTCTACGGCCACTATCTTTCTTTTTACGGCATTCTCTTTTGATGTTTTGTTTTTATTACGTTTCCTAAGAGATTTCTCTAGCTCCTCTTTATAGGGTGTGGACGTCAGAACTGCAGTTTTTCCTTTTCGTTTCAAATTTTGAGCACACTGTGAAAACGCAATAATAGCTTCTGGACTTATGAGTCGAAAAAAAGAAACATTAATTTTAGATGTGCCTGGTTGAGGCTCAGTGATGTGTGTAGTCTGTATTTTGTCTGGAGTCCTTTCATTTGGAAATACATAATTTTTCATTTTAGATGTTCCTGGCTGAGGGTCATTGGTAGGAGTGGTTTTCTTTTTGTGTCGATGTTCTGAAATTGTTTCGTGTGAAGATGCAGAATTCTTATTTTTGGTCGTGGGTTCGGAGTCAGTAATGGACGTGATTTTATTTTTTTCTGGAGTCCTTTCTCCTAGTTGTATTGGTTTGGCAGTTGGTGACACAAGTTGATCGATATCATTATTATTATTCGATCCTCAACTGATGCTCAATTGGGACGTCTTTGTTATTTTTGTTCAAGAACCTTTTGTTCTTCTACAATTTCTGTAGCCGCAGAAGGTAAAAAATCGGCTTCATAGAAAACAGTATCTACAGGCCACACTCCAGTTTTTCTAAACCCATTTATTGCCGTTGGCATCGTGGCAGCTCTCACATATGCAGCACTAAACAACGCAGATAGTTGGTGGAAGGTGACTACACGGCCTGGGTTGGTTCTAAGCCATTTTCTTGCCTCCTCATAATATAAGCTTAAAGGCTTTATAAAGGCTACGTCTAGTGCTTGGAGTCGGTGCATGGTGTGGGGAGGAAAGCAGGGAAGAGTAACTTCACTGTCTCGTGCATAATTTATATGTTCAAGATTTTTTGTATGTGAGGCGTGGTCATCTAACAGAAGAAGTACCTCCAGGCATCAAACCATTCAAAAAGCTGTGTTGCATTCGGTTTCTTGGGTAAATTAACATGGGAGGCATGTAGGCACCCGCCGCCGGAACTCTTGATCGGGTCCCTGAAGTTGCTTCTGGCTTTCTTAAAGTGAGTTCTGGATGTGCTTAAGAAATCCTTGCATCCAGTATCTTTCAGCACTTTGTGTAACTTTGTTGAACGGGTGATCGATATTATTCAACTCTGCTAACTGGAAAACGAGCCCCCTACATTCTTCCATGGTTAGTCCAAATAACATTTCTTCCATGGTCTTCAAGTAATTGGCAAGTTCGTCTTATTTCCCATTTCATAATATATTAAACATATATCATTTCCATAAAATAATGCTACCTTAAACTTAAGACTGTTATAAGTTTCGATGATTTTAGTAGAAATTACATTCATGTGGATCTAATGTGACTTACCCTAATCAAAACGTGCGCGCATCGTTAAAATACAATTGACCCATCAGAGCAGAGACAGGTACCACATTTTGCTCACCTACTCCGCGTTACCTGCCTTTCCCCTACAAATATTTTAACTTATGTTTGCTAATGGAGCTTTAACTAGAGAAATTTCGTCACTTATGAAAGGGCGTTTAAAATAATGCTTAAAGGTATATTATACTGTGGTGCAATGAGCCGAGAACGCTATTGAGCTATTAAAGCTCCATTAGCTTAATGGTACATTAAACAATAGCCGGTACAATTGGCCGTTAATATACTATTATATACGCCGCAACACAGTCAATTTATTTTAACCAATCGGATTGCCATAATTATCATGGAATCTTACAGGTGTTTTGATTGGCTGAGCTCGAGACAACTTAGCGATCGGAACGTCTTACTTATTTTGTCCTCATTTCTGGGACAATTTTCTACAGTGATTGGTCTCCTTCTCTCTAATCTCTCTGACATTTGGAATGAAACGTAACAATAGTTCATAGAACAGAAACTTTAGAAAGTAAAAATAATGAATCATCTTCTTTTTAGAAAGTGATTTGCCATAAATCATAAATAGGGAGAGAGTTATTGAAAATCTATAATAAAGGTTGCTTTTATTAAAAGTTCCTTTATTAAAGTATCTTTTAGTATGACTTTTTCTAGAGTTATTGAAAGTAGCAATACAAGAAAAAGATTTTTTTTTATAATAACATTTGTCAGATTGTAAAAGAACATAACATATATATCTGATTTTGTTTTGGTACATAAACATCCTGCTTATTTGTGTGCATCTATTGTAATATTAATTGATATTATTATGGAAGAATAATTAGAAATAGCGATTTTAGCAGGAGCGAATGCAGAAGAGATAGAGATGTTGATTTTGCACTATTGTATTAGTATTGAAAATAATGAACAAACGCAAATAATTCATATAAATGATGACGAACTAAAAAATCACTTTAGGTTGTTTAGGGCTGATATAGTACACCTAAAGAATCTGCTGCAATTACCAGAACATTTCATCACCGAAAGTGGAAATAGTGTGGATGGTAGGTAAACAAAACCACATTCTTATTTCTGTGTCTTGAAGAAAGGCTCTAATTACCATAAATTTCAGAATTTTAGGTGATAGCTGATATACGTTGCCTCAAATATGAAAATACTGAGATAAGTTTTAAACTTCGCCATACTGAAGATTACAAGTTGTTAGTAAACAGATAAAAAAGACGTTGTTCCTCTGTATGAGGGAATGTTCAAAGTTAGAAAGAGAGAAGTACAAGTACATCTGCAAGCTTTTAAAGCAGTTTTGTCATGATACGAACGGTTTTGTAGTTATTCTCTAGTGGTATCAAACTATTATGATATTCTTTATAATGATGTTATACTTTTTTGATAAAATAGTTCATTTTACACCATAAGTTCCTGTTGTGTGCCTTAACCTGCTAAAACTGTTTTGAAGTAGGTCTCCATTTTTTTACAATAAATAATATTTTATGTGTTACTTTTGATAATAAATTAATGAGGGAATTTATACTTGTACTTTTATTTTTGCATACTTTTAATTAGGCAACTGCTCCTAATACCTATGAACAAACTGAAGATTAATTATACAAATTTTTACCATATTGTACATTTGTATTCTTTAAATTATGAGATACTGATTTTTATTTTATGGGCCAATCGAAGATTCTGTTATATTATTTTTTTCATTAATCTGTACATTTTTGCTCTATTGGAAAATTTTGCTAAAGTAGATGCAAATTCACCGACGATATACTGAGTCACAGATCATATAACTACTATTGTACTGAAGAATGAAATAAAAATGAATATAATTGTTAGCATGGACAAACTAATATATTAATATTTGTATTTAGCCTGTCCAAGCAGCAAGGGATAAAAACTCAATCATGCATCAACCTAGTGCGCAAACGTATGAAACTTTCATATCTTGTATAAGTATATTGTGGGGTTATGTTATTGACATTTTAAGAGTTGTATCATTTTTGAAATTATGGAAATGTTTATAGATAGCTGTAATGTGCTTATTATGTGAAAAAGTGTATAGTTACCAAAGAACATTAAATGCGCATATGAGACAAGAACATGAGCAAGAACCTATTATCCATGCATTTTGAATTTAATAAATATTATCACAAATGCTTGGAAGGATGTAATTTGTCTTTTATTAATATAAAAAACTTAAGACAACATTTAAAAAAAACACAACTTTGTTTTATAACATGAGATTGTGAAATTTTCAACGAATGAAGGTAAGTAATTTTTTAAATAGTTTTTTTCTGAAATCGTCAAGGAAGCTTGTCATGACAGAACTCAGGTTGGTCATGAAAGTGTCAATTTAAAGACTAGTCACTTTCATGATTTTTACAAGACTCATCTGTCATTTTTAGACTGCAATTGAATTAGAAATCGTCACTTATCTTATGAAACGTTTATTTAATATAATTAAAAACACTAACAATCAAATACAACAAATGTTATTAATTGGTATTAGAACAATGAAAATTAATGTTAATGCTGCCAATACTAGTATTATACACATTAGAAAAGTTTATTCCAGGTATATAATTCAAAGCATTATTTTTTCTGTTGCGTTGGCTATGTTTGACATCACTACTTTTTCGTTGACATATATGCTAGGAATATTAACATTGTCAGCTACAGCAGTCTGATCAAATGCACTTGTTGAAGGAATTTCACTCGCGCTATTTTCCGTTAATGCATTTACCTTGTTTATATGAAACCAATAAACGCCGGTGTGGTGTATGAGCAGGGCGAAGTGTTAGGTATTTTCTATATAAGGCAATATTTCCGGGTTCGCCAACATCGTCTTCGTTTGTGAGTTTTCGAATCTGGAATATTCACAATGAGAGTATCTTTCTTGTTTTCAATGTCATCTTCGTCAACTCATCGCAGCGGCATGCACCGGCTAGTCGAAAAATTAATACAACCTTGCACGGCTCTAAGCATTGAATAAGTACTCCAGAGGCTTGAAGACTTGTAAATTTTACTTTCTTCAGCCAAAAAAGCCAGCATCACTTCTTCCGTAACTTGATTAACTTTTTTGTTATTACACCAGCTTTTGAACTTCGCAGCATATTGTTTCTCATATCTTTCTTTGGACTTATCCGGAAGCAATTCTTCCACTGCAGCAGCAGCAGCTTCTTCAATTATTCCAGTGCAAAGAGTGTTTTCCATATTATAAAGCACTTTACAACACAAATTGTGACACTTAAAAATATTTTTGATTTGTTGTTGATTCATTGTCAGTAGTAATAACCCAAGGACATTAGTGCTATTCAACACTTCGATCTTGATTCCGATTTAGTTTATAATCCAAATCGAAAACGGATTGATGTTTGTTGAACGACCAAAAAAAAATTGTCATTTTTAGTGACATAACCTCATCATTATTTTAGTTCATTTCACGTGTATTTCACACATTTCACAAGTTCATTTAGTTTAATTTTATAGAAGCTGTTGTGTTAAACTAAAAATGTATTATACAATTGCAAAATATCACTCACATTACATAACCCATAGACAAACGTTGGTTTATTTAAATTTTTCGACCAATCACATGCTTCCGATTTACGATTGCTTTCAATAGCATCATCATTTTAGACCGATTATAATCAGAGTGATCGATTGATATCGAAAATGTATTGTTGAACACTTAGATGTTCTAAGGTTGAACATGTTGTTTTTCAAATGACAGGAAATGATTGTAATCGATTGGCGCATTGAATAGCACTTGATAATTGTTCGAAAAAATTTTATAACTGATTTCGAAAGCTTGTTGCTTGGAAACAGACCGACGCCACAGGCGAAGGTCTGTTGCCTATAAGCAACAAGCTTGAGAAAGTTGTTATACAATTTTTGAGCATTTATCAATGTTCGAGGGTTATTCGGATAGAAATTTTTTTGCTAATTATAGAAAAGAAGTACAGAGCTTCTATAATTTCATTAATATTCTCGTCAGTATTATGACCAAATCGTGACATTTTGAAATATTAAATATTTGAAACGTCAAAATCGAAATAAATCATCAAATGTATCCATAGCAACGTGAAATTGAATATGCAAATTTAAATATTTCTAGTTCGAATTTTTAGATTTTAATGATTTTGGTCTGTTTAATACTATAAAAAATGTCCAAGGAAAAACTCTGGACTTAGTAATTGCCTCAAGGGAAGATGCTGAAAAATGCAAATTTATTAAAGAACAGTTACCTTTAGTGAATGAAGACAGATATCATCCATCTCTACAAATAAGTTTAGTTCTTACTAAAGCCAAGTCTAAGGCAATGAATAAATTGACAGAATATAAATATAATTTTAAAAAAGCAAATTTCCTTTTAATGTCTGAAATGATAAGGGATGAAGTTATTAAAGAAAGTGATGTCAACATCGCACTCAGAATTTTTTATGAAATAATTAATAAAATTTTCGAAGTAGTTATCCCAAAATATAATACATATAAAGATTATAATAAGTATCCTGAATGGTTTACGCCAGAAATAAAAAAGTTGTTAAAATTAAAAAAAAAATTTCGTAAGCTAAAAGATACTTCTAAATATTATTATGATAAATTTTTGGAGTGTCGAAGGAAACTAAAATCTCTTATTGATACTCTTCTTCTTCCTGCTGTGTATAGGCATCATTGCCTATTTTTTTTCACATCATTGCCGCTGCTCAGTCACCTGGGAGGTTGTCACTCCATATTTTCCTAGATCTTCCAAGGCTTCTTTGTCCTGCTGGTGATTTGTCCCTTGATATTTTCACAATTCGTTCTTCCGTCATGCGGTCAATGTGCTCATTCCTTTTTATCTTTCTATCCAGTATCCAGTCATTGATGCTATCTATCCCGCATGTTCGTCTTATGTTTTCACTTCTTTCTCTATCCATTAGTGTTCTTCCCGCTATTCTTCGAACTATTTTCATTTCTGTAGTCTCCAGTATCCGTTTCGTTTTAGGGGTCTCAGGTCGGGTCTCTGCTGCATAGGATAATATAGGTCTGATTGCGGTCTTGTTTATGCGGGCTTTGGCTTCAGTTCGAATGTATTTATTTCGCCAGATAGTGTCATTTAGGTATGCTGCTGCTCTTGAGGCTCTTGTAGCTTGGTTTCTTATTTCCGTCTCCACGTCCCCGTGTCCAGATATTTCGATTCCCAGATATTTAAATTTCATTTCCTGGTGTATTATTTTGTTATCCACCACAAGCTTACATCTGATCGGCGTCTTGGAAGTAACCATTAATTTTGTCTTTGCCGCTGATATTATCATATAGAAACTTTTTTGCTGTTTTGTTAAATTGGTACAGTAGCCTTTGCAGATCGTTGTCGTTCTCCGCCAACAGTACCGCATCGTCTGCATAGCACAGGATTTTGACCTCTTTATTCCCCATTTTGTATCCTCTTAGTTTGCGTACTTGTTTTATGATTTCAGCCATCACTATGTTAAATAGGAGCGGGCTGAGAGAGTCCCCTTGCCTAATGCCCCTATTTGCAGGTATCTGTTCAGTTAGGTCACCATTTATTTTTGATACTCAGCATAGGAAATTCTTATATGAAATTAAAGAAAAAATTAAGGGAGATATTCATACTTTTTGGTCACATGTTAATAAAAATAAATGTAGCGGGGTTCAAGTAACAGAATTTAATTATAATGGTAACAAAATTCCTGAAGGAGAAACTGCTGAGAAATTTGCGGAATATTTCGCAAGCGTGTATGCAGATGTAAAGTCTAATTACAATGAAGATGAGAGTTCCTGTACGTTTAGCACGCATGCCATCTTACAAATATCTAATATAACGGTGGAAGACTATAATATGGCTATAAAAAAATTAAAACCAAAAAGAGCTGCGGGTGTTGATGGAATGCCCCCGGGGTTGTCATGAGTGGATGAGGGTGCCTTTGTTACATATTTTTAATAGAATCATTACCTCTACTTATCCGTCTATTTGGAAACTCGCTACTTGCACACCTATCCACAAATCGGGTAGTAAGAGTGACATTGAGAATTATAGGGGAGTTTCGTTAATGTGTGCTCCTGCTAAACTTCTTGAACAAATATTGCATTTCTATATTTATAATCATGGAAAACATATTATAGTTGACGAACAACACGTTTATATGGTGGGCCGATATATTAATACTAATCTGTTACTATTTACAGAAGTTGCCAATCACAGGTTTTTAAAGAACAGCAGCAGTTAGATGTCATTTACATGAACTTCCAGAAAGTGTTAGATAAAGTAAACCACGACATATTGTTAAAAAAACTTACTAACAACCAAAGACTATAAGGTACATTTTCACGTGACGCTGGAAGCTCAAGAATGAGCTTCAAAAGCTGTCACATGTCTAAATGGAACGCTCAAATTTGTAGCTTCCATGAAAAAGGTATGCCAGCGTCAAAATTGAATAATATTAGACTGTACTCCCGACATAAGCCACACTGAACAGATGACAGTTATTATTCGATTTGTCCATAAAGATGAAAGCGGTAAGGTTTCCATAGAAGAACATTTTGTGGTTTTCATAGAAGTGGTTAATTCTACCGGAGAAGGTTTATCTATGTATATCTATATATATAATAAAACTAAGTCGATAAAATGTGCGTGCCGATAAAACTTAAAAAGGAGTCCCGACACGATAAAGGGACTTATGTGGTGTGATAGCCCTTTATCCCCCTTCGAACAAGAAAGTTCACGTTTTAATCTAAAGGGCATGTTTTTAAAGATATAAGGGACTTTCCGACCCTTCAACTTGGAAATTAAGTGCAGTGGCGCCATCTGTTATCGAATATTTGAACTTCATTCAGGTCAACGATTGTTTGGGTTGCATTTCCAAAAGCGTTGCGAGCAATTGTAGCATGTGTAGTAGTGACACGAAATTTAAAATTCTAATTTCAATAAAGTCTTAAATTTAATTTGTTGCTATAATAAAGTTATTAAATTTTGTGTATTTATACGTCATTAGCTAACTTATATTTTGGAGTTAAAGCGACATAATTTTAGTTATCCAAATTAGTTCTCAAAACATTAAAAAATTTAGGTTTTTAAATTTCGCGCTTTTACTACAAATGCTACCGCTATAGAACCTTTTATTATGGCGGACGATAATGACCAGAATACTCTAGAAGGTGTGAGAGAGAAAATATTTTCAAATTTTCTCGAATATTCTAGAGCCTAGCTCTCTGAATATATAAGAGCCCGGTGTCGCTCACCAGAGTTAGTTTAATTTGAACAGCGAAACGAGCGATTTCAAAACGAAAAGAAGAGAAGTTATCTGTGAGCCTTTATTTAGAAGTATCACGTGTGAGTATTTTTAATAGTGTGTTTAATTAACTCTCGATTTTGAAACGAAATAGAAAAAAGTTATTTGTGGGTTTTTATCGTGAAATTTCAAATGTGAGTATTTTTAATAGTGTTTAATTAACAACATGTAACCCATCAAACCCAAAACAGCTATTGGACTCTTTCAAAAGGAGTATGAGTGATGATATATTGTACCAAGTCCGACAAGCTAATCCTGAACTGACTATAGAATTCAATGACGAGATCTTCAATGAAACACTCATTCGCTTAGAAGATAAATGTTTAGCAATAAATAATCAGGCCTTAGTAGAACTTGGAATGCCAGCACCACAAAGAAATGCTTTTAGTGTGCTAAACTACGAAATTATGAAGGAAAAAAGTTACAACATCAACTTGAATACATTGCTCACAACAAACCACTTCTCAATGACAATCAAAAAAAAGTTTACGACGTTATAATGAGCCGGATAAATAACAATATTGGTGGAATTATTTACTTGGACGCACCAGGAGGCACTGGTAAAACGTTTCTCATAAATCTAATACTGGCGGAAATACGTGCTAAAAAACTCATCGCACTGGCACTAGCATCATCTGGCATTGCAGCCACACTTATGGAAGGAGGACGAACTGCCCATTCTGCCTTACAACTACCATTGAATATAGCTGAACAACAATTCCCGGTATGTAAAATTTCAGGAAAATCTGGACGTGGTCAAATTCTAAAACAAGCTAAAATTATCATCTGGGATGAATGCACCATATGGCCCATAAAAAATTTATAGAAGCCATGGACAGAACATTACAAGAATTGCGAAAAAACTCTGAAATAATGGGAGGAGCTCTACTCATACTCTCGGGAGATTTTCGACAAACACTTCCAGTTATTCCCAAGTCAACATCAGCAGACGAGATCAATGCATGCTTGAAAAAATCACATCTCTGGCCACAAGTACAAATACTGCAATTAACAAAAAACATGAGAGTTGAATTATCAAGAGATGAAACAACAGCACAATTTGCTAAAATACTTTTACAAATCGGCGAAGGTACATATCCTACTGACCAAACGACCGGCCTCATTGAACTTAATAGGGATTTCTGTAATATAGCCACTACTGAAGACGAACTAATCGACAAAATTTATCCAAATATTATTCAGAACTATACTAATGCAGAGTGGTTATTTCAAAGAGCAATTTTGGCCATTAAAAATAATATTGTTGACGATATCAATTTTAATATTCTAAAGAAAATACCTGGTGAAGAGAAAATATATAAATCGATCGACACGATGGTATCCATTGAAGAAAGTGTCAACTTCCCCACTGAATTTCTAAACTCTTTACAAGTACCAGGAATGCCATTACACTGCCTTCGTCTGAAAATTGGAACTCCAATCATACTACTCAGAAATCTCAACTCCCCAAAATTATGTAATGGAACTAGAATGATCGTAAAACAGCTATCGAATAATATCATTGAAGCTGAACTTATTTCTGGAAAGACCAAAGGACAGACAGTATTTATACCTAGAATACCTCTGATCTCTTCGGAATTGCCATTTCAATTTAAAAGACTGCAGTTTCCAATAAAATTAGCCTTTAGTTTTACAATTAACAAAGCGCAAGGACAAACTTTAAAATATTGTGGCATTAACCTCTAAAAGAATCCTGCTTCTCTCACGGTCAGCTATATGTAGCTTGCTCAAGAGTAGGAAATCCGAAAAATTTATGTATATATATACTCCGGACAATAAAATGAAAAATGTTGTTTATAAACAAGTATTGTAAATAATGAGAAAACGTTTTCAATAAACTTTTTTTTACTTTTTACGTCATAGTTTATTTTTTTATTTCGACTCTACCACGTCATCTCATATCAACTCCCGGGTTTTTAAGCTAGTAATTAATAAATTACAAGAGCTACAATTAAATATCGAAGATTTACGTGGGCAAGGTTATGATAATGGGGCCAACATGCGTGGTAAACACAATGGGGTTCAAAGACGCATACTGAATATGAACCCTCGCGCCCTTTATGTTCCATGTGCGGCGCATACTATAAATTTAGTAATCTGTGATGCTGCCAAAGTAAACACTGAAACAATAGCTTTTTTCAGCATTGTCCAAGAAGTTTATAATTTTACTTTTCCGCCAACCTTTCTATATGCGAGAAAAGTATTGGTTTACCCCAAAAAAAGTTGGAATTTTGAAAATTTTTTTTGAGTTATTTTTATGTTTTCCATCACTAACAACACGAAAAAAAGGTTTTTGTAAAAAAAACCTGTGTGTATGTCGTTGTCGTCGGCCACTTTTCCTTACATGTCTTGTTAGCACGATACAGCCTCCGGAGTGCAATAAGACAGCAATTTTATGATTGAATATTGTTAGGGACATGTCACAGATGATCCCTTTTGATGTTCAGTTCACCAGAGCTAGTACAACGGGTGCTATGGTACTCGAAGTACGACATTTTGTAATTTTTTGAGAAATTTCAGTTTGTTAGCACGATACAGCCTACGGAGTTCAATAAGCCACCAATTTTATGATTGAATATTATTCAGGGCATCTCACTGATGAACCCTATTGATTTTCAGCTCATCGGAGCCAATACAACAGATGCTACAGTACTTTAAGTACGATATTTTTGTCATTTTTGGAAAAGTTTCAGTTTGTTAGCACGATACAGCTTCCGGAGTATATACAAGTGACCAATTTTATGATTGAACATTATTCAGAGCGTCTCAAAGATGAACCTTATTGATATTCAACTCAGTAAAGCCAGTACAACGGGTGCTATGGTACTCGAAGTACCAAATTTTCGTAATTTTTGGAGAATATTCAGTTTGTTAGCACGATACAGCCTCCAGAGAGTATACGATTGATCAATTTTATGATTGAATATTGTTCAACGTGTCTAACAGATGTACCCTATTAATTTTCAGTTGACTAGAGCGAGACTCGCGGGTCCTATAAATCCAGATATACTGAATTTTTGGTTATTCTTGGAGAAATTTCGGTTTGTTAGCTCGATACATCCCCCGAAGTGTATAC
The DNA here is from genome assembly GCA_963921935.1 of Galeruca laticollis. Taxonomy (NCBI): domain Eukaryota; kingdom Metazoa; phylum Arthropoda; class Insecta; order Coleoptera; family Chrysomelidae; genus Galeruca; species Galeruca laticollis. Next base: position 160,687,804 of record OY998181.1, on the reverse strand, counting down.
AAGTAACAATTTTATGATAGAATATTATTCAGGGCCACATATGCGGAAAAGTTAGTTTTAATCCTTAAAACCGTTTATTTTTTGTGGTTCGACTAAGCGATGGGATGTCTTAAAATGATATACAAAAATTACCCTCAAACCTTTATCTGACACCCGCTGGGAATCTAGAGTTGACGCACTGCGTCCACTAAGAAATAATATTGGAGGTGTTCTAGATGCTTTAATTGACGTCCACGAAAACAACAAAAATGATGGGAACACAAAATATGAAGCCAAAGTCTTAGCTTTGAAAATTAAAGACTATGAGTTTGTTTGTTCGCTTATAATTTGGTACGATATTTTATGCCGGGTCAATGTTGTGAGTAAAATGCTCCAAAATTCGAGTACCAGTTTAAATGAATCAACAAGGACTTTACAAAATTTAATAAATTTTTTTTCAAGAATTCCGATCAGATGAACAGTTTACATCTGTACTTGAAACTGCAAAAACGTTAGCAGAAGATTTGGAAATTTGTCCCCAATTCAAAGAAAATACATTGCACAGACGGAAAAAACGTATGTTTGATTATTAAAGTCTGGATGAAACGCCGAATAATCCGGAAAAGAAATATAAAATTTCATTTTTTCTCCCAATTGTGGATACTATACTCAATACCTTAAGTGAAAGATTTGAACTTCTAAATAGTCATTCCCAAAAATTTTATTTTCTTACAAATTTTAATGAACTTTATAACATAGATGATGAAACTTTAAAAAGGAGTTGTGATGATTTACAAATTGCCTTAAGTGACGGCGAAGAAAGGGACATAAGTGCTCTAGAATTGTTCAACGAACTAAAAATATTTAAAGACACAGTAAAGGAACCAACGAACAATTACGATGCAATTAACATGTTGCAATATATATATTCCAACGATTTATTTAGCGTTTTTCCAAACTTGGTAATTTCTTTAAGGATACTGTTGACAATTCCAGTGTCAGTAGCAAGTGGCGAAAGATCATTTTCAAGACTGAAATTAATTAAATCGTACTCTTACGGTCTACTATTTCCCAGGAAATATTTGTTGGACTATCAATGATAGCTATCGAAGGTGATTTGTGTGAAAAAATTGACATGAACAGTGTTCTGGATGAGTTTGCGTCTTTAAAGTCCAGAAAAGTTAAATTCTAAAAGTTTTACGTAACTTTTTGTTTATTATTTTACATTTTGTTTTTGTCTTCTAAACTTTTTGGTTAATTGTGATTTAAGTATATTACTTTTAGTACTGCCTTATTATACCTATACTTCAAACACAGAATTATATTTATTTATTTGTTTTAACTAAAATTTATAGAAAGGGCGCTGAAAAAAAAATTGCATCTGAGCGCCTGAAACTCTAGAGCCGGCCCTGAATGGAACGCTCAAATTTGTAGCTTCCATGAAAAAGGTATTCCAGCGTCAAAATTGGAGCGTCTTGCAAATAAAATACATGCAAAACCTAAATTTAATTGTTCTTGTTAATAATTATATTGATAAGCAAGTGTAAAAATGTCAAATATAGATCGATATGGAAAATATGTTGCCGAATATCATCAAAAATATACTGAATGGTATAATCGGAATATACAATATTTAGCACAAGTGTAAGGACTGAATATAAATTATAGATTCCAATTCTTCATTCATTTTACTCAATATTTATATACTCTTTGTTAATACATTAATAAACCATAGAGCAAATAATACTTATTGGATTTGTCTATGGAGTAACACAGCTCAAACCACTGTTGCCAAAGGTGTCGATTTTTCCTCAAATTGGGGATTTTTTAACGTAGTGACGAAATTATTAGGGATTTTAAATTTTATTGGTAGAAAGTGAGAACCTAGTAAATTTGCTTACTTTTCATTAAGTAAGATACCAAGTTATATTCTGTTTATTTGTGATGAGATATACAAGACTGTTTTTATTTAGAAGTTGTTATGTGCATTAAAAAAATTGTATCTTGATTTTATATAATTTTATACATTTTATAATAAAAGTTCATTTGTACAAATTTTTGTTACATTTAATTTAATATATTGGGAACTTTTAAATCACAGTTGGCACGGTTTTGATAAGATGGTTGAAGATGTAAATATTTTTCGCCTGGCAACACTGGTTCAAGCTGAAAATCGAAGCTGAAAGTTGGTTTAAAACGAATTTCCTAAAGCGACGCTAAAACTGCACATTTAGTCATGTGCCCACCGGTTTGAACGTCCAAATTTGAGCTTCGAGCGTCCCGTGAAATTGTACCTTCTCATAGTCTTTGGTTGTTAGTTTCAAAACAATCACAGAACTGAAACTAGCTATTCTACTTCTGTGAAAAGTGTGTCAAACTTGTCAAAATTAAAGATCTTTATCTAAAATTTTCCTTTCCTCTATTTTATTTGAATATAGGACATCCTTTATTTACATAAAAGTATTAAAGTCGTACTTAAGAAATGCGCATTCGTATATGACAAAATAATTGAATATTTTAATAAAGGATTTCCCAAAAGCCGTTTCAATAACTCTCTATAATCTCGATTACTTCTGCTTCCACACTGAACTATACAACAAAACGAAGGCATTTTTATATAAGCAAGATCCACACAACCAATAAACATTTCCAATTATCACTTTTGTTTACAGAAACAATTTAACTTTATACCAATATTTGTCCTCCAGCCGCCATATTGGTTTTATTTTGACAGGACTCAAAAGTGGCCTATCGTATATATAGGTTATCTACGTTGTTAATTAGGCAATCCAACGACCTGTCAAAATAAATTCAATATGGCGGTGACGGTCAAATAAATAACAAAGTTACTCTAGAGTGTGATTGTTTAACTCACGTTAAATTGATTTTCTTTCTGTTTATTGGCTGTAAATTGTGGTTTTTAAATAGTGTAATGTTATAGCGTTTTCGATTTACTGCTCTCGGTTGCTCTGAGAGCATATAAAAGCGACCTACGAGAGATGTCCATGTTCTATTTAAACTAAAGATCGCCTTCTCTTAGAGTTGCATATTTTGTTTTACATTTTTACTGCTCTAAAATATAAAAAGATCGATCCCAACGGATCTGAAAATATTGAGAGAGCAAGGAGAGCACTCCTGAAAATATAACCATTTTAATAAATAATTGTAGTGTCAAAATCAACAACCTATAGTTTTATCGATTATTTATAGTTTTGTTGATAATTATGAAGCAAAAAACTAAAATTATGGAATGTACGGAACTACTCTCTTCATCTGATAGCTCGACGATGAAGTTGAGGGGATAAACAAACAATTTATTCGTTATTGCGTCCATATTTAATGTCTCATCACCTATTTTAGATAACAAATCTTCGATGTTTTCAAAAATGAACTGAAAAGTAGTCGTAAAATCAATGACATTAGGTTTGCCATCTCCTGCCATGTGATGAATTATGTTCGATTATACAATCAATGAACGATCGAGATTGCTCGTAGTGGTAATGTGGTATTAGTATCAATCTTTTATAGGTGTCTGACGTAATGAATCTCAGAGTGATTTCCGAGCATGTAAACCGAAAACACTATTAGGCTTCGATATGTATTGTAGCTGGTAGTGGAAGCCGTTCTAATCGTGATGAAGTTTCGTTTTGTTCCCGCAGATACAAAACACAGGTTTCTAACGAAGAAAAACGTTTTGACCAAATTTCGCAGGGCTGCATGGATATCTGTGGCATGGATTGCAGCAATAAAGAGAGACGATCAGACCGAATCTACATTGAAACACCAGAAAGTTTGTTGTAGACACTTTATAACTGGTAGGCTTCTTATCAAATATATCAACTCTACTAGCTCCTACTTTACGTAGTTCGTACTCAAGTAGGTATTAACTCATTTTAGGCAAACTTGCTGTCCTCGAAGATAAAGAACACTCTGACTGGGTACCATCTCAACATATGGGACATGTGTCTCAGAAAGTGAAAAAAGGGCTGCAGATGTTGACCGAAAGAATCGCAGAGATAAAAGGACAAACTGACTGACACTAAGGTGAAAAATAATTAATAGTAGTCATTTTTTATGTAAATTGTCTCAATAGCTAAATGACAATTGATTGGGATATATGTTACTGATTGTCCTGGTCAAGGAAAGATACTCGATGAGCATGTTTTGCACACTTTATTTTGATATAAAGAATGTTAATTTTTAGTAATAGCAATGTTAAGTTATGTATTGATAGTTGCTGAAAATTGTTATAATTAATTACTTTGTCAACAGGTCATGGATATTGATGAAATGCCTCAACAGTTCCAGGATGATCAAATTGAATTTATGGAGACGGTGGTGTCTATGATGCTTAAGTATTTATGTTTTAGTTTTGAAGCTAAACATTTAGTAAATATTACTTTGCAATTTTTATTTTTCTCAACATTTAATGAATGTTTTATTTTGATTTGTATTTAAATTAGTAATAATTCTTGTCTCTTCATAATACGTATAACCTTTATGTACAAAGTGTTGTTATAGTAATATATTTTTACATAGCTTTGTCAATAAGATCAAAATCTTTGAACAATGAAGCTGAAGTTAATTGATTTTACTCATGTTAATATTAGAAATATGTATTGTAATGTACACATCGTACGTTTAATAATAAACTGAAATAAGGCAAAATTCAAAATTGTTGGGGAAACGAGTTAAAAGTTTTGCGTGTGTGACCCGGTCATATTTTCACAAACTAACAAAAAGAGCTAATACGATACAGTGATTCTTTGTAGTGATTTAAGTAACTAATGAATTTATCTATTGAAAAGTATAACAATGTTTTTAATACTGTTAGTATTATTTTAAATACAGTACTACGAACAAAACAGTGTTGACATGTTTCGTTTTATGATTAAAATATTGCATATTATTTAAAATGTTAGGTGGCATAAAACACGTTAGTGCATTTTGATATTAAAACATTTTTTATTGTGTTTGCGTATTCAGGTTTAATGCTTAATCAATATATTTATAAAAAGAAATACTTTGCTCTATTACTTAAAATTGCTGTTCAATATTAAAAGGACGATAGTGATTTTCAAAAAACTCGTTTTTGGCAGGAAATAATTATGGGTTTATTAATTAGGGAGACCTTTCTTAAATTGTACTTTCCCCTTATTGGGAAACTAAAACAGAAAATAGTTTTCTTTTGTCATAAACTTGTATTTGTACTCGTACGTAAAACACTAACATTATGTTAATTCTCATAATCACATTTAGTTTGCACTTAATTATAACTTAGGATAAAGTACTATTTACTTTAGTGAAACTGCAGTTAACAAAAATAAATCATTTAAATAAAGAAACTTATTATGGTATGGCACACCTACTTTCTTAATTATACTCATTCTTCTGTTAAATCAACCTCTAAAATGTATAATTACGCATTTGGTAACATTATTCATTTTAACCTATATTTAACTGAGGCTTTGCGCCGATAAAATAAAAGAAATCTCAAAGATCCAAGGTATCTTACTACTAGAAATAATAAAGAACTTACAAAAGATTCTTAAACCACCAAAGAAAATGAGATCTGACAAAGTGTCCCTTAACATACTAAAACAAATGAGATCTTACAAAATTGAGCTGTAAAAAAATCATAATAAGAAGGAAGCAATCCTGTTGTAAGAAGTTCCTTTAAATCTTTCTTTTTGTTAGTACTTAATATTTGTCTGTCTGTGTAAGCCTGCATCAATACAATGTCGGACACGTTCTTCATTTTCTTACTTTTATTTATTAGATCTACTTCTTTAAAAGTTGCATCCTCATAAGAATTTTTATAATAAAATGTAAACGGGTTTTGCTTACACATCTTCAGCTGTTTTATGTCGTTCCAATTGACAATTTGCCCGTCAGTGTTAATATTAAAGTTATATCCCCATTCTTCTTGCAGATCTTTAAGATCCATAAACATATTGCACGTCATCGCGTAAACATTAACAGGCAGGTTACTTTTTTTGGCACATTTAATTAAAGTCATGTATTGGTCAGGGGGTGTAAATTGGCCCCGATTTCAAATTTTTCTTGATCTCCTTTTCAATAAAGCTATGAACACTATCTACTTTGTTCTGAGTGTGACCTGTTATGAGGAATTTATGAGTGATACTATTTATATTTAATGTTTGCACTGCATATAAATAAAGTGTTGTAATATTTTTGTTTTGCCCGCAGCAATTATCGGAATATAAGGTTATATTCTTTCCGGTAGTCTCTCCTTCACAGCTAATTTTCTTTAAAAACTCCCAAACACAAACATGTACCTATTTCTATTGCTCCACGTTTTGCCTCTATTTCAGTCCAAAAATAGCAGTGAACATTACCATACGCATTTTTAGTGTCTTTATGATTGAGTTCCGGCATCGTTAGATTGTAACTATTAATTTTTGATTTATAATAGAAAGCCGACGTTTCTCCTCTAGGACATTGTAAGACAGCTTCTGAGTCATAGACTACCACTTTGTTATCATTATCAGCCTTCATCCTATCATTTAACTTTTCTTTCCTACTTAACTCTTTCTCTTTTAAATGGGCACGGTATTTGGCTTCTATTAGCAATTTTTGATTGTGATCAGAATTCTCAAAGCTGGCGCACATATCACACTGATCTTTTTTAGGGCTGTAAAAACTTTAGGTTATATTCAGTGGTAAATATCTTTGAGAAATTTCTATATAGATCTTTTATGGTCTTTCCACCAGGAATGTATTCTTTGGTAGTTTGCGCTCTTACGTAGTGCGAGGAATAGACTGGATATGCCTATTTATATCTGTCACTAATTCTGGACTAAGTATTTTATTAATGCCGTGTTTACCACGCCTTTCTTCCAATACAAAACCATTCTCATTGGTATTTATCCTTATTGTATGAATCATACAGTCTGTTATGTCTAAAGTATTTTTGTAAAAGGTTTTACAGACTCTAACCGTCTGGCCTTTTACAGTCAAGAAAAATGCTTTATTGGGGCGACGTGGATTTTCAGCATTGGTATATTTATATTTTGGCTGAATATCGATCATACATGAATTGATAAATAACCTTTGCTTGCTCAGATCTCCCAGTTTCCAGAAAAAATATCATACCTCTCCACATCATTTATTTTTTGAGAACAGTTTAACTTACAATTGGTGCATGGAAATTTTAAGTGACGAGCCGAGATGATTTTGTTTGACTTCGCTAAATATCTGTAAGATTCACCTTTATTGCGTAATTTCTTAGCCCGATTTTGTTTCCATCTGTTAGGATTTTTCTGCCTTTTGCGTCCCTTTTTGGTATTCTGATCAGATGAGTCACAGTGTCAGAACTCGAGTGGTTCAAATCAACCGCGAACAAATAGTTTTACGAGTATGACGAGAAGCATTCGCAAATTTATCCTCAAAATTGTAAGTCGGATCAGTTAGGTCGTCGTCAAAGTCACTCTCATCTGTGTACTGGGGAGATACTACAATTGGCTCATGATGACGTGTTGCACAAATTCATTCAGGTTGCCGGCTTCTTTCATACTGTGTCTGAAAATAAAAAAACTAATAAAAAAATATATATTATGTTTCTTGAATTTGACAAAAATAAATTTAAAAGAATTAATGTATAATAGATTTAAATTTATAATAATATTACATCATTTTGGCTGTCCCCTTGCGCGGTGGTTATCTTGCTAACGTCTGATTCAGGGGTACGACTAATTATATCGACTTCACCTGTTTGTCCGCCAGTAGCATCTGTTTCTTCAATGGGTTCAGGTTGTGATTCCGAATATGACGAGCTGCTGTTGGAATCTGAAGATGAGCTTGATGAATTTGAGGATGAAGACGATTTTAGCGTAACTGGTGCATTTGTGTTACCTTCATCAGCATCAAAGGAAGTTTCGCTGTCATAGTTCGGCACAAGTCTAATTTTAGTTTCAGTAACAGTATTTTGTTTATCCTGTAATAGAATAGATATTCTTTACTAGTGACCCGCACCGGTTTCGCACGAAAAAAAAATGGTACTTAAAAAATTGACAAAATTGTCATAAAGCTATAAAGTGATGATGATAATCTACTGGTTAAATTATTTCTGAAATCGGTCCCTTAGTTTTTGAGCTTATTCGTTACAAACATAATAGTATTGGTGCACTCGCGTGGCGGAATATCTTACCTAAAACAATCTTAATACAAAAAGGTGGAACGTGTACTAATATTACTGTAAAACGTAACACCTTTCGAGTAAATTGGCTTTAGAGACAGTACAAAATAATATCACAGGTCGGTGAATAATACTATTAATAATTTTACTTACAGCGTTATTGGTGCCCTGTTCAATGCATTCCGGAATAGATGGCGCGTCAATAATTATTGATTCCTTTTTTTGAGACGCATCATCCTTCTTTGTAATTAGCTCAACAATCCTTCGACCTCTCCACGATGACATCATAACTAATAAAAAGTGGTATCCTATTACCAAAAAAATAACTAATTTTAGGAACTAAAACAAAAAGTTACCTTTAAATTGACAATAAAATGCAATAACGCCTAATTTAAATATGAATGAAAAAAATATTTAATAACAAACTGAACTAAACCCGAATATATTATGAAAATTCGTAGATGTTTAATAATAAAACGTAACAAATAATAGAAATATGAACAAAATGCCGTATTCTTTAATGATAAAATGAACTAAGTCTATCTTTTGCTTATTAGAATTAACAGTATTTAAAAAGAAAATGCAATTGTAGTGAAATCCAAGCAAAGCAAGCGCTTACCTGTTAATGATAAAACGCACTAATAGGTTTTAGGCAGCCACGTACGTAACACCGAATGGCGCCACTTTTCGACTAACCTATACGCGAGATTAGTGTGACGTCACAATTTGAAACTGTATCCAAACAAAACTTGTTACCATAGGAATTTGCATTTGAGTGTAGTTTTTTGATTATTTACGCATTTCATACGCGTTTTTGAAAGGAATAAATTGTTGAAAAGTAAGTAATCGTGTCTACTCAATATAAAAATAATAGTTTTGATAATGCAAGTTATCCCGCAGTCCGTATTTTTGATTTTAAAAGCTATATTTGAGGTTATATTCACTGGATTATTTGATTAATGTGAAAATATGAGATAATTAATAGTGATTGTTTGTTCTAGTGTCACCAAAACATGTTTCAACATTCTCCTGAAACCATTTTTAATGATAATATGAGCTTGTTAGTGAAAAATGCTTAATTGAAGTGAATTCTCCTTTCAAGTATCCGAATGACGATAAATTAAAACCACTCTCAAGAGACATGAATTACATAATTTATTTTGATGAAGATATATTAGTGATAATTGAAAAATATAACTATTATCACCAGATACAAGGTGATTACATATTGCATGAGAGGACATGTGCTATTTAATATTATGGATACCAAGTGACATCATTGTGAGAATTGCTCGATATCAAGAATGGAAGAAAAATTTACATGTTTTAATGACATTCTACCTTTACAAATTTGGACCATTTATATTAACATAATAAAATGTTTTCATAATTATAAATTTTGATTTGTGGTAAGAAAATTAAATTGAGGAAACACTGCAAATTCACATGATTGAAAATATGCCATTTAGTCTGAAAACTCAGAACATCATGTCACAACTTTGCCTCAATCAAATCATATTTGTACGAGGTTCAGAGTTTCTGTTGGTTGTTTTCAAATTTTATTTGATCTGCAGGCTCTTTTTTCAACGACATGTGTGAACATATTCAATTTTATCTAAAAACAAATAACATAAACAAAACGTTTCCAAATTTCTTTATTACACAGAGAAATATTTACTTGTAATACAATGGTTTACTGTTAATATAAAGAGGAAAGTAAGGTACAATGTGGAATTTCAATTTAAAATAGCCAACGTTTAAAAAATCATACAAGGCAACTTATAAATAATGTAAAGCGAAAGATGTGTAATGACAAATAATAATGTATATGTTATAGGGAGATCAATATATACAGTACAAAATCAAACATACAATGAACACGTACAAGTTTGCTTCTACATTGTTTGCAAAGATTGATCATGTACAAAAAAATAGTTGGCTAATTTTCTTTTCTCCCTCCATAAAATGACAGCTACACAAATGCTCCGGGATCTGGTTCTATTGTTGTACAAATATTGTATAAACACACAAAATAAAATGTTATATTTATCATTATGTAGGTACCTTGTCAGCTTCATCCATTTGCTCCTTACTTTTGGTTGCTTTCAAATTTTATTTGATCTGTAGGCTCTTTTTTTCAACTACATGTGTAAACAAATAATAGAACAAAACATTTCCAAATTTCTTTATTACACAGAGAAATATTTACTTGTAATACAATGGTTTTCAGTTAATAGAAAGAGAAAAGTAAGGCACAGTAAGGAATTTCAATTTAAAATAGCAAACGTTTAAAAAATCATACAAAGCAACTTATAAATAATGTAAAACGAAAGATGTGTAATGACAAATAATAATGTATATGTTATAGGGAGATCGATATATACAGTACAAAATCAGTTTGTTTCTACCTTGTTTGCAAAGATTGATCATGTACAATAAAATAGTTGGCTAATTTTCTTTTCTCCGTCCATAAAATGACAGCTACACAAAAAGCTCTGGGATCTGGTTCTATTGTTCTACAAATATTGTATAAACACACAAAATAAAATGTTATATTTATCATTATGTAGGTACCTTGTCAGCTTCATCCATTTGCTTCTTACTTTTGGATCCTTTGGAAATCTATAAAACTTACAGTTCTCTCTCACATTATAATGATTACAGCCTGGTGGCCAGCACAGTACCATTATTCTTTATGTGAAGAAACCTAAAATTAGATAATACAGATAGAAAAAGAATTAAAACAAATGTATTTCATAAGTTTATAATAGCATGTTTAGGTTAGATAACTCTTTTATTAAAATTATATTGTTATACATACATATTTTGACTGGAATCGAATGTATCTCTTTGTAAAAGTCTTAGTGTATATCTGTATGCATAAACCAGCAGGTATATTCAAAATATAAGGGAATAATCTCTGGTCCAAAATCACACCAATGGTATCTAAAACAGATCATATAACTACTGTATAATGGCTAGTTAAGTTTGTTTGGATACAAAATTGACGTAACCTAAGATTATGACGTCACCACTAATACCGCGTATTGGCCCGCTCCCTCAAAACGAAAGAGACGGACGATCACTTATTTCACTTCTACTCGTTCAAATTGAGCGTCTGTAAGACTGATCATATTTTTCCATCGGTTTTAATTCGTTTTATTATGAAAAGTCAAAATTCTGATTTTTTTACTTATTTCGGTTTATTATTAAAGGTGCGACATGTCAAAATGAAATAAAATTTATATTTTGCAGCGTAAAATAATTGTTTTTCTAATGCATTAAATGTCACACACTTTAGGGACAATAAAAAACAAAACCCTTATATAACAGTTTATTTTTTCCAAAAACAAAAAACTAGAAAATAAAACCCCTAAGGTCATAGAAACAATTTCACAACATCGACAAAAAATAATCATTTATAAACTCATTACATCACTCCAAATACATATATAATTCCTTACAATTAATGAAAGGCTAACTTAGTTCTACATATTTACAAAAAATAAAATACACAACACTGATTTAATAGCAGAAGGTAACACATAATATATCTATTAGCTAAACCACACTAAACTATTTATGTTTCTTCAACATCTGGATTTTACACTAATAACGATTTAAAATAAGCACTCTTCATCTTAAAATAGGAAAATTGTCCTTCTCAAACACTACAAAACACCTTAAAACCCCACAAAATACAAAGTAAACCGTTTTATAACTATAACTATAAAACTATGCACCTTTATAAACATAAACGAATGTACTGAATCCAATGTTTGATCTTCGCCGCCATATTGACAGCTGAAAAGTCACGTGTCTTGGATTTTTTTAATAGTAGTTATAGGTCTATTCCAACTTCCAACCAACACAGAAACAGTACAATTACGATACAAACCCAGTTGACCTGCTGATTAGTGAATATAATAAGTCTGTGTAATTTACATCAAATTTGCTGCGTTACTGAGATTGTACGGTAATAAAACGGTATTTACTTCGGTTGTAACAGACCTATAAGGTCAATGATCTGTGATTCTATCAATGACAAAGTAACAAAGAGGAAAGGAAAATTCAAAATTCGGTCACGTGACCAGATTTGTCACTGAAACCTAGCGACGAGCGATAGCAAGAGGTTACACCCATAGACAAATAATACTTTCTCTATGGTTACACCTTAACATAGCAGAGTGTCCATCACAAATGACCTTGATTTGTGGTGTCAATAAACGTGTCTTTTAGGGACGTGTCGTGTCTTTGTACGATAACAATTTTTTTACTTATTAAATTGATATAATCAGAGACAATATAATCCAGACAATGGAAATAGAGCAAGTTATTATTAAAAAAGAAATGGATATACAAAATGTAAAGGAAGAAATCGATATCCACCATGATTTTCTGTGGAATATGGATGTTAAACAGGAACTAATTGACGAAGTGCCTATGTTCAAAATTCAGAATATAAATGAAAACAAGAATAGAATTAATCCATTCAAACAAGAAATAAATGATGACTCAAATACAGTTGAAATATGTGATAAGCATATTGATTTTAGAAAGCAAATTAAATCAAAAGGTGAGTTGAACGAATTTATCATTTGTATTTGCATATTTATGCTAAAGATCTTGGGTACTAATAGGCATAACTAGATTTAATGTTTTTTCAATAATGTAGAGCAAGAGAAAACGTTTTTTTTGTAACATGGTTTAAATGTTTCATTTAACTTTGAAGAATCAATATGTAACTAAACTTTTCATATTAGCAAAAAACAATATAGTATAATATTTGAATAAAGAATCTAATGAAATTAACTGTCTCGACCCTTACTTCGTGGAATCTACTCATATTAGTGTTTTAAATGACGAGGATATTGATTTATTGAAACAATTGTCAATTTTTTAGAATTTTCAATAATTTTTATTATATTGTGGAATTAGCTAGAAACAGTGAATTTCATTTAAAACACTAATAAAGAATCTAATATTTCATCAATAATTCTCGAATATTTTATCGTTTATACTAAAGTTGAATGCCACATCTAGAAAGATTAGTAGCTATATACATGTTTGTCTAAACTGTCTTATTTAAGATGCGTTAGAAACTTTAGTTGATCTATTTGAAATTCTATAATACTCACAATTTCAATAACGTCTTCTCAATTGGTATACAGTGAAAACTCGATTAACATCGATCGTCTGGACTATGGTCATGACGTTTTAGAGGATAGGCGGATAATAGAAACAGTGCTATATTCCTCCAAAACATAACCTCAATCAATTATATTATAGAACTGTCTGCGGATATGGTGTACACACTAGATGTAAATTGAGTGCATGAAAACGACGAATATTCAGTGTGTATTTGTTTATTAATTTCCAGCTAAGTGCTTTCGGCTATTAAGCCATTATCAAAGCTGTCCTATGAAAATTACAAAGTTTGTGAAATTTTGAAAAAACAATCAACTTTTTTAAATTGTTTTTTCAAAATTTCACAAACTTTGTAATTTTCATAGGACAGCTTTGATAATGGCTTAATAGCCGAAAGCGCTTAGCTGGAAATTAATAAACAAATACACACTGAGTATTCGTCGTTTTCATTCACTCAATTATATTATAGACAGATATCACCCACATTAATATAATATATTTTGGACTGAAAAGAACTTAAAAATGATTATAATAGCAAATAAAACTACTTATTACATCATAGAAACATCCGTACAGTAGTTACAAATGTGTCAAAATAATATACAGTATTATAAACTTACAGGTGAAATAGTTCATGTAGCTTGGAAACAGTCAGTCATTGTTTTCTACCGCTTTCACAGCAGCAATATTTCGTATTTTTTGAAGCAGTAGTGTCTGCATATCATTGACCTCTTCTTGACTTTCAAACTATTCTATACTCTTGGACAGTATTGTTTCAGACTCTGAGTGGCTAATTAATAGTTTGTTTCTTGTCATGGTTTGAACACTTGTCTTCATCAGCCCCTTCTTCTTCTTTGGTGGCATTTATGCTGGCAACAATTTAATCATCACTCATGATTTGAAACCCTCCGTCCACTCTGTTACACTCTAACCACTCTGATACTTGTTCTGACGTCAAATTTGTACTGATTTGTAAATTATTACATACATTGACCATCTTGTCAACAGTCACTCTCAGGTTCCTCAGATTCTTCACTTGTATGTTGAAGCCAAAGTTTATTCCAGCCGTTCTTTAGATTTGATAGAAATGGTATCTTTAAATCTGTAAGACTTTCAAAACTGTTTTACAAACGTTGATTCATCAGATGAGTTCAATAAACATTTTACTACAAAGATATTTCATGTTTTCGATGATTCCCTGATCCATGGGTTTTATAATAGGCCAAGCTTCAGAGATTTGGATTGAGCATTTTGTGTAAAAAGCGATAGAAGAAAACCAGATGAACCATTGTTTGGAGAATAGTTTTATATGATTTAGTGAGATGTTTTTCACTCAACTTTATTATTCATAACTTTGTTATAAACAATTATATGCAAAAAATCGCTTTTTTGGTTTTTTGCTTGTAAAATTAAAACTGCAAGGGTAATCCTGATGGTGTCAATAGAGAAATTGTAGAGAATAAAAACTCGAATATGAACAAATCCGACCTTTACTTTCGGAGAAAATTGGGAATACCCATCCAAAACGTAGTTTTTAAAAAAATTCTAATTGTGTTATCTTTTGAGTTGTAGCCTAGATCCTCCGGACACTATTAGTTTTTAATATAAACTTTATATGTGCAAAAAGCAGGCACTGTCAGATGCATAGTTTTCGAATTTTTTACTATACAATATTACAGCAGGCCTGAATGCGACAGGTATGGTCTGATTTCAATTTAGTAAAACGATTTTGAAAGTAGGGAAATATGTTAGGAATGAATCCGAACATCACGAGAAACATATGAACGCGCGAGTGTAGTTGAAGAGTGGGGGAGAGCAGCAGGCAAGGAGAAGCATGTATATAGAGATACAGATGGCAGTTATTAGAAAATAATTGATACATATATTGTTCGATTATTTCTCTCAAAATGAAACCAATTTTTACTTTTAGGCAGTAATATAATTTTAATATGTTTAAATAAAATTTCATCTAAATTATAAAAAATACCTTAACCTTTTCGCTGCGGCTGTCCTATTTTTCGGACTCTAACTGGTTGTGCGGGTGCCGGTGATCGATATTTAGTAAATTTATTATTGTTTGTCTGCGGCTTCTTATATTTTATTTTCTGAAGGTGGGGAGAGTTTTTGTAGGTAGGAAGTGTTTAGGCTTGTTTTGACTCTATTGGAAGGGCATTCGGGACTATTATTTGCGTTAGTTTGATAGCTTACTTGGTGGTGTATGTGCGGCGAATTATGGCTAAACTGCCCGATCCGCTTAGTGGAAAATTCTACTCAAAGGCCGAGTTGGAAGAGATTTTAACACGTTCTGACAGCGAAGATAAATTTTTTGAGAGTCGTATAGATCCCGATTGGGACGATCAGGATGAAAATCCAGCTGAGACTTCAGACGAATTACAGCCACCAGGGTCCCCTGCAAAATAGGTTATAGTGTATTATATACTATTCTCTTATGAAATAAATTATTACTCACTTATATTTTTTGTATTTGTTTAAAAAGTTGTAGATGAACTACGCGGGTACGGGAGCGGATGTCGGCCATCTTGATGATGTAACCAAAGTTGCGTGCGCACCGGAAGTGACGTCTTGCGTCATTTACTACGTGTTTCGTGCCATCCATCTTGTGTTCTATGACATGTGTCGTCTGTTATATGTTCCGTGTCATCCATCTTGTGTTCTGCGACGTGTGTCATCTATCTTGTGTTCTATGACGTGTGCCTTCTGTCATGTGTGCCGTGTCACCCATCTTGTGTTCTGTGTCGTGTTTAATCAAACTTGTGCCAAGTCTGCACTTTTGTTTTAGAAATTCATTCCGCTCTGCGGTTGTCCTATAAAGTATCTCGCACAGCAGGTTGCATGATCTTCACTACCTCCTCGAAGTGAAAAGGTTAAGCAAACCATAAAAATGTCTATTTTTAGAAAACTGCATATGTATTTTCTTTGCAGTTTATAATTTTGAGGTTATATTTATGAATGTCACTTTCAAGTAGACAAATATAAGAATTAATTAATTTTAGATTAATCGAGTTACTATATATCGTTTTATCAATCGTTGAATTGTTATAAAATAAGCAACTATTCTTTTATTTCAATTAATCGTTGTCATCTTCACACGTATATAGTAATACTGTTGCTCCGCATGCATTTCATGATTATTTCATTTGAATATGTCAGCAACAAATAGGAATATCGCAAAACCAACATGAACGTTTTGAAGTATGAGAATTCTACTTTCGAAATCGTTTTTGTAAATTGAAATCGAACCTTACCTGTCGCATTTAGGCTTGTTGGAAAATTGCATAGTTAAAAATTCTCGAAACAATTAAAATAGTCACAGATCTAAAACTATGAATCGGACAGTACTCTTTGCATATATAAAGTTTATATTAAAAAATAATACTAGCCGGAGGATCTAAATTAACCGAGTTACGATTTTTTTACAAAACTTCATTTTGGCTGGGTTTTCCCGATTTTCTACTAAACTAAAGGACGGATCGAGTTGTTCGACCTCTCATTTTCTTCGTGTTTTTTATTCTCTACAATTTCTCCCTTGACGTTACCACGATTACCCGAACAGTTGTAATGTTATAAGCAAAAAACTAAAAAAAGTGAGTTTTTGGATACAATTTTAGATAACGAAGCTATGAATATTAAAGTCTTGTAGTGAAAACATCACTACATCGTATGAAACTATTCTCCAAACAATGGCGCAGCTGGTTTTCTAGTTACACTTTTTACATGAAAAAATCTCCATACTTTGGTCTATGAGTAGGGATGTCACCTTTAAAAATACCTTGAAGCGGAGATGACTTGATCCGAAATTGCTAACGACAAAGAAATACCTATTCACAGGGCGAATACAAACAGCAATGCAAAGTCTATTTATTTTCCTCAAAATAACACTGAACTGAAACAGCATACTACAAGTATTAAGTATACATTAGAACATAATATAAGAACAAATCTTTGTTTTTATAAAAATAGCATGGTGTTCTCAAGTTTATTAAAATTAACATTGTACATTAATGACTTTTTTAACTGTTTGTAGATTTTCGTAACTTAAATAGCTATTTGTGTATTAAGAGCGGAAAGTGATACTTTGTCGCTTGAGGCAGAGAGTCGCGTCGCGCGGGCAATCTGCCGAAAGCGGCAACGCACTTTCTGCTCGAATTGCACACAAGATTTTTTCTACGATCACCTTATTTTTAAACAAATAATTAAAAAAAAACACGAAAAATCCTTTTACTGCGTCCCAAAGCTCTTCGTGTTCTAAATAAATCTGTACCGCGCATTTCCACGTACCATAGTTCTCGTGGCCTTTTAGATGCTCGATCAGCGGAAGCTGGCTCATGATATCACTTATTAACACAAAAATTCAACAAATTACAAACTCCAGAAGCTTCAATGGTGTCTCACGCGTGTCCTGTGTCCATAACCTCTTGCAATTTGATGTTTTTAGTCAAGGTTTCGACAAGAAAATTAACCTAATCTATCAAAAACGGCGTAAAAGCAACTAATGACAATTTAAAACTTACAAAAGTCGTAAACGACATTAAGATGACATTTACAAGGTTAAACAAATTGAGGTTCGAAAAATATTGGAAGTAATTAGTTATACACTTTGAATATTTTTAAATATTAACTACAACTATAAACATAGGTGTTTTGGATGGTTTATAAGATAGAAAATAATAATTGAAGTGACGTCTGAATCGGTCTAATCTGTAAGGTCTTATAACACTGCGCCGTCGCGCTCGAAAAATCGCGCGTGTTTGAAAGACCAGGTATCCACGAATACTTTACGCTATTTTTTTATTGGCGCACTTTGACTTACTACAAAAAAATGGAAGTCCGTCCTCGATGCCCGGCAAAGTTTCATTTCATAAAAGTCCGTCCTCGATGCCCAGCCATGTTTCATTTCATAAAAGTGCATCCTCGATGCCCAGCCATCCTAAGTAGTATTCATTTTTATTAAAAATGTATATGGATTGATTCCCTCGGGGATTAAATGGGTCCCATCCGCGGGATTAAATGGGTCACTTTAGTCGCTTAGTGTATAATGTGCTATTAATATACCTATTATTTACTAACTTTCTTTAGTTTATTCTAAATGAAAACATGCGAGCGGAAAAGTACGCTCTAGAGCGGAAATAATGTCAAATTATGACATATCACGGAAAACATCAACTTTGCGGTTAGATTTGAGTGTGCAAAAGCCTACTTTGGGTAGTGATCGTAGGAAAACTATATTTTATACTACTTTGACATGTTTTTAATAACACATTTTGTTCACTTTCTTCTAACTACATAATTCTGCATTTACCAAAGCTACCCTCATCCGATTACATTCGTCAGTTTATACATTATTCATCAAGGAAAATATTCAAGCGGTACTTATTGGAATTGACAAAATTCTACTTACAATTGAGGCATATCTGCATTTTGAAATATCTTTCACCATATTTTATCAACGTCTATTTCAAAACTCACTGAATTTTCTTGAATATTTTTAAGGACTTTTTACTTCACCTTATGTACGAGTATAAAGCAATCGTTATGAAAGTTTTGAAACGAATGCTTAATTAGGAATCTAATCACAAACTTTAACCCTCCACTTCTCTCATATTTACAAGCGATTTTCAAGATTACTTACCTTGACAGTTTGCTTCAGTGGCGGGAAGCTGAACACTGTGACGTTTACGAGGTAATGCTTCAGAAAACCAACCGAAATAAGTTACGAGTTACTGTTTTGTTTGCTTTTGACAGGTTGATAATTTTCATAAAATTACTTCCTTTCACACATAGATGGCGCTTATATAATTGAAGTCTGAGGCATCAAAATCCTATTTTCTAAAAAAGTGTTAGTTACGAGGTCCTGCGTTTTAGCCCTCGATATGTAAACTTTTCCGAAGCTTTAAAGATGCGAAAATACACATAGATTTAAAAGTTTCGCATCACCCAATGTCTCATAAAGTATTTTTTTCTTCATCAAAAATGGATTGAATAATAATTAAATGATTAGTTTTATGTTTAAAAAAACATCAAGGTTCTTTGTAATAAGTTTATTATCCACTAATACACATGTCTTGAATATAAGAGTATTTTTCCAAGAAAATTAAATTTACAAATTAGTGACTTTTTTGGAAAAATAATAAATTGTAATTATTTAATAATGAGTATTTCCACCTCTAGAATAGAATATATGCAGGCTTGGAGACGCCATTCCTCCTTAGCGGCATGAACAAGCTCTTGTACACTCCTGGGTGGATTTATGCGTGCTGATATTGCCCTGGAAAGCACGTCCCAAGCATGTTCTATTGGATTCATATCTGGCGTTAAGGCGGGCCAGTCCAAACGATTGCTGTAGATGTAGATACTCATTTATTTGCGATGAGGACGGGCGTTATCGTCCAAAAATATGAAAGCGTTGCCAACAGCTGATCGCAATAGCCTCATGTGAGCATGTAGAATCTCCCTGAGGTATATATCACCAGTCATTGTTCCCTGAACGTGGATTAATTCTGTGCGGTCGTTGGACATAATCCCAGTCCAAAACATTGGACGTCCTCCTCTAAAGAGCGGCATGGACGAGTTGGGCTGCTCTCGTTGGCTCTCTCCACACACGTATTCGATGGCAATCATATACCAAACAAATTCTTGTCTCATCAGAAAAAAAGCACAGAATTCCAAAATTGTTCGGGCAAGACTGCGTGCTCCTGGACCCATTGTAGACAGCGAAGTGTGTGCGCAGGTAGTAGTCGGGATACCTCAATCCTGTCGAAAGTATTCGTCTCCGTACTGTATAGACCGATACTGGAATTCCCAAGGCATGTCTCATATCTCTTTGGAGTGCTGGTAATGCCATGGTCGGGTTTCTCCAGATCGACAATTGGATATAGCGGTTTTGCCATTCATTGGTAATACGTCTTCTATCGCTCCTAGGTGTGTCACGAAAAGAATTGGTCTGGATATAGCGGTTCCATGAACGAGATACATCACTTTGCGATCTATTAACTCTATTAGCCACGAACCTTTGAGAATGGCCTTCTTCATTTTGACCTATTATTCTGACACGATCAATCTCACTTATCACTTGACGATTCATGTTGGTAGTCCAAATCATAAAATTCAACTGCCTTTGCTAGGATAATTATCGTACCAAAAATGTACTCTTCAACAAAAAAATTGCAAACATATATTTCTTGCAAAAACAAAATTTGTACAAAAACCTCTGATGTTTTTTTTACTTGAAACTAATCATTTAATTAGTATCCAGTCCATTCTTGACGAAGAAAAAATTACTTAAAGAGATAGAGGGTGATGCAAAACTTGTGAATCTATGTGTATTTCTAAACTGGTCTGACTTTAACAACACGTTAGCCGATAATAACATTTCCGTGTCAGATATATATTATTTGCCATTTATAAATAACCCACCAACAAGCTATAATACAATATATACTTCAATGTTACGACTAGTTGAACTAACTAATAACTGCAAATTTAGCTTTATATTCAAAGGCTCGTGAAATTTTATGGAATAATCCTGATGCACTTAATGGCAAAGTTACACTGACTTTTGGAGGTATGCACCTTAACATGGCTCCAATTGCCAGTATCGGCCATATCGGACAGCGGTCTTTTTACCATTTTGACCGAAACAGATGTTTACGCCGAGGCTACTTGTAAAATGATGTTGCAGGGAAAACAATATTCGAGAGCTATCCGTGGTTTGATATTTGCTGCAGACGCACTTTCGCGTTTATTTTTTAAATCGTTTCTTAAATGGCATAATGGTTTAGATGAGGAAATGTTTGTTTTTACATCTGAATTAAAGAAAAAATTGCAGGTCCTTATACAACATTTTCAAAATTCTGCATTTGACAAAGACAGTTTCGAAAAATTCATAGAAAAAATTGGTCCTTTACAACAAGTTATGTCTAAATTTATAGTTGAAGCAGTCGACCTCCTTTGGAGATTGATAAGATCGGAGAGAAATGGAGATTTCGCGTCTCATTTGTGCGCTGTAAATGACCATTCATTGGTAATACGCCTTCTATCGCTCCTAGGTGTGTCACGAAAAGAATTGGTCTGGTGATAGCGGTTCCATGAACGAGATACATCACTTTGCGATCTATTAACTCTATTAGCCACGAACCTTTGAGAATGGCCTTCTTCATTTAGACTTATTATTCTGACACGATCAATCTCACTTATCACTTGACGATTCATGTTGGCAATCCAAATCATAAAATTCAACTGCCTTTGCTAGGATAATTATCGTACCAAAAATGTACTCTTCAACAAAAAAATTGCAAACATATATTTCTTGCAAAAACAAAATTTGTACAAAAACCTCTGATGTTTTTTTTACTTGAAACTAATCATTTAATTAGTATCCAGTCCATTCTTGACGAAGAAAAAATTACTTAAAGAGATAGAGGGTGATGCAAAACTTGTGAATCTATGTGTATTTCTAAACTGGTCTGACTTTAACAACACGTTAGCCGATAATAACATTTCCGTGTCAGATATATATTATTTGCCATTTATAAATAACCCACCAACAAGCTATAATACAATATATACTTCAATGTTACGACTAGTTGAACTAACTAATAACTGCAAATTTAGCTTTATATTCAAAGGCTCGTGAAATTTTATGGAATAATCCTGATGCACTTAATGGCAAAGTTACACTGACTTTTGGAGGTATGCACCATGCAACATGGCTCCAATTGCCAGTATCGGCCATATCGGACAGCGGTCTTTTTACCATTTTGACCGAAACAGATGTTTACGCCGAGGCTACTTGTAAAATGATGTTGCAGGGAAAACAATATTCGAGAGCTATCCGTGGTTTGATATTTGCTGCAGACGCACTTTCGCGTTTATTTTTTAAATCGTTTCTTAAATGGCATAATGGTTTAGATGAGGAAATGTTTGTTTTTACATCTGAATTAAAGAAAAAATTGCAGGTCCTTATACAACATTTTCAAAATTCTGCATTTGACAAAGACAGTTTCGAAAAATTTATAGAAAAAATTGGTCCTTTACAACAAGTTATGTCTAAATTCATAGTTGAAGCAGTCGACCTCCTTTGGAGATTGATAAGATCGGAGAGAAATGGAGATTTCGCGTCTCATTTGTGCGCTGTAAATGACCATTCATTGGTAATACGCCTTCTATCGCTCCTAGGTGTGTCACGAAAAGAATTGGTCTGGTGATAGCGGTTCCATGAACGAGATACATCACTTTGCGATCTATTAACTCTATTAGCCACGAACCTTTGAGAATGGCCTTCTTCATTTAGACCTATTATTCTGGCACGATCAATCTCACTTATCAATTGACGATTCATGTTGGCAATCCAAATCATAAAATTCAACTGCCCTTGCTAGAATAATTATCGTACCAAAAATGTACTCTCCAACAAAAAAATTGCAAACATATATTTCTTGTAAAAACAAAATTTGTACAAAAGCCTTTGATGTTTTCTTACTTGTAACTAATCATTTAATTAGTATCCAGTCCATTCTTGATGAAGAATTAATTACTTAAAGAAATAGAGGGTGATGCAAAACTTTTGAATCTATGTGTATTTCTAAACTGGTCTGACTTTAACAACACGTTAGCCGATAATAACATTTCCTTCTCAGATATATATTATTTGCCATTTATAAATAACCCACCAACAAGCTATAATACAATATATACTTCAATGTTACGACTAGTTGAGCTAACTAATACAATAAATCAACAGCATATAATCATAACTGCAAATTTAGCTATATATTTAAAGGCTCGTGAAATTTTATGGAATAATCCTGATGCACTTAATGGCAAAGTTACACTGACTTTTGGAGGTATGCACCGTAACATGGCTCTAATTGCCAGTATCGGCCATATCGGACAGCGATCTTTTATCCATTTTGACCGAAACAGATGTTTACGCCGAGGCTACTTGTAAAATGATGTTGCAGGGAAAACAAGATTCGAGAGCTATCCATGGTTTGAAATTTGCTGCAGACGCACTTTCGCGTTTATTTTTTAAGTCGTTTATTAAATGACATAATGGTTTAGATGAAGAAAGGTTTGTTTTTACATCTGAATTCAAGAAATAATTGCAGGTCCTTATACAACATTTTCAAAATTCTGCATTTGACAAAGACAGTTTCGAAAAATTTATAGAAAAAATTGGTCCTTTACAACAAGTTATGTCTAAATTTATAGTTGCTGGATCATCTCATTCACACACTTTTAAATACTGGAACTCATTTCTTGAAGCAGCCGACCTCCTATGGAGATTGATAAGATCGGAGAGAAATGGAGATTTCGAGTCTCATTTGTGCGCTGTAAATGACTGTTTACCATACCTTCCAGCAGCTGGAAGAAACTTGTATTTCAAGTGGGTTCCTGTGTATTTATCAGATATGGGAAACTTAAAAGATGATATACCAACCATGTACGAGTATCTGGCCAATGGTAATTTCGTCGTTAAAAAAAACCAACGATAAAATATTCAATTGTATTTCCTCTAATTTGGCACTTGAGCAATCAGTAAACAAAGACTGTAAAAGTTCCGCAGGCGTTATTGGATTTTCTCAGAAACCCAGTGCCCTTCTCCGTTGGATAACAATTCGACACGTTTAAGGAGAATATTTTAAAAAAATTCAGGTAAAAAAAGATTATTAATACTCATATTCTGTAACACTTTTTTTAATTTTTAGAGCCAATTATTAACAAACATAAAAAACAAGCAAAGCAAAAAAGGAGGTAAAATTGCAAATAAGAATGAGGAAGATATTTCGCGAATAATAACTAGTTTGGAAAACCAATGGTAAAATCCATTTGATTTAGATAATGTACCTAGTCAGTTAGTTAATATATGCACTGGAAAAATCGCGGACGCAGAAACTGAAAAAAGTCTAAGTAATTTTTTTGAAACAGCACTGGAGCATGTGAAGACTTTATTAGATAGTTTGCAGCAAAGCTTTCGAAATCCTATCAAAAGAAAAAAAACCTATACTTTCAACAACGATATAGGAAAGAAAGAAAGTTTCATTAAAAAATAATTTTATTGGATCATAATGTATGCTTCACAGAGTTATTTGTGCAGCTCGATTTCAAGAAATGGATCTTGCAAATATATTGTCAGTAGTAATATAACAAGAGAGTGAGAATAAATTGAAAATAATTTGACAAATTTTTTGAAAACTTATTGCCAGGCAATAGTCACGAGAGCCCGCAGGGCTCTAATGGCTATTTCCAAATGGCAACAAGTTTGAACAAAATCTGTTAAATTATTTTCTAATTTATGGAACTCGCGAGTTATATTTGACTAGATTATTTTTTGATTCACAAATTTTTACAATTAAAAAGATTGTCTTTATTACTGCTTCTTTATAATCATTTCCGTCTTTTCTTTTCATGTTATAAGCCCAATCTTTCAAAATCAATGCCAGAGTAGCTGTTGTAGTAGATTGATCCAGAATATAATTTCTTCCTTTGGCGAAGGTCTTAAATTGTCTCCATATAGACTGATTACTTATTAGAGTATTTTTCGAAGTAGTTTCTAAAATCTTTTTTGTTATTTCTGCATCAGAAAAGGTACGAAATCGATGATTTTCACCCATTTTATATATCGCGTTGACACAATTAGGTAATTATTTTGACAACTATCTGACACTTGCTAGGCAAATAAAAGCCACAGTGATTATTCCAGAAAATAATCACAAGAGATTTATTCCCACTATAGCAATGACATAATTGGTTGAAACTTACCCTTGTGACAAATAAAGAAGCATTTCATGGGTTTTAAGAAACGTCAAAAACTAATCATATGAACTAACAGCCTCACTCTCTTACGAGGAGGCTTCTATGAGAAAACAACAAAGCCTGACCTTGCGAAAAAAAAATAGAAACATTGACCAATGCTTTAACGCTTGTCCGTCCGTAGACTCCTTTATTGTTGATGGAATGGTATCAGTTCAAGAATTACAACTTTTTACTTTTGTTACTTTTAATGATTTGGGAGAAGTATTTGCAGCTAAAATCTTACGAGAGGGAAGAAAACATGGGGCAAAAAGAATTACAGTAGTTTTTGATACCTATTTTCCCAATTCGTTAAAAACTGGGGAACGACAGAAACGTGGTGCTTCCAGTAGTGAATTTAAAGTGGCTGGTTCTAGAAAAGTACCCAAGTTTCGAGAATTTATAAGGTCTTCGGCGAATAAACAATCATTACTAATATTCATTACAAACTATTTTTTGACAGAAGTACCAAATTTACTAAATGACTGTAAAACAGTAATTGTCGCAGGTGGCTTTGAAAATCCTCAACTTTGTTTTGAAGTAAATAAAATTACAGTGCCAAAAGAGGTGGAAAGACTAAATAAAGATCAAGAAGAAGATGACACAAGACTGATACTCCACGTTATAGCAGAGCTAAAAGCAGAGAATACAATTCTGATAAAATCTGTTGATACCGATGTCCTGATCTTACTCTTACATTTTTACTGTGAAATATCAGATATGTCCCAAAGCAATGTATACATACAATTAGGACAATGCATAGAAACAAAAAAATTGCTTCCTTGAATCATTTACGATGGTACCTGACAACGGACTCAAATCGCACATCTTCTGAGTTGCCTCCTGCTGATCATGCTTTTAAACAACATTTAAAAAGGTAATAAATATTTTTGTAAGTCGATTATGCTTATATAATAAAAAATACCTACAAATAGCTGTTATATGTATCTATAATTGTTTAAGGTGTCTGTATCAATTAAACATTTGGTACAATAGCCACATTCAAAATATGCCACTAGAAGATCCGACTCTATACGGATGGACATTAGAAGAAAATATTTGGATAGCCTATTTTTCTTCTCAAGAGCCAGTACCCGATGATGTAAGAACAATTTTGTCTATACGATGTTCAGACAAAAATTGCAACAATAATAACAAGGGTTAAAATGCTGCAGTGACTGCAAATATACAAACTGCTGTAACAGCCTAACCTATGAAATTTTATCACACTGCGAAGATGAAGACTTTTAAAATATGTTTTTTGTTATTTAATTCAATTCGTTTTATAATTTTTTGTTTAATGTTTTTGCGTTTTTTTTAGAGACGAATGAGTTTTTTGTGTTTGTTTTATCAGATGTACCTATTAAATAGTGTCAAATAATGGTCAACATAAATATCTTCAATTTAAGTTGCTATATAAAAAGAGTTTATTCTTGCAATGAAGATAATTTTAATAATAAAATTTTATATTGTTAATCTAGACTAAAGCAATAACTAAACCATTTTTGTTTCTAAACGTTTAGGAACTTTTATTAATTTACAGGTCACAGGTATGACTAAGTTGGCGCCTCTACAATAACGCTAACAGTATTTTTAGCTAGGTGAACGGCCGTGGCCGGCGCGGTGGCCCATGTAGGTGCGGAACCTTTTAACTTCTAGTAACTATTGCTTGGAAACTATGATACTTAGAATAGTGATTCTTGTTTTAAAAACTTTTTTGAAGCTTTAGGTTTATTTGGTACGCAGATAGTTTAGTGAAATTTTAAAAATAATAAAGTTTCAATCCATACTTTTAAAAAATGTTCTGCTTTGATCTTTTATAACTCTGTTTTCACTATCGATGGAAAGTTGCTGTACTGTTTTTATAATATTATGAACACTCCTATTTCTATTTTCACCAATTTCAGTCTTTCCATTCCATAGACGTAGTTACGACATTTTTTTAAGGTAATTTCTTACAATAATTTCTACTTCAGCTTTAAACCCGTATATTGTCCACAAATATAAAATGGAAGAATTCAAATATGGTAACTAATTGAGATGCATGTTTCCTCTATCGATGTATAAACAGACTCTGCGTAACCGCAACAGAATATACCGACCCGACATTTGTTAAACACAGTCTTACCCGGAGTAAATATCTGGAAACCCGGACCACAGATGTCATAGGCTTTTTCAAAGAGTGAAGCTCTGTCTCTTGTGGCAAAGTCTTCCAGTTAAGTCCATTTTCATCACAATTATAAACTTGCTCGCTAACAAGATCCAATTTCCCGATTTTTGCTTTAAATTGGTCCTGGAACTCTGCTATTACAGAGCACATCGCGCTGAATTTTTTTCCGCTGATATCAAGTTGACGAATGCCATGAAGAAATTTACTTGTTAAGCCATCCATTGCTTGCTTTAAAAGACGAGTCACTGTCAAGTTTGATGTTCATTTCAACAGCCTTGGCCATTATTATAGACTCTGAAAGTGGAATCCTCTGCCTTCTTTATTGAATAAACCATTGGTACATGACAGTGTCCAATTAATCAATTTTGCAGGTTCCATTGTCTTTATTGTTCGAACATCTCCATCCATCCTCTGCATTGTTGACACATGTTCTATTTTAC
The DNA here is from genome assembly GCA_963921935.1 of Galeruca laticollis. NCBI lineage: Eukaryota > Metazoa > Arthropoda > Insecta > Coleoptera > Chrysomelidae > Galeruca > Galeruca laticollis. The sequence goes on along the minus strand of OY998181.1, from coordinate 160,660,098 downwards.
CAGCATCAAGTTTTATATCGTTAACTATTCTTCTCTCAAAACCATAAATCAGCGCTACACTCGTCGGAGTTTCACCCTTTCTTAAGCGTTTTATAATTCCAAGTTTTTTGGTTAAATCCTACAACAGCACTTTTACGCCTTTCAGTCATTTTGTTAAGTCACTGAAACCCACATACCTGCACTAAATCCACTAGTGTAAATTATTAGTCAATAAAACTTATTCAAGTGGGTAACACGTAACAAATGGGGCACTACTTCCCAGCCCACTAGATACACTGCGACATTGACAGCCTTTTCGCTACAACTGAAACAGGATCCACTGGTGACTCACAAGTGAGACAATAGACAAGAAGAGGGGGAGAGGTGTTAGCACGTCATCTGAAGGTCATATGTACCAATCTACGGCGGACCAGTACATTCACTTTCCACAAAAATATAGTTAGTAAACAAAGCAAACACGTCACTGCACCATAAAGCTTTTTATTATAGTATTATTATGCTATTACAGTAATGTCGGTTAATCGAGTTTTTACTGTATTCATTTCAAACTTCATTTTATAACAAATTTTATTAGTATTTTACAAACTCTTGAAATACTTTTTCCAATAATATTGTTAGCAAGCATTTCTAGCGTTGATAAAATTTGTAGATTTTTATATTTATACAAATTTCAATGTTTCGAAAAATTAATTTCAATTTTCTTGAACATTTACAGGACTGCTAAAAAATGGAAAGTATATTAAAACAAGTGCTAATGCTGGGATTATGATATGTGTATTTTGTGGAAATTTATACACGAAACGAGTAGAATGTTTTCGCCACTTTTCAACAAATCATTGTATAAAACGAAACAAATTATATAATATTAAATTTCACCAGGAAAATACAAGTTACCGAAATGGGCAAGGAACCGACCTTACCCTTCACAGAAATCTTGATAAAGATGTAAAAAATGAAATTAAAATAGTTGAACATGATTTGAAAGCAGAGCTACAAGATATCAGATGCAATGACAATTTCAAGTTGAATATAGAACGGAAATTGGAGAAAAGTCATTTAAATACACATTTGCCCACTCACACAGGAGAAACGCTAGTTAAATGTAACATTGGTTTGAAATATTTGGTTGTCAAAACTAATTTAACTACACATTTGCGTACTCACACAGGGGAAAAGTCATTCAAATGTACCACTTGTTTCAAATCTTTTTCAGTGAAAAGTCGTTTAACTTCACATTTGCGTACTCATACAGGGGAAAAGCCTTTCAAATGTAACATTTGTTTCAAATCTTTTTCAGAGAAAAGAAGTTTAACCCCACATTTACGTAATCACACAGGAGAAAAGCCATTCAAATGTAACATTTGTTTGAAATCTTTTGCAGTCAAAACTAATTTAACTTCACATTGGCGTACTCACACAGGAGAAAAGCCATTCAAATGTAACGTTTGTTTGAAATCTTTTGCAATCAAAACTAATTTAACTTCACATTGGCGTACTCACACAGGAGAAAGGCCATTCAAATGTAACGTTTGTTTGAAATCTTTTGCATTGAAAGGTGGTTTAACTTTACATTTGCGTTATCACACAGGAGAAAAGCCATTCAAATGTAACGTTTGTTTGAAATCTTTTGCAATCAAAACTAATTTAACATCACATTGGCGTACTCACACAGGAGAAAAGCCATTCAAATGTAACGTTTGTTTGAAATCTTTTGCAGTGAAAAGTGGTTTAACTTTACATTTGCGTAATCACACAGGAGAAAAGCCATACAAATGTAACATTTGTTTGAAATCATTTGCAGTGAGAAGTGGTTTAACTATACATTTGCGTACTCACACAGGAGAAAAGCGTTTCAAATGTAACATCTGTTTGAAATATTTTTCAGTGAAAAGTAGTTTAACTTCACATTTGCTTAATCACACAGGAGAAAAGCCATTTAAATGTAACGTATGTTTTAAATTTTTTGCAGCGAAAAGATATTTAACTGCACATTTGCGTACCCACACAGGAGAAAAGCCAAGCAAATGTAACATTTGTTTGAAATCTTTTGTAGGCAAAACTACTTTAACTAGACATTTGCGTACTCACACAGGAGAAAAGCCATTCAAATGTAACATTTGTTTGAAATATTTTGCTGTGAAAAGTAGGTTAACTAAACATTTGCGTACTCACACAGGAGTAAAGCCATTCAAATGTAACATTTGTTTGAAACCTTTTGCAGACAATAATTATTTAACTACACATTTGCGTACTCACACAGGAGAAAAGCCATTTAAATGTAACATTTGTTTGAAATCTTTTTCAGAGAAAAGTAGGTTAACTAAACATTTGCGTATTCACACAGGCGAAAAGCCATTCAAATGTAACATTTGTTTGAAATCTTTTTCTGAGAAAAGTACTTTAAATTCACATTTGCGTACTCACACAGGAGAAAAGCCATTCAACTGTAACGTTTGTTTGAAATCTTTTTCACAGAAAAATAGGTTAACTAAACATTTGCGTATTCACACAGGCGAAAAGCCATTCAAATGTAACATTTGTTTGAAATCTTTTTCTGAGAAAAGTACTTTAAATTCACATTTGCGTACTCACACAGGAGAAAAGCCATTCAACTGTAACGTTTGTTTGAAATTTTTTGGAGTGAAAAGATATTTAACTAAACATTTGCGTACTCACACAGGAGAAAAGCTATTCAAATGTAATATTTGAAATCTTTTGCAAGGAAAAGTGTTTTAACTTCACATTTGCGTACTCACACAGGGGAAAAGTCATTCAAATGCAATATTTGAAATCTTTTGCAGAGAAAAATACTTTAAATTCACATTTGCGTACTTATACTGGAGAAAAGCCATAAATTGCAACATTTGTTTGGAATCTTTTGCAGTGAAGAGCGGTTTAATTTCACATACGCGTAAACACACACGAGAAAAGCCAATTATATGTAACATTTGTTTGAAATATTTTCCAGAGAAAAGTAGTTCAACTTCACGTTTGCGTACTTACACAGGAGAAAAGCCATCAAATGTTAAATTTTTTTGAAATATTTTGCTTATTTACCCAGGAGAAAAAAAATCAAATGTGACATTTGTATGAAATAAACGTTATTTAAAAATACATTATTTTAGTCAAACAGAAGAAATCCTTACAAACCTGATATTTGTATGAATACTTTTAACGTGAACATTGTGATGCCGTGAGTAGCAGGGGGTAGAACGTAAACGGCTGTTTGGTTATAACTATTTTATTGAACACTAATTGATTTTAAACTTCTTAATCACAATTCTAAATCTACTTATACTCACTTAAAATGGAACAACCCCTGTATAATAGGCATTTTCCAATCAATCTCCAAAAAATTTTTCATGAAAAAATATTGTTTAGCTACGAAGTTCGAATAACTTTAATTTTGGAATCAAAGAATTTTACTGTAGTTTTTATATAGATTATAAGAATTTTTAAACGTTTTTTTTCTTGAATATTTATATGCAGGATTCGCTCATGGAGAACCATATGAACGGATATGTGTTGGTGTAAGTGGTTCAGATGGGAGTTTATCGTTGGCAAGAATAGCTGCTCGGATGAAGTATTGTCGGGAGATCGTTACCAGTGCTTTTACTTCAATGCAGGCATCTCTGCCGAAAATTGGAGGGCCAGGAATCATAGTGCAGGTTTGTGTTTTGAGATTTTAAGCGATATGAAGCTGATAGGAATAGATATTATTCATTGATCTGTGTTAAAGGTCGGGAAGAGGATTAAACTCAACTTAATATTTTAAGGTTTATATTTTAATAACACATCAACAAATTGAATAAAAGAAATTTCTATTTTTAGATTGACGAATCGAAATTTGGGAAATGGAAGTACAATCGTGGACGAGTTATGGAGGGTCATTGGGTTTTGGGAATGATCGCTCAAAACTCAGAGAAGATCTGAGGCTAGTTGTTTGTCCGCAAAATAAAGGAGATGCTGATACCCTTATAGAAATCTATATATATATATATATATATATATATATATATATAAAAAAGAAAGTCGTGTTAGTTACTCCACTTATAACTCAAGAACGGCTGAACCGATTTAGCTGAAAATTGGCAGGGAGGTAGTTTAGAGCCAGGAGAAGGACATATGATACGTTTTATCCCGTTAGACAGCATTTCCATAGGATACTTTTTATCCCGTTCGACAGCATTCCCGTGTGACTTGACATGAAACGTCAGTCACTATAAAACGTGGTATAACAAAAAAGAATCAGACTTGGAATAACAAAACGCAAATGACAGCTATGTAATTGACGTATAATGACAGCTATGTAATGACGTATGGATGACAATTTGATATTTGTAAGAAATCAATAATAAAACTATTTCTATTAAATAAATAATTAACAATTATAATGTAATGATAGTGCCATTGCCCATTCGTATAAACAGTGAAGTGAACTATAAAACTCGGTATGGTTGATAATTTGAGTTTTTAGGTGAAGTGAAGTTTAAATAAATATATATAAAAGAAAGTCGTGTTAGTTACTCCACTTATAACTCAAGAACGGCTGAATCGATTTAGCTGAAAATTGGCAGGGAGGTAGTTTAGAGCCAGGAGAAGGACATAGGATACTTTTTATCCCGTTCGACAGCATTCCCATAGGATACTTTTTATCCCGTTCGACAGCATTCCCGTGTGACTTGACATGAAACGTCAGTCACTATAAAACGTGGTATAACAAAAAAGAATCAGACTTGGAATAACAAAACGCAAATGACAGCTATGTAATTGACGTATAATGACAGCTATAATATGATCACCAGGAATTAGATTTAGTAGTTCAAACGAATGTACCCCTGTTGAATTACCAACAAAAGGAAGTTTATGATACTTTAATGAAGGCAATCGATAATGAAAATGGTGGTTTATATTTCCTAGATGCCCCTGGTGGAACTGGCAAGACATTCCTCATGTCATTAGTTTTAGCAACTGTTCGGGCGAGATCTAACATAGCAGTTGCAGTTGCTTCTTCTGGAATAGCAGCCACATTGTTAGAAGGATGCCGTACGGCTCATTCAGCATTCAAATTACCGTTAAATCTTCAAATTATTGAAGAACCAACGTGTAATATTGCAAAACACTCAGCAATGGCCAAAGTTTTAACGGTATCGAAAATCATCATCTGGGACGAATGCACAATGACGCATAAACGTGCATTAGAAGCACTTAACCGAACATTAAAAGATTTACGCAATGACTCGAGATGTTTTGGAGGAGCAATGATTTTACTGTCTGGCGATTTCCGCCAAACACTGCCAGTAATTCCAAGATCTACGGCTGCCGACGAAATAAACGCTTGCCTCAAATCGTCAAATCTATGGCGCTATGTGAAGAAACTGCAACTGACAACAAACATGAGAGTTACATTGCTTAATGATACATTTGCTGAATATTTCTGGGAGCAATTGCTGACTATCGGTAATGGTCAAGTACCTGTCGATGAATCGAGCGGATTAATATCATTTCCAAATAATTTCTCTAATTTTGTCTCATCAAAAGACGAACTTATCAACAATGTATTTCCAGAAATTATTTCTAACTACAAAAATAATGAATGGTTGAGTGAGCGAGCAATTTTAGCGGCTAAGAATAAAGATGTAGATGACCTAAACTACATAATTCAAAATAAGATCATTGGAACAATACATTCATTCAAATCTATTGACTGCGTCACAAATGAAGATGAAGCCACCAACTATCCAATTGAATTTTTAAACTCTTTGGACGTGCCTGGCTTGCCACCGCACAATTTACGCCTAAAGGTGGGCTCCGTAGTAATCATGCTTCGAAACATAAACCAACCAAAACTGTGCAACGGTACGCGTTTGGTGGTTAGAAAATTGATGAACAATGTAATTTACGCTATGATAATGATAGGAAAATTCAAAGGTGAGGAAGTTCTCATTCCGAGGATACCGATGATCCCAACCGATATGCCGTTTGAATTTAAAAGACTTCAATTTCCGATACGTCTTGCATTTGCCATGACCATCAACAAATCACAAGGCCAATCCTTAAAAGTTTGTGGTTTAAATCTAGAACATTCATGTTTTTCCCATGGTCAGTTATACGTGGCATGTTCACGGGTCGGAAGATCATCTGCGTTGTTTGTTTTTGCGCCTGATAATAAAACAAAAAATGTGTATCACAAGGTACTTAAATGAAGAGCAGCCTATGTACTAAAATACAGAAATAATTATGAATGATTAATGTAGGTATTTAATTTTTTTTGTATTTTTTCCAATTAAAAAAAAAGACTGCTTATTTGTTGCCATTAAGGCGGAACAAAGTTCGCCGGGTCAGCTAGTTATTAATAATCATATGACAGTGGGATCTATTATTCATACGGATGATTGGAAAGATTACAGTGGACTTTCCAATTATGGTTATATTCATCACACAGTAAATCTTAGCGTGGAGTTTGTGACGGATAATGGGACACATACTCAGAACCCAGTTTTTCAGCTGTTTTTCTAGGAAAACCCAAGTCGAAAGATCGTAGGAGTGAAAATCTATATTAGGGACAAAGTTGCACATCAAACAAAATAAACGGATAATGCCAATAGCAAGGAGCCGTGAGGACACACCGGAAAGAAGAGTGGATGTGAAAATTGCCAGGACATCGGCTTTTTTATATATATTGTTTATATATTTTATTTTCTCTATCCATTGTTAACAGGGAATGACAAACTCAATAAAGAACCTTTTTAACTTAACTAACACATACTCAGAGGATAGAATCTCAATGGAATGCAGCCAAAAGGTATTTGAGAGGTCAGCATATTCCTGAGGAAGAGTTTCCTGATAAAATTTGTGAATACCTTTGGAGGCGGTAAGTTAGACCCAATGGTTGACCTATTAAATTCAATTAGAATGGAGTACGATGCCTTTAGAGTTCGACTCTAAAGAGTTATTCCGCAAGGCAAATTTTGTTCCTTTATTGGATACTGGTACATATATGTTTATAAGTTTTTTCTTAAAAGTTTACAGTTGAATTTCAGTTTTATTTCCGATAATTTCTACAAAATTTAGTTTTAAAATGTTATTTGACATTAAAGATGTTATTTATTAAGTATTTTTTCTGAGTATGTTGTCTCATTTTGCATATTTTATATATACTTAACAAAAATAAGTTTTCATTTATCTGCAAGGCACAACCATTGTACAAATAACACCTCGTAGGAAAATCACATATTTCCGCAGGAGTTCTTTTGCGTAGTTATGTTTAAGAAAGTGTTGGAAATACAAAGCATAAAAAAGTTTTCGTGTAACTGGTTTCAGTTATTTTAAAGTTGGGAAAATTATGCATTTCCGCAGAAAATTTGTGTGATTTTGTGTTTGGGGAGGCATCTATATTCTGGAAAAATGAAGTTTTTCCCTTAAACTGGTTTCAGCTAAAAAAGGTTCACCCAAATTTTTTGTGAAGATTAATTGGAAAATGCATATTTTATAAGGGTGGTTCCATTTTAAATGGGTCACACTGTATATACAGCTATTTACAAATATTCGTCGGAGTTGATATCTTCCGCATGTTCTTGCTGTGTAATCGCTCTACTATCGAATAACCCAGCTTGGTTAAATAGTTAGTGGCCATTACGGTTGTCGCCTCTCGATATTAGAATTCTTCGTACGCTATTTTGGTTTCGTCTGTTTATTTTTAAATTGTGGTTGATCGAAATAAACAGTTGTTGGCAATGTTGAAATTTCTAAGTGTTAGCAGAGCTAGAGAACCGGAATTGAATTTATTACTAGTGTTTTATTATTGAAGTAAGGATGTGTACGATCAGGATTATCTCGGGTTCAACGCATACAGGAGTAGTATCATGATGGTGGTGTTCATTCGGGGCTCAGTACACATCGGAATGGTTGCGGAAATATGGATTGTTATGCTTAGTTCCACGTTCAATACACACCAGAACGTTGGCAGGAGTCGGGACGGTTTAGCCTTAATTCCAGGTTCAATGCAAACCAGAGCGCTGGCCGGTAGGTTAAGCTTATTACTTATCCAAGGGTGTTAATGTCTATTTAGACGACAGTGTCGTAACAAGATCAAACAATCATTTCATATTGCCATGTAGGAGAAAACCAATTCAAATTGCATAACTTCAAGTGTTACATAAGATTTTAGCTCACCTAACAGCATACATCATCAATAATCTGAGGAGTTATACATATTGCAATAGAATAAACAATATATTCACCAAATAGAAATGGTTTTACAATAAATAATACGAGTAATTATAATGTGATAATTTGGAATATTTGGATAAAGTGTATCAACACGGTATAACAGACACTTAAAGCTAACACACAACGTTAACGCATCTCAATCACTATACCTTAATGTATCACGGTTACGTCTTAGAAAACTTGTTCTATTAAAAAGACTTGAAGCACGACTTCTTCTTTTACAACGTAACGTAAATCTTTAGTGGTTACTATGGAGGTTAGAACTCCATAGTGGTTACTAACCAAACTTATCAATCAAAATATGAGAAATTTCACTAGTGAAATATTTCAAAACTAGCTCGCCAGATCATGAACCAAAAAATCTTCAAATTAACTAAAATACTTATTTTTATCAAATATAAAATTTATAATATATTTTGTACGACATGCGTATTGTCAGCTGTAAGCTAAGCGTAATTAAAGTCTACCAGTGGAATAACGAACCTATTTCGCGCGATCGTTTCGTAACAAAATTTCATTTACTACGAGAGCTGCCAATATTCTTTTTTGCCGAATTTTCTGAATTCGTGATCTGATACAAATTTGTTGACACTGATCAACCCACTTTTGATATTTTTAAGCAAACGACATCTCGTCAATTTCCTACTATCATAGCAGTGTCGCTAATTATAGATTAAAACGTTATTTTATTTTTATTCAGTCCTATTTCCTTCACTTGTATCACTGTCACTAAAGAAATAAACAAAATTTCCGGGACAAAACAGTCGAAACATCTGGGGTGTCATACTTATATATTCGGGACAGAGTTATTTAACTAACCATAACAAATGGGTAATGTTTTCCAACAAGGAACCATATATTTCGTGATGTCAACACATAGAGGGATCTGAAAGGCCAGGACGATCTGAAAGGCCAGGACATCGGTTTTACAAACATTTTGTATTTCAGTCCAACTATGTAAATATATAACTACAAACTATTGCTAATAAAGTCATTTTTAAATTAAATTAAATTAAACAAAATTAGAAAATCAGTTTTAAGGTTATCTGTCATTAATCAATACTTGCTTTCCTTTCGACACGAATATCAGGATCAAATCACTTCACTTCAGTTGGTATCACAAGTTGACGTCTTCCTTTCACCCTCTGCAAAGTGACGAGTCTACCTCCCCCTCACCGATGCTGCACGTCCTCTCAAGCACATGCAGTTACTGATTATTTTACATCACTTGTGAAAGTGAGGTTAAATTGGTATTTTGACTGGTATTTTCATAACATATTTTGGATTTTCCGTTAATGTAATAGGAAAATCGTCTTGAACGAGGCAAGACATTTCTATTTGCGTAACCATTTCTGTTACAAATGACAGATTAAATAAAGTTTTGAGGTTGAATTTATTTAAGGGGCCAGACAAAGCTTTCAGTCGTTCCTTTCAAAAAAAGAATCGATGTGATTATTTCATTTCAAGTAATTTCACTTTGTTTGCGAAAGGAAAACACTTTTTTTCTGTCAGCTTTCGAGATCGCTGCAAGCAGCCATGTTGCCGCTACTTTCCATCGCGACGTGGCATGTCGCTACTTTTCTTCGCGGCGATTTGTGAGTTGTCGCTGCTTTTTTAAGTCGCGGGAAATTTAAAATTCGGTCACGTGACCAGATTTGTCACTGAAACCGAGCGACGAGCGATTGCAAGAGGTTACACCCATAGACAAATAATACTTTATCTATGATTACACCTTAACAAAGGAGAGTGTCCATCACAAATGACCTTGATTTGTGGTGTCAATAAAAGTGTCTTTTAGGGACGTGTCGTGTCTTTGTACAATAACAATTTTTTTACTTATTAAATTGATATAATCAGAGACAATATAATCCAGACAATGGAAATAGAGCAAGGTATTATTAAAGAAGAAATGGATATACAAAATGTAAAGGAAGAAATCGATATCCACCATGATTTTCTGTGGAATATGGATATTAAACAGGAACTAATTGACGAAGTGCCTATGTTCAAAATTCAGAATATAAATGAAAACAAGAATAGAACTCATCCATTCAAACAAGAAATAAATGATGACTCAAATACAGTTGAAATACGTGATAAGCATGTTGATTATTTTAGAAAGCAAATTAAATCAAAAGGTGAGTTGAACGAATTTATCGTTTGTATTTGCATATTTATGCTAAAGATCTTGGGTACTAATAGGCATAACTAGATTTAATGTTTTTTCAATAATGTAGAGGAAGAGAAAACGTTTTTTTTGTAACATGGTCTAAATGTTTCATTTAACTTTGAAGAATCAATATGTAACTAAACTTTTCATATTAGCAAAAAACAGTATAGTATAATATTTAAATAAAGAATCTAATGAAATTAACTGTCTCGACCCTTACTTTGTGGAATCTACTCATATTAGTGTTTTAAATGACGATGATATTGATTTATTGAGGCAATTGTCAATTTTTTAGAATTTTCAATAATTTTTATTATATTGTGGAATTAGTTAGAAACAGTGAGTTTCATTTAAAACACTAATAAATAATCTAATGATATTTCATCAATAATCCTCAAATATTTTATCTTTTATACTAAAGTTGAATGCCACGTCTAGAAAGACTAGTAGCTATATACATGTTTGTCTAAACTGTCTTATTTAAGATGTGTTAGAAACTTTAGTTGATCTATTTGAAATTCTATAATACTCACAATTTCAATAACATCTTCTCAATTGGTATACAGTGAAAACTCGATTAACATCCATCGTCTGGACCGTGGTCATGACGGTTTAGAGGATAGACGGATAATATAAACAGTGCATTATTCCTCCAAAACATAACCTCAATCAATTATATTATAGACAGATATCACCCACATTAATATAATATATTTCGGACTGAATAGAACTTAAAAATGATTATAATAGCAAATAAAACTACTTATTACATGATAGAAACATCAGTACAGTAGTTAAAAATGTGTCAAAATAATATACAGTATTATAAACGTACAGGTGAAATAGTTCATGTAGCTTGGAAATAGTCAGTCATTGTTTTCTACCTCTTCAATGCTCGAGCTTTCACAGCAGCAAATTTCGTATTTTTTGAAGCAGTAGTGTCTGCATGTCATTGGCCTCTTCTTGACTTTCAAACTATTCTATACTCTTGGAAAGTATTGTTTCAGCCTCTGAGTGGCTAATTAATAGTTTGTTTCTTGTCATGGTTTGAACACTTGTCTTCATCAGCCCCTTCTTCTTCTTTGGTGGCATTTATGCTGGCAACAATTTTGTCATCACTCATAGTTTGAAACCTCCCGCCCAATCCGTTACTTCTTCTGACATCAAATGTGTACTGATTAGTAAATTATTACACACATTGACCATCTTGTCAACTGGTACTCTCTCAGGTTCCTCAGATTCTTCACTTCTATCTTGAAGCCAAAGTTTATACCAGCCGTTCTTTAGATTTGATAGAAATGGTATCTTTAAATCTGTAAGACTTTCAAAACTGTTTTACAGACGTTGATTCATCAGATGAGTTCAATAAACATTTTACTACAAAGACGTTTCATGTTTTCGATGATTCCCTAATCCATGGGCTGTATAATAGGCCAAGCTTCAGAGATTTGGATTGAGTATTTTGTGTAAAACGCGATAGAAGAAAACCAGATGGGCCATTGTTTGGAGAATAGTTTTATATGATATAGTGAGATGTTTTTCACTCAATTTTATTATTCATAATTTTGTTATAAACAATTATATGCAAAAAATCGTTTTTTTGTTTTTTTGCTTGTAAAATTAAAACTGCAAGGGTAATCGTGATGGTGTCAATAGAAAAATTGTAGAGAATAAAAACTCGAACATGAACAAATCGATCCTACCTTTACTTTCTGAGAAAATTGGGAATACCCATACAAAATCATGTTTTAAAAATTTTTTTAACTGGGTTATCTTTTGAGTTGTAGCCTAGATCCTCCTGCCACTATTAGTTTTTAATATAAACTTTATATATGCAAAAAGCAGGCACTGTCAGATGCATAGCTTTCGAATTTATTACTATACAATTTTACAGCAGGCCTGAATGCGACAGGTATGGTCGGATTTCAATTTAGTAAAACGATTTTGAAAGTAGGGAAATATGTTAGGAATGAATCCGAACATCACGAGAAACAGATGAACGGGCGAGTGTAGTTGAAGAGTGGGGGAGAGCAGCAGGCAAGGAGAAGCATGTATATAGAGATAGAGATGGCAATTGATTCATATATTGTTCGATTATTTCTCTCAAAATGAAACCAATTTTTTTACTTAGACAGTGATATAATTTTAATATGTTTAAATAAAATTTCATCTAAATTATAAAAAATACCTTAACCTTTTCGCTGCGGCTGTCCTATTTTTCGGACTCTAACTAGTTGTGCCTCTGGTGTGGGTGACTCATATTTAGTAAATTTATTATTGTTTGTCTGCAGCTTCTTATATTTTATTTTCTGAAGGTGGGGAGAGTTTTTGTAGGTAGGAAGTGTTTAGGCTTGTTTTGACTCTATTGGAAGGGCATTTGGGACTATTATTTGCGTTAGTTTGATAGCTTACTTGGTGGTGTATGTGCGGCGAATTATGGCTAAACTACCTGATCCGCTTATTGCAAAATTCTACTCAAAGGCCGAGTTGGAAGAGATTTTAACACGATCTCACAGCGAAGATAAATTTTTTGAGAATCGTATAGATCCCGATTGGGACGATCAGGATGACAATCCAGCTGATACTTCAGACAAATTAGTCACCAGTGTCCCGTGCAAAATGGGTTATAGTGTATTTTATACTATTCTCTTATGAAATAAATTATTACTCACTTATATTTTTTGTATTTGTTTAAATAAAAAATCGTAGATGAACTACGCGGGTACGGGAGCGGAAGTTGGCCATCTTGATGATGTAACCAAAGTCGCGTGCGCACCGGAAGTGACGTCTTGCGTCATTTACGTCCATCTTGTGTTCTATGACATGTGTTGTCTGTTATATGTTTCGTGTCATCCATATTGTGTTCTGCGACGTGTGTCATCTGTCATGTTTTCCGTGTCATCTATCTGGTGTTCTGTGACGTGTGCCTTCTGTCATGTGTACTGTGTCATCCATCCTGTGTTCTGTGTCGTGTGTAATCAAACTTGTGTCAAGTCTGCACTTTTGTTTTAGAAATTCATTCCGCTCTGCGGTTGTATTATAAAGTATCTGGCACAGCAGGTTGCATGATCTTCACTACCTCCTCGAAGTGAAAAGGTTAAGCAAACCATAAAAATACCTATTTTTAGAAAACTGCATATGTATTTTCTTTGCAGTTTATAATTTTGAGGTTATATTTATGAATGTCACTTTTAAGCAGACAAATTTAAGAATTAATTAATTTTAGATTAATCGAGTTTCTATATATCGTTTTATTAATCGTTGAATTGTTATAAAATAAGCAACTATTCTTTTATTTCAATTAATCGTTGTCATCTCTACACGTATATAGTAATACTGTTGCTTAGCATGTATTTCATGATTATTTCATTTGAATATGTCAGCAACAAATAGGAACATCAGAAAAACCAAGATGAACGTTTTGAAATATGAAAATTCTACTTTCGAAATCGTTTTTATCAATTGAAATCTAACCTTACCTGTCGCATTGAGGCTTGTTGGAAAATTGCATAGTTAAATAGTAAAATAGTCACAGATCCAAAACTATGCATCGGTCAGTACTTTTTGCATATATGAAGTTTACACTGTGTTATTTATAAAATGCGACATAGGGTTTCCTGTACAAAACTGCCAAACGCGAGCTAACTTTTTTACCAAATAGCGTTCGTGAAAAATAATAACAGATTTGAAAATGTCGTTAAAAAGTAATTTCAAGTGCACTTTTAATTTCCTTAAATTCGGTCTGGTTTAATAAGAAAATGCATAATTATGTTTTTAAAAGTCGTACGCCATTTTTATATCACTTAGAATACAAACAACCGGAACCGAGATGGCCGAGTTGGTATTTTGTACGCGAAATTTGAAAGTTGAATGTGGAGGCTAACGGTTCGATCCCACACTGTGATGAAGTTTTTAGTCTTTTTTTACAATTTTCATCTAAAAAATATTAATTTTAAAATAAAGCAAAGTTCTTTGTTTCAGAAATTTATTTATTTAAAGAAAAGTTCAGACAATTTAGTATCAATTTTAAAAAGCAAAATCTAGTAGGTAGCCTTACAAGTAATGTCATTTTCATTCTTGACAATTTGTTATCTTTGGAGCGAATAAGTATTTTTGAAGCGATTAGATTTGTTATTTTAGTGTACTTGAGAGTAATTTCTTGTTTCGTTTGTCGACATTTTTGTAAGTTCATTTGTTGTTTCAAGTTTAGATTCATTTTTTAATAATCTTTAATTTATTATAATAGTTATAATTTCATTTAAAATTGTTCGTGTTTTCCCATTATTTAATTTATTTTATTGTTTATATTTTTGGTAATGTTTAATTCTTATCCGTTAGTTATTATTTATATTTCTTCTCGTTGTAAAATGATTACTCGTGAAGAAACTGTCCAAATTGTTCGTATGTATTATGGCGGTCACAGTAGTCGCGATATTATACAATTTTTATTTAATATGTTCAATGGTCAGACTGATCGCATCACAGGATACATCAAATTATTAATCAATTTGAAACAACGTTGTGCCTAAAACCGAGGCACCGACGAAGAAATCGAACAACATTAATGGAGATTGACATGTCCATTTTGTTGGGTTTTGTCAAAAACCCTAGGACCACCATTAGACGCGTGGCACGAGATTTAAATGTTAGTATTTTTAAAGTACACAGTGTTCTAAGAGAAAACGGCTTCAAAGCTTACAAACTTCATGATGTGCAAGAACTTTTTGAGCAAGACTATTTTAATAGAAAATTTTTCTGCGAAATTATGATTGACTAAGCCAACCGAAATAGGAATTTTTTAAGATACATCTGCTTTACCGACGAGTCTAGTTTTGTTTTAAAGAGAAAAACTAACAAACAAAATTAAAGGTATTGGGCTACAGTAAATCCATGTAAAATAAATGTGTCTCATACCCAATAAAAGAAAAAAGTAAATGTATGGGCCGACATATTTTGTGATAAAACAATTGGTACTTTCTTCCTAAGTAATAACTTGGCCAAGAATATTTGAATCTTCTCCAAAATGAAATAGGACCCCAAATTGCAAATGCCGTACCTTGAAATGTTTCAGTATGGTATCAACATGATGGTTGCCCGGCTCATTCCAGTAGGGAAGTACGGGAATACCTTGATACCGTTTTCCCAAATACGTGGATAGGTCGAGGGGGTACAATAAATTGGCCGGCAAGATCACCAGATTTAACACCCCTCGATTTAGTTTTATGGGGTTTCCTAATAAATAAGGTAGCAGAATATGAACAGGAGACAGAAGATGAATTGAAAAATATTATTATTACCGATTGTCGGAAAATTAGTAGAACTGTTATTAATAATGTACGACGGAACTTTTATGATCGTTTGGTGCACTGTTTAGCAGCATTTAATTATATAAATAAATTTGTGACCTAAAAAAATTGTCTTATAATGAATATCTCTACTTAAAATTGCTTTTTGGATAAAAATTATGAAAAAAACATTTAGGACACACTGCGGGAGCGAACCGCGACCCTTTACGTTCAACTTTAAATTTTGAGTACTAAGTTTTAAGTAACTCGGCCACATCGGCATCAGTCCTTAGTATTCCAAAGCTGTATAAAAATGGCGTACGACTTTTAAAAACATAGTTATGCATTTTCTTAGTAAACCAAACCGAATTTAAGAAAATTAAAAGTGCTTTTGACTTTTTTTTATTGGTGCCTGATTTTACCTATTTTTTGTTTGCGTATTTTTTTTAGCTCCACGAGCTTTTCCCCTTCAATAGCTAACTGCCTATTTCTAAATTTTTGTAATCGATTTGATTGAACTGCCTTTACATTTGAAGAAGTAGGTGTATCTTTAGGCAAAGATAATTCTTCAACCGTGGCTGGTGAATTGCATGTTAGCATTGTACTATCGCTTCTGCTACTCTACTACCACCATTAGTATCAACAAACACCTCAGAAGTAGGTGTACTGGGCCTTATTAAAGTTGACGATAAAATGCTTTTGGGCAAATTAACTGTTTTGTCTGCTTGAAACATATCAAAAAAATAATTATAGAATTCCCACTGGATTCTTCCTCTACCAGTGGACTTCTTTTTGTTGTTGTTGTCACAAATGGTTCTGTAGGTATTCTTCATATGCCTCATCTTGCGATCCAAAGAATCTGCATCAACAAGATATTTTTGTAATTTTTAGAGAGTTTTCATTTTGTTAGCACGATACAGCCTCCAGAGAGTATACGATTGATCAATTTTATGATTTAATATTGTTCGAGGTGTCTCACAGATGTCCCCTATTGATTTTCAGTTGAGTAGAGCGAGTACAGCGGGTCCTATAAATCCAGATATACTAAATTTTTGGTTATTTTTGGAGAAATTTCGGTTTGTTAGCACGATACATCCCCCGAAGTGTATACAAGTAACAATTTTATGATAGAATATTGTTCAGGGCCACAGATGCGAAAAAGTTAGTTTTAATTTTTAAAACCGTTTATATTTTAGTTTGTTTACCTCAATTGACATGATTGTTATATCTTATAAGAATTTTCATTTCATCAAGTAGGCTATGGTCCTCTTACCATGGAAAATAAAACAAAACCTGTGTTACCTGTCAGAATTGATTTTAAGACGTGCAGTCTTGTCAACAACATGAATTTTAAAAACTATGAAAAATATGATATGCATGTGGCATATATTGAATGTCAAAAGAATGTTAGTGATGCGTCTGATTTATATTTTCTACGATATGCAGAATCAAGGCAACCTGTCAAGAGAATTTTTAAAAAACTCGATTCAAATTTAATAGAGTACGGGTGTTTTGTGAAACCACGGCGTAAGTACGAAAGGAATCATGAAGAAAGAGAGGTAAATACGTTGGGATATATCCAAGCACGTCACGAATCTTCTCTGCGTCAAATTGAAAATGAAATAGGTGTTCCAAAAACTACTGCAGGAAGGATTTTAAAGAAATATAAATTTAGGCCTTATCGGACATCCGTCCGTCAAAAATTATACCCAAACGATTTTTTGAGAAGAACATAATTTGCACATTGGTATATAGAAAAATGTAATGGAACAGCCAAATTTTTATTCAAAGGTAATATTTAGTGATGAAGCTCGCATAAGCAGTGCAGGAATATTTAACAGACATAATGAACTATACTGGAATGACTCAAATTCACACTTAGTTGAGGTGATAAGGAGACAAGGCAAATTCGGCTTTAAAGTTAGTTGTTTTGTCAACCATAGTAAATTAGTGTATCATATATTTGATGATAAACTAACTGCTGCTGGATATATAGATATCTTGGAAATAAACTTACACCAACTTTTGGAGGAAGAAGTTTTGGCTAATAGGGGCACATTTTGGTTCCAACAAGATGGATCACCTGCCCATAATGCTCTATTCATTGGAGATTATTTAAACGAAAAATTTCCTAATCGGTGGATTGATACTTATGGGCCGATTTGGATGGGCCCCTCGTTCTCCGGAAGCAAATCCTCTTGATTTTTTGTTGAGGGATTTTAAAAAAATAATATTTACAAGACTAACTTCGAGAGTAGGGAAGATTTATTACAAAATAATCATGACGCATTTAGAAAAATAACGCTAGTGCACATTCTCAATTGTGTAAGATCAGTAAGAAAAATGTGTCAATTATTACAACAAAACGGAGGACATTTTGAACATTTAATGTAATTTTTACATTCTAATAAAATTAGTTACAGGTAGATTAGTTGTTACAATATTTCTTGTTCTTTCATAAGTTTATTGTTTTTATTTTTTTAATCTGATATTATTTGTTATTAATTATAATTTTGATAAATAAAATTGTCACCCATCAGTATCCTTATAATAAAATGTTAAATTTCGTTACTGAGTGTTCAATTTTTTAAGGGTGTTTCACCTGATAACATCCATGAATGGTTTATTTGCACTGCAGCTCCAACCATTGAAAATGGATATATGTCATATCAGGTGAATGAGAATTAAAAAAGGAAACGAAAAACATCAAAATATAGAGGGTGTCCCATTTAAAACAACAAGTTTGCATTATATTTCCTTAGTGAGCTCCTTAACAAAAAAATTCTGTGCGTTACTGAACTCTTTAATATTATATCTATCAAAAGTTTTTATAACGTTTTTTTTATATTTTTCTTAAGAAGTTTTAGTACCTTGTAGTTTTCGACAGTTTTCAATAATCGCCCTGTATCTTCCAACTGCAAGAAGTTACTAAAGATTTAATTAGGCTATCGTTACTTTAACAAAAAAAGAAGTCATAACATCTTAACTGCTTTTCTTCTATCTATTCTAGTTTACGAGATACAGTTTTCCGGAAAATCATATTTTCATAAATTTTTTTCAATTTTCCACCCGAATTTTTTTTACGAACAACTGACAAATCTTGCGGAATTAGTCGACTGAAGAACGGGGAAAAAATCACTTCCTTCTCGATTTTTCTTATAGGTATCACATGTGATCGTTACAAATTGATAGACTAGGTCCCTGGCCATCTGAAATCGTCAATTACAACATTTTTTAATAGTGACAACATTTTTTATTACGAAATTTGTCAAAATTATGTTTTATTACTTTTTTTCACATACCTCGCGATATCTCCGGAACTAAACAAGATAATTTCAACTTTTTTTTTAATCGGCAGAAGAAACGTAAGCGAAGTTTCATTAGTGTAGAAAACCTATTTTTTTTGTAAAATTAGAGAAAACTTTAATCTTTACTTTTTTGCAGCACTATTTTCAGTAATTGAGAAACTTTTTTATTTTTCAAAATTTCACTAATATGCGAAACAAATAAAGCTAAAGCGTCAACAAGGTTTTTATAACAAGAATCACTATTATAAGTATCATAGGTTTTGAGCAATAAATACGCAAACGAAAGTTTCTGCAGCCGCGTTTAATTATTGTACTTTCTAACGAGCAGACATCTATCTCTCCGCGTCCCGCATACGCATAATGCGACCTATCTATTCCTGACAAATTTGGCGATAACTTAATTCAGTTGCTAACAAACAGTCTTTGTTTTAACGGCGATTAGGTAGATATTATTTTGGATGTGTGTGTGTGTGTGTGTGTGTGTGTGTGTGTGTCTTTGAGATTTTTTTTGTAAACGATGGAGTGTTTATTTTGTGGTCAGACTTTGCAAGAAAAAGACAAACATGTGACGCAAAATCCAAGATTGAAAGGATTAAATACAATTACATTTGCTGCAGAAAAAAGGAAAGACACTTGTGCTCAAAAGATTTTGCATCAAAAGGAAGATATTCTAGGAGGGAAGGTTAAAGTAAAATTTCATAAAACTTGCTGACAAACATTTATTAGTTCACAAAATATTCGATATGTTTCTCAAAGCAGTGAAACCAAAAACTCTTCATTGTCTCGGACGAGATATCCTAAAGATGGATTTAATATTCGGCAAATGTGCCTAATATGTAACAGACCTGGAAAGAAAGGCCAAAGCGCTTAACATCTGTGCAGACGGGTAAGTTAATATATTTTTTCAAATATTGTAAAAATATATTGATTAATGACTGTAAAAGCTAAGTTACGTCTGTTTAAAAAATCTTGCTTCGCATTTTTAATAGGAAATTATTTACTAAACTGAAAAATACTGATTTAGTTAAAAAAATTTTCTTCCTAATATTTTTTTCTCATTAACATTTATAACCGTTAGATATCAAGTAATATGCTGTTATCTGTTGTTTTTTTCTTATTTAGGGACCGGCAAAAATGCGTACTCCAAGATAATCAAAGCTGCCCAAAAATGACAAGATGTTGACATGGTTACTAAATTAGCTGGTTAACAGGACCTCTTTGCCTATGATGCTAAATATCACAAAAGCTGTTATTGTCAGTACATTGGTAAACGAAACATCACAGCTTTCAAAATAAATCTGATAGTACCACAACTTTGCAACCGTTAAGAGATGAAAGTGTATTATCAGACTCCACTGCCTCTTACAAAATTAACCCGAACGAAGATTTCCAGGTCATTAAAGAGAACAAAATCCTTATTTTACACAAAGCGGCGGGTATTTTAAAGAAAAAAATTAGAAAATTTGAAATCCAACAAAGCAATTTTCCAAATCCAGATGATATGAATCAGGCAGAGTTTGAAAAGCAAGTACCTAATGAGTTGCTATAATTTGTATCATGGTTAATAGATGATGATTGCTACGAGAGTGTAAACGATAGAATTCTATCACAAGCAGCTGTTCCTTGTAACATTATTATGAGCCTTTATGACAAAATGTTTAGAAGAAATCATTATCAAATGGCACTGTATGGCAATAGTAGTATCTCAAAAACATTCCGATACGCGTAGGCTCGTCGATGAAAATATTCCCAAAGGTGGAGCATATTCTTTAAAATTATTAGAAGAACAAAATATTCAAAACCTGCAAAACGTCCCGATACTATTACATTAAAATCAGCTGCATTAAATCGACAAAATGACGAACGTTCGACAAAAATAAATGTAATATGTAAACTTTTCCGAAGCTTTAAAGATGCAAAAATACACATAGATTTAAAAGTTTTGCATCACCCAATATCTCATAAAGTATTTTTTTCTTCATCAAAAATGGATTGAAGAATAATTAAATGATTAGTTTTATGTTTGAAAAAACATCAAGGTTCTTTGTAAAAAGTTTATTATCCACTAATACACATGTCTTGAATATAAGAGTATTTTTCCAAGAAAATTAAATTTACAAATTGGTGACTTTTTTGGAAAAATAATAAATTGTAATTATTTAATGAGTATTTCCACCTCTAGAATAGATTATATGCAGGCTTGGAGACGCCATTCCTCCTTAGCGGCATGAACAAGCTCTTGTACACTCCTGGGTGGATTTATGCGTGCTGATATTGCCCTGGAAAGCACGTCCCAAACATGTTCTATTGGATTCATATCTGGCGTTAAGGCGGGCCAGTCCATACGATTGGTGTAGATGTAGATACTAATTTATTTGCGATGAGGACGGGCGTTATCGTCCAAAAATATGAAAGCGTTGCCAACAGCTGATCGCCATAGCCTCACGTGCGCATGTAGAATCTCCCTGAGGTATCTATCACCAGTCATTGTACCCTGAACGTGGATTAATTCTGTGCGGTCGTTGGACATAATCCCAGTCCAAAACATTGGACGTCCTCCTCTAAAGAGCGGCATGGACGAGCTGGGCTGCTCTCGTTGGCTCTCTCCACACAAGTATTCGATGGCTATCATGTACGCAACAAATTCTTGTCTCATCGGAAAGAAAAGCACAGAATTCCAAAATTGTTCGGGCAAGGCTGCGTGCTCTTGGGCTCATTGTAGACGGCGAAGTCTGTGCGCTGGTAGTAGTCGGGATACCTCAATCCTGTCGAAAGTATTCGTCTCCGTACTGTATAGACCGATACTGGAATTCCCAAGGCATGTCTCATATCTCTTTGGAGTGCAGGTAATGCCATGGTCGGGTTTCTCCAGATCGACAAATGGATATAGCGGTTTTGCCATTCATTGGTAATACGCCTTCTATCGCTCCTAGGTGTGTCACGAAAAGAATTGGTCTGGAGATAGCCGTTCCATGAACGAGATACATCACTTTGCGATCTATTAACTCTACTGGCCACGAACCTTTGAGAATGGCCTTCATTTAGACCTATTATTATGGCACGATCAATCTCACTTATCACTTGACGATTCATGTTGGCCGTCCAAATCATAAAATTCAACTGCCTTTGCTAGAATAATTATCGTACCAAAAATGTACTCTCCAACAAAAAAATTGCAAACATATATTTCTTGCAAAAACAAAATTTGTATAAAAACCTTTGATGTTTTTTTACTTGTAACTAATCATTTAATTAGTCCATTCTTGATGAAGAAAAAATTACTTACAGAGATACAGGGTGATGCAAAACTTTTGAATCTATGTGTATTTCTAAACTGGTCTGACTTTAACAACACGTTAGCCGATAATAACATTTCCGTCTCAGATATTTATTATTTGCCATTTATAAATAACCCACCAACAAGCTATAATACAATATATACTTCAATGTTACGACTAGTTGAGCTAACTAATACAATAAATCAACAGCATATAATCATAACTGCTAATTTAGCTATATATTCAACGGCTCGTGAAATTTTATGAAATAATCCTGATGCACTTAATGGCAAAGTTACACTGACTTTTGGAGGTATGCACCTTAACATGGCTCTAATTGCCAGTATCGGCCATATCGGACAGCGATCTTTTATCCATTTTGACCGAAACAGATGTTTACGCCGAGGCTACTTGTAAAATGATGTTGAAGGGAAAACAATATTCGAGAGCTATCCATTGTTTGAAATTTGCTGCAGACGCACTTTCGCGTTTATTTTTTAAGTCGTTTATTAAATGACATAATGGTTTAGATGAAGAAAGGTTTGTTTTTACATCTGAATTCAAGAAATAATTGCAGGTCCTTATACAACATTTTCAAAATTCTGCATTCGACAAAGACAGTTTCGAAAAATTTATAGAAAAAATTGGTCCTTTACAAGTTATGTTTAAATTTATAATTGCTGGATCATCTCATTCACACACTTTTAAATACTGGAACTCATTTCTTGAAGCAGTCGACTTCCTATTGAGATTGATAAGATCGGAGAGAAATGGAGATTTCGAGTCTCATTTGTGCGCTGTAAATGACTGTTTACCATATCTTCCAGCAGCTGGAAGAAACTTGTATTTCAAGTGGGTTCCTGTGTATTTATCAGATATGGGAAACTTAAAAGATGATATACCAACCATGTACGAGTATCTGGCCAATGGTAATTTCGTCGTTAAAAAAAACCAACGATAAAATATTTAATCCTCAACTTTGTTTTGAAGTAAATAAAATTACAGTGCCAAAAAAGATGGAAAGACTAAATAACAATAAAGAAAAAGCTGACACAAGACTGATACTCCACGTTATAGCATAGCTAAAAGCAGAGAATACAATTCTGGTAAAATCTGTTGATACCGATGTCCTGATCTTGCTCTTACATTTTTACTGTGAAATATCAGATATGTCCCAAAGCAATGTATACATACAATTAGGACTTAGCATAGAAACAAAAAAATTGCTTCCTTGAATCAATTACGATGGTACCTGACAACGGACTCAAATCGCACATATTCTGAGTTGCCTCCTACTGATCATGCTTTTAAACAACATTTAAAAAGGTAATAAATATTTTTGTAAGTCGCCCATGCTTATATAATAAAAAAATACCTACAAGTAGCTGTTATATGTATCTATTATTGTTTCAAGTGTCTGTATCAATTAAACATTTGGTACAATAGCCACATTCAAAATATGCCACTAGAAGATCCGACTCTATACGGATGGACATTAGAAGAAAATATTTGGATGGCCAATTTTTCTTCTCTAGAACCAGTACCCGATGATGTAAGAACAATTTTGTCTATACGATGTTCAGACAAAAATTGCAACAATAATAACAAGGGTTAAAATGCTGCAGTGACTGCAAATATACAAACTCCTGTAACAGCCTACCTATAAATTTTTATCAGACTGCGAAGATGAAGACTTTTAAAATAGGTTTTTTGTTATTTAGTTTAATTCGTTTTATAATTTTTTGTTTAATGTTTTTGCGGTTTTTTTTAGAGACTAATGAGTTTTTTTGTGTTTTATCTATTAAATAGTGTCAAATAATGGTCAACATAAATATCTTTAATTTAAGTTGCTATATAAAAAGAGTTTATTCTTGCAATGAAGATAATTTTAATAATAAAATTTTATATTGTTAATCTTAACTAAAGCAATAACTAAACCATATTTGTTTTTAAACGTTTAGGAACTTTTATTAATTTACAGGTCACAGGTATAATTAAGTTGGCGCCCCTACAATAACGCTAACAGTATTTTTAGCTAGGTGAACGGCCGTGGCCGGCGCGGTGGCCCATGGAGGTGCGGAACCTTTTAACTTCTAGTAACTATTGCTTGAAAACTATGATACTTAGAATAGTGATTCTTGTTTTAAAAACTTTTTTGAAGCTTTAGGTTTATTTGGTACGAAGATAGTTTAGTGAAATTTTAAAAATAATAAAGTTTCAATCCATACTTTTAAATTATAAAAAGTTCTGCTTTGATCTTTTATAACTCGGTTTTATCTATCGATGGAAAGTTGCTGTATTGTTTTTATAATATTATGAACACTCCTATTTCTATTTTCACCAATTTCAATCTTTCCATTCCATAGACGTAGTTACGACAATTTTTTTAAGGTAATTTCTTACAAAAATTTCTACTTCATCTTGAATCCCGTATATTGTCCACAAATATAAAATAGAAGAATTCAAATATGGTAACTAATTGAGTTGCATATTTCCTCTATCCATGTATAAACAAACTGCGCAACCGCAACAGAATATACCGACCCGACATTTGTGTTAAACACAGTCTTACCCGGAGTAAATATCTGGAAACCCGGACCACGAATGTCATAGGCTTTTTCAGAGAGTGAAGCTCTGTCTCTTGTGGTAAAGTCTTCCAGTTAAGTTCATTTTCATCACAATTATAAACTTGCTCGCTAACAAGATTCAATTTCTCGGTTTTTTCTTTAAATTGTTCCTGGAACTCTGCAATTACAGAGCACATCGCGCTGAATTTTTTTCCACTGATATCAAGTTGATGAATGCCATGACGAAACTTACTTGTTGAGCCATCCATTGCTTGCTTTAAAAGACGAGTCACTGTCAAGTTTGTTGTTCATTTCAACAGCCTTGGCCATTATTATAGACGCTGAAAGTGGAATCCTCTGCCTTCTTTATTGAATAAACCATTGGTACATGACAGTGTACAATTAATCAATTTTGCAGGTTCCATTGTCTTTCTTGTTCGAACATCTCCATCCATCCTCTGCATTGTTGACACATGTTCTATTTTATCAAGCATCACGTTTTATATTGTTAACTATTCTTCTCTCAAAACCATAAATCAGTGCTACACTCGTCGCAGTTTCACCCTTTCTTAAGCGTTTTATAATTCCAAGTTTCTTGGTTAAATCCTACAACAACACGTTTACGCCTTTCAGTCATTTTGTTAAGTCACTGAAACCCACATACCTGCACTAAATCCACTAGTGTAAATTATTAGTCAATAAAGCTTATTCAAGTGGATAACACGTAACAAATGGGGCACTACTTACCAGCCCACTAGATACACTGAGACATTGACAGCCTTTTCGCTACAACTGAAACAGGATCCAGTGGTGACTGGTGACTCACAAGTCTGACAAAAGACAAGAAGAGGGGGAGAGGTGTTAGCACGTCATCATTTTGCTATTACAGTAATGTCGGTTAATCGAGTTTTTACTGTATTTATTTCAAACTTCATTTTATTACAAATTTTATTAGTATTTTACAAACTCTTAAAATACTTTTTCCAATAATATTGTTAGCAAGCATTTCTAGCGTTGATAAAATTTGTTTGATTTTTATATTTATACAAATTTCAATGTTTCGAAAAATTAATTTCAATTTTCTTGAACATTTACAGGACTGCTAAAAAATGGAAAGTATATTAAAACAAATGCTAATGTTGGGATTATGATATGTGTATTTTGTGGAAATTTATACACGAAACGAGTAGAATTTTTTCGCCACTTTTCAACAAATCATTGTATAAAACGAAACAAATTATATAATATTGAATTTCACCATAAAAATAGAAGTGGCTTTAAAACTGAAATCATTGACATGGGCATTTTCAGAAATCTTGGTGTAAAAGATGAAATTGAAATAGTTGAACATGAATTGAAAGAAGAGTTGCAGAAATCCACATATCAGTTAAATGTTACTGATAATTTAAACTCTCGTATGGATGACGGTTTGAAATCGCTTTTAGAGGGAAGTGATTCAGGTAGAAATTTGCATATTCTCTTAGAAGAAAGGCCATTCAAATGTCACGTTTCTACAAATAATTGTATGAAACGTAAGAAAATACTAAATAAAACGAAATTTCACCAGGAAAATACAAATTACCGAAATAGGCAAGGAACAAATTTGCGTACTCACACAGGAGAAAAGTCATTCAAATGTACAATTTGTTTCAAATATTTTTCAGAGAAAAGTAGTTTAACTTCACATATGCGTACTCACACAGGAGAAAAGCCTTTCAAATGTAACATTTGTTCGAAATCTTTTGCAGAGAAAAGTAATTTTACTACACATTTGCGTACTCATACAGGAGAAAAGCCATACAAATGTAACGTTTGCTTGAAATCTTTTGCAGTGAAAAGTGGTTTAACTTTACATTCTCGTAATCACACAGGAGAAAAGCCATACAAATGTAACATTTGTTTGAAATCATTTGCAGCCAAATCTAATTTAACTACACATTTGGGTACTCACACAGGAGAAAAGCGTTTCAAATGTAACATTTGTTTGAAATCTTTTTCAGTGAAAAGTAGTTTAACTTCACATTTGCTTAATCACACAGGAGAAAAGCCATTTAACTGTAACGTTTGTTTTAAATTTTTTGCAGCAAAAAGATATTTAACTGAACATTTGCGTAATCACACAGGAGAAAAGCCATACAAATGTAACGTTTGTTTGAAATCTTTTGTAGTGAAAAGTGGTTTAACTTTACATTTGCGTAATCACACAGGAGAAAAGCCATACAAATGTAACATTTGTTTGAAATCATTTGCAACCAAATCTAATTTAACTACACATTTGCGTACTCACACAGGAGAAAAGCGTTTCAAATGTAACATTTGTTTGAAATCTTTTTCAGTGAAAAGTAGTTTAACTTCACATTTGCTTAATCACACAGGAGAAAAGCCATTTAAATGTAACGTTTGTTTTAAATTTTTTGCATTGAAAAGATATTTAACTACACATTTGCGTACCCACACAGGAGAAAAGCCTTTCAAATGTAACATTTGTTTGAAATCTTTTTCAGAGAAAAGTAAGTTAATTAAACATTTGCGTACTCACACAGGAGAAAAGCCATTCAAGTGCATTATTTGTTTGAAATCTTTTTCAGAGAAAAGTACTTTAAATATACATTTGCGTACTCACACAGGAGAAAAGCCATTCAAATGTAACATTTGTTTGAAATATTTTGCAACCAAATCTAATTTAACTACACATTTGCGTACTCACACAGGAGAAAAACGTTTCTAATGTAACATTTGTTTGAAATCTTTTTCAGTGAAAAGTAGTTTAACTTCACATTTGCTTAATCACACAGGAGAAAAGCGTTTCAAATGTAACATTTGTTTGAAATCTTTTTCAGTGAAAAGTAGTTTAACTTCACATTTGCTTAATCACACAGGAGAAAAGCCATTTAAATGTAACGTTTGTTTTAAATTTTTTGCATTGAAAAGATATTTAACTACACATTTGCGTACCCACACAGGAGAAAAGCCTTTCAAATGTAACATTTGTTTGAAATCTTTTTCAGAGAAAAGTAAGTTAAATAAACATTTGCGTACTCACACAGGAGAAAGGCCATTCAAGTGCATTATTTGTTTGAAATCTTTTTCGGAGAAAAGTACTTTAAATATACATTTGCGTACTCACACAGGAGAAAAGCCATCAAATGTAACATTTGTTTGAAATATTTTGCAACCAAATCTAATTTAACTACACATTTGCGTACTCACACAGGAGAAAAACGTTTCAAATGTAACATTTGTTTGAAATCTTTTTCAGTGAAAAGTAGTTTAACTTCACATTTGCTTAATCACACAGGGGAAAAGCCATTTAAATGTAACATTTGTTTGAAATCTTTTTCAGTGAAAAGTAGTTTATCTTCACATTTGCTTAATCACACATGAGAAAAGCCATTTAAATGTAATGTTTGTTTTAAATTTTTTGCAGCGAAAAGATATTTAACTACACATTTGCGTAAAGTACTTTAAATTTACATTTGCGTACTCACACAGGAGAAAAGCCATTCAAATGTAACATTTGTTTGAAATATTTTGCAGTGAAAAGTAGGTTAACTAAACATTTGCGTACTCACACATGAGAAAAGCCATTCAAATGTAACATTTGTTTGAAACAATTGCAGACAATAATTATTTAACTACACATTTGCGTACTCACACAGGAGAAAAGCCATTCAAATGTAACAATTGTTTGAAATCGTTTTCAGAGAGAAGTGGTTTAACTAAACATTTGCGTACTCACACAGGCGAAAAGCTATTCAAATGTAACATTTGTTTGAAATATTTTGCAGGGAAAAGTACTTTAAATTCACATATGCGTACTCATACAGGAGAAAAGCCGTTCAAATGTAACATTTGTTTGCAATCATTTGCAGTGAAAAGTGGTTTAACTATACATTTGCGTACTCACACAGAAGAAAAGCCATTCAACTGTAACGTTTGTTTGAAATTTTTTGCATCGAAAAGATATTTAACTCAACATTTCCCAGACAGCACAAGTACGTACATAATACGTATTTAATACGTACTCATGAGAAGTAAGGTACGTATTATGTACGTACTTTTCTGTACATAGTACGTACATGGTACGTATTAAATACGTACATTTTCCAATAAAATGTACGTACCAAATACGTACTGCTTTTACGTACTTGGTACGTACTTGGTACGTACCATTTTGTACGTACCTGGTATGTACCATTTGTACGTACATGGTACGTACCATTTGTACGTACTTGATACGTATAGTTTGTACGTACTTGGTATGTATCGATAGTACGTACTTTGTAAACAGACTACAGAGCTGAAAGCTCACAATTTAGTTCCAAGAAGCTTTATTATTAAAATTTTGAAGGTAATTTGAGTTTACTTGTCACAATGTTAATAACGTTGCTAGAATAAAGTTCCTTATCTCTTAATTGTGAGTTCAACTGTATGGTCTTATAAATTAAAGTACACGTCAGAAAGCCCACACTAGATTATATTAAAATATTAAACTTTAAAAACAACTTGAAAGCAAATTTAATTAAAGTTACTTTTGACTATCAACTAGTTAGGAAAATATAATATAATAAATAGTGGGTATTTATTATTTATTTATAACGAGACTCCTCCTATTCACAATACCTACCTCCTGTGCTCCTTTAGATGTCAGATTGCCCTGTAGAACAACCTGTGCTCGCCAGTCGACTAGCTTCAAGTCGAAGAAGGGGTGGATTTTTCAATATTTATTTAGAATTCAAAATAAGGCACCAGAGAAATTTAGGGTAGCACCCAAGACTCCTTTAAACTCACACCCAACTCCTCGAAGGGTTAATACACTTTTTCCACACTTAAAAAGGTTTTTTAGGTAAGTTTTAAAATGAAAAACTGCCAATATCCCATGTCTGTGGTTTATTGTCGGACCTTGAGTCCCTTTTCCAATAATTTCAAATTACAAATTTATAAGTTTCATAAAAAAAACAACTAAATTTGATGGCTGGACCTAGCTGAAGGCTCACATTCTTTAGTACTCAAAACTGCCTCTCGGCTTTGTTCCATGTGGCTCATTTCGGGCTCTGCAGTATCTAAAATATTAACACAGTGATCAAGTACCTCAATTTTTGGTCTATAATTTTTTACACAAAAGTACTATTTTTCAATGGTGGACATTAAATAATAATTGAAAAACTCACAAAACAAAGAGATATTTCTGGGGAAGGTCAAAATCATTATTTTTATATCAATTACCTATTATGATTGTGCGAGCTGCTTTTAGTGGTGATGACAGTCTAGACCCCTTCTTTTGCCTTACAAGTTCTTTAACCTCACTGTCGGACTTTGAAGAAGAATGGAACCTCGTTTTAAATTCCCTTATTTTTGGATGTGATTCGTCCACATATGTGGTATTGAGGTCTCCACCTCCGCCTTTCTGCACTTTAGACGAGCAGTTTCATATGAATCTAGAAATGAATATTAATATTTAGTTTGCAATTTATACAGAATTTGTAGATATTGCCGTAAGTCCCATCCCTAAACAACTTCACCTTAAGTGAAGGTCAACACGAATTTAATTGATGTGACCTTATAGCAGCGATAAGTTTCTCTGGTGGCCACAAACAATTGTCTACATTAATCCATCTTGTGGATGGGCACCACTGCTACCGACGTGTCATTGATAAACTGCATTTTTATCCAAGTCTTTTTAGAAAACTCACGAATATTATTTTCCATTTTTTCTGAAAAGCTGAATCCAAAAAAAATATAAACACATGATTTTTTTAATAGAGTAGTTAATTTTCAATATATCTAGAGCAACTTAAAAACTTGTTTCAAAAAGTCTATCACTAAAAAATGGGTAAATATATTGAACATATCTCAAAGCAAGTTGTTCGATATATTCAGCACACAGCCAACTCTTAATATATTGTTAGATTATGTATAATAAATACCAACAAGTTGTCTCAAAAACTATGTAACAACGGAAGAGTAACAAATTTGTTAGTGAATGTTAACGTGACATGACATTTAAATGAAATATTTTGTATTTTCCATGCTTTTCATTCACTAGTCATTTTCCAACTAAACATATATTTAATTTTGATGACTCGCATGGCCTAAGGTAAAAAATTTCTTTTTCTGTATATTCTATCCTAAAATTAGGATTTGCCCGTTATCTTCGAATTACTGATTGCTATTATTTCTCGACCGGATAAACAACAACTATCAGGTTCTTTAGGCAATAAATCAAAGTTTTTGCAATTCACTTGTTTAAATTGATCTGTTATTGGATAATTTTTTAGCACAGGTCCATTGTAGTGAGGTTTGTGGAGTATCGGAAAATTTTGAGAATATTCACTTTGTTCAATATGTTCACTTTTTTTAGCATTATCTAGTTCTGTTTTTCTATTAATCATTGTTGTAGAGGGTTGTCTTGTTTTCTAAGCAACTTCTTTATTGTTTGCATATACTTTTCGAAATCAAAAGCACTATAACTATTAAGATGTCCAAATATTCTAACATCTTCAGCTAAATGTAGTAGATTATGTATATTATCTGAGACATAATTTTCACCATGAATTAAAATAAACATTTCTACAAAATATGTTGAAAGTTTGTTAGCATAATAAGTGTATTTTAAAAACTGTGGGTATGATAATATTGTTATTGTATAGTATAAAACAATGACATGTTCATAATTTTCCTTTGATAATAATTAACTAAAACAACTGGTCCTGTATAGTGCAGAAATTGCCTGAATTATGCTGCTTTCCACCTTTTTTACTTTCACTGACACTACGGGGTTTTCGATTGAACTCTGTTGGAATGTTACAAGACTGTTCAATTAAACATTCTGATAATGTTTCTATTTTACTATATGGAATTTTTGCTGAAGGCTTTCCAGTTAACCACAAACATACTAGTAACTTTTTTACAACCCCCAAACAACCAAGATGCATGTAATCAAGAGGGAAAGATTTGACCATATCTAGACTTGAAGTAAGTACCTGGATGGTGATGTTTTGGAGTCTTTGCTCTGAAATCAATATCAGTATGTAAATGAAGGTTTGACATATCAGGAAAATAAACTCAATTATCATAAGATCCCGCTGCATAACACTTAGAGCGTGACATATAACCTAAATAACCTTAAGCATATGTAATATAAGCTTTTGCTGGAGTATCACACACAAATATTTCTATTTTAACAGCATAAAATTGGAGCCATTGCACTGAATTCGATTATTTATAATATTAGTGGCATCTTCAACAAAATCTGACAAAAACAATTTAGGTTCATTGGGTTTTGCACAGCCATAAATATACACCCACAATCTCAACAAATCCCCGGTTTTGATATATACTTCATTAAACTGGATAGAATTGACTTGTAGAGCTTTTTGTTAGTGGAAGTCCATCAATGTTAATTAAAATTTCAATAACACTATCGTCACTTAATTTAGGATGTTGTGAAAGTACCTTTTGCAAACATTTATCTAATCCAAAATGAATATAGTGTTGCTTGTTTGTAATGTTTACTAACTTTATAAGATATCTTTTACTAGTAGATTAATGTAATAATAAATAATAGGTGGGTATACTTGTCTTTATAAACTGCAAATAGAGGGATTGTAACAAAAAACTGCTTACAAAAGGTCCCAACACTACAAACTATAATAAAACAACTATGGAAAGTACCTAATATTACTTTATACTAGTCTAACTGTTACTTTAAAAAATATAAATTAAATAAACACTAGAGACTAAATAAAATTAAAAGTTGATGTTATAGAAATTAGTTAATAGCTTACCAATTAATCATGGGTATACACAAAAGTAACAAGCACAATCGGTATGTGTGGAATATTGAGATAAATACCACCAAATATTTCTCTATAGCATTCTCTAAACTAAATAAAAACACCAATGCTACAGATACTCCTAGAATTTATATATAATTTCTATTCAGATACCATAGACATCTGGTTAGCATAACATCAAAACACATGTTTAAAAATTATAAAGAGATGGTTGATTTGTTTGTTTCTTTACACACAACTGACACAAGGACACAACTACAAAAGACATTTCTGACAATTCACGAAGTTGAGTAACACTTATACGCGCGAATTTTAACTTTTATTTATCCGGCGGCTGTATATTCTTGAATCTCGATCGATTATGTCCGATGCGAGATGACAAAAATATTTCATAAGAAATCTAAACATTGTCAAAAAATTAAAATTAGTAACAGGAAAACAATCTTCTTAGAGAATACGTCTTAGAATAGAATATTGAAAATATACAATTCCCGCCTAACATGTCAATCTTCCTTCTGCAAGTGTGGTAAATGAACGCAATAGGGCCGAAGACCCTTACACCTTACCAGAAATCGATTTACTTACCACTTTCAAAATATTTGTGTACATCCAGAGAAAGACAGAATTATTCGACTTTCGGTTATTTGGCAAGGACAGGATGAGAAACAAAATTGTTATCTTCGTTTTCATTTTAACGAATGAAACTTTGTGAAAAACTCCATATGCACAGTATCAATCAATTATTGTGTAATACAATAAATTTAAGTCAAATTATTATTATTATTGTTTAGAATGTGATAAAAATATTACAAGTGCACAAGTCCAGTCACAGTCTAAACTTACTAATAATTTATTTTCCCAACAAAATGAACTTAAACTGAGAAAAAATTTGGAATGTTTTTGTATAGATGTAGGCACAAATCACCCACCTGACGTAGGTCGAATTTTGTGCTAATTTTGCGACAAAATGTATACCTGTTTAAAAATATTATTGATGAACAAACCATCGCTAACAACAAATAGATAAGTTATTTTTGAAATGAATATACCTCTGCATACTATATATTATAAAAATGTGTACCTACACAATTAAGTACGTACATAATACGTATCAGAAAATACGTACAGCCGATACGTATTGAGTACGTACATGGTACGTGCCTAAAAGTACGTACCGTTTAGGAATCATAATGTACGTATTAAATACGTACATTTTAAGTACTGTACGTACAGGACGTATATAAGACCTAATATGTACATATTTAATACGTACAGTGCTGTTTGGGTTGCGTATTCACACAGAAGAAAAACCATTCAAATGTAATATTTGAAATCTTTCGCTAGGAAAAGTGTTTTAACTTGACATTTGCGTACTCACACAGGGGAAAAGTCATTCAAATGCAATATTTGAAATCTTTTGCAAATAAAAATATTTTAAATTCACATTTGCGTACTTATACTGGAGAAAAGCCATAAAATGCAACATTTGTTTGGAATCTTTGGCAGTGAAGAGCGGTTCAATTTCACATACGCGTAAACACAGGAGAAAAGCCAATTAAATGTAACATTTGTTTGAAATCTTTCCCAGAGAAAAGTAGTTTAACTTCACGTTTGCGTACTTACACAGGAGAAAAGCCATCAAATGTAACATTTTTTTGGAATATTTTGCAAGGAAAAACATTTCAACTACACATCTGTTTATTTACCCAGGAGAAAAAAATCAAATGTGACATTTGTATGAAATCTGTTCCAAATAAACGTTATTTAAAAATACATTTTTTTAGTCAAACAGAAGAAATCCTTACAAACCTGATATTTGTATGAAAACTTTAACGTGAACATTGTGATGCCGTGAGTAGTCAGGGGGTAGAACGTAAAGGGCTGTTTGGTTTTAACTATTTTGTTGAACACTAATTTATTTTAAACTTCTTAATCACAATTCTAAATCTACTTATACCCATTTAAAATGGAACAACCCCTGTATAATAGACATTTTTCAATCAATCTCCAAAAATTTTTTCATGAAAAACTATAGGTTAGCAACGAAGTTAGAATAACTTTAATTTTGGAATCAAAGAATTTTACTGTAATTTTTATATAGATTATAGACTTATTTTAAATCCGGCAACAATGTTGATACAAAATAGAACACCAGTGAATTTATATAGTGAAAATCCGGAGTCAATTGCTTATGGCCTTCTAGTTATAACTCCTGAAATAACAAAGTGAACGATTTGTGGGGAAAGGGATTTTCTAATAAAAATTTGACTACGCCACTGGATTTGTAAATTATATTCCCTTGAAATCATTGAATAAAATATATGTTAGAAGTGTGTCTAAAATAACTCATAATTGAAAGTTAATTAAGTTTTGATAAATATTTCAAAACTTGTTTCTGTTCATTTTATTTTCATTGGCTATGGAAGAATGTACTTCGGCATCACTTGAAAATTAACCTTCAATTTTGAGTTATTTTAGAATCCAGTTATAACCTATATTCAATTAAATTATTTGGAGGGAATATAATTTACAAATCCAGGGGCATAGTCTGATTTTAAATACAAATCCCTTTCGCCACAAATCGTACACGTTACCTATTTTCAGGAGTTATCAACTCTAGAACGGAATAAGCTATTGACTTTCACTGTATAAGTTCACTGGTGTTCTACTTTGTATTTGAAATAAGTCTATAATCTGACAAAAAATTATAATCAAATACTTTATTTCCAAAATTAAAGTTATTGTAACTTCGTTGCTAACCAATATTTTTTCATGAAATTTTCATTTATTGATAAAATATTGTAGATTTAGATTGATTCGAAATTTAATCGGCGACTCTGTAAAAAGGCATGTACAAAAACGATCAATAGGTTTTCAAATGTCGTTAAGATATAAGCTTTATTATTGTTAGTATAATATGTGGTGTAGGAGTAGAAATACGGATACCTAGTGGTTAAATGATGTCTCATTTTGTTATAACTGAGCAAAGTCTACCTAAAACTAGGCAGGAAGCTTACGAATTTGCGAAAAATGAAGGCTTAATACCTCGACCACTTTACTGTAGGACAAAATGTAAAGGACATACGAGTAATATGGATATATTTTCGCATTATTATTTTCAGAAACAGATTTGGGAATATATAGGTGTTCTAAACGACAACAATGCAAACATTCGTTTTCTGTGGCTTAGGAAATCTGGTTTGAAAATAGTCATATTTCACCAGAAAAAGAAATTAGGTAGGTAAGACTTTTTAAACTTTTTTTTTATTAAATATTTATATGCAGGATTCTTTTTGGATTCGCTCATGGAGAATCATATGAACGGATATGTGTTGGTGTAAGTTGTTCAGAAGGGAGTTTATCATTGGCAACAATAGCTGCTCGGATGAAGTATTGTCAGGAGATCGTTACCAGTGCTTTTACTTCAATGCAGGTATCTCTGCCGAAAATTGGAGGGCCAGGAATCATAGTGCAGGTTTGTGTTTTGAGATTTTAAGCGATATTAAGCTGATAGGAATAGATATTATTCATTGATCTGTGTTAAAGGTCGGGAAGAGGATTAAACTCAACTTAATATTTTAAGGTTTATATTTTAATAACACATCAACAAATTGAATGAAAGAAATTTCTATTTTTAGATTGACGAATCGAAATTTGGGAAAAGGAAGTACAATCGTGGACGAGTTATGGAGGGTGATTGGGTTTTGGGAATGATCGCTCAAAACTCAGAAGATCTGAGGCTAGTTGTTTATCCGCAAAATAAAAGAAAAGCTGATACCCTTATAGAAATTATTAATAATCATATGATAGTGGGATCTATTATTCATACGGATGATTGGAAAGCTTACAGTGGACTTTCCAATTATGGTTATATTCATCACACAGTAAATCTTAGCGTGGAATTTGTCACGGATAATGGGACTCATACTCAGAACCCAGTTTTTCATCTATTTTTCTAGGAAAACCCAAATCGAAAGATCGTAGGAGTGAAAATCTATATTAGGGACAAAGTTGCACATCAAACAAAATAAACGGATAATGCCAATAGCAAGGAGCCGTGAGGAGACACCGGAAAGAAGAGTGGATGTGAAAGTTGCCAGGACATAGGCTTTTTTATATATATTGTTTATATATTTTATTTTCTCTATCCATTGTTAACAGGGAATGACAAACTCAATAAAGAACCTTTTTAACTTAACTAACACATACTCAGAGGATAGAATCTCAATGGAATGCAGCCAAAAGGTATTTGAAAGGTCAGCATATTCCTGAAGAAGAGTTTCCTGATAAACTTTGTGAATACCTTTGGAGGCGGTAAGTTAGACCCAATGGTTGACCTATTAAATTCAATTAGAATGGAGTACGGTGACTTTAGAGTTCGACTTTAAAGAGTTATTCCGCAAGGCAAATTTTGTTCCTTTATTGGATACTGGTACATATATGTTTATAAGTTTTTTCTTAAAAGTATACAGTTGAATTTCAGTTTTATTTCCGATAATTTCTACAAAATTTAGTTTTAAAAATGTCATTTGACATTAAAGATGTTATTTAATGAATATTTTTTCTTAGTATGTTGTCTCATTTCGCATATTTTATATATACTTAACAAAAATAAGTTTTCATTTATCTGCAAGGCACAACCACTGTACAAATAACACCTCGTAGGAAAATCACATATTTCCGCAGGAGTTCTTTTGCGTAGTTATGTTTAAGAAAGTGTTGGAAATACAAAGCATAAAAAAGTTTTCGTGTAACTGGTTTCAGTTATTCTAAAGTCGGGAAAATAATGCATTTCCGCAGAAATTTTTTTGTGATTTTGTGTTTGGGTAGGCATCTATATACTGAAAAAACATTTTTTTTTAAACTGGTTTCAGCAAAAATTATTCCACCCAAAATTTCAGTTACTCTAAAGCCGGAATATTAAGAATTTAACTTCAAATGTGTTCCCATAAACACAAAGCCTGTCCATGGGGTAGTGTATAGTTTAATAATAATATTTCATAATAATTTAAAATAAAAAAATTAGAACATTTATATATATATTTATTCATACATATTATTAGGAGATGAGCAAACGTTTAAAATTTAACATAAATTAAAAGTAGAACTTCCTTTTTGAGAAAACTCCAAAGTGCTCTGCACATTTCTGCAATTATGCTCGCTGTTGTAGTCTCTAGCAGATACTGTGGTACGATATGGATGTGAAACAGTCACCTGTAGTTAAATATCTGTAGAAAAATTGTATTTAGTTTAATGTCTGTAATCAATGTGGTTAAGCAAGACAAATCTACAATATTACCGTAGTATTAGAAGTTGTACAGCAGCAGAAATGGGCTACCTCACTGCTTTCTGTTTTGTTATGAGAGGCCCAACTAAAAATAGCTGCACTTTGGATTGACTCGGTGACATCCGCAAAAAAATTTCAAATTTATCTGCATACCGGAAGAGTGTACAAATAAACTGCTTAAAAAAAGTAGTGTTCCATTCGTAATTTATACAATGGGTGAACCCAAAAACGTTTTTGACTACATTCAGAGCCGCCTATACTTACAAGCCATGTTCTATAAATCTGGCAACAGCGCTTGGTAGTCCTTGTTTGAGTTGAGTTGGCTTATGAATGACGTGTATTTTTGACTGTCTTTGTTGTTTTTGCTTGCCGTTTATAGAATTTGTTATATTAGTTGTTTGTTTTTGGAGCGATATTTTTAATTCAAAGGTAAGAAGCGATATGAGAATATGTACTTAAAGGGGGAACGCTTTCTTTTGAAATGGAGCTGCATTCTACATTTTCACATAACCTAGCTTTTATCAAAAAAAATTTATTCCAGAAATGCCGAGAAGGTGTTGTATACCAGGATGCAAGTCCAATTATGATAGCCGCTTAAAACATGGTGAAGCTGTGAGCACATTTGGTTTCCCAAAAGAGGAAAAGGAAAAACGGAGATGGTTACGAGCTATTCCCCGACAAGACTGGCAGCCTTCACAATCAACAGCCGTTTGTGAACATCATTTTCATGTGGAAGATATAGTAAGATTCGATATCTCAAAGAACAAGGAAGGTGATACGATCAGTTTTCCTTTAAAGTATCCTAAATTAAAAAAACATGCAGTGCCGAAGGTTTTTCAGAATCTCCCATCTTATTTATCGACATCAGAGTCGAAACCTCGTACGGACCCACAACAACGAAGAAACGATATTTTTGAACGAAAGTGTGCTGAAATAGAGACATTTTTAGACAGTGACAAAATTTCGTCTTTTAATAACTTTTTTGCAGAATTTGTGGAAAAAATACAAAATATATCCTCCTGGAGCTTTAAAAAAAAAGATGACGTGGTTTGGTTTTATTTACTGGATATTGACATTGGTATAGACATAAATGGGGTGAATGTAGTTTCTAGTGTTAGTGTAAATAGTAATTTAGTTTTAAGGGTATTTTTGAGTAAAATTCAGGTGCCGGAACATGACTTACTGTGGATTTTGCCTTTGGATTCGAAACTTAGCAGATGGTCTCAGCTTGAGAATATTCTAATAAGGTACACCAATCAGACTAGTAATAACACTACATTACATGATAGTATTGAGAGAGCCAAACAAAGTTTAGATTACTGTTTAAATTTAGAGGAATGTGCTACATTTGTACATAAAACTACAATAGAACTTGTTTATGATCAATTAAATCTAATCACATTGAAAAGAAAAAGATATTCTCCAGAAACAATAATATTTTCTTTTTTAATTTTCTCTCAATCACCAGTATGTTATAAATGTATTCACCAATATTTAATTTTACCTAGTAAAAGATATTTACAATATTTGGCTTCCAGTTTTAATATTTCTCCAGAAAATAGTAAAAATACATCTCATTACCTGAAATATATTTCTTCACATTTAGTTCCTCGGGAACGTTATGTATCACTATTAGTAGATGAAATTTATGTTAACAGTTCTTTAAGTTTTAAAAGTCAAAACATAGTTGGGTTTGCTGATAACAGTAATGAACACTTAGCGAAAACAGTTCAAAGCTTTATGATAACCTCAACATTTGGCAACTTTAGAGAAATTGTCCGATTATCGCCTGTCAAATGTATAACTGATTCTGAATTGAAAGACACGGTTTTAGAAACAATAAAATTTGTCCAACAATGTGGTTTTACAGTTTTAACAGTGATTACTGATGATAACAGAATAAACCAGAAAATGTTTAATACACTATCTGTTTGTGAGTCAATGAAAAACCCAGTAAATGAAAACTCGGTAATATTTTTAACTTATGACTTTGTTCATGTTTTTAAAAATATTCGCAATAATTGGATAAATTTGAAAAATGATATGAAAACATTTGTATTTCCTGACTTTGAAAATAATGAAATAACATTTGCCTCATTTCAACACTTGCGAATTTTATACAATGAAGAAAAGATCAGTCTTGTCCGCAAAGCTTTCAAATTGAATAGAAAATCATTGTATCCGACTAATTTTGAAAGACAGAATGTGCTTTTGGTAGACAATATTTCTCATGAGACTACAACTGCTGCTTTAAAATGTCAACCGGGTTGTGAGGGCACTGTTAAGTTTTTGCAAATTATAAAAAGGTGGTGGGATATTGTGAATACAAAAAATACATTAAAAGCTAAATTAAAACGAAAAGATGAATTGTGTGGTCCTATTGTAGATGTAAATGATAATAAATGGAGGTGAACATAAATAAAACAAAAGTGATGATAATAAATGAAAAACAACCAGGTGATCAAAATAATAGAGATATTAAATGCAAAAACCAGACTCTAGAAAGAGTAACAACATTTGAATATTTAGGAAGTATAGTAACAGCAGATGGAAAAATAGATGCAGAAATAACAAACAGAGCAAATAAATCAACAAAAATATACTACTCTCTAAATAAAACAATTCTTGGACATAAAGATATAGACTTAGAAGTAAAAATGAAAATTCATAATATGATAACAGTTCCTACAATAATATACGCAAGTGAAAATTGGACTGTGCGAAAAAAGGACGAAACTAAAATAAATGCCATAGAAATGAAGCATCTAAGAAGAATTTCAGGGAAAACTAAATGGGATAGGATTAGAAATGACGTTATTAGAGAGACAACTAAGCAGGAAGCGATAATTAGTAAAATAAAAAAGAGACAACTTAGCTGGTATGGTCATATGGTAAGAATGGAACAAAATAGATTAACTAGGAAAATAATGGAGATTGGAAAGCCGATCAAAAAACAAAGGGGTAGGCCTAGAAGGAAATGGTTAGACCAAATACAAGAGATAGGTTTAGAAAGAGGAAAGACCATAGCAGAAATGAAAAATCTAGCAAGAGACAGAAAGGCATGGAAGAAATGGGTACAGGACACGGAATCCACATCCGACGCCTGAAAGGGCAAAAGGATTTAGAAAAGAAGAAGAAGAGTATTTCCTGACTTTGAAAATAATGAAATAACATTTGCCTCATTTCAACACTTGCGAATTTTATACAATGAAGAAAAGATCAGTCTTGTCCGCAAAGCTTTCAAATTGAATAGAAAATCATTGTATCCGACTAATTTTGAAAGACAGAATGTGCTTTTGGTAGACAATATTTCTCATGAGACTACAACTGCTGCTTTAAAATGTCAACCGGGTTGTGAGGGCACTGTTAAGTTTTTGCAAATTATAAAAAGGTGGTGGGATATTGTGAATACAAAAAATACATTAAAAGCTAAATTAAAACGAAAAGATGAATTGTGTGGTCCTATTGTAGATGTAAATGATAATAAACGTATTTTTCTAAAGCAGTTTATAATTTGGTTGGAAAAGTGGCATTCTCTTGAAGGAGACTTGGTTGGAAAATTAAGTAATGATACTTTCCAAGCAATGTATAGGTGTACCTTAGTTTTAATTAAATTAAGTGTATATTCTTTAACAGAATTATCCATAGATTACATTTTGCCTGGTAAATTGCAAACTGATAACTTGGAAAGAAGATTTGGAGAATACAGAGGTCTTTCAGGTTGTAATTATAATGTATCTTTTAGGCAAGTATTAGAATCTGAAAAGAAAATTAGAATTAACAAGTTAAGTTTTTTAAATGTGACAATCAACATGTTATATTAGTCAATCTCACAGAAAAAAGTCTGGAGGCGAGTGACTTTTTTAAAGAATTTACTGATCAATGTCATTGTTGGAGAACACATACACAATATTATTAAAAAAGTGATTTCTACTTTTGCCAATATTTTATTAAATAACTTCACCAAATATTACAATGATGCATATAAAGAGCAAGTCAAGGAAGAAAAACGAAGGAAACGTATACAAACAACGGCAAACAAACAAGATAAAGAGAGAAAATTAAAAACTTTACAAAGTTGATTTTGCATAGTGTAAGTGTTAACTCACTGTAATATAATTATATTTTTTGTTATTAGTGAATATACATTGTTTTATTTGTGTATTTATTTGGGCCTTCCTATAGACAATTTTGTGGAACTCTACAGAAATATTTTGGATTTCAAATTTAACATTTCCTTATGATTACCTATGCCTATGGTGTAACCATCGGCGACGTCTATAGAAAACCGGACTACCGTAAGTACATAATGCAGCGTTGCCAAGTCTAGGATCATGGCTTGTAAGTATAGGTGGCTCTGCTACATTCCTTCTTGTATTTGCGTAACAAAATTTCATTTACTACGAGAGCTGCCAATATTCTTTTTTGCCGAATTTTCTGATAGAAATTTGTTGACACTGATCAACGCACTTTTGATATTTGTAAGCAAACGACATCTCGTCAATTTCCTACTATCATAGCAGAGTGTCGCTGATTATAGATTAAAACGCTATTTTATTTTTATTCAGTCCTATTTCATTCACTTGTATCGCTAAAGAAATAAACAAAATTAGAAAATCAGTTTTAAGGTTATCTGTCATTAATCAATACTTGCTTTCCTTTCGACACGAATATCAGGATCAAATCACTTCACTTCAGTTGGTATCACAAGTTGACGTGTTCCTTTCACCCTCTGCAAAGTGATGAGTACCTCCCCCCTCACCGATGCTGTTCGTCCTCTCAAGCACATGCAGTTACTGATTATTTTACATCACTTGTGAAAGTGAGGTTAAATTCGTATTTTGACTTGTATTTTCATAACATATTCTGGATTTTCCGTTAATGTAATAGGAAAATCGTCTTGAACGAGGCAAGATCGCTGCTAGAGCGTGAACTGGAATACTAAAATTTATATGTGTAACCTACCGCATTGCGTATAAACATACTAACATGTACTTACTTCCATAAACATTTCTATTTGCGTAATCATTTCTGTTACAAATGACAAATTAAATAAAGTTTTGAGGTTGAATTTATCTGAGGGGCCAGTCAAAGCTTTCAGTCGTTCCTTTCAAAAAAAGAATCGATGTGATTATTTCGTTTCAAGTAATTTCACTTCATTTCACTTTGTTTGCGAAAGGCAAACATATTTTGTCTGTCAGCTTTCGAGATCGCTGCAAGCAGCCATGTTGCCGCTACTTTCCATCGCGGCGTGTCATGTCGCTACTTTTCATCGCGGCGATTTGTGAGTTGTCGCTACTTTTTTAAGTCGCGTTAAAGTCAAAATTCGGTCACGTGACCAGATTTGACGCAGAAACCAAGCGATAGAATGAGGTTACACCCATAGATAAATAATGCTTACCTTAGTTGCGCTCTTTTTGACTGAGATCTCAGATCACTTCAGTTAAGGTGATCTTAGATAAAGTGATCTGAGTTAGGGTGCGTTTATGTTGGAGCTGCGATGAACGATAAAAGCGTCGATACTAGCGGAGCGAAGAGAATTAATTCATTATTTTAAATGCAGGTGTCTATATTGGAGCGACGCGGTGAGACTCGCTTTGTAGCCAAGCAACGATAAGAGCGACGATAACTGATCTGTGTATTTTCTTTGCTTTCATATGGTTGATTGATATGGATATCGACAGCTTAATTTGTGAAATTTTTATCAGACCAGCCTTGTGGGACTAAAGATGTAGAGACCACCACAATAGATTTATTCTCGACAAATTGTGGGATGAAGCTGCTGTCAAATTAAGTACAACACGTAATTAGAAATACATATTTGATTTTATTACTAGTTATGATATGAAATTTAACCAAATATAGAATTTATGTACACTGTGGGCCAAATTTATTTGAAACCCAATTTGGCTCTGAATAACTTCGTTTAAAT
The DNA here is from genome assembly GCA_963921935.1 of Galeruca laticollis. Lineage (NCBI taxonomy): Eukaryota > Metazoa > Arthropoda > Insecta > Coleoptera > Chrysomelidae > Galeruca > Galeruca laticollis. Next base: position 160,616,243 of record OY998181.1, on the reverse strand, counting down.
TTAAAATTTAAATGTACAGGGGGAGCCAAGTAAGAAACGATATTTTTAATCATTCCAAAATTATTTTTTTTATTCTAAAACTAGAAAAAAAAATCGCAGAAGAGGCTCTAAAAATATCATTTTAAAATATTTCGGCACGCGATAGTTTTTTTATTTTATCTTTTCTCCGTTAATTTTTTATTTAATTAAACCGTAATACGCTGTATGGTAATATTATTAAACGAAGTTTTCGAAAAAAAATACGTTTTTAATACAAAACCTGACGTTTTTCGAAAAAAAATTTCCGAGCCTCTTCTCCGATAATTTCTTAATATTTTTAAATAATTTTTGTAGTTTTAGAATAAAAATTTTAGTTCGGCAACGGCCCCAAAGACCATTTTTAAAAATATTGCTTGTTACGTGGCTCCCCCTGTACATTTTGATAAGGTATTTTTTATTCCTACAATTAAGAAAAGGTCCCCTAATATTCACACAAAATTTCACCAAATTCGTCAAATTTAAACGAAGTTATTCAGGGCCAAATTGAGCCCACTGTAGATATTCTTTAAATTGGATTGTGACAAAGATATGTTTTAAACAGATTGCAAATATTTTCAGCAGTTCGGTTTGGTCTGCCAATGTTACCTGGTGCAACATTTCTTGATTCTGTTCTGCATCTTTCTTAAAGGTGAATAATGTCATGTAGCGAACAGATACACTTCACAATATCATCAGCGACATCTGTAGATGTTTGTATTGCTGTTCCTAAAACTCTCCACTTAGGATACAATATGCCAAAAGTACATTCAACCGTTCTCCGTGCTCTTGATAGTCTAGCATTAAAGTATTCCTTGTCAGCATCTAACTGTTGTCTTCTATAAGGTTTTAATAGATTAGGTAAAAGTGGATAGGCTTAATCACCTATGGAAACGTCAGGTACTGTGATATCTGAATTTGGTAAAGCACATTCTCTGGGAATGTTAAGTCGTCCATCTGACAAGTACAAAACCAATGAAGAAGATCTAAAAGTTCCACAATCACTCTGTTTGCCGTAACCTCCAACATCAATGTTTATGAATCTATAATTTGCGTCAACCAATCCTTGCAGAGCAATTGAAAAAAAGATTTATAATTATAAAACATTGTACCAGAGTGTGCGGGACAGTTTACTCGCATATGCTTGCCGTCAATGGAGCCAATGCAGTTGGAGAAGTTCCAAATATTATAATAATCGTCTGCTACCCTCTTGAAATCATGTTCATTAGGAATTTTCATGTGTAGTGGTTGAAGTATTTCCCAAATCACTTTAACAATTTCTCTGACAATTGTTGAAACTGTTGCAATTCCCATCCGGAAAGAAAACGACAAACTTCTAAACGATTGACCAGTTGATAAGTACCTGGAAATATAATACAGGATAATTAGTAATATTTATTGATTTCTAAATTTTCTTTGTTTTAGGAACAGCTGTACGAAATAAATGGAAGAGTTTCAGGGATAAATTCAAGACTACCTTGGCATCTATTCCAAAACCAAAGTCCGGAGATGTCCAAATAAATGATTACAGAGGCGAATGGAAATATTTTAAAAGTCTTTTCTTTTTAAAGGATCAGTTTATACCAAGAAAATCAACGGGCAATTTCCCCAAAAATGGTGATGAGAATATTTGTGATAAGGCATCGCAAATGTCACAAGATGAAAGTGATAATGATGACGTAAGCGAACAGGCAGCAGAAGAAAACGTCACCACACAATCTCCATTTCCGCAACTTGAGTATGACTCAGCACCGTCCGTTACGCCATCGTTATCCCGAGCTTACTTCCTCATGTTAAGACGTTTCCGGCTTACGATAAGCTGGAATATCGAATGAGAGTAATGAAATTAACTCAAGATTTCTTAAAACGAGATGTAAATCCTATACCAGTTGCCAACACTACTAACGGCAATGACGGCTCCATATTTAATGGTTACCAAACGACAGCAAGGGATTTTTATAATGGTACAGAAGTGAATTTAAATTTATCAGACACAGAACATCGTTTATACAATATTTAATATTGAACTCATATCTGATATACTGAATTTTGGTTTAAGTTTACTTTTCAGAATAAGTATTTTTTGTTATTATTAGAATTAGATTATGTATATTCTGTTATGTTTCATTATGTGGCACAACTTAATATTTTCTGTAATAAATATGTTTGTATACATACCTGGCTGTAATTATCAGTATTTCCTCTTGTAAAATTGGTCTACTGTGACAATTCCTCCATACTTTTGGAATCTTATCCGAGATGTGCGCTAATATGTAATCAAAGGTTTGTATGTTCATTCTCATATATTCCATAAATTTTTCAGGGTGCTCCTTCAATTGTTTATAAAGATGATGGAATTCTCCAAACTCGTACCTCTGGGTGTTTATGGGATGTGCAGACATTTTGCGCTTTTTATTTGAACTTTTAGCAATATAATATTTAACAGCACTCGAAGATAAAAGTATTTCTTCTTCAGAATCACTCATTTGAAAAAAATATTTTCAGATGTCGTCGCGATTGTCGAAGCTCCACTGTAAACACATACCAATGAAATTAAATTTTCGTTGCTCTCCTCGCCGCTCTTATCGTTTATCGCAGCTCCAACATAAACGCACCCTAAGCATAAAAAAGAACGACATCTCAATTGAAGCGCGCGCTATGTCGACGCATGCTTGAATAAGAAACAAAACATATAATAATAATAATGTTATTGTATCCATTAATTTGTAACAAAAGAAAAATTGATTATGTGTGTTTATATGTCAATGGTTCAAGCTATAGATAACGATTAAAACTACATATAACCCAAGCAAATCAAATATTTGTTCATCCCCTCCACATTATTTCCGACTCAAGTCCAACTGATTCCCCCTTACCACACATTCAGCATCGGTAAAAGGGGAGGAAAAATCTCAGCTCACATAAAGTGAGTAAAACAAAAAGAACGCTCACATTACTGATTTGAGCTGAGATCTCAGTCAAAAAGAACGCACCTCGTAACAAAGTGTCCATCACAAATGAACTTGATTTGTGGTGTCAATAAAAGCAAAGAATGGTGTATTCTTTGATAAAAGTGTCTTAGGCTTCATCCACATAGGTACGTGATCACGGACATCCGTATCCGTTAAACGTATACGTGAATTTTACGCCATCCAAATAGAGCATCCGTTGTTACGTATCCGTAACTGTCATCACCAATTTTGCCTTTTTCTTTTTTTGTTGTTTGGTATTGTGGACTATTTTTTAAATGTTTTGACCTTTTGATTTTCCGTATTTTATAAATATTTCTATGTAAATTGTTTATTTTCTGTCAGAATCTAGTTTTTTTTTTGAAGAATGACTAGTAATAATTATCTTTTACTCCTTGGAGCTATGTCCAAGGATGTGAAAAAGAAAAATGTGTGGCAACGACCAAGTCAAAGCCACAATATACCCATTTGAACTGCGTTTGTTCAGCCGACATCGTAAAACGCAAACTAAAAACGTTCCAAACCCCAAAAACAAAACCGCCAAAATAAATTTAAAAAATTTAAACAAAACGGACAGAAAACACGTACTGAAGTTGAAATTAACTAACTTCTCTCCGTGATGACCTTCACGGACGTACGTAAAATCATCTACTACTCTGATTGGTTGGTAGTAGTCACGTGATTACAACGGATCCGTGATCACGTACTCATGTGGATGCACACTTAGTCTTAGGGACGTGTGACGTGTTGTGTCTTTGTCACGGACTTAGCGTGGTCTTTGTACAATAACAATTTTTTTACTAATTAAATTGATATAATCAGAGACATATAATCCAGACAATGGAAATAGAGCAAGGTATTATTAAAGAAGAAATGGATATACAAAATGTAAAGAAAGAAATCGATATCCACCATGATTTTCTATGGAATATGGATGTTAAACAGGAATTAAATGACGAAGTGCCTACGTTAACAATTCAGAATTTAAATGAAAACAAGATTAGAATTCATCCATTCAAACAAGAAATGAATGATGACTCAAATACAGTTGAAATACGTGATAAGCATGTTGATTTTAGAAAGCAAATTAAATCAAAAGGTGAGTTGAACGAATTTATCATTTGTATTTGCATATTTATGCTAAAGATCTTGGGTACTAGTAGGCATAACTAGATTTAATGTTTTTTCAATAATGTAGAGCAAGAGAAAACGTTTTATTTGTAACATGGTTTAAATGTTTCATTTAGCTTTTAAGAATCAATATGTAACAAAACTTTTCATATTAGCAAAAAACAATATAGTATAATATTTGAATAAAGAATCTAATGAAATTAGCTGTCTCGACCCTTCGTGGAATCTACTCATATTATTGTTTTAAATGATGAGGATATTGATTTATCGAAACAATTGTCAATTTTTTAGAATTTTCAATAATTTTGATTATATTGTGGAATTAGCTAGAAACAGTGAGTTTCATTTAAAACACTGATAAAGAATCTAATGATATTTCATCAATAATCCTCAAATATTTTATCTTTTATACTAAAGTTCAATGCCACATCTAGAAAGATTAGTAGCTATATACATGTTTGTCTAAACTGTCTTATTTAAGATGTGTTAGAAACTTTAGTTGATCTATTTGAAATTCTATAATACTCACAATTTCAATAACGTCTTCTCAATTGGTATACAGTGAAAACTCGATTAACATCCATCGTCTGGACCGTGGTCATGACGGTTTAGAGGATAGACGGATAATAGAAACATTGCATTATTCCTCCAAAACATAACCTCATTCAATTATATTATAGACAGATATCACCCACATTAATATAATATATTTCGGACTGAAAAGAACTTAAAAATGATTATAATAGCAAATAAAACTACTTATTACATGATAGAAATATCCGTACAGTAGTTACAAATGTGTCAAAATAATATACAGTATTATAAACTTACAGGTGAAATAGTTCATGTAGCTTGGAAATAGTCAGTCATTGTTTTCTACCTCTTCGATGCTTGAGCTTTCACAGCAGCAAATTTCGTATTTTTTGAAGCAGTAGTGTCTGCATGTCATTGGCCTCTTCTTGACTTTCAAACTATTCTATACTCTTGGACAGTATTGTTTCAGCCTCTGAGTGGCTAATTAATCATTTGTTTCTTGTCATGGTTTGAACACTTATCTTCATCAGCCCCTTCTTCTTCTTTGGTGGCATTTATGCTGGCAACAATTTTGTCATCACTCATAATTTGAAACCTCCCGCCCAATCCGTTATTTCTTCTGACATCAAATGTGTACTGATTTGTAAAATATTACACACATTGACCATCTTGTCAACTGTTACTCTCTCAGGTTCCTCAGATTGTTCACTTCTATGTTGAAGCCAAAGTTTATTCCAGCCGTTCTTTAGATTTAATAGAAATGGTATCTTTAAATCTGTAAGACTTTCAAAACTGTTTTACATACAGACGTTAATTCATCAGATGAGTTCAATAAACATTTTACTACAAAGACGTTTCATGTTTTTGATGATTCCCTGATCCATGGGCTGTATAATAGGTCAAGCTTCAGAAATTTGGATTAAGCATTTTGTGTAAAAAGCGATAGAAGAAAACCAGATGAGCCATTGTTTAGAGAATAGTTTTATATGATATAGTAAGATGTTTTTCACTCAACTTTATTATTCATAACTTTGTTATAAACAATTATATGCAAATAATCGCTTTTTGGTTTTTTGCTTGTAAAATTAAAACTGCAAGGGTAATTGTGATGGTGTCAATAGAGAAATTGTAGAGAATAAAAACCTCGAACATGAACAAATCGATCCAACCTTTACTTTCAGAGAAAATTGGGAATACCCATCCAAAATGAAGTTTTAAAAAAAATGGGACAGGTTTGGTCCGATTTCAATTTAGTAAAACGATTTTGAAAGTAGGGAAATATGTTAGGAATGAATCCGAACATCACGAGAAACAGATGAACTCGCAAGTGTAGTTGAAGAGTGGGGGAGAGCAGCAGGCAAGGAGAAGCATGTATATGGAGATAGAGATGGCAATTGATTCATATATTGTTCGATTATTTCTCTCAAAATGAAACCAATTTTTACTTAGGCAGTGATATAATTTTAATATGTTTAAATAAAGTTTCATCTAAATTATAAAAAATACCTTAACCTTTTCGCTGCGGCTGTCCTATTTTTCGGACTCTAACTGGTTGTGCCTCTGGTGCGGGTGACTGATATTTAGTAAATTTATTATTGTTTGTCTGCGGCTTCTTATATTTTATTTTCTGAAGGTGGGGAGAGTTTTTGTAGGTAGGAAGTGCTTGGGCTTCTTTTGACTCCATTGTAAGGGCATTTGGGACTATTATTTGCGTTAGTTTGATAGCTTACTTGGTGGTGTATGTGCGGCGAATTATGGCTAAACTGCCCGATCTGCTTAGTGGAAAATTCTACTCAAAGGCCGAATTGGAAGAGATTTTAACACGATCTGACAGCGAAGATAAATTTTTTGAGAGTCGTATAGATCCCGATTGGGACGATCAGGATGACAATCCAGCTGAGACTTCAGACAAATTACAGCCACCAGTGTCCCGTGCAAAATGGGTTATAGTGTATTTTATACTATTCTCTTATGAAATAAATTATTTCTCACTTATATTTTTTGTATTTGTTTATATAAAAAATCGTAGATGAACTACGCGGGTATGGGAGCGGAAGTCGGCCATCTTGATGATGTAACAAAAGTCGCGTGCGCACCGGAAGTGACGCCTTGCATCATTTACTACGTGTTTCGTGCCATCCATCTTGTGTTCTATGACATGTGTCGTCTGTTATATGTTTCGTGTCATCCATCTTGTGTTCTGCGACGTGTGTCATCTGTCATATTCTCCGTGTCATCTATCTTGTGTTCTATGACGTGTGCCTTCTGTCATGTGTGCCGTGTCACCCATCTTGTGTTCTGTGTCGTGTGTAATCAAACTTGTGTCAAGTCTGCACTTTTGGTTTAGAAATTCATTCCGCTCTGCGGTTGTCCTATAAAGTATCTGGCACAGCAGGTTGCATGATCTTCACTACCTCCTCGAAGTGAAAAGGTTAAGCAACCCATAAAAATACCTATTTTTAGAAAACTGCATATGTATTTTCTTTGCAGTTTATAATTTTGAGGTTATATTTATGAATGTCACTTTCAAGTAGACAAATATAAGAATTAATTAATTTTAGTTTAAGCGAGTTACTATAATATCGTTTAGATTCATTTTTTAATAATTTTTAATTTATTATAATAGTTATAATTTCATTTAAAATTGTTCGTGTTTTCCCATTATTTCTTTTATTTTATTGTTTATATTTTTGGTAATTTTTAATTCTTATCCGCATTTTTAATAGGAAATTATTTACTAAACTGAAAAATACTGATTTAGGTAAAACATTTTTCTTCCTAATATTTTTTTCTCAATAACATTTATAACCGTTAGATATCAAGTAATATGCTGTTATCTGTTGTTTTTTTCCTATTTAGGGACCGGCAAAACTACGTACTCTAAAATAGTCAAACCGGCCCAAAAACGACAATATTTTGACATGGTTTCTAAATTAGCTGGTTATGAGGACCTCTTTGCCTATGATGCTAAATATCACAAAAGCTGTTATTGTCAGTACATTGGTAAACGAAACATCACAGCTTTCAAAATAAATCGGATAGTACCACAACTTTGCAACCGTTAAGAGATGAAAGTGTATTATCAGACTCCACTGCCTCTTACAAAATTAACCCGAACGAAGATTTCCAGGTCATTAAAGTGAACAAAATCCTTATTTTACACAAAGCGGCGGGTATTTTAAAGAAAAAAATTAGAAAATTTGAAATCCCACAAAGCAATTTTCCAAATCCAGATGATATGAATCAGGCAGAGTTTGAAAAGCAAGTACCTAATGAGTTGCTATAATTTGTATCATGGTTAATAGATGATGATTGCTACGAGAGTGTAAACGATAGAATTCTATCACAAGCAGCTGTTCCTTGTAACATTATTATGAACCTTTATGACAAAATGTTTAGAAGAAATCATTTTCAAATGGCACTGTATGGCAATAGTAGTATCTCAAAAACATTCCGATACGCGTGGATTTGTCGATGAAAATATTCCCAAGAGCATATTCTTTAAAATTATTAGAAGAACAAAATATTCAAAACCTGCAAAACGTCCCGATACTATTACATTAAAATCAGCTGCATTGAATCGACAAAATGACGAACGTTAGACAAAAATAAATGTAATATGTAAACTTTTCCGAAGCTTTAAAGATGTAAAAATACACATAGATTTAAAAGTTTTGCATCACTCAATATCTCATAAAGTATTTTTTTCTTCATCAAAAATGGATTGAATAATAATTAAATGATTAGTTTTATGTTTAAAAAAACATCAAGGTTCTTTGTAATAAGTTTATTATCCACTAATACACATGTCTTGAATATAAGAGTATTTTTCCAAGAAAATTAAATTTACAAATTAGTGACTTTTTTGGAAAAATAATAAATTGTAATTATTTAATAATGAGTATTTCCACCTCTAGAATAGAATATATGCAGGCTTGGAGACGCCATTCCTCCTTAGCGGCATGAACAAGCTCTTGTACACTCCTGGGTGGATTTATGCGTGCTGATATTGCCCTGGAAAGCACGTCCCAAGCATGTTCTATTGGATTCATATCTGGCGTTAAAGCGGACCAGTCCAAACGATTGGTGTAGATGTAGATACTAATTTATTTGCGATGAGGACGGGCGTTATCGTCCAAAAATATGAAAGCGTTGCCAACAGCTGATCGCCATAGCCTCACGTAAGCATGTAGAATCTCCCTGAGGTATCTATCACCAGTCATTGTTCCCTGAACGTGGATTAATTCTGTGCGGTCATTGGACATACTCCCAGTCCAAAACATTGGACGTCCTCGAAAGAGCGGCATGGACGAGCTGGGCTGCTCTCGTTGGCTCTCTCCACACAAGTATTCGATGGCTATCATGTACGCAACAAATTCTTGTCTCATCGGAAAAAAAAGCACAGAATTCCAAAATTGTTCGGGCAAGGCTGCGTGCTCTTGGGCTCATTGTAGACGGCGAAGTCTGTGCGCAGGTAGTAGTCGGGATACCTCAATCCTGTCGAAAGTATTCGTCTCCGTACTGTATAGACCGATACTGGAATTCCCAAGGCATGTCGCATATCTCTTTGGAGTGCTGGTAATGCCATGGTCGGGTTTCTCCAGATCGACAAATGGATATAGCGGTTTTGCCATTCATTGGTAATACGCCTTCTATCGCTCCTAGGTGTGTCACGAAAAGAATTGGTCTGGTGATAGCGGTTCCATGAACGAGATACATCACTTTGCGATCTATTAACTCTATTAGCCACGAACCTTTGAGAATGGCCTTCTTCATTTAGACCTATTATTCTGGCACGATCAATCTCACTTATCAATTGACGATTCATGTTGGCAATCCAAATCATAAAATTCAACTGCCCTTGCTAGAATAATTATCGTACCAAAAATGTACTCTCCAACAAAAAAATTGCAAACATATATTTCTTGTAAAAACAAAATTTGTACAAAAGCCTTTGATGTTTTCTTACTTGTAACTAATCATTTAATTAGTATCTAGTCCATTCTTGATGAAGAATTAATTACTTAAAGAGATAGAGGGTGATGCAGAACTTTTGAATCTATGTGTATTTCTAAACTGGTCTGCCTTTAACAACACGTTAGCCGATAATAACATTTCCTTCTCAGATATATATTATTTGCCATTTATAAATAACCCACCAACAAGCTATAATACAATATATACTTCAATGTTACGACTAGTTGAGCTAACTAATACAATAAATCAACAGCATATGATCATAACTGCAAATTTAGCTATATATTCAAAGGCTCGTGAAATTTTATGGAATAATCCTGATGCACTTAATGGCAAAGTTACACTGACTTTTGGAGGTATGCACCTTAACATGGCTCTAATTGCCAGTATCGGCCATATCGGACAGCGATCTTTTATCCATTTTGACCGAAACAGATGTTTACGCCGAGGCTACTTGTAAAATGATGTTGCAGGGAAAACAATATTCGAGAGCTATCCATGGTTTGAAATTTGCTGCAGACGCACTTTCGCGTTTATTTTTTAAGTCGTTTATTAAATGACATAATGGTTTAGATGAAGAAAGGTTTGTTTTTACATCTGAATTCAAGAAATAATTGCAGGTCCTTATACAACATTTTCAAAATTCTGCATTTGACAAAGACAGTTTCGAAAAATTTATAGAAAAAATTGGTCCTTTACAACAAGTTATGTCTAAATTTATAGTTGCTGGATCATCTCTTTCACACACTTTTAAATACTGGAACTCATTTCTTGAAGCAGCCGACCTCCTATGGAGATTGATAAGATCGGAGAGAAATGGAGATTTCGAGTCTCATTTGTGCGCTGTAAATGACTGTTTACCATATCTTCCAGCAGCTGGAAGACACTTGTATTTCAAGTGGGTTCCTGTGTATTTATCAGTTATGGGAAAGTTAAAAGATTATATACCAACCATGTACGAGTAGCTGGCCAATGGTAATTTCGTCGTTAAAAAAATCAACGATAAAATATTTAATCCTCAACTTTGTTTTGAAGTAAATAAAATTACAGTGCCAAAAAAGGTGGAAAGACTAAATAACAATAAAGAAAAAGCTGACACAAGACTGATACTCCACGTTATAGCATAGCTAAAAGCAGAGAATACAATTCTGGTAAAATCTGTTGATACCGATGTCCTGATCTTGCTCTTACATTTTTACTGTGAAATATCAGATATGTCCCAAAGCAATGTATACATACAATTAGGACAATGCATAGAAACAAAAAAATTGCTTCCTTGAATCAATTACGATGGTACCTGACAACGGACTCAAATCGCACATCTTCTGAGTTGCCTCCTACTGATCATGCTTTTAAACAACATTTAAAAAGGTAATAAATATTTTTGTAAGTCGCCCATGCTTATATAATAAAAAAATACCTACAAATAGCTGTTATATGTATCTATTATTGTTTTAAGTGTCTGTATCAATTAAACATTTGATACAATAGCCACATTCAAAATATGCCACTAGAAGATCCGACTATACGGATGGACATTAGAAGAAAATATTTGGATAGCCAATTTTTCTTCTCAAAAACCAGTACCCGATGATGTAAGAACAATTTTGTCTATACGATGTTCAGACAAAAATTGCAACAATAATAACAAGGATTAAAATGCTGCAGTGACTGCAAATATACAAACTGCTGTAACAGCCTAACCTATGAAATTTTATCAGACTGCGAAGATGAAGACTTTTAAAATATGTTTTTTGTTAATGAGTTTTTTTGTGTTTTATCAGATGTACCTATTAAATAGTGTCAAATAATGGTCAACATAAATATCTTTAATTTAAGTTGCTATATAAAAAGAGTTTATTCTTGCAATGAAGATAATTTTAATAATAAAATTTTATATTGTTAATCTAAACTAAAGCAATAACTAAACCATATTTGTTTTTATACGTTTAGGAACTTTTGTTAATTCACAGGTATGACTAAGTTGGCGCCTCTACAATAACGCTAACAGTATTTTTAGCTAGGTGAACGGCCGTGGCCGGCGCGGTGGCCCATGGAGGTGCGGAACCTTTTAACTATTGCTTGAAAACTATGATACTTAGAATAGTGATTCTTGTTTTAAAAACTTTTTTGAAGCTTTAGGTTTATTTGGTACGCAGATAGTTTAGTGACATTTTAAAAATAATAAAGTTTCAATCCATACTTTTAAATTAAAAAAGTTCTGCTTCGATCTTTTATAACTCGGTTTTATCTATCGATGGAAAGTTGCTGTATTATTTTTATAATATTATGAACACTCCTATTTCTATTTTCACCAATTTCAATCTTTCCATTCCATAGACGTAGTTACGACAATTTTTTTAAGGTAATTGCTTACAAAAATTTCTACTTTAGCTTGAATCCCGTATATTGTCCACAAATATAAAATAGAAGAATTCAAATATGGTAACTAATTGAGATGCATATTTCCTCTATCGATGTATAAACAGACTCTGCGCAACCGTAACAGAATATACCGACCCGACATTTGTTAAACACATTCTTACCCGGAGTAAATATGTGGAAACCCGGACCACGAATGTCATAGGCTTTTTCAGAGAGTGAAGCTCTGTCTCTTGTGGTAAAGTCTTCCAGTTAAGTCCATTTTCATCACAATTATAAACTTGCTCGCTAACAAGATTCCATTTCTCGGTTTTTTCTTTAAATTGTTCCTGGAACTCTGCAATTACAGAGCACTTCGCGCTGAATTTTTTTCCACTGATATCAAGTTGACGAATGCCATGACGAAACTTACTTGTTGAGCCATCCATTGCTTGCTTTAAAAGACGAGTCACTGTCAAGTTTGTTGTTCATTTCAACAGCCTTGGCCATTATTATAGACGCTGAAAGTGGAATCCTCTGCCTTCTTTATTGAATAAACCATTGGTACATGACAGTGTACAATTAATCAATTTTGCAGGTTCCATTGTCTTTCTTGTTCGAACATCTCCATCCATCCTCTGCATTGTTGGCACATGTTCTATTTTATCAGCATCACGTTTTATATCGTTAACTATTCTTCTCTCAAAACCATAAATCAGCGCTACACTCGTCGCAGTTTCACCCTTTTTTAAGCGTTTTATAATTCCAAGTTTTTTGGTTAAATCCTAAAACAACACGTTTACGCCTTTCAGTCATTTTGTTAAGTCACTGTAACCCACACACCTGCACTAAATACATTAGTGTAAATTATTAGTCAATAGAGATTATTCAAGTGAGTAACACGTAACAAATGAGGCACTACTTCCCAGCCCACTAGATACACTGCGGCATTGACAGCATTTTCGCTACAACTGAAACAGGATCCAGTGGTGACTAGTGACTCACAAGTGAGACAAAAGACAAGAAGAGTAGGAGAGGTGTTAGCACGTCATCATTCTGCTATTACAGTAATGTCGGTTAATCGAGTTTTTACTGTATTTATTTCAAACTTCATTTTATTACAAATTTTATTAGTATTTTACAAACTCTTAAAATACTTTTTCCAATAATATTGTTAGCAATCATTTCTAGCGTTGATAAAATTTGTTGATTTTTATATTTATACAAATTTCAATGTTTCGAAAAATTAATTTCAATTTTCTTGAACATTTACAGGACTGCTAAAAAATGGAAAGTATATTAAAACAAATGCTAATGCTGGGATTATGATATGTGTATTTTGTGGAAATTTATACACGAAACGAGTAGAATTTTTTCGCCACTTTTCAACAAATCATTGTATAAAACGAAACAAATTATATAATATTGAATTTCACCATAAAAATAGAAGTGGCTTTAAAACTGAAATCATTGACGGGGGCATTTTGAGAAATCTTGGTGTAAAAGATGAAATTGAAATAGTTGAACATGAATTGAAAGAAGAGTTGCAGAAATCCACATATCAGTTAAATGTTACTGATAATTTAAACTCTCGAATGGATGACGGTTTGAAATCGCTTTTAGAGGGAAGTGATTCAGGTAGAAATTTGCATATTCTCTTAGAAGAAAGGCCATTCAAATGTCACGTTTCTACAAATAATTGTATGAAACGTAAGAAAATACTAAATAAAATGAAATTTCACCAGGAAAATACAAATTACCGAAATAGGCAAGGAACAAATTTGCGTACTCACACAGGAGAAAAGTCATTCAAATGTACAATTTGTTTCAAATATTTTTCAGAGAAAAGTAGTTTAACTTCACATTTGCTTACTCACACAGGAGAAACGCCTTTCAAATGTAACATTTGTTTGAAAATTTTTGCATGGAAAAGTACTTTAAATTCACATATGCGTACTCACACAGGAGAAAAGCCTTTCAAATGTAACATTTGTTCGAAATCTTTTGCAGAGAAAAGTAATTTTACTACACATTCGCGTACTCATACAGGAGAAAAGCCATACAAATGTAACGTTTGTTTGAAATCTTTTGCAGTGAAAAGTGGTTTAACTTTACATTTGCGTAATCACACAGGAGAAAAGCCATACAAATGTAACATTTGTTTGAAATCATTTGCAACTAAATCTAATTTAACTACACATTTGGGTACTCACACAGGAGAAAAGCGTTTCAAATGTAACATTTGTTTTAAATATTTTTCAGTTAAAAGTAGTTTAACTTCACATTTGCTTAATCACACAGGAGAAAAGCCATTTAAATGTAACGTTTGTTTTAAATTTTTTGCAGCGAAAAGATATTTAACTAAACATTTGCGTAATCACACAGGAGAAAAGCCATACAAATGTAACGTTTGTTTGAAATCTTTTGTAGTGAAAAGTGGTTTAACTTTACATTTGCGTAATCACACAGGAGAAAAGCCATACAAATGTAACATTTGTTTGAAATCATTTGCAGCCAAATCTAATTTAACTACACATTTGCGTACTCACACAGGAGAAAAGCGTTTCAAATGTAACATTTGTTTGAAATCTTTTTCAGTGAAAAGTAGTTTAACTTCACATTTGCTTAATCACACAGGAGAAAAGCCATTTAAATGTAACGTTTGTTTTAAATTTTTTGCATTGAAAAGATATTTAACTACACATTTGCGTACCCACACAGGAGAAAAGCCTTTCAAATGTAACATTTGTTTGAAATCTTTTTCAGAGAAAAGTAAGTTAATTAAACATTTGCGTACTCACACAGGAGAAAAGCCATTCAAGTGCATTATTTGTTTGAAATCTTTTTCAGAGAAAAGTACTTTAAATTTACATTTGCGTACTCACACAGGAGAAAAGCCATTCAAATGTAACATTTGTTTGAAATATTTTGCAGTGAAAAGTAGGTTAACTAAACATTTGCGTACTCACACATGAGAAAAGCCATTCAAATGTAACATTTGTTTGAAACCTTTTGCAGACAATAATTATTTAACTAAACATTTGCGTACTCACACAGGCGAAAAGCCATTCAAATGTAACATTTGTTTGTAATCATTTGCGTACTCACACAGAAGAAAAGCCATTCAACTGTAACGTTTGTTAGAATTTTTTTGCAGCGAAAAGATATTTAACTCAACATTTGCGTACTCACACAGGAGAAAAGCCATTTATATGTAATATTTGAAATCTTTCGCAAGGAAAAGTGTTTTAACTTCACATTTGCGTACTCGCACAGGGGAAAAGTCATTCATAAGCAATATTTGAAATCTTTTGCAGAGAAAAAAATTTTAAATTCACATTTGCGTACTTATACTGGAGAAAAGCCATAAAATGCAACATTTGTTTGGAATCTTTTGCAGTGAAGTGCGGTTTAATTTCACATACGCGTCAACACACAGGAGAAAAGCCAATTAAATGTAACATTTGTTTGAAATCTTTCCCAGAGAAAAGTAGTTTAACTTCACGTTTGCGTACTTACACAGGAGAAAAGCCATCAAATGTTACATTTTTTTGAAATATTTTGCAAGGAAAAATAGTTTAACTACACATCTGTTTATTTACCCAGGAGAAATAAATCAAATGTGATATTTGTATGAAATCTGTTCCAAATAAACGTTATTTAAAAATACATTTTTTTAGTCAAACAGAAGAAATCCTTACAAACCTGATTTTGTTAAAACTCAACAGGTATACTTATTGACAGTACAGGAGGACTTTATAGAATAGTAATTATTGTGCCTAGTTATATGTTATATGTTTATAATGAAACACTCACCTTTAATACAATACATACACTTAACATCTTTATGTTTTGACTTTTTATCAGTTTATTCGGTGTTTGTAAATTTATCCAATCCTTCTGTGGTCCTTATACAATATAATTAGTTTAAAGTCATATTTCGTTCTCTTATACTGTTGTAATTCATCTCAGTTTGTTGATAAAGTTAGTAATTGTTGGTGGTTCAAAATGTTTTGTTTACTATTTGGTGTGAAGTAAAGAATCAATTGTCAGTGTCAGTGAGCGACAGCGAGCGACAGCGAGAAGTTAAGTTGTTTCTGGCGAGATAGCTATTGTTGAGAAATTTTAGATGTTTCTTGCTTATGACGTCATCGTTGATCGGTACACATATCGCTGTCTTCACAATATGGAATTATAAGGGAATTTAGGGGATATAATTTATATTTATTTTGGATTTGACTTTTATGGACTACACGGATTTGACGATTTTACGGTTCATTCGATTGATTAGTTCGAATTTACCAAAGTGATACCGGGGGTCGTACCAAAAATAGACTGCCAAGTTGGTAGCGCTGGGGACAGTTCCTTGGTAACTTGACTTCCAGATGGGATTTTTTTTCCTTGGGTTGAACACGACAAGTTAGACGTGGTCACAGGTACAGACAGAAAAATTGGCGATCCAGTGGATATCTTGGACATCCCGAGTGGGGGATTAAATTTTCTGTCCTGTGAAGCTCTGGGTTATGGTAGCAGATGTTAGTGAGCCGATATTTAGAGGCCGATGGTATTTGGTAGGATTTTATTTCCTTTTTTACTCCCAGCAGCATCCTACATTGGAGGGATTAAATATAAGACACGCGTCTACACGTTTTATCCCATTGGAGGATATTAATTTCCTTTTACGATTCCTTGATGTTAACCTTACGGAAAGAAGGTATGTACATTTCTGTAAATACATTTGTTTAAAAAAATACTATCCGGACTAGAGAGTTCTAGTCACGAGGTTACAAAATGATGTAGTACTTATTACTACTCTAGGTTTAATTTCTGTTATTTGATTTAAATCGACGATTTAATGTAGTTTTGAGAACTTTCAATCTTATTGCTTAAATTTAAGTTGTTAGTTACACAGATACTTGTAAGAGAATCATGTAAATACATTGCTGAAGTCTACTCCAATAAAAAAATGGATTTTAATTTTATTTTAATGTAAATAGTAATTGGGGAATTTATGTATTGTAGGGTTTTGGTTGTGGGCAAGTAAGCCTGAGAAAAATGAGGTTGCCGTATGGGATGGATGCTCAAGATCGTGGGTTATACCTTCACCAGTTCGGGGAATCATGATGTCATCTGAGATGAACTCTTAGTAGTTATATTAATTTTTTTTTAAAAAAACTTACCTACTTTATGAATTTATACAGGTATTTAGGTATTATTATTTAATTTTGCCAGTGCGATTGTAAAGGGTAGAAATTATTCTTATATAATTTTCGTTTCCGAAGCGCGTCGCTTACCTTGGTACCAAAGTCACCGACATTGTGCGTACACAGTCACACTTTACATATATTTATTTTTAATTTCTAGCCTAACATTTAACCATTTCATTTCTTCATGTTAATTTGGGGGGGGGGGTATTAATTTAAAAGTTTTACATAATGCGAACCTAGTAATAATCTGTCACATACTTTAGTCTGTCATTGTTATGTTGAATCGTGAGTTATACTGTTTGAACATAGTTGTTCTCGAAATAAACTTGGTAAGTTTGAAGGTTGGTCTTGTTATTGTTTTTCTCTTGCTGGGTTAGGGGAAATTGGAAGCAGATTTAGGCCAGGCGTAGAAACCTAGCTGGCGCCCTAGACCATCTTTTTTTGTGGAATTCCGGGAAGAGTTTGTTTTATCCACCACCATCTCCATATGAGTTTAGCCGAAGGCCGTAAAGGTTGAAGACCCGGGACAACCGAAGAACCTATCATTTCCAGTTTTGAAGTAGAAGTGGATAACGCGAAACTATATGTTACATAACTGTATTTGTATGAAAACTTTGAACGTGAACATTGTGATGCCGTGAGTAGTCAGGGGGTAGAACGTAAAGGGCTGTTTGGTTTTAACTATTTTATTGAACACTAATTTATTTTAAACTTCTTAATCACAATTCCAAATCTACTTATACCCATTTAAAATGGAACAACCCCTGTATAATAGGCATTTTTCAATCAATCTCCAAAAATTTTACATGAAAAAATATTGGTTAGCAACGAAGTTAGAATAACTTTAATTTTGGAATCAAAGAATTTTACTGTAATTTTTATATAGATTATAGACTTATTTCAAATCCGGCAACAATGTTGATACAAAATAGAACACCAGTGAATTTATATAGTAAAATCCGAAGTCAATTGCTTATTGCCTTGTAGTTATAACTCCTGAAATTATGGCAAAGTGAACGATTTGTGGGGAAAGGGATTTTCTAATAAAAATCTGACTACGCCACTGGATTTGTAAATTATATTCCCTTGAAATAATTGAATAAAATATATGTTAGAAGTGTGTCTAAAATAACTCATAATTGAAAGTTAATTAAGTTTTGATAAATATTTCAAAACTTGTTTCTGTTCATTTTATTTTCATTGGCTATGGATGAATGTACTTCGGCATCACTTGAATATTAACCTTCAATTTTGAGTTATTTTGGAATCCAGTTATAACCTATATTCAATTAAATTATTTGGAGGGGATATAATTTACAAATCCAGGGGTATAGTCTGATTTTAAATACAAAATCCCTTTCACCACAAATCGTTCACGTTACCTATTTTCAGGAGTTATAACTCTAGAACGGAATAAGCTATTGACTTTCACAGTATAGGTTCACTGGTGTTCTACTTTGTATTTGAAATAAGTCTATAATCTGAAAAAAAATTATAATCAAATACTTTATTTCCAAAATTAAAGTTATTGTAACTTCGTTGCTAACCAATATTTTTTCATGAAATTTTGATTGTTTTTATTTCTGACGACTACAAACTCAGTGGTGTAGTCAAATTTGAAAATAAAAATTGTCTAATAAACTTTTGCCATTTTTGACAAAGAAAAAAACTTGGAAATTAAACTTAAATTAAGGAAATTTGTGTAAAGACACAGTTTTTGATCCTTAATATTACAAAAATTTTGGATCAACTTTCGTTTAGGTGAAACCAGTTATGTAAGAAATATTCAATTATTCACCATTAGGAATATTTTTCAAACAGAAAGACTCGATTTTTTGCGGAAATGCATAATTTTTCCGACTTTAGAATAGCTGAAACCAGTTACAAGAAAATACGTTTCTGTTTTACGTTTTAGACAATTTTCTAAACATAAACACGCAAAAAACTTCTTGCGGAAATATACAATTTTCATTTATTGATAAAATATTGTAGATTTAGATTGATTCGAACTTTAATCGGCGATACTGTAAAAAGGCATGTACAAAAACGATCAATAGGTTTTCAAATGTCGTTAAGATATAAGCTTTATTATTGTTAGTATAATATGTGGTATAGGAGTAGAAATACGGATAACTAGTGGTTAAATGATGTCTTATTTTCTTATAACTGAGCGAAGTCTACCTAAAGCTAGGCAGGAAGCTTATGAATTTGCGAAAAATGAAGGCTTAATACCTCGACCACTTTACTGTAGGACAAAATGTAAAGGACATACGAGTAATATGGATATATTTTCGCATTATTATTTTTCAGAAACAGATTTGGGAATATATAGGTGTTCTAAACGACAACAATGCAAACATTCGTTTTCTGTTGCTTAGGAAATCTGGTTTGAAAATAGTCATATTTCACCAGAAAAAGAAATTAGGTAGGTAAGACTTTTTAAACTTTTTTTTTCTTAAATATTTATATGCAGGATTCTTTTTGGATTCGCTCATGGAGAATCATATGAACGGATATGTGTTGGTGTAAGTGGTTCAGAAGGGAGTTTATCATTGGTAACAATAGCTGCTCGGATGAAGTATTGTCGGGAGATCGTTACCAGTGCTTTTACTTCAATGCAGGCATCTCTGCCGAAAATTGGAGGGCCAGGAATCATAGTGCAGGTTTGTGTTTTCAGATTTTAAGCGATATTAAGCTGATAGGAATAGATATTATTCATTGATCTGTGTTAAAGGTCGGGAAGAGGATTAAACTCAACTTAATATTTTAAGGTTTATATTTTAATAACACATCAACAAATTGAATGAAAGAAATTTTTATTTTTAGATTGTCGAATCGAAATTTGGGAAAAGGAAGTACAATCGTGGACGAGTTATGGAGGGTGATTGGGTTTTGGGAATGATCGCTCAAAACTCCAAAGATCTGAGGCTAGTTGTTTGTCCGCAATATTTTTAATTTATAAACTAAACGTAATCATTCACCTTAGTGTAATAAGTGCCTGTTGTAAATTGCAGCAAGATTAACTACCAGCAAAGTAAGATTACTTATATATTGTTAGTTATATGCCACATTAAATTAGTATCCATTATTAAACAGTAATCAGCCGGTAGACAAGAAACCAGTTTTTTAAATTGAGATAACACAAGTAAATTAGTAGGCTGATATATTAGAACTTTTTCAAGAGTGCCAACAGGGTTGGCTTCAGATTATTTTTAGAAGTGCAAAGATTACTGAATATGGAAAATTATGCTAAAGAAATTTTAGATAAACTAAAGATCGCGGAAGAAAGAAACATAAGAATTGATGATAAACAAACTAAATTGTCAAAGTTAGAAGCTGAAAATCAAGCAAGAAAACAGGAGAATGAACGACTTTTGGGTTTGTTAAGGATACAAAATGATCAGATCGAGCAATTACAGAGAGAATCTAAGAGAAAAAATATTATTAGCTTTGGAATCGATTAAGCTAATAACGAGGATCAAAAAATGCAACAACATAAAGTAGCTGAAGTGGTGAAAATAACTGGTGTAGAGTTTGATGCAGAAAAAGATATAGTTGAGATTAAAAGAATATGCAAAAAAGAAGAAAACAAAATCAGACCGATAATGGTAGAACTTCGAAATGGTAATAAAAGAATTGACATCCTGAAAGCCAGTAAACAACTTAAGAGAACTAAATTTAGCATCAATGAAGACTTCCCGAGGAATGTACAGGAACAACGTAAAGTGCTTAGAAAACATTTGATCTCGGCAAGAGAACTAGGAAAGCATGCAACAATGCGGTACAACAAACTCATATCGAATGGAACTGTATACACCGTAGAGGAATTGATGAGGAGCCAGGAAATTGAAGACGGGAAGAGACACCTCGGCGTGACACCACATAGAAAAACAGGCACAAGAACCACAAGTGAGAGATAACCTACCGAAGATGACGAAAATAAAGAAGTAATGAAAACTTCTAGAACAGACCAAAGACTGCCAAAAAACTAGATAGCCACACATCTAATGTGTATCTTGAATTTGCGGAAATGCATCGGTTCGGCCAAGCAGCTGAATATAATGATAAATGTAGTCACAATAATTGTATTAGAGTAAGTTGTAGTTGTAAATTTTAGTTCTAAGTCTGGTCCTAAGAGCGATATTCAAAGTCAGGGCATTAATAAAACTAAAAACAAAGGTCATAGCAACCAGGAATATAAAAAAAAAACCAACAATTAAAATTGTGTTTCGGAACTCAGAGGGCATCGGGAATTTCGATGACGTTTTCTCACAAGATGTTGATATATTTTGTTTATGCGAAACATGGGCTACCCATGATAGTGATTACTCTATCCTAAATTTCTTTGATCTCAACATTTACTCTGTTCACGCTATTAAGGAGAAATCAATGGGTAGGGCCAGTGGGGGGATCTCTATATTAATAAAAAAACACTACAATGTTCGGTTACTTCACAGTTCTCCTCATTGGCTGTTCTGCTTGATTTCTCTGGAAAGTTTCTCTTTTATATTGTGTGCTGTGTACTTCAAATCTAGTTTTAAGCTTAAGTATATCTTAGAAAGCCTTCAAATAACATTGACCGAGCTGCACTCGGCATATCCTGATTTCTTGTATGTAGCCGGAGGAGATTTCAACTGCCGTCTTGGTGCTAAGTGTGAAACTCCTGAGGAGAGTTTTGAAAATACAAGCCTTTTTGTCAAAAGAATTAGTCTTGATTCAATTATTAATAATAGAGGTGTCTTACTCTCTGAGTTTATGAATGATTACTCATTCATCATGGCAGATCAGTTAAAGATATCGACCGGGTTAATTCACATTTTGTAATTCCAACGGTAAATCTACTGTTGATCAAATTTGGCGCTCTAATGCCTCTCTTTCATTAATTGAAAATTTTGCAGTGCTAAATAATGAACCGGTAACATCATATCACTCCCCTATAATGGTTGAAATAACACGAAACTTTATCATACCTGACACATTCATAAGCAATAAACAGTCCACAACAACTAAATTAATTTGGGATGATTTGCAGCTAGATAGGTATCAGCATATTTTGCGCAACTCTTCCTTAGCAATGTTGTCCAATGGTAATACAGAAAGTTACCACGCTATGCGTGATTCAATCTACCACACCAGAAAGAAGAGTGGATGTGAAAATTGCCAGGACATCGGCTTTTTTATATATATTGTTTATATATTTTATTTTCTCTATCCATTGTTAACAGGAAATGACAAACTCAATAAACAACCTTTTTAACTTAACTAACACATACTCAGAGGATATAATCTCAATGGAATGCAGCGAAAAGGTATTTGAGAGGTCAGCATATTCCTGAAGAAGAGTTTCCTGATAAACTTTGTGAATACCTTTGGAGGCGGTAAGTTAGACCCAATGGTTGACCTATAAAATTCAATTAGAATGGAGTACGGTGCCCTTAGAGAAAGTTACCACGCTATGCGTGATTCAATCTACCTTGCCGCCGATAGTTGTGGTATGAAGAAAAAATGTGTAACTTTAAACAAACCATTCACTTATAATAACAAACCTTGGTTTACTTAGAGTGCATTAACTTAAAAAAGTCAGTTACGTCAAAGCTTAAAATCTGTAAAACTCATAATTTTGCTGATGAAGTCAAAAATGACTACCTATTGGCGAAAAAATCTTTTTCGTACTTCCGGGCCTAAAGTGACAACTTCACTCCCTTGTGACAGGTACTAAAGTGTCACATTTAATCCCTCCGGGATTAAATATTGACGAAACTCCCGGAACGATTAAATCACAAACAAACGAATTTAAGGGATATTTTATTGAAAAATATAATTAATTAGAATGGTAATTAACGTTAATATTCAAATTAATATTGTGACAGTTCGTCATATTGACCAGTCTTTCCTGGGTTAATGCAGCAGGTAACTGACGAGTAACAGATAGGTCCTTTTCATATTGAACTGGAAGATCCTGCGGAAACAGGAAGCGAGAATGAGGACTGTGGCATAACTATAGTGGACGAATCGGCGACTTGACCAAATATTTTATCTGAAATTTTTTGTTTATTTTTAATAGACGATTCAATATATCCCTCGGCCACGTTGGAGGATTTCCATCCTCCATGTCTCTTCAGCACGTCTATTGTTGCTCCCGAATCAGCTAACAAAGACGCAGATGTGCGTCTAAAACAATGTCCCGTATAAGACGTCGCATTTTCTAATTTCAAGAAAGCTGCTATTTGCCGTGGAAATGTACCAAACATGTTTTTTCCTACTACTCGCGTAGTACATTCTTTGTTGATGTATTGAACAAAAAATTTTGAATGAGTTGTCCCTGTCTTTCGCAATGCCACATATTTCCGAAATATCGCCACAAAACTGATGGCACTGTTTTCTGAATTTTTGATCACAAAATTTCGGTCAATTTTACTTTTGGTGTTTCTAATCGCAATTAGGAAGGAATCGCCCAAATCTCTCACATCGTCGATTTCTAAATCAACCAACTCTTTTCCACGACAAGCTCCCGCAACGCCCAAAATAAGTGCAACCTACAAAAAAATTGATTTCTTAAAATTTCTGAATATAAACAAATTTACCTTAAGCATTAAATATTTATCATCCGGAGCCTCCCGTAAGAACTGATCTACCTGCTCAGACGTGAGAATTCTTGACTTCTTTGGCTTAAATCCCTCATTTCTTCTCTTCAAAAAAGCTAATAATTTTGGAAATTTACTTATATCAACATCTTCTCTAATGTTAATAACCGATTTCAGCATTGAGTAATGTGCCCAGAGAGTTGAGGCACAAACCGCTTTTGATTTATCATCGAAGTAGACTAACAGCGCATTTTCAGTAGGTTGTCTCACATTTTTTAAGCGGCTCCACTTTTTAAAAGCATCGTACTGCTGCTCGTATAGTTTTCTAGATTTCGGTGGTAACAATTCTTCACCTACTTCGGCTGCTCTTTTATCAATATCAGATACACCTTCTTCACTCATGATACCAATAATTATCAATAACAATGTTTCTTTACAATGACACTAGTAATGACAATGTTTCTAAATTATAACTGTCACAACGCAATGTTACTATGGTAACTTATTTTAAAGACAGTTTATTAAATGAGTTGAAGAGAGAAAAAACTGATTGAAATTATTGAAATAATTAATAAAATCATACCGGAAGTACGAAAAGTATCGTATATACCTTGCGACTGAAGTACATTTAATCCTTCAGGTAAATTATGGCCCTCCCTGCGGTCGGGCCATAAACTTTACCTTCAGGATTAAATGTACTACTTCAGTCCCGCGGTATATAATATACTATTAAAAGCAAAAAAAATGCATTTGAAAATAATATGGTTCAACTGCTCAGTAACTCTAATGACTGTCTCATATTTTGGAGGACTATAAAAAAATTCCGTCCCAATAAGATTATCTCAAGTGTATCGCTTGAAACCTGGGAAACTTATTTTGATACCCTTACCACAGTGAAATGTGATTTTCAATATTTTCAGATGGACGCTAGGCATCCGTTTCTAGACACGGAAATCTCCCAATCTGAAGTTTTTGCGGTGCTTAAAAGTTGCAAAAGGAACAAAGCCTCGGGATTAGATGGAATTCCCTTTGAGTTTTTCAAATATTTCCCTCAAAACTGGTGTCTTTTTTGTGTAGTTTGTTTAATAAAGTTTTCGAAAATGAAGCTTTCCCTACTGAATGGTCTACAGTATCGCTCTCAATGGTACACAAGAAGGGCCCCATCGATAATCCCAGTAATTATAGGGGCATCGCCTGCATTAACACTATTATTAAACTTTTTAATATGATCATATTGAACAGATTAAACTCTTGGGTTGAAAATAATAATATTCTCCCAGAAATTCAGGCGGGTTTCAGGAAGAACAGAAGTTGTATGGACAACATCTTTGTCTTGAATAGCACCATTCAAACTCACCTACATCGCAAAGGCAGAAGAGTCTTTGCCGCTTTTATTGACTTGAAGCGCGCATTTGACTCTATTAATCATCCCCTCTTATGGCAAAAATTATTTAAGCTGGGTATCAGTTCTAAATTTATTCGCCTAGTCAGAGCTCTGTATGACAAATCCTCTTTTTGTGTAAAAGTTAACAATGAATACTTTAAATTCTTTGAAATAAATGAGGGCGTTCTGCAGGGTGAACCATTAAGTCCCTTGCTTTTCTCACTATTCATTGCTGATATTGACGACTTCTTCAGAAAATCTGGTATGGTTGGAATTAATATTGATAACAGGAATGTTTTGTTACTTCTGTTGTATGCGGACGATTTGGTTATCCTTGCTGACTCTGAAATAGATCTGGCTAGAAAGCTACGCACCCTTGAACAATATACTTGCCTTAACAAACTTACTGTTAACAATTCTAAATCTAAAATTATGTGTTTCTCGAGAGACGGCCACAAAATAACAAGAAATTACAAATTTCTGTTCAACAAAGTAGAAATTGAGATGACTAACCACTATACATACTTAGGGGTTACTCTCACTTGTTCTTCATTATTTCGCGAACACGCAATGAATACCTCTTCCAAATGCAAACAAGCCATATGTGCTGTCATGAATATGCTCTCACGTTCAAAAACAACTTCCTGGCAATCGCGCATAACCCTGTATCATTCCATAGTAATCAATACACTTGCAAATTCGGTCCCTGTCTGGGGTCTGCGTTATCTTAACATTGTTGAAAAAACCCAAGTTGGTTTTTTCAAAAGATTGCTCCTATTACCGCTAAACACTCCTGATTATTTAGTACGCCTTGAGGTGGGTGTTGTTAGGCTTGATTATACGGTATTTAAGTTGTGCCTCAATTGGTTATTAAAAATGTTTTCTTTTGCAAACACTAGATTGCCAAAGATTGTCTTTCTCAGGCTCTTAGAGTTAGAGGACTTTGACAACCCCTGCTATAACTGGGCCCTACAAATGAAACTGATTTTTCTAGATTTCGGGTTAAACGACATGTGGAATAACCTCTCTTTTGGTTCACTAAAAAGCCATTACGATGCAATTCTTGAGAATTTTAAACAAAAATTGTATAGTTCCGACTTACAACGCCTTGCTAATAGTAATTACTGTGTAATATATAAACATTTAACAGTCACTTCAGGTCCTGCAGATTATCTAACTAGTTATCTGCCGATTAAATTAGTTGTCAGATCCGTTTATGTTCGAATACTTTTGTTAGAATAACTTATAAGGGAAGTATTTATACCATTAATCAAGAAGAAATTTGTACTCTGTGCAACTCGCGTCAAAATGAAACGCTTCAACATATTGTGCTTCAATGCAGGATGTATGAATGTATTAGAGTGCAAATTATTAAAAATCTGCATAATTTTGATGATTTCATTGCCTTATTAAATACTGCTTCTTTGGCGGATATCAAGCAAATTTCGAATTATTTCATTGGCGTACTCAAAATTCGCTCATTTATTATTAACGAATAGCTTGGGTTTTACACAAATTTTTTTTCTCGCTCTTTTATTGTTAATTTTTATTGTGATTTTGCTGTATGAACTATGTATTTATTTATAGACACTGTACCGGATTTCTTTGAATTTGAAGCAATAAAGATATTATTATTATTATTACTCAGAACCCAGTTTTTCAGCTGTTTTTCTAGGAAAACTCAAGTCGAAAGATCGTAGGAGTGAAAATCTATATTAAGGACAAAGTTGCACATCAAACAAAATAAACGGATAATGCCAATAGCAAGGAGCCGTGAGGACACACCAGAAAGAAGAGTGGATGTGAAAATTGCCAGGACATCGGCTTTTTTATATATATTGTTTATATATTATATTTTCTCTATCCATTGTTAACAGGGAATGACAAACTCAATAAACAACCTTTTTAACTTAACTAACACATACTCAGAGGATATAATCTCAATGGAATGCAGCGAAAAGGTATTTGAGAGGTCAGCATATTCCTGAAGAAGAGTTTCCTGATAAACTTTGTGAATACCTTTGGAGGCGGTAAGTTAGACCCAATGGTTGACCTATAAAATTCAATTAGAATGGAGTACGGTGCCTTTAGAGTTCGTCTTTAAAGAGTTATTCCGCAAGGCAAATTTTGTTCCTTTATTGGATACTGGTACATATATGTTTATAAGTTTTTTCTTAAAAGTATACAGTTGAATTTCAGTTTTCTTTCCGATAATTTCTACAAAATTTAGTTTTAAAAATGTCATTTGACATTAAAGATGTTATTTAATGAATATTTTTTCTGAGTATGTTGTCTGATTTCGCATATTTTATATATACTTAACAAAAATAAGTTTTCATTTATCTGCAAGGCACAACCACTGTACAAATAACACCTCGTAGGAAAATCACATATTTCCGCAGGAGTTCTTTTGCGTAGTTATGTTTAAGAAAGTGTTGGAAATACAAAGCATAAAAAAGTTTCCGTGTAACTGGTTTCAGTTATTCTAAAGTCGGGAAAATAATGCTTTTCCGCAGAAATTTTTTTGTGATTTTGTGTTTGGGGAGGCATCTATATACTGAAAAAACATTTTTTTTTAAACTGGTTTCAGCAAAAATTATTCCACCCAAAGTTTCAGTTATTCTAAAGCCGGAATATTAAGAATTTAACTTCAAATGTGTTCCCATAAACACAAAGCCTGTCCATGGGGTAGTGTATAGTTTAATAATAATATTTCATAATAAATTAAAATAAAAAATTAGAACATTTATATATATATATATATATATATATATATATATATATATATATATATACTGTTGCAGGCTAATGTGAACTCCGTTATACCTGTAGTCCAATTTGGGCTCCTAGCGTATATTTCATGTATACCGCTATATAAGTTGACGTCGTAGTGGGATCCGTTATATGTAGCGGTTACGGTAGGCTCCGTTGGTGTATATTTCCATACTTCAAAAGCAAGGTAGGGTCCGTATATGATACATTTCAGGTAATATGGACTCCTTGCGGCGTTGCCACATATACTATCGGCCAGTTAATATATACAATCAAAAGAATAATTGCCAGTTCGGTATTGATATTGTACAAAACGATTGCAATCGGCTTTCTTCATAAGAAATTTTTATCTGAGACTGAAATTGTTAATTTGAAACAACAACTATGAGAAATAAAAATTATAAATTACAAACAATTGAGTTATATTAAAGAAACTGAGAGTGCTTATAACATGAAAGAGTGAATACGTAATAATACCTATAAATTAGCATATTTGCATATCATATAAAAACCTGTTGACAAAAATAAGCTCAATAGTCGAGCTTATATTATATATTTTCATGGAAATATACATTTACATTTTTGACTGATGCATTTACAAGAATATGCTACCTTCTCCCTCCCATTTTATGCACACCTAATTTCTTTTGTATTAATAGTTGATCCGAATAAGGACCCTACAATTTTTATAGAAAGTGGCGACTGGTATCTTTCTTTGAAAACTTGATATGCATTTGTACTCGATCCAGTTACTTAAATTGCTGATAGGCTCAGCTTAATTCTGGTTAATGTTTTTGTTACTTGTTTTAGTACTAAATGATCAGTTTTTGAAATATACATTTTTAAAGTCATGAACAATTAAGATTCTGTTATGATAATTCCCCGTGTAATACAATATAGAAAATATATTTTAGATGGAGTTATTGTAGATCGCACATTAATATAAAAATATGCTTATTTATACAGAGTGTTTATTCCTTCTTACTGAGATCTAGGGTGTTTTATCATAAATATTTGAAATGATTGTAGTCCATTGTTGTTACACCTTCTACTTTTTATATATTAGGATACTACTATTAGTGGTAAAATATAATTTTCCTCTATCGCTAGAGGCATGCGGTAGGGATTAATTCTCATTTTCCCCCCTACAATATCTACGCCACTATCGTAAAAATGATTTCAGCATGTTTTTTCGATACTCCGTTACTTTCTACGTGGATATTAACCTGCTGTCTCTATGCGATACAGTACGAAGTTTTCAAGTTATTCGAGATTAAATGGAATGTTTATAATACCTAATTTTATCTCTTATTTCGCACTAGTCAACACTATTTTGCTAATTTGGTTATGAAAATTATAAGTTTAAGTTGTTTCCATCTCAAATGATCTTTTCATATTGATGTTTATCAAATTTTCACTCTAAGATGATATACATTAAAAACTATTATTTTTATTGTATCCCACTGGACGCATCTGGTTATAGCTGAAATATGTTACCACTAAATGCATATGTGAATGGTTTGCCAAGTACGCACAAAAATATTGGAAGGTGTTAAAACAACGGGATTAAATCATTTTATAATATTTATAATAAAACTTTCTGAGTATCGGTAAGGAGGTATAGGTACCTCCAGTTACCATATGGACAATTCTAAATGAAGCACCCCATAAAAAGCATATACAGATGCAACATAATTTGTTAAAAATATCTCGTGCTCGGAAGAAAAATTTAAATTCTGTTTCACTTTATCACTATAGAAATTAAATACCTTGTTAAACCTTTTGAAATGAAATGATGAAATTGTTGGATATCTCCGTAAAGAAATTTGAAACTATCCGATTTGTTATTCATTTGGTAAAAATTCAACCAATTTTGTCAAATTCTATTTAAATAAACGGGTTATAATCATTAATTTATTTTGTCCTCCCGTACACCAATTATTTAAGGATTTTTTATTCAAAATAATTTATAATTGATTGATGATAACAAAAGAGGTATTGTTGATATTCCATAATACATAATACTTTAATTTAAATCCAATTTTCAGTAATTTCTCTATAAACGTTTATCGGTTCTTCTGATACAGCCAGCCGTCCTATCTTAGTTGTAGACTCGATATGGAAACGTTTTAAGAAGTTAAATATTTTGTTTTCCATTGGATATTTTATCAATGTATTTAATTCTGACCAGCTTCGTAATAGCAGATTTTATATGGTACTTCAATCTTCCACAAAAATAATACTTTTTCGCAAACATTGTGGATGTGTTATGTGATGGCTTTTGTTTAGCTTGAAAACAATGTAAAAATGTTTCAGAAAAATTGACTTATTTTCTAAACGTAATAATATAAACATTATTTGTCATCACACACTTTGTAAAAATACTTACAATCTGGAACCCGATTTAAAGCCAAATTTGATATTCTCTTAAATCGAAACGTCATCGTGGACATTCTCACACAATACAGATAACAATTATACAATAATTGTTTCTGCCCGCGTGCCTTGTACAGTACATGTTTGTACTCCACTGGAGCCCGAAATAACTGCTATATATACTGAAAAGATATCGCGCTGTTTTATGCAAAGAGACGTCCATTTTTTGGGACTTTGCTATGTTATATTCACCCTAGTTTGCTAGATATGGAGTAGTCAAGTTAAAAAAAGTACACAGTTTTGGAGTTTCTTAAACTTACGCGCTGAACTAAATTTATGTTGCGCACACACTACTACATGTGTGGCTATGTATAATTGCAAAAATTTATTCAACTTCACAATAATATATAATAATAAAATTCCACTTTGTTTCGTTTTAAATATTGAATTTGTTTAAATTAAAAAAAAACAACGAATTTTTTGCAGCAAGATAAGTTACATATCAGCATAATATTTAATTTGACGATCTACGTCGACGAAGTCGCGGGTACAAGCTAATGAGTCTACATATTTGTGCTGCTTCCCTTATGTTCGGCGGGGTAACATTCGTTTCACCGTCTGATTCGTTTTTCATATTAAACTTTCTGGTGATTTTATTTCGGTATAGTAATTAAAATACTAGCTATCAGCTGTATTGTAATCGCTGGAACTCGCCCCGCCACGGCCTGTCTGGGATTTGTTGATTATTAATACTTATTATTGACTAGTGAATAATGAACGTCATCATTCTTAGGAAGCTCCACACGTAAAATGTAAACATTATCAATTATCAAACAGTCGTGGACAAATGTTATTATGATATGACAATTTAATTACTGCCAAAATTGTCAGAATCATTTGAAGTTATAATCAACGTTTCAAAATGAAAGTTACTATTTCTGTGGTCGCTAATAGTTGCTCAAGTGCAATAGTCGCTACTAATTATTTCCGATTGGTTTGTTTTAAAATTTATGAAATTTCATTGGTCAATGGAATGGTGTATTAATAGTCAATTTATCAAAGCCCTCGAGCGGAAGCTCTCGATTTTTAATTAGATTAGTAATCCCAAAATTATGTCGAATCAACAAAAACAGAAGAGTGTTTATCAAGATCATGCTATTATTTGGATGCTTACCTTCAGAAGTAAATAATTTGTTCTTAGTATTTCCCATTTTAATAATCAGTGTAGCAAAGCATGATAAGTTTTTAGCTCTTAAAATATACTGGGGCTGAACAAGTATAATGTTTGTTATGGTATTTATAAACAACTTGAATTTTTGTTGTGTTTGGACACTTAAAATTCTCATAATTTCATGAAGCCAACTTAAAATGCTAGCATGAAAATTATATGAAGAAAACGAACTAGGACGCAAACTAGATATATTTAGTAAATAAATTTTGGTATCGTGTATGTATGAATGTTCACTGTGGTGACATTCACTGATACCTAAGAGATCTATTGTGCCTCCATTTTATACTCAGTTCCTGAGGAAAGTCTGAGAAACTAGAGTAGTTCCTTTAGTCCTATTTCCTAGAAAATTTTTAGGATATCCGAAGGCTTCAGCTTAGGTAACTGTCCCTCTTCTTTGGTATAGTCTAACAGCCTTTATATGTAATTAACGTAATATTTGGTTATATTCATTCAGTCTATCTTGCCATAAAACTAAAGCCGGTAGATATAATCCATCAACATAATGAAAAAAAAATCTATATGCCAAATTGAACTCAAACCTAAATAGGAACAAAAAGGCAATGAAATAAACATCGTGATTACTCAGCCATTTTTAAATTCAAGAAGAACTTATCTATTAAATCAGTAAAATTATAATACGAAAAAGTAGATTATTAATTTCACACTTTCTATTTACAATATAATAAAAATTGTTATAACCTCGAGTCAATAAGATCTACAATGTAATTGAAACGTTTTAAATATTTTTATTAAAACTAGTTTCAACATTCACAATGACAGAGTTATGTTATCTAAATGAAAATAAGTAATTATAATTTGCATTCATATCTAAAACAAAAAACAGCCAACTCCAAAGCTCCCGTTACCGAATCGTTTAAAATGTCAAATTACTTGAGAGCTCTTGCATGGTAAAGGTATCTCATTTCTAAATATATATTTAAAAATGTACTCATAGCTTTGATTTTCTTGAATAATACTTTAACTGCAACAAGAAATAACCGATGATGAAGTCTTTACCAACTTAGTAGAATAATACTAGAAGGAGCTCAATCTGACCGCTACAGTGATGGGATACTCAACTGCAGTGGTGCCAAAGTTATCGGATCCTACTTTGACCTAGAAATATAACATAAAATGTATATCAAGTTTTCAACATATCGCCATCTAGAAATATACACGCGCACTACAAAAATATACAAATTCACGAAAACGGACAAAATTAGCTCCTTCTAAAAACTATGCCAAATCAATCTAGACATAAATATAAGGTAGCTGATGCTTTTTATAGGACTTGGTAAACTGGGCTCCGTATATCGGAGCCCATTTTACCGCGGAGCTCACTTATACCTCAGATTTAACATGGGAGGAGCCCACCTTGTATGTTAACTAAATATATATATATATATATATATATATATATATATATATATATACATATATATCTATTTATACATATTATTAGGAGATGAGCAAACGTTTAAAATTTAACATAAATTAAAAGTAGAACTTCCTTTTTGAGACAACTCCAAAGTGCTCTGCACATTTCTGCAATTATGCTCACTGTTGTAGTCTCTAGCAGATACTGTGGTATGATATGGATGTGAAACAGTCACCTGTAGCTAAATATCTGTTGAAAAATTGTATTTAGTTTAATGTCTGTAATCAATGTGGTTAAGCAAGACAAATCTACAATATTACCGTAGTATTATTAGAAGTTGTGCAGCAGCAGAAATGGGCTACCTCACTGCTTTCTGTTTTGTTATGACAGGCCCAACTAAAATAGCTGCACTTTGGATTGACTCGGTGACATCCGCAAAAAAATTTCAAATTTATCTGCACACCAGAAGAGTGTAGAAATAAACCTTAAAAAAAGTAGTGTTCCATTCGTAATTTATACAATGGGTGAACCCAAAAACGTTTTTGACTACATTCCTTCTTGTATTTGCGTAACAAAATTTCATTTACTACGAGAGCTGCCAATATTCTTTTTTGCCGAATTTTCTGAATCCGTGCTCTGATACAAATTTGTTGACACTGATCAACGCACTTTTGATATTTGAAAGCAAACGACATCTCGTCAATTTCCTACTATCATAGCAGTGTCGCTGATTATAGATTAAAACGCTATTTTATTTTTATTCAGTCCTATTTCATTCACTTGTATCACTAAAAAAATAAACAAAATTAGAAAATCAGTTTTAAGGTTATCTGTCATTAATCAATACTTGCTTTCCTATCGACACGAATATCAGGATCAAATCACTTCACTTCAGTTGGTATCACAAGTTGACGTGTTCTTTCACCCTCTGCAAAGTGATGAGTCTACCTCCCCCCTCACCGATGCTGCACGTCCTCTCAAAAACATGCATTTACTGATTATTTTACATCACTTGTGAAAGTGAGGTTAAATTGGTATTTTGACTGGTATTTTCATAACATATTCTGGATTTTCCGTTATTGTAATAGGAAAATCGTCTTGAACGAGGCAAGATCGCTGCTAGAGCGTGAACTGGAATACTAAAATTTATATGTGTAACCTACCTCATTGCGTATAAACATACTAACATGTACTTACTTCCATAAACATTTCTATTTGCGTAACCATTTATGTTACAAATGACAGATTAAATAAAGTTTTGAGGTTGAATTTATCTGAGGGGCCAGTCAAAGCTTTCAGTCGTTCCTTTCAAAAAAAGAATCGATGTGATTATTTCGTTTCAAGTAATTTCACTTCATTTCACTTTGTTTGCGAAAGGCAAACATATTTTGTCTGTCAGCTTTCGAGATCGCTGCAAGCAGCCATGTTGGCGCTACTTTCCATCGCGGCGTGTCATGTCGCTACTTTTCATCGCGGCGATTTGTGAGTTGTCGCTACTTTTTTAAGTCGCGTTAAAGTCAAAATTCGGTCACGTGACCAGATTTGACGCAGAAACCAAGCGATAGAATGAGGTTACACCCATAGATAAATATTTCTTAACTTAGTTGCGCTCTCTTTGACTGAGATCTCAAATCACTTCAGTTAAGGTGATCTTAGATAAAGTGATGTGAGTAAGCATAAAAAAGAACGACATCTCAATTGAAGCGTGCGATATGTCGACGCATGCTTGAATAAGAAACAAAACATATAATAATAATAATGTTATTGTATCCATTAATTTGTAACAAAAGAAAAATAGATTACGTGTGTTTATAGGTGCGTTCTTTTTGACTGAGATCTCAGTTAATCTCAGCTCACATCAGTAATGTGAGCGTTCTTTTTGTTTTACTCACTTCAAGTGAGCGGAGATTTTTCCTCCCCCTTCACCGATACTGAATGTGTTGTGAGGGGGTATCAGTTGGAATTGAGTCGGAAATAAAGTGAAGGGGATGAAGAAATATTTGATTTGTTTGGTTTATTTGTAGTTTTAACCAAGGTTATCTGACATAAACAATAAACACACATAATCTATTTTTCTCTTGTTACAAATTATGGATACATTAATTTACATTATTAGATGCTGATACGAATCTGTCGTATAGTTTAAATCTATCGACAGATCGCGCGCTTCAATTGAGATGTCGTTCTTTTTGATGCTTACTCACATCACTTCATCTCAGATCACCTTAACTGAAGTGAACTGAGATCTCAGTCAAAAAGAACGCACCAAATATGTCAAAGGTTAAAACTATAGATAACCTTGATTAAAACTACATATAACCCAAGCAAATCAAATATTTGTTCATCCCCTCCACTTTATTTCCGACTCAAGTCCAACCATTGAATAAAAAGTAGTCCAAGTGATTCCCCTTTACAACACATTCAGCATCGGTAAAAGGGGAGGAAAAATCTCAGCTCACATAAAGTGAGTAAAACAAAAAGAACGCTCACATTACTGATGTGAGCTGAGATTAACTGAGATCTCAGATCTCAGTCAAAAAGAACGCACCTCTTAACAAAGTGTCCATCACAAATGAACTTGATTTGTGGTGTCAATTGTCTGTGTATATAATCTTTGGTGTCAATAAAAGTGTCTTAGGGACGTGTGAGGTGTTGTCTTTGTTACGGACTTAGCGTTCTAGTCCTTGGTCTTTGTACATTAACAATTTTTTTACTTATTAAATTGATATAATCAGAGACATATAATCCAGACAATGGAAATAGAGCAAGGTATTATTAAAGAAGAAATGGGTATACAAAATGTAAAGAAAGAAATCGATATCCACCATGATTTTCTATGGAATATGGATGTTAAACAGGAATTAAATGACGAAGTGCCTACGTTAACAATTCAGAATGTAAATGAAAACAAGATTAGAATTCATCCATTCAAACAAGAAATGAATGATGACTCAAATACAGTTGAAATACGTGATAAGCATGTTGATTTTAGAAAGCAAATTAAATCAAAAGGTGAGTTGAACGAATTTATCATTTGTATTTGCATATTTATGCTAAAGATCTTGGGTACTAGTAGGCATAACTAGATTTAATGTTTTTTCAATAATGTAGAGCAAGAGAAAACGTTTTATTTGTAACATGGTTTAAATGTTCCATTTAACTTTGAAGAATCAATATGTAACTAAACTTTTCATATTAGCAAAAAACAATATAGTATAATATTTGAATAAAGAATCTAATGAAATTAACTGTCTCGACCCTTCGTGGAATCTACTCATATTATTGTTTTAAATGACGAGGATATTGATTTATCGAAACAATTGTCAATTTTTTAGAATTTTCAATAATTTTGATTATATTGTGGAATTAGCTAGAAACAGTGAGTTTCATTTAAAACACTAATAAAGAATCTAATGATATTTCATCAATAATCCTCAAATATTTTATCTTTTATACTAAAGTTCAATGCCACATCTAGAAAGATTAGTAGCTATATACATGTTTGTCTAAACTGTCTTATTTAAGATGTGTTAGAAACTTTAGTTGATCTATTTGAAATTCTATAATACTCACAATTTCAATAACGTCTTCTCAATTGGTATACAGTGAAAACTCGATTAACATCCATCGTCTGGACCGTGTTCATGACGGTTTAGAGGATAGACGGATAATAGAAACAGTGCATTATTCCTCCAAAACATAACCTCAATCAATTATATTATAGACAGATATCACCCACATTAATATAATATATTTCGGACTGAAAAGAACTTAAAAATGATTATAATAGCAAATAAAACTACTTATTACATGATAGAAACATCCGTACAGTTGTTACAAATGTGTCAAAATAATATACAGTATTATAAACTTACAGGTGAAATAGTTCATGTAGCTTGGAAATAGTCAGTCATTGTTTTCTACCTCTTCGATGCTCGAGCTTTCACAGCAGCAAATTTAGTATTTTTTGAAGCAGTAGTGTCTGCATGTCATTGGCCTCTTCTTGACTTTCAAACTATTCTATACTCTTGGACAGTATTGTTTCAGCCTCTGAGTGGCTAATTAATAGTTTGTTTCTTGTCATGGTTTGAACATTTGTCTTCATCAGCCCCTTCTTCTTCTTTGGTGGCATTTATGCTGGCAACAGTTTTGTCATCACTCATAATTTGAAACCTCCCGCCCAATCCGTTATTTCTTCTGACATCAAATGTGTACTGATTTGTAAATTATTACACACATTGACCATCTTGTCAACTGTTACTCTCTCAGGTTCCTCAGATCCTTCACTTCTATGTTGAAGCCAAAGTTTATTCTAGCCGTTCTTTAGATTTAATAGAAATGGTATCTTTAAATCTGTAAGACTTTCAAAACTGTTTTACATACAGACGTTAATTCATCAGATGAGTTCAATAAACATTTTACCACAAAGACGTTTCATGTTTTTGATGATTCCCTGATCCATGGGCTGTATAATAGGTCAAGCTTCAGAAATTTGGATTAAGCATTTTGTGTAAAAAGCGATAGAAGAAAACCAGATGAGCCATTGTTTAGAGAATAGTTTTATATGATATAGTGAGATGTTTTTCACTCAACTTTATTATTCATAACTATAAACAATTATATGCAAATAATCGCTTTTTGGTTTTTTGCTTGTAAAATTAAAACTGCAAGGGTAATTGTGATGGTGTCAATAGAGAAATTGTAGAGAATAAAAACCTCAAACATGAACAAATCGATCCAACCTTTACTTTCGGAGAAAATTGGGAATACCCATCCAAAATGAAGTTTTAAAGAAAATGGGACAGGTTTGGTCCGATTTCAATTTAGTAAAACGATTTTGAAAGTAGGGAAATATGTTAGGAATGAATCCGAACATCACGAGAAACAGATGAACGCGCGAGTGTAGTTGAAGAGTGGGGGAGAGCAGCAGGCAAGGAGAAGCATGTATATGGAGATAGAGATGGCATATATTGTTCGATTATTTCTCTCAAAATGAACCCAATTTTTACTTAGGCAGTGATATAATTTTAATATGTTTAAATAAAGTTTCATCTAAATTATAAAAAATACCTTAACCTTTTCGCTGCGGCTGTCCTATTTTTCGGACTCTAACTGGTTGTGCCTCTGGTGCGGGTGACTGATATTTAGTAAATTTATTATTGTTTGTCTGCGGCTTCTTATATTTTATTTTCTGAAGGTGGGGAGAGTTTTTGTAGGTAGGAAGTGCTTGGGCTTGTTTTGACTCCATTGTAAGGGCATTTGGGACTATTATTTGCGTTAGTTTGATAGCTTACTTGGTGGTGTATGTGCGGCGAATTATGGCTAAACTGCCCGATCCGCTTAGTGGAAAATTCTACTCAAAGGCCGAAGAGATTTTAACACGATCTGACAGCGAAGATAAATTTTTTGAGAGTCGTATAGATCCCGATTGGGACGATCAGGATGACAATCCAGCTGAAACTTCAGACAAATTACAGCCACCAGTGTCCCCTGCAAAATGGGTTATAGTGTATTTTATACTATTCTCTTATGAAATAAATTATTTCTCACTTATATTTTTTGTATTTGTTTAAATAAAAAATCGTAGATGAACTACGCGGGTACGGGAGCGGAAGTCGTCCATCTTGATGATGTAACCAAAGTCGCGTGCGCACCGGAAGTGACGTCTTGCGTCATTTACTACGTGTTTCGTGCCATCCATCTTGTGTTCTATGACATGTGTCGTCTGTTATATGTTTCGTGTCATCCATCTTGTGTTCTGCGACGTGTGTCATCTGTCATGTTTTCCGTGTTATCTATCTTGTGTTCTATGACGTGTGCCTTCTGTCATGTGTGCCGTGTCACCCATCTTGTGTTCTGTGCCGTGTGTAATCAAACTTGTGTCAAGTCTGCACTTTTGTTTTAGAAATTCATTCCGCTCTGCGGATGTCCTATAAAGTATCTGGCACAGCAGGTTGCATGATCTTCACTACCTCCTCGAAGTGAAAAGGTTAAGCAAACCATAAAAATACCTATTTTTAGAAAACTGCATATGTATTTTCTTTGCAGTTTATAATTTTGAGGTTATATTTATGAATGTCACTTTCAAGTAGACAAATATAAGAATTAATTAATTTTATTTTAAGCGAGTTACTATAATATTGTTTTATTAATCGTTGAATTGTTATAAAATAAGCAACTATTCTCTTATTTCAATTAATCGTTGTCATCCCTACACGTATATAGTAACACTGTTGCTCCGCATGTATTTCATGATTATTTCATTTGAATATGTCAGCAACAAATAGGAACATCAGAAAAACCAAGATGAAAGTTTTGAAATATGAAAATTCTACTTTCGAAATCGTTTTTATCAATTGAAATCTAACCTTACCTGTCGCATTGAGGCTTGTTGGAAAATTGCATAGTTAAATATTCTCGAAAAAATTAAAATAGTCACAGATCCAAAACTATGCATCGGTCAGTACTTTTTGCATATATAAAGTTTACACTGTGTTATTTATAAAATGTGACATAGGGTTTCCTGTACAAAACTGTCAAACGCGAGCTAACTTTTTCACCAAATAGCGTTCGTGAAAAATAACAGATTTGAAAAGGTCGTTAAAAAATAATTTCAAGTGCACTTTTAATTTTCTTAAATTCGGTCTGGTTTAATAAGAAAATGCATAATTATGTTTTTAAAAGTCGTACGCCATTTTTATATCACTTTAGAATACAAACAACCGGAACCGAGATGGCCGAGTTGGTATTTTGTACGCGAAATTTGAAAGTTGAACGTGGATGTTGACGGTCCGATCCCACACTGTGATGAAGTTTTTAGTTCTTTTTTTTCAATTTTTATCTAAAAAACATTAATTTTAAAATAAAGCAAAGTTATTTGTTTCAAAAATTTATTTATTTAAAGAAAAGTTCAGACAATTTAGTATCAATTTTAAAAAGCAAAATCTAGTAGGTAGCCTTACAAGTAATGTCATTTTCATTCTTGACAATTTGTTATCTTTGGAGCGAATAAGTATTTTTGAAGCGATTAGATTTGTTATTTTAGTGTACTTGAGAGTAATTTCTTGTTTCGTTTGTCGACATTTTTGTAAGTTCATTTGTTGTTTCAAGTTTAGATTCATTTTTTAATAATTTTTAATTTATTATTATAGTTATAATTTCATTTAAAATTGTTCGTGTTTTCCCATTATTTAATTTATTTTATTGTTTATTTTTTTGGTAATTTTTAATTCTTATCCGTTAGTTATTATTTATATTTCTTTTCGTTGTAAAATGATTACTCGTTAAGAAACTGTCCAAATTGTTCGTATGTATTATGGCGGTCACAGTAGTCGCGATATTTTACAATTTTTATTTAATATGTTAAATGGTCAGACTGATCGTATCACAGGATACATCAAATTATTAAACCAACGTTGTGCCTAAAACCGAGGCACCGACGAAGAAATCGAACAACATTAATGGAGATTGACATGTCCATTTTGTTGGGTTTTGTCAAAAACCCTAGGACCACAATTAGACGCGTGGCACGAGATTTAAATGTATTTTTAAAGTACACAGTGTTCTAAGAGAAAACGGCTTCAAAGCTTACAAACTTCATGATGTGCAAGAACTTTTTGAGCAAGACTATTTTAATAGAAAATTTTTCTGCGAAATTATGATTGACTAAGCCAACCGAAATAGGAATTTTTTAAGATACATCTGCTTTACCGACGAGTCTAGTTTTGTTTTAAAGAGAAAAACTAACAAACAAAATCAAAGGTATTGGGCTACAGTAAATCCATGTAAAATAAATGTGTCTCATACCCAATAAATAAAAAAGTAAATGTATGGGCCGACATATTTTGTGATAAAACAATTGGTACTTTCTTCCTAAGTAATAACTTGGCCAAGAATATTTGAATCTTCTCCAAAATGAAATAGGACCCCAAATTGCAAATGCTGTACCTTGAAATGTTTCAGTATGGTATCAACATGATGGTTGCCCGGCTCATTCCAGTAGGGAAGTACGGGAATACCTTGATACCGTTTTCCCAAATACGTGGATAGGTCGAGGGGGTACAATAAATTGGCCGGCAAGATCTCCAGATTTAACACCCCTCGATTTATTTTTATGGGGTTTTCTAATAAATAAGGTAGCAGAATATGAACAGGAGACAGAAGATGAATTGAAAAATATTATTATTACCGAATGTCGGAAAATTAGTAGAACTGTTATTAATAATGTACGACGGAACTTTTATGATCGTTTGGTGCACTGTTTAGCAGCATTTAATTAAATAAATAAATTTGTGACCTAAAAAAATTGTCTTATAATGAATATCTCTACTTAAAATTGCTTTTTGGACAAAAATTATGAAAAAAACATTTAGGACACACTGCGGGAGCGAACCGCGACCCTTTACGTTCAACTTTAAATTTTGAGTACTAAGTTTTAAGTAACTCGGCCACATCGGCATCAGTCCTTAGTATTCCAAAGCTGTATAAAAATGGCGTACGACTTTTAAAAACATAGTTATGCATTTTCTTAGTAAACCAGACCGAATTTAAGAAAATTAAAAGTGCTTTTGACTTTTTTTATTGGTACCTGATTTTACCTATTTTTTGTTTGCGTATTTTTTTTAGCTCCACGAGCTTTTCCCCTTCAATAGCTAACTGTCTATTTCTAAATTTTTGTAATCGATTTGATTGAACTGCCTTTACATTTGAAGAAGTAGGTTTATCTTTAGGCAAAGATAATTCTTCAACCGTGGCTGGTGAATTGCATGTTAGCATTGTACTATCGCTTCTGCTACTACTACCACCATTAGTATCAACAAACACCTCAGAAGTAGGTGTACTGGGCCTTATTAAAGTTGACGATAAAATGCTTTTGGGCAAATGAACTGTTTTGTCTGCTTGAAACATATCAAAAAAATAATTATAGAATTCCCACTGGATTCTTCCTCTACCAGTGGACTTCTTTTTGTTGTTGTTGTCACAAATGGTTCTGTAGGTATTCTTCATATGCCTCATCTTGCGATCCAAAGAATCTGCATCAACAAGATATTTTTGTAATTTTTAGAGAGTTTTCATTTTGTTAGCACGATACAGCCTCCAGAGAGTATACGATTGATCAATTTTATGATTTAATATTGTTCGAGGTGTCTCACAGATGTCCCCTATTGAT
This sequence comes from Galeruca laticollis, assembly GCA_963921935.1. NCBI lineage: Eukaryota > Metazoa > Arthropoda > Insecta > Coleoptera > Chrysomelidae > Galeruca > Galeruca laticollis. Next base: position 160,574,155 of record OY998181.1, on the reverse strand, counting down.
TTTCAGTTGAGTAGAGCGAGTACAGCGGGTCCTATAAATCCAGATATACTAAATTTTTGGTTATTTTTGGAGAAATTTCGGTTTGTTAGCACAATACATCCCCTGCAGTGTGTGTATACAACTAACAATTTTATGATAGAATATTGTTCAGGGCCACAGATGCGAAAAAGTTAGTTTTAATTTTTAAAACCGTTTATATTTTAGTTTGTTTACCTCAATTGACATGATTGTTATATCTTATAAGAATTTTCATTTCATCAAGTAGGCTATGGTCCTCTTACCATGGAAAATAAAACAAAACCTGTGTTACCTGTCAGAATTGATTTTAAGACGTGCAGTCTTGTCAACAACATGAATTTTAAAAATTATGAAAAATATGATATGCATGTGGCATATATTGAATGTCAAAAGAATGTTAGTGATGCGTCTGATTTATATTTTCTACGATATCCAGAATCAAGGCAACCTGTCAAGAGAATTTTTAAAAAACTCGATTCAAATTTAATAGAGTATGGGTGTTTTGTGAAACCACGGCGTAAGTACGAAAGGAATCATGAATAAAGAGAGGTAAATACGTTGGGATATATCCAAGCACATCATGAATCTTCTCTGCGTCAAATTGAAAATGAAATAGGTGTTCCAAAAACTACTGCAGGAAGGATTTTAAAGAAATATAAATTTAGGCCTTATCGGACATCCGTCCGTCAAAAATTATACCCAAACGATTTTTTGAGAAGAACATAATTTGCACAGTGGTATATAGGAAAATGTAATGGAACAGCCACATTTTTATTTAAAGGTAATATTTAGTGATGAAGCTCGCATAAGCAGTGCAGGAATATTTAACAGACATAATGAACTATATTGGAATGACTCAAATCCACACTTAGTTCAGGGGATCAGGAGACAAGGCAAATTCGGCTTTAAAGTTAGTTGTTTTGTCAAACATAGTAAATTAGTGTATCATATATTTGATGATAAACTAACTGCTGCTGGATATATAGATATCTTGGAAATAAACTTACACCAACTTTTGGAGGAAGAAGTTTTGGCTGATAGGGACACATTTTGGTTCCAACAAGATGGATCACCTGCCCATAATGCTCTATTCATAGGAGATTATTTAAACGAAAAATTTCCTAATCTGTGGATTGATACTTATGGACCGATTTGGATGGGCCCCTCGTTCTCCGGAAGCAAATCCTCTTGATTTTTTGTTTAGGGATTTTAAAAAAATAATATTTACAAGACTAACTTCGAGAGTAGGGAAGATTTATTACAAAATATTCATGCCGCATTTAGACAAATAAAGCTAGTGCACATTCTCAATTGTGTAAGATCAGTAAGAAAAATGTGTCAATTATTATAACAAAACGGAGGATATTTTGAACATTTAATGTAATTTTTACATTCTAATAAAATTAGTTATAGGTAGATTAGTTGTTACAATATTTCTTGTTCTTTCATAAGTTTATTGTTTTTATTTTTTTAATCTGATTTTATTTGTTATTAATTATAATTTTGATGAATAAAATTGTCACCCATCAGTATCCTTATAATTAAATGTTAAATTTCGTTACTGAGTGTTCAATTTTTGAAGGGTGTTTCACCTGATAACATCCATAAATGGTTTATTTGCTCTGCAGCTCCAACCATTGAAAATGGATATATGTCATATCAGGTGAATGAGAATTAAAAAAGGAAACGAAAAACATCAAAATATAGAGGGTGTCCCATTCAAAACAACAAGTTTGCATTATATTTCCTTAGTGAGCTCCCTAACAAAAAAATTCTGTGCGTTACTGAACTCTTTAATATTATATCTATCAAAAGTTTTTATAACGTTTTTTTATATTTTTCCTAATTAAGAAGTTTTAGTACCTTGTAGTTTTCGACAGTTTTCAATAATCGCCCTGTATCTTCCAACTGCAAGGAGTTACTAAAGATTTAATTAGGCTATCGTTACTTCAACAAAAAAGAAGTCATAACATCTTTGTAGTGATCCCTAAAGGACAGCAATAGCAAAAGGACATTAGTTTAGAAATAAGAGTTAAATTTAGGTTAATATTAATTATAGTATTTAGGAAGCATTGATCGGCCACGGTTAATGTCAGTTATCAGTGGAAGCACGTTCGTGTTTATATATATATATATATATATATATATATATATATATATAGGTATAAACAAACATGTACAACTTATAGACGGAGGTCAGGCATGTAGAAAATCATATCTATATTTCCTATAAATTAAGAGTTAACGAACCAGGATAGAAGAGTTGTTATTAATACTTTGAATAGGACGATTGATTTTTATATTTATGTATTTTAATAGTCACCACATCTTAACTGCTTTTCTTCTATCTATTCTAGTTTACGAGATACTCTGCAAAACACACCAATTTGAGACAACCTGTACAGTTTTCCGGAAAATCACATTTTCATAAATTTTTTTCAATTTTCCACCCGATTTTTTTTTTACGAACAACTGACAAATCTTGCGGAATTAGTCGACTGAAGAACGGGAAAAAATCGCTTCCTTCTCGATTTTTCTTATAGGTATCACATGTGATCGTTACAAATTGATAGACTAGGTCCCTGGCCATCTGAAATCGTCAATTACAACATTTTTTAATAGTGACAACATTTTTTATTACGAAATTTGTCAAAATTATGTTTTATTACTTTTTTTCACATACCTCGCGATGTAGAAAACCTATTTTTTTGTAAAATTAGAGAAAACTTTAATCTTTACTTTTTTTGCAGCACTATTTTCAGTAATTGAGAAACTTTTTTATTTTTCAAAATTTCACTAATATGCGAACCAAATAAAGCTAAAGCGTCAACAAGGTTTTTAAAACAAGAATCACTATTATAAGTATCATAGGTTTTGAGCAATAAATACGCAAACGAAAGTTTCTGCAGCCGCGTTTAAATATTGTACTTTCTAACGAGCAGACATCTATCTCTCCGCGTCCCGCATACGCATAATGCGACCTGTCTATTCCTGACAAATTTGGCGATAACTTGATTCAGTTGCTAACAAACAGTCTTTGTTTTAACGGCGATTAGGTAGATATTATTTTGGATGTGTGTGTGTCTGAGATTTTTTTTGTAAACGATGGACTGTTTATTTTGTGGTCAGACTTTGCAAGAAAAAGACAAACATGTGACGCAAAATCCAAGATTGAAAGTATTAAATACAATTACATGTGCTGCAGAAAAAAGGAAAGACACTTGTGCTCAAAAGATTTTGCATCAAAAGGAAGACATTCTAGGAGGGGAGGTTAAAGTAAAATTTCATAAAACTTGCTGACAAACATTTATTAGTTCACAAAATATTGGATATGTTTCTCAAAGCAGTGAAACCAAAAACGCTTTATTGTCTCGGACGAGATATCCTGAAAATGGATTTAATATTCGGCAAATGTGCCTAATATGTAACAGACCTGGAAAGAAAGGCCAAAGCGCTTAACATCTGTGCAGACGGGTAAGTTAATGTATTTTTTCAAATATTGTAAAAATATATTGATTAATGACTGTAAAAGCTAAGTTACGTCTGTTTAAAAAATCTTGCTTCGCATTTTTAATAGGAAATTATTTACTAAACTGAAAAATACTGATTTAGGTAAAAATTTTTTCTTCCTAATATTTTTTTCTCATTAACATTTATAACCGTTAGATATCAAGTAATATGCTGTTATCTGTTGTTTTTTTCTTATTTAGGGACCGGCAAAAATACGTACTCCAAAATAATCAAACCGGCCCAAAAACGACAATATTTTCACGTGGTTTCTAAATTAGCTGGTTATGAGGATGTCTTTGCCTATGATGCTAAATATCACAAAAGCTGTTATTGTCAATACATTGGTAACCGAAACATCACAGCTTTCAAAATAAATCTGATAGTACCACAACTTTGCAACCGTTAAGAGATGAAAGTGTATCATCAGACTCCACTGCCTCTTACAAAATTAACCCGAACGAAGATTTCCAGGTCATTAAAGTGAACAAAATCCTTATTTTACACAAAGCGGCGGGTATTTTAAAGAAAAAAATTAGAAAATTTGAAATCCCACAAAGCAATTTTCCAAATCCAGATGATATGAATCAGGCAGAGTTTGGAAAGCAAGTACCTAATGAGTTCCTATAATTTGTATCATGGTTAATAGATGACGATTGCTACGAGAGTGTTAACGATAGAATTCTATCACAAGCAGCTGTTCCTTGTAACATTATTATGAGCCTTTATGACAAAATGTTTAGAAGAAATGATTTTCAAATGGCACTGTATAGAAATAGTCGTATCTCAAAAACATTCCGACAGACATTTATTAGTTCACAAAATATACACTGCGACATTGACAGCCTTTTCGCTACAACTGAAACAGGATCCAGTGGTGACTGGTGACTCACAAGTGAGACAAAAGACAAGAAGAGGTGTTAGCACGTCATCTGAAGGTCATATGTACCAATCTACGGCGGGCCAGTACATTCACTTCCCACAAAAATATAGTGAGTAAACAAAGCAAACACGTCACTGCACCATAAAGCACTTTATTATTACAGTATTATTATGCTATTACAGTAATGTCGGTTAATCGAGTTTTTACTGTATTCATTTCAAACTTCATTTTATAACAAATTTTATTAGTATTTTACAAGCTCCTAAAATACTTTTTCCAATAATATTGTTAGCAAACATTTCTAGCGTTGATAAAATTTGTAGATTTTTATATTTATACAAATTTCAATGTTTCGAAAAATTAATTTCAATTTTCTTGAACATTTACAGGACTGCTAAAAAATGGAAAGTATATTAAAACAAGTGCTAATGCTGGGATTATGATATGTGTATTTTGTGGAAATTTATACACGAAAGTAGTAGAATTTTTTCGCCACTTTTCAACAAATCATTGTATAAAACGAAACAAATTATATAATATTAAATTTCACCATAAAAATAGAAGTGGCTTCAAAACTGGAATCATTGACGTGGGCATTTTGAGAAATCTTGGTGTAAAAGATGAAATTGAAATAGTTGAACATGAATTGAAAAAAGAGTTGCAGAAATCCACATATCAGTTAAATGTTACTGATAATTTAAACTCTCGTACGGATGACGGTTTGAAATCGCTTTTAGAGGGAAGTGATTCAGGTAGAAATTTGCATATTCTCTTAGAAGAAAGGCCATTCAAATGTCACGTTTCTACAAATAATTGTATGAAACGTAAGAAAATACTAAATAAAACGAAATTTCACCAGGAAAATACAAATTACCGAAATAGGCAAGGAACCGACCTTACCCTTCACAGAAATCTTGATGAAGATGTAAAAAATGAAATTAAAATAGTTGAACATGATTTGAAAGGAGAGCTACAAGATATCAGATGCAATGACAATTTCAAGTTAAATATAGAACGGAAATTGAAGAAAAGTGATTCATACAGTCATTTTCAAGCTCACAAACGTGACATTTCATCGAAAACTTTTTCACAGAAAAGTCATTTAAATACACATTTGCCTACTCACACAGGAGAAACGCTAGTGAAATGTAACAGTGGTTTGAAATATTTGGTTGTCAAAACTAATTTAACATATTTGCGTACTCACACAGGAAAAAAGTCATTCAAATGTACAATTTGTTTCAAATATTTTTCAGAGAAAAGTAGTTTAACTTCACATTTGCTTACTCACACAGGAGAAACGCCTTTCAAATGTAACATTTGTTTGAAAATTTTTGCATGGAAAAGTACTTTAAATTCACATATGCGTACTCACACAGGAGAAAAGCCTTTCAAATGTAACATTTGTTCGAAATCTTTTGCAGGGAAAAGTAATTTAACTACACATTTGCGTACTCATACAGGAGAAAAGCCTTTCAAATGTAACATTTGTTTCAAATCTTTTTCTGTGAAAAGTCGTTTAACTTCACATTTGCGTACTCATACAGGGGAAAAGCCTTTCAAATGTACCATTTGTTTCAAATCTTTTTCAGAGAAAAGAAATTTAACCTCGCATTTGCGTAATCACACAGGAGAAAAGCCATTCAAATGTAACATTTGTATGAAATCTTTTGCAGTCAAAACTAATTTAACTTCACATTGGCGTAATCACACAGGAGAAAAGCCATTTAAATGTAACATTTGTTTGAAATCTTTTGCAATTAAAACTAATTTAACTTCACATTGGCGTACTCACACGGGAGAAAAGCCATTCAAATGTAACGTTTGTTTGAAATCTTTTGCATTGAAAAGTGGTTTAACTTTACATTTGCGTAATCACACAGGAGAAAAGCCATTCAAATGTAACGTTTGTTTAAAATCTTTTTCAGAGAAAAGAAGTTTAACCTCACATTTGCGTAATCACACAGGAGAAAAGCCATTCAAATGTAACATTTGTTCGAAATCTTTTGCACAAAAAATTCATTTAACTTTACATTTGCGTACCCATACAGGGGAAAAGCCTTTCAAATGTAACGTTTGTTTGAAATCTTTTGCAGTCAAAAGTGGTTTAACTTTACATTTGCGTAATCACACAGGAGAAAAGCCATACAAATGTAACATTTGTTTTAAATCATTTGCAACCAAATCTAATTTAACTACACATTTGCGTACTCACACAGGAGAAAAGCGTTTCAAATGTAACATTTGTTTGAAGTCTTTTTCAGTGAAAAGTAGTTTAACTTCACATTTGCTTAATCACACAGGAGAAAAGCCATTTAAATGTAACGTTTGTTTTAAATTTTTTGCAGCGAAAAGATATTTAACTACACATTTGCGTACCCACACAGGAGAAAAGCCTTTCAAATGTAACATTTGTTTGAAATCTTTTTCAGAGAAAAGTAAGTTAACTAAACATTTGCGTACTCACACAGGAGAAAAGCCATTCAAGTGCATTATTTGTTTGAAATCTTTTTTAGAGAAAAGTACTTTAAATTTACATTTGCGTACTCACACAGGAGAAAAGCCATTCAAATGTAAGATTTGTTTGAAATATTTTGCAGTGAAAAGTAGGTTAACTAAACATTTGCGTACTCACACATGAGAAAAGCCATCAAATGTAACATTTGTTTGAAACCTTTTGCAGACAATCATTATTAAACTACACATTTGCGTACTCACACAGGAGAAAAGCCATTCAAATGTAACATTTGTTTGAAATCGTTTTCAGAAAGAAGTAGTTTAACTAAACATTTACGTACTCACACAGGCGAAAAGCCATTCAAATGTAACATTTGTTTGAAATCATTTGCAGTGAAAAGTGGTTTAACTATACATTTGCGTACTAACACAGAAGAAAAGCCATTCAACTGTAACGTTTGTTTGAAATTGTTTGCAGCGAAAAGATATTTAACTCAACATTTGCGTACTCACACAGGAGAAAAGCCATTCAAATATAATATTTGAAATCTTTCGCTAGGAAAAGTGTTTTAACTTCACATTTGCGTACTCACACAGGGGAAAAGTCATTCAAATGCAATATTTGAAATATTTTGCAGAGAAAAATATTTTAAATTCACATTTGCGTACTTATACTGGAGAAAAGCCATAAAATGCAACATTTGTTTGGAATCTTTTACAGTGAAGAGCGGTTTAATTTCACATACGCGTAAACACACAGGAGAAAAGCCAATTAAATGTAACATTTGTTTGAAATCTTTCCCAGAGAAAAGCAGTTTAACTTCACGTTTGCGTACTTACACAGGAGAAAAGCCATCAAATGTAACATTTTTTAAAAATATTTTGCAAGGAAAAATAGTTTAACTACACATCTGTTTATTTACCCAGGAGAAAAAAGTCAAATGTGACATTTGTATGAAATCTGTTCCAAATAAACGTTATTTAAAAATACATTTTTTTAGTCAAACAGAAGAAATCCTTACAAACCTGATATTTGTATGAAAACTTTTAACGTGAACATTGTGATGCCGTGAGTAGTCAGGGGGTAGAACGTAAAGGGCTGTTTGGTTTTAACTATTTTATTGAACACCAATTTATTTTAAACTTCTTAATCACAATTCTAAATCTACTTATACCCATTTAAAATGGAACAACCCCTGTATAATAGGCATTTTTCAATCAATCTCCAAAAATTTTTTCATGAAAAAATATTGGTTAGCAACGAAGTGAGAATAACTTTAATTTTGGAATCAAAGAATTTTACTGTAATTTTTATATAGATTATAGACTTATTTTAAATCCGGCAACAATGTTGATACAAAATAGAACACCAGTGAATTTATATAGTGAAAATCCGAAGTCAATTGCTTATGGCGTTCTACAGTTATAACTCCTGAAATTATGGCAATGTGAACGATTTGTGGGGAAAGGGATTTTCTAATCTGACTACGCCACTGGATTTGTAAATTATATTCCCTTAAAATAATTGAATTAAATATATGTTATAAGTGTGTCTAAAATACCTCATAATTGAAAGTTAATTAAGTTTTGATAAATATTTCAAAACTTGTTTCTGTTCATTTTATTTTTATTGGCTATGGAAAAATGTACTTTGGCATCACTTGAAAATTAACCTTCAATTTTGAGTTATTTTAGAATCCAGTTATAACCTATATTCAATTAAATTATTTTGAGGGAATATAATTTACAAATCCAGGGGCATAGTCTGATTTCAAATACAAAATCCCTTTCCCCACAAATCGTTCCAGTTACCATATTTTCAGGAGTTACATAACTCTAGAATGGAATAAGCTATTGACTTTCACTGTATAAGTTCACTGGTGTTCTACTTTGTTTTTGAAATAAGTCTGTAATCTGAAAAAAAATTATAATCAAATACTTTATTTCCAAAATTAAAGTTATTATAACTTCGTTGTTAACCAATATTTTTTCATGAAATTTTGATTGTTTTTATTTCTGACGACTAAAAACTCAGTGGTGTAGTCAAATTTGAAAATAAAAATTGTCTAATAAACTTTTGCCATTTTTGACAAAGAAAAAAACTTGGAAATTAAACTAACTAAGGAAATTTGTGTAAAGACACAGTTTTTGATCCTTAATATTAAAAAAATTTTGGATCAACTTTCGTTTAGGTGAAACCAGTTATGTAAGAAATATTCGTTTATACACCATTAGGAATATTTTCCAAACAGAAAGACTCGATTTTTTTGCGGAAATGCATAATTTACAATTTTCATTTATTGATAAAATATTGTAGATTTAGATTGATTCGAACTTTAATCGGCGACTCTGTAAAAAGGCATGTACAAAAACGTTCAATAGGTTTCCAAATGTCGTTAAGATATAAGCTTTATTATTGTTAGTATAATATGTGGTATAGGAGTAGAAATACGGATACCTAGGGGTTAAATGATGTCTTATTTTGTTATAACTGAGCAAAGTCTATCTAAAGCTAGGCAGGAAGCTTATGAATTTGCGAAAAATTAAGGCTTAATACCTCGACCACTTTACTGTAGGGAAAAATGTAAAGGAAATACGAGTAATATGGATATATTTTCGTATTATTATTTTTCACAAACAGATTTGGGAATATATAGGTGTTCTAAACGACAACAATGCAAACATTCGTTTTCTGTTGCTTAGGAAATCAGGTTTGAAAATAGTCATATTTCACCAGAAAAAGAAATTAGGTAGGTAAGACTTTTTAAACTTTTTTTTTCTTAAATATTTATATGCAGTATTCCTTTGGATTCGCTCATGGAGAATCATATGAACGGATATGTGTTGGTGTAAGTGGTTCAGAAGGGAGTTTATCATTGGCAACAATAGCTGCTCGGGTGAAGTATAGTCGGGAGATGGTTACCAGTGCTTTTACTTCAATGCAGGCATCTCTGCCGAAAACTGGAGGGCCAGGAATCATAGTGCAGGTTTGTGTTTTGAGATTTTAAGCGATATTAAGCTGATAGGAATAGATATTATTCATTGATCTGTGTTAAAGGTCGGGAAGAGGATTAAACTCAACTTAATATTTTAAGGTTTATATTTCAATAACACATCAACAAATTGAATAAAAGAAATTTCTATTTTTAGATTGACGAATCGAAATTTGGGAAAAGGAAGTACAATCGTGGACATGTTATGGAGGGTCATTGGGTTTTGGAAATGATCGCTCAAAACTCAGAAGATCTGAGGCTAGTTGTTTGTCCGCAAAATAAAAGAGATGCTGATATCCTTATAGAAATTATTAATAATCATATGACAGTGTAATCTATTATTCATACGGATGATTGGAAAGCTTACAGTGGACTTTCCAATTATGGTTATATTCATCACACAGTAATGTGACGGATAATGGGACACATACTCAGAACCCAGTTTTTCAGCTGTTTTTCTGGGAAAACCCAAGTCGAAATATCGTAGGAGTGAAAATCTATATTAGGGACAAAGTTGCACATCAAACAAAATAAACGGATAATGCCAATAGCAAGGAGCCGTGAGGACATACCGGAAAGAAGAGTGGATGTGAAAATTGCCAGGACATCGGCTTTTATATATATACAGTGTGACCCATTTTTAATGGAAACACCCCCCTAAAATTTGAAGTTGTAAACCGATTTTAATAATTTTTTTTTGAAATGTCAAGTACTAAAAGGTCTACCTTGGGACAAAATTTGAAATGTTTATTCCAATTTTCAGGGCATACTACGATATTTTTTCTTAGTCGAAAATCGGGATTTTTTATTAGCGATTTTTTTATTGAAAAACTCACTACGCCACTGGATTCAGGGTGCCTCTAAACAGATGTGACCAAAATTTCATGAAAAAATATTCATTAATACCAAAGTTATGGCAACTCAAAAATTCGAAAACTCACACAGCTAACAGTCACAAAAACACCCTATATCAAACACAGATATAGCCATGAGAATATTTTTATTTATGATTTCAACAATAAAGTGCCACCAGATGAAAAAAAAACAAATAGCGTAAATATTTTTAATGAAAATAACGGAATAACATTCAAGTTTTCACGCAAATTAACTAAAACTAAGACCTAATAGATTTTTCAATTTAAATCTTAGTTGCCATGGAAATGATATTACAGTTTGACACTAGTGAAAGATTTAAGTGTACTATTGTCAACAATATTCACCTTACAGTTTTTCGGATTATTTTGTGCCATGGCTGAGAAAATTGAAATTGTACGCCTTTCGGGAGATGACGTTAGAAGAGCTAGAGAGGTTTGTAGAGTATTTAATGAGAGACATCCAGATCGTCCTCGTATTAGCTGCGGTACGGTAAATAAAATAAATAAAAGATTCAATGAAACTGGTGCAGTATCAAAATGATGTTAAAAAGTAATCCTGTACAAAGACGAAACAGGAATGACAGGAATGATCAAATCATTTTAGATTATTTCGGAAATAATCCTAATGCCAGTATAAGGAATGCCACTTTAGATTTGAGTATTCGACGAGAAACTATTCGGAGATGTCTCAAGGCGAAGAATATTAAACCTTTCAAGCCAAAATTTTTACACACACACTGCAAGAAGGCGACGAAGCAAGACGTATGGAATATTGTTTATGGGCCCAAGGGGAATATTCAAACAATAGAAATTTCCTACAAAATATTTTATATACCGACGAAGCCACTTTCACTACAAATGGAGTAGTGTCATCACACAATTGTCGCTATTGGGCAGCGGATAATCCTAACTGGGTAATAAATTGTAAAAGCCAGTATTCCCAAAAAATCAACGTCTGGTGTGGGATATGGAACGAACGAATTATTGGTCCTTTCTTTTTTGAGGAAAACGTTAATGCGCAGAGGTTGCTAGAATTTTTAAACACAGAGTTTTGAGATGCTATTCACGAGCTGCCAATCAATGAACGATCAAATTTAATTGTCCAGTTAGATGGGTGCTCAGTTCATTATGCCAGAGCTGTGGGACAATGGCTTAACGAACAATTTCCAAACCGATGGATAGGCCGTGGTAGTCCGTTTCGAGATTGGCCACCCAGATCTCCAGACCTCACAGTTTTGGACTTTTTTCTTTGGAGACTTATCACACAAAAGGTTTACAAAAACCGCTCAAGAGATAGAAATGAAAGTTTGTGCAAGAATTCGACAGGTATGTGCAGATATTACCTCTCAAGAACTAAGGAACGTAATCAGAAACATTCGTAAGCGCTACGACAAATGTATCGAAATACATGGTGGATTAGTAGAGGCTACTAGAATATGAGTTAGAATTAATTGTTGCACTGACTCGAAACATTTCAATGATTATTTATCATAGTTATGTTTATTAAAAATTTTCGCTTCATTATTAGTTGAATTGTGTGAATGTAATCCCGTTATTTTCATTAAAAAAATTTACGCCATCAATTTTTTTTTCATCTGGTGGCACTTTATTGTTGAAATCATAAAAAAATATTCTCATGGCTATATCTGTTGATATAGGGTGTTTTTGTGACTGTTAGCTGTGTGAGTTTCCGAATTTTTGAGTTGCCATAACTTTGTTATTAATGAATATTTTTTCATGAAATTTTGGTCACAAATGTTTAGAGGCACTCTGAATCCAGTGGCGTAGTGATTTCTTCAATAAAATAATCGCTAATAAAAAATCCCGATTTTCGACTAAGAAAAAATATCGTAGTATGCCCTGAAAATTGGAATAAACATTTTAAATTTTGTCCCAAGATATACCTTTCAGTACTTGACATTTCAAAAAAAAATTATTAAAATCGGTTTACAACTTCAAATTTTAGGGGGGTGTTTCCATTAAAAATGGGTCACACTGTATATTGTTTATATATTTTATTTTCTCTATCCATTGTTAACAGGGAATGACAAACTCAATAAAGAACCTTTTTAACTTAACTAACACATACTCAGAGGATAGAATCTCAATGGAATACAGCGAAAAGATATTTGAGAGGTCAGCATATTCCTGAAGATGAGTTTCCTGATAAACTTTGTGAATACCTTTGGAGGCGGTAAGTTAGACCCAATTGTTGACCTATTAAATTCAATTAGAATGGAGTACGGTGACTTTAGAGTTCGACTTTAAAGAGTTATTCCGCAAGGCAAATTTTGTTCCTTTATTGGATACTGGTACATATATGTTTATAAGTTTTTTCTTAAAAATTTACAGTTGAATTTCAGTTTTATTTCCGATAATTTCTACAAAATTTAGTTTTAAAAATGTCATTTGACATTAAAGATGTTATTTAATGAATATTTTTTCTGAGTATGTTGTCTCATTTCGCATATTTTATATATACTTAACAAAAATAAGTTTTCATTTATCTGCAAGGCACAACCACTGTACAAATAACACCTCGTAGGAAAATCACATATTTCCGCAGGAGTTCTTTTGCGTAGTTATGTTTAAGAAAGTGTTGGAAATACAAAGCATAAAAAAGTTTCAGTTATTCTAAAGTCGGGAAAATAATGCATTTCCGCAGAAATTTTTTTGTGATTTTGTGTTTGGGGAGGCATGTATATACTGAAAAAACATTTTTTTAAACTGGTTTCAGCAAAAATTATTTTTTGTTTAATGTTTTTGCGTTTTTTTTAGAGACGAATGAGTTTTTTGTGTTTGTTTTATCAGATGTACCTATTAAATAGTGTCAAATAATGGTCAACATAAATATCTTCAATTTAAGTTGCTATATAAAAAGAGTTTATTCTTGCAATGAAGATAATTTTAATAATAAAATTTTATATTGTTAATCTAGACTAAAGCAATAACTAAACCATTTTTGTTTCTAAACGTTTAGGAACTTTTATTAATTTACAGGTCACAGGTATGACTAAGTTGGCGCCTCTACAATAACGCTAACAGTATTTTTAGCTAGGTGAACGGCCGTGGCCGGCGCGGTGGCCCATGTAGATGCGGAACCTTTTAACTTCTAGTAACTATTGCTTGGAAACTATGATACTTAGAATAGTGATTCTTGTTTTAAAAACTTTTTTGAAGCTTTGGGTTTATTTGGTACGCAGATAGTTTAGTGAAATTTTAAAAATAATAAAGTTTCAATCCATACTTTTAAAAAATGTTCTGCTTTGATCTTTTATAACTCTGTTTTCACTATCGATGGAAAGTTGCTGTACTGTTTTTATAATATTATGAACACTCCTATTTCTATTTTCACCAATTTCAGTCTTTCCATTCCATAGACGTAGTTACGACAATTTTTTTAAGGTAATTTCTTACAAAAATTTCTGCTTCAGCTTGAATCCTGTATATTGTCCACAAATATAAAATAGAAGAATTCAAATATGGTAACTAATTGAGATGCATATTTCCTCTATCAATGTACAAACAGACTCGGCGCAACCGCAACAGAGTATACCGACCCGACATTTGTTAAACACAGTCTTACCCGGAGTAAATATCTGGAAACCCGGACCACGAATGTCATAGGCTTTTTCAGAGAGTGAAGCTCTGTCTCTTGTGGTAAAGTCTTCCAGTTAAGTCCATTTTCATCACAATTATAAACTTGCTCGCTAACAAGATTCCATTTCTCGGTTTTTTCTTTAAATTGTTCCTGGAACTCTGCAATTACAGAGCACATCGCGCTGATTTTTTTTCCACTGATATCAAATTGACGAATGCCATGACGACATTTACTTGTTGAGCCATTCATTGTTTACTTTGAAAGACGAGTCACTGTCAAGTTTGTTGTTCATTTCAACAGTCTTGGCCATTATTATAGACGCTGAAAGTGGAATCCTCTGCCTTCTTTCTTGAATAAACCATTGGTACATGACAGTGTCCAATTAATCAATTTTGCAGGTTCCATTGTCTTTATTGTTCGAACATCTCCATCCATCCTCTGCATTGTTGACACATGTTCTATTTTATCAGCATCACGTTTTATATCGTTAACTATTCTTCTCTCAAAACCATAAATCAGCGCTACACTAGTCGCAGTTTCACCCTTTCTTAAGCGTTTTATAATTCCAAGTTTCTTGGTTAAATCCTACAACACGTTTACGCCTTTCAGTTATTTTGTTAAGTCACTGAAACTCACATACCTGCACTAAATCCACTAGTGTAAATTATTAGTCAATAAAGATTATTCAAGTGGGTAACACGTACCAAATGGGGCACTACTTCCCAGCCCACTAGATACACTGCGACATTGACAGCCTTTTCGCTACAACTGAAACATGACGTCATCTGAAGGTCATGTGTACCAAGCTACAGCGGGCCAGTACATTCACTTCCCACTAAAATAGAGTAAGTAAACAAAGCAAACACGTCACTGCACCATAAAGCACTTTATTATTACAGTATTATTATGCTATTACAGTAATGTCGGTTAATCGAGTTTTTACTGTATTCATTTCAAACTTCATTTTATAACAAATTTTATTAGTATTTTACAAGCTCCTAAAATACTTTTTCCAATAATATTGTTAGCAAACATTTCTAGCGTTGATAAAATTTGTAGATTTTTATACAAATTTCAATGTTTCGAAAAATTAATTTCAATTTTCTTGAACATTTACAGGACTGCTAAAAAATGGAAAATATATTAAAACAAATGCTAATGCTGGGATTATGATATGTGTATTTTGTGGAAATTTATACACGAAACGAGTAGAATTTCTTCGCCACTTTTCAACAAATCATTGTATTAAACGAAGCAAATTATATAATATTAAATTTCACCATAAAAATAGAAGTGGCACTAAAACAGGACTCATTGACGTGGGCATTTTGAGAAATCTTGGTGTAAAAGATGAAATTGAATTGAAAGAAGAGTTGCAGAAATCCACATATCAGTTAAATGTTACTGATAATTTAAACTCTCGTATGGATGACGGTTTGGAATCTCTTTTAAAGGGAAGTGATTCAAGTAGAAATTTGCATATTCTCTCAGAAGAAAGGCCATTCAAATGTCACGTTACTACAAATCATTGTATGCAACGTAAGAAAATACTAAATAAAACGAAATTTCACCAGGAAAATACAAGTTACCGAAATAGGCAAGGAACCGACCTTACCCTTCGCAGAAATCTTGATGAAGATGTAAAAAATGAAATTAAAATAGTTGAACATGATTTGAGAGGAGAGCTACAAGATATCAGATGCAATGACAATTTCAAGTTGAATATAGAACGGAAATTGAAGAAAAGTGATTCATACAGTCATTTTCAAGCTCACAAACGTGACATTTCATCGAAAACTTTTTCACAGAAAAGTCATTTAAATACACATTTGCTTACTCACACAGGAGAAACGCCTTTCAAATGTAACATTTGTTTGAAAATTTTTGCATGGAAAAGTACTTTAAATTCACATATGCGTACTCACACAGGAGAAAAGCCTTTCAAATGTAACATTTGTTCGAAATCTTTTGCAGAGAAAAGTAATTTAACTACACATTTGCGTACTCATACAGGAGAAAAGCCTTTCAAATGTAACATTTGTTTCAAATCTTTTTCAGTGAAAAGTAGTTTAACTTCACATTTGCGTACTCATACAGGGGAAAAGCCTTTCAAATGTACCATTTGTTTCAAATCTTTTTCAGAGAAAAGAAATTTAACCTCTCATTTGCGTAATCACACAGGAGAAAAGCCAATCAAATGTAACGTTTGTTTGAAATCTTTTGCAATCAAAACTAATTTAACTTCACATTGGCGTACTCACACAGGAGAAAAGCCATTCAAATGTAACGTTTGTTTGAAATCTTTTCCATTGAAAAGTGGTTTAACTTTACATTTGCGTAATCACACAGGAGAAAAGCCATTGAAATGTAACGTTTGTTTTAAATCTTTTTCAGAAAAAACAAGTTTAACCTCACATTTGCGTAATCACACAGGAGAAAAGCCATTCAAATGTAACATTTGTTCGAAATCTTTTGCACAGAAAATTCATTTAACTTTCAAATGTAACGTTTGTTTGAAATCTTTTGCAGTGAAAAGTGGTTTAACTTCACATTTGCGTAATCACACAGGAGAAAAGCCATACAAATGTAACATTTGTTTGAAATCATTTGCAGCCAAATCTAATTTAACTACACATTTGCGTACTCACACAGGAGAAAAGCGTTTCAAATGTAACATTTGTTTGAAATCTTTTTCAGTGAAAAGTAGTTTAACTTCACATTTCCTTAATCACACAGGAGAAAAGCCATTTGAATGTAACATTTGTTTAAAATCTTTTTCAGTGAAAAGTAGTTTAACTTCACATTTGCTTAATCACACAGGAGAAAAGCCATTTAAATGTAACGTTTGTTTTAAATTTTTTGCAGCGAAAAGATATTTAACTACACATTTGCGTACCCACACAGGAGAAAAGCCTTTCAAATGTAACATTTGTTTGAAATCTTGTTCAGAGAAAAGTACTTTAAATTTACATTTGCGTACTCACACAGGAGAAAAGCCATTCAGATGTAACATTTGTTTGAAATATTTTGCAGTGAAAAGTAGGTTAACTAAACATTTGCGTACTCACACACGAGAAAATGTTACGGTTCCACCGAAACAATGTTTTATTCGGATTTATAACAACATAAACACATAATATACTAAATTACTTACCCAGCAGTTGAAAGCTATTTATTAATTGATAACAATTTCATTATTGGATATCATAAAAATCCTTTGTTTACAAAGTAATTAATCTAGGTTAGTTCATATATGTCAACTTAATCTGCAAGTACTTCTTCTTTCTGATTAGTGCTGAGTACCTAAGTACATTTATCAGTTACCTGTGTAGTGGCTACCTGTTCTATGGAGGTAAAATGATAGTCTGACATAAACAGAGGAAATTTTATGTTTCTGAATTCCCTCCATATTTCATACCTTTTTTTTTGGGTTTTGAGGTTGTCTCAGCATGTGCTGATGGCATATTTTCGTACTTAACGGATTTTGTATCTTGAAACCAAAGAAATAATTGTGGTTTAATGTTGGATTATTATTATAAATTTCTGGTGAAATTTCACTTTAAGTGGATTCAATTATAATTCAATAAGAAACCTAAAATATAAACAATAAGGCCATCCTCCACCATCGGTAAGTGTTCAAATGTACATCCAGTACTTATAATTTTATTTTACTCATCATATCATTGCTTTTAGGCCTTCTTGCCTCAAGTATCACTTGCAACCTAACAAGGTTAGCATTCTTTTTATCCAGATTGCTGCATGGTATTCTGTGTAACAAGTAGTTAGTACATTGCTCGACCTTCGCATCCAGTGCCATAGTCTTTTTTTTTGCATGCTAGTTCTTAGTCTGGTGATTGCACACCTCTAGGATTACAACCGTAGATTTCACCACCTGCTTGTACCTGCTGATGGACGGGGTTTTCCTGCTACGTAAATTTGGCTTAGCATGCACTCAAGTAAGAGCTTTCCATTTTTATAAGTAGCATCTGTACCCTGTAAAAAGAAACGCCATAATAATAGTACTACCCCTTTGTATATATTCCTTGATTGATTCCATTTTTTTTTATATTGTAGTTTAGAATATAGGTAATAATACTTACACTTTATGTAAACCAATTGGTCCAATTGGGGCAACTACTAATAGTGGCATGGCCACTAAGTTCACATATTACTTATCCTCCTGTAACCAAATAGATTCATTTAGTAAGATCTGAGTCTCGAAACTAAGTAGTGAATTCAAAGTTTTTAAAACCAAAATATAATACCACTCAATGTTAATTCTACTTACCAGGTCGATTATTCTCGTTTGTATCCAACAGAACTATCTACCCGAATAAATGTATGTAGTCCAACAATAGTATTAATTTGGATACACGAACCTTATTGCTCAATTTACTTTCCAGCTAGCCATAATTAAGTAAGTATTCTGCCAAGCTTTTAGGTGGACGTTTAGGGCAAACTGAAGTGGAACATAACAAACTGGCGCCCTTCCGCGGGTTATTCTGGTAAATATCTGGTTGGAGTTTCGTATCAAAAGGTGTTTCTTTTTTCTACTTTTTATTTAGTAGTTGTTGGATGAATATTTTATGATATTTCTATGCAGACTGATTGAAATAACTGTTTATAAGTTAAAACATTCTGTTTTGATTCGATGATGTTTGATATTCTTCTTTTTCTGGTAAGAATTTATTTGTAAACTGACCTACATAGAGAGTAATACTGTTTGTCTACGGTTAATTCTTCTTCCATATAAAGTGGCCTTTGATATTGAATGTTGAATAGTGTATAGTAGGGTACGGTTAGTTACTTCTATAGATATATTTATTTTATATGAATAAGTATTTCTGAATAATTGCAATAAATATTAGGCTATTACAAGTCTCTAAAATAAATAGTTTGGTGCTAATAAATAAATAATTTTTGATCACTTCCATTAATTTTGAAATATTTCGTACCGAAATAAATTTTTTTTTAAATTAGTTTACATCATATTTGATAAGTTTTGATTTTTTTTTACGGATCGGGGTTGAAACGTTTATTGTAGAAGGGCAATGGATGTGTATCGCTTACTAGGTGATGAACTTAATTACGAGTTGTATGTTCGCGGACAACCAATACGTAATAAGGTGGCGGAGAAGCGGATTGCTCTCGGAAATATTTTTAGGAGGGAGAGAGAGAATCCTTATACATTCGTGTCTACAGTATATCTGGACCAGGGTAGGGAATTAGATATTTGCGCTCAAAAATTGAATGACCTTGAAGCAGATATTCGGAGTTTTGATCACAGAAATAGAGAAAATGAATATCGTAGAATAAATTGTCGATTAACTCACGTATCATTACGATTAGGACGCCTTACAGGAAGGAATGTGGACGATGAAATTTGTAGACTGCGCTTAGTGAACAAATGTTCTCAGCTGATGGGAGAGAACAGCCTACTTCATCAAGGCATGGATATTGGTCAGTTTGCTGTTAACAATCAGGAAACTCTAGAAGGAGATGAAGTTGGTAAATTCGCAAGAGAAAAAGTGTCAAGTGGAATGAATGAAGGACTTTCACTTTTGGACACGCAGAATCCAGTATTGTCAATTGCCCCTCCATTGATTTCTATATCTGAAGACCATCCGGTAGATCAGTTGATAGACCTTGGTCCCAGTGGAGGACAGGAGGAACAAAGGAGAGTTGTTTCGAGATGGTCAGAACCTATTGTTCGTGACGCAGACACCTATAATCACCTTTTCAGGGATCACTATTCAGCTGTAGATGTTCCTAGAGCAGCTTCCTCTATGTGTTAAGTGGTGGGGAGAGACGGTTTGCACATCAGCTGGACCATTACGGCACTAAAACTTGTGAAGAACCGAGACAAGACTTTGCAGAAAATATTTATAGACCCTCTAGTACTAGGGTAAACCTGAATCTTGACACCTGCTCGAGAGAAGATTATTCTAGAAGAGCCACTGTTGGAGATAGGACTTCTGCAAATCGTTCGGGGTTGGCAGAGTATGAATATGCCGTACCGGCAGTCAAGCCAGGAGTAAATTGGAATGATCCTGTGAGGGATATATCGGCTGAAATGGCGAGATTGTCGATCCCGGGATTAAGACCCTCTTTTCCAAATCACGATTTTGGTGCAAACAGATATGACATCTGTCGTTGGAATGTTAAGTTCAACGGTAAGACCAGCGTGAACGAGTTCCTGCAGAGAGTCGAAGAGCTTCGAGCATCAAGAGGAATTCCTCAGGAAATGCTTTTTCGATGGGCTCCTGAATTTTTTTCGCAAGAGGCGTTACTGTGGTATCGCACACGTACATTCAACTCCTGGAATGATCTAGTTAGTCAACTGAAGGATTCTTTTCGTCCATTTGATTACGAATATAGTCTGTGGGATGAGATTCGGAAGAGGACTCAAGGGGCACAGGAGAAAGTGCTGACGTATGTTGTCGCTATGGAGAATTTGTTTGGAAAATTGGAGAAAATTCCACTAGAGGAAGAAAGAGTAAATTTGATTAGGAGAAATCTTCTACCCTATTTGCAAACGGGACTTGCCCTTCATAGCATCAGAACTATTGAAGAGTTACTTAAACTTAGCCGATTGATGGAAGAAACGGAGCGTCGAGTGCAGAAATTTGTGCCTCCCTCAACAGCTTACAGGAACCTGTTGGAGCCTGATTTGGCTTATCATAAACCTCAAGGTATAAGTCCAACACAGCAATTTGTGACTACAATTTCTGGTGGTACCTCCGTTTCCCAGACAGCAGCTATTACACCATCTATACCTAAAACCACGGGTCAAACCTCGGAATCATCAAAGCCTTCATGTTGGAATTGCTCATCCGATAACCACAAGTTCAAAGCTTGTCCGCAACCCTTAAAAAAGTTCTGCTTCAAATGTGGAAATCCTGATGCTGTTTCTTACTCCTGTAACCGTTGTTCAAAAAACGGGAGAAGAAATCAGAAATAGGCCGGTGTTCTGATTCTGTTCCTGATCCGGCTAGCCAGCAGAAATCGCAAATTCTTCTAGCATACATTATTGACCATGCAAAAGATGATACTCGACCTTACTTACGAGTTTCTATTTTTGGTAGTATATTTCTCGGATTATTGGATTCTGGGGCCACGCGCACGATCTTGGGTGGACCTGGCTGGAAGCTCTTACAAAGTAGCTGCGAGCTTCAAGTAGGTTCCCAACAGAGTTGTACGGTAGCGAATGGAGAAGCTGTGCAGGTGGATGGCGTTGTGACATTACCAATAAGCCTTAGAAATAAAGTGAAAATTTTAGAAGTGTTAGTTATACGTTCGTTGCCGCATAAATTGATATTGGGCTTGGATTTCTGGAGAAAGATGGAAATAGTACCTGATCTATTCTCGGGAGAGTGGCAGTTTCGGGCAGATGGCATAACTTCAGTTGCGTCTGAGCCTACTGTAATCGGGAGTGAGATGCTCTCGGAGGGGCAAAAGCAACGTCTGCTTAAGGTTATTGCAGAAGCTTTCGACGACATGGGCAAGAAGCTAGGTTGCACTCACCTCGTCCAATATGTAATAAGAACAGACCACCCTCCTATTCGTCATCGTTACTATCCATTATCCAAAGCTCTGCAAGATCAAGTCAATATTGAACTTGAAAAGATGCTCAAGGATGATGTTGTCGAGCCTTCTAACTCGCCGTGGGCCTCACCGATTTTGTTAATTCCAAAAAAAGATGGCACCTACCGATTCGTGGTAGATTTCCGTCAACTTAACAAAGTCACCGTCAAGGATAGTTACCCATTACCCAACATCGAAAATACCCTCAATATGTTAATAGACGCGCGCTACCTCACTACATTAGACATAAAAAGTGCCTATTTCCAAATCCCTCTGGCCGAGGCGTCAAAGCCGTTAACAGGTTTTATTATACCCAATAGAGGTCTTTATCAATTCAAGAGGTTCCTTGGTTCCTAGAGCTAATGAATGGTTGATAGTCGTTCCCAAGGAGAGGCGGTCCGAAATCATATATCTCCATCATGATATACCAACATGTGGCCACATGGGAATATTCAAAACGCTAAATCGTATCTCGTCCAAATATTACTGGCCCAAGATGAAAGCGGATGTAGCTCGATACATAAAAAAATGTACAGCTTGTATTATGTCCAAGCCTGAACAACGCCCCGCTAAGGGATTAATGTTAAGTGCTACACCTACGACAACTCGACCCTTTGAGATATTAAGTGTTGACATCGTTGGACCGTTACCGAGGTCAACTTCTGGGTTTTCTTACATTTTATCAGTAAGTGATTTGTTCAGTAAATACCTTTTGCTTTTTCCACTAAGGAAAGCCATTTCGACCAAGATTGTTACCTGTATTGAAGATCATGTCCTTCTTATATTCGGAGCACCGAGAAAAATAATAACCGATAATGGTTCCGTCTTTAAGAGCAAGGAGTGGTCAGCTCTACTAAGTAAATATCAAATTGAGCCTGGATTCACTTCTAACTTCCATGCGCAAGCCAACCAAGTGGAACGTTATCATCGCACCATTAAAACTATTTTAAGGGCCTACGTCTCTGATAATCAACGGTTATGGGATAGATACCTCCAAAAAGCCGCTTGTGCGATAAGGTCAGCTCGCCATGAGTTGACAAAATTATCTCCTAACTTTATTACGTTTGGTCGCGAGTTAAAATTCAGTGGAAATGAAGACCTCCCAGTAACATCTGATTGTCTTGATATTTTCGATCCACACTCGCGCGCTTCAGCATTGCTAGACGTTTTTAAAGATGTCGGTTCTCGATTAAGGAAAGGATTTAATCAAGCTCGAAATAGGTATAGTTTACGCCGACGTGATGATGTCTTCAAGGTTGACGACCAAGTTTGGAAACGGGCTTACGTACTGTCGGATAAGGCATCCGGGGTAACATCAAAGCTAGCCCCTAAGTTTGACGGACCCTTTAAAATAGCTAGAGTTCTGTCGCCATGGTCATACGAATTGGTAGACGCGAATGGTAAACGTCGAGGGGTATGGCACGCGAAAGATTTGAAAAGTCACCCACCTGTTTACAATGACGCGGCCAAAGATGCTAATGACGATTAATGTGTCTGTTATTTTTTTTTGTTGTCTGTGCGTCTAGTGAACTGTGTTGTGCCCGTTTCAGGTAGATTATATTCTCGGGAAAGGGGGGAGTTGTTACGGTTCCACCGAAACAATGTTTTATTCGGATTTATAACAACATAAACACATAATGTACTAAATTACTTACCCAGCAGTTGAAAGCTATTTATTAATTGATAACAATTTCATTATTGGATATCATAAAAATCCTTTGTTTACAAAGTAATTAATCCAGGTTAGTTCATATATGTCAACTTAATCTGCAAGTACTTCTTCTTTCTGATTAGTGCTGAGTACCTAAGTACATTTATCAGTTACCTGTGTAGTGGCTACCTGTTCTATGGAGGTAAAATGATAGTCTGACATAAACAGAGGAAATTTTATGTTTCTGAATTCCCTCCATATTTCATACCTTTTTTTTTGGGTTTTGAGGTTGTCTTAGCATGTGCTGATGGCATATTTTCGTACTTAACGGATTTTGTATCTTGAAACCAAAGAAATAATTGTGGTTTAATGTTGGATTATTATTATAAATTTCTGGTGAAATTTCACTTTAAGTGGATTCAATTATAATTCAATAAGAAACCTAAAATATAAACAATAAGGCCATCCTCCACCATCGGTAAGTGTTCAAATGTACATCCAGTACTTATAATTTTATTTTACTCATCATATCATTGCTTTTAGGCCTTCTTGCCTCAAGTATCACTTGCAACCTAACAAGGTTAGCATTCTTTTTATCCAGATTGCTGCATGGTATTCTGTGTAACAAGTAGTTAGTACATTGCTCGACCTTCGCATCCAGTGCCATAGTCTTTTTTTTTGCATGCTAGTTCTTAGTCTGGTGATTGCACACCTCTAGGATTACAACCGTAGATTTCACCACCTGCTTGTACCTGCTGATGGACGGGGTTTTCCTGCTACGTAAATTTGGCTTAGCATGCACTCAAGTAAGAGCTTTCCATTTTTATAAGTAGCATCTGTACCCTGTAAAAAGAAACGCCATAATAATAGTACTACCCCTTTGTATATATTCCTTGATTGATTCCATTTTTTTTTATATTGTAGTTTAGAATATAGGTAATAATACTTACACTTTATGTAAACCAATTGGTCCAATTGGGGCAACTACTAATAGTGGCATGGCCACTAAGTTCACATATTACTTATCCTCCTGTAACCAAATAGATTCATTTAGTAAGATCTGAGTCTCGAAACTAAGTAGTGAATTCAAGGTTTTTAAAACCAAAATATAATACCACTCAATGTTAATTCTACTTACCAGGTCGATTATTCTCGTTTGTATCCAACAGAACTATCTACCCGAATAAATGTATGTAGTCCAACAATAGTATTAATTTGGATACACGAACCTTATTGCTCAATTTACTTTCCAGCTAGCCATAATTAAGTAAGTATTCTGCCAAGCTTTTAGGTGGACGTTTAGGGCAAACTGAAGTGGAACATAACAAAAAGCCATTCAAATGTAACATTTGTTTGAAACCTTTTGCAGACAATAATTATTTAACTACACATTTGCGTACTCACACAGGAGAAAAGCCATTCAAATGTAACATTTGTTTGAAATCGTTTTCAGAGAGAAGTTATTTAACTAAACATTTGCGTACTCACACAGGCGAAAGTCATTCAAATGTAACATTTGTTTGAAATCATTTGCAGTGAAAAGTGTTTTAACTATACATTTGCGTACTCACACAGAAGAAAAGCCATTCAACTGTAACGTTTGAAATTTTTTGCAGCGAAAAGATATTTAACTCAATTTTTGCGTACTCACACAGGAGAAAAGCCATTCAAATGTAATATTTGAAATCTTTCGCTAGGAAAAGTGTTTTAACTTCACATTTGCGTACTCACACAAGGGAAAAGTCATTCAAATGCAATATTTGAAATCTTTTGCAGAGAAAAATATTTTAAATTCACATTTGCGTACTTATACTGGAGAAAAGCCATAAAATGCAACATTTGTTTGGAATCTTTTGCAGTGAAGAGCGGTTTAATTTCACATACGCGTAAACACACAGGAGAAAAGCCAATTAAATGTAACATTTGTTTGAAATCTTTCCCAGAGAAAAGTAGTTTAACTTCACGTTTGCGTACTTACACAGGAGAAAAGCCATCAAATGTAACATTTTTTTGAAATATTTTGCAAGCAATAATAGTTTAACTACACATCTGTTTATTTACCCAGGAGAAAAAAATCAAATGTGACATTTGTATGACATCTGTTCCAAATAAACGTTATTTAAAAATACATTTTTTTAATCAAACAGAAGAAATCCTTACAAACCTGATATTTGTATGAAAACTTTTAACGTGAACATTGTGATGCCGTGAGTAGTCAGGGGGTAGAACGTGAAGGGCTGTTTGGTTTTAACTATTTTGTTGAACACTAATTTATTTTAAACTTCTTAATCACAATTCTAAATCTACTTATACCCATTTAAAATGGAACATCCCCTGTATAATAGGCATTTTTCAATCAATCTCCAAAAATTTTTTCATGAAAAAATATTGGTTAGCAACGAAGTTAGAATAACTTTAATTTTGGAATCAAAGAATTTTACTGTAATTTTTATATAGATTATAGACTTATTTTAAATCCGGCAACAATGTTGATACAAAATAGAACACTAGTGAATTTATATAGTGAAAATCCGAAGTCAATTGCTTATGGCCTTCTAGTTATAACTCCTGAAATGATGGCAAAGTGAACGATTTGTGGGGAAAGGGATTTTCTAATAAAAATCTGACTACGCCACTGGATTTGTAAATTATATTCCCTTGAAATAATTGAATAAAATATATGTTAGAAGTGTGTTAAAAATAACTCATAATTGAAAGTTAATTAAGTTTTGATAAATATTTCAAAACTTGTTTCTGTTCATTTTATTTTTATTGGCTATGGAAGAATGTACTTCGGCATCACTTGAAAATTAACCTTCAATTTTGAGTTATTTTAGAATCCAGTTATAACCTATATTCAATTAAATTATTTGGAGGGAATATAATTTACAAATCCAGGAGCATAGTCTGTTTTAAATACAAAATCCCTTTCACCACAAATCGTTCACGTTACCTATTTTCAGGAGTTATAACTCTAGAACGGAATAAGCTATTGACTTTCACTGTATAAGTTCACTGGTGTTCTACTTTGTATTTGAAATAAGTCTATAATCTGAAAAAAAATTATAATCAAATACTTTATTTCCAAAATTAAAGTTATTGTAATTTCGTTGCTAACCAATATTTTTTCATGAAATTTTGATTGTTTTTATTTCTGACGACTACAAACTCAGTGGTGTAGTCAAATTTGAAAATAAAAATTGCCTAATAAACTTTTGCCATTTTTGACAAAGAAAAAAAACTTGGAAATTAAAATTAAATTAAGGAAATTTGTGTAAAGACACAGTTTTTGATCCTTGATATTACAAAAATTTTGGATCAACTTTCGTTTAGCTGAAACCAGTTAAGTTAGAAATATTCCTTTATTTATCATTAAGAATACTTTTCAAACAGAAAGACTCGATTTTTTGCGGAAATGCATAATTTTCATTTTTCCGACTTCAGAATAGCTGAAACCAGTTACAAGAAAATACGTTTCTGTTTTACATTTTAGACAATTTTCTAAAGATAAACACACAAAAAACTTCTTGCGGAAATATACAATTTTCATTTATTGATAAAATATTGTAGATTTCGATTGATTCGAACTTTAATCGGCGACTCTGTAAAAAAGCATGTACAAAAACGATCAATAGGTTTTCAAATGTCGTTAAGATATATGCTTTATTATTGTTAGTATAATCTGGTATAGGAGTAGAAATATGGATACCTAGTGGTTAAATGATGTCTTATTTTATTATAACTGAGCAAAGTCTACCTAAAGCTAGGCAGGAAGCTTATGAATTTGCGAAAAATGAAGGCTTAATACCTCGACCACTTTACTGTAGGACAAAATGTAAAGGACATACGAGTAATATGGATATATTTTCGCATTATTATTTTTCAGAAACAGATTTGGGAATATATATTAGGTGTTCTAAGCGACAACAATGCAAACATTCGTTTTCTGTTGCTTAGGAAATCTGGTTTGAAAATAATCATATTTCACCAGAAAAAGAAATTAGGTAGGTAAGACTTTTTAAACGTTTTTTTTCTTAAATATTTATATGCAGGATTCTTTTTGGATTCGCTCATGGATAATCATATGAACGGATATGTGTTGGTGTAAGTGGTTTAGAAGGGAGTTTATCATTGGCAACAATAGCTGCTCGGATGAAGTATTGTCAGGAGATGGTTACCAGTGCTTTTACTTCAATGCAGGCATCTCTGCCGAAAATTGGAGGGCCAGGAATCATAGTGCAGGTTTGTGTTTTGAGATTTTAAGCGATATTAAGCTGATAGGAATAGATATTATTCATCGATCTGTGTTAAAGGTAGGGAAGAGGTTTAAACTCAACCTAATATTTTAAGGTTTATATTTTAACAACATATCAACAAATTGAATAAAACAAATTTCTATTTTTAGATTGACGAATCGAAATTTGGGAAAAGGAAGTACAATCGTGGACGAGTTATGGAGGGTCATTGGGTTTTGGGAATGATCGCTCAAAACTCAGAAGATCTGAGGCTAGTTGTTTGACCGCAAAATAAAAGATTTGCTGCTACCCTCATAGAAATTATTAAATATCATGTGATAGTGGGATCTATTATTCATACGGATGATTGGAAAGCTTACAGTGGAGTTTCCAATTATGGTTATATTCATCACACAGTAAATCATAGCGTGGAATTTTAGACGGATGATGGGACATATACTCAGAGGATAGAATCTCAATGGAATGCAGCGAAAAGGTATTTGAGAAGTCAGCATATTCCTGAAGAAGAGTTTCCTGATATAATTTGTGAATACCTTTGGAGGCGGTAAGTTAGACCCAATGGTTGACCTATTAAATTCAATTAGAATGGAGTACGGTGACTTCAGAGTTCGTCTTTAAAGAGTTATTCCGCAAGGCAAATTTTGTTCCTTTATTGGATACAGGTACATATGTGTTTATAAGTTTTTTCTTAAAAGTTTACAGTTGAATTTCAGTTTCATTTCCGATAATTTCTATAAAATTTAGTTTTAAAATGTCATTTGACATTAAAGATGTTATTTAATAAGTATTTTTTCTGAGTATGTTGTCTGGTAGGAAAATTACATATTTCCGCAGGATCTTTTGCGTAGTTATGTTCAAGAAAGTGTTGGAAATATAAAGCATAAAAAAGTTTTCATGTAACTGGTTTCAGTTATTCTAAAGTCGGAAAATGATGCATTTCCGCCGAAAATTTTTTGTGATATACTGTGTATATACTGATATACTGTGTATATACTGATATACTGTGTATATACTGAAAAAACAAAATTTTTTCCTCAAACTGGTTTCAGCTAAAAAAAAGTTCACCCAAATTTTTTTGTGGAGATTGATTGGAAAATGCATATTTTATAAGGGTGGTTCCATTTTAAATGGGTCACACTGTATATACAGCTATTTACAAATATTCGTCGGAGTTGATATCTTCCGCATGTTCTTGGTGTGTAATCGCTCTACTATCGAATAACCCAGCTTGGTTAAATAGTTAGTGGCCGTTACGGTTGTCGCCTCTCGATATTAGAATTCTTCGTACGTTATTTTGGTTTCGTCTGTTTATTTTTAAATTGTGGTTGATCGAAATAAACAGTTGTTGGCAATGTTGAAATTTCTAAGTGTTGGCAGAGCTGGAGAACCGGAATTAAATTTATTAGTAGTATTTATTGTTGAAGTAAGGATGTGTACGGTCAGGATTATCTCGGGTTCAACGCATACAGGAGTAGTATCATGATGGTGGTGTTTATTCGGGGCTCAGTACTCACCGCACGGATATATAGCTGGGACATACGAACGTGCTCTGCGAGCTCCTTGAAATAGATTTAACTTATAAGAAATAATTTTTTGTTAGCGAAGTAATGCTTAGTGCGCGACCAGAGATCCAATATTTCAACACGGAAGGCGGAGAAAGGACGATAAAGTCGACGGGAGACTCTCCTTACAAGGTAAACTTGCTTTCAAAAATTGTAGAACACCTTAAAGATTTTACTACGATCCGCCACTGCGTGTTGAAAACTAGCCGTGCTTTAAGTGTAATATTAATACAAGTCATAATTATGATAACCTTAAGGTTATCATTTAGTCAACTATGTTGTCAAACTATTAAAATAGAATAATAGTCCAGTTAGTGTTGAAATATGTAAAGCGAACGTATTTTGAGAAAGACCTGGGAACGTCATTGGAGCACGAACGGAATTTTTTCGGTCTCTGTTTTCAGTGGAATGCTATTCAAAGTTTGTGGCAAATGGTCAAATCAATTCACTTTACGTCTCAGTAACCTTGGATTCGACTTCATGCAGAATTGATTCCGCCCCAGTTCTTTCTCAAGATACTATTCCTTTAATTTACGTCATTCTCCTTTTTTCAGTAGTTCTTTTAAACTGATTGCTTGTCGATAATCTTCTTGTAAAAGTAAAGATTTTGTCTTGGTAGATTCGTATTAAATATCAACAATACATATTTATACACAGACAACTAAATAATAATAAACGCCTTTATTATTTTCAAATGACAAAATTAAATTTTTTTAAAATTTGACACCTAGCTTCATTACGAAAATATTTTTCCACTAACCCATAAAAGAGAAAAACATGTCTGTCATATAGGGTAAAGCACCCAATAGTCTGCAGGGCCCTAATTATTGGCGATATACGACAAAAATACGTTTAATAGGCAGATTTCTAGGTAAAATGTATTGCAAGCTCAACTATTATCAATAGAGATGTCGCATCTGCCGTTTTAATAGAAACCCCGCTCAAAACTCATCAGTAGGTCAAAGAAAAGTTGTGTTGCATTTCATGAGTTAAAAATTCGCCATTTTGTTAGTGAATGGTAAGTTTTAAATGGTTGTTTTAATTATAATTAGGTCCATTTTTACGCATATTATATTACTGTGTGATTTAAATATTACTAAAGGATCCATCTCACTCAGCGTAGCATCGTTTATATTTTCCAGCCATTTGTTAAATCGTTGTAAATCCATTATGGGGTTTGGAAATATGTGGCGGATTTTAGATATTTCAATACACCCAGGGTTACAACAATTTTACTATGAAAAGGCATTGTGTTCAATCACTGTTGTACGGTATAATTTTTAAAAACAATAATCTACAACTAAAATTAACTACACCACGAATGTTCCGACTAAAACTACACTTTAAAAATCCAGAATAATGTTAAAAACACTTAAAACATAGAAATAATCAAAAAGCGGAAACAATACAGAATTCAATAAAAATAAAATCAGCTGAAGTTAAATGTTAAAACCTGCATATAAAATGGCGACTACTAAAAAATGACAACAAAAGCAGAAAACCCCGAAAACCGATGACAAAAAAGAAGAAGTGCACAGCTGGCGACACCTACAGTTCTGTCCCCTGAGTTATGATTTTGGTTTGACCTTGGGTAGCCTGCGTGGAATATCTAGGGATTACTTATCTCTGATGTTGTTAATTCCAATAATATTCTCTTATCTATGGTTAATTCTTTCCATAACAATGTGTCTTAGTTTTAGAGACGTGTGGTGTCTTTCTACAATAACAAATTTTTTACTTATTAAATTGATATAATTAGAGACAATGGAAATAGAGCAAGGTATTATTAAAGAAGAAGTGGATATACAAAATGTAAAGGAAGAAATCGAAATCCACCATGATTTTCTGTGGAATATGGATGTTAAACAGGAACTAATTGACGAAGTGCCTACCTTAAAAATTCAGAATGTAAATAAAAACAAGAATAGAATTCATCCATTCAAACAAGAAATAAATTACTCAAACTCAGTTGAAATATGTAATAAGCATGTTGATTTTAGAAAGCAAATTAAATCAAAAAGTGAGTTGAACGAATTTATCGATTGTATTTGCATATTTATGCTAAAGATCTTGGGCACTAATAGGCATAACTAGATTTCATGTTTTTTCAATAATGTAGAGTAAGAGAAAACGATTGTTTTTGTAACATGGTTTAAATTTTTCATTTAACTTTAGAGAATCAAAATGTAACTAAAATTTTCATATTAGCAAAAAACAATACAGTATAATATTTGAATAAAAAATCTAATGATATTTCATTATTAATCCTCTAATATTATATCTTTTATACTATAAGTTGAATGCCACATCTAGAAAGATTAGCTAAGTTAGCTAGTTCGTCTAAACTGTCTTATTTAAGATGTGTTAGAAACTTTAGTTGATCTATTTTAAATTCTATAATGCTCACAATTTCAACAACATCTTCTCAATTGGTATACAGTAAAAACTCAATTAACCGTCATTGTCTGAACCGTGGTTGTGACAGTTTAGAGGATAGACGGATAATAGAAACAGTGTATCATTTCTCCAAAACATAACCCAATCAATCATATTATAGACAGGTATCACTCACATTAACGTAATATATTTCGGACTGAAAATAACTTAAAAACGATTGTAATAGTCAATTAAACTACTTATTACATGGTAGAAACATCCGTACAGTTGGTGCGTTCTTTTTGACTGAGATCTCAGATCACTTCAGTTAAGGGATCTGAGATAAAGTGATGTGAGTAAGCACCAAAAAAAACGACATCTCAATTGAAGCGGGCGATCTGTCCGCATGCTTGAATAAGAAACAAAACATATAATAATAATGCTATTGTATCCATAATTTGTAACAAAAGAGAAATATATTATGTGTGTTTATATGTCAATGGTTAAAACTATAGATTACCTTGGTTAAAACTACAAATAACCCAAGCAAATCAAATATTTGTTGATACCCTCCACTTTATTTCCGACTCAAGTCTAACTGATTCCCCCTTACAACACATTCAGCATCGGTAAAGGGGGAGGAAAAATCTCAGCTCACTTAAAGTGAGTAAAACAAAAAGAACGCTCACACTACTGACGTGATCTGAGATGAACTGAGATCTCAGTCAAAAAGAACGCACCTAGTAGCTACAAATGTGTCAAAATAATATACAGTATTATAATCTTACACGTGAAATAGTTACATGTAGCTTGGAAATAGTCAGTCATTGATTTCTACCTCTTTCATGCTCAAGCTTTCACCGCAGCAATATTTCGTATTTTTTGGAGCAGTAGTATTTGCACGTCATTGGCATCTTCTTGACTTTCAAACCATTCTATACACTTGGACAGCATTAGTGCTATTCAACACTTCGATCTTGATTCCGATTTAGTTTATAATCGAAATCGAAAACGGATTGATGTTTGTTGAACGACCAAAAAAATTGTCATTTGACATGTCATTTTACAAATCAAATAAATCAATAGTGACATATCCTCATCATTATTTTAGCTCATTTCACATGTATTTCACACTTTTCACAAGTTCATTTAGTTTAATCACGTTTAATTTTATAGAAGCTATACTGTTCTAAAAATGTAATATACAATTGCAAAATATCACTCACAATACATAACCCATAGACAAACGGTAGTTTATTTAAATTTTTCGACCAATCACATGCTTCCGATTTATGATTGTTTTCACTAGCATCATAATTTTAGACCGATTATAATCAGAGTCATCGATTAATATCGAAAATGTATTGTTGAACATGTTGCTTTTTAAATGACAGGAAATGATTGTAATCGATTGTCACGTTGAATAGCACTATTATTTCAGTCTCTGAGTCATGGTTTGAACACTCGTCTTCATAAACCCCTTCTTCTTTGGTGGTATTTATGCAGGCAACAATTTCGTCATCACTCATAATTTGAAACGCCCTGTCCACTCTGATACTTCTTCTGATATCAAATTTGTACTGATTTGTAAATTACTATACACTTTAAGGCGAATTCCTCGAGACTAACTAGCTTAACCAGGTTAACAAAACTATGACGTCAGTGGTTAACGTAGTTTGGATCTGTAGTATGTCATCATCATTTTGATAGAGGGATGTCAAATGTCAAATCGCCATTTAATATTATTTTTATTATTTACATTACTAATATAATATAAAATGTTCATCAGTTATAGGCAGAGAAAAGAATATCTATTCACAATTTGGCATTCTTTACCTTTTTGTAGAAGATTAATAATTTCTACTGTATCATTGATACTGTATAATTCTTCGTTTACAAATACTTCGTATACATTCATTATTCTGACCTACTTTTTCAACGTAAGTCCGGCGGGCTTATTCTGTAACTTGCAACTGCCGATAATTGCGCAATTGTCGCTGTCAAACGCAGGTTTCGTATTCTCGAAGAAGCAACTGCGACCGCGATCGCAAATTATCTGTTAACTGCCTCTAGTGAGTAATTGGTTAACTAAAAAAGTGCATTTTTCAGTTGTTCATGTGAAAAATACGTATTCTGTAAGCAATTTTTTAGCAGTGTTTTTAAATGAAACTCAAGGTCTCTAGTTTCATTTAAAAACACTAATATGAGCATATTCCACGAAGTAAGGGTCGAGACAGTCAATTTCATTAATTTTTTAGCAATTACAACGCGATTGCAACTGTTGAATAGCAATCACAATTATAGTAGTTGTAATTGAGTTGTTTGATAATTAAATCAAGTTTTCTTAATAGAAATAGAAGATAAGTAATAAATTATAACATTTTGTCAATAATAAACACGTTTTATTTGTACAAATAGTAATTTAGTGGGCTTACTAACTGCCCTCAGAAAAGTGGACACAACTACCTAATATTTAATAACAATTACTTACCACCGTAATACAAGAAATAATAGTCATTATTTGTTTTTACGTATTTAGTAATGGCTCGTGCAATTTGGCAAGATCATTCCATTCTTTTTCAATGGTCTCCTCAGATCTTGCCCCAAGACCTACCCCCATGGCCAGATTAGGATGACTAGTTAAATAGTCCAACAACTCTTCCAACTAGCTATTGGAAACTCTATGTTCTCCCATTTTCTGTATGCACGTCAAAAACAATTAATAGTAGCAGTACCCATTCTCAAATTATTTTACTCACCTTTTTTTTTAATCAAATCATCTAAAAAAGTATTTTGAAACCCATTTCCAACTGCTTTTAGTTATGTAAAGAATTGTTTCGTACAGAATAATTTATTTAAAATTTGTGTTCAATTTCAGTAATGATGATTTTTCGACGCTTCCTTGGTTCTTTATGCATATTAAATATTTTTTAAATTTGTTTTTGTTCATCAGCTGATTTTACAGACAATTTATAGTTACCGTTCATTGCTATCCGATTGCAAGTGGCGCTAGTTTCATGACGTAAAAGTGCATCTTGACAGCAACCAGCAATTGCGTCGCGACTACCTTACAGAATACCAAATTTTGCGACTGTTGTGCAATGGTTGCTAGTTGCAAAATAATTGTTGTTTTTACAGAATAAGCCCGCCGTTGTTATTAACATTTAACCTCAATAACAATGACAAACCACAGACAAACTGACAGATCATAGCTTCAAACCACATGTTAACTACCTCGGCCAGGTGGTTTGAGATGTTGGTTAAGTGTGACGTCATTGCTTGGAATATGTATCGAGGAAATTAGAGTAGTTAACTTTTTTCTAACCAGGGCTAGGACTCTGTCTTATAGAATTCTATAAATCGCCTAAATTCTATACCACTGGCACTCTGTACGCGCGTAAAATAGATTTCTTATTACGAAAGCGATCGACTTCTGGCGAGGTGTATGGACGTCTCGTATTCTATTTGCGAAGCAAATTAACCTGTCGATGTTCTGTCATATTTTGTTTATTTTTATTAGTAAAGTAGTAAATAATTATTAAAAATTATAAATATGCGTGTTCGTGCAGAACATTGGCGATTATTGCTGGATTTATGTGAGGAAAACCCAAATATTTGGCCTCCATAAACCTATGCCTAATGGTATTTTTTCTTTCGGGAGTTAAAGGAAACTGAATCCATTTGGCCTCATATGTACTATTGCTTCAGTTACTTCTTCAATGGCTCTAGAAACACTTTGTTGTGCCATTGAGACATAGCTTGGTCCAATTACCCCCTGGTAAGTTCCAGCAGCATAAAAATGCAATGCAGCCAAACATTTTGTTGTTGGCGCTATAGCTACTGGGTTATTTCCCTGGATTAAAAGAGGTATACTACCGTTAAGTATGAACTGAGCCATATCCTTGGTTAGGCGAAATAATTCCTTGAAGCGAATATCTACAATTGTAAAACAGTCGGCTTCAACACGCATATTTCTTGGCTCGATGTTTTCCACTCTTGTTTTTAACCTTTCTTCCTCTTCAGTAACAACCAAATTAAAATTGTTTATAGGAAACATAATTATCTAAACGCTTTTACTTTGCAAAATAAAAGTTGTTTAAATTCGCCTTTAGTCGCAATTTGAATAAGATCCATCAACAAACTCATAAAAATACAAATTACACACATAAGATATGAGATTGACGTTTATTAAATAAAAAAACCAACAAATTACCCTATCAATTCCGGAAATACCCGAAGAGAAGGCGATTACAACACAGAGTGCTATCAAATTCGATTATCGCTTTCTACAGTAGAATTCTATGATAGAAAGCGACAGCTAGAATACGATAGTGCACGGAGTCCTACTGCAGGTTAGCGTGGTTAGTATCGAGGAAATATCCCTATTGACCGTCTTGTCAATTGTCACACTAATATAGCCATACATATTGACAAATTAAATGACGATGGAGTACCCGATGGGATGATTTGTTTTCAAACGTAATTTATTTTTATATACCTGTAGACGTATGAAAATTTAAATTAGGACCAATCTCATTACATAAAAAGCATCGTTGTGGAAACATAGTTTTTGATAAAAATCTAAATAAAAGAAACATGTAAAAATCACAACACAATGATAAAACAAATAAAATCACTAAACATCCAAACCACATCCTAATTTTACTATGCTGTGTCCAAACAAACAACCATAGAGAAAATAAAATATATTATTTGTCTATGCTAACAACATTTGCCACCTCTGAAGGTCTAGCAGCGTATTGATCTTGGCCACCGACGGTGCAGACATATATATGTCGGCACTCTGATCTGATGATCGCCACGCTTGCCGTACCGCTAGGCGCAGTATATTTTATTTATATGTATATGGTTAATTCTTTCATTAACAAAGAATAGACAAATAATATTGTATTATGTTTATTTCTCTATGTAACAAAGATTGTCCCTTTATTCCATAAAAGTGTCATTTTTGGAGACGTGTGTTGTCTTTGGTGTCTGTACAATAATAATTTTTTTACTTATTAAATTGATATAATCAGAGACAATATTATCCAGACAATGGAAATAGAGCAAGGTATTATTAAAGAAGAAATGGATATACAAAATGTAAAGGAAGAAATCGATGTCCACCATGATTTTCTGTGGAATATGGATGTTAAACAGGAATTAATTGACGAAGTGCCTATGATCAAAATTCAGAATATAAATGAAAACAAGAATAGAATTCATCCATTCAAAAAAGAAATAAATGATGACTCAAATACAATTGAAATATGTGATAAGCATGTTGATTTTAGAAAGCAAATTAAATCAAAAGGTGAGTTGAACGAATTTATCTTTGTATTTGCATATTTATGTTAAAGATCTTGCACACTAATAGGCGTAACTAGATTTAATGTTTTTTCAATAATGTAGAACAATAGAAAACTTTTTTTTTGTAGCATGGTTTAAATTTTTCATTTAACTTTGAGGAATCAATATGTAATTAAACTTTCAATATTAGCAAAAAACAGTATAGTATAATATATGAATAAAGAATCTAATGATATTTCATCAATAATCCTCGAATATTTTATCTGTTATACTATAAGTTGAATGCCATATCTAGAAAGATTAGCTATATAAATGTTCATCTAAACTGTCTTATTTAAGATGTATTAGAAACTTTAGTTGATCTATTTGAAATTCTATAATACTCACAATTTCAATAACGTCTCCTCAATTGGTATACAGTGAAAACTCGATTAACATCCATCGTCTGGACGGTGGTCATGACGGTTTAGAGGATAGACAGATAATAGAAACAGTGCATTGTACCTCCAAAATATAAGCTCAATCAATTATATTATAGACAGATATCACCCACATTAATGTAATATATTTCAGACTGAAAAGAACTTAAAAATGATTATAATAGCAAATAAAACTACTTATTACATGATAGAAATATCTGTACAGTAGCTACAAATGTGTCAAAATAATATACAGTAATATAAACTTACAGGTGAAATAGCTCATGTAGCTTGGAAATAGTCAGTCATTGTTTTCTACCTCTTCGTGAAATAGCTCATGTAGCTTGGAAATAGTCAGTCATTGTTTTCTACCTCTTCGATGCTCAAGCTTTTATCGCAGCAATATTTCGTATTTTTTGGAGCAGCAGTCTCTGCACGTCATTGGCCTCTTCTTGACTTTCTAACCATTCTATACACTTGGACAGGATTGTTTCAGCCTCTGAGTGGCTAATTAATAGTTTGTTCAAGGTCATGGTTTGAACACTAGTCTTCATCAGCCCCTTCTTTTTCTTTGGTGGCATTTATGCTGGCAACAATTTCGTCATCACTCATAATTTGAAACCCCCCGCCCAATCTGATACTTCTTCTGACATCAAATTTGTACTGATTTGTAAATTATTACACACATTGACCATCTTATCAATAGTCACTCTCTCAGGTTCCTCAGATTCTTCACTTCTATGTTGAAGCCAAAGTTTATTCCAGCCGTTCTTTAGATTTGATCGGAATGGCATCTTTAAATCTGTAAGACTTCCAAAACTGTTTTACAGATGTTGATTCATCAGATGAGAGCAAACTTTCAATAAACATTTTACTATAAAGACGTTCCATGTTTTGGATAATTTCCTGATCCATGGGATGTATAATAGGCTAAGCTTCAGAGATTTGGATTGAGCATTTTGTGTAAAAAGTGATAGAAGAAAACCAGATGTGCCATTGTTTGGAGAATAGTTTTATATGATATAGTGAGATGTTTTTCACTCGACTTTATTATTCATAACTTTGTCATAAACAATTCTATGCAAAAAACGCTTTTCTTTAGTTTTTTGCTTGTAAACTCAAAACTGTAAGGGTAATCATGATGGCGTGAATAGAGAAATTGTGGAGAATAAAAACTCAAACATGAACAAATCGATCTGACCTTTACTTTAGGAGAAAATTGGGAATACCCAGACAAAGAGCAGTTTTTTAAAAAAATCGTTACTGGGTTAACTTTTGAGTTGTAGCCTAGATCCTCCGGCCACTATTAGTTTTTAATATAAACTTTATATGTGCACAAAGCAGGCACCATCAGATGCATAGTTTTTGATCTGTGGCCATTTGAATTTTTTACTATACAATTTTACAGCAGGCCTGAATGTGACAGGTATGGTCCGATTTCAATTTAGCAAAACGATTTTGAAAGTAGGGAAATTGTTAGAAATTAATCTGAACATCACCAGAAACAGATGAATGCGCGAGAGTGGTTGAAGAGTGGGGGAGAGCAGCAGGCAAGGAGAAGCATGTATATAGAGATGGCAGTTATTAGAAAATAATTGATTCATATATTG
The DNA here is from genome assembly GCA_963921935.1 of Galeruca laticollis. NCBI lineage: Eukaryota > Metazoa > Arthropoda > Insecta > Coleoptera > Chrysomelidae > Galeruca > Galeruca laticollis. Next base: position 160,535,050 of record OY998181.1, on the reverse strand, counting down.
TTCGATTATTTCGCTCAAAATGAAACCAATCTTTACTTTTAGGCAGTGATATAATTTTAATATTTTTAAATGAAATTTCATCTAAATTATAAAAAATACCTTAAGCAAACCATAAAAATAAGTATTTTTAGAAAACTGCATATGTATTTTCTTTGCATTTTATAATTTTGAGGTTATATTTATGATTGTCACTTTCAAGTAGACAAATATAAGAATTATTCAATTAATTTTAGATTAATCGAGTTACTATATATCGTTTTATTAATCGTGGAATTGTTATAACATAAGCAATTATTCTTTTATTTCAATTAATCGTTGTCATTTCTACATGTATATAGTAATATCGCAAAACCAAGAAGAACATTTTTAAGTATGAAAATTCTACTTTCGAAATCGTTTTTGTAAATTGAAATCGAACCTTACCTGTCGCATTCCGGCTTGTTGGAAAATTGCATAGTTAAATATTCTCGAAAAAATTAAAATAGTCACAGATCCAAAACTATGCATCGGACAGTACTTTTTGCATATATAAAGTTTATATTAAAAACGAATACTGGCCGGAGGATCTAAATTGACCGAGTTACGATTTTTTTTAGAAAACTGCACTTTGGCCGAGTTTTCCCGATTTTCTCCTCAACTAAAGGACGGATCGAGTTGTTCGACCTCTCATTTTCTTCGTGTTTGTATTCTCTACAATTCCTCCATTGACGTTATCACGATTACCCGATCAGTTGTATTGTAATACGCAAAAAACCTTGACGCGGAGATTACTTGATCCCAAATTGCTAACGACAAAAAAATACCTATTCACAGGGCGAATACAAACAGCAATGCAAAGTCTATTTATTTTCTTCAAAATAATACTGAACTGAAACAGAATACTACAAGTATTAAGTATAAATTAGAACATAATATAAGAACAAATCTTTGTTTTTATAAAAATAGCATGGTATTCTCGAGTTTATTAAAATTAACATTGTACATTAATGACTTTTTTAACTGTTTGTAGATTTTCGTAACTTAAAACTATATTTTATACTACTTTGACATGTTTTTAATAACACATTTTGTTCAATTTCTTCTAACTACATAATTCTGCATTTACCAAAGCTACCCTCATCCGAATACATTCGTCAGTTTATACATTATTCATCAAGGAAAATATCCAAGCGGTACTTATAGGAATTAACAAAATCCTACTTACAATTTTGAACAATTGAGGCATATCTGCATTTTGAAATATCTTGCACCATATTATTTTATCAACCTCTGTTTCAAAACTCACTGAATTTTCTTGAGTACTTTTAAGAACTTTTTACGTCACCTTATGTGCGAGTATAATAGATGTAATATATATGTACATATAAGGAAAGTATTGTAAGGGAGTGATTTTGACGTTTCGAGATTCGAGTGGATCTACGCGTTTCATATGTTTCGCAGTCCATAAAACTGATTTTTTAAAAATGTCGGTCTGTCAAAACGATAACTCAAAAACGCGACCGAATTTTTTAATGAAATTTTATATGCTGATTTAGGACGTAAAAACTGAGGTTACGTTCGTAAATGTGCAAAATCTGATGTACAGGGTGTCCCAAATTGGTGTGTTTTGCAGGGTATCTCGTAAACTAGAAGAGATAGAATAAAAACAGTTGAGATGTTATTACTTCTTTTTTTGTTAAAGTAACGATAGCCTAATTAAATCTTTAGTAACTCCCTGCAGTTGGAAGATACAGGGCCATTATTGAAAACTGTCTAAAACTACAAGGTACTATAACTTCTTAATTAAGAAAAATATAAATAAAGGTTATAAAAACTTTTGATAGATATAATATTAAAGAGTTCAGTGGCGCACACAATTTTTTGTTAGGGGGCTCACTAAGGAAATATAATGCGAACTTATGTTGTTCTATTAAATGGGACACCCTGTATATTTTGACGTTTTTCGTTTCCTTTTTTAATTCTCATTCACCTGATATGACATATTATATATCCATTTTCAATGGTTGGAGCTACAGTGCAAATAAACCATTTATGGATGTTATCAGGTGAAAGACCCACTCAGTAACGAAATTTAACATTTTATTATAAGGATACTGTTGGGTGACAATTTTATTCAACAAAATTATCATTAATAAAAAATAAAACCACATTAAAAAAAATAAAAACAATAAACTTATGAAACAACAAGGAATATTTTAACAACTAATCTACCTATAACTAATTTTATTATAATGTAAAAATTACATTAAATGTTCAAAATGTTCGTCGTTTTCATCGATTAAAAAGTTTTTAGTTAAAGTAATCTTCAACCAATTCAGCATTACCAAAAACGTGAGTAAAGCTAGCACCCCCACTTTTTCAAATTTAAAAAAAAACTTATGTGATTTAGAACTAATTTAGGACTAATTTGTACCCAAAAAATTAGAATTTGTACCCACCTAGTTTTTCTGAAAAATCATTATTTAAAGTGGGGGTGCTAGCTTGAACTCAAGCTAACACCCCCACATTGACAAAATCAAATTTTGTTGGCATAAGTCTAAACTTTGAATTAAGGACTAATTTGTACCCAAAACATAATAATTTGTACCCACTCAGTTTTTCTGAAAAAACGTTATTTAAAGTGGGGGTGCTAGTTTAAGCTCAAAATCAAATTTCAACAGCATACCTTTAATCTTTGAATTTAGGACTAATATGTACCCAAAAGCGTTTTTTCATTATTATATTATTTTGTTTATAAAAAATGATAGTAAATTATACCACGTGTTTTATTAATTTCCTAGTGAATCGTTAAAAGATTTGAAATCATCAAAGATAACTAAATATTATTAATTTTCGAATATAGGACTAATTTGTACCCCAAAAACTAAAATTTGTACCCACACAGTTTTCCCTGTAAAAGATGTTTTAATGTATATTGTTTTGTCTTGATACCATAACTCTTATTTTTATTTTCAGTGAGATCTTTTGTGATAAATGTGGCGATCCTTTGACGAGACAAAAAAATCCCCTTGTTCACGTGCGTAATAATGCGTAAATAGTTCAAAGCGGTTAAAAGAATGATTATACATACTATGGTGTTGTCACTTTTTTGACTGCTTGGCGGTTTAGTAAAGATGTGCAATATCACGTCAGACTTTCCTTTCTAATGACTAAACAATTTTAAAACATTCTTTACTTACCCTCACAAATTCCGAAAGGTGATATTTTTTGTTTTTTAGACGATATGCGTCTTTGATCCTATATTGAGTGAAAAAATAAAACTATGTTTTTATACAATATACCTTTCCCGTTCAATATACTGTTTAGTACTGTACTTCTATGTCTAAAATTAAAGGGCATCCCTCTAGGAATGCGCGGTTTAAGAGATAAACTACGAATTTGAAATAATTTCTATAATGACTTAGTACACTTATAAGTATTGAGAATACCTATAACTTAATTAAAATATATTATTTATATCACTCAAATTATAATTCATTAACCTCGAAGGTAATTCAATAATTAATTTGGGTTTTATTTAGAATTTAGAAGATGTACCTGTGGTGTTTAAATTCATATTAGTCACAGTTGATATGTCTGTTTGAACACCTCTGAAAAGTAGTTTGGCTGGGTAAAATATGAGTATACAAATTAGTCCTATATTCGAAAATTAATATTTAGTTACTTTTGGTAATTTCAAATCATTTAACGATTCAGTTGGAAATTAATAAAACAGGTGGTCTAATTTACTATCATCTTTTATAAACAAAATTATATACCTAAGAATAAAAAAACGATTTTGGGTACAAATTAGTCCTTAATTCAAAGTTTAAAGGTAAGCTGTTGAAATTTGATTTTGTAAAGGTGGAGGTGTTCAAGCCAGCACTCCCACATTATAAAACTCCTTTTACAAGGAAAACGGTGTGGGTACAAAGTTTAATTTCTTGGGTAGAAATTAGTCCTATATTCGAAAATTAATAATATTTAGTTATCTTTGATAATTTCTTAGAAATTAATAAAACACGTGATCTAATTTACTATCATCTTTAATAAACAAAATGATATGGTAATGAAAAAACGCTTTTGGTTACAAATTAGTCCTAAATGCATAGTTTAGAGGAATGCTGTTGAAATTGGATTTTTAAAGGTGGACTTGTTCATGCCAGCACTCCCACATTGAAACTCCTTTTACAGGGAAAACTGTGTGGGAACAAATTTTAATTTTTTGGTTACAAATTAGTCCTATATTCGAAAATTAATAATATTTAGTTATCTTTGATGATTTCAAATCTTTTAACGATTCACTTGGAAATTAATAAAACACGTGGTATAATTTACTATCATCTTTAATAAACAAAATAATATAATAATGAAAAAACGCTTTTGAGCACATATTAGTCCTAAATTCAAAGATTAAAGGTATGCTGTTAAAATTTGATTTTGTAAAAGTTGGGGTGCTAGCTTGAGCTTAAACTAGCACCGCCACTTTAAATAACGGTTTTTCAGAAATACTGAGTGGGTACAAATTATTATCTTTTGGGTACAAATTAGTCCTTAATTCAAAGTTTAGATTTATGCCAATAAAATTTGATTTTGTCAATGTGGGGGTGTTAGCTTGAGCTCAAGCTAGCACCCCCACTTTAAATATAGTGATTTTTCAGAAAAACTAAGTGGGTACAAATTCTAATTTTTTGGGTACAAATTAGTCCTAAATTAGTTAGTTAAATTGCACATCGTTTTTTTTTTAATTTGAAAAAGTGGGGGTGCTAGCTTTACTGACGTTTACCAAAAATAAAAATCAGTGAACTAAAAACAAAGTAGGTAAATATAGCTGATTATTGATTTCAAGTACCTATATTATTATTATTTTGAAATTATTGAATCCGTTTTTTGGTAAATAACATCACTAAATATGCCGTCTGTATTTTCTTACTGATTTCACTTTTATTTCTAATTATGTTTAACCCGATATGTTGTTATATTTTAGTTTGTTTACCTCCATTGACATGATTGCTATATCTTATAAGAATGTTCATTTCATCAAGTAGGCTTTGGTCCTCTTACCATGGAAAATAAAACAATATGCATATGGCATATATTGAATGTCAAAAAAATGTTAGTGATGCGTCTGAATTATATTTTCAACGATATCCAGAAAGAAGGCAACCTGACAAGAGAATTTTTTGAAAACTCGATTCAAATTTAATCGAGTATGGATGTTTTGTGAAACCACGGTATAAGTACAAAAAGGCAAAGGCAAATACGTTGGGATATATCCAAGCACATCATGAATCTTCTCTGCGGCAAATTGAAAATGAAATAGGTGTTCCAAAAACTACTGCAGGAAGGATTTTAAAGAAATATAAATTAAGGCCTTATCGGACATCCGTCCGTCAAAAATTATACCCAAATGATTTTTTGAGAAGAACATAATTTGCACATTGGTATATAGAAAAATGTAATGGAACAGCCAAATTTTTATTCAAAGGTAATATTTAGTGATGAAGCTCGCATAAGCAGTGCAGGAATATTTAACAGACATAATGAACTATATTGGAATGACTCAAATCCACACTTAGTTGAGGTGATAAGGAGACAAGGCAGATTCGGCTTTAACGTTAGTTGTTTTGTCAAACATAATAAATTAGTTTATCATATATTTGATGAACTGCTGCTGGATATATAGATATCTTGGAAATAAACTTACACGAACTTTTGGAGGAAGAAGTGTTGGATGATAGGGACACATTTTGGTTCCAACAGGATGGAGCACCTGCTCATATGATCTATTCATTGGAGATTATTTAAACGAAAAATTTCCTAATCGGTGGATTGATATTTATGGACCGGTTAGGTGGCCCCCTCGTTCTCCGGAAGTAGATCCTGCTGATTTTTTTATTTGGAGATTTTTAAAAAAAATAATATTTACAAGACTAACTTCGAGAGTAGGGAAGATTTATTACAAAATAATCATGACGCATTTAGAAAAATAACGCTAGTGCACATTCTCAATTGTGTATGATCAGTAAGAAAAATGTGTCAATTATTATTACAACAAAACGGAGGACATTTTGAACATTTAATGTAATTTTTACATTCTAATAAAATTAGTTATAGGTAGATTAGTTACAATATTCCTTCTTGTTTCATAAGTTTATTGTTTTTATTTTGGTTTTATTTTTTATTAATTATAATTTTGATAAATAAAATTGTCACTCATCAGTATGCTTATAATAAACTGTTAAATTTCGTTACTGAGTGTTTAATTTTTTAAGGGCGTTTCACCTGATAACATGCATAAATGGTTTATTTGCACTGTAGCTCCAACCATTGAAAATGGATATATAATATGTCATATCAGGTGAATGAAAATTAAAAAAGGATACGAAAAACCTCAAAATATAGAGGGTCTCCCATTTAAAACAACATAAGTTTGCATTATATTTCCTTAGTGAGCCCCCTAACAAAAAAATTCTGTGCGTTACTGAACTCTTTAATATTATATCTATCAAAAGTTTTCATAACGTTTTTTTATATTTTTCTTAATTAAGAAGTTATAGTACCTTGCAGTTTTCGACAGTTTTCAATAATCGCCCTGTATCTTCCAACTGCAGGGAGTTACTAAAGATTTAATTAGGCTATCGTTACTTTAACAAAAAAAGAAGTCATAACGTCTTAACTGCTTTTCTTCTATCTCTTCTAGTTTACGAGATACCCTGCAAAACACACTAATTTGAGACACCCTGTAGAGTTTACAGGAAAATCACATTTTCATAATTTTTTTTTCAATTTTCCACCCGAATTTTTTTTACGAGCAACTGACAAATCTTGCGGAATTAGTCGACTGAAGAACGGGGAAAAAATCGCTTCCTTTTCGATTTTTATTATAGGTATCACATGTGATCTTTACAAATTGATAGACTAGGTCCCTGGCCATCTGAAATCGTTAATTACAACATTTTTTAATAGTGACAACATTTTTTATTGCGAAATTTGTCAAAAATCTGTCAAAATTATGTTTTATTACTTTTTTTCACATACCTCGCGATATCTCCGGAACTAAACAAGATATTCTCAACTTTTTTTTTAATCGGCAGAAGAAACGTAAGCGAAGTTTCATTAGTGTAGAAAACTTAGAGAAAACTTTAATCTTTACTTTTTTTGCAGTACTATTTTCAGTAATTGAGAAACTTTTTTATTTTTCAAAATTTCACTAATATGCGAACCAAATACAGCTAAAGCGTCAACAAGGTTTTTAAAACAAGAATCACTATTATAAGTATCATAGGTTTTGAGCAATAAATACGCAAACGAAAGTTTCTGCAGCCGCGTTTAATTATTGTACTTTCTAACGAGCAGACATCTCTCCGCATCCCGCATACGTATAATGCGACCTGTCTATTCCTGACAAATTTGGCGATAACTTGATTCGGTTGCTAACAAACAGTCTTTGTTTTAACGGCGATTAGGTAGATATTATTTTGGATGTGTGTGTGTCTGAGATTTTTTTTGTAAACGATGGACTGTTTATTTTGTGGTCAGACTTTGCAAGAAAAAGACAAACATGTGACGCAAAATCCAAGATTGAAAGGATTAAATACAATTACATGTGCTGTAGAAAAAAGGAAAGACACTTGTGCTCAAAAGATTTTGTATCAAAAGGAAGACATTCTAGGAGGGAAGGTTAAAGTAAAATTTCATAAAACTTGCTGACAAACATTTATTAGTTCACAAAATATTCGATATGTTTCTCAAAGCAGTGAAACCAAAAACGCTTCATTGTCTCGGACGAGATATCCTAAAGATGGATTTAATATTCGGCAAATGTGTCTAATATGTAACAGACTTGGAAAGAAAGGCCAAAGCGCTTAAAATATGTGCAGACGGGTAAGTTAATATATTTTTTCAAATATTGTAAAAATATATTGATTAATGACTGTAAAAGCTAAGTTACGTCTGTTTAAAAAATCTTGCTTCGCATTTTTAATAGGAAATTATTTACTAAACTGAAAAATACTGATTTAGTTAAAAAAATTTTCTTCCTAATATTTTTTTCTCATTAACATTTATAACCGTTAGATATCAAGTAATATGCTGTTATCTGTTTTTTTTTCTTATTTAGGGACCGGCAAAAATGCGTACTCCAAGATAATCAAAGCTGCCCAAAAATGACAAGATGTTGACATGGTTACTAAATTAGCTGGTTATGAGGACCTCTTTGCCTATGATGCTAAATATCACAAAAGCTGTTATTGTCAGTACATTGGTAAACGAAACATCACAGCTTTCAAAATAAATCGGATAGTACCACAACTTTGCAACCGTTAAGAGATGAAAGTGTATTATCAGACTCCACTGCCTCTTACAAAATTAACCCGAACGAAGATTTCCAGGTCATTAAACAGAACAAAATCCTTATTTTACACAAAGCGGCGGGTATTTTAAAGAAAAAAATTAGAAAATTTAAAATCCCACAAAGCAATTTTCCAAATCCAGATGATATGAATCAGGCAGAGTTTGAAAAGTAAGTACCTAATGAGTTGCTATAGTTTGTATCATGGTTAATAGATGATGATTGCTACGAGAGTGTAAACGATAGAATTCTATCACAGCAGCTGTTCCTTGTAACATTATTATGAGCCTTTATGACAAAATGTTTAGAAGAAATCATTTTCAAATGGCACTGTATGGCAATGGTAGTATCTCAAAAACAATCCGATACGCGTGGATTTGTCGATGAAAATATTCCCAAAGGTGGAGCATATTCTTTAAAATTATTAGAAGAACAAAATATTCAAAACCTGCAAAACGTCCCGATACTTTTACATTAAAATCAGCTTCATTAAATCGACAAAATAACGAACGTTACACAAAAATAAATGTAATATGTAAACTTTTCCGAAGCTTTAAAGATGCAAAAATACACATAGATTTAAAAAGTTTTGCACCATCCAATATCTCATAAAGTATTTTTTGCTTCATCAAAAATGGATTGGAGAATAATTAATTGATTATTTTTATGTTTATAAAAACATCAAAGTTTTTTGTAAAAAGTTTATTATCCACTAATACACATGTCATAAATATAAGAGTATTTTTCCAACAAAATTAAATTTACAAATTGGTGACTTTTTTGGAAAAATAATAAATTGTCATTATTTATTAATTGGTATTTCCACCTCTAGAATATATGCAGGCTTGGAGACGCCATTCCTCCTGAGCGGCATGAACAAGCTCTTGTACACTCCTGGGTGGATTTATGCGTGCCGATATTGCCCTGAAAAGCATGTTCTGTTGGATTCATATCTGGCGTTAAGGCGGGCCAGTTCAAAAGATTGATGCCTTCGGTTTCTAGATACTCATTTACAGCTCTGGTGCGATGAGGACGGGCGTTATCGTCCAAAAAAATGAAAGCGTTGCCAACAGCCGGCAGCCATAGCCTCACGTGAGCATGTAGAATCTCCCTGAGGTATCTATCGCCAGTCATTGTTCCCTGAACGTGGATTAATTCTGTGCGGTCGTTGGACATAATCCCAGTCCAAAACATTGGACGTCCTCCTCTAAAGGGCAGCACAGGGCGAGTTGGGCTGCTCTCGTTGACTCTGTCCACACACGTATTCGATGGCTATCATGTGCCAAACAAATTCTTGTCTCATCAGAAAAAAAAGCACAGAATTTCAAAATTGTTCGGACGAGGCTGCGTGCTCTTGGGCTCATTGTAGACGGCGAAGTCTGTGCGCAGGTAGTAATCGGGATACCTCAATCCTGTCAAAAGTATTCGTCTCCGTACTGTATAGACCGATACTGGAATTCCCAAGGCATGTCTCATATCTCTTTGGAGTGCTGGTAATGCCATGGTCGGGTTTCTCCAGATCGACAAATGGATATAGCGGTTTTGCCATTCATTGGTAATACGCCTTCTATCGCTCCTAGATGTGTCACGAAAATAATTAGTCTGGAGATAGCGGTTCCATGAACGAGATACATCACTTTGCGATCTATTAACTCTATTAGCCACGAACCTTTGAGAATGGCCTTCTTCATTTAGACCTATTATTCTGGCACGATCAATCTCACTTATCGCTTGGCAGTCCAAATCATGAAATTCAACTGCCCTTGCTAGAATATCTATCGTACCAAAAATGTACTCTCCAACAAAAAAATTGCAAACATATATTTCCTGCAAAAACTAAATTTGTACAAAAACCTCTGATTTTTTTTACTTGAAACTAATAATTTAATTAGTATCCAGTCCATTCTTGGCGAAGAGAAATTACTTACAGAGATAGAGGGTGATGCAAAACTTTTGAATCTATGTGTATTTCTAAACTGGTGTGACTTTAACAACACGTTAGCCGATAATAACATTTCCGTCTCAGATATATATTATTTGCCATTTATAAATAACCCACCAACAAGCTATAATACAATATATACTTCAATGTTACGACTAGTTGAGCTAACTAATACAATAAATTAACAGCATATAATCATAACTGCAAATTTAGCTATATATTCAAAGGCTCGTGAAATTTTATGGAATAATCCTGATGCACTTAATGGCAAAGTTACACTGACTTTTGGAGGTATGCACCTTAACATGGCTCTAATTGCCAGTATCGGCCATATGGAACTCATTTCTTGAAGCAGTCGACCTCCTTTGGAGATTGATAAGATCGGAGAGAAATGGAGAATTCGAGTCTCATTAGTGCGCTGTAAATGACTGTTTACCATATCTTTCAGCAGCTGGAAGAAACTTATATTTAAAGGGGGCTCCTGTGTGTTTATCAGATATGGGAAACTTAAAAAAAGAAATACCAACCATGTACGAGTATCTGGCCAATGGTAATTTCGTCGTTAAAAAAACCAACGATAAAATATTTAATTGTGTCTCCTCTGATTTGGCACTTGAGCAATCCGTAAACAAAGACTGTAAAAGTTCCGCAGGCGTTATTGGATTTTCTCAGAAACCCAGTGCCCTTCTCCGTTGGATAACAACTCGACATGTTTTAGGAGAATATTCAAAAAAAAATTCAGGCAAAAAAGATTATTAATACTAATATTCTGTAACACTTTTTTTTAATTTTTAGAGCTAATTATTAACATAAAAACCAAGCAAAGAAGGAGGTAAAATAGAAAATATGAAGAAGATATTTCGCGAATAATAACTAGTTTGGAAAACAAATGGTATAATCCATTTGATGTAGATGATGTACCGAGTCAGTTAATTAATATATGCACTGGAAAAATCGCGGACGCAGAAACTGAAAAAAGTCTAACTAATTTTTTTGAAACAGCACTGGAGCATGTGAAGACTTTATTAGATAGTTTGCAGCAAAGCTTTCGGAATCCTATCAAAAGAAAACTTATACTTTCAACAACGATATTGGAAAAAAAGAAAGTTTCATTAAAAAATAATTTTATTGGATCATAATGTATGCTTCACAGAGTTATTTGTGCAGCTCGATTTCAAGAAATGGATCTTGCAAATTAATTGTCAGTAGTAATATAACAAGAGAGTGAGAATAAATTGAAAATAATTTGACAGATTTTTTGAAAACGTGTTGCCAGGCAATAGTCACGAGAGCCCGCAGGGCTCTAATGGCTATTTCCAAATGGCAACAAGTTTGAACAAAATCTGTTAAATTATTTTCTAATTTATGGAACTCGCGAGTTATATTTGACTAGATTATTTTCTGATTCACAAATTTTTACATTAAAAAAAAGATTGTCTTTATTACTGCTTCTTTATAATCATTTCCGTCTTTTCATTTCATGTTATAAGCCCAATCTTTCAAAATCAATGCCAGAGTAGCTGTTGTAGTAGATTGAGCCAGAATATAATTTCTTCCTTTGGCGAAGGTCTTAAATTGTCTCCATATAGACTGATTACTTATACTTATTAGAGTATTTTTCGAAGTAGTTTCTAAAATCTTTTTGGTTATTTCTGCATCAGAAAAGGTACAAACCGATGATTTTCACCCATTTTATATATCGCGTTGACACAATTAGGTAATTATTTTGACAACTATCTGACACTTGCTAGGCAAATAAAAGCCACAGTGATTATTCCTGAGAATAATCACAAGAGATTTATTCCCACTATAATAATGACATAATTGGTTAAAACTTACCCTTGTGACAAATAAAGAAGCATTTCATTGGTTTTAAGAAACGTCAAAAACTAATCATATGAACTAACAGCCTCACTCTCTTACGAGGAGGCTTCTATGAGAAAACAACAAAGTCTGACCTTGCGAAAAAAATGGAAACATTGACCAATGCTTTAACGACTTGTCCGTCCGTAGATTCCTTTATTGTTGATGGAATGGTATCAGTTCAAGAATATTACAACTTTTTACTTTTGTTACTTTTAATGATTTGGGAGAAGTATTTGCAGCTAAAATCTTACGTGAGTGAAGAAAACATGGGGCAAAAAGAATTACAGTAGTTTTTGATACCTATTTTCCCAATTCGTTAAAAACGGGAGCGACAAAGACGTGGTGCTTCCAGTAGTGAATTTAAAGTGGCTGGTTCTAGAAAAGTACCCAAGTTTCGAGAATTTATAAGGTCTTCGGCGAATAAACAATCATTACTAATATTCATTACAAACTATTTTTTGACAGAAGTACCAAATTTACTAAATGACTGTAAAACAGTAATTGTCGCAGGTGGCTTTGAAAATCCTCAACTTTGTTTCGAAGTAAATAAAATTACAGTGCCAAAAGAGGTGGAAAGACTAAATAACGATCAGGAAGAATATGACACAAGACTGATACTCCACGTTATAGCAGAGCTAAAAGCAGAGAATACAATTCTGGTAAAATCTGTTGATACCGATGTCCTGATCTTGCTCTTACATTTTTACTGTGAAATATCAGATACGTCCCAAAGCAATGTATACATACAATTAGGACAATGTATAGAAACAAAAACAAAAATATTACATCCTTGAATCAATTACGATGGTATCTGACAACGGACTCAAATCGTACATCTTCTGAGTTGCCTCCTACTGATCATTCTTATAAACAACATTTAAAAAGGTAACACATATTTTTCTTTGTCGCCCATGCTTATATAATAACAAAATACCTACAAATAGCTGTAATATGTTATGACCCGTTTCATCACAATTATAAACTTGCTCCCTAACAAGACCCAATTCAGCGATTTTTTCTTTAAATTGTTCCTGGACCTCTGCAATTACAGAGCAAATCGCGCTGAATTTTTTTCCACTGATATAAAGTTGGCGAATGCCATGACGAAATTTAAAATTGTAGGCATCCATTGCTTGCTTTAAGTCACCGTCAAGTTTGTTGTTTATTTCAACAGACTCGGCCATTATTATAGACGCTGAAAGTGGAATCCTCTGCCTTCTTTCTTGAATAAACCATTGGTACATGACAGTGTCCAGTTAATCAATTTTGCAGATTCTATTGTCTTTCTTGTTCGAACATCTCGATCCATCCTCTGCATTGTTGACACATGTTCTATTTTATCAGCATCACGTTTTATATCGTTAACTATTCTTCTCTCAAAACCATAAATCAGTGTTACACTCGTCGCATTTTCACCCTTTCTTAAGCGTTTTATAATTCCAAGTTTTTTGGTTAAATCCTACAACACGTTTCCGCCTTTCAGTCATTTTGTTAAGTCACTGAAACCCACATACCTGCACTAAATCCACTAGTGTAAATTATTAGTCAATAAAGCTTATTCAAGTGGGTAACACGTAACAAATGGGGCACCCCAGCCCACTAGATACACTGCGACATTGACGGCCGTTTCGCTACACCTGTAACATGATCCAGTGGTGATTGGTGACTCACAAGTGAGACAGAAGACAAGAAGAGGGGGAGAGGTGTTAGCACGTCCTCTGAAGGTCATATGTACCAATCTACGGCGGGCCAGTACATTCACTTCCCACTAAAATAGAGTAAGTAAACAAAGCAAACACGTCACTGCACCATAAAGCACTTTATTATTACAGTATTATTATACTATTACAGTAATGTCGGTTAATCGAGTTTTTACTGTATTAATTTCAAACTCCTTTTTATAACAAATTTTATTAGTATTTTACAAACTCTTAATATACTTTTTTCAAAAATATTGTTAGCAAGCATTTCTAGCGTTGATAAAATTTGTTTGATTTTTATATTTATACAAATTTCAATGTTTCGAAAAATTAATTTCAATTTTCTTGAACATTTACAGCACTTCTAAAAAATGGAAAAGTTATTATAACTAATACTGATGCTGGGATTGTGATATGTGTATTTTGTGGAAATTTATACACGAAACGAGTAGAATTTTTTCGCCACTTTTCAACACATCATTGTATAAAACGAAACAAATTATATAATATTAAATATCGCCATAAAAGTAGAAGTGGCGCCAAAACAGGAATCATTGACGTGGGCATTTTGAGAAATCTTGGTGTAAAAGATGAAATTGAAATAGTTGAACATGAATTGAAAGAAGAGTTGCAGAAATCCACGTATCAGTTAAATGTTACTGATAATTTAAACCCTCGTATGGACGACGGTTTGGAATCGCTTTTAAAGGGAAGTGATTCAAGAAGAAATTTGCATATTCTCTCAGAAGAAAGGCCATTCAAATGTCACGTTTCTACAAATCATTGTATGAAGCGTAAGAATATACTAAATATAATGAAATTTCATCAGGAAAATACAAGTTACCGAAAAAGGCAACGAGCCGACCTTACCATTCACAGAAATCTTGATGAAGATGTAAAAAATGAAATTAAAATAGTTGAACATGATTTGAAAGCAGAGCTACAAGATAGCAGATGCAATGACAATTTCAAGTTGATTATAGATCGGAAATTGAAGAAAAGTGATTCATACAGACATTTGCAAACTCACAAACATGACATTGCTTCGAAAACTTTTTCACAGAAAAGTCATTTAAATACAAATTTGCCTACTCACACAGGAGAAACGCTAGTGAAATGCAACATTTGTTTGAAATATTTGGTTGTCAAAACTAATTTAACTACACATTTGCGTACTCACACAGGAGAAAAGTCATTCAAATGTACCATTTGTTTCAAATCTTTTTCAGAGAAAAGTAGTTTAACTTCACATTTGCGTACTCATACAGGAGAAAAGCCTTTCAAATGTAACATTTGTTTCAAATCTTTTTCTGAGAAAAGTAGTTTAACCGCACATTGGCGTACTCACACAGGAGAAAAGCCATTCAAATGTAACGCTTGTTCGAAATCTTTTGCTGTGAAAAGTGGTTTAACTTCACATTTGCGTACTCACACAGGAGAAAAGCCAATCAAATGTAACATTTGTTTGAAATCTTTTGCAGTGAAGAGTGGTTTAACTTTACATTTGCGTAATCACACAGGAGAAAAGCCATACAAATGTAACATTTGTTTGAAATCATTTGCAGTGAAAAGTGGTTTAACTATACATTTGCGTACTCACACAGGAGAAAAGCCTTTCAAATGTAACATTTGTTTGAAATCTTTTTCAGAGAAAAGTAAGTTAACTAAACATTTGTGTACTCACACAGAGCCTTTCAAATGTAACATTTGTTCGAAATCTTTTGCAGTGAAAAGTAGTTTAACTTCACATTTACTTAATCACACAGGAGAAAAGCCATTCAAATGTAACGTTTGTTTGAAATTTTTTGCAGCGAAAAGATATTTAACTACACATTTGCGTACTCACACAGGAGAAAAGCCATGCAAATGTAACATATGTTTGAAATCTTTTGTAGGCAAAACTACTTTAACTAGACATTTGCGTACTCACACAGGAGAAAAGCCATTCAAGTGTAACATTTGTTTGAAATCTTTTGCATTCAATATCGTTTTAACTAGACATTTGCGTACTCACACAGGAGAAAAGCCATTCAAATGTAACATTTGTTTGAAACCCTTTGCAGACAAAAATTATTTAACTACACATTTGCGTACTCACACAGGAGAAAAGCCATTCAAATGTAACATTTGTTTGAAATCTTTTGCAAGGAAAAGTGTTTTAACTTCACATTTGCGTACTCACACAGGGAAAAAGTCATTCAAATGCAATATTTGAAATCTTTTGCGGAGAAAAATATTTTAAATTCACATTTGCGTACTTATACAGGAGAAAAGCCATAAAATGCAACATTTGTTTTGAATATTTTGCTTTGAAGAGCGGTTTAATTTCACATATCCGTAAACACACAGGAGAAAAGCCAATCAAATGTAACATTTGTTTCGAATCTTTTGCAGTGAAGAGCAGTTTAATTTCACATACGCCTAAACACACAGGAGAAAAGCAAATTAAATGTAACATTTTTTTGAAATCTTTTCCAGAGAAAAGTAGAGCAATTTCACGTTTGCGTACTCACACAAGAAAAGCCATCAAATGTTACATTTTTTTGAAATATTTTACAAGCAAAAATAGTTTAACTACTCATCTGCTTATTTACACAGGAGAAAAAAATCAAATGTGACATTTGTATGAAATCTGTTTCAAAGAAACGTTATTTAAAAATACATTTTTTTAGTCAAACAGAAGAAATCCTTACAAACCTGATATTTGTATGAAAACTGTTAATGTGAACATTGTGATGCCGTGAGTAGTCAGAGGGTAGAACGTAAAGGGCTGTTTGGTTATAACTAGTTTATTGAACACACTAATTTATTTACAAGTTAAATTGAAATTCATCATCAAAATTCTAAATATACTTATACCCATTTAAAATGGAACCACCCCTGTTTAATAGGCATTTTTCAATCATTCTCAAAAAAAAATTTGGAATATTTGAGATCAAAATCTGTATCTTTACACAAATTTCCATAATTTTAGTTTAATTTCCAAGAGACTATATATATTTATTTTTCTTTGTCAAAAACGGCAAAAGTTTATTAGGATATTTTTGATTTCAAGTTTGACTACAGCACTGAGTTTGTAGTCGTTAGAAATAAAAACCATCAAAATTTTATGAAAAAATATTGGTTTGCAACGAAGTTACAATAACTTTAATTTTGGAATCAAAGAATTTTATTGTAATTTTTATTTAGAAAATAGATTTATTTCAAATCCGGCAACACTGTTGATATAAAATAGAACACCAGTGAATTTATACAGTGAAATACAGTCAATTGCTTATGGCGTTTTACAGTTATAACTCCTGAAATTATGGCAATGTGAACGATTTGTGAGGAAAGGGATTTTCTAATCTGACTACGCCACTGGATTTGTAAATTATATTCCCTTAAAATAATTGAATTAAATATATGTTATAAGTGTGTCTAAAATAACTCATAATTGACAGTAGATTAAGTTTTGATAAATATTTCAAAACTTGTTTCCGTTCATTTTATTTTTATTGGCTATGGAAAAATGTACTTCGGCATCACTTGAAAATTAACCTTCAATTTTGAGTTATTTTAGAATCCAGTTGCATAATTTTCATTTTTCCAACTTTAGAATAGCTGAAACCAGTTACAAGAAAATACGTTTCTGTTTTACATTTTAGACAATTTTCTAAACATAAACACGCAAAAAACTTCTTGCGGAAATATACAATTTTCATGTATTGATAAAATATTGTAGATTTAGATTGATTCGAACTTTAATCGGCGACTCTGTAAAAAGGCATGTACAAAAACGTTCAATATGTTTTCAAATGTCGTTAAGATATAAGCTTTATTATTGTTAGTATAATCTCTGGTATAGGAGTAGAAATATGGATACCTAGTGGTTAAATGATGTCTTATTTTATTATAACTGAGCAAAGTCTACCTAAAGCTAGGCAGGAAGCTTATGAATTTGCGAAAAATGAAGGCTTAATACCTCGACCACTTTACTGTAGGACAAAATGTAAAGGACATACGAGTAATATGGATATATTTTCGCAATATTATTTTTCAGAAACAGATTTGGGAATATATAGGTGTTCTAAACGACAACAATGCAAACATTCGTTTTCTGTTGCTTAGGAAATCTGGTTTGAAAATAGTCATATTTCACCAGAAAAAGAAATTAGGTAGGTAAGACTTTTTAAACTTTTTTTTTCTTAAATATTTATATGCAGGATTCTTTTTGGATTCGCTCATGGAGAATCATATGAACGGATATGTGTTGGTGTAAGTTGTTCAGAAGGGAGTTTATCATTGGCAACAATAGCTGCTCGGATGAAGTATTGTCGGGAGATCGTTACCAGTGCTTTTACTTCAATGCAGGCATCTCTGCCGAAAATTGGAGGGCCAGGAATCATAGTGCAGGTTTGTGTTTTCAGATTTTAAGCGATATTAAGCTGATAGGAATAGATATTATTCATTGATCCGTGTTAAAGGTCGGGAAGAGGATTAAACTCAACTTAATATTTTAAGGTTTATATTTTAATAACTCATCAACAAATTGAATAAAAGAAATTTCTATTTTTAGATTGACGAATCGAAATTTGGGAAAAGGAAGTACAATCGTGGACGAGTTATGGAGGGTCATTGGGTTTTGGGAATGATCCCTCAAAACTCAGAAGATCTGAGGCTAGTTGTTTGACCGCAAAATAAAAGAGTTGCTGCTACCCTTATAGAAATTATTAAAAATCGTGTGACAGTGGGATCTATTATTCATACGGATGATTGGAAAACTTACAGTGGAGTTTCCAATTATGGTTATATTCATCACACAGTAAATCATAGCGTGGAATTTTAGACGGATGATGGGACATATACTCAGAGGATAGAATCTCAATGGAATGCAGCGAAAAGGTATTTGAGAGGTCAACATATTCCTGAAGATGAGTTTCCTGGTAAACTTTGTGAATACCTTTGGAGGCGGTAAGTTAGACCCAATGGTTGACCTATTAAATTCAATTAGAATGGAGTACGGTGACTTTAGAGTTCGACTTTAAAGAGTTATTCCGCAAGGCAAATTTTGTCCTTTATTGGATACTGGTACATATATGTTTATAAGTTTTTTCTTAAAAATTTACAGTTGAATTTCAGTTTTATTTCCGATAATTTGAACAAAATTTAGTTCTAAAATGTCATTTGATATTAAAGATGTTATTTAATAAGTATTTTTTCTGAGTATGTTGTCTCATTTTGCATATTTTATATATACTTAACAAAAAAAAGTTTTCATGTATCTGCAAGGCACAACCACTGTACAAATAACACCTGGTAGGAAAATCACATATTTCCGCAGTTCTTTTGCGTAGTTATGTTTAAGAAAGTGTTGGAAATATAAAGCATAAAAAAGTTTTCGTGTAACTGGTTTCAGTTATTCTAAAGTCGGGAAAATAATGCATTTCCGCAGAAAATTTTTTTGTGATTTTGTGTTTGGGGAGGCATCTACACTCAGGTGCAAAAAATTCGATCCACGACTATTTTTTGGCAAAGTAGACAAAAATTTGACCATGTAAGTTTTGGATCGGTTTTAAATGTTAAATGTATGAATAATAAACACAGTTTATACAAGAAAATCATGTTGTTATAAAAACAATTGGCTTTATTAATAATTTGTATTTCCTCCCCGGGCCCTTATAACAGCCTGCATACGTCTTGGCATAGAGCTAATTAAATGTTGGACATCGAGTTGGTCCAATTCGTCCCATATTGCCTGAAGCACCACACTAAGTTCAGCCAAGTTGTTAGCACGAGGTACCTGTGATCGGATTCTTCCTAAAGTGTCCCATAGATGTTCTATAGGATTGAGAGCTGGACTTGAAGATGTCCAATTCATACGGACAATCCCGACTTCTTCTAAATATTCATTAACGATTCTTGCACGATGTGGCCGCGCGTTATCGTCCATGAAAATATAATTAGGCCCTACAAATGGAGCAAAAGGTACCACATGCTCATCCAAAATTGTTGTTATGTACCTTGCTCCTGTCATAGAACCTCCATCTACAAGAACCAAGTTAGTACGGGCCTCGGAACTTATACCAGCCCAAACCATAACTGAGCCTCCTCGGTAAGTTTATTCTTTCCGCAATGTTACTTTGGGCGAATCGCTCTCCTTGTCTTCTGTAGATTCTTTCTGTACCATTTGGTGTCTTTAAACAAAACCTGGACTCATCCGAGAACAATACATTACTCCAATCGGCGTCATTCCAGTCCTCGTGTTCCCTTGCAAAAGCAAGCCGAGCTCTGCGTTGTTCCATGGATAGCAGTGGACATAGAGCTGGCCTTCTGGAATATAAATTAGCTTCAGTGAGTCGTCGACGAACTGTCCACCTGCTTCCATCGACATTTATTACTTCGCTCACACGATTTGCCAGCTCAACAAACGTTAAATGTCTATTTCTCAAACACGAAGAAACCAAAATCTATCATTGCGTGCGGATGTTGCCCTTCTACGGCCTGATCCTGGTCTCCTCGTTTAATTTCCAGTTTCATTAAACCGCTGATTTGCTCTTTGAACTGCACAACGACTAACACCTACTACCTCAGCCGCATAATATTGGCTACGACCATCTTGAACTAAAGCCACTGCCCTTGCAGCATCCGTTGGTGTTGAAGCCATTTGATTTCAATTAAAGTAACAAAATAATACGTTTAAATACTAATTCGGTGGGTTTGTATGGGTCACTAAAATAACAAATAAATTTCTTGCTGCTCTATCAGACATAAATTTCTGACAAAAACCTAAAATTTGTATTGTTTATAAAAAATGTCATAAGAAAAATGAAAATAATGTAGTTTTAAAAGTCACAATAAATGGAAAATATACGATGGATTGAATTTTTTGCACCTGAGTGTATATACTGAAAAAACAATTTTTTTTGAAACTGGTTTCAGCAAAAAATATTCCACCCAAAGTTTTCATATAACTAGTTTCAGTTATTCTAAAGTCGGAAAATGATGCATTTCCTCCGAAAAATGTTTGTGATTTTGTGTTTGGGGAGGCATCTATATACTGAAAAAACAAAAATTGTTCCTTCAACTATTTGAAAATTCTCCCAAGATAACACTTGCATCCATAACACGAATATTTTAAAGAAAATGTCAGTAAAAAAAGAAGATGATTTTACAGTCAAAGGAGTTGATCCAGTTAAGCCGGGATAGCGTGACAATACTTCAGAAGATGGATAAAAGTTTAGAACGTTTAGCATATTCTTCAGAAAAAATGTGCAACTTACTTTGTAGGTATTTAAATGAAAAATGATAAAATAATGTATATTTTGTTTTGTTAATATAACTGTTTTGAGCTCTTTGGTTGTTAGTTTATGGATAAACTTTTTAGGTATAATAAAACAATAAAATAGTAATCGTATTTTATTTTATTCGTTAATGAACACTATATAAAATATCTTCTGATTAAATTTGTTCTCACAATGTTCCCTTCATTATTATGCAAAGGTTGTATACTCGATAGTCGAAATTCTGTAAAGTGACTCATCGCTCTTACTGTCCATAAAATCAGTTGCAGAAGCGAACTTCATGAGCGCATCATTTTTGAAGGGTTCTTAATAGTCCTAAATAAAAAATAAATAGAAAATGTTCTTGTACGCTCTGGCGTTTAAATTTGAGAGAACAGAAATACGAAATTATTATGGTAGGTATCATTATGTATATACAGGGTGTTACCAAGAATAATACACATTTTTAAGGATGAGCTATAATAAGATGTATATAAAAAAGTCGATAGTCGAAATTCTGTAAAGTGACGTCATCGGTTATCTACCGATTTAAAGTGAACTCCATGAGCGTATCATAGTTTAAGGGTGCGAATACTGAAATATCTGGAATTTCAATTTTTAACATTTGAAATAATAACTTATCACAAGTTGTTCATAAGTAAGTTAAAACAAAATAAAAAAATGTTTAAAAGTCAATTCCAACTTACTACTACTAAAACTAAAAAAAAGTTGTTTGTCAAGACCAAAATAAATTACCAATAAGTATAGGTATGTTGCGAGGTCACTTGTAAAATGTCTGACTAACTGGAAGCGGTATCACTCCCTGACGACTCCTCAGAATCATCGCTTTCTCCTCCTATATCGATAATGAGTGGTTCCGTCATTACTTCTACACGTATGTCTAAATCCCAAAACTTTATTTCTTCTTTTAATACGTGTTGAATACATTTACGCCAACTCTCAGCAGTAACGGTATGCAGCGCCTCGTCAAACAGTTTCTCAACGTCAGCCATTTTGAATGTACTGTTTTTTCTCGCAACATAATTTTTCACTTGGGCCCAAACCAGCTCGATGGGGTTTAACTCACAGTGGTAGGGAGGAAGTCTAACAACTGAGACGTTGAAATCTTTCGCCATTTCATCGACAACGTACTTAATATAACTGCTTTTATGTTTCCGTACGAGAGATAATAATTCAACTTTTAGCATTGCCTCGTTGTGCGGAATGCTTTTACTCTCTAACCAATCAATTATAACCCTCTTACGGCTAGCTGAAGTAGGTATTTGCTCCAGTCGACGAGAGTGGTATGAAGCATTATCCATAACTATCACTGAACCAGGAGTTACCTTTGTTAAAATTGATCTAAACCATGTTTCAAACCGGTTACCATCCATCTCTTCATGGTAATCGACAGTTTTTTTGGACTGAAAACTTAGTAATCCACCTTCTACAAATCCTTCCTCGCTGCCAATGTGAGTGATAATCAGTCGACGTCCTTTCCCAGAGGGAGCTTTTAAACCGGAAGAGAAACCCTCCATAAAGGCTTGTCGATTGCTTCGTATATTCATGTCTTGCCACACTTTTGACACAGTGTGGCCTTCATTTAACCATGTTTCGTCAAGATAATATATGTGCCGTCCTTCGTTACGAAACTGTCGTATCTGTTTTAAATAATTTCTCCTCCATTCCACAATGTCATTTCGTTCAATTAAGGCACTGTTTCTACTTCTTGTTTGGTAACGAAAATTCATTAATTTTAAAGTTCGTCTCAAAACTTTATCACTGATGTTTGGTAAAGTATCATCAGCTTCTATTACCTTGCTCAATTTAGCTACCGAGGGGATTTCATTCCTAAAATAAAAAGAATGTATTTCCCTACGTATAGCATTCCGTGTTTGGTCGTCCAAAACAATTTTCTTTCTTCCCCTACTTTCCGGTTTACAGTTTTCACCTCGTTCTCTTGTCAAAGATCCGTCCCGCGATTTCTTTAGAATATTGTATATAGTACTCTCAGAAACTTTAGTTAAATAACTGCACTTAATCACAGCGGCACTAACACCCAACTGTTTGTCCATGGCACGCAGTCCTTCGTACACATTTAATATGAGGACTTTTTCTTCCCGAATTAAATTGTTACGACGCCGTTTTTTATCGCCAACACCGCTACACTCCGCCATTATTGTGACTAAATATACCGATATAAATATTACAATAAATACCAATAATAACCGATTTATCACACAAAACCACAACACAAATACTGATGTTACGTTCATGAAGAGAATAAACACCTCACATAACTGTTTACTATCACTGTCTCATTCGCGTAGCTCGATCTATCTATCTCGTTCTCAAAGCCGGAACATTGAAGCGACTCTCCAACATTGTCAAATCGGCGAGTTTTTCACAACAAACTTTGCGTTCAAGAAATATACATAAACACTTTATTTCACATTTCAAGTAAACTAATTATTATTAGTCTGCTTGAAATTTGAAATAAATATATTAAATTGGTATTGACTTAATTACATTGCATCTTTTGTACCTGAAATATTGACACAATGGATTTGAAGTGTATTTATAAAATACAGCATTTCTCTCTAGAATACATATGGCAACTGCGCTTTAACCAAAGTGTTGATTAGATAGCTCTGACTCACTTTACACAATTTCGACTATCGAGTATATAAGAATATTATCTTCTATTGGAGCTTCGTTGGGCGCCAAATTTTGTTACCTACATGATCAATAGGTAACAAATAAATGTTTGTTGATTATAATCCTAAATATAACCAGTTTGATGACCAGCTAGTTACAGTGGAGAAAGGGGTGGGTAAATCATTATTATTCACATTTAATTACCCTGAAAGGTACTGTGTAACAGTTCTTAACGTTTTATTTTGCAATAGAATAGTGGAGGAGACAAGATGTTTAAGGAAAGTTGAAATTGTTTACGGTTTCACACTATACGCAATTCCCCTATTAGTACCGTTCTTTTTGGGAGTGACTCCGAATAGTTCCGTGCGAAACGCTCTAGAACTAATGACATCTAAAACGAATGCGACTGATATCTGTTTGAGGTTAGTTGTGTATATTGATGTCAATTGTCAAATTCTTCTACTAGTCGACTTTCACTTTCTATTAATCAACTTGGATAGTCAAGTAGGATTTGTCAACAGAACGTACTTTCAATCTGACAACAAGGGCTTTTGTCATTGGTCGACTTACAGCGGTTTATTTAAATCTAATTTTTGAAGATATTAGCTTTGTTCGCGGGTTTGATTCCGAACCAGTTTAGGGACTGGCCGCATGCGCACATTCAAAATCGTCGTGCGCACATTCAGAACTGAGCGAACCGCGCACGACGATTTTGAATGTGCGCATGCGGCCAGTCCCTAAACTGGTTCGGAATCAGACCCGCCAACAAAGCTAATAGCTTTGTTCGCGGGTGTGATTCCGAACCAGCGCACATTCAGAACTGAGCGAACCGCGCACGACGAATATAAATATGCATGATCATGATAAGCTGTTGAACAGCTTGGCGGCTCTGTTGAGATAGATATTTCTTGAAACACATCTTCAGGAGCCTACAAAGGACATAACAAATTAAAAAGGACATTTTAAATTAATTTCACATTCAATTTCATCAATAGTTATAATTGTTACAATATTACTCATTTTTTTACTATTATGGAAATTAAAAATGTGAAAATTCATACAGGTAAGTACAGATTAGAATGAACATTGATATTAGGGACTATATTCGTCCGGGCGCATTACAGAACTATACTAAATGCCGTAACATTATTATTTTGTTCATATGCCCGGAAGATTAGCATTCCACACTGTTCGTCCGGGCGTATAATTACGCCCGGATGTATAACTCAATCTTCTATTCGTCCGAGCGCCCAGACGAATAGACAGTCCCTTGATGTTGAAACATTTCATTCTTACCACGTTTCTATCACATCTTTCCTTTTGCAAACCCATCTCCAACATTTCTTCGAGTGCTCTTTTACCCATTATATTTAATAACTGTTCTTCCAATTTGTTTAAAGGCGCTACACTACATTCTCCACCACCAGTCTTAGATTGTTCAGTTTTAATTTTAGCTGCCTTTGCTTTAGTTTTACATTTCCAGTCTGCCACAGCCTACAATACAAAGATATTAATGAATATACTTTACCCAGAAAATTTTAACTACAAGCACAGCATAATTTTTTATGCTGTGCCACAAGTATCAACTTCATTTTTAAATAAAAATTATTTAGACTTACCTTTCTCTACTCTCCTACTGATTTCTCTCCATATCCCAACGACTTCAGTTGAACAATTATCAACTGCCATTGTTTGGTTATAATAGCATTACCATTTTTACCTCGAAATTGGTTTGTAATTAATTCGGGATTTTTCTCTGCAAAATCTATAAATGTTTTCCAATGTTCACCTGTGAGTCTCAATGTTAATATATCCTATTTCAATCAATAATTCAAAATTTTACCTAATTAATAAAGTTAATAACAAAATACGCTTGAAGTAAATTAGATTTTTAAGGTTAGATTCAATTTTCGCGCCCTAAACGACATCAAATTTGTCATAGCATAAAACTATAGTAATTTTCTATATATTGACAGAAGCAATATCAATAAATTGGGTAACAGAGTACTAACACCCACGCTTTTGTCGATATGTAGAATTCTACAGTTGAAGTTATGGAGGATAGAAGGTAAAATATTCCTAGTACGTAAAAATTGATATGTTCTTCTACTTTTGATACGTATCAAAATGCACTCGTATATCCACTCTAGTATGTATCGCCGATCTTTACAATTTTTCTTTTTCGCATTTTCAAAGCGCATGAATTGACAATGCTCTGGAATCCTTTTGGTAATTTTATAATAGCTTTTTTGACTACAGCTTCCGACTTTTGAGAACATTCAGCATTCGCTAGATGCACTTTTTCCCTCAGTTTCATTTTCTGAAAATAAATAATATAAAACACTATTATATACCTCACTTGTTGAGAAGTGACTTGATACAATTTGCCATATTACGGAATTCATCAAATAGTTGTAACTGCAAAACTGATGAACCTCGATTGCTTACTTTTTCTTGGCAATTTGAGTACCAACGCATAATGGCCATCTTTCTACTGATGTCAAATAATCGTAGATACAATTGAATTAACAAATATTGTCATTTACAGTCAATTCTTCATTACTAGAAAAAATAACCTACAAAGTTTTTGCAATTAATTATTGTTATATAAAAAAAAGAAAGACTAATACATTTATATTGTCCAGTACTTACAGTAACAGATAATTCCTTAATGAAATTGACTGTCTCGACCCTTACTTCGTGGAATATGCTCATATTAGTGTTTTTAAATGAAACTCGCGGTCTCTAGTTAATACCACAATATAATACAATTTTTTAGAATTTTCAATAAATTGTATTATATTGTGGAATTAACTAGAGACCGTGAGTTTCATTTAAAAACACTAAGATAATTCCTTGTTCACTCGTAGATGGTTTAAAATTTGGATAGGTGTTGCATTAATCCGCATAAATTCTAGCCCTTTGGGTTTTAGATTATCCAAACATTTCTCTGCTGACTGAGAAGGTATTTCAAGTTCTTTATCATTTAATATATCATTATGAATCTCTTGATTCAACTGTGGTACTTCAAAATTTTTTTCAGATTGTACAATCACATGCATTAAATTATCAGCAATTCCCTGATCAACTAACGATTCTTGTTGTTTTAATTGATTTTGATGATCCTGTTTTGCTTCAGATTTATTTTGATTGGATTTCGGCGTTTGCGATTTATTCATGACACTCGTTTGGAGTTCATGTATTGGTATGTGGATAAATTGATGCTCGATCATTGGCAGGGCCTCATCTCGTAGTGTTTTTTTGCCTGTCGGAAGAATTGTGATCTGTCCTTTAATGTTGAACTTTTCGTACATTTTTATATCCTCCTCTTTAAAATGTAAATGACAAATGTAATCAGTTGTTTTCATTGTAGAGCACAAAGCCATATTCCATTTATTCAATTTTGCCGATGACTAAAAGTTAATATAGAAAAAAAATATTGATAGGTTGATTCATCTCGGTATTATGTAATTATATAAGTTACAAACTAGCAATTAAAAAAATAATACGACACTTTATTCAGTTGATATTTGACAGTTTTGAATAATGTTTATAACCCATCAATAATAATGACAAAAATGTTTCAAAAAATTAGCACTTTTTAACTTTGTTAATTAATTTTTATGATAATGATTCAATTATTATAAAAAATGAATAATTGTTTTATATTTCTTAACTTCGGTATTGTAAAATATAAAAAATAAACGGTTTTAAGGATTAAAACTAACTTTTCCGCATCTGTGGCCCTGAACAATATTCTATCATAAAATTGTTACTTGTATACACTTCGGAGGATGTATCGTGCTAACAAACCGAAATTTCTCCAAAAATAACCAAAAATTCAGTATATCTGGATTTATAGGACCCGCTGTACTCGCTCCAGTCTACTGAAAATCAATAGGGTACATCTGTGAGACACCTTGAACAATATTCAATCATAAAATTGATCAATCGTATACTCTCTGGAGGCTGTATCGTGCTAACAAACTGAAAATTCTCCAAAAATGACAAAAATTTGGTACTTCAAGTACCATAGAGTACCCGTTGTACTGGCTTTAGTGAGCTGAATATCGATAGAGTTCACCTTTAAGACGCCCTTAATAATATCCAATCATAAAATTGGTCACTTGTATATACTCCGGAGGCTGTATCGTGCTAACAAACTGAAACTTCTCCAAAAAAGACAAAAATATCGTACTTAAAGTATTGTCACACTTGTTGTATTGGCTCTGGTCAGCTGAAAATCAATAGGGTCCATCAGTGAGATGCCCTGAATAATATTCAATCATAAAATTGTTGACTTGTTGAACACCGGAGGCTGTATCGTGCTAACAAACTGATATTTCTCCAAAAATGACAAAATATCGTACTTCAAGTACCATAGCACCCGTTGTACTGGCTCTGGTGAGCTGAAAATCAATAGGGATCATCTGTGACATGTCCTTAACAATATTCAATCATAAAATTGCTGACTTATTGCACTCCGGAGACTGTATCGTGCTAACAAGACATGTAAGGAAAAGTGGCCGACGACGACATACACACAGGATTTTCGTGTTCCAACTTTTTTTGGGGTAAACCAATACTTTTCTCGCATATAGAAAGGTTGGGCGGAAAAGTAAAATTTGTTATACGTACTGTTGGTCGAAAAAAAGACGGAGGTTGAGACGCATCAATTGCTTTATTTTTCAATTTTCGCCCACTTGGACAACTTTTCACTGAACAAAGCTTTCCCATTGTTTCTATTTTTTTTCCTCTTTGAATTTACAACAACAAATTCGTAATAATAATAATAATAAAAAATGTATCTACTAAAGTTTATAAAAATCGAATCACTATCCACGTTAGTTCAGCAGTTTTATAGGTTCTATTTACTAATCAACACCACAGCCTAATGAACACATAGCCCACAGACTCCTTTGATTAAAACAACCAGATAAATCCCACTACGCAAAACATCTACTTGACACCAATCATTCATTGACACCTAACACAAAACTAGAAGTACTGCATATTTGTGAAAAGAAACAAAAACTGGATTTCCTTGAAGAACTGGAAATTAGAAGACATTTAAGAAACCCACAATATGAAGTTGTCAATGAACAGTTAAATCTAGGGAATTCTCCACTAATAAACTGTCTTCTTAAGTGATAATTGTAAAGATCAGCAGATATAGTTTTCATGGTTTTCTATATCATTGCACAGTTATACTGATCTTAATTGGAAAAATGATACCCAGGATATCACCATAGGGCTAATAATATCTAAGCTTCAATATTTGTAATATCACATCTTCTTCTTTTTTCTATAAACATATATTAAGCCAATCACAAGTTAGGTTACTTCTTGGTCTAGCCAAAAATAACTACTGAACATCAGGTAGGCATAAAATGAAATGTAACTTCTGTCATTCTGACGATGATATTGATTTATCGAAACAATTGTCAATTTTTTAGAATTTTCAATAACTTGTATTATGTTGTGGAATTAACTAGAGACCTTGAGTTTCATTTAAAAACACTCCTTTGATATTATTTATTAAAAATCTGTGACCTTGAGGACGCCATTTGGGCGTAAATGTCAGAGTTGGCTGTAACTTTGGCAGGGCCGTCCTTAGAAATATGAAGTAAATATGAGAGTATTATGTTTATTTAAATCTACATAGATAATTATAAAAATATAATATAGGTAAGCTGTTCTAGTGATGTGAAATATTGATATTTATTATTTAGCTATATTCCCGCGTTGGGAAGTAGGTATTTCGATTCGTTTGTAACGAAACGAATTTTGATAACTACCGATTAAAAGACTCCCAACTACGTACGACAATGGTTACGACTAGCTCCTTCTGCATTCTCGTCACTGATCTGAGACGTTTTACACTGGAGGGCGTGTATGCGCGAATAGCTGCGCATTCTGTTCCCGCCAAGTGAGAGTATCTGCTGTGTGTTTTATATGCTGTGTCAACACTTGACTACGTAAAACTCATCGCACTTCACTCCGTTTACAACTGCTAATTTCATGTCGTTTCCACTTGCTACGCTAGCGTTATTGTGGTCGGTTATTGAACTGTAATTTGCTGCTTACAGCTGGGCACTTTTTCAACTTGTCCCCATACAAGACGGTCCTCCTTAGGTCTACCCTCCATAACCGAAGCTAATTCGACAAATCTTCCTCAAGTGGATGTGGACATGGTGTCTCAGTCACTCGAACTCCCCTAAACAGAAGACGAGGAAGCGATCCGGTACTAAATCGAGTTTGGAAGTTTGAGGTAACGCAATTTCTGTATGTATGTTACATTACACGTTTTCCAAACAACTCAACCTACATGGAGAACATTTAATTTTCATTATACATACATTTTACGTTATATTTTCAATTTTGAAAGCATCATCACTGCAGTTTAAAATATATATTTCCAAATTTCTTTGACTACGAGAGAGTTACCTTTTTTAATAAGAGGCACCCGATTAGGAGAAAATTATTTTAAAGAATACGTTTTGACAGTACTTTGCGTTTCTCTTTAACGGGCGTTAAAGAAAAAAGATAACTAGTCTACTTATAAAGTTTTCCCTCGTGACAACAGCGCTAAATATCTTTGTTTGCCATTGGCTCTAGCCTACCAAAAGAATTCAAATTTCAATATTTTTTTTTCATTTTTATTTGAAATCGTAGAGTGGTGTTATTAGTCGCATATTCTCAGTTCAGACCCAATATATCTTGTGACATTATCATTGAATTTCATGAAACGAGCCCATTGTATTATATTCTCGCGGAACCCACTTAGAGAATGGCTGACATAGACAATAAGAATTTCTAGTAGCGTTTTCGATTTACCTTCACTCTGCAGGTTCAGTTTGCCCTGAAATTACGTCACAAAACTCAGCGAGGGCATGCTAGTTCACATGATTGCACTAGAAAGCGCGATTTAAATGGAACACTCGTGCAACTGCTAGTGCAGTGTTTCTAACCAAACTTTCGGCCAAAAAGCCGAAAACAAACAGCAGGAAAGCAAGAACATGAACAGCATTATGAAAAAAAAAAATTTATAATACATGAAACATACAAATTAATTCTTCAAGTAGATAGAAAATACTTTAAGATAAAATTTTCCAACGAAAAACGGTACACTTACTTCTTCATGTGAATATTTCCTTATCACATTAGTAAAATCGAGTATCTTCATCTTTTCTTTAGGATTTATAAGAAATATTTCTTCATCCGAACAACTAACTGAAGATGAAAGTAATGCGGTAGCGATGCTAATTCGAATTTTTTTATATTTGGCGCCATTTAAAACTGAACTGAACGGACTGCACCGTTCCGAATGTAAATCGAACACGTGAAACTGGATGGGGCAGGTAAATCGAAAACGCTATAGGTTACATTTACCGACAAACTTCACTTGTCAGAATTAAGGTAGTCGATTTTACTGTTGCGATTACTGTCATATGTGCTTCTGTTAAAATAGCCCGTATACACTATTTATGTCGTTATACGGTAATACCATTTGCGTTATCTCTCTAGTGTTTTGTTATGCCCCTTAGGTTAATATTGGCTTTTCAATTTTTTATACAACTACGCCCTCTAGCGGTAGGCATACAAACTTAAAAAAGTATTTCCAGGTTTTTCTCGAAGCCACTTTTGTTAAATATTTTTTTCCTGTAGCTGTATTATAAACGGTTCCCAATATATGGCAGAGAACCATCGTTAATGGGACATCTGGTTCAGGTTATAATTTGTGAAGATATCTATAGGCTGGTTTTATAATTAAAATATGTTATTATAACTTAACTAACCTTTATTAGAGCTTATACAGTCTTTGGTCATAAAATTAGGAATTTTCTAGTAGAATGAAAAACTTAACAATCGTAGTATTTTGTGAGAAAATTTTTTTGTTAATAATACATCGTATATAAACTAAACTTTCTATGGCACCATCTCATCAATCAAATAACTATATAAAATACTAGATTTTACTAGTATTACATAGCCTTTGGTTACAGCTAAGAAAAATTGCGAGTTTATCAAAACTTTTCTTGGTAAATGTCCATTTTTATCAACTGGGAAAACAATATTAGCTTTCTTATATTCAATTTCACAGTCAATATTTGAAAAATTGTACTTATTCAAAAGTAACAGTGGATTTAAACGGTCTATTTTATCTGTAAATTGTTCGGTGTGTTCAATTATAAATGGTTCAAAACTTTTTTGTCGCTTTCTTAATAGAGGGTTGTTTTTCGTATTATTTTTAGTTATGTTTATTGTAGAATTAATTTTGGACAATGATAAACGCCTCTCTTTAAGCAATCTTTCTATTACTGTAGATTTGGCTATCCTGACGTTCAAACTTTTAGTAATATTTTTGGGACACTCTTGAACCAAACCACTGGGAATTTCTTGTTCACATTGTTGATAGTTAAATAAGATTTCTTTGGTTACTGATGACCTGGATCCATTGGATCTTTTCCTTCTTGCTTTTCTTATTGCATATTTACCCTTCTTTAAATTTTCCAAGGTTTTAGTTGGGAGAAATCCTTTGTTATCAACTGAAGTAAGAGTTTCGGAATGTTTTTTACTTTTGATTTGTTCCTGCAATTGTGCTTCCTTTTTGTTTACTATAATACTTAATGTGGTCCAACAATTCTTTGGACTCTTTGAAAACCCAAAAGTGTTAGAACATTGCTTTCTAATTTCTTTCCAACAGCAAATTGGCCCTGGAGAAATATCTGGTACCTTTTCCCTAGGTGCCTTCTCTAACATATTATCAAAATTTGGATTGGAGAATAGTTTTACCTGTGGATCAATTCTAATTGGTCCTACTTCGGGAATTTTGATTATCACGGATGACTGATATGTAACTGACATAAGGTATTAGTTAATAATTTTGCTTCAACAATATTATCTTGTCTGTATAAGGTACCTAAGCTGGGACTGTACCTAAAATAAAGAAAATATTAGGATGACAATCCTTACACTTTAATTCTTATTTTTTAACAATACTTTTCAGCTGCTTTTCAAAGATAGTTCAGCCAAAAATTGTAAGGAATCATACCGATTTATCAGAAAAGCAGTTACCATACACTTACCAACAACCAACATATTCTGGCAAACATTTTTTTCTAAATCCATACTGTGTAATTATGCTAATTAAAAGATTGCCAATAAAACTTTGAATACCAATAGTCTGATTTTATATTTAACTTATCCTACATCAACTTAACTTCCTAATTGAGTTTATTTGTTAGAATTAATGAAACAATTTACAATAGAAAAATTAGGTACTTATTTATGGAATTCACACCCAAATTACTGCTTTTTTTATATTTGAATACAATAATATTGGTACTTACTTTTTACAGTACAGATAAATTAGTTATTAGAGGCTGCAGTTGCAAAAAACTTTTTATTTCCTTGTATATTATTTATATTAGAGCAATTTCTGCTTCTCTTCTACGACAGTGTTTTGACTATCTTCCGTTTCTTCTTCTGTTACATATTCATTAGCATTTTGGAAATTTCTTGATGTTGCTAACAACACTATTTTTAATTATTGCTAAATTCATACATTCGTATTTTGGAAAATCGACTATGTTTTCAAACGAACCGTAATTGTCAGTGAGAACTTGTTACTTCTATCATTTACATGGCCTCGTTTGACATTCAGTCACAAATTTAGGATATATTTAATTTAATTATGGAGAGTCAAAATGCATTAAATTAAGGTGGCGTCATATTAGTATCAGTGTTAATTTTAAAGAAAACGACAAAAGTTAGTGGAGCGTTTTAGTTTTATTTTGAATGTTCTTTCAAATAAAATATCACACTATTACGACTTTTTATTATACTTATGACATCGACATTTTTCGAGTGACTTAAAAAACCATAGAATGTTAACTAATAGACATAATAAGTATTCGGTAATTATCATACATATCTTAACAGTTTTTGAGCAAAGAATACACCACCATGTATTCTTTGGTTAGAGTAGGATCGAGAAATCGATACGGTAAATTACGTTGATGGCCAATAAAAATGAACAATTGATAATTGTTAATAAAGTAAATTTTTCATAAAAAATATGTTACAAACTGTTGGTTTACCCATAATTCAAAGTGTATTGAAAACATGTTTAATTTATAAAATAATTGTTCACTGGAACCCAAATATATCGATTTAAATTTATAAAGATGGCTAACAGCTCTAGAAATTTAATTTGAAAATATCATTTTTAATCAACCGTCGAAAACCATATCTGCTATGATCGTGAAGTCATGAAAAGAGTAAACAAATAAAACGTCTTTCGTACATTGTATTCAGATCGAGAATCGAATGATATTGAGAATCAATTATTCGGATGTCGAATAGCACAAGAATGAAATACTTTCTAAATAGCAGTGGCCCTGTGCGAGGTGATATTAGGGGGGGGGGCTTCCCCGGAAAATTTTGAAAATTTAGGTGCTAAATTATACATTTTAAGCGTCTCTAGAGTACTTTTTGTCAGTGTTATAGCTCTATATTTCCTAGAAAAAATTGTCTAAAATAAGAACCTATGTGCTTTACTTATGGTCATCCACAACATTAAATAATGTAAATGTATGTAATTAATTGGATAAACACTAGTGAAAGGCTGAAATCTAAGTACATTTTGTTTTTAAACGGCGATCATCTGTAGGTCTAATTAAAGCGACGCCCATCCTTGTCCTTCAACATGATTTTTCAGAGCGTAGCTGTAGTTATTATTTATGGATTTCACTTTACTCATCTAATTAGTTTTCTACTTATTGTACTGGAAGATTGTTAATTTTTTTTATATCCTTGGCTACTTAGTGAACGACTCGTTACGTTAGGCCGTGAAGACACCTCAATTTAAATGAGTTAATATTAACATAATATGCACATATTGCTTTTGAACTGAAGATCTGTTTTAATAGTTAGTATTTATGATAGTTAAAACAGAGTGTTGCATATTTTAAAATATTCATTTTATTTTACGAGTATTTACATATTTTTATATTACATATTACAATACCTATTTTGAAATAAGTAACGAGGGATGGGTAGTGTACAAATAAGACAGCAAATAATCAGATGTCAGATATTATAATATCATAAAAAACTAACAGATGTTAATATTATATTTACAGTTGAAAAGTAAAACTTATGTTTACATTTTAAAACTTAAAATTACGGCAAAAAGTAGCGAAATTTATGAAAACATATTACTACATACACATATAAACATATTACTTTATTTTTAAAACTGTACTCTCCTGCTCTTTTTATGAACAAAAATAATCAATCAAAGCTTTAAAATCTAAACTATGCGATACTTCATTTTCAATTGACAATATTGCTAGTGAAGAAAGACGGTGTTGTGTCATGGTGTTGCGGAGGTAAGTTTTGATAAGCTTCAATCTTGAAAAACTCCTTTCCGCAGCCGCAGCAGTGACAGGAATGGTCAACACAATTCTTAGGGCGATGAATAGATTGAGATATATATCACTCAGGTTGTTAATCGTGATGAACTTCAATGCCCTAAGTATTCCGCTTTGGTTGAGTTGGCCTTTTTCCTTGCTTTTCTTGTCTGCTTCCTCCACAGCATTTGGAAATATTTTCAGTTCCTTAAACAATTCCAGTCCGTCTATGTCACATTGGTTCCTGTCGGTAAGAGCAGTTTGAAGGTCTTTGCAATGATTTAAAAGTTCTTTGTCTGGCATTGACGACACATTCAATACATTGTACAAAAACCCAAAAATGTTTTCGTGTTGCTTCAAATCTTGGCTCACAGCTGACAACACAGGAGTAGAGCAGTATAGGTTGCAGGTTGTGACTTGTCGACTTGTACAACAACTGCACCACCAACCTACAGATGGGACAAATAGTCTGAGCGCGCGGCCGTGTCTAGGCGCGGGGTGGAGAGGGGTGTGTTTATCGAGCATTTCTACAAACATCTAACCCGAATCTGGTGGCACTGACCTGTGACTCATCTAGTTATACAAGTAGTGGAGTGAGAGAGTCATAATTTCACAGGACGGCTAGTAGCGTCAGAGCCGCGCGCCCAGACTATTTGTCCTACTCACGGCGTCACATACAGACTTTTCATGCTCATGCTCGAAAGCACTTATCGTTCCGCAAACACTAGTTGCCCTAGTGTATATGTTTCGGTCACCGTGTACCAAGTTTGATTGAAAAAATGTAGTTTATAACATTTAATTTTATTTTTAATATTACTGTATTTGTTCAAATTCAATCTATATAACTAATACAAAAGCCTGCGGTGCCTTTTTATATGCATGTATGCACTCTGTCACCCAGGAACCAGGAAGACTGGTGTAATAATCAAATACATAAATAATAATACAAATGTTTAAAATGTGGACTCGTAGATATTTCTTGAAAGGCCCCAAATTACTTCTGGATGTGTTGTATGTCTGTCTAGTTGCAGTAGCATAGCAGTTTCGCGATTTAAAAAGTTTGATTTCATACTTCAATACTTGCGGGGCCCCAGACTTTAAAACATTGAAACCGTGTAGAAAATATTTATAAACATATTTATTTATAAAATATTTATTTTTAAGTATAAAATTAAAATAACCTCAGATCCTCAGAATAGGGGAAATATTAGATAAAACCTTCACAGCTTTCTGAAAAATACTGACAGGTTGATAGCGCCACCCGGGGCCCCTGCGGGACCCGGGAGGCGCGAGGCCCTGTGCGATCGCACATGCCTGGCGCCGCCACTGCTAAATAGTATATTACAAATTTTTTATGCAATATGTACGATTTTTTATTCTTGAATTTCCAAAATAATATGAATTGCATAATAATTTATGTTGCTATGGGGCAAATAGGCGCTGGCAACATAAGTATTAATGAGTATTGAGGTTATTCGAACACATATTAGAATCGATTACTTTCCGACTCTTTGCATTCGAGTATCTCGTCAATATTCGTATGTCAATATTATTTTTGCGTTTATATTATTGATATAGCCTATAAAATGATGAAATCATTATTATTATAAATGAGTTAATTCAGTAAGTACTTACATTGAAATTATTTTCACAAAAATACATTGGAGCTTTCTAGATAAAAATAAAGGTTCTTTCTTAGCAAAGTTTTAGCCAGGTGTTTACCATATTTACTTCTCTGGGTACTTCTATTTCTATCATAGTTATGTATGAAAAAATCGAAGCAT
The DNA here is from genome assembly GCA_963921935.1 of Galeruca laticollis. NCBI lineage: Eukaryota > Metazoa > Arthropoda > Insecta > Coleoptera > Chrysomelidae > Galeruca > Galeruca laticollis. The sequence goes on along the minus strand of OY998181.1, from coordinate 160,498,089 downwards.
ATTTCTCATGTTTTTGTTTTACTGACAGTTATGTCAGAGTTTTGTGTAATAGTTATCATGAGGGCTTTTCGGAAACGGTAATCTTAGATCAGATAGATCACTTATCAGCTGATTGTGGATTCTAACCAAGAACGAGATTTTTATCAGACTTTCCGAACGACGCGCGTTCTGTTTTGTGTAGAAATGTCAAATTTAATACTTAACAAAAACTTTTTATTTTTATTACTTTAGTTTCGTGGGTTGATTTTTCATGTACTTCTCTCCATATACTCATCTTGTAAAGCTTTAATTTGTTTTCACTCATCGTTGACACTAAATTTTAATACCAACAAGCTATTTTTTATATCGAAAATTATAAAAACCGCAATTCTGAGCAATTTGCTAACTACGTGGCTAAAAACACTTAATAACGTTTTATTTATAGAAAACTAAAAGAAAATTTTAATACCAATATTATATTGAAAAGTCAAAAAGTACAAAAACCGCAAGCCTCAGCAGCCTGCCCACTACTAGGCTTAAAGAATTAATAACATTTTAGCTTGAAGAAAACAAAAACAAACGAAACAATCCGTCAGCTGATCGCATTTACCCACCGATGTACTAGGGTAGAAAGGATCCAAACATATGATTATGATCCGCTCAGTTTGTTCAGTTTCCGAACGTGAGTGAACGTGATCCGGATTACTTTCCGAACGTTCAGATCATGAACGGGTTAAGCCGGATTTTCATGCATACGATATCCGATGATCCGATGGTACGAAAATGTTCTGATTGGTTGAATTGTTTTCGCGCCAATTTTCATCCGAAACATTTCAACTTTCATCCGACTGTCGTACGAGTTGAAATATTTTTAACTTTTCCGAAAATCGTATGGTTTTTAACCTCAATGTTTCAAAAATGAATGCAATACAAATAAATAATTTTTATATTTGGAAAACAAATAATGTTTTAATGTTGTCATATCTTTTTTTACTAAAAATGAGAAATAAACAAAAGAAGCAAAAAAAAAGATTTTGGGTAAGAGATATTTTTCAGAATAGGAAAGGACAAGGTGCCTATCACAACCTGCTCCAAGAGATGAAATTGGCTGATTCCGAAAAGTACTTCAATTACTTAAGGATGTCCAGCGAAATATTTCAAGAATTATTGACTATTGTGGGTCCGAGGTTGACAAGAAATTATAATGTACGTGAACCAATATCTGAGGGTGAACGGCTTGCTCTTACACTTAGGTAAAGTTACATCAGGTGTTTGAGATTGATAATAAGACCTAAATTCGTATTATAGGTACCTAGCTAGTGGTGATAGTATGGTATCGATCTCTTACGCTTTTCGGGTTTCTCCTACAGCAGTTTCAAATATTATAAATGAAACATGTAATATTATTTGGGATTGTTTAAATCAAAGTGTCTTGCCTAAATCAAGTGAGGAATCCTGGATGAAGATATCTGCAGACTTTGAAAATAAATGGCAATTACCTCACTGTGTTGGTGCCATTGATGGCAAACACATAATAATTCAGGTCATCAACATAGTACCTAATTATGATTCAAATCAAATCTAATGTTCAATATTAATTTGTAACTATGTTCATTCATTATTTTAGGCTCCACCAAAGTCAGGGTCAACATTTTACAATTATAAAGGAAGTTTTAGTATTGTACTATTGGCAATGTGTGATGCCAATTATAAATTTACACTTGTTGACATTGGTGCTGAAGGCCGGCACAGTGACGGTGGCATATTCAAAAACTCCAAGATGGGGCAAGTCATCAATGCAAATAATATGGATTTTCCTGCACCATCTCCATTAGGTCAGGAACCAAATTTAGTACATTATTATATTGCAGCCGATGAAGCATTTCCATTAACAACCTCTATAATGCGACCCTATCCAGGCCGGTTTTTAACTCAAGACAAGCGTATTTTCAACTACAGGTAAAGGACATTTTTTATATAAAATATAGCCATTTATGTAAATTTGTTAAACGTTTTCCAATACAGAAAATAATTTTCAGGCTCTGCAGGGCAAGACGAGTGATAGAAAATGTTTTTGGCATTTTGGCATCAAGGTGGCGAATTTATAGAAAACCTATTATAGCTTGTCAATCTACTGTAGTAGCAGTAGTCAAAGCAACAGTATGTTTACACAATTATTTAATGAATACTGAAATAGAAAACGGAACTGACAAGCGATATTTAAATACCTCTAGCATTGACAGAGAAGATGAAAGTGGTCAAGTAATTGAAGGAGAATGGCGAAAAGAGTCTAATTTGAACCTAATACCAGTGAAAAAAACCAGCACAAATATGTATTGCAAGAATGCACAAAATATGAGAGAAACGTTAACAAGATACTTCATGACAGATGGTGCTGTGACATTCCAGTGGAATAGATGAAATTTTCATGTTCAACCTAGTTAATGATATAACGAATATATATATTTATTAAGTTAATATCTTTATTAATATTTTCAACTTCCAAGAAAAACAGTAGACAAAAATAAAAGGCACAAAACTCAAATGAAATGGGAAGTTCAGTTTTTTCCTTATGTTAAATAACATTTTGCTTGATCATATGCTAATTGCAGTAACTTGAGTTCCAGTTCCGTTCTTGGCTGTTGCGGCATTTTCTCCAACAATTCAGAAATTCTGATACAAATTGGGTTCATGGGGATACTACTCATACTCAGTGTGCTATCGGGTACTGGGACAGTATTTATTTTAGTCAATGCATCCAGAAGAGCCCCTTCAATTTTTTGTGCGGACTTGGCATTTTCAAATTTTGTGGGGGGCTTGGAAGTAGTTGGGGACGGTAATGGTGGAGTGATGCTACTACTTCTCGAATCCGTTGGTGAACGAATGTCCAAGTTGGACACTGTTGTTTTGTAGCTTATAGTGTCATTTAAGAATGACATGACATCAATATATTCCCATTTTTTCTTCTTAATGGCAGCTGAACCACTGGGGGTATATTCACCTTTTAAGCGAACATATGTGTCCCTAAGGTTCCTCCACTTTTTTATTAAGAAATCTAATGGAAAATTAGGATTTTCTCCAAATTCTTGAAAGATTTCTGTCCACAAATTGTCCCTAATTGTTTTAGACCTGTCCTTTATAGGAAGTCTTGAATCCCATAAGGGTGGCCTGGCTTGTACACAAGATATCAATAGCTCCTCCACTGTCACTTCCTCAGTGATTTCTTGCTGCTGGAAAGAAAATAAGTATAAGATTTCAAGGCTTTTGGGTTTTCAGGAACCATATATTTTGGGTATCTTTTTCTTACGTTCTGTTAAAAATTTATGAATATAAGCGTACTTACTTCTAACTCAGTTTCCTCGGTACTATCGTCCATGTTTAACATCTATTATATTTGTATAATGTACCACTCACTGAAGTTAAAACGTAAACAATATAAAATATTCCTCAAATTGAATGTCAACTGTCAAATTTGGGACGATTTGAATCATTCATGAAAATTGCAAAATATTTCATACGAAATTTAACGTCATTTCGGATATCGGATCGTCGGATATCGTATGCATGAAAATCCGGCTTTAACCCGATCATAGTTTCCGAAAAGCCCTAGAGTTGTCTCTGTAGTTATATGACGTAACGACAAAGCCGACGGTGTTTTTTAATGGTCATGAAAAGTTTAATTTGAAATAAAAGATTTTTAGTTTTTCAAGCATGAAAAACAAAAAATAACTGTTTTGGGTAATTACTGAAAATTTAGGACCTTTTTTCTAAAAGTGTCAAAATCCTTATTTAATTATTCACAACGTTTTTCTCATAACAATTCTTTGAGGTTATATTTACTAAATTATTTTGCTACATTCACACCATATCCTGTGTCGGCACAAGCGCCATTCTGGAGGGGTGTTATTACAGCGTAGTAATAAGCATAGATAAGACAATATGGTAATAAGAGAGTGTTCGCTTCCGTATAAACTGCTGGCATCGCATAGACCTGAGCGCACCCCTTACGGGTGGCAGAACTAATTCTTACAGGCGGGATATTTAAATTTGGTAGTTTGGATCATGGGTAGATAAATTTTACAGTTTTTCTTAAAATTGTTTATTATATAATTATTTCATTCCAAAAAAATAAAATTATATTCCATATTTTGTAATGAAATAATTATAATAAACAATTTTGAAACAAATAATGTCATATAACGTTTTCACATTATTTTCAAACGATGTTACTTGCAGGTTACTCGGAATTCTTTGTGTTTTCAAGAGATCCCAACGCTGTCAATTAAAGTGTTGATTTTTAAATTTAATTGAGATATGTAATCTATCATTAACCTTTTAAATTCTAAAATACATTTAAAATATGATTAAATATAAAAATTAATTAAAATTATTTAGTTTAGTCACCTTGATCATCAAGTGTATCTATTTGTGGTGATTATTTATCTCTTTTGTGAAGTGTTCATCTGATTCCACTGCCACAAAGTTTTGACTCCAAAAAAAATTAAAAAAGGTACATTATAAAATTAAGTATTTTTATACTAAAAGTCAAATTTAATATGCAAACTGTAGGTTATTATAAATTATGATTTAACTTAAGAAACAAAATACCTCCAGGAACAGCAAATCTCGCCATATCATTTGATTCTTTATTCTCAAGTGAAATTCCTTCACCTTCAGACCTCATAGTTTTGGCAATAGATTCCACTTGAATGTCTGGAGAAGTACTACCCGATTTATAATTCCCCGACTTTTTATACAATACTGAAAATATATTATTCGCACAACACATTCTAATTAATTTCTTTAAATACTTACAATTTGTTTGTGGTGTAGGTTTAAAAACAGGATAAATGTTACGATTTAATGAGGAACTCTCGTCTGAATCAGAACTAGAGAGATGGGACATATACCTTGTATTTTTTTCCGTATCCTTGATCCCCGTCCTTTGTGAATATCGGAACTAGACGAAAGATCTGTTGTAATTAAAACCTTTTTGGCATTTCTTTGTGCTACAGTAAAGTCATCTACAAGTTAAAAAATTATTTCTCTTTAAAAAATGACAAATACAATAAAACTCTGTCAAAGTCTCTAATATACTGATCCATTTGTTATTGATTTACTCCTGACATTTTGATGTCGTTAGTAACCTTCCAAGCGAATAGATGGTGTTAAAAATGCAGTTTAGCAGTGGCTATAAAACATCGCAGGGCATGCACAGAGCAAATTTCATATGTTTATGCACGTCCTTCTTCTTTTTATAGCTGCAAAGCACCCTATTATAAATGACGACACGGCTGTCACTTTAAAATTAATGCTTTAGGGTTTTGTTGCCATTATAACTAAGATGGAATAGAGTGTGTTATATAATATGGACGAATTCGACGGCGGATATTCTACACCGGTAGAGATTACGCAAAGAGAAAGACAGGTTACACTAAATTTGCTACCTGAAAAGTTGAAGGGAAAATATAACCAAATATATAAACATTTTATGGATTGGTGTTTATTGCATAATATTAAAAATGTTATTTTCAATAACTCATCTGCAATTCTCTATGAGTAGTTCATCTCAAAACATTAAACGGTACAGTAAATATATTTCCCACCTATTTTTTTTTCACTTTAGAACGTAATTATTTATGTGTAGGATAAAAACTATTGTGTGTTCCACGCCGAGAAAGTAGTTTTCTGGGCCTCCAAAAGTGGCCAGGTTCGACTACGCCTCGCCTAGCTCCTTCTTCTGTAGGTACACAAATAGCTACTCCTAATTAGTGGCAGTGATACCAGTGAATAAAATAGGAGTGAATATAAATATTGTAGTGTTCTAATCTATAAATCAGCGACCCTCTACTATGATAGTAGGAAATTAACGAGATGTCGTTTGTTCACAAATATCAAAAGTGGGGGTTGATCAGTGTCAACAAATTTCTATCAGAGCACGGATTAAGACAAGAAGGAATCGTAGTCATAAACGTTTTTGGGTTCACCCACTGTATAAGTTACGAATGGAACATTGCTTTTTGAAGCAGTTTTTCCTACACTCTTTTCGAACGCAGATTAATTTGAAAATTATTTGCGGATGTCACAGAGTCAATTCGAAGAGCAGTTATTTTTAGTTGGGCCTCTCATAAGAAAACAGAACGCAGTGAGGGACCCCATTTCTGCTGTTGCACAACTTCTAATAATTCTACGGTAATATTGTAGATTTGTCTTGCTTAACCACATTGATTACAGACATTAAACTAAATACAATTTTTCAACAGATATTTAACTACAGGTGACTGTTTCACATCCATATCATACCAGTATCTGGTAGAGGAGACGACAACAGCGAACATAATTGCAGAAACGTGCAGAGCACCTTGGTGTTGTCTCAAAAAGGATGTTCTAATTTTTGCCCATCTCCTGATATATTATGTATATATATATATATATATATATATATATATATATACTCGTATAATAACAAGATGTACGAATAGTGCGTGACATATGAACAATAAGCAACGAATAGATTAGTGGGTATTGCACGCAAATAGAAGAAGGGGCTACTGAAAAGAGTGGTAACCGCAGACATGCATGTTTCTAGCTCATTAGCCGTCATCGGTACGGTACAACCAAGAAAAGATGTGAAACATGAGAGCAAAGGTGTTGAATGAAACATGAGAAAATATAACAGAATTCAGCAGGATAGTCAAACACAACATTTGTGTCAGTAATATTAGAAGATCTCGAATATTCGAGACAACAACCAACATAGACACGGAGGTGCATATAACACTCCCGTCTGAAACTTCCGACCCAGATTAATGAAATAATAACAAGATGTACGAATAGTGCGTGACATATGAACAATAAGCAACGAATAGATTAGTGGGTATTGCACGCAAATAGAAGAAGGGGCTACTGAAAAGAGTGGTAACCGCAGACATGCATGTTTCTAGCTCATTAGCCGTCATCGGTACGGTACAACCAAGAAAAGATGTGAAACATGAGAGCAAAGGTGTTGAATGAAACATGAGAAAATATAACAGAATATTCGAGATCTTCTAATATTACTGACACAAATGTTGTGTTTGACTATCCTGCTGAATTCTGTTATATTTTCTCATGTTTCATTCAACACCTTTGCTCTCATGTTTCACATCTTTTCTTGGTTGTACCGTACCGATGACGGCTAATGAGGTAGAAACATGCATGTCTGCGGTTACCACTCTTTTCAGTAGCCCCTTCTTCTATTTGCGTGCAATACCCACTAATCTATTCGTTGCTTATATATATATATATATATATATATATATATATATATATATATATATATATATATATAAGATGTACGAATAGTGCGTGACATATGAACAATTAGCAACGAATAGATTAGTGGGTATTGCACGCAAATAGAAGAAGGGGCTACTGAAAAGAGTGGTAACCGCAGACATGCATGTTTCTGGCTCATTAGCTGTCATCGGTACGGTACAACCAGGAAAAGGTGTGACACATGGGAGCAAAGGTGTTGAATGAAACATGAGAAAATATAACAGAATTCAGCAACAATTAAACCACACAAAACTTTCATTATCGGCTACAAATTTGCCATAGGTAACTTTGCAAAAAATCAAAAAAACAACCTATTTCAATGCAACTTACTTTTTTTCAAAAATGTGGCCACTGTTGGAAGATAGCGTCTACAGTGGCCACCAATAAGTCTAACAGTGGCCACTATTTTTCAAAAGAATAAAGTATTCATGCATAACGAGTCTTGAGGAACAAACTTTTAAGAAAACATAAAAGTGATATTTTAAAGAAGATAAATAATAAAAAAGTATAAAAATAAAATCTTCAGTCTTCAGTTTGGTCGATTAATTGATGTTATAAGGGTCCAGATCAATATCGAAGGAAAAGCATCTAGCTGTTCTTAATGTCCCTCCAGTATTTCTCGGTTCAGGTAGATGCAGAACAATGTCTGCCATTTGTATCAGAGAAACATCAACATTTGGAAAAACGAATTTCTTTTCCCTGTATTTTCTTAATAACGACACATTATATTCTTCATCAGGCAGCACCTCTTTGATTTGTCCAACAAAGTATTTTATCGTTTTTTTGGTAGCAAACCTCATTAGAACAAAACTGCTCACTTCCAAAGGTCTATCGTCATCCTCGTCTTCATAGAAATTTTCAGTAAGTGTGGACGAGGCAAACGAAATGTTCTGCTCACTCTGATATTCATTTTCTGATGAGCTAGGGGATGCAATTTCTGCTAATGGAAGCTTTTTCGTAACATTGGACTTCAGCTTTTCATCAAGTTCATCTTTAAGCTTCTGAATATTGGGGGTACTTGTTAAAATTTCGGTTGCTCTCTTTTTCCGTCCACGCTTAGATTGGATTTGTCTTTCTGCTTTCGGGAAAGCTCTCACCAATTCGGGTGAAAAGTATAGAGCACCCTCTTTATCACCTTGATTGATAATCGGATCCTATTCTGTTGAGATCTTGAACAAACGTTGGAACTGTTTCAGAAGTAGAGGCTACCGGACTTCTTTCGTTGGTTGATTGTGAAGTAGATGGCTGAGGTCCAAATGGTATATCGATGGGTGCTGGCTGGGGCTCAAGTGGTATATCGGTCACTGATTCTGGCAGAAATTCATGTTCCTTGAAACAATTCTTATTAAGCGGATATACCAGTACTTTTGAAGGCGGAAACTATATTTTGTGTGCAAAAGGCCTGGCCATAACTTTGGCCCAAAATCTCGGCAATGTTATAGATATCAATCTGTTTTCCCGGATGATTGACAATCCATACTCCACACTCCTTATTGTATTATTTCTTAAGTGGGCCGAAAACACAAACATCCAAAGGCTGGAGCTTATGGCTTGTGTGGGGTGGCAATGTAAGCAAGATCACATTATTGGACTTAGCGATCTCTATTACCTCCAAACTAATATGTGAGTTATGGTTATCTATGATGAGCAGGACTGGTCGATTTTCAGTAGGACCTGCATGTTTGATAAAGTGGCTTAACCACTGTAAAAAATCTCTTTCGAGCTCCATCCTGAAGGATTTGCTGCTCCTACAATTCCAGGTGGGGCCCCAACTAACATATGTTGTTTGAAAAATTTCCTTGGAAATACCAACAGAGGGGTAACTGAGTTTCCAATTGTGTTTATTGCTCCTATCATGGTGACTATGGTTCCTCGCTCTGCCGAAGTAATCTGGCCGACTTGCTTTTGGCCTAAAGTAGCAACAACTTCATTTGTACTCTGCATCGTAGTTAAACCCGTTTCATCTACATTGTAGCTCTGATCAGGGCCAAGTTTACGAAATAAATAAATATCACTCAAATTTTTGAAGAATTTGTCAACTACAGGCTTATTGAATCTCATGGCTCGAGCTAGTGACGTTGCTTCAGAGACCCTTAATGATAAACTAGGGTTTCTCTTCATAAACCTGTTGAACCATTTGAAGCGAGCAGATTTCTTTGCCTCCCAGCATTCGGGTACCTTTTTCTTGCAAAACTTTTTACTTGGGTTGGCGTGAAGCCATGATGGATATTTGCCAAATGTTTGACGTACGAGCTCAATTCTTTTTCTTCCGCAGAAGTAAAGATCTGATGACAGGAATAATTTGGGGTCAATCTGGGATGCTTGGCCTCATTAAAGTCTATGTTCTCCATTTGTCCCCTGCATTTATTGACATATCTTCTCAATGTCGTACGGGGAATATTAAAGTATTTTGCCGCTCTTTGTGTAGACCAGCCGTCCTCTAGTACTTTTTGTACTGCTTCCCGCATTACATGCTCTGGAGTAATTGTCCGTTTCTCACTTTTCGGCATCTATTAAAAAATTAAAGTATTAAAACCGAATTCATTCCCACAGTGGCCACTCCTCAATGACTCCAAAAAGCAGTGGCCACTGTTGGCTACATCTACCATGGCCACTGTAGGATTTGTCACTTTTTTTAGAAAAATGGTAGCTATGATATTCTATACGATTTTCAGCAGATGAAAGTAGGAGAAATATGTAGCCACTAGATACACTATTAATACTATGGATGTTACTTGGAATAAAATATAGATGATAATGTACAATTTTACTCACAATTTTGATGAAAACGTAACTTTTTGCGTCGCAAAACAAACACCTTCTCACTGCTCGCACTGCACGCGACTGACAGACGCATCGACACAATGCGCACCTAACAAGGTTGGTGGCAGTACGCACCAGGATATAGAATCGCAGAAATTTAAAAGGGCACTCTCCCCTACTTAATTATCACAACAAAACATTAATATATGTCATCTAAAAACGGTTTTACAAACAAAAGTGTAGTTAAAAAGTTACATCATTTTAATTTTGATAAAACTGTACTATGAAGAATTACAATTATCGGTTTAAACATATATTTTCATATTTTACTAATAAATTAAATATTTTGAAACATCTTATTGTTTTAAACGTATATTTCCATACTTAACCAATTAATAATCTTTTAATATATTTACCTCACCTGAATCCATTGTTTACACCAATTAAACATAGAACTAGAGAAGTGGTCTGTGCATAGAACAAAGAAGCTGCATGTCGCTCACTTTCCAGCGACAAAGCTCAACATTTTCAGCTTTATAGCAACTTTTTCAAATCGTGGGAAATTTAAAATACGGTCACGTGACCAGATTTGTCGCTGGAAACAAGCGACGAGCGACCGATTGATGTTACACACTAGGGTGTAGCCTCATGTAGTCGCTCGTCGCTAGTTTCCAGCGATAAATCTGATCACGTGACCGTATTTTAAATTTCCCGCGATTTAAAAATAGTAGTGAAAAAGCTGAAATTGTTGAGCTTTTGTCGCTTGAACTGAGCGACATGCAAATTCATAGACAAATCAAATAATAATATGTTTTTTCTCTATGTGCAACTTCTTTGTTATTGTAAACAATGGATTCAGGCGAGGTAAATATTTTAAAATATTATTAATTGGTGAAGTATGAAAATATACGTTTAAACCGATAATTTTGTTTCTTTGCTATACAGATTTATCGAGAAATGATGAACTTTTTAACCACATTTTTGTTTGTAAAAGTTTTTAGATGACAGATATTAAATGTTTTGTTGTGATAATTATGTACTTGTTTTGTTTATTTATATAAATTCATGTTCTTTTATTATTAACAAAAAAATGACAATTTTTTAATGATTGTGATAATTGAAAGAACTGAAAAGAAACTATTCATATTGACTAGTTTAATAATATAATATTGTTAAATCAATAAATGAAACATTCTATTTATACACTGATGAGAATGAGAAAAATCTCTGTGTATCCTAGTTTATATTAAATATATTGTAATCAATTATTTTGTTTCAATTTTCTTTCCTTAAGTGAGAGTGTTTGTGCACGTGCGATATTGAACGATGGTGTTTTCTAGAATCTATTAGGTTCATTTGAATTTGTGGACTTCTTGGGATCTGGGTTTCTTTCAAATACAGAAATTAATTAGCCATATAAACAAAAAATACAAAAATTTTTTTTTTAGTATCAGTTCCCGAAAACTCAATATAATAATGTATTCCTACAATAGAATACAATAACAATATACATGCAGCATTCATACAATATTGAGAATTTAACTTCAAATGTGTTCCCATAAATACAAAGCATGTCCATAGGGTAGTGTATGGTTTAATAATAATATTCCAAAATAATTTAAAATAACAAATTAGAAAATTTATATATATTTATTTATACATAATATTATCAGGAGATGAGCAAACGTTTACAATTTAACATAAATTAAAAGTAAAACTTCCTTTTTGAGACAACTCCAAAATGCTCTGCACATTTCTGCAATTATGCTCGCTGTTGTCGTCTCTACCAGATACTGTGGTACGACATGGATGTGAAACAGTCACCTGTAGTTAAATATCTGTTGAAAAATTGTATTTAGTTTAATGTAAAGTTAATGTAATGCTCCATCATACTGACATGACTATTCCTCCATACTCTGCCGTCGTGAACACTGCCGGGCCACTCTGCACTAATACTTGTAAACTGTTCCAATGCATTGCATGTTGCCTGGACATTCATACTAGGATATCCTTTTCTACAAATATACTCATCACCGTTCAGCCCAGGCGTTTGTATCTCAATTTGAGTACAATCAAGGGTACCAATTACTGACGGCAAACAAAAATGTCTCTGCCACAAAACTTTAGCCTCGGTCATATCTTCAGCTGTAGTTGGAAACCGTATCCAATTATGTGATTGTTCAACTACTCTACTCATCACGTACCTTATAGTCTTGTTAGCAGTAGTACGATGTACACCCACATCTTGAGCTACACCAGACTGAAAGCCAGGATCACCAACAAACCTCATAAATATTTCCATTTGCTGTCTTCTGGAAATACCACCACCACGAGTATCACTTTCTTCAATTACGTTCGTTTATTTCAGAGCGAACAGAATAAATTTTACGTTGACGAATAGGCATAAACTCAGCCATGATCAACAACAAACTGTTGACTGATCTGACAGGTAGTAAATGCTAGGAAAAAGGCTAGCATGCCCCAGACCAGGCTTGAAAATATCGAAGCATATGCTACAGAACAATCTACTTGAAAAGTTTTATTCACACCATTTTTTAAGCAGTTACTACTCGTCCGGGAAAACTCTACAACTTACTACCCCTAGCAAGTGCTAGTGTGTTTATTCACACAAAACGTAGCATTTACTTAAGAAATCTCTAGTATTTGCTTATACTAGTTTTTATTCACATCACTGAATATATCGCCTTGATATAGATATATATTATAGTATTAACGCGCGGTGTTACATGTTATTTTGTTTAAAGCGATTTTTATGTAAGATATAATATATATTATATTAACACTCGTAGTCCGCAGCCCGCTTTACTGGACCAGGATTTCCTCATGTTCCGAATTGAATAAATTTTCAAATCAACATTTCTAATATGTTAGTCCCACTCTGCTTTAATCCCCACTTTTATTTTATTAAGATAAATAGGTTTAACAACAAACAACTTATTCTAGATACTGCGTGAAAACAATACCTAGTGAATGGTGTTCAATTTAAATCCCTGAAAATTTAACAGATACATGAATTATTACAGCTATGGAATTGTAAGTACCTACTATTAGGAATATATTTGTTTATATATAATTAAATATTTCGGCATTTCATCTATGGTGTAAGATGTAACTGGAGATGGTACATATAGTCAGGAAAGTACTTAGTTTGTTTTTCCTAGAAAAATCTGTTTTGATATCTATTACTGGGTTGGTAGAAATTCCCATCTCGATACTGTTTTGTTCATAATTAGATAATAGTCAACATCGGAATGATGAAGTGATTTCAATAATGTCAAGGATACCAAGCTGCTTTTTGATAAAAAATATTAGTTGCGTATTTTTTTAAACTATAGAACTATATATAATGTGTGTATAAAGAAATTAAGGAAACATTAAATTTTAGATTGGGGCGACATGAAAGTAATATCGTTTTTCTGCATTGAATACAAATAAATAAACATTTACCAAATTTTTATTTTTATTCAGAGCGTACAATACCGGAAATTACCTATTTTGAAATTTGGGTAGTTATTTTATCATAAATTAGTACAGTAAATGGGGAGAAAAATAAGGTATAACCTCCGAATTCTTTACACCCGCTCCGATTTTGATGAAAATTTCGAAATAAGTTATTTTCAACCTCTAGTTCAAAGTTGCTATGCTCTTGAGGCGCGCTTGTTATTTTTAGGGGGTTAAAACCACCCCTTATGCTAAAAAAATAGAAAAACGATAAAAACATATATTGCATCGATCTAAATCAATTTAAATACGTATAATAAATATATTTGTATGTTGTGAGTTAAAATTAAACAATGGTTTCACTGTTTCAACCCTTAAAAACCACCCTTATTGTCGAAAAAAAAGATTTTTTCATCTTAAAATTTTTGAATGGCGCATACATTTTAAATAAAAATGTTTTTTTTAATGTTTTACAGTATAATAAATATTTAATTACAATCATTCAACCCTTAATAACTACCCCTAATTAAATGTATAGAAAAAAATAGTTTTTGAGAAATTGAAATAATTTTATACACATAAGACAACTAAATATTATTTATTCTTATTTTTTTGATAACTTAAGTTATTGCATTGTTGTATTTCTTGAGATTCACCCTTGCTTTAAAAAAAGTCATAGTCATACAGAGCTGTGCGCGTTCTGAAGCACACACACAATACGACGTAATTGAAAGTTTTCAATTAAATAAAAAAAAATGTTACTTTGATCTAAAACTTAACATAGTTGTTACTCGTTTTGAGGTTATCGCAATAATAACTGTTAATATTAAATAATTTACTGTATTATTATGAAATTTTAAAGCTATTATAATGATCCAAGTCTCATTCTAAAGGAAATTTTAAAAGCTATGAGCTCTGTAAATTTAAATATTTTTTAACGGGTAGTTTTCAAGATTTTTGAAGGCTTCAGACACGTGACTATTTCCCTCAAGAGAAAACTTCTACTAGCCATAACTCTGTTAATTTTTATCGTACAAAAATATTTTTCGTATCTTTTTTTTTGAAACATCTAGTTCCCCATAAATATACCAAACTTTTTCTCCATTTAATCGATATTGTATCTATTGCGGTTTACGAGATATTTGTATACGTTAATTGAATCCGGTCCACCCTGCATATATATATATATATATATATATATATATATATATATATATATATATATATTATAATGATTTTTTACTGTATTAATTTTATATCGTTGACGTAGATAGTTGGCAATTTTGTTTGGAACCCTTCCGATAGTATGATAGTATGGATTCAAATTGTATGAACAGTGCGTTTACCGTTTCTGTAAGTTAGGAAAAATCGATCGTGAGACGTGTACTTAAGACACAGAGAGAAATATTTATTAAATAGTTCTATGGATTTTACTTTTCCCCCAAATTCTTTACTGACTACAAATAAACGAGGCTTGTTGGTCTTTGTTTTGGGTATATGAACAACCAGAATTGTTTCTTTGGGCTCTATGTCATATACTTTTAAAAACAAAAGTTCTTTATAACGTAAAGCTAAATTATGTTATCTGTATGAAAAGGAACAACAAAACGGTGTTGTTATGGAGTATGTAAAATTGATACAGGGCATCTTCTTCTTCATACGTTAGGACTAGGTCCTGTGTTTTCTTCAAGGGCAATTTTTACTAACCGGTCATTTGGCATTCTGTCCACATCTCTTCTACCGTTTCTTGCCCATCTTACTATGTCCCGTGTCCTGTATTCCACATTTTCTCTCATTTTTTCACTTCTCTTCCGATCAAATTTATCTAAGTGTTGGCATTTCTGTTGTTCTTAGGAGCAGTTTTGTTATTGTGTTCTCCGCTCTAGTTTCTATCGTGTACGTCATAACCGATCTTATGCAAGCTTTTTAAATTTTTACTTTGCTTCTGTCGCTCATATATTTATTTCTCCAACTTATATCTCTCAAGTATCCTGATATTAATGCTGCCTCAGTTGTTTCGGCTTTTTCTTCTTCCTTTTGATTGCTATCTTTAGATTCGTAGTGCTTGTTATATTTGCCCCTAGATATTTAAACATCACTTGTTCTACACTCTGATCATAGATCGCGAATTTGTATCTTCTAGGTTGTTTAGAAATTGTGAGGGATTTTGTTTTATTTCCGGGTATTTGCATATTAAA
This sequence comes from Galeruca laticollis, assembly GCA_963921935.1. Lineage (NCBI taxonomy): Eukaryota > Metazoa > Arthropoda > Insecta > Coleoptera > Chrysomelidae > Galeruca > Galeruca laticollis. The sequence goes on along the minus strand of OY998181.1, from coordinate 160,482,370 downwards.
CAATTTGTTGGAGCTTATATAGAAGCCTTTGTAAGCTATATTCGTCTTCGGATATGATTACTGCATCGTCAGCATAGTATATTATTTTCATTTCTTTGTCTCCTAATCGATATCCTCTACCAGCCTGTTTCACCTCATTTACGATTACATCGATTATGATGTTAAACAGGATTGTGCTCAGATCGTCTTTTTGCCTGATTCCAGTTATCACAAATATTTTTAAGATCAATTTAGTAGTAGTTCTCAATATTCAGATCTTCGCTTCTTTTATTATATTCGAGTGAATTCTTCCTTTTTCAGTAGGGTTATGACATCAGTTAATTGTACTCTATCTAATGCCTGGGTAATATCAATAAAGCACATAAAAGGCTTTTGGCTTTTTTGGTTATTTGGCATCTAATGAAGACCTGTTGTCTCTAAATCAGCTTGCAGTGCATCAATATCGTAAAAATCTTCAAAAGGATCCTGTAAATATCTAGCAACATTGTAGTACTATAAATCCTGCTAATATAAAAGTACATACTCTGTCAGTTTTCAGTGGCAGAGTATAATTAAGCTTTGGGAATTCTCTTTTCAACTGTCCAAAGCAGCATTCAATTTTAATGTGGTTACTACAATGCACCTTACTATATTTTCTTTGAATTACTGCCAAAGGATTTTTATAAGGAACTAGTAAACGTGGAGGATACCATATCCTTCATGCCCTGGCAAATACGTCCCATTAGAATTTCCAGGAAACATTCATTAGAATTGCATGTAGCCTGCACATTAATACCACAAAATCCTTTACGGTTGAAATATTCTTCCCTGTGAATTTGTGGTTTCATTATTCTAATGTGGGTACAATATATCGCTCCTATTGCCCCATGTATCGTCCACCCATCTTTAGCTAATTCAACTTCGTGGGAATTTTATGGAAAAGCATTCCAAAAATTTTTCTTCGACAACAATTTTTTATGAAATTACTTTAATTACTTTTGACACGGTTCTTTGATGTACCCCACATCAATACCAACTCCTAGTTGAAATTCAGGATCACTTACAGCCCTTAAAAATATCTCCTTTTTGATACATTTGATAAAGCGGCACCCCTTATCTCAATATGATTTCCTAAGAACTCATTAGCTATCAATTCAACATTGTAAGCATTGAAGCTAAAAGTAAGAGTTCTTGTACGAATTTGATTTAACAACCCAATTCTTCCTGTAATCTTTATTTCAACTTCCCCCTGTAGAACATAATTCATATACCCTGCCCAGATCACATAAGAAATATATCATTCTTCTCAAACATTTAATATTTCTTTACACCGATAAAAATCAATTTTAACGATTTCTCCCACATAAGAAATACAGATGATTATTGTCCTAGGAATTTTCCACTTAATATTTCGAAGCAACCGACATCAGCAAAAAACCAACCCACATGAGCAAAAAACCAACCCACACGTGTAGCATTTACTCGCTGTATTTGACCGTTAAATTTCAAACTTTCTCCTCCCATTGGTCAAATGCTCACATGATTTTCCTTCTTCCCACTCTCCTTCCCCGACCTATAAATAGGTATAATACCCCAATTTTAGCACTTCTTCAATCAACCTTTGTACGTAATACCGGCTTTGATACCGGTATATCATTTTACAATACATTAACATCATACAGCTAGAAATTCAGTGAACTTCTTAATTGTTGAAGCAATGAACAAGTTATAATTTACTGCAATAGATTATAAGTGAAAGTGACGTGATATTTTACTTTATTAATCCATTATACACCTACAAATAATACAGTAAAAAAATAATAAGGTCATTCGAGTTAAATAGTGTAACATAAAAACTTTCCGTTCCATTTATTATCTCTAATACAACAAAAAGATGAATAATAAAACAGTTCTTAATAGGAGAAAGCAACCTAAAATAATTGACTTGAAATAATTTTCTATGTTGTACCTCCCCATACATTGTACGTTTACATATTTTCCTTCTCTTCCTACCAAAATTCATAAAAAAAAGTAATTTTCAGCAACTTTCGATAGAAGTATCTGTTGAGAAGTTGCTCTATCTTAAAAACTACACCCAATACTCCCAAATGAAGGAAATACCAGACATTCGTTATTTCTGCGATATTAACTTCTATATATCGAAGTAAATAAAGCAAAGTATAAAGTATTTGCTCCTAGTACTCACTTTAGTTTTACTTTAAGAATTATGTGGAGTAAATACTATAGGTTTTGAACTTGAAGTAAAAGCAAATACTCTTTATAATCATACCGGCCACTATATTATTGCACAAACCTTTTAAATTACCGCTCTTTCAACATGACTGCTACGCTTGTGTTTGTCAAGTGAAGAGATAAATTTGTTATTTTCCATTGTTTTTATGCACCCCACTATACTAATGTGTACAATTTAACAAAATTCAGCTCCAACCCCTCATCTTTTGTATAACTTACTATGAATAACCTTTTTACATCGTGAATTATAAGGTACCTATATCCCATTTCTTTACTGTTTCAGATATCAAGATTTGAAATTTTTTGTAAACGGAAAATATTGTGAAGGTAAGTTTGTATTATTATTTTTAAAATACTACACAATACCGTACCATAAAAACATAATTCTAAGCGACCACGCGCTGGAAAGTTCTCAATAGAGAACAACTTAATGAGAAATTATGTCCATTAATAATAATTTTGTTTTGACTTCCAAAATCTGTGTATCAGAAAATTTTGTTTCAGTCAGTGCCTGTGAGTTTTTACCTACGACAACTTTGAATAGTTTTCTGAGAAACCAATTGCATCTAACAGGTACAAAACGGATGTGTCTGGAAGGAGGATGTGGAGCTTGTATTGTTGCTATAAAAAGAAAAAATGCTGTTACTAAAGAAGCCGAAGTAGTTGCTGTTAATTCGGTAATTATTTTTACATTTCATTCAACATTATCTCAAATGAGGTCTCACATCTTAAATCAATTTATGGGATCTTTGGCTAGTAGTAGAGAATCGAAATTTATGTTTCATATCTAACTCGTATTTTATGAAATTATATTCATTTTATTTCATACGACTGATACGGTCGAATTTATCTGAGGTGTTGGTTCGCAACTGAAAGTGAAGATGGCGCCATCTGACTACTTCTTGCTTGTGTGTAACTACACGAGCCAAGTAGAAGTTGTCGGAGGACGGAATCTTCAGTTCGGATTAGAGACTCTGAACTGGAAGGCATTACGGCACTCTTGAAGAGACCCAAGAAGGTCGAAACGCGTCATTGTACTATACCCTTCCGCTATCAGTTGCGAATCACCACAGATGTGCGTATCGGCAAGACGGTCGATCGACGTCACGGTTTTCGAAGGGGATGTAATTCAATATTCTGCGTGGTATTAGCCAGGAATGTAGTTCTTCGAAGAACGGTCAGGCCAATACGTCGAAATTATTGAAATTTCGACTAAAAGCAGGTGTAGTAGAAAATCGAAATTTATGTTTCATATAGACACTTTGTATTTTATGAAATTATATTTATTCTATAAATATATATATATATATATATATATATATATATATATATTTTTATCCATTGTAGATGTTCTGATGAAGGAAATAAACAATTTTCGAAAGTTCAACTAGTCAAAAAATAGTTTTCTTTTGATCAGCCCTATATTGACCGCATCCCTACTAGATTGTTTGCAGTTTTGTGTTCAATGGTCACTACCCTTCAGTTTTCGTATATATTATTGTGATTTGTATTGGGAGAGAGAGAATATTAAAATTATTGTTTAGATACTATGAATTATTAATTTTAGTTTAGTTGAGTTGATACTTAGTTTTTGTTTGCCCGGTATATTGTAATATTTAAAATTAATTTGTAAAATAATTATTCCTTTGCCTGAGAAACTCTCTGATCTCAGAGTAGGGTTCAGATGTAGAAAAACAAAACAATTTCAATTTCTAATACGAGCGCCGAAATTTAAATAATATTCCTATCTTTTAATAAAAATTTTGTTAATCAAAATATACTTGCTTTATCATTATTTCCAAATAAACTCTAAAGACGGTCCCGCGTTTAATGTTGAACTTCTCCACGATTCATAGATGTCAGTTTAAAACTACCAACTGTTTAAGCTAGATGAAGCAATCACCATAGAGAAATGAAAAATCTCAAGAAAATAATTTCACAATGTTCTTCAAATAGAAAAACGTTATTTAATGCTGTAGAAACAAATACATTATTCTTTTACAGGACATAAATTAGTGAAAACCTATTATCTATTATGATCATTCATTCAAATAAAGTCATCCACTAAAATGAAGTACAATTTCTATATATAATTTAAAATAGGCAACTTTTAACACAAATCTTATAACACGAAATCCGTTATATAAACGTCTATGATAGAAAGATGGCGGAAGATGAAACTTATAAGCGTCTGTTTAATATCAAAGCTCAATTCTTTGCACTAAATGGGTAAGTTTACTCTACATTCTTTATATATAATTAAATAGTTTTTAAATACCTTTTTTCACTGTATAGTTCAATTAATTCACATCAATAAATGGTTCTTATTTTGTTTTAGGTTACCTCTTGGAAAGTACCATACCATTTGTCCAGCTTGCATAATATCCAGAAACGGTGCTACATTTCGTCCACATCAATACATTTTAATCAAATCACATAATCCAAAGCTTTCTAAAAGGTATGGTGGAGACACCGTTCCACCATACAATATTTTACAATTTTCCTCTTATAATGTGTACTTCTGCTTGCTTAAATATATTACTGACTAGCTTTCAAGTATAATGTATTCCTTTCACTAATTTTTAATGCCAAATTGTGGTTTTTCAAAAGTTTAAAAAAATTTTCTCAATAAACTTTGCTTCTTAAAAATTTCTACCCAAAAAGAAAAGTACCTAGTCAATAGACTGTATAATCAACAAACTGTTCCTATTCAATTTTTTTATTATTAGCAATCTACTTGTCGCTGATAAAAATATCTTAAATGCATTCCACCAATCAAAATTGGTTATCAAAATTCTTATTTGAAAGATTTCATTTCAAATAGTGGATTGTCCATCCATCATTTTAAAACATTCTGTTTTGAGCCTCTTAAACGATTATAACCCATATATTTCTCCCTTAAATTGTATTTCAATAAATTTACTAAATGACAGTTCTTATTTTCTAAAGTATTTATTCAGAATGTCAAATCGTTCAACAAATGTCATATTCCATAGAGTTAATGTTTTTCATTTTACTTCCTACATTCACATATTTTAAATACTTATATAATCTTATTGAAAACTTCCTTCAAACCCTAATATTCTTTAAAACAAACCACAATATTAATTTACTTTGACAATAAGAAAAATGGGTTATTATTTTCATTCATATGTAACAAACGTTCTAAAATTCTCTCTTTTAAATATGGAAGTTGTTTTTATGTCACATATATTCTTATAAAACTTATTTGAAGTCTTCTATATTATCATACAGTTAGATCCTTTATATGCTTTCTCTATTGAATAGTAAATAGTACAGATTGTCTCCTTTTTAGATCATTTTAAAAAAAAATTCAACTTCCAAAAATTTTAATTACTTGAAGTATGCAGTCTATTATTCATAACTCTGTATACAGAGTGTTGCAGGTTTCACTCTATGTTAATATATATATATATATATATATATATATATATATATATATATATATATATATATATTTATATATATTGGAATGAATTTTTCTTGAACCTTCATATATATGTATATTAGCATTTGTATTCTTGGGAGTTAGGTTCAAATGGATAACAAATATAGCTATTAATCTATTTTAATTTTTCAATTGTATGCAACGTTTCGACCGGCATCCTTGGTCTTTGTCAAGCCAACTAAAATTCCTATAATAGTTCTTAAAAATACTTTTTACACAATATAGATTTAAAATAGTCGTACCTTAAGAACATTGGTTCCAACAATTCAGTTAAAAAGATAGGTATAGACGTACACAATAGAAAACTCAAAACACAATTTTTACAATTGCTGTTTTACCTGTCGTAGGAAGACTGGTATTTGACCGGATCTTCATTATCAACAGTTTTTGTTTTTAACATATTGACCAATGCCGTAATATATTTTTATTAAAATGATTTTATTTACAACTTTTATTTAAATATTTTAACAACATGCAATTATTCTATAGGTAACTGATTTTAATTGTTGTTGGTTTCTGAAATTTTTTAGATTATATTTGAATAAATTTTACTTATCAGCTTTATATCTTTTTTCTGTCATTTATTGCATTTTGATTTTTCCTTATTTCAATAGCTTCTCTTTTTCTTGTGTGATTTTCTGCTTTTAGGATTTTGGTTTGTTCATAGTCAAAAGTGTGATTTTTTTGGGTTTCGTGTTTGGTTAATGCCGTTTGGTTTTTTATGTGACTTCATCCTATTCTGTAAATATTGACTAGTTTGGCCTATATAAACCCCTTCGCAATTGCTACACGGTATTTCATAGACAATATGAGTTCTTTTTAGTTTGGCTGTTTTTGATTTTAGTTTTGTGATTCAGCTACTTAGGGCGCTATAGCTTTTGCTGGCCATTGGTAGGTTGTAGCGCTTGAGCATTTTATCAACTTGTTCAGATAATTCTCTGATATAGGGTAACACGATGTACTTATTTGCGTTGCTTTTATTTTTGTTTGCTGTATGTTGGTTTCTTTTTTTAAAAATGTGATTGATGAAATATTCTGGATAGTTGTTTTCAAATTTCAAGTTCAGAGTCTCTAATCCGAACTGTATTCACAGAAATACAAATTTATGACAAATATTCATCTTTATGTGTAGGTATGTTGTATTATTCAAAATTCTTGGGTTTAGTGTAATTAGATTATAAAATGTTGGTTAATCATATTCTATTTCGTTTTTCTTCGGAACAAACATTATTTTTAGCTATACTTAGACGCATATTCTTTGATGTGCATGTTATGGTAATTGTTTAAACAATTGACTTCCCTTATATAATTATTTAAGAATATAATTTTTTAGTGTTTGGTATCAATTTTTTCAATATGCGGTTGGGAAATTTATACAATAGAAGGCCTTGGTAATTCAGACAAGCCTAATAAATTGCAAGATGTTATTACAAAATTTCACGGCACGCAATGTGGTTATTGTACACCTGGTACGATCATGAATATGTTTGCTTTAAAACAAAATAAAAAGGATGTTAAAATGGAAGAGGTTGAAAATTCGTTCGGCGGTAATATATGCAGGTGTACTGGATATAGGTAGGTAAAAACATTTTTTTTGTTAAGAGGCGAGATTAAGAAATTGGTAAAATGATGCCTATAAAATAAATTTTTCCAAATCATAGGAACAAACATCGATTCCATTAGGTTTTAGTAATTCGAGGAAGAAACGGCTATACTATTTATCAAATCTTTGCGAACGCTTTCAAAGCTGAAGTCCATTGGCGTACTTTAAAAATCCGGAATTAAAAAATAATTAATTGTAATCATTTCTATGAATCTAAACACTTGGTATATTTACAGAACGATACTGGTTCTAATCATTGACAATACATCCTACTATAGGTGCCTTCTTAAAAAATTACCAACATGTGCTTGGAGAAAATGGCAACCAAAATTGACGAAAGAAATAACCAGTAACAACGCTAAATAGAACCGTTAAACTTGAAGACGTTCGATATTCGCCAGGCGAAGAAAATTTTTTGAGGAATTAATTTCTTACAGTGCATGCTCAGCGGAAAATGGTAGAAAAAGGGGTTAAAAATATTGGGTACTACTTTTATATTCACAATCACCGTTGAAAGGTTTAATATTGTTCACCTTTTGTTATAAGAGGAGCCAATTAATTGGATTCGGCATATTGTTTCTGTTATTTATATCACTCAAGTTAATATTCTTCAAACTTATCAAAATATTGTCGATTTCAGTATAACTCATAAATAGTTTTATTTACTTTTAACTTAATATATCTTTGAAGATGTACAAATGGCGTGAAAGGCAAGAAAAAGAATTATTTGGCACTTACGTTTTCTGAAGAACTGCGTCTTGTTAAGTCCTCTTCCTCTGACTCTTTGCGCACTCTAAATCTCTGCTGGATGCGATGTAACAATGTTCTCAATAACTAAGGTTCGATCCGCACTTAAAGTGTTAAAACATTAAAACTTGTGAAAATTTACGAAAAGGTCTCACTCGAACTGAACAGTTTATTTTAATCACAACTCGTACGGGATACTACTGACTGCGCCACTTTTATTTTCTTTCCACAAAATATCTTTTTTAAAGTCAATAATAATTTTAGTTTATTTGAACGGTTACAAAAAATAATGTATGAACAGAGCTGAACAAAGAGTAACAAAAGAGTGATTAAAATTATTTACAGAGAGTATATATAATCTTATATAAAAGTGTTTAAGTTGAAGTTTTGCAGGTGTTTCTCAGATAAGGCTATATACTTACAGTAGTGTGAGCGTTCTTTTTGTTTTACTCACTTTAATTGAGCTGAGATTATTCCTCCCCCTTCACCGATGCTGAATGTGTTGTAAGGGGGTATCAGTTCGAAATAAAGTGGAGGGGATGAGGAAATATTTGATTTGCTTGGTTTATTTGTAGTTTTAACCAAGGTTATCTAAGGTTTTAACCATTGACATATAAACAATAAACACACATAATCTATTTTTCTTTTGTTACAAATTATAGATACATTAATTAACATTATTAGATGCTGATACGAATCTGTCGTATAGTTTAAATCCATCGACAGATCGCGCGCTTCAATTGAGATGTCGTTCTTTTTGGTGCTTACTCACATCACTTTATCTCAGATCACCTACTGAAGTGATCTGAGATCTCAGTCAAAAAGAACGCATCAAATATAGCTGTTAAAGTTCTAATTGAATTTTATTTTTATACGTCTTACAATTTAGGAAATTTTCTCCTCTTCAAAATATCATTGAAACAATTTAGTAATTAAAATAAATAATTAGTGCTACAGCCCAAAAAAGAGAAAAAAACGTAGTTTTTGACGCCTAAAATGCAACTTTTCCGTTTTTTGCATTTTAACGATTTTTTTGCTTAAAGTGGTTCAGTTTTATTGTTTATAATAAAAGTAGAAGTGTTTACAAAAAAAAATGAGACCAGAATGAATTGTTTAGGTTGAAAAAAAGGTTGAACACGCTCTTGAAAAAATGAGTTTATTTTTGAAAATTTTAAATTTCTCAGAAACTCCTCAATTTAGGAAAAAGAAAATGAATTAATATTATTTGGCATCAAAAAAGCTACATTTATACCAAATTTGAAAATGTTTGGACTTCTTTTGGCCGAACTAAAAATAGAAAACGAGAAAATCAATTATTACGTTTTATTCAATAATCTATAGAAACAAAAATTGTAGATTTTTTAAATATCTAAAACTTTCCCATCTAATTTTTTTCGATAAAACGAGTATTGACGCTGCAGATTGCAAAAATCCGTTTTCACCCTCTTTCCAACCACGCCCCTCAGACTTCTTAAAAATCACGTTGTCGGAAAGTAGTACCCTACATTTGTAACCCCTTTTTCTACCATTTTCCGATGAGAATGTTCTGTAAGGAATTAATTCCTAAATCGATCACTTTTAGAGGTAGTTCGCCTGGCCTAATAAGCAGCTCTCTTATTTGTCTGGTTTTCCTCGATCATTCCAAAGCTCATTGGTATAAACATTTTACTTCACGTAATATAAAGCTTCTTATAATACGTTTTCGTCTTTAGTGTTCCATAACTTAACTTTTTTTGTAGTTCATTTAAAATATAATTTTCATTTTAGATCAATCTTGGCAGCTTTCAAATCTGTTTGCTGCGATGCCTCTGCCGATTTGTTGAAACGTTGTGGAGATATTGAAGATCTACCTATATGCCCAAAGACATTAAACAATATGGAATCAATAAATAAAATAGATTTAGCATCATCATATTATTACAAATTTAGAGGGATATCGTGGATTAAAGTGACTTTTTTTAATGATTTATTGGAAATTATTAAAACGTTTAACAGTATTAAAAATGGCGACCAGACTTATTATGCAATTGTTGCTGGAAATACTTCTCAAGGTACGTGTTCTCTCCAAAACCTGCTGTCTTAAATAACGTTACATTTCATCTTTACAGTTTATTCTAATTTCAAAATTAATGGTAGTTTGTTTCCATTCATATGAGATCATAATAAATGTTTTGAGATTTATTTAAAAAGAGGGCATTAAGAAGAAGAAAAAGTAGGTGTTACGATCACAACTACGCTAAAACAAACCCAATGGAAAAATGTAATCTCACCTTTTATTTAAACGAAACAATTCTGCAGGAACTTTTTGGAATGTTCCAACCCGGGAAGGCACCGCCATAGTGCTTCTTTTTCGGTTTCCTCCTACACCACAGGAAGGCTCCGGGCCAATAAAGGGCGTTTGTGCTCCTTTCCTGGCAAGTGTATTGGCCTCTTCATTTCCTGTGATTCCCGAGTGGCCAGGAACCCAGACTAAAGAGACCCTGTTATTCTTGCCTAATTCATCAAGTTTTCTTCGGCACTCCCATGCCAACTTTGAGTCAATGACATGGGAGCTCAATGCTTTGATAGCTGCTTGACTATCAGAATGGATCTATATGTCACATTTCTGATAGTTTCTTTCTAGGTTCATTTCCACACATCTTTCAATCGCAAGTATTTCTGCCTGAAAGACGCTCGGGAAGGAGCCTAACGATAATGAGTATCTAGTGCCAGGCCCAAATACTCTAGTGCCTGCTCCATCCGTATACCATCTAATAGTATTTTCTTTGAGAGTTTGGGTGGTGTATCCTCTTTCCCAGTCTCTCCTCTTATTTAGCATCGTAGTGAAATTCTTTTCGATACTTACTTTCTTGATCATTTCGTCACTGGGAAGATTCGATGTATTTTGTTAGAGAGGACCAGGCTCCCTGATTTTTAATAGTCTCATTGCCAGAACCTTCCTTAGATATTCTAAGAATTGCCTCTTGGGCAGATCTTTCTATAACCAGATGTAGAGGTGTGAGATCTGTAATGCTCTCAACTGCCCTAGTTGGACACGTTCTCATAGCTCTAGCGATGCACACACAGGCAAGCCTTTGAACTTTGTCGAGGATCCTCCTCGTGCTATACTGACTTGCTTTTGTATGCAAAACTATTGCCCCATGCGTAATTGCTGGTCTCACAATCAAGGCGTACATCCATCGCAGTATTTTTGGATTATTGCCCCACCTCTTACCAGCTAAATTTCTGCACGCCATCAAAGCTCTTATTGCTTTACTAGCAGTTATTTCAACATGCTTATTCCACAGAAGCTTACTGTCTAGGGCTATCCCTAGATATTTAACTTCTGATTTCCATTCGATGATTTTCTCGTTTAAGGATATGGGTTTCATGGCTGGAAGTATTCTTTTCCGGGTAAATGGAATTACTATTGTCTTGTTTGGGTTGATGTTTCTGAGGCCATTTTGTAATAAATCACACAAGGTGCTCTCGAACTTGCCTCTGACTATTAGAACTATGTCATCAGCATAGCCCATACATTCGAAGCCAAACTCCGTTAGCCTGTAGAGCAATTCATCTACTACGAGGCTCCATAGAAGGGGATATATTACTCCCCCTTGTGGTGTCCCCCGAGTGGCTTTAACTGAGGTGGTTTGATTCCCCACCTGTGTCTCAGCTATCCTCGTCGTCAACAACTCATACATTCATTTTACAATGGTTTCATTTACTCCTCGCCTTTTTAGTGCTTCTTTGATAGACACATGAGTTGTGTTGTCAAAGGCCCCAGATATATCCAGGAATGCGCACATTGCGATTTCTTTCTTGTTCAGAGTTCTCTGGATGACTTCGGTCAGCTGATACAGGGCCGTATCAGTTGATCGACCCGCTCTGTTGGCATGCTTTATGAAGTGGTATATTCTTTAGATTCTCTGTTCTCATTTAGTTATCCACTACTTTCTCCATAGTTTTGAGTAGAAACGATGTTAGGCAGATGGGTCTAAAAGATCGGGGATCAGTTCCATTTTTTTTCCTATTTTTGGTATGAAGGTTACCCTTGCCCTTCTCCATTTCTAGGTATCATACTCACAGACTGCTTCTTGTAATCTTCAGCAAGTGAGGAATAAGCTCCTCTATCCCTTGCTGCAGGAGTGCTGGAAATATTCCATCCACTCCTGGTGATTTATATGGTTGAAATATACTTATTGCCCATTCCAACCGTTGTTTGGTAAATTTTTGTTGTAATTCATTGCATTTCAGTGCTTTCTGCTGGTTCACTACCTACAAAGTGGGTTCTAAGAAGAAGAATCGATCGTTCATCTTCACCTTCCGTGTATGATCCGTCTGGATTTTTCAGCGACATTGTAGGATTAGTTCCCCCATTTGCCATGACCTTTTGTAGTCAGGCCGCTGTGTGAGTGGAAGTGATCTTTTCGCAAAAGGCTTAAAAATTAAGCCTTTTGGCCTACCTAATCTCTTTATTGTACTGAGTAAGCTTCTCAGTGTACCTCTGCCAATTACCGTCACGTTTGGCTCTATTAAGGAGCCGACTGACCTCTTTTCTGAGGTTTGACAGGTTCTCATTCCACCAAGGAGCGTCTTTTTCTGAACGAGTTTTTGACAGTGGGCAACGGGAATGAAAAGCTTCTATTATTGCCTCACTGATCTGATCGACTCTTTGTTCCAGGTCGTAGTGCGGGTGATTTACCCCATTCACTTCAACTTGTTCCAAATTGTCCTTCAGATTGGTCTTGTAAAGACTAGGATTTCGGATTGTAGGAATAGAGGTGGTATTTCCCTCTATCCTAAATTCGATGATCCTATGGTCGGAAAGTGATGGCTCGCTCATCACCCTCCAATCTTTTACATTTTTCCTAGAAGCAACATTATCAATTGTTACGTCCAGGATCTCTTCTCTTGCTCTCGTGACAAAGGTGGAGGTTGTCCCCACATTTAAGGTCGCAAGGTTATTAACTAAGAGCTATTCTAATAAACACTTACCTTTTGCGCTGTTATTAGTGCTTCCCCACACGGTATTGTGTGCGTTGGCATCACAACAAATTATAATTGGTTGTCGTCTGTTATTGCAGTGTCTCACTAGTTCTTGTACTTCTTCTAGCGGTGTTATCGGCCCGTCTCCAGCGAAGTAGGCAGAGGCAATGACGATGTCTCGGTCGATACCCCCAATGTTGAGGTGAACCATGATTGGAACAAGGTCCCGTGACACGTATTCTGAAACACAAATATATTTCATGTTATTTCTTATGATTACACAGGCACGCGGAGATACTTGCCTTTGATCATAAATCAATTTCGAATCCTTGCATGCCAAACCTTTGATTTGGCCTTCTTTGTTGATCCATGGCCCTTGGATCAGTACAACAACCAGTTGTAGTCTAGCGAACAACCTTGCAATCACGGCTGAAGATCCCTTCACGTGATGCAGGTTAATCTGAGCTACATTCGTGAACATGAAGGTGAATTATTATGGATGAAAGAGGGCGAGTTACTCAGCCTCTATTCATCCCCTCCTATGTCTCTCCCTGACCCTCCTAGACCACTATGGCAATATCTTCTTCGGAGTTGCTCCGCCCATTTTCCCGGGATGCAGAGGCGATCTCCGCATCCCTAGTCATCCCAACAGAGCTGGAGGAGATCTCGGGCTGACCCAATGTCAAGCTTTCGCATTTTCCCCTTTTCCAGAGGTTCTGGATGTGGAGGGTATCTCCATGTCCTTTGGATCCTCCGCGGGGCTCTTTTTCAGAGCCTCCCCAGATTGGTGATCGATCTCAATCGTGAGAAGAGTTCCCTGTCTCTCTTTTTTAGAGTTTAGGATCTTCCAAGCCCCAGTAGTGAGGTTGGAGTTCTGAACGTGGACAAATTGGAGGATCTTCTCCAATTTCATGTCATGGCTTCTTGGGAAGAACACTCCACTTAGACAAATTACAAAAATGTTAGACGAAGGTATTATTGAACTGCCTACATCTGCATTCTCCTCGCCAATTTGCATTGTTCCCAAAAAACTAGATGCATCAGGCAAAAAGAAATGGCGTTTAGTTATTGATTATAGAAAATTAAATGAGAAAACAGTTCAAAATCGATACCCAATTCCTAGAATACACGAAATACTAGACAGACTTGGTAGAGCAAATTACTTCACAACACTTGATCTCGCAAGTGGTTTTCACCAAATTGAAATAGACCCTCAAGATATTGACAAGACAGCTTTCAGTACTCCCCAGGGACATTTTCATTTCAAACGTATGAGTTTCGGACTTAAAAATGGCCCATCAACTTTTCAAAACGTAATGGACAATGTATTGCGTGGTTTGACTGACGAAACGTGCATAGTTTATTTAGACGATATCTTAATATATAGTACATCCCTTCAGGAACACTTAGAAAAATTAAAATCTGTTTTTGAAAGACTTAGACAACACAATCTAAAAGTTCAACTTGATAAATCTGAATTTTTAAAGAAAACAATTATGTATTTAGGACATATAATCACACCCAACGGCGTAAAGCCTAACCCAGACAAAATTCCAATCATTAAAAATTATCCAGTCCCCAAAAGTCAAACATAAATTAAAAGTTTCTTAGGTCTCGTAGGTTACTACCGACGTTTCATAGCAGACTTTGCTAAAATAACAAAACCCATGACCAAATGTTTGAAAAAAGGTTCAAAAATTATTCATAACGAAGAATTTCTTAATTCATTTCAAACTTGTAAGGATATATTAACCAATGACCTCATTTTGCAATATCCTGATTTTTCAAAAACTTTTATTCTCACAACCGATGCTAGTAAATATGCAATAGGTGCAGTTTTATCCCAAGGAAATGTACCAAATGACAAACCCATAGCATATGCTTCTAGAACTCCAATCGTCTATCAACAACTTTGAGAATAATACCAAAATATTAGCTCATAACCAATTAATACTAAATTCACGTATCAATGATTTACAAAAAATAATTACACACTTGAATTTAGATAAAGTAGAAACTTATCACTATTTTGCAATAGAACAACTTGTTTCACAATTTTCCATAAGTTTTCAAATAACTTATGATATACTTGAAAAAATTGAAACGGCAATCAGTTTTGCCAAACTTAATACTTTTCACAATTCAATAGTTGATACTAACGATCTGTTTTCTGAAATATTAGAAGTCAGTAAAAACATAGACAAAAATAACAAATTTCCAATCAATTTGTCTCTGCAAAACATTTTATTGCTTGAGAAAATAATTGAAATCAAAAGCTATAGTAAAGGTAACAATATAATTTTCATACTAGAAATACCAATTGTCGAAAATTCAGAATATAATTACTATCATCTCTATTCTTTACCTACACCATCAAAACAATCCTTTTAAGCGATTATACCACAATCCAAATTTATCCTTTTAAACGATCAACATTACACCTCCTCAGAAGAAAGCTGCAAAGAAATATCTCAAGAAGATTTCCTGTGTAGTGATCTCCAAAAGTTACCAATTACTCAACACACTCCTTGCGAAGTGCAACTACTTAAGTACTCTCAGTCAAGAGATTTATTATGTAAACAAATTCCAGTGATATCAATAATGTAAATACGTATTCAGAAGATAGAATACAACCATCAGTGGATCGTAATATCTCCATTTAACACAGTGGCCATCCAAAAATGTGGTAAAAACATTAACAACATTCCATTAAACGGTAGTTTTATAATTGAATTGAATAACCAGTGCGTAGTCTCAATAAACAATTTTTCATTAAAAACTTTTTCAAGTAATATACCAAAATATAAATGTGTAGAACTTCCTAAATTGCAATTTTCGAACGAAGACTCTAAAACAGACTCTTTTCATTTAAATCAAGTGCAAATAGACTCAGTGAATTTAGATGAATTAAATAACATTCAAAACATACTCCAAGAAGACAAATCGAAATTAGCAAGATTGGACTTGGCTCCTGTTCATTTCAAAAAAATCAGTTTTTACACAATATTATTATATGTTATTGTCTTTTTAAGCATAATCCTAGTAGCCTTCAAAATTTACAAAAGAAAACAGAAGAAGATTAAGAAGAAAAATGAGAAGAAACAAGGAAAAAGGGATTTCAAAAATTTTCCTGTCATCTCAAACTCTGGAGAAACCCCATAGTTTTCTCTTTGGCCGGAGGAGTTAAGAAACGACAATGGCTGACCCATGTATAATATTCGCTTACGTTGTATTTTTTTTAAAAACTATATAAATGAATAATCATGTAATAAAGAGAGAGATTGTTTGTAACTTGCATACAATAAACGTCCTAAATGTTTTTTAAAAAGTATTTTTCGGAGTGACGAGATATCATTCGCGCATCCGTCGATAAATATCAATACAATTACTGACGTCGAACACTAACTTTTGGCCGATTAAAGAATGTGCTTCAAATACTCCTACGCTCTATTGCACGGGTCGAAATAAATTTGGCACCGGTGCGCGTTTTGTCTTGATAAGCTGAATCGTCAGTTAGAAGAACCGGATATTTCGAGAGTATAAATTCGAAATACACATATTTTACTGTAGAATATTAAATATTATCTTGAGCCACTCTTATTGTACTGTTTCTGAACTAATGCTGACGTCACTGACTATTATTTCCAACTCCTGGTATAGGACGTAGTAAAGATGGCTTGGCTCCAACCGATTTCATAAAGATTCACCACTAAATTCAAGCTCATTTTTTGTTGACGTGTTTTGATAAATGTAGTTAAGTTGGTAGAGACTTTCGATGATTCTTAGCTATTTTAACTTTTTTTTATTGCAGGCGTATACAAAACAAAAGCAAATTATAATGTATATGTCGATGTACAGGATGTGCTTGAGCTGAAAAATAATCGACTTATTGAGTCAAGTTTATGTATAGGCGCTAACACAACTCTTACTAATGCTTTAGATTTATTTGTTCGTATGGCGAAAGAGCAACCGCAATTGAAGTATTTGAAGAAATTAGCTGATCATATCGATCTAATAGCTAATGTACCAGTGAGAAATGTAAGTTGTGTATCTTTTACATGTAGGTGAAGATTTACAAAATTCTTTCGTGAAACTTAAGGATGTTTAGGTGGTACTTTTTAGGCAACTAAACATTTATTTTAATTTTTTTTTAAATCGAAGATTTATCAAATTACTTTTGAAACTAGGATGATTAAATTCATACAAATTTACAATATAATGTTTCTTTAAAGCAACATTATATGCTACGAAAAAGAGAAGGTATTTGCGATAATCATAAATTACGCGAGTTGTATTTGTCAAGATTATTCAACGACAGTAATAATGTAAGTGAAGGAAATAAATGTTTATTTAATTAAATTGACTGTTTATTTAATTATTATAATTGGTAGTTTCGAGTATCGCAAAATTCACTAAATTGCTTCCATATGTACTTTTTTGATCTTACGGTATTATCGGAAACGTTTTCTTTTACTTCCTTTGCGATCTGCTTCAGATTATAATTACCAAATATGGTTGTCGCAGGATGATTAATTTTATTTTCTTCTTCTTTTGTTTTAAGGCCTCAGCTACCAGTGCTATTCGGCCTGTTTTTTACGTCCGGGATGATTTATGAATGTCTATAATATAGTTTACACGAAAATAAATAAGAACAGAGTAACACCGCACTTATTATTCAAAAATGTATCTGTAAAATATTCGGTTTTTGAGGTTATATTTTGATGTTTGAAGCACTTAAACATTTGGAGATGAGTTTAATGTTTTCACTGTATGGGAATTTCAGCACTATGTCTTGCACTGTGTAACATTATTAGGAACCTTAAAAGATTTATGAAGAAAATCTGTATTAACACTATTTAAGGAACAGTTGAAAAACATGTGTGAGAGATCTTGTTTTTCACCACATGGGCATGAATCCGAAGGTACTAAGTTGAATTTGTGTAGATATGACAAAGTGGCACAATGGTTGGATCGAATTCTTGGAGAAATGCAGGTATCTCTTCAGGACAAACTCGAGAGTGAAGAAAACCATGGATTTTTTCTTGGGTATTTTATGAATTGAGAGTATAGATTTCCTTTTGTCAAGCTGATTTCTTAATAGAATGCACCACATCCGAATGGGGACCACTTGGAAGGGTGGCACGTTTGATAGTTCTCCTAAGATTTGCAAGATCATCGGCTCTAACATTTCCTTGTATAAGACTGTGTCCGGGAATCCAGCCAATTCGTATGTCTTTCCCTTGCTGATTTAACTTGTGTAATAGCTCCTTTATTTTTAGTATGAATGGATTAGAAGATGAGGAGAAGGATTTTTTGGAAATGCATTTTATGACACTTTGGGAGTCAGAAAAATGTATGGCTTTGGGAAGGTCGAGTTTTGAAAAAATGGAAAAATGAGAGAAGAGTTTGTCACATAATGATAAGAGGTTAGGATAATAAATTCCGTATCCTACATTACTGTCAGTCTTAGAGGCGTCGGTGAAGAAATTGGGGCCTGAAAAATCGATAGAATTCATTTTGGCAAGAAAGAGTTGATTACAGTCTGAATCTTTTTCAATTTCCAGATCTACCGTGTTAGTTTGACTAATTTGAGATTCGAGCGAGAAATGATGAAAAGGAAATTTGTTGAACGATTCAATGAAGGGAAGGAATTTAGATACTGATTGAAAGGCAAATATAATAGGGGGAGTATTTCTCAGTCTCCAGTATATAGGATCAGCAGCCCATTCTGTGAATAATTCTATGAGGTTTTTATTAGGTCTATCTATGCAACTGCTTTAGATACATATTTAACTGACAAGATTTCTCTACGTACCTCCAGGGGGGTCTGCCCACATTCAGATAACATGATGTTGATGGTAGTAGATTTTAGATAACCTACTATAACCCTTATGGCTTGATATTGTAAACGATCTAATTTTTTAAGTAGGTATTTAGAACAGCCACCATATAGCATGCACGCATTATCAAATAACGAAAGTATGGTCGCTTTGTATATGTTTAAAAGAGAGATTTGATGGCTACCCCACCATTTACTACATAAAGACCTAATTAAATTAATAGCTTTTAATACTTTGCAGGAAATAAATTCAATATGTGGTTTCCAGTTAAGTTGGTCGTCGAATATAGCTCCTAAGTTCTTGACTTGAGATTTCCAAGGGATAGGTTGACCATTATTGACTATGGAATGGACTGGAGTAAACTTATGGTTTTTCTGAAAAATCATGGCGGCACATTTTTGAAAAGCCAGTGTGAAACCCATAGACAATAAATGAAGATTGTTATAGACTCCTGGATGGTGTTTTCGGAACATATCACAGCAAGATCATCTGCATAACCACTAGGTTTTATGGAGGGTGGAAGTATGTTCTGAAGGGAGTTGCACGATATATTGAATAGAAGGGGACTGAGTGGGGAACCTTAGGGGACACCTCTACAAAAAACACCTATAAGTTCATTGTTGAGGGTGGATTTAATGAATAGATTTCGATCTGAAAGAAAGGATAGAATGAGGTCACAAATGTCATGAGGTAAATTAAGGGAATTTAGAGATGAATAAATAGAAGATAAAAGAAGGTTATCATATGCACCTTTAATGTCGAGAAAAACAACAATTGGGTTTTTATTAGCAGACAATGCGCATGATATTTCGGAATAGATGAAAATGTGGTTAATTTTAATGAAAATAGAGAGAAGAGTTTCTAGGGCTATTTTGGGAAGATGATTGATCATTGAATATGTGATGAAATCCAATCCAGGACTTGAATCATTTTTGCTTAGTAAGGTGAAATTCAATTCTTCTATTGTGAAAGGGTGAGTAAAGGAGTCGTTAATGGCTTGGGGAATAACGTTGAGGTCTTGAAAGGGGATTTGAGCTAACTTGTTTAAGAGACTTTGGAAAATGGAACTGTCTAGGGGAGGAGTGTTAATTAAATTACAATTTTCAATAGATCTAGAGAAATTTTGTATTGATTGCCAAATCTTCTTAACATGTATTCGGAGGTCCGGTTCTTCCGTGAATTTACGGAAGCCTTCTGATCTTTTTGTTTTCAGAAAAAGTCGGGTTTTAGCTCTTATTTTCTTGAAATTAATGAAATTTTCCATGGAGAGAGTCCTTAGATATAGTTTAAAAGCCTCTTTTTTCTTTTGTACCATTTGGGAGCACTCTTTGTCCCACCAGGGAAGATAAGGTTTAGAAGGAGTGAAAGATTTCTTAAGTGGGATAAATAAAGAGATGGTTCTTTTTAAGACCTCCATGAACAAGGGGTATTCCATATCATTATGATATATATTATTTTCTATATATGCTTGAAATGCATCCCAGTTGGCATTATTCATGTTATATTTGACGTGAGTGGAGTTCATATGGATGAGCGCAGTATTTTGTTTTTTGTAGGAACAAAGGGTAGGAAAATGATCGCTGAAGCCTGATTCTTGGATCGTTCTCCAGGAGCAGTCTAGAGCTTTGGCTGAGGAAGTAATTGTAATATCCGGGCAGCTTTTATTGACATTAGGGCTGGGAATACGGATTGGAGATCCATCATTAAGAATGGGGAGATCATTGTGCGAGATGAAATCCCAGATTGCAATTCCTTTAGGGTTATTAATGGCAGAGCTCCAAATTTGATTTTGGCCATTTAAATCAGCCATTAGGATAAAATTTTGTTGTTTTATTTGTTGTAGGAGTTGTTTAATCATTCTGTGAGGCAAGGGAATGTTGGAGTCGGGAGGAATATAGCTATTAATAATGAATAGATCTTGGAGTTCTACTACCAGCAAGTGTATTTTTGGAGGAACTGAAATTTTGTGTTGAAAATTTTTGCAAGGAATCAAGTTCTTAATGAAAGTGGCTACACCTCCATAGCCATCCTGTCGATCATTTCTAAAACAGCTAAAAATTTTAATATGTGCAGATCCACCTAGAGTCAACCAAGTTTCATTTAGTAATATAATGTTAATACTCTCATCTCTAATAATAGGAATAAGTACCTCTTTGTTAACATTAAAACTGCGAATATTCTATTGGAGTATGTTATATTTGAAGGTATTATCCTGAATACGATTGAATTTTGAGCAATAGTGAAAAAAATTAATAATAAAAAAAGAAAAAATTTAAAAAAGGGGGGGGGTTACTTACAGGGAGAAATTTAAGTTAGATTATGATTGCTCACCTCTTGAGTAGAAGTAAGCTGAGAAGTTGCGAAATTTTGAGAGCTAGGGATAAACGGAGTATCAGACGGGGTGAAGGCCATATGAATTCTTTCAATGTGAGTGGACGAGGGAGATGAAAGCATTGTTTTGAAGTGCAGATTTATTTGTTATCGGAGACTGACAGAATTCATTGCAAGAGGAGGAAAATAGAGCTGCATTATGTGCATCTTTATCAAATCCAGTTCTTTTTTCTAAGATGGTGGGACGTCTGCGTTTATGAGTAGTGAATTTGTTACTAGGGGGACTTTGTGTCACTTTTTGAGCATAAGAGATTGGAAAAGGGGAAGAAGTCTGTAATTGAGGTAAGGATGTTGTTGATCTATTAAAAGAGGGGTTTTTAATAGAAGATTTAAGAGGAAGTGAAAGTTGAGAGGCTTCGAAGTAAGAATAGTCATGGAATGCCATTGCTTCATTTATACTTTTTTGCCTGTTAAATTCTTTGCAAGAATGGTCAAAAGCTAGGTGTTGTCCAGAGCAATAAAAGCAGTCTAAGGAATTTGAACATGGGTCAGAATGGGTTATTCCACATCTACTACACCTTTTGGAACTGTGACAAAAATTGGCAGAGTGTCCGAATCTTAGGCAATTTTTGCATTGAGTAACAGGAGCAATATATTTATCAATCTGGTCAGGAACTGAAAAAATTTCTAGAACCCTGGGGCATGGACGTCCCTCAAAAGTAACAAGAATTGTTGTGGATGGAACATATTCATAAGATCCGTCATCTTTGGTTATTCTGCGGTTGAGTCATCTAGCACCAATTACTTTTTTATTTTGCGAAAAAGCTTCTTGAATAATATCATCTGGAGTAATAGAGAGTCCTACGTTTTTAACAATGCCTCTCGAGGTGAGAAGGCGTTGTGGTATGTAAGCACAATATCCTTCCCTTCTGAAAGCTTGGTTCATTAGAAAAGAATTAGCATCACGAGAAGTTTTTAAGATAATTCCTATTTTGCTGGAACCTTTCTTTTGGATATTTTAAATGTTTTGGATGTTAAGTTTTCGTAGAATTTTTCCAACATCCATAGGATGAATACTAGGGGGAGTACCACTACTTTTGATGAGTTCTACTATAACTAAATGGGGCCCAAAATCAGTATCAGAGTACTTCAATCTTCTCCCTTTAGAAGCCTTAACGCGTTGTTCCAATATTAAAATTTCCTTTATGACGTTTTGAAAGCAGATTTTAGTGGAAGCGAGTTTATCTTCCAAGTTTTTAATGTCTTTTTCTAATAGAGGAGAAAGTTGATGCAAATAATTTATTAAGTTTTTTGAAGATGGTGATAAAACATTATGAAATGAATCTGAGGAAGAGTTATTGGGGGTATCATCCCCCATCTTGATGGTGGAAACTTAGACTAAAACGTTTTTCTGAAGAACACGTGGCAAAAAAATTAAGTTAGGCTAACTTACAGAGAGATTATTCACTAATCACTAAAGTGATATAAGTCAATATAATTTCACTTAACTAACAACACCAATAAACCGTAACTATAAATAAAACTAATTAAACTTGGCAAACTTAATTAATTTGAACCTACAATTTCTCCAAAAAGATTGTCCATTAATTTTATTCACTATCTAAGTCTGACGTTCATGGCAGGCCACTGTCACATCATTATAGGTAACTACGTATATTTATTTTGGTTTGTTAATCAACCAATTAAATGCTAAAATACAAACTCGAAAACACTGATTTTGCTCTGTCGCTGAGTAATTCACAAAATACCGTCCGTTTTGTGTGCACTTGTCTTAAAAATAAAGTTTCCAAACAGTTTCCCACGTCTGAAACTTTTTAAATTGTGTATTCATTATTTTTCAACATATATTTATTTTATAAAATAGAAGTACAAAAGGTACGAAATGTTCAATCTTCGAGTGGAGATGGCGTAAGTAAAGGATTTTAAGTGCAGTAACTTTATACCTAAACAGTGACGACAATAAGTAGGAAACTCCGCCCATCCGCTATCTTGTATAGAAATTTGAATTAGCGCTATTGATAGGGATAAAAATGTTTTTGTGGAAAGAATTGAGGGAAAGTGCTAATGTGCTAAGACACCAGAATATATAGAATATGTCAAGAAACACAATTTGCCTATAATCAGGGCTTTGTACTCGTATATTAGACTAGTCTACAGTGATAGTATAAGTTTTTCTATTTTTTTAGGTTGGTACTATTGCAGGAAATTTGATGATCAAACATAAGAATAACGATTTTCCGTCGGACATATTTTTACTCTTAGAAACCATCGAAGCGACTTTAGAAATAAGTAAGTAATATACTTCGACACTAACTTATATTATCTATGTGGTTAATCATATAAACTGAAAAATCCCTTTTAGTCGAGGTAATTTGTTTAGAGATCTATATATTGAGTCCCTCTTTTTTTGTATTTCGGAACAGCCAACAAATTAAAAAAATTGGCACCTTTAGCAATTTAATAACAAATTTATAAAATATTCCTTAGTTTATCAGTAATTATTAGTATTCGATCTTTAAATAGATTAATAAAAATTTTGGACTTTTAAATTTCAAATTTTGTTTGGCATGAAAATCAATGCGCAAAAGGGCCTTTTTGGAAAATGTCTCAACTCCCTTCTTGGGCCTGCAGAGCTATGAATTGATCTAGATTGATTAAATTTTGCAAGATATTTAGTGGAGTTAGGGGCTCTAATATTTACTGCCCAACAGTAAACAGTAACAAAAAACGAGAAACATCAAAAATGATAACTCATCTTTTTTAAGATGGCCAAATTTACTTCTTCCTCTCGAAGTGCCACATATTGATCCATGGCCACCTCTAACACAAGGCCAGAATCCTAGATGTGGCAACGTGGCGCACGTGTCAAATAGGGGGCCAATGAGAACGAATGGTGCGAAATATGAAATAAATCAAGCTATAAAACATTTTTAATGAATAAAAATCGATATATCTATATCAGCATCCACCTTCCCGTATAGCTGACCAGACACCGGCTTAAAATAATTATTTCTTCACCTCTTATTTCTTATACCTTTACTGTTTTAAATGAAACTAACTGTTTTTCTAGATAAGTCCACAATATATTGAAAAAATGTTAAAAATTCTAAGAAATTGACAATTCTTTCCATATTAAATTTCTTCTGATTTCTCGGTTAATTTCATAAACATACTTTGATTCACTCTAGCATTATCTGCAACTATACCAAATATTTTAAAGCAACAAACAACAAAATATTTAAATAGCAACCATTTCATACAATTGATCCCCATGAATATTCTTTACACTGACAAAACTTCTCTCATTTTTCCGAATATTGAAGATATTAAAAAACTGTCTTCGCTTGTGATAATGTGTCATTTTCAGCAAAACCTACTAAATTCCCATCTTTATAATCTAAAGATTCTTCATTATATATTTCATTAATCTGTAAAATAACATATTTTCCAAGTCAGACAAACCTTCGGTAGTATTTTTGATGTAATGTTCATTTTCTAAAGAATTATTCGGTGAACGTTTCAGTGAACTATAAAGTTTCTGTAAATATTTAGATATGGCAAGACCAATAAGTTATTGTTTTTTACAGCATTATATGATTTCCTGGACTGTACATAAAGTAAAAATGATTTTAAAATTATATCCGCTAAAAACCTATTACGATTAGCAAATAATAGACAAAATTGTTCTGACAAAAAATCAATTTATTTTATCTTATTATTTTCATTTCTTTCAGTAAGTTTCTTATGACTTCAATATGCCATGCATATGCTCTGGGAAATGTATACGAAGGCCATAAAAACAAAACCCCCCTTTTTTAAAAAATATCCAATCTTCTTTCTGTTTCTAAATTAATATTTATATAGTGATTTGCATTAAAAAATATTTTGCGGGATTTTTATTAAGATTTTAATATATCCCATGAACAAAAGTGGTAGAAAAAATAAAAACCTTTTTTGATGATTGCAGTTTTTTTCTCCCGGAAGTGTCGTGTACTGATTTATGTAAATTAAATTTTGGGAAAACTATTATTGAAATTGAAATATTCATAATTCATGCACGGTAGAGGCAGAAAAACGACGAGAGTCATTAAAAACATAAAAACTCCTTTCTTGAAATGTTTAAATCATTTTAATTGAATTCTTACTAAGAAATAATAATTTGTTGATCACACTTGAATTTGGATTATTTATGTAAGCCAAACCTAACGATATATTGTTGTAAGGTATAAAGAACATCTAAGAACCTAGGCGAACAGCTAAAACTAGCATTTTTGACATTAGATTTCTATGGAACTCCATTCTATAGTTTGTAATATCTTTTTCAATTTTTAGTTGATGTGAATGGAAAACAAGTTTTTGTAAAACCATGTGAGTTTTTAAAGATTAATATGGAAAACAGATTAATAAAGAAAATTTATTTTCCTTACCTTTCCGAAGATTACTATTTCGAAAGTTATAAGGTAATGTACAATGTTTTCTGCTAAATTACGAACGTTGCTTATAGAATTTTTAATACAAATACCATAAATGACGTTGGTCTTACGTCACAATAGGTACTACTAACTAATTAAAATGTCCATAACTAAACAATCAAGTATCAGTTATTATTATAAAAAATGCACGCTGGTGAGCAATGAAGACCACTTATTGCAGCCGCATGCTGAGGTGTCAGATCTGTAATAATCCCTAGTTGGGCACATTTCATAGCACCAGTGATACATACACAGGCAAGCCTTTGAACTTTGTCGAGGGTCTGTTTTGGCATGCCAGGCTCCATACGTGATTATTTTAGGGTTACAGCCGCAGGCCTTACCAGCTAGACTTCTGCACGCCATCAGTGGCCCGAATCGTTACTGAAAATGAGATTTATTATAAAGTGTCTACTCAAATATTTCAACACTTATTTCTTGAAAAATTGAATAGATGAGGCTTTTACTTGATGAAGATCCATACTGAACGATGAAATAAAACAATATAGTTTGTTTAAATCTTCATATATTTGAACTAATGTTCAATTTAAACTTGTTGATGCGTTTCACTAACACAGTAGCTTTGTCAAAACGAATGAAGGTAAAATATAAAAATGTCTTAATATATACAGTGCTAAATCTATTTACTAAGGTTAACAATGGTATTGAAAGAAATTACCTGGAAATTCATTCACTACAAACATTCCTAAGCTATCTTCTAGGTAAAGAGGTTCAATAAAGGAGATTACCTGAAAATTTATTTTTGTTAATCTCTAAGGCTTCTAATAAATTTAAACTAAAGGATTCACCGACTACATGGAGAATTTCAAAAATTTGGGTCGAAAATGTGTTGGTTTTCTAATAAATGATTTGAATAGTTAGAATCTAATTTTTTGTTGTCATAGCTACGTTTGTGTTCCGAAATTCTAGTTTTAAAATTTCTAAAAGTTCTACCGATATAAATTT
Organism: Galeruca laticollis; assembly: GCA_963921935.1. Classification (NCBI taxonomy): domain Eukaryota; kingdom Metazoa; phylum Arthropoda; class Insecta; order Coleoptera; family Chrysomelidae; genus Galeruca; species Galeruca laticollis. Next base: position 160,455,724 of record OY998181.1, on the reverse strand, counting down.
TATCACAATTGTCATTACCACATTTTAATTTATAAATTCCTGATTTGTTTAATTTTAAAGATTTAGATTTATTATTTTTAATGAATTTGGATAAATTGTGATCAGTTTTAAAGGAAATATTCATGTCTAAAATATCTAAAAATGATTTAATTTCTAAGGATGGTGTTCCAAAGTATGTTAAGCTTTTAAATTGTCTATTATTTTTATCTGAAGGGAATACTTGTTCTAAAGTCTGTTTTTTTATCTTTTTATTTATGATATTGTCAATTAAATTTGGATCGTAATTATTATTAACTGCTATTTGTTTTATGATATTTAATTCTTTGGTATAATTATTAATATTTAAAGGGACTGTTAAGAGTCTGTGTATCATACTATTGAAAGCTGCTAGTTTATGACTGAATGGGTGGACCGAACTATTATGAATTGTAATATCTGTATGTGATGGTTTATGAAATATAGAAAAATCATGTTTATTATTTATATTTGAAATTGTAAAGCCTAGAAAGTTTATAGACTTATTTTGTTCAAGTTCTACGGTAAATTTGATATTATTGTGAATCGAGTTTATGTAAGTAATGAAGCTCTCTAATTGTCTATTTGTACCGATGAAGCTAGCTAAAATGTCGTCCACATATCGGTGCCAGTACATAAATTTTTTAGTAAGGGGGTGTTCATGAATTATTTTTTCTATATTATGAATGAATATTTCTGCTAGTAGGGGGCTGAGAGGGTTGCCCATAATCAAACCATCTTTACTGCTATAAACCTCTCCATTGAAATGAAAATAATTTTGATTCAAACACACTTTTAATAAAGTAATGATATCAGAGTGAATTATAGGATCAACATTATTGTATGTGAGCAAGTTATCAACAAGAGTTATAGTTTCTTTAGGAGGTATACTAGGGAATAGATTTGTACATCGAACGATATGAATTTAGAATTATGGGGTAGTATTATATCTTGAATATTATTAATTAATTCCGTTGAGTTTTTAACTGAAAATCGAGGTATGAATGAACAATATTTAGAAATGACATCTATGAGAATCTTTGAAATTTTTAATGAAGGTGCTGTGAAATAAGAAACAACTGGCCTGATTGGGTACCCCTCTTTATGGAGTTTAATTAATGAATAAAGTTCAGGGTGTTGCGGATTGGGTAAAAATAATTTATATTTTTCTTTATCGTCAATTATTGATTTAACGTTATCTACTGCTAATTTTATTTCTCTCTGAAATTTATTAGTTGGGTCTTTTTTAAGGGTCTCAAAATTGCTTGCCTGAATAAAATTGTTGCTTTTTAATATATAATCTTCTTTAGGTAATGCTATTACCGTATTTCCTTTATCTGCTTTTGTGAAAATATTTGACTTTAATTTTTGTTGAATTGATTTGGCGGCTGATAATTCAAAATTGGGTTTGTTAAACTCGACGAATTATTTTTTAATAATTTCTGAAGCTTTGTGTTTTAGATTAGAATTATTTGGAATATTATACAAGTTAATTTCTGTTTCTATACCTAGTTTGTTGAAGTTATCCAATGAACATGTGGGTTGAATATTATGTTTAAAACCATTTTGTAATAATTGAATTTCTTTATCTGAAAAAATTGTATTTGAAAGATTGACGAATCTATTAAAAAATTTATGTTCTGAGAATTTGGTTTGTGGGTTTCTTGATACTGGTTTGTTGGTTAATAATGACTCTAATTTACGTTTTTGTCCTTGGTACTTATTTCGTGTATTCAAATATTTTAGCAGTTTCATTCTTGAATTCTCCAGATATTTTGACAGATATGCCTTTGTAGGTTTAATTTTTTCAAAATGGGCAGTTGCGTTTCTTTTCTTAAATTTAGTTCTGTTAAGAAGTTTCTTTTTCTGACGATCGGACAACACGGCCAGATCGTGGCGACGGAAATGGACAGTGACGTGAACCGGGGGCTGTATTAAAAAATTCTATATACTAAAAACAATTTTAAAAATTGTGAATAGGTGATTAGTTACACCACAAGCATCACTGGACAGTTGATTACTACATAGTTCGTGAGAACTTCATTACCACACTAAACTCGTGGTGAGCAACTGTTCAGAGGGGGACCTGTTTATATTGATAATGCATTTTAGATCATGAAGCGGTCTCAAAATACTCATGCTTCTCTCAACGCCGCCTTTCTTTTGAGAATTTCCAAAAATGTAGTAGAGGAAGCCAGAATTGTGGTTGGCAGCTTAAGCTCGAAATTGCACGCTTCAGAAACAGAACAATTAATAACCGGTAAAAATATTTTCAATACAGATGTTTTACAAATGGCTTTCAAATCATTGGATAATGAAATAAATCCCGAATTCGATTTGATGCATCCCAAACCGGAATATTCGAAAAAATCTATAATTAGTCTGTTTTACAAAGTAAGTAAGTATTTATTTTTATTTGTGGAGTAGTTTCTTTCTTTATCTATACTACTTGTTTAGGTTTCGGTAGTTGGTATTTCATAATTCCCGCAAATAGTATCTTAACCTATAAGAAACTATAGTCTGTTTCTTATTGTCTGTGACAGCACGCGAAAAGGTCACATATGCTAGTCAGGTAGTAAACCATAAGCGTCACAGTTCATCTAAGGAATTTATTTACTATTTAATTCTATACCCGATCTGATATATAAAGGTAATATAAATGTAAATTCGGTTAGTTAAAACAACTAACTGACCTTCATACATATGTAGAGTACATACAGTTAAAACAATAAATTATTTTTGAAATAATCTTGTAACGCAACTATTCTGACTGAATATTTCATTAATTATCTTGAGAATTTGAAGCAGGTCAATTCTTGGAAGACATATTAACAAACCATTTATCAGATAATCACTTTCTGATTTTCGAAATGTTGATAATAACATTTCCAAGGAACATTACAATAGGGTCCTACTAGAGATTATCCCAATGACTACTTAGAAATTTTGCAGGTATAGACGGTGAAACTTGGTCTCGCCCAAATTAGTATAATTTGTTTTGCTTTTAGAGTCGCTTATGTTCCATAAGTGTTAACGGTGTTGTGAAAAATGTCTTCAAGTTTTACCGCAGTAAAATATAAGAGCGTGCTTAGCTTACAAACGAAGACTGTAGTGTAAAATGTGCATAATGCTGTTGTACATCAAATGCCGGCTGCTACTGTTAGAAATATAGTTTCGACATGTTCCAATATGACAGGAGTTAGTGAATCTACTATTTACAGGCTTCTAAGAGAGAGGAAAAAAGGAAATATATATCCACCTAAAAAGTCAACTGGAAGAAAACCATTTGACCTTGATGAACATATGCAAAATACAATAAGACGAAAAGTACATAAATTATATTTTAAAAAAGAGATCCCAACCCTTGACAGAATTCTAAGAATGGTGAAGGAGGACGAGAATTTGCCTGACATAGGGCGAAAAACTTTGTGGAAAATATTACACAAATTGAATTTTACTTGGGAGAAGCAAAGTCGCAAATCAGTGCTAATCGACAACGAAGAGATAATATGTTGGAGACGCCAGTATTTACGAGATATCCGAAAATACAGACAGGAGGGAAGACAAATCTATTATCTAGATGAGACATGGCTCAATGAAGGATATTCAGTGAAAAAATATGGCAGGACAAAAGTATTCAAACCAGTCGTCAAGCTTTCATAGAAGGTTTATCTACTGGACTGAAAACTCCTATCGGTAAAGGTCGCCAACTAAGAATAACGCATATTGGATGCAATCAAGGGTTTGTTGAAGGTGGTTTACTGGAGTTTCAGTCAACATCAACCAAAGACTATCATGAAGAAATGACTGCAGATGTATTTTACACAAATGGTCGAATTAATTCCAAATAATGCTGCAATCGTTATGGACAATGCCACTTATCATTCGCGATTAACAGAAAATCTACCTCTTGGAGAAAAGCTGATATTATAAACTGGTTAATCGTAAAAGATATACCATTTGAAGATGATATGTTGAAAAAAGAACTTTTAAAGGTTGCTTTAGATCGCAAGCTACAATTTAAAAAGTTTGTTATTGATGAAATAGCTAAGAATCGTGGGATAACAGTGCTTCGTTTGCCGCCATACCATTGTGAATTAAATGCGATAGAGTTAATATGGGCCCAAATGAAAGGTTATGTAGCTAGACATAATAAAACATTCAAAATGAAAGATGTTCGTGAACTCATGAAGTACTCATTGACAACAATAACTGAAGAGAACTGGAGAGATGCTGTGAATCATGTAATTAAAGAGGAAGAGAAAATGTGGGTTTTAGATAACCTCATAGAACAAACTATAGAACCGATGGTGATCTCTCTCGACGAGTCTTCGGATAATTCTTGTATGGCCAGCGAAGAGGATGATACTATAGATTGAATTTTATATTTCCTATAAATGGTATGTTTATTTTACTTAATATACATTAATTCATTGTCAATAAATTTGAATTATGAGAATTAAACTATATATTTTCTTTAATGAATTTAATTTAAGAAAAATGAAAATGTAACTTGTTAATAGGCCTAAACGAATGAATTTTATTTCAACTGTAATGTTGACCGAACCTAATTATATAAGCAAAATGAACTAATATCGTAATCTCCGCCACTGCCGCACTGTTTATCCTTTTGCTGGCATTGTTCAGTTTTATTACCATATTATATTTTGAGCTGAAACAGGGATGTACAGATAATCAATACAGACACCTACTTGTTTTGCATTAGAATTTTAGTATTTACTTGTAATATTCTTAGGATCACTCTGTAAGAGATAATTTTCTATTTGAATATTTAATGAGGCTACTCTGCTGTCAGACATTAAGAAATAGACTATATCATATTTATTATTAGTAGAATAAATTACAAGATCAAGCCCAGAATAGAGACCTCACCTTTTTCCTAAATTATATTAAGTGGTCCTAAATACATACCTGTCTAGAAGGGAATAAAGTAAGTTGTTTGACACATCTTTAGTGTGTAATCAACTCGTGCACTTATAATTAATTCTCATTACATGTCTGTATCAGTTAAGTGGAACTGTTTGAATTTTGCGTGCGGCTTTCTTTATCTTCCCATTTAGTATTTGCCGCTTAATTTAAATTTCTCTTCCTTCTTTTTTGTTATTTTTACATCTTCTACTTTGAGTTGGAACATCTTATTGATTTAGTTGCTCTATTTACTATCTTAGTTACGCATTTATATTCGCTTTCTAATTTTACATTCTCATATGTTGGTCTTTTTGAATAAACTAATTATGTTTTTTCGAAAGTATATTTTAAGCATTATACCAGATCAACTGTTATCACCGCAAAATATTTCTGGAAAATTCAAATTAAATCGGCCCATATCTACTGGACAACAAATATATGAATCGAAAGAATCTATGTACCCAATATCGTATCCTGCTAGGAAAGTAGAGGCGATATTTCAAGCTACCGGTAAGAGATTATTTCTATTTTATTTTTTACCCGACTTTTATTTACAGAAATTGTATTTTTATATTATTGGCCTAACACTAATTGTATCGATAGACAATAATATGGTAAGATTTTCATTTATTGATGAGTTTTCAAGTATCTCTTTTTATTTAGGAATCAACTAGAGATCATTAATTTTAAGTGAAAATAAAAGCTTCGAAAGTAATATAAAAAATTATACGTCAATCAAAAACTAACAGCGTTAGAAGTGAAACTTTTTATGCCACTGTCAATGAGTGCCCAAAGAAAATTCTTAAACGTCAACAAAATAAAACGATAGTTCTTCATCCCTCAACTGGCGTCGTGAATTTCTTCAACTATGCACTGGGGTCTGATAGACCCCAATTTGGGGGAGGGGGGGGGGTTCAGAGATAATGTCGAAGGAATGTATATTTATTTTGTGATGGTTTATGATAGACTTAAATCTGTGCATGCTCGTTTCTATTATTTTTAATTTAATAACGACAAAAGCTTAAAAAGTAAAACATAAAAAAAATTGAGATTTTTTGAAAATAGAAATAAAAATTGGCAAAATAATTCATAAAAATTAAAAAATATATATTTTCTCGATTTTTTTTGTTTTATTCAAAGTATAAACAAAGGAGTTGTGTAAAAAAACTAACAAAAATATATTATTTTAAACAAAACTGCAAACAACTTTTTAAATGCAATTCTTGCAAACGTATGATCTCCAGTCGCCGCACATGGGTCGAGTACATTTGCTGCTTGAAATTTTCGTTTTTTTGTCATTCTTCCGATCCCAGATATCACATATCTTTCGTTTCTGGTTCTCAATATTCAATTCTTGCCTCTCTTGCAGAGGTAGGGGCTTATTGAGTATTCTACCAATACCTAAACGAAGCTCCCTAGGTAATCGAGAATTGCACAGTCTTATGTTGAGGAATTCTTCCTCAAGTTGTCTTGCAAGAATTTTGTAAAAGTCTTTTCTGTATATCGCTTTGTTCTTCTTGTAACATCCATGTAAAATATGTGCATTGACAGCTGCAATATTCAATATTGTAAAAAAATGATCATGGGCCATCGTCTAGTTCGCATGTTTGTGGAATATGTGGTACATTTTTGATCTAGGGCATCCACACCGCCTTTCGATTGGTTATAGAATGTTATAATTTTGGGCTTACCAGATTCTCTGTCTTCACATTGGGTGTGGTGCATCGAAGATATTAGCACAACTGCCTTCCCTATCTTTGGTACGGATGAAACAATAGAGTAGTTGTTGGTAACACCAAGAATGGAAGATCCTTCTGCTCTTTGCCGATTTGGAAGGAATTCTTTAGGAATCTCTTTTTTGTTCAGTTTCAGCGTGCCAACATAGGTAAGACCTCTTTTTCTCAGTTCATCCACGACCTCCATTGATGAAAACCAATTGTCTTCTGTGACATTTAGGTTTGAATTAACAATTGGACGAGTGAGTCTTAACACAGACTGTGTTGATTTCAAGAAACATCTCTCTTCATTTGTCAAGGAAACACCATCGCTATCCGTACTACTGTAAATGTATCCATTCTAGAAATAGTAGGTACGTGTATGTGGCCATCACTTTTATTCCGTATTTTCGAGGTTTATTGGGAATGTACATACGGAACCTACATCTGCTACGAAATCCTATCAGCATTTCGTCGATACATGTTAATTCCCCCATAGAGTAACACATTTGACAATCTTCGAGGAAACGTGGAAATATCCAGGATATAGCTGCAGTTCGGTCATTACTTTGGCGTCTAACTTGTGAATTGTCGAACCTAAAACCAAAGCAACTAGGTTTATATAAAATACTTGCAACAAACTTTAGACGTGCAATCAGCACGTATACTCTTCTCAAAGACATAATGCATCTAAATATATCACGTCCAGTTCCGTCCGTTGCAAACATTTCCTGAAGGTCTTCATCATTTGACTTGAAGACTGCAGTGTAATAGAAAACAGCGAGGAATGCCCTGAATTCTTCCTTTGTCAGCTCTATTAATTCTGTTCTATCAGGATCGTTGAAGTTATCTTGGAATAACAATATCTTTTCATTTGTCCGTAGAATTATTTCATTTTCCATATCTTCTGTGAAAAGAAAACTCCATATTTTTAACGGATCAGCGACGTCACCACATTTTGCAGGACCCTTCAGACCCGGAAGAATTGTTACCAGATTGTGTTTTTTATTCTTGTATTCAAAATGGGTTGGCAGGAACAGACGACCACTTATATCGATTTTTACCTTAATAAAACTTGTTATTTCTTATTGTATCTGTACTCTTTTCCTCCTCGCTGCTTTCCTTACTTTCTTGATTTTCACTTTCGTCCTCCTGTTGGCTAATTTCAGAATCAGAGTTATGATCACTCTCTGGGGTAAAATCAGTGTCTCTGTGGTCTTCATAATCAGTTAACTCACTTCCAACTTCATCAAACCAGTCATTTAATGTTTCCTCAAAATTATAGTCTCCGAAACGCACTTTTTTAGAAGTACCCGCCATCTCAACAATATAACACTAATAACGTTGTGGGGCCACACAGACCCAGGGGTTGTTCACTTTTTAGTTCTGACTAACAACAACTAAGCGCTGCTGTTCCGCAGTTGGTAATAAATTATATTTTATTGTTGGTAAAATCTGCTGTTTTCGATATCACGGTGGTTCCGTGTCGATCTTAACCAATCGTCTTTCATGTTTGATTGTTTGAATTTCAAAGCATTGAATATTCGTTATTTCGTGTTTTCGATTTCATCATTCTTATCTTTTTTTAATATTATGGATATTATATTTGATTCTTATTTCATTTTAATAATGGTATATACACGTGTAGTGTACCTAATTGTTATTTTAAGAACACACTGAAAAGCCAATGCATGATTTTCCTAAAGATCTTGAGGTAAGTTAAATTGCAAACTTATAATCTTGTATTTATAAAAACCTAGAAAAGTAGGGCTAATGAAGCATAGCATATTTATAACTTTTTGGTCCACGCAACGTTTCGCATTAAAACATAATATTCTCATGTATATAAAAAATATATTTCCATAGCTTTCACATTATAAATTTGTTTTTCACATTGTTCACAATAGAAATAGTTTTGAGTAAGGTGTTTTGCATTATTTTACTTCATATGTGCTGATAGGAATTTCCTTATAATTAACAATTTCTTTTTTGTTAGCTTTTCCGTATGTGGATGAATAACATCAACCATGAATATTTACTTACCCAGGATAAAGATAAAGTCATTCGGAAATATAGAGTTTGTGATGTCCACTTTTCTGAGGATTGGAAATTCCAAGCAAAAAATAACAGAACAAATTTAAAACGAGATGCAGTACCTACTTTATACTTGGGACAAACTGGTAAATATTGTAGTTGATTGATTATTAAATAATGTAAAATTCCTAATTACCAGTGGATATATAATAGATATACTAGAATTCCTGAAATAATTGAGGTTATTTTAATAATTTAGTGTGTTTTGTGAAGATGAATGGTTTTTGATAAAGAATAAAAATAAACGTACTATTTTTGATAGCCACTTTATTTTATTATTGTTGTTTTAGAAAGTGGCAGCCAACAACCAGATTTCAGTCAAAGTTCTAATGGAAAGTTTGGGTAATATATTAGTATAATTTGTACTTTCATGTATTCTTACACTTCATTACAAAATAAGAAGATTTAAACATTAAGTTCAAAAAATAATAGTGCAGGATTGTGTCAAAGTAATAATAAATTGTTCTTTTTCTGGCCTAATAAAACTAGCATATATTTTAAAAATTTATTTATGCAATGATTTTATAGTATACACAAGAAACACACCTATAGGTTTAAAAGTACAAAAATCAAAGTGATAAGAACATTAAAAATTATTAGCAAACTAAATTACATTATTTTAATGATAATTTAATATTGTGGTATTATCAAGGTACACGTCGTAGGGCTTTGTACCTTAGTTTAATTATATTGTTTTTATTTATTTATAGTTAAAACAAGTGAGGACATTCTGAGAAGATGTAGACGTTACAAAAAAGTAACACTGTACAAGACAATCCCTAAATGTACTATGCACGGTAAAATCTCATGCAAGCTGATCAACACATCAAAACATTTTCTGAATATATACACACACAACATTTGACTAATCAAGAGTATTTATCAAATATTATAGAGTTTACTAACTCTGAAACATTTATAGGTACGTCAATATCTATGTCCACTAACTTAGGTGACAAAAACTCCATTTACCGGATGATATATAATAAAATAATAATCTTTAGTTTATCCTGAATCCTAATACAACGTGATAGTAACAAAATGGAATAAAACTGGCAAGCTTTAACAGTAGTTACAGATTAGTAGACATGTATTCATTAAAATATTTTGTTGGCTTTAACCTCGGTAATTTATTGTACATTTTAATCATTGAATAGAAGCAATTTTTTATGTTGTCAACCTGTGTAGTGGATGTTGATTATTGTTAATTGATTTAGAAATAGTAAGCTAGCTCTTTTGAATCCATATTTATTGTATCATAGGTAAGTAAATGTAAGAGTATATTCTACCCATTGTTGTGTGACTAGTCAGGGAAATAGATAAAAAAGTTGTCATTATTGTTGCTTTAGAGCCTTCAAAGATCTCGTTTTTGATGTAGTGATCTGGAAACTAATCTAAGTCAGATCACTGGCAAATTAAAGCACCTCTTTGATTTATTTCAAAGGAATTTGTTCGTGAAGCCACATGACGAATTAAAAAACTGTTTCAACTAACTTTGAAATAAGTGTTTGAGCCGTCACTTAGTGAATTAAAAAACCATTTCAATAAATTTTAGCATAATTATTGGTGATACCACAAAATGTAGGCCTGTCTTTGATGGGGAACCTTAATGAGGCCTGGAGTCTTAAACTTACGTCTCCTAGGTGGGCCATAGAAAAAGATGAATTCTTTTTAAATAATAAATATCTGGAAGTAATATTAGAATTGTTTTGTGTATATTCGTATTTAAATGTAATGGTTATATTCTGAATTATAATTTTAAGTTATAAATTATGTAAAATGTACAAATAAATTTTTCTGAAAATAGTATGTATCGCTTTGTTTCTAGTTTATAATGAAGTTAATACCCAGTACAAAAATACGGTGGGAACGGTGCATATAATTACTAGTAGTAATGTTCTCCATATGCAATATAGCTAGTTGATTTGTACAGTATTTTTCACGATCTAAGAAAATCTGTTATATTGCCTCTCATATAATAACTGGAGGCTAGTCACTTTCTTAGATCGTGAAAAATACTATACTGGTACAATAAAATTGAAAGATACCAGACAATTTGAAATTTTAAAAATTCCCGCCATTTGAAAATTTCAAATATTCCCGCCAGAGATCTGACAGTATCTATGTCACTCACAGAACAAAAAGTTCTGTTATGTCGCTGCTATGGCAGCGCCTTTGTGTTGTTAGTCGTAACTATGGCCTACTTGAAGTGAGCTATCTTCTTTTTTTAATAGTAGTTATATGATCTGTGCACAGACCCCGGTTGCCCACTATGAACGACAATACGCGAGATTAGTGTGACGTCACAATTTGAAACTGTATCCAAACAAAACTTGTTGCCATAGGAAATTCCATTTGAGTGTAGATTTTTGATTATTTAAGCGTTTCATACGTGTTTTTGAAAGGAATAAATTGTTAAAAAGTAAGTAATCGTGTCTACTCAATATGAAAAATTATAGTTTTGATAATGTAAGTTATCCTGCAATCCGTATATTTGATTTTAAAGCTATTTTTGAGGTTATATTTACTGGATTAATGTGAAAATATAAGATAAATAATAGTGATTGTTTGTTCTAGTGTCATCAAAGCATGTTTCAACATTCTCTTGAAACCTTTTTTAATGATAATATGGGTTTGTTAGTGAAAAATGCTTAATTGAAGTGAAGTATCCTTTCAAGTATCCCAATGAAGAAAAATTAAATCCACTCACAAAGGACAGGAATTACATAATTCATTTTGATGAAAATAATTTCGTGATAATTGAAAAATATAACTATTATCACCAGATACAAGGTGCATTACATATTGCATGAGAGGACATGCGCTATTTAATACTATGGATACCAAGTGACGTTATTGTGGGAATTACTCGACATCGAGAATGGAAGAAAAAATTACATGTTTTATTAACATTCTACCTTTACAAATTTGTACTGTTTATATTAACATAATAAAATGTTTTCATAATTATAAATTTTTGTTTGCTTCATGCTAAGAAAATTAAATTGAGGAAACGCTGCAAATTTACATAACTGGAAATATGCCATCTAGTCTGAAAACTCAGAACATCATGTCACAACTTTGCCTCAATATCAAATCATATTTTTTTCAACTACATGTGTAAACATATTCAATTTTATCTAAAAACAAATAATATAAACAAAAATGTTTCCAAATTTCTTTATTACACAGAGAAATATTTACTTGTAATACAATTGTTTACAGTTAATAGAAAGAGGAAAGTAAGGTACAGTAAGGAATTTCAATTTAAAACAGCAAACGTTTAAAAAATCATTTACAGCAACTTGTAAAAAATGTAAAGCGAAAGATCTGTAATGACAAATAATAATGTATATGTTATAGGGAGATCGATATATACAGTACAAAATCAAACATACAATGAACACGTACAAGTTTGCTTCTACCTTGTTTGCAAAGATTAATCATGTACAATAAAAAATTGGGCTAATTTTCTTTTCTCCATCCATAAAATGACAGCTACACAAAAAGTTCCGGGATCTGGATCTATTATTCTACAAATATTGTATAAACACTCAAAATAAAATGTTATGTTTATCATTATGTAGATACCTTGTCATTTTCATCCATTTGCTTCTTACTTTTGGATCCTTTGGAAATCTATAAAACTTACAGTTCTTTCTGGCATTATAATGCTTACAGCCTGGTGGCGAGCACAGTACCATTACTCTTTATGTGAAGAAACCTAAAATCATACAATACAGATTGAAAAGGAATTAAAACAATTGTATTTCATAAGTTTATAATAACATGTTTAGGTTAGAAAACTCTTTTATTAAAATTATATTGTTATACATACCTATTTTGGCTGGAATCGAATATATCTCTTTGTAAAAGTCTTAGTGTATATCTAAATGCCTGAATCAGCAGTTATATTCAAAATATAAGGGAATAATCTCTGGTTCAAAATCACACCAATGGTATCTAAATGGCTAGTTTTGTTTGTTTGGATACAAAATTGACATAACCTAAGATTATGACGTCACCACTAATACCGCGTATACTGACTGAAAACAAGCGCACATCTAGCAGTTACTTCTTGGTATCCTAGCTTGAAGGTAGATGACGCGGCGAAGTCTAAATGTTAAATAGACACATTTTAGAGAGGCTTGAATAGTGCTGAGGGTCCGGTAGACCCCACAACGCCAGTTGAGGGTTAAAAAAATTAAGACAAAAAAATTATTTGCAAAAGAAAAAACAATACTTTTTCGGATAGAGTATAAAAAAACTATTTACAATAAAAGACAAACAAAACTAAATATTCGTTTTAAGAAATTATTTTACTAAATGTTCGAAAAAACCACCATTTTGGGCCAAACTTAATTCTATTTTTGTATTTCTTCACAACTATGGCTGGGACACAGCGTTGCCAGGTCAAATTTTGTATCATCCCCAGATTATAACCTAGAATATCCAGAAGTTAATTTATAGGCAAAGCGCATGCGCCAAGCATATGGAATTTCACTCGCCAATCATGACGAGTTCAAATAACTAAACGCTCTCTGTATGCTAAATATCGTAATAAATATCGATTATGACAACAATTACATAATACTAAGTTCTTTATTATGTATTAGGTGAAGCTGAATTCATTTCTGATATGCCGGATTTACCAGAACAATTGTATGCTGCTTTTGTTTTATGCAAGGCAAAACCACTTTCGGAGATTGTTGAAATTGATACAGGAAAAGCAATGGTAAGCAATTGAACTTTTATTTTCGAAAAAAAATTAAAAAAAAATTTACCCATTAATAACTTTTTTCAATTACTGATTTCGTTTCTTTGCGGTTGATTTGACTTTTAGCAATTAAATGGAGTTGTGGCGTTTTTCGATAAAAATGATATTCCTGGTCGAAATACGTTTACTCCAATTAAAATAGGAACGCCAACAAGTCACCCAGTAGAAGAGGAGTTATTTTGTAGTGGCGTAGTACAATACCATAGTCAACCATTGGGGATCGTGGTGGCGACTTCGCAAGGAATTGCAGAGGAAGCGGCCGATTTGATTAAAGTGGTTTATAAAAAAGGCAAAGAAACGCCTGTTTTTAGTGTTCAAGACGTTTTAAACAATAAGCGTACTGATAGAATTCGAGCTGATCGCACTGATCCTCTCATTAAAGAAGGTAAGGTGTTTTTAGGTTAGGAACGTTGAGGTTATGTTCAATACCATAAGAATATTTTGGCGTTTTAGTTAACAAATACATTAAATATGGTTCGTTTTTCATAATTTTTACGCCAATTTTATTAAAGATAGACTTTCAAAGCTTGTTAAGTACGACGAAATTTACTTTAGCATATATTAAAAAGATATATATTCAATGTCTGTTGATTGTTAGAAAAGTTAATACCATCTTAATCTGATACAAACATTTAATTGTACCATGTTAGAGAAAACTCAATCGCTCTAAAATAATACCACGTCATTAAAAAGCTTTAGTTTTCATTTACGTTAAACCGTAATTTTCTTTTTTTCTTTTTATTTATATTTCTTGATACTCTTGTTATTAGAAATGATTAAAACATTCATTTGAACCGAATACATTAATTTTTAGATCACAATAACCTACATACTATCAAAGGTAGAGTCAATTTAAATTGGCAAAGTCACTTTTACATGGAAACTCAATGTTGTAATGTGATTTATAAAGAAAGTGGTTTGGACATTTATTCTAGTACTCAATGGATGGACTCTGTGGAAATTGCCGCGTCAGTCGTTTTGAATATTCCTTCAAGCAAGTAAGTGAACTGTTACATTCCGTTCTTCTTCTTTTATTAATTGAAATATCAACCGAAAAAAATTATAAACGAAAATTGGGGATTTTTTAATATTAATTCAAAAAAAAAGGAATAAAGGGAAACGCCGAAAAGGGAAATATGGTTAAGAGTAAGCGAAGAAGGCAATAAATAATGGGAAGCAATGATTTCAGGTTTGGTTTTATTAGCCGGTGGGCTTTTACCACGTTCGTTATAGTAACAAGTGTTCTTGTTTCATTTACCCCAGAGAATGCTTTATAAAGTGGTCCATAACTTACACACATACACAAAGTCCCCCAATCATTTATATATATATATATATATATATATATATATATATATATATATATATATATATATATTGTTGTGGTTAATTCCTTTTCTATTATGTATATAATTACTAAATGAACAATTTATGATTTCCAAATCTTTACAAATTTTGATATATTTCTAACTAATTGAACAATAATAAAAACTTACCCCAAAGATCTTTGGTTTACCACTTTTTTATAATTCTATAAAAATAAATTTTCAAATTTCCTCCTGCAACTACGTTCTCAAATTACTTCTTTATTTACCCCTTTTTGTTTGATCTATAATCAACTTGTTGGTTCCTGCTCCTGAATTCTTCTCAACTTTTAAATCTCCTTATGAATTTGCTTCTGGTTTGAATCTGACTATATTTCACTTCCTGCTCTCGGCTCCTACCTTACGAATACTCTTTTATTCCAGTTTAATAAGTAGAAATTCTTATGAATTTGCGTCTCGTTTGAATCTAACTATATTTCAATTGCTGCTCTCGGCTCTCCTACCTTGCGAATGCTTTTTTACTTTTCTTCAAATATTGATCTCTCTAACTGATTTTACTTTTCATTCCAATTCAATATATTCAAATGCTGCTTCTTATATTATTATTCTTATATTGTTCTATGTTATATTCTTATAAAAATGGTTTCAATTTTTAAATTCTTACTTGACTTTTCTCTTTTTAAAAATTCCTTCTGTCATCTCCTCATTTTTCATAGAGCATCTGCCAATTATATTATTCCAAAAATTTTTATAGATCAATTATCTCTCAGTATTATTGTTTTAAAATATCCATAAAAATTGCCAATGAAATTATTCCAAGATTTCTATAGATCAATTATCTCTCAATATTATATATATATATATATATATATATATATATATATATATATATATATATATATATACAAAAGGACAAATACTATTGAGGTTAGCAGCAAAAGGAAAAGTGTACTATTCTTAGATTTCCAAGCTTTCGCAAATATTTATTTGCATCTTCAGGGAACTACAAAGACAGAGAAAAAAACATAAATTACAAAAACAGTCCGCTACAACAGTTTCATAACTTACCCTAATTGAGAATGTATCCTTGATCTTAGCATAAGGACAATCGTCAAACAGTTCAAATTAAAGAAAGAAACAAGTCCAGATTGCATTACAAACACTAACAGTCACATATTAAAATATTTTAAAATCATTAAAAGGTTGAAACATTAAAACAGCGAGAATTCACACAAGCACATGGATCTATTTTAAATTGTATCTAAATTTGAAAACAGAATAAGGACAGGTTCTTCTTTCCTATGAAATAGAAAAGAAAAATTATTAAAAAATTATTAATTACCACGACCATAATGACCTAAACTAAAAACGATCGAAATAATATATACATTTGAATAGAATACGAATACGAGGGAGGTACAATAATTCGGTCGATGTTATGTAGAAATATTGTTAGAATTATTACCAATCTGCTTACAGGAATTTTGCTTGTCTAGAGTCAAGAGGAGAGAGTACAAATTGCTTAAATTTTGAATGTCTGTTTTCTTATTAATACGGAAATCCTCCTGAAAAATGAAGGCCATTTCCAAAAATAATCTTTTACTGTAGTTTCTTTCACATGATAGTATCTTAATCCCTTCAAAATCTATTTCATGATCTAAGGAGGAAACGTGATTGGCAAGAGAACATCTCTCTGGATACAGTCTTATATCGCTTCTATGGAGAGATACACGACTAGACAGCTTTTGAGAGGTCTGGCCAATATATGTATGATCACAGCTATTGCAAACAAGTTTATAGACCACATTACTACTATCTAAGGTAGGTATTTTGTCTTTTAAAGGACTATAAATCGATTTCCCCAATACGGCACTCCTACAAGCAAACTTAACATTTTGTAAATATTTTGAAAAAATCCTAGTCTGCGAGTAACCTCCCTAATGTACGGCAAAGAAACAATTGAAATATATATATATATATATATATATATATATATATATATATATATATATATATATATATTGAACCAGATATCTTAGATAATAAGAGAAGTAGTATTATAAAATTAAGTTGCTAGTATGAAATATATATGAAAATAACATAATTTAAGAAAACAAGTAAAAAGGAAACACTTTTCTTAATTTAAACAACATATCAAATAAAGATATATTAAATAACAGCCTATAATAATATAAAAAATAAGGAATTACCTCAATGATAACATAAAATATAGATATTGCCTAACCAATGTAATGATGTAAATAAAGTTGCCTAAGACGAAGATTATTTTCCATAACATAATCAGCTGTTCATCTGAAATGAAAACAAATATTACTATAGTTAATTCATTATAATCATTAATTTAAGAATAATAACAAATACAAATATTGAATAGAATATAATTCAATAGATTTCATAGATAAACAAATAACATAAGAGAATTTATATTTATAATTAATATGAGTGTAACAGTGATATATTGTCAATAATAATATTGAATGTTGTATCATGTAAAAGTATCTGTGTATAACCAATTATAATTTATTTGTGTGATGAAAAAACGCATAGGAACTCTATAAATGAACTAATTATGTAAAAGAGTGTATGGGTGAAATTTTTTAATAAGTGATAGAAGTTTCAAGTATCTGATTAAAAAAGACAATATCTGATTGGTTATAAAATATGACAGAACAAACTGTGAATCAATAAATAAACTTTGGAATAGTGACCTGGAAAAGAACAAAAGACTGTTTGTTGAAAAAAGTAAAAAATCGAGGGGACGCTTAGGGAGAACGGAAGCTGGTGTTAAGAAGCGAGGAGTGTATGTGATAGTGTTCCTGAAATTTCAATATATTCCCGGTGTAAGACATTTAAACTTCTAAAGTATTATGAAAGACAATATTAGTAATACTCACAGTTAATTGTAACAAGTTTTTCGACAAGAATCTGTGAAATTTTCAACAACTTTGGTTTTTTTTGGAGCTTCAGTGGAGTGTTCCTGGGATCCAGAGACTTTCATCCCAATGCAAGAGCAACAGGTCAGTGTTTTTAAATCATTTATTGGCCAATAAACAGTGTAAAAACTCAAAATACCAATTAAGTACTTAATTTCATAAATTGATAAACTTTTGCAAATATGATCGATCTAAAAAAGAAAGAAACAGACTTTGTATAGTGAATTCATTGCATAAATCGTTAAAATTAATAAAAGGCCGAACTTTATATAAATTAAAATATGTACTTACGCCATCTTGTAATCGCATTAATCTGGTGTTTGAAATTTTATAATGAAATAACTATGTCCATCTGTATATAATTCCTATTTTTCTATCCATGTATATAATTAATTTCTTCCCACAGCTATTTGTATCATATATAACTATGATATATATATAAATTCTTTTATGTTTTGTATGAACCATTTACCCATCTGCATCATCAAACAAACTATGTTTGTATAAATATAGATGCTTCTTTAATGTAAGAATTGTTCGTTTCATGTTAAAGCGCATGATTAGTTTTTCACGCATGCGCATTGATGATATTATTAAAATCAATAAGTAGGTACGATATAACCATTGGCGTCGCATATTATTTTTATCAGATATAAATATTGCATTGAAAATTAAATCTATTTCAAAATAATGTGTTTTCTTTTTATTTCAACTATTCCAACAGTATAAATTGCCAGGACTCGAAGAGAAAATGGGTTTCATGCTCCCGAATAATCTAATTAAAATAAATTACTAATCAAATATTAAAAACAAACTGAGCTAGCCAAACTTAAAACAAAAAATTATAAATTATAAGCATTTACATTCTAAATATAAATAAAAGTAAGTATTATATCACATATATTAGCTTAATATATATATATATATATATATATATATATATATATATATATATACATATGACTTATGCAGCGTATTTTTCATTTATTTCAAATTGACAGTTGTTCTCAATAATTCCCGGCTATCAAAGAAATGTGTCGAAAGATGAGTTTATACATCATGAACGAATATTATTAGTATCATCTCAGGGTGGGTTCAGTTCTTTATCAAAATAACTAAATTTTTTATAATTTCAAAGTAATGTCCAAATTAAATATTAATTATGATTCTTATTCCTGTTTACCTATCCAATAGTATCGTATGGCTGTTTGTTTTAGATTATACAAGGCTATTTAATTGCTTACTGACATTTACTAAATCTCAATGAAATTATCTGTCACTATTACTCCACAAAATCCCACTGTCAAGAATGAATAAAAATTTTTATTGAGTTAAATAAATTTAATTCTAATCAAAGTCTTCCAAATAATTATAAATGATAAGCACAGTAAGTTGAAATTAAAAAAATAATTACCAAATCACAATCCCTTTTCTTTAACAAATTACCAAAACCTTATCTACCCAAATACAAATTAAAAACTAGATAAATTACTAACTAAAACACCTAATATCTATTTACCGAAATGTTCAAATAAGTTTGAAATGTCACTTGAATTCGAAATGTCAAAGATCTGATCACAATACTTTTTATATATTTTTTGATTGCTTAATTATTCGTAACATATACTTATTTTTCTTTCTTAATTTGAATTCAAATTTATAAATTTACTATTTAGATGCATCTAATATTTAATTCTGGTTTAAAGCCTGACGTTTTCAGTGAAATATTGTATGATTGATTTATCTGGACCGGGCTCACCAGAAATCTGGACTGAAACAAAACTGCCACCTCGTACTATTCTAAATATAATTTAGAATACAGGATCTTTCACTACATTTTTTTATGAAGCACTCACGCACTGAATTTACATTGATTACAGAATTTCCACTATTAATGACTATGCAAATTATAATGAAATATTTACAACATTGGAGAATTCTTACATAGATATTCTCACTTCAACATATGAAATACGACAATTCATATATGCTCTATATTCGAGATATCAACGTGACTCAACATATATGTACTCTCTTCGAGAGATGAAACGCAACTGAACTATTTTTTTCAACAAACTCCCACATTATTTTTGGTAGTTACCCACTATCCTTTTTTTAAAAAAAAACTAAATTTGTTTTTTTTTATTACAAATAGATTTGAGATTCTTTTATTATAACTACATGCCTGTTTTCTTAAACCTTGAATATATTTTTCAATTGTGACATGTAAATGTCATCGGAAATTATATACTGCCAAATATTACATATAATGGGTTTTTTAAAAATATTGATTTCATAGACAATACTGGATACGCCATAAGTATTGCATATAAAAAAAATTAAATGAAATTCTTTAAAATTTGAAATAATGGAACTATATTAAGATGTATTGAAAATAGGAATTTTGACCGATTTCCTTACAAAACTATAAAAAAACATATTTTTAACGTCTTCATTTTCAAACAAAGAGAAGTTCTCATCTTAAAAATTATAAAATATGTTTTAATTGATACATTTTTTTAGTTTCGAATCATGAAATGTTTTATTGTAGGATAAATGTAGCTGTGAAACGGATAGGAGGCGCCTTCGGGGGGAAAATAGTCAGAAACTCGATGGTTTCCACCGCTTGTGCTTTGGCATCATACAAACTCAAGAAACCGGTGAAATTATGGTTGCCTATCGAACATAATTTCGCAATTATCGGAAAGAGAAATCCTGTATTAAGTAACTATGAAGTAGCGGTGAACGATGAAGGGGAAATTGAATATATCAATAATAGTTTCTATGTGAATCATGGAAAGGGTGGTAACGAAGATGTACTTGCATTTACTTACTTCACCTTCGGATCAACTTATGCTGAAGATAAATGGCATATCAATGGTTATGCTGTAACTACTGACATGCACGCCAGCACTTATATGAGAAGTCCAGGTAAATATGATCGAAATTACGCTCAAGCTAGAACCTATTCTTTAACTCTGAGAATAATCAGCAATCTGCCTATTAGGCAATAAGCGGTATAATGTAAGATATCTTTTAGAGAATTGCTTCCTCTTTTGGATGTTGACTGTAACAAAATAAAAACATTATTTTAACGCAAGGTGGTAGTTTTTATCATAAAAATACTAGAAAACACAATAGTTCTCTTTATTTTTAAGCCTGTTAATTATTATTCAATAAATAAAATTTAAATAAATCACTCTGAACTAATTGTGAACGATAATCAGAGTTTATTATGTCAGTTGTTCCTACTAAACATCATCTGACGCTCTCTGTATATAAAGGTTATCTATTGGTGCGTTCAGATAACACAACTTATTACTCAACTGTTGAGTGATCGCTCACTGAGTTACGAATGATTGACGTATGCCGTCTGAACGATCACTTTTTGGAAAGTATAAATATTGAAAAATTAAAATTATGGCTAGATACAATCTAATTCTTGCGTTATTAGATGACGGTGATATAATTGGTATAAACAAAAATATTATGGCTCATTCAATACAAGATGTATACAGTTTTAGGCATATTCTTTGGTATAGCTGTTGGAATATCTCATGAACAGTGACCCCACCATGCGCAGACGACGATTATACGACTCCGAGATACCTACACTCTTTACTGAAAATATCGTCATCTATTTTCCTTCATCGCATTGAAACGATCGTTTCTTCGAGGTGTTAGTGAACTTATTATTTTCTGTGTTTATTTTAAGGGTAACGCGTTTTAATACTTAGTGTTTGATATAGACAGTATAGTTAATAGTTAAAAGGAGTTTACGATTGTTATAGACTTATAAATTTAGTTATGTACGTATATATTATTATTTATTATTATTATTTTGGTTGCATATTTACGATATGAAATATTATTTTATTTTCCCCCCAACCCAATCTATGATGCGAGAAAAGTATTGGTTTACTCACAAAAAAGTTGGATTTTTGAATTTTGTTTTGAGTTTTTCAGCGATTAATACACGCCTATCCTAACAGTCAATGAGATTTCTTCAATTTCTTAAAATCAACCAATTAACTATCATTTTAAATGATGGAAAAGCTACCTAAGTTTCTCAATAAATGATAAATATGCGCCTTGCTGTTAAGCAACTATGCCGTGAATGTCACTGTCAGATTATTTTTGAGTTTTCCTAATACAACGTATTTTCAAAATGGCAATATTTAGCAAAGAATCTCTAGAAAATATTGAAAAAACTGTACAGAGTGTTACTCCGAGAAGTACAGTTAATAAATTGTCTGCATTCATGTACTTGTGTATTTATCTCCCTAAAATACATTCGAGATAATTTTCGTGATCGAGAAATACATTACAAATTGTATTCAAATTTTAATGTCACGGCAAAAATTATAGAATCAAGAGAATTAAAAAAATCACTCGAGCAAGCTCTCGTGATTTTTTCACTCTCTTGATTCTCGATTTATTGCCATGACTATAAAACTTTCATACAATCAAACATGTATTTATCGATAAAAAAATGATCTCTCTGGACCCTATAAAATTATAATTTTTTTACAGACAAATCTTCAATCATGAGCAATTCTAAACGAGTGGTTCACAGCCAGAGTCGTGAAATAATTTATAACGTATATAAATTCATGAAAGAGGAAAAGGAACAAGGTAAACTTAAACTTCCCCTAAATCGGTTACAAGAAAGAGTAGCGTTAGCCACTGGTGTTGGGCTGAGCACCGCAAGAAGAATAATTAAAGAAGCTGATTTAAGAAAAAGTGGTGAAAAGTTTAAGTCACCAAGAAAAAATATTATCAAACCATGCACCTCAAGAGGATCAGTAGATGAGTTTGAAGAGGAAATTATTAGGAGAATATTTTATTCATATGCAGCTATTCACAGACGAAGACCAACGATGAAAGTTGTGTTTGAAGAAGTTAAAAAGGAAGAAGGGATTAATTTTACAGGGAAAATCGATTCATTTCGAAAATTGGTGCGAAAAATGGGATTCCGTTGGAAAAAAACCGAAGACAACCGAAAGGTCTTAGTCGAAAAATTTGATATCAAATCCAAACGAGTCGAATATTTAAGAAAATTGAAAAAATACAAAAAAGAAGGGCGGGAGATTTTATACTGCGATGAAACATATATTCATGGTTCACATACTGTACCAATGGCATGGGACGATGGAACAAATAATTGTCTAAAGTCACCTGTGTCCAAAGGACAACGACTAATAATTTTACACGCCGGGGGCGTATCAGGCTTTGTACCCGGAGCTCTAACCATATTTAAATCGGGTCTTAAAACAGGCGACTATCATAATGAAATGAATCATAATAATTTCAACAAGTGGCTTAAAGAAAAATTCATGGTGAACGTCACAAAGAAATCTGTCCTTGTGATAGATAATGCCTCTTACCATAATGTTTTGGTCGAACCAATTCCTAATTTTTCATGGAAGAAAGCATCTATGCAAAACTGGTTAAGGGAAAAAAGCATTTTTTTCGAGGAAAAGGAAACGAAGGCTGAACTGTATGCAAAAATTCAATTAAACAAGCCAATTCACAAACAATATGCCGTCGATAAAATTTTAGCAGAACGGGACATTCCAGTTCTACGTTTACCACCATATCATCCTGAGCTTAATCCTATCGAAAAAATATGGGCACTGGTGAAAAATCACGTCGCTGCATGTAATACGACGTTTAAACTTGATGACGTGTTGAAAATGACCGAAGAAAAATTTAACCAAGTTGGGAAAGAACAATGGGAAAGAATTTGTGCTCACGTTGAAAAAGTCGAAAAAGAATATATGCGGAAAGAATATATAATGGATGAAGTGGAAGATTTCGTAATTTCACTAGAAGACGACAGTGAATCTGATTCCTTCTTATTTTCGGATGAAGACGACCCTGAGAATGAGGAGGAACTGGACGATTTAGGTTGCCAACCATTAATGTAAACTTTCATGTGTGGCTATTTTCACAATATTCTGGAATTATCCTGTGTATGTATTTTCTTTTTGTTTTTTCACATTAAAATTTTGTGCTAATTAAATTTGTCACGAAAACTCTATGGCCTCTTAGTATGTTTTTTATCAAACCCCATATAAACAGATTTTGAAACCTTTGTTTCTTTTCTTTCTCTAAGTAACTATTTATCTTTTATTAAAATTATAACGTGTAATATGACAACATTGTTATGATTTTTTATTCATCAGGTATATAATTCTTTTTTGTAATACATTCCAAAGACAACAAAGCTTGTTTGTTTTTTACGTCCGTAACAATTATACTGTAAATGCAGTTAAATAAATGAGCTGAAACGCGCTACCCGTTTTATACTTTCAATTACAATACTGAAGTACCTAGACCCTAGACCCAAGCCAATATTTTTGGGTTTCACTTACAGAGTGTTAGCCGACTTCTCACTATCGCTTCGCGCAGGAATGGTCAAGGTCACTGTTCACGAGATAATCCAATACCTCTAGCATAGAGTTCAATACAGAGTCCATAAGCGGCAATATGTTATAAAGTAACAAGTGGTATATCGACTTTCAAGAGAGTAACTAAAATTATAGCAGTATATATTTCAGTCTGTTTACGGTTTTCAAACCAAATAAATCCTTCTGCTTTTAATATGTCTTCCATGTTATTAAATCTTTCGAAACTCATAGATCCCTTCTATATTTTGATAATAGAAAATAACAAATACGAAATATAATTTAAAAAGTTGTCCGTTATATTTGAAACATTTTACAGAAAAATATGTTTTTTACAATTCTAAAAATCCCAAATACCAATTTTCTGTCGTTAGTAAGACTAAATTACCTAAACATTAATGGATATTTCTGAAAATATTCATGTTTACCTAAAACTGCAAACAATACCTACCTACCTGAAGAAGTTTTATGGTTTTCCATACTGATTATCTATTGATAAATCTACCCTTAAATAAAATTATTGTCTAAAAAGAAATTGTTATGAATATGTCTATATCTTTTAAAAAATGCAAAATATTTGTATAAAATATGTTAAATATGCAAAGTACATATTTGCCTCTAAGTTTACTTTTTACTATTCCATTATAGTTATTACACATTATTTTCGACCACAACTATCTATTTTCCAGAACAGCTTCAGGACGTCTAGGAAATTTAATGAAAATATTGGCTTTCTCCAAAACTGCATACGAAACAAAATATCTTACATATATAGTAGTTTGGTGAATACAAAATTCTTCAGCTACATCATTTTGAAAGTTAGGATCCGACAATTGCCGCAGAAAAATTTTCATTCTATTTATCAGTATCGGTCAAAAATAATTTGCTAACAACTCAACATTTTCGCGGTCAAATCGATATAACTTTCTGAAATCATCATCTTTGCAATTTTTACACACACTGTATATTTTTCTTTTACGCACATTATAAATTCAACCATAGCAAACCACACGATTAAGAAGTGACTCACATGTACATGCCGCAAAGAACAAAAGTAGACTGTCACCAAGCAAATGATGGAGGGATTGCTATCTAGAAAAAGTTATTCCTTAATTTATTCATCACATTTTGAACAATTGCTACTATTCAAGAAAAAGCTTTTACTAAACCCATTTCTTGAACATTAAAGCACAAGCAGATACTCAGGTTTTTATTTATTGTGTTTCCAGCAATTACTTCCGTTTTATAAGAAAAAGCAAATGCCACATTTTTATTCATTAGGCTCAATAATCTAAAAACCACGAAAATTGTTTTAGGTGTTGCCGAAGGTATAACGATGATTGAATGCATAATGGAACAAGCTGCAATATCACAAGGGATAGATCCTCTAAAATTTAGAATGATAAATATCAATAAAAGTGATCTCAAAATTTTAGAATATTTAAATGAATTGATACAATGGGCTGATATAGATCGAAGGAAAGAAGAAATCGCCATTTTCAATAAAGTAAGACAACTATTTTGGACAAATCTCATTATTATTAGCTCAGTTTTCCTATATCCACAAATACGACGGCAAATATCTTGGATACCTCTGGTATCTAATTGTTGGCTTAATTTTCATAATCACAGTGTAACGCAAAATGCGACTTTTATGATACTAAATATCAATATAATCTTTTACTTTTCCTCAATGTCCACACTAATTCCCAAGCCTAACAACGTGGTTCAAATGTTACCTTATACTCTAATATCTTGTATGTCCATTTTTATAGTATAAGACCTATAGTTTCTAATTTATCTACATATTATTTACGTTATTTGACCTTTACCGAACTGTCAGAGATCTTCTACCAACCTCAGATTAACGCATAAAATAGATATCGTCGTCATAAAGTCAAAACCTCGTATCTGAAAAATGGGCAATTTTCAGGAAATAAAAAACTTCTTAAAACGGTAATAAATTGTTAAAAAAAATCTGTATTTCGCAACATCTTTAAAAAAGTTGAGTAACTTAAAAAAATGTAAGTTATATTTTAACTAAACAATAAATATATAAAACCAGTTACGAGGTTCCGGTTTTTTAAAAAACGTAAATTCTCTTGAGTTCCGAGATTTAACAATTTTAAAAAATAATATCCTTTTTTGTAATATTAGTGTTTAAACTTAAAAGCTAAATACAAATATGAAATACAACCAAAATATTTAGAACTTTCACAATGAGTCGTAAAATGCATGATAATATTTGTGAATAACTGCCTTAAGCGATTGCAACTGTTCATACTTATCACCTTTAATTGGAAGGTATGCATCAAACAATTTTTTAATTTATATTCAATTCCTTGTGAGTATCTTAGAGTTCGCAAATCTGTGACACAAGGTTCACCCTTTTTGAGTCCAGGCCTTATTGATGAAAAATATTTAATTTCGTCATAGCTGTTAAATTTTAATTAGTTATTAGTGACTACCGTCTTTTTAAGTAACTTTCTAGGTTCCACCAAGCTCAATTAAACCAACAAACGTCAACTTACCAATTGAAAAATCTACCCACATACCAGTGATTAAGGCCAAAATTCGGTTCTACCAACCTCAATTAAGCATTAATATCTAATAAAAGGCGCTCGTAAACTAATTTACCACCTACAGACGGTTAGTTTGACAGTTCAATTTTGATTGCGATTTTTTAACACCGCATTTCAGTTTTATATTTTCTTTTTATGTCTTTCTGTTACTGTCCATCACTTTTATACTTGTACTTTGGTTACTGTTCCTGTTCCAGAAGTTATTTGCTTGTGTAGTATATCTTATCTTATATCTTTAAATGAGCAATTCTTGTATATAATTGAAATCTCGGAATCGGCTCCAACGATTTTCATAAAATTTAGTATATAGGGGGTTTCGGGGGCGATATATCGATCTAGCTAGGAATCATTTTTAGAAAATGCCCTTTTTTAAGCGCATCAACTACTAGGGTTATTAGCGCTTGTAACGGTACTGTTATTTATAGAAATGTTTGCAATTTAAATTAGATTGTAAAGATTGATCTCCTTTAAGAAGTGAATTGCATTCAACAAGGTGTTATTCAACATACTTTTTGAATCGGTCGGTAGTCCGTGCGCTTGATGATTTTGTTTATACTTTGGGCATTCTACAAGACAGTGTTCAACAGTTACATTAACTCTACATAAATCACACACTGGCGGTCTGGCAGATCAGATTTTGTGATTAAATGTTGGTGAGTAAACCGAGTGTGACCAATTCTGAGGCGTGTTAACACAGTTTGACATTTTCTATTCATTACGTTGTTAATTTTAGGTTTGATGGTTGGTTTAATTGGTCTCAGTTTATCTTTAGATTGATCCCACTTGGCCTGCCACTTGTTATAAATTAATGTTTTTATGTGACATTTGTAGTCTGACACAAACACTCTGTTTTCGCGCACTGCACTATCATTTGTAATTGCTTCTTGTGCTGCCCTGTCTGCTTCTTCGTTCCCGAGAATTCCTATGTGCGAGGGTACCCATATGAATACAACCCCTTTTCCGCTATGCCGAATTGAGTGGAATTGTTGCTTGATCATGGGGCAATGGCTGCATATATTTTTGAGAGTTTTCAGCGAGGTTAGAGAGTCTGAAATGATTAAGTACTCTTGTTCTGGCCTCTCTTGAATAAGTATAAGGGCTTGAAGTTATCACCAGTCCGAGGGCGTGTCGTCGTTGAAGAAGCATTAAGAAAAATCTGGAAGATTCTAAAACAATGAAATTACGCAGTTGTAATCAATAATTTAATATAAATAGAAGACTGATTCAAGTCAAAGTCAGTCGGGAACCAAGACTCGAAGAAGAAGGAAGCCAAGTAGGAAAGCCCAGCAGAGAAGCCAATAAGTGGAAGTGAAGTGAACAGTAGTGAAGGCTCAGTAAGCTGATCTTATAAGTTGATCAGGCATACGGTACAGCAATTATCACCACACAGTCACAGGGCCCGAAACCCGCCGACTAGGCTGATAGCTGGTACTAGCAACGAAGCCAACTTAGATCAAAGCTTGCTGCCTAAACGAAAATCACGCCACGCCGCGACTGGTAGCTCAGAAATATCTTCTAAGACCGAGCTCCGCATGTTTTAATAATTGTTTGAAAGTGCCTTTTATTAATTACATGACAGGTCAATCAGGAATCGGAACAATAATAGTTTTTTCAACAAAACTAAGTGAATAATGAGTGAAGGATCAGGAATCAATAAAACGCAATAATTTTAAACAAATTAAGTGAGGATAAATCGGGAAATAAGGATAGGCAATAATACGCATTTTAAACAAACTTTGTGAGGATTTAAATTGTGAAGTGAATAGGATTAATAATAGTTTTTAAACAAAACTAAGTGATCATAAATAAGTGAAGGATCAGGAATCAATCAAACGCTATAATTTAAACAATTAAGTGAGGATAAATCGGAAAAATAAGGATAGGCAATAATACGCAATTTAAACAAACTTTGCGAGGATTAATTTGTGAAGTGAATAGTTTTAAACAAAACTAAGTGATCATAAATAAGTGAAGGAATAGGAATCAATAAACACGCATTTCTTAAACAGAAATAAGTGAGGATTTAAATAATCAATTAAATAAGGATAGGCCAATAATACGGATACCTAAGCGAAACATAGTGAGGATAAATAGTGAAGTGAATAGGAGTAATTTATTTAACAAATTTTAAGTGAAATAAATTGATCGCCTTCGCCAAAAAAAGCGCCTTCACCATAAAGCATTTAAAGGACACTACGTGCTTCTAAATAGCTAAATTGATTAAATAAATTTAAGTGAAATAAATTGATCGCCTTCGCCAAAGCGTATCCACCATTAAATAAATTAAATGACACTAAGTGATTCTAATTAATAAACGCAGGAAGGATAATAAATTCACGAGCTGAAAATGCTGGAGCTGCTCTTTTTTTGTTTTGATACAGATTTCTATAATGATTTTTAAAGGTGTTGGCGAATGCTGGATGTTGTGGGTTTGCTGCAACATTAGTAGCATAAGACATGCTGAGTAGTTGTTTTCTATGGTGTAAAGGTAGCTCACCTGCTTCACATAGTACACTTGAAGTAGGACTGGTACAAAATGCTCCAATGACTAAACGAATGGCAGTATTATGGATGGTATTCAATTGTTTGAGAGTGGTGTTTGTGGCCGAGCCATAGGTAATTGCTCCATAATCAATTTTAGATCCAATGATTGCTCTATAGATTCTCTGAAGAGTACTTAAGTCAGATCTCTAACTTGTGTTGCTCGACTTTTAGATTATATTTAAGTTGTTTTTGCAGGTCCTCGCGAGTTCTAGAAAATGATGTTTCCAATTCAATTTAGAATCAAATATTACTCCTAGAAATTTGTAAGTTTGTACGAAACTGAGATTTTTATTGTATAGTGTGAGACAAGGTTGATAATTATTGTTGTGTTTAGAAAAGATAAGAGATTTCGTTTTTTCTATTGAGAACATAAATCTTCTTTTGACCAGTTTTCTATAGAATTTAATTGATTTTGAATTATTCTTGAAATTGGCAATAAGTACTAAGTCGTCTGCGTATAATCTGTACTTGACAGGCGCTGTAGCTGTATCGACGATGTTATTAATAGCTGTGAGGAAAAGTGTAGTACTAATTACTGATCCGTGAATAGTACCATTTTCATGGAAGAAGCTTTTTGAGAGTTCTCAATTAACTTTGATTCGGGAGGATCTGTTTTTCAAAAATCTGGAGATAAATGAAAGCATATGGCCTTGTATCCCCCACTCTGTTAATTGTTTTAATATTTTGTAGTGCAGGCACCATCAAATGCACGTTGGATGTTAAAAAATATTGTGACGTATGATTGATTGGTGACAAAAGCTTCATGTACTTCAGATTCTAGTTCGATTATGTTGTCTTGCGCAGATCTCTGTTGCCTGAAGCCACATTGATGCATTGCTATATAGTTGTGATACTCTAGATTCCACATCAACCGCTGGTTTATAATTTTTTCCAATAATTTACACATCACGCATTTTAGAGATATTGGCCGATAAGATTCTGGATCAGTTTTGTTTTGTTTTAATATAGGTATGATTGTAGCTTGGTTTCATTTTTTCGGGAATTTGTTTTCATTCCAAATAACATTGTAGATGTCCAATAAAATTCTTTTGACACAGCTAGGCAAATTGTTGATAAATATTGCAGGTGTTTCGTCTGGTCCTGGACTTGTGTTTTTCATTTTTTGTAATGTTTCTTCAAGTTCAAGAATCGCCATTTGGATCTATATAGTTATGGTGTTCGAATTTGATTTAATTACAAAATTCTCCTGTGACTTTTCATTTTCAACTTCTCCTGTATAACACCATTCAAACTTCATTTCATATAAAAAACCACAGATAATTGTATAACAATTTCTTTTCTCCACAAAACTACATGCGTCGGCTGAGTTTCAGCTGTCATCTGACAGTTTCATTTAAATCTCTATTTTTCCCATTGGTTACATTCTCACATAACTTTCCTTGTTATCACCCAACGTTTATAGAGAGAAGATTGTCTGATAACTCTGAGCCAATGAGAATCAGGCAGAAAAAGCGCGGGAGTGACGTCAGCCTGGTTGCCACATTTGAATTTTATTATTGGGACGAGTATTCGCTCGTTAAAATACCACTTGTAACTACAACACTGAAATAATATAAAACTACTTCTGACAGATTTTGGTTTTAAAAAACTATATATTCTCAAACAAACACATATTTTTTGCAGCATTTGTTAATTTAAGTACATATATTCAAATGAAAAAAACTCAAATATACTATGTACATATTAATAACCCAATCTTTATCTCTATTTGTGTTGCTTTATACGTTTTTTTTGTTTTCAGAGAATAAAACGTATTAGATTTTATCTGTATTGTAACATATTATTACAAATACAGTTCTTTATTATTAAAAACTATAAAAATACATATATGTGTTATCTGATGTAAGAAATAAAACCAATAATTTGCACCACAATACTTTATTTACCGAAAATACGATCAATATTATTAATATACAAAAATAGCGACTTGCTTATAACAAAACTGTTGAGAGAATGTCCCACAAAATATCTAAATATTTTACGTCTAGGCGAAAACTTCAACATGTTGATGTTTAACTTGTTTATCTTAACAGAAATGTTTATGAAATTAATATGATTTAGGTCCTAAAGAAATAGTTCATTTATGACACTTAAACAGTATCCAGGCTGATGGTGCATGAGTGACATCATCGCTGCAACGAATACTAGATAAAACAAATAATATACAATCTTATCTATCTACTTACTACTTTTAATGTAAGAAACCAATATTATTCTAACATATGTAACAAAAATAGTACACAACATAGGCAAGCCTTTTTTCTCTTTCTTTCATAACTTAAGCTGGATACTTTAAAAGTTACTTATATTTGGTATTGAAAGAAACTAATTTTACCTTAAAAACCTATATACAAAAAAGTTTATTAACATTAAAAGGTAAAAAATAAGTGATATATGACAATCACTAAATTCATTTGACAATTTTTTTCATTTTTTTTATCAATTTATTCCCTTTTTCTTTTGATAAGGGAGCTTTTCTCTTTTTTGTTTTTCTTCAGCTTCTTTTAAATTTAAAAATTTTATTCTGACAAATATTCTTTGTCGACTAAATGACTTAACGAGCTCTTTTGGGATCTCTACTAATTATAAAATAACTCCAACACAACAGTAGCAAAGAATATACGAGTACAACGATAATATTCTGTGACGATAGTTCCAGTTGCATTCACAACAATACAGATGAGTCTACTTCTTTTGTCTGTACTCTATAATACACAAAATACAAAAAGAACAACAATAAATACTAATAAAGGAACAAGAACCCGATATAAACAATAATATGCACTCCTACTTCTATAAATTCATACAGCCTTGTCAAAGCTGGCACCCACAGTGACGTAGCGATCCCCTCTTCCGTCTGCCCCGCCGAGTAGTTATCAGGCAACCTTCTCTCTTCTATAAACGTTGGTTATCACCCACTTAAAACCACAAATAAAAATATCCATAACAACATATATTCAATTTTTCATCATCTTACAAAAAACCGTTGTTAATCAAGACACAAAAAAGCATTAGAAAATCTAACGACACATATTGTCATAAATTTGATAAAAACGTACAAAAAAATATGATTGCATCTTTTAATAAGCATTTGTGAATTCTTCATTGTGACGCAGATATATAACGAAGAAAATGTAAATAATAAAAATATAAAGAAAAGTGTATGAAACCATCGAATTTCATTTTCACATAATAACCAATTCATACATGGAATAACATTCATTATCGTCACATTACGACGATTGGTCCTTCAGAGCATTTACCATAAAGGAGAATACGGCATTCCGCAATTTTGCTTTTCCAACATTAGAAAAGAGGAAAACGCAAAAACATATGGGAAAGTATTTTTCTTGTTTTTGCTTCAAGTCGAGAAATTGTGCACAAAAATTTGAGTTGCTAGAGCGTTTTCTGTAAGTTTCAGCTAGAACATTGGCTATTAGTTTATTTTCAGATGTGAGCTTGTTCCGATATTGAAGAGCTCGTATTCCTGTGATGTTTTTTTTACTGATTCTTTTGCTGCTTCTAACATGGTATTTGCAAAATTATCAACTATTTCGTCTATATCCGATTTTATTTCAAAGTTTGTTATATTTTCTTCGATTTTTTGCTGATACAGTGCCCAATTTGCGTTTTTATATTGCCATTTTGTACTAATGTTTGTATTGGTTATATTCCTGTGATTGGAGTTATTAATAATTATTGGAGCATGATCACTATTATAAATAAAAGGTAAAATTTCCCAAGTTAGTACGCTTAGTAAATTTGGGCTACAAAAGGTAGCCTTGTTTTTTATGAAAATCAAGCCTTTAGGTTTATACGAAACAGGGTTAGCCGTCATGTCGTAGTCATGTTTCGATTGACCTTAGATTATTTCGTGCCTCAGAATTTGTTTGCGGCAATATATATTTTAAGTGGATAATTATCAAAGCTATACAGTGGATCACAATAATTTGGCAAATTTGACGGAATATTTGCTATTTTACCAAAACTTAATTCATGTTTCCAAACCTTCAGAATAATTCTACCAGTGGCAGCGTTGATTTATTACATTATGATACCGCCTTTTGTTTGCTGGTTTGTAAAACGAAAATATTGAACGTGTTTTAGAATAATTGTTGGCGCAAAAAAGGATTATCTGTTGTACCTTTAAAATATCCCATGGAAATATTATTTAATTACGGAGTGATTGTTTCCATTTATCATTCTGATGGAAGCGTAGCAATATCCCACGGAGGAGTAGAAATTGGACAAGGAATAAACACAAAAGTAAGTATCTAAGTGAATTATGAGATTAGAACAATTACTTATTCTTTATCAATAAATAGAAATAATAGTAATAATAAGGCTGACCACATAGTAAAGCCGCGATAAAAGCGACTATAAGAACAATGAGGAGAACGACGATTTGAAACACAGACACATTTCAAAAGAACAACAAAGATCTCTGACTTTTGAACTTGAGGATGGAATGAACATGTCTTCCTTCTGTTTTTGTTGCGTGCATAACATATCATATGTTGAATGAAGAATTTTCCGTTAAAACATCCATTGAGTGGAGGAAAAGCAACACATGGACACGACAAATAAAAGAAGCTCTTTTAGTTCTTCACTCTTATCGTCGCTTCACAATGTGGGTATCCTAATTCAGTATTAAATTTATCAATAGAAAAGGCGACTAAGATCCACCAATTTTAGGCTATTCAAACATGTGCTTATAAATTGGGTATACCAATGGAAAAAATAACAGTGAAATCTAGCAATAATCTAGTTGGTGCTAATTCTGGAATGACAGGAGCGAGCTTAGCGAGCGAAGGAGTTTGTTGGGTTCGTATACATACACTTTAGATGTTAGAAATGAAACAAAACAAGACGTAGTGGAATTTGTGTAGACTATGATCTTAGATTATTACATAAAATAAATATGTTTGTTTTGACTGTTTGATATCTCAAACATCGAGTCACATTCTAAGCTCACTTGCGGATACTTCCACCGCTTTGCCATATTTACAAATTCTCTTTAGTTGCAGGAGAAATTAAATTAAAAATGTAATTGAAAATTTGTTCAAAAGTTATGCAAATAAAAAAAGGCCTACTAATTTTTGCATTTAAGTCGCTGCTTTTAAAAATAATTGAAAATACTTGAATTTTATTTAACAAAGGCATATTCTTATATAAATTTTAAGCAAGTATTTGTTATAACTAAAAGTGGTAACATTGTTCAAAATTTCAGTACCCTGCTTTATGTGTCTATGGTAACCTATACAGTTGTTTTGTTTTTGTTTAATTACTATATAAAGAGAGATGCATATATTGTCAGAGTGTGGCCCTCGATAATTTCGATTGCGCTGTAGTATTTGTAATAAATAATGTCAAACGTGTTTTGTTTATTATGAGTTGCGAGTAAAAATTTAGTACTTTCGTTTTTATCTACTTTTAAGACTTTTGGCAACTTTTATTTAATGAATATAATGTTTTTGGAGTATCATGGTTCCGTAGTGCCGAAATTACCAAGGCTATGTATCAACAATACCATCTCCACTTTTTATAATTCATTCATTATTTCATTACTGACGTTTAGGATTGTTAACCGTAAAAATAAATGTATTTACGAATGAACAGCACTCTCTATTGCATATTATTACTCTAACGTTATGAACATTTTAAGAATGAATTTGTTTTACAGGCTGTCGCATATTGCTGCGAAACTCTTTTAGAACGGATGGATCCTATAAAAGCGACTATGAACAATCCAACGTGGGAAGAACTTGTCGAAGAAAGTCATAAGATGCGTGTAAATTTAGTTTGCCACTCACAGTAAGTAACTATTAATAGTAATTTGTTAACAAAATATTACATTATGAATAGTCAATGTATGTGAATAAAAAAACACGAAGGTATTCGGGAAGTGTAGTAAAGTAACTATTATTATACTAGAATCAATTTACTGAGTCAGACGGATATGAACCTATGGAATTATCAAGTCTTCCCAGGCTAATTATCTGATAAATATTCATGCGCAAGAAAAATCCGACAACAATGCGCTCATATCAGTATATTCACATGACATTTTTTTCGCCCTTTATTTAATGTTTAAGATATCTTTGAGCAGCGATGGTAAATCCTTCGTGACGTATGACGTAGGGACATGACTTAGTTGTATCCATTTCTTCATGATAGTCTTCCATTTCTTTTCGATTCAAATAACAGAAGGCCACCATCAACAAAGTCTTGTGCGCTTCCAATATTCAAAACAACTAACTAGCAACCTTTTCCAGAAGGAACATTTAAGCTTGAAGACCAACCTTCCATAAATGCTTGACAAGAACTTTTTATGTTCTTGAGACTCGCTAAACTTTGGAGACGGTATTGTCTTCATTGTAATAATAATAATTGTAAGCGCGACGCCTTGGAAGTGGACTGTATTAGAAAAATGTCCTGCAGTTGGCGAATCGCCAAGAAA
Organism: Galeruca laticollis; assembly: GCA_963921935.1. NCBI lineage: Eukaryota > Metazoa > Arthropoda > Insecta > Coleoptera > Chrysomelidae > Galeruca > Galeruca laticollis. The sequence goes on along the minus strand of OY998181.1, from coordinate 160,419,898 downwards.
TACAACGACTTTAATTTAAAGGGACTTACCAAAGATGATGGTTCCTTCAAAATCGCTAGCTTCAACGATCGATCGTTTTGGCTTTTAGTTTGATTCCCGCTTTTTGGGAAACGAGATGAAAATCGATGCAATGTCTATATATTTGCGAATACACTTTAAAAACGCGAATGGTCACAGTGTCGTGATTTTAAGTAGTCTTTTTAAAGCGGATAACAATGAAAAATTACCGAAAATGTATTGAGCTTACGAAAACAAGTTGTTCTTCTGGTATTAACAGTATTAAAACTAGCCTCTTATCTAAATGTTACGGATTCAGAGACTGCGCCAGTGAGCGATTTCGTAACATTACACCGTCTTTAGAAGGAAGTTCCTTCTGGTACTTCTGTGTAGGCGGTACTGGATGTTTAAATCGACAACTTGACCCATTTCTACACTTTCCTTTCTTATAGAAATAACAAGGTACCGTCTTCATCGGGTACCGATAACGAGAGGTATAGCTGCAAATTAATATGTGTACAACGATATCTTGGAAGATCACATTTACCATGTTCTTGATGACTTGCCAATCCAACTGGTTGCTCTCTATCCTGGGCATAGCCAGTTTCTTCATGTTGGATTCCAGTACATGATCTCGACAGCTTCGTAGCGCTACTCACACATCCCGGTCGGTGGATTGATCTTGAAATTCGATTTTAGTTACCAAGTAGAAGACGTACCGCGAATTGTGTTTGAGTTTCAGTGTCTTGCCAGGGGTTGGAATCTGATCTACAAGTTTTTTAATTGCCCAAACTTCTTTCGAATGACGGCTACCAACCCTCGTGCGTGTTTCTTACTGGGGGAGACGTTGTGTGCTAGTGAATACTCTTCCTGAAGCGTGAACAAGTCTTGTGGTTCTAAACCCTATACTGGGGATGACTTTTTATTCAATAAAACAAAATAATTAGAATCGTGCGGCAACATGCCCCGTTCGGGCGGCAATTTGCCCCAAGGCAATGTTGCCGCAACTTTCTTCACATTCAAAAAATATTAATTAGAAAAAATATATTTCGCGCTGAAAAAAATTAGGCTAACAAAAGCAGGCGTAAGCCATAGGTGCATCTATCAGTCTGCTTATATTTGCTTAGAGCAAACATGTCAAAACTTAAAAGTGCGGCGGCTAGCCCCGGTCTCATCTATATATTGAGATTGACGAGAAAATACATGGCTTCTGGTTTGAAGAAAGTTACCTTGAGTAAGGTTGGAGCAGAAATTCGGTCACGGCACTGTCACATCACTGCTATATGTGAATAATACTTTCATTCATTTTATCTATTTCAGTTATTCGAGTAATTCTCCAGGAATAAGAAATTACGAAATATACGGAGCTTGTGCTACAGAAATAGAATTAGACGCTCTAACGGGTCAACATCATATCACTAGAGTCGATATTTTGGAGGATGTAGGTGATACTATGAATCCTGAAATTGATATAGGTCAAATAGAAGGAGCGTTTATAATGGGTATCGGTTTTTTCACTACCGAAAGTATCATAGTCGATGAAAATGGCGAAATTTTAACGAACAGAACTTGGAATTACACCCCACCTGGTGCTAAAGACATTCCCATAGATTTTAGGATCAAATTACCAGGACGAAATCCAAATCCTGTAGGAGTAATGAAATCTAAAGGTACTTACTCCAAAAGTAGTTGTTTATTCTTTTTTTTTGTGTTCTTAAGGAAATAAAATATTTCCTAATTAGTTTAGATGCTCCGACATTGTTTATTGTAATTGTTTATTTTCAGCTGTTGGTGAAATAGCATTTAATTTAGCTATTACTGTACCACTGGCAATAAGAAATACTGTGGCTTCAGTTAGACAATACTTCGATGAAAGTGCTTCGTTGTGGTATCCTATTGGTAAGTTCTGTATGTTTCACTATGAAATTTTTTAATTTGCCTGATTGTAGTTTTCACATAATAACATTGTAACGTTTCTACTTTTTTTATATTTCGCCCTACGAAATCGAATAATTTATATCCCAGTGCGGCCCTGGCGTAACAATATTTTTTTCGAACTGTGTAGAATATCGTTTCATACGACCAATAAACATAAAATTACCGGAGTATAATACATCTTTGAACGCCGAAAAAGGTTTATTACGGCTCAATCGGGATTTTCAATTGAACGAAGTGACAATTGGGTGTACTGCAAAAAGGTACGATGAGTACACAATAGTTTTAGTTTCACTTTCGGAAAAGGAAGGTACCTTTTATGAAATTCTGGGTAGACAGCGTAATTTGTGCATTCACTGCCCGATTCTTTTTATATGGCTGTTATATGGCTTTTTGGAACTAATTTTACAGTTATTTTTCGGAAAGAATTTCAAAAAAAAGGCTACCGATCCGCAAGAATCTCGTCACGGGAGTCAGTCAGCGACCGATTCTCAACGCAAGTAGTCGAAAAAGTTCTTGTAGTGTCAGCCTGAATTATCGTATCGTTATTTAGTGCCGCTAGCGAGATTGAGTCTACGAAGATTACTTGAGCGAAGCAGTGGTGATTTTCTTAGCTATTAAGATTAAATTATCGTATCGTACCAAAGTATCGGTATTTCCTGTGTTCATAGTCGAATTAAAATTACCGAAGTATATGTTTATTGTGTTTATCACCGACATTAAATTACCGAAGATTTCCGAGTGTCTGTGATCTGTTCCATCACGCGATGAGGGTAGATTACTTATCACAAGTACCTACTATCCTATATTTTTAAATCGACCTAATCGAGAAACCACGCCTCCGGCGTTGATGCAAGTATCTTCACATGAGTAGTAATGTGGTGATTGGATGGAAACAATTGGACTCAGGTATCGTAAATGATTATTTAGTATCTCTCCTACCTGGAGTAATCGCACCCGTTTTTAGTCGATGGTGGAAAGATTAATTTAGTGTCACGCTATTTCTTTAGCGAAAGAACTATACGGTCAGAACTATTTTATTACGATAACAAGTTTATTGATTACTAATGTTGCCATCGTTTTAGAGAACCTTTGTTTATGTTTTATAGAATAATCGTTAGGAAATTCGGCGTGCACGTCAAATCTAGATTAAATTATTTTCCCGATATTGACATAACTTTCACAAAGCCTATGTGTTTTTTTGTTTCCAAGTAATTTAATAATATAATATCCTACATTTTATTTTTTTGAATAAACGGGAAATAATTTCGTTAATAATTTAAATTTTTAGTTCGCAAACTCTGCGACAATTATCGTTTGGGTATGTATATGATTTTGAATTGTATATTTGTTGTCCCTTGGAGGCTATTTATTTCTTGAACAATTACCGTGTAGTGTTTAGTGATAATTTGTTTTATAGTTTTTATGTATACAGGGTTGGGATAAAGTATGGAACCAAGTAAATATCTTTTAAACGAAAAGAACGATATTTATGAAAATTTGCAGGTAAGTGCAATGAAACAAAATGCATCTGATGTACATTTTTTTGTTAATAATATACTTCCGGTTTAACCGGAAATGCCATCAACTTCTTTAATTTAAATGGTACAGCCTATATATTTTTACAAATTTTGAAAGAGCTTGTTATTTTCAATTCATACATACTGAGTTTAGTGTAAAATAATTTGTAAAAACGAGGAATAACTCACTGTTAGTTGTACAATACGTGTACATTTCATTATTTTAGAATAATGAGAAACAAAATTACTTCAAATGTTCAAAATGCTCGCCGTTTACTTGCTGACAATATGCCATCGTATTAACAAATTGTTGAGTCACTCTTTCCAAGACTTCTCCACGTATTAGTTCACATTCATCAATAATTCTTTGTCTCAATTCCTGTAAGTTTGTTGGTCGTCTAACGTAAACACGTGATTTTAGATAACCCCAAAGAAAAAATCTAACGGGCTAAGATCCGGAGAACGAGCAGGTCACTCTATGAATCCTCTACGTCCAATCCATCGATATGGAAAACTCGCATCCAGAAAATCCCTAACCCATCTATCATAATGGGGAGGTGCTCCATCTTGTTGAAGCCAAACAGTTTGTAGTAATTGCCCATTCTGTTGAAGTGCAGGAATACTTTCGTTATTTGGTAGATCCAAATACTTGTCACCATTCAAGTTTCTGTCGATAAAGAATGGGCCTATAAGCCTATTTTCGACAATTCCCATCCAAACATTTAACTTCTGTGGATGCTGGGTATGTGCTTCATGAATTCAATGAGGATTCTCATTTGACCAATACCTTGAGTTATGGTGATTAACTGTTCCATTTAAACAAAAAGTTGCCTCATCGCAAAAAACTATGTTCGAAGCAAAATTTTCGTCGACATTACAGATGTCCATTAGCCGTTCGCAAAATTCCAGCCGTCGGTCAAAATCATCGTCTGACAATTATTGAACCAACTGTACCTTATACGGATGATACTTTCCACTTTTCAATATCTTTTCTACAGAGCGTCGACTGATACCATGGTTTAGTGCCAAATTTGTGGTGGAAGTTTGAGGTAATTCTTCTAAATCGATTTGTTTAACAGTTTCGTTCGTTGCAGTCCGCGGTCTTCCAGGTTTTAGCAAATTTTTTACCATTCCAGTTGTATTAAAACGTTGTAATGTTTTAGTTACTGTTGAGCGTGATATAGGATTTCTCTCCGGATGCAAGTTATTAAAAATATGGCACACTTCTTCATGAGTTCTAACACGATCACCATAACCGATCATCATTAAAATGTCAACACGCTCTTTCTCACTTAGTTGAACCATTCTAAATTGTAAAATTTATTTCCGTCAATTAGAATTTGACACTTGGAGAACAAAAGACGTATTAAACAGTACTCGTTCATTTATTACTATGCATACAAACAACATCAATCAGTTTATCGAAATAGTTTTTTGCTCTAATGCAAGAAACTCAAAGGAGGTTTATTAGTACTATATTCCTCGTTTTTACAATTTTTGTACACTAAACTCAGTATGTATAAACTCAAAATAACAAGCTCTTTCAAAATCTGTAAAAATATATAGGGTGTCCCATTCAAATTAAAGAAGTTGATGGCATTTCCGGTTAAGCCAGAAGTATATTATTAACAAAAAAATGTACATCAGATGCATTTTGTTCCATTGCACTTACCTGCAAATTTTCATAAATATCGCTCTTTTCGTTTCTTTACTTGGTTCCATACTTTATCCCAACCCTGTATATTAATTTTGTTTGCGGTACCAGGTTATGCATGTACCCATATTGTAAATATTTTTGATGTTTTGTTCACTGACGCTGGTAAAACCTGTTAATAAATTAGTTAACATAATAAACCGTGTTTTAGTGAGTACTTCCCTAACCTCCACAGATACCCTACCAAAAATACATCATTTTTTATAATTTCTCTCGCTTATCGCAGTTTTTGAAATTTTTCCTGTGAATTAAAATTTCTGGCGCCCTTTAATTACCTTTCCGGTTGATTAACGTTCCATAAATAAACCCACGACTTTTAGCTCTCCAGCCAAAACAAGAGTCCCGTTCGCATACATCTTAATTGTTTATCGCCCAGTATCGATCCAAATAAAATCGCTATCTTGGTCCCATCCAAGGAAACTTGGAAAAATTGGTACCGAACAATTAAGACGGTAACAACATTGAAAATTTGGTCCGCCAATCACTAAGTTGCATAGATAGATAGATAGTTTATTGTGCATAAGATAAATGGTCAATAAATGCGAAAATTTAAAAAACGACAATCCTGATAAAGCATAAAACGTAGGGATGTATTCATACGTTGTACATATATGTGAATTTAATATTCTATATTCACTTGAGTTAAATCATTTCGTTCATATTTACGTTCATATTATTTACAAAAATGTCGACTCAAGTTGTAGAAATGGCTCTTCCTCGTTCGCGACAAGAAGGTTATGAATTCGGTCTTTTACATGGTTTGTTACATAAACGCCCCTTATGTAGATAGATAGATAGATAGTTTATTGTGTATAAGATAAATCTTTTCACAAGGGTTCGGTACAAAATTTCAAGAGAGGAATTAAGATAATTCGAAATAAATGATAACATACAACTAATTTGTGAATTAATAAAAAAGGTAAGATAAAAACCAAAATAAAAATATGTGTGTACTTCATGATAAAGCCAATCATTCACCATGTGCAAATGCTCGCAGCTTTAATATACTGATAATGCTATGAGCTAATTTAGTAAGTTCAAAGAATCCGTTTTGTGTATTATTAATATTAAAGTAGTGTACCAGATCATCAATTTTATGAACATTCTGAAAAAAACTATTTTTTGGGAATGGGAGATTCAAAAAGCATATGATGTAATGATTCCAGGGAATCCATATTACAGACAGTGCAATTCTCAGTGCTGTTAATAATATGAAACTTCAAAAGACAATTTTAAAAATGTTTTACTACAGGTTCTAAGTTGCGCTATTATTCTGGTTATATAAATGTGTGCGGGTGTTTGCAAATAACTGCTATTTTCACCAACTAGTAAGTGTGAGTATAGTAAAGAGTAACTAGAAGCAACCTTTCTGTTTATGTCACTATCAAGCAGTCGTTTTCGAAATTTGTCTAGAATAACTCTATCTAAACTGCGTACATTTGTACTTAAATAATCTTCCCTTAGACACTCACATAGCGTATAAATAAACCATTCTTTAAGTTGTGTCACCTAATTATACTTTGAATTATTATCAGATGATAACTGAGCAAGTCGATTGAAACAAATTTTTGAAAGTCTTGAAGAGTTCATTTCTTTGAGTTTGTTTAACCAAAGTAAGGCATGTTTGAAAACAACCATTGACAAATGATCAGAACTTGTTTCCAAGCGTATAATGTAATCTGGGTTATTCTTTTTGAAAAAGTTTACCTGTACACGCTCTATAATATCAGTGTAACGCAGACCCCATACACCAATTCCAAAAGAAAGAGAAGATAAAATAATTGAAATATATAGATTGATCCGCGATTCCCAAGTATTCATTTTTGACCGACACATTATATCCATTACTGCTCCAATGGCCCGATTAGCTTTGATTTTACAATTCTTAGCCATGGTGCAAAACAAGGATGTGGAGGAGAAATCAACACCCAAGTAAATAAACTGCTTTACTGTTTCCAAACAATATCCACTATAATGAAAATTTTTATTGTAATTATGTACATGGTCATTACTTTTGTTTTATCGGTATTGACACCAAATTTGTTATCAAAGCAATAAGACTCGAGTACCTTTAGTTTTCGCTATATATCAATTGGAGAGTCGCCAAGGATAAGTATATCATCTGCGTATTGACGCATTAATACGTCGTTGTTGCCGTCAATAGTAAGTCCATTCATATTTTTTGAGCGAAAATAATCTTCAATGTCAGATATGAAATTAGAAAAAATTTAGGGGACAGGGGACTAAGTGATTCTCCCTGCAAGACACCTTCCGAGATGTATTTTTTACTGTATAAGTTTTGATGCTTGATTGAGAATGTTGCTTTATCATATACCTGTTTTAGTATCCGAATGTGTTTAGAACTAATCCCAAATTTCTGAAGTTTCAACCAAAGAAAATTATGATCTATATTGTCAAATGCTCTTTTGAGGTCTACAAAGACAGCAAACACTTTTCTGCGCTGAAGTCTAAGAGTGATTTGCAATATCGAGGTTAAAATGAAAATATTATCTAAACAGCCTCTGTCTTTTCGGAAGCCATATTGTGTTTCTGGAAGGATGGAATTATCTTCACACCAGCTGGACAGACGATTTAGTAAAATAAGTGTGAATACTTTAACGCAGCAATTGATTAGCGATATACCGCGATAGTTGTTTGGGTCCTTTCTTGTGAAGCATTGTTAGAATTGTGTCACACCAGCCAAGTGGAATTTTTTCTGATTCTAATATTTTATTATATAAGTGACACATGTACAAGCGCCAATTTTGTGGTAAGTGTTTCAAAAACTCGTAGGTTATGCCATCCCTACCAGGAGCCTTACCATATTCACACACCAACAGAGATTGAGCAAGTTCTGAGAGTGTTATAGGTGAATCCAGAAACTCATTTCCAACGCCAAAAAAACTGATATCAAATTTAACATTAGTTGTAGTTAAGTGGTCGTAAAATGACTCCTATTGCGCAACTGATAACGGACAGAATTTATTTCTGCGCCTAAATAAGTTTAATGTTTTCCAAAACTCTGACTGATTTCTAGTATTGGAAAGAGCAACCATAACATTATTTTCACACACTTGTTTATTTTTTAAAATTAGCTGCTTATATTCTTTTTTTATAGTAATGTAATTCGTTTCATATGGTTCTGAAAACCCATACCTTTTGCACTCTTTTAATTTTTACTTGAGCTCTTTACATTCAACATCAAACCAAGAGTTACGAGGATGTTTTTTTGTATTACTAATTTTTTTCGTTGAAAACAGATCTAAATTTTTTGCTACGTCCCAAATACTTGAACAAAGATTATTATATAAAATATCTACATCTCCACACATACCTACATTCGGCAAGTGCTGAATTGACATAATGAAATCTATGGTTTTAGTATTGTCCCAGGTCTGTCAGTATTGTTACGAAACAGCACACTGGTATAGACCCTAAATCCGACTCTGTCTAAGCCAGGTAAGAAAATTAAAATTATGGCGGATACGCAGTGTTTTTATAACTGTTTGGGACTATCTTATCTAAACATTGCTTTTGTGACCAGACTTATCTAGAAAAGGCCAGAACCAATTATTTGTGTCTGTGTAAGCCGCAGCCCGGAATTTTCTAGTAAGAAAGGCCCGATCAGCGGAGGAGTTAGTTGATAAAGTGATCTCGAGAAATAAGCAGAAATACACCGAACAGTAAAGTGCTAATATAATCAAGTTTGTGTGCATATAAATTAGATTTAAGTGATTAGTTAAGTATATATAAATTAAGTGTTAGTGAGTTAGTGTTTAAATAAATTAGTAAGTAGCCATACCGTGTGTTTAAAATTTATCCCACCCGTTTATTGTTTAAATAAATTAGAATAACATTACATTGGTGTCAGGTGTGGGGTAATATAAATAAATTGCTACGTAAAAATGGCCAAGAGACTATGTGACCTCAAAGTGGCGGAACTAAGAGCAGAATTGGAAGATTGTGAGTTGGAAACATCCGGTAAGAAAAGTGAATTAGTAGAAAGGCTTAAAGTAGCACTGGTAAATGACGGCTTTGATCCAGACACCGTTTTATTTACTGACGAGGCTTCCACCTTAATCTCGTCTATTTCTGCTAATATTTCTGCTAACATGGACGAGAAGATTTCCGCCATGGAAGAGAACATGGACGAGAAGATTTCTGCCATGGAAGAGAACATAGACGAAAAGATTTCTGCTATGAAGAACGACATTTCTGCTAATATTTCTGAGAACATGGACGAGAAAATGTCTACTTTAAAGAACGATATATCTGCCGATATCTTATTAATGAAAAACCACATTGCCGCTGACATTGAAAATGAAATTTCGTCACTAAAATTTGAAATCGAGGATAAGATGTCAACGATGGACGAGAAAATCGAGAATAAAATGTTATCGATGGACGAGAAAATCGAGAATAAAATGTCAACGATGGACGAGAAAATCGAGAATAAGATTACAACGATAGACGAGAAAATCAAGGAGTTAGAGGAAAAGATTGCCGATTTAAGAACGCGAGGCACGCCAGAGGAAGAAAAGAAGACCGAGCAAACGAAACTTTGCAAGCCAGAAACACTACCTAAGTTTGGAGACATTGGCAGTTTTACCCGAGTCAAGGCCCCAAAGTTCGATGGAAAAATGTCGTTGACCAATTATGTGAAACCGTTTGAAGCAGCCGCTAAAGTGAATAATTGGTCCGATAAGGAGAAGGCAGTAAACTTAACCATCGCGCTTCGCGGAGATGCTTTAGATGTACTCCAGACGATACCTTTGGAAGAAACGGATGACTTCGAGCAGCTGAAGAAAAGGTTGGACATGCGATATGGTCATGAACATCTAGAACATTTGTACCAATCTCAGCTGAAGAACCGAAGGCAGAAACGTGATGAATCCCTTCAAGAATATGAAGTGGACATTGCCAGACTAGTTCGATTTGCTTATTCGTCAGCACCAGAGAACATGATGGAATGTCTGGGCATCCAGGCCTTCATTGACGGCTTACGTGACCCCGATATACAGAGGACGCTTCGTTTAGCCCATCCGAAAACATTAGTCGACGCATTGACAGCTGCCCTTGAATACGAAGCAAAAACAAAGGCTTCAGGATATAACAAAATCAGGACCATCCAAGAAGAAGGTGACGAAGACAGATTTGACCAGTTTGTCAGTTTAATGAAAAATGTAATGGACAAGAAGCCGAGAAAGATCAGATGCTGGAATTGTGGCGAGCTAGGGCATGTACGTAGTACGTGTAAGCGCCCCAAGACTCCTGTAACCCAAGAACTCCAGTCACAGAGGAAATCAGACAGGGGTGAACATCCAGCTGATGTGAATCACCGAAAAGCAAACCCTTTGCCTAGACGGTCATGCTCTGTAGACTATTCACAATGCAACCAGTCAAAATCTAAGGAACTTGCAGTTTCAAGAATTACAGTAGTCAACGAGGAATGGTCACCCACCAGGATCAGAGAAGATCAGGAGAATAATCCTCACCTGAAGATGATTCGGCAATGGAAGAAAGAAAATCGGCGACCTACCTGGCAAGAAGTGTCAAGATTTTCACCGAAACTCAAGGCGTATTGGGCTCCCTTGTCCTGGAAGAAAGGCTGTTGAAAAGAGTCCTTGAAAACGATGATAATTCTGAGATGAGGAGACAGCTAGTCATTCCGAGAACAAGAGTAGCTGAGGTACTGAAGAAGTTACACGACAGTCCATCGGGAGGTCATCTGGGAGTGAAGAAAACCCTTCAGCGAGTTCGTGAAAGGTATTATTGGATGAACAGCTCCGACGATGTGAAGGACTGGTGTAAGAAATGTACGACTTGTGCTACGACTAATGGACCACATCGCAAGAGAAAGGCACCTATGAAACAGTACAATGTTGGAAGCCCCTTCGAAAGGATTGCTTTAGATATCGCTGGACCATTTCCGACGACAGAAAATGGTAGCAAATACATACTGGTTGTAATAGATTATTTCACAAAGTGGGTGGACATTTACGCTATCCCGAACCAAGAGGCCACAACTGTCGCGGATGTACTGGTGAAAGAATTCATCAGAAGATATGGAGTACCCTTGGAAGTCCACAGTGACCAGGGAAGAAATTTTTAAAGCCATCTATTCCAGGAGATTTGCGACAAGTTGGAAATGAAGAAGCCCAAGACAACAGCATTACATCCAGAGTCAGATGGAATGGTCGAGAGAATGAACAGGACTATTGGAAAATACCTGTCCAAAGTAGTATCCAGCCATCAGAGAGATTGGGACCAGTATCTTTCCCTATTCGCATTGGCTTATCGATCTGCCGTCAATGAGTCCACGGGTGAAACACCGGCGAAAATCCTGTTTGGACGTGAAATGAGGCTTCCTTGTGACCTGAAATTGGGCTGTAGGCCTGGAGAAGATCTAGCAGGCGAAGACTACGTGATCCAATTGAGAAGAAGGCTGGACGATATTCATGAATTAGTTCGAACCAATCTTCAAGTTGCCAGCGACAGAATGAAAAGTCGATACGACACGCAGGCCACAGAAGGCGGTTTTAAAGAAGGGGGCAAAGTATGGTTACACAACCCGACGAGGAGAAAAGGATTTTCTCCAAAATTACAAAAATCCTGGGAAGGTCCATACTTAATCAAGAAAAAGATCAATGATGTTATATATCGCATAAGCAAGATCCCCAACGGAAAACCAAAAGTAGTTCAACCAAAACCGACTAGCCCCATTCGAAGGAGACCATGACCTAGAGGAAGGAGTAAGCTTTATTCAAGATGTGTCTGACCCTACCTTCGATGAATTTATGGGCGCGTATGGAGGTACCGGGAAAGCTAGATATGGAGTCACTTCGGAACAACAACAAGATTTGTTCACCCTCCCGGAAGATTATTCACTGGCATACAACATCCCCGCCCGTAAGAAGAACGCACGAGGGTTGGCAACCGTATTTCGAAAGAAGTTCGGGCAATTATAAAAACTTGAAGACCAGATTCCAGCCCCTGACAAGACACGGAAACTGAAACATAATTCGCGTTACGTCTTCTACGTGGTAACTAAAGATGAATTTAAAGATCGATCTACCTACCGCGATGTGTGGGAAGCACTTCGTAACCTCCGAAACCATGTGTTACAATCCAGCGTGAAGAAACTGGCTATGCCTAAGATAGCGAGTAACCAGTTGGATTTGCGAGTTATCAGGAACATGGTAGAGGTTATCTTTAGAGATACCGGTGTCCAGATATTAATTTGCAGCTACTACAACCCCCGTTATCAGTATCCGATGAAGACGGTGCCCTGCTATTTCCATAAGATCGGAAAGTGTAGAAATGGGGCCAGTTGCCGATTCAAACATCCAGTCTCGGCTACACAAAAGTTCCAGGAGGAACTTCCATTTAAGGAGGGGGTAATGTTACGAAACAGCACACTGGTATAGACCCTAAATCCGACTCTGTCTAAGCCAGGTATGAAAATTAAAATTATGGCGGATACGCAGTGTTTTTATAACTGTTTGGGACTATCTTATCTAAACATTGTTTTTGTGACCAGACTTATCTAGAAAAGGCCAGAAAAATTATTTGTGTCTGTGTAAGCCGCAGCCCGGAATTTCCTAGTAAGAAAGGCATTAATATAAATAAGGACCGATCAGCGGAGGAGTTAGTTGATAAAGTGATCTCGAGAAATAAAGAGAAATACACCGAACAGTAAAGTGCTAATATAATTAAGTTTGTGTGCATATAAATTAGATTTAAGTGATTAGTTAAGTATATATAAATTAAGTTTTAGTGAGTTAGTGTTTAAATAAATTAGTAAGTAGCCATACCGTGTGTTTAAAATTTATCCCACCTGTTTATTGTTTAAATAAATTAGAAAAAAATTACAGTATTAACATGACCATTTACTAATGAAAAGTTTCTAATAGACATAAATTCAAGAAGATAGCGACCTTGAACATTACTCATCTTGTCGTGACTTAACATGTCAGGAAAAAACTGAGTATTTGTTACAGTCTTTTCAGGGATCTCACTAAGTTCTGCGGTTCGACCATTAAAGTCTCCAATTATGAAAGTTATACAGCCCGAAAATTTTTCCAGTATCACATCAAGTGAAACTCCAAAAGATTCTAATTGTAGTTACTTCTCGGTGGAACGTACACAAGGCAAACAATGAACTGAAGAGAAGACAGTGTAAACTGATATATAAGCCACCAAGGAGAAGTCTCCAGGAGTCTTGGGCTGTAACTGTTTTTGTAGAATATGGCTAGGCCTCCCTTTGCACGTCCTACCGATTTCTCCCTAATTGCTTTGGAGTAAACCACACTGTAATTATTACGTATCAGATTTGGTACTTCAATATCAGTAGCCGGCCATGTTTCACTTAAACATATGAAATTATATTGCACATGCGAGTCTTCAACGAGAGAATTGTTGAGATTTTTAAATCCCTGCACATTCCAGAGTACTACTCTAACACTGTGTTGGTTGCCCAAGAGCACCTCCCGAGTTGAAGTGCTTGGTGCATTTGAATTTATTTTTTCCTTTCTACCATTTGTATTTAGTGTTTTGGCTTCATTTAGTTTAATTTTGTTTTCTTTCTTAGTGTGTGATTCCTTTTCAATTGTGGTTAGTTTCTTTTATAAAAGTTTCAGGTTTTTTGAAGAATGCTATTCTTGTGTTGCTGATCTATCACTTACTGTTCTTCCCCCTGCCGTTATAAATTCTGTTGGTGTCTGCGTACTTATCTGCTGCTTCCAACCTCCCATCTCCTTTAAGTTCATATTCTTTTCCATTCACTACAAGTTTATTGTATTTAACAAAAGCTTTGCAGCCTTGACTCCTAGCTATTTTCATTTGTTCCAAAAGGTATGTTCTCTGATATCGAATTTCTTTTGAAAAATCTTCGCCAAGACTCCACTTCGAATTTTTTAAATTCCGTGCCAATTTTAACATTTCAAATTTCTTACTTTTATGTGCCATTTCTAACAATATTGGTCTAGTTGAATTTTCCCTTTTCTTTCCTAATCTCCTGATATCCATTATATCTTGTTCGAATTTCAGCTGAACCCCTAGTTGGTTTTGCTGGTTAACCTATTTTTAATAAATAATTATAGCATTGCTCTCATTACCTGTGGAATTTAATTGTAACAACCCTAATGTATCGAAAAATGATTGGAGCTTACTTATATCTCCCTCAAATTCACTCGAAACGAAATTAAACATTCAATATACCTTCAATTTTCTTATTTTTTTTATTTTAATCAGTAGGTGTTCTTGTGTATAACGTTTAATATACAATATTAAAAAATCAATCCCTGAAAAAGTATTTGATGATATCTTATTAAATAAATATTTAATTTTTTTATTTACAGATGGTCCATCTACTGTAGAAGATACGTTTATTAACTGTATCCATAATTATGAAAAATATACTTTGTAAAGTTGAAAGAAAAAACTATTTTAAAAATTGATAGCTTTGTCAATTATTATATAGTAATATTATTTTGTTATTAGTAAATAATACACAAAATTATATCTTTTATTTTAACCCCATCCTACATTAATACTATTTAGAGGATGTGTTTGGTTTGTACGATGTATTGCAAGCATGTTTTATATTGATATTATTTTTTTCTTCTTCTTCATAAAATGCGTATCCGGTACAGATGTTGGCGATCAACATGGCTATTCGTATCTTCTTAGCTGCGGCACGAAACAGTCCAGTGGTTGTTGAGGAGAACCACTGTCTTAGATTTTGAAGCCAAGAGTTTCTTCTTCTCCCCGGACCTCTTCTTCTATACACTTTTCCCTGTAAGATGTGAGCAGTAAGCTATATCTGGTGTTGTTTCTAGTTACGTGGCCCGAATATTCAAGTTTGCGTTGTTTTATCTGGAAAAGGGTGGTCTCCGTGGTCTAGTGAATGGTGCTCTGTCTGCTAACCGAGAGGCACCGGGATCAAAGTCGGGCCTAAATACATCATAATTAAAAATTCGGAGAGCGACCTGTCGGAAGGCAATGGCAAGCCACCGACAGCATTCTGCCTAGTATAGCCTCTCAACTGTAGATCCCTTCTATCTGTGGTAACTGGAGAGCACAACACAGGTAGAAGTGAGAGGTCGCCAACATCCGATCACGGATATAGCACTGTAAGAAGAGAGATTTGGAAAAGGATCTCGCATTCTTTATTTAGCGTTGGTGACATGATCCACCCAAGATATCTTGAGTATTCTTCTGTAGAACCATATCTCAAAAGCCTCCAGTTTTTTCATTGTCGCATTAGTCAGCGTCCATGTCTCCATCCCATAGAAGTGTGAAGTATTAATTTTCACTTTCTTCTCTCCTCCATTTGGGAAATTTGATAAGCGGATTGGACTGTATATTTTTATATGATGGTTCAGTTTTGTACAGCATTAGCAACCTATGCATTTGAACCAAATCACAAATTTGATTTTGAAGCCGTCAACATCCTAGATAAAGAGACTAACTATCACAAAAGTCTTTTAAGCGAAATGATATTTGTTGAATTGAGTGAGAATACAGTAAACAATAAATCAGATACTGAAAACTTAAATAAAATAAAACATAGTTACCAATTATATAAAATTAAACAACAATCGATACTAGCTCAATAAATAATATCTATAATAGATAATTTTTGGTTCTTTAACAATTACTAAGAATTTTTCGAGGACACACTGAATACAAAAAGCTGTCCAACATAATTAGTAGTTTTTTGCAATTTTTGTTTTTCGTTTATCAATGAATACGTATAATTTACTTTCAACGCCAAATTTTAAGGTACAGTTTATTTATAGAATCTCAATAAAAAGGAAAATAAGTTATTACCAATGTTTGAAGATTGTGCATTATTTTGTTTTTTTATATGACGTGCCAGAACGTTCTGAAATATTTTCATGTTTTCTCGTCTATTTTTTAATTTGACAAGGAAATAAATCATTTCTGCTCGACGGAAAAAGCCTCACTAGGTAAGAGTGACACCTTGAGAAATTTTAAATTGTCAGCAATTTAGATTTTATTTTATTTGATGATGTTTCTTAAGGACAGAAACGTGAGAGATTTTTAAGTTTTTAGTTTTGTAGAATTTTATTGAAATATTTGAATTTTTAAATTTTTACATGAGTATAAGTTTTTTAAGGTTTTGAAGTTTCTAAAGTTTTAAAGTTTTATGAAAGGTTTTGAAGTTTTAATGTTTTTATTGAGTATTTAATAGTCATAATCACCATTTGCATATATATCTTTGTAGCCTCGATAAAGGATTCAAATAAATCCGAAACGTCGGCATCTGTTTTCTTATTATCCTACAGAACCGATGAAAATTCATAAAATAAATAATACATAAGGATACGATCACAGAAGCTAACAAATTATTGGGTAAGCCCCCGAACTATAAGGACTTTAGAGAACAAATCACAAACTATTAATAACTCCTAGATATAAGGTTATCAGAGCAAAGTGAAAGTTCGGTTGTAAGCTCCTGAACTATAAGAGCAATAGAATTAAACTAACAAACGTTTTGTGTTTCTAGCTTCTAGATCCCAGAAACCACCATTTGTAGTATTATTTCTAAACAGAATTGCTGTGGTCTAGCTCATGCGAGCAATAGAATTAAACATTGTAAATCAATACTTCACAGAATTATTAAAAGATACTAACATTTCGGTTTCAATATGATGTCCAGTAGAGAAGGGACCTGACTGGCATCACGTGAAGAATGACCATAACTGGCATCCGGTCTCGAATTGGACCATAAAATGGAGGATTGGTTTTCACTTACTTCTCTCCTCCATTTGGGAAATTTGATTATCGGTATGGACTGTATATTTTTATATGCTGGTTCAGTTTCATACTTTTTATCAAAGGTGTTTAAAGATAATGTTTTACGCTCTCATTTTTACTTATGAGACAGCAAAATGCGGGAAGTTTTAATTGCTTGTATGTTAATAACTTTTAATCTATCGAAGGACCAGCAGCCTATTAGCTGCAACTAATTACTTGTAACTTTCCTGGAAATCGGATGTTTTGTTAAATAAAATTCGTTGAACACTTGCACTTTACGTATATTGGAAAAATAAGTTACATTTTGTTCATTTTGCCGCACAACTAAGACTATCACGAACTGTGGACGGTAAGATGTATTATTTATTCACTTTAGGTGATTAATAAGTGAATGTAGCATATAAGGCACCGGTACAAAAAATGCCGGTGTTCTCTCGTAACTAGAGTAATATTTTGTATGAAGGATGACTGGGAAGTGTTGAAAATTTGGGTCTCATTCATATTTATATGGGGGTGAAGAAGTGGGAAATCATGTGACTTATCAGGGAACATCGGCCAATGGGAGGCGAGAGTTTAAAATGTAACGGTCAAATACAGCAGTGAAAGATAAACGTTGGGGTCGGTTTTTTGTGCATGAAAAAGATTTGTTTGTTGCAAATAAGGGAGTTTCGACGATAGTTTTTATGAAGCGATAAGGTTTAAACTGATGTCGGTTGCTTTGAAATATTAAGTGGAAAAAATTGTAAGGCAATAATTATCTGTGTTTCTTATATGAAAGGGACGTTGAAATGGATTTTTGCGTGTTTAAAGAAATATTGAATATTTGAGAAGGGGCCATCCATAAAGTACGTCACACGAATTTTAGGACTTTTGAACCCCTCCTCCCGTCCTTGTCACAGGTTGTCACATTTTTATAACCCCCCCTCCTGATGTGACGTCACACATTTTTTAAATGTATGTATGTATTTGAAAATAATCGAGAGAGAAAACAGCTATTTTCATTTTTTACTTATTTTTATTAAATAATAATCTAATAAAATCAACATAAAGTCCAACATTTTATAAAACCGAAAAAACAAACGACTAGTTAGAAAATAATAAACGATTAATTATATTAATTAAAGATAAAAAACTTAATTATCGAATGTCCATGGACTTTGGATCCACTCTTTTATATCAGCTATTACTGGTAAATCAGGCACTTCATTTTCGTTCTGAATTTGAACGTCAGGAACATCCTTAGTGTCGACATCATTCTCTAGAACTTAAATGACGTTGCATGAGAGATTATCGCATAGCGAGAATGCTAAATTATTAATAAATATAGATCAAGTTCGTAAATTTTTAAAATTTTTAATTCACATCCAAACTTTGCGTTTTAGTATTTTAAATTTTAACATGTGACGTCACAAAAGTATTGACCCCCCCATGCCCCTTGTCACACGATGTCACACTTCGATGATACCCTCCCTCCCCATTAACGTGTGACGTACTTTATGGATGGCCCCGAAGAATGATATTTTATTTACGATGTATGCGGTATATATAAATTATGATATACAGGGAGAAGATAAAGTAAAGATTACAGGAAGAATTTGATTTTTAATTCAAATTCGTACAGATAAGTTTCTTTCTCTTTAGCGTTGTGTGAAGGGATTCGATATTTTGAAGTCTTGTAATAGTTGACAATCTTTGTTTATGTAATTCAATAGCTTTAGTTCTTTCGTCTTCCCAGGAGAGGATTAGTTAGCACTGTTAAGCAATGTCCCTTTGTGAAGATATATGTACTTGTTCCTCAACGGTTTCTCAACGTTTCTGACGACGGTTAAGTTGTAGTGAGTTGATAAGATAATTGCTCACCCACTGGAACACTAGGTTTGTTCGAACAAACAGTTCACAGACGATTCTCGAATCAGTTAGGAAAATATGTTTCGGATATGAGAGAAGGGGATAAGGTGAAGGCATGCAAGTTTGAAAACAAATGGTTTGTTTTCGAACAAAGAGTTACTTTATTTCTATTGAATGGTCCCAGAAAATTAAATTACCCTTCGATCATTCTTGAATGAATCTGAGACACTACAATAAAACAATAAATAACTATTTCGTATAACATTTAATTATTTGCATATAAATAAAAAGAATTGTTGGTAGAAAATATTCAAATTTTGATTTTGGTCTGCAAAAAGCGTCAAAATGATTATAAAAATCAATGTTTTGAAGCCCTACTGTTTATTGTCTTCACAAAACAAGTTGAAAGAGGTATGTAGCTAATTCTGTAAGGCATTCCTTTCTTATAATTCAGCATTTCCAGCATACCCATAGATAGAGTGTGACACTAAAACGTTCCCAGGATGCCCGCTATCGATATCCTAAGTCCCAGTTAAGTCCTTTTCAGACCCTTAACCATCGTCAGGACGTTCTGGGGACATCTATTATTACTAAATCATAATCCCTTGGAGTTCATCCCAAGTACGCCCTCTTAATTTTAGTAATGGAATACCCAAGTACGTCCCCCTATTACTTTTCCGCCGAACCTATCTAATAAGCGAGAAAAGTATTGGTTTACCCCAAAAAAAGCTGGAATTTTGAAAAAAAAAATTGGGTTATTTTTACGATATCCATCAACAACACGAAAAAATGGTTTTTAGAAAAAAATCCTGTGTGTATGTCGTCGTTGTTGTCGTCGGCCACTTTTCGTTACATGTCTTGTTAGCACGATACAGCCTCCGAAGTGCAACAAGCCACCAATTTTATGATTGAATATTGTGAAGGACATTTCACAGATGAACCCTATTGATTTTCAGCTCACCAGAGCCAGTACAACGGGTGCTATGGTACTTTAAATACGAATGATTTGTCATTTTTTGAGAAATTTCAGTTTGTTAGCACGATACAGCCTCCGGAGTTCAACAAGTCACCAATTTCATGATTGGATATTATTCAGAACATCTCACAAATGAACCCTATTGATTTTCAGCTTACCAGAGCCAGTACAACAGGTGTTATAGTACTTTATGTACGACAATTTTGTCATTTTTGGACAAATTTCAGTTTGTTAACACGATACAGCCTCCAGAGTATATACAGTATATACAAGTGATCAATTTTATAATTGGATATTATTCAGAGCCTCTCAAAGATGAACCCTATCAATGTTCAGCTCACTAAAGCCAGTAGAACGGGTGCTATGGTACTTGATGAAGTACCAAATTTTTGTAATTTTTGGATAATTATCAGTTTGTTAGCACGATACAGCCTCCTGAGTGTATACAAGTGACCAATTTTATGATTGAATATTGCTCAAGGTGTCTCACAGATATACCCTGTCGATTTTCAGCTGACGAGAGCGAGTACAGCGGGTCCTCTAAATCCAGATATACTACATTATAATATTATACCTTCATTCGTTTTGACAAAGCTACTGTGTTAGTGTAACGCGTCAACCAGTTTAAATTGAACATTAGTTCAAATAAATGAAGTTTTAAACAAATTATATTGTTTCATTTCATCGTTCAAATTTAAATATTAGACAAAATATGCCAGAAATGAACTGGGGTATTTTAAAATCTAGAATTGATAACATTTAACCTTATGATGACAATAGTAAAGCCCTAAATACATTTTTGATTATATACGAAGACCTCATTAGTGGCTATAGACAGATTAATATGCACAATTATATGAAAACATTTTTCAATCAATTGTTATAGATAGATTCTAATAGATAAATCCGAAATATTAGTAGGTAATCGTGTTAATTGATTGGCATGAATCAAAAGAGGCTCTTATAGAATGTTTTGCTGATCGTAGAGATATTGATTGCTTCATGCAAGAGCAAGAATGATATCGTTTAAGAAAGAGTAGCTGATAAACTTCGGTAGCTGAATTCAAATGTTATAAGTACTGTAGCTCAAAAAAATAGTAATCATCTTAATAATGCAGAGAGAGTGTATCCCATGGGATCGTAGATTCATATCCTAGTGACTGCGCCAATTAAATATTGAAACTTCGAATTTGGTTTTTAAAAATGTTCTTACAATTATAACTTTATTAAGCAACGTTCAAACAGGTAATTGCTCAAGCGAGAACCAATTCAACGCTAGGTCACCGCTTGGGTCACGCTAAGTTATCGCGCATGCAGACACCTATTGATCATCGCTGAGAGCTGCATCATCCCAGCCTATATAAGTATTTTTAAGATAAGTTCTCTTGTCTTATCTCCAGCTTATATACGTCTTGTGTTATATGAGTTCTGTATTTAGAATACGCCGTTAATCCGAATTGCTGAATACCACTCCGTGAGGAGGAGTTTCCAGCCGGGGACTATTAGGATGTAAGTGGCACGAAAACTAAATAATAAATGTAACACAAAAACTGTATTAATATGAAAAGCATATATTTACAAAATATCACTATTATACAATATGGTTAAATTTAGAGTCTAATAATACTGACATTCCCATTTATATATATATATATATATATATATATATATATATATATATATGATTAGTTCAAAACGAATATGATCAACAATTAATTGAGCTGATTGACTTCATATTTCTGAGAATAGTAGGTACAATGTTTCGTATACTTCGATAAAACGAGCCCTTAAACCCAACAAAATTAGTTCGCTGTTACTCAGGTACATTTCCTGTTATAATTGAATCAGTTCCTTCATTATATTCATAATTTATGTCAAGTTTGAGGAATTTGGACGTTAATTTTATGCTTAATAGTCACACTAGATTCACTACTAATGGCACTTTCGGACGAAGTTAAAGAGTTTGGAGTTTTAGTTTGTCTTATTATACCATTTTCAAAACTTGTCGCATCTTTTGTACCGTTTTTGGTAACAATAGAAATTTTTTGATGTTCCAGAGGTATTCTAGGATCTACAGGAGGCTTATAAGGTATATCATCCTTGATTCTAGTTTGTCGATGACTTCGTCTTTGATGTCTTTTGATATCTTTGATTTTTCTTTCACTGATGGATCCTCGTTCTCCCAAAGGACCGTTTTGGTTGTCGTGTATTTTGACATTCTCTTCGTCTAATTCTTCGGTTGGTTCCTCGTCTTCTTCGATAACACTGTTTTGTATCCATTCTCTAATTCTGTTCTTTTTAGCAACTCTGTCTACGGTCGTTTCCAATCCGTACTGTGTAAGACTGGAGAGCAATTTGTTTTTTTCTTCAGGGCTACTGTGGAAACTGTACATTGACGGGCATAAACCTTCGTCTTCTTTAAGTGTTTCGTTCGTTTTTTCCATGCCTACAAAAATAACGATAATAATTTTAAAAGTATCATTGTATTTTATAACAAATAAAAATACATTACATCTTACATAGGAATAAAAAACAAGAAAGATCTTTGAAATAACATGTAAATGTTGGGTAGGTTTAGTACACTTTTAGGAGTGTGTATAGTAGCATTACGTCATGCGTCATCTGTCACTTGTTCCGTGTCATCTGTCATGTGTCAGCCATTTTGCGTCATTTATCTGTATGACGCCATCGGTCGGCCATCTTGATGGTGTACGGAAATGACGTCATCGTGTGTTCTGTGACGTGTGTCATCTGGCACAGGTTTTCTGTGTATATGTATTTGTATATCAAAAGTTGTACCGTGCATGTCTATGTTTTTATCAGAAGAAACTTTTAAAATTTAGCAGAAATTTTTGTAGAAATTGAGTTATTGAAATTATAGGATTTAGAGCAACAATTGTAGTTTTAACCCCTTTTATACAGTTGGATTGTTCTTTTACTGTTTTTAGGGTATTTTGTAGCATTGTTCGTAAACGGTTTCTTTCCAATTCTAAAGATACATACATGATGGCTTTGTTTTGGGTCCTATTTTAAATGACGCACGTTTGGCGCATTTTTGTCTACAGAGGTGCATCAAAAGTATATCAGAAGCTCATCAGAAGACTAAGAGAGGTGCATCAAGGGAAAATAGATGATAGCTTTGGTTTGGGTAATGTGTGAAAGACGCACGTTTGACGAATTTATGCCTACCAGAGACGCATCAGAAGTGTACCAGAAGCACATAAGAGGTACAGTATGACATCTAACGTAACGTTAATAGTATTGACGACAGTCGGTATAGAAATATTAAACAATGTAGGTTGACATTATTGGCGACAGGTGGCTTAGACACAAGATGCAATGTATGACACAGAATACATGATACAAGATGGCAGATACACGTCGCAAAACATAATATGGATGACATGAGGTAGACTATGCATGACACAAGATAGTCTCAGATCGCTACAGATCGTCTCTGGTCACCTCCAAATGCTTCAAGTCCACTCAGGTTTATAAAGTGGTGTACATAAGTAAATAACCTCTCAGATACGATTCACAGATACACGATACACAGATGACAATTGACATAAGAGGGCAACACACATCAGGTAGATAACACACGTCGCGGAACATAAGATGGATGACACGTGATAGATGACGCATGACGTCCTCTAGATGGTCGACACATGACATCACGCAGGTGGTTGACACATGACGCAGAGCACGTGACAGATCACATAAAATGGACGACACAGCACAGATGGCACACATGATACAAGAAAGATATCATACGTCACAGAGCACCAGATGGATGACACGGAACACGTTGTTCGTCACTCAGATTGTTGACAAAAGATGGCTGACACATGACAGCAGTCTCAACATCTACTAGGTTTCTATTAAAAATAGAGCGAATCAATCGCTGCTCGAATTTTTACAGATGCAAAATAGTGTTAATAAGTATTACCCACAATTACTATATTATAAAGTCATAATTAAACTACTTTGCGCCCTTTAATGTGGTCTATAAAACACTTCATTATGATAAAACATTCTAAACATATTTATTTGGTTGTTAAAGTTTAATAGGTCTTCAGATAATATACAAATTAACTTCAAACGTTGATGGAATCAAACTTTCCCAAGTTTCACCGGTATGGCTTATTGCCACTTGTTTGGCAGTCTTTTTTTTGGATAATTTCTGCTGTTTCCAATTCATTCATTAAAGAAGTCTGTGACATAAAACAACTTCCATCCTCCGTGGCGTTTAATGCTTTTCGAAAAGTCCATCAACTTGCTGTATTTTGAGTTTCCTTCAATTCTTTTAATGTCGTCTTCATTATAGAATATTTTTTCCATGATAAAGATGCCGCAAACTTTTTATTAACAATGGAGGATATATCTTAGAAGTTTTGTTTGTTTGTTCCTATTATACCACTTTTTTCTTTCCTATTATTGAACTCTCAAATATTTTTTCGTATCCGTCTTTTGAGTTCTACGACAATAAATCTAAAGAGGCTTTTAGGAAATATGTATTTAATGAATAACATATTTTTTATAGAAATATATTTTTGACATTTCAACAAAATTTTGGCTTTTCTCAAAATGTTGTTTAACATCTACAATATTGATATATAAATATAATTACTTACGGTATTCATGCAAAACAGAATTTGCAATAATTTTTATAAAAATCTTTCTGTTTTTAATCAGCAAAATTCATTATTGTAGGTTTTAGAGTAAGAACAAGATATTAACAATTATTTGAATTATTCATAGATACATACATAGTTTATAAAACATAATTATATATTATATCTTTTCCTTAAATTGTTTAAGGTCTTTTTATCATTACTTAATGGCTTCCTCATTTTTATCTACTTATATCAATCACTTATTCGATTCTCATTTAAGAATCCTTCCATATTTACAATTAAATGCAACTAAGAAACGAAGAACATTAAAAATTGAAAGAATACCAAAAAGTACAAGATTATAAAATAGCATCATTGGAAAAAAAAGCAGACGAAAGAATATTGCAATTAAACGAATAGCAAACTCACAACATGAAAGCAGCGAAGAGACAACGCCAGTTACAATTAATATGATACAAAAGCTCGGAGTAAATATTAATAAGGAAGAAATCGTTGAGGTTAAAAGAATTAAAAATTGGGCAAATGATAATCAAAGACCAATATTATTAAAACTAACAACAGGAAACAAAAAAATAGAAGTAAGTACTTACGTAAGTCGAAAGATTAAAAGGAACCAACATCTGAATGGACGAGAATTACACAAAAAAATCTTGGAAGGGAGAAGGAAGCTATGACCCAAACTGAAAGAAGCTAGAAGTAAGGAGCAGACAGCGTATCTAATAAAACATAATAAGTTGATAGTGAACAATGTGTGGTGCAGCGCTAAAGTCATCGATTCCACATAATATTTAATGTTTTATGTTTGAAACTTTATGTCAATGTTTTTATTCTATGATTATATGCAATGTTTTTAGAGTGACAATCATCTGATCTCTTCTTTTTCAATAACAATTACTGTTATTGAGTAAGCCATGCTTCTCTTTGTGAATCTTTGCAGTACTTTTTGTATATGAGAAGAATATTCAAGTGAGCAGGGCATAGAGAAGTTATAAATAGGACAGCTGTTGCTACAGGGAAGCAGAGAACAAGTTACAAACACACCAAATAACATTATATTTTGACCATGTCATTATTTTTAGAATTATCTTTTAAAATAAACTTAAAAAAGTAATAATGTTCGTTATAATTTAGTAGTTAGCTCACATCGACCAATGCAGTACTTGGAAATAAAAATATACACGCTAACAATGCAAGGGAGGAAGGTGAAACTAGCAACAAATGAGCATCCAACCAAAGAGTCTCCAAGCAACAACGCGGTTGAAGTGCAATTAACAAAAATGAATCGAAAAACGAAAGCAGACACTAACAATATCATCGCACAATGTACAAACATAGTAGACAAGGCAATGCAAAATGAAATAAAAAATAAAATAATGAGAGAATAAAAATTAAGGAAAAGAAAGAATCTACATAGAAAATAGGAAACATATGACATCAAAAATGTTGCAGGAAAATAAAAGGAATTAAAAGAGATTGGTGCGGAGATATTAGGGATCACCGAAACAAAGAAAAACGGACAAATAAGTATGAAAAGGGATAATGGACATATAGTAATATTCAGTGGAGTGCATATTTTTTGTTATTTCATTTCATTAATATCATTCATGGCTTTTTAATCCATATTCCAAATATTGTGATGTTTGTCCTATGTAAACAGCATCACAAAAATTAGTCATTCGGTGTACCATATTATTGTATTCTTTGGTTTTAAATTCCATAGGTTGCTCAACTAAACACTACATGAAGTTTCTTGAGTGGCCGACATAATAATTCTCGACTATGTTTATGAAAACAGTAGCAAAAGTTGGTAACAATGGTCGTACAAATTGTTACTTTGGTGAGAACCTGTTTTAAGACTAGTAAACTCAATGTATACATACCTTTAGACATCCATCTATCATCCAAATATTTGTAAACTTCAGCTAACCCAGCCGGTCTTTTTTCAACTCTCGGTTCCAAATATTTTTTGAAGAGCCTTTGAGCTTTTGACGATACCAATTTGAAAAGTTTCGGTTGTCTTTTTAATGGTATGTTGGAATTTTGCCAGGAAAGGTATCTGACGTATCTGGGATCATCCATAGCTGCTTTTTGCCAAGGTAAACATCCGGTGAGACAAACGAAAATAACTATACCGAATTGCCAAACGTCGTGAGAAGTTCGAGCCCTAAAATTTGAAAAAAGAAATTCTCGGCGTCTGTTTAATAGTGTATATTTATAACATATTATTGAACAAATTTTTTTAAATCTAATATTAACTGGACTTACGTATATGTCCCATCGGTTGGTACTAATAAAATTTCCGGCGCTGCGTACGGCAACCATTCGTTTCTTCTTAAAACCACTGTTCCTGATCTGCGAGTTTCTCCAAAATCGCATAATTTAATTCTCGAAAAATCCGATTTGAATACTAAAATATTGTCTAGCTTAACGTCACGATGAACTAAATCTCTGGCATGCATGTGATCCAGAGCTGCAGCTAATTGTTTTGCTACCCGTTTCGTGTGAAGTTCTCCAATTCCGATTTCTGAAACGTTTGATGTTAAGTCACCTAAAAATGTAATTCAACTATTATTTTTGACGCTATATTTCACTTTACCGTAAAAACTATACATCACAGGTAAATAGTGATTATAAGAAATCGTGATTTCACTATAAATAGGAGGTGCCATCGGGACATACATGTCCCGCAGATATTTCCTAGAGAGGCCATGGGATAAATAAATTTGAAATGCATGTTCCACTGATTTTCTGTGATTACATTGATACTTTAATGTAACTTTTTCCCGATATATGTTACGAGCGTCCTACCAGTGGTTTGTTATTTCAGATCAAACCTGACAAATAGTAAATGTTTCTGCATTCTGGCGCCACTTTAGGCATAAATACATAAGTGTTGTTTTCGTTTTGTGCTGTTTACGTCTACTCTGGCCAAATGAAGCCGTTTATTACAAGTAAGTGCATTCTCATTGTAGATTTTCAAAAAAATTAATAGTACGGGAAATATATGTCCCAATGGTCTGTTAAATTGGGAAATTATTGTCCCAGTGGTGATTGAAAGATATCGGTGCTTCATTCTCAAGACTTATCATTTCTATATTTATAGGCATACTAATATCATGAGTCGCAGGAAGGGATTGACAAATGAACGAATAATGGGATTGTTAAATCAACCGGATTCAAGTGATGAATCGAAAGATTCAGACAAAGACAGGAAATATGTGCCTAGTTGCTTTGACAGCGATAGTTGCAAAGCATGCAGGACCTTCAAAGGTAGCTAAATGGAAGTTGCTACGTTATGAACATTCCTCAAAATTATTGGCTGGCTTGATCTTGATGATTTCTCACCCGATGAATCAGATCAAGTGCAGAAGTGCAAGACAACAAATAAACGTCCAACAACAAAAATAAAAAATGCTACTGATCATGTCATTTGGTAAATTGTTGCTCCAAATTTTGAGCCACAGCTCGTATCCAAAAACCGTCCAGCCTCAATACTAGCTCAAACCAATAGATCCTTTAATCAACTCAAATGTTTCACATCTGTATTTCCACGCAGTCTTCTTATTTTTATTTCCAAATGTACCAAACACATTGAGATATAGAGGCGTGAGAAAAAGTCGTTATTCCAGACACGGACCCTTCAGAAATTCGGCTTGTGTTGGGAGTAATTCTTGTGAAGTTGTATCGGAGTTTTCACTATAATTTGACCCCTTCGTTAACCCTTGACTGGTATCGTCACTTTTACATACGTAACTGGTATCGTCGGGTCAATTCTGACCCGATGCTTTTTTTTTAATGATTGTTTTAAATTCAAAAATACCATTGCTAATCCATTACTAGCAATATAAACAATAAGTTTACGGACCCAAAAGTAATTAAAATGAAAACACTTTATTATAGGTAGACAAATACGAATACAGTGTCTGAAAACGAGTGACGCAATACAATTTTGAAAATTTTAACATAATGATGAAAATACAAGAAAACTAACATAATAGGCACTTATATAACATATTTATCCTCTATATTCTATAAAAAAAACACAAATAATTTATCATACAAAAAAACGTGCAATAACGTTTGCATAGCCTAATATTCACATTTTGAATTTGTCGCATAACAATGTAGCTTTGCTGTGTGCTTTACATACGTGCTTGTTACACTTATTACACGTTGTAGAATTTTTGCTGTCATTGTTTGATGGACACATGTAGCATCTACGTCTTTTTTTTCCCCTAGTATCTGCATCCGGAACTCTGGGTTGAGAAGTTGATGGCTGATTTTGATTCGCTGTAGTATCGTCGCATTTTAGAATTGTTTGCATGACTGAACGAAGTTCCCTAGGAAGTCTTGTTTCCAATAAACGTCGTCTCATGCAAGGTTCAATTAGAGTTTGACCTAATTGAATAATAAAATTCCGTCGCTTCATAGAACTCTGAGTACCAGTCTGGAACAATATAAATGAATTTACAGACGCTATATTCATTACAGCATACCAAATAGCACACGGCCACCTTCTGGTTCTACGACCCGTATTGTAATTTGCACACTTCTGATCCAATGCATCAACTCCTGCTTTTGTGGAGTTATAATACAACATCATGTCAGGTTTCCTTGATTCTGGATCTACTTTGTTGTCATGGTGCATAGATGATAATAAGAGAACGTATTTATTTTGTTTTGGTACATACGACACTAGAGTTGTATTGCTGGTGAACACGAACCTAGAAGTACCTGGTTCAGTTTTTTTATTTGGAACTACATATTGAGGTATTTCTCTTTTATTTTTACGCACAGTGCCGACATAAGTAAGTTGGTTCTTGCGCAATTCTTCAACCAATTCTATTGACGTGAACCAGTTGTCTGCCGTGATATTCCTGTTAGTATTTTTGACATTATCAATTAGCGATAAAACTGTTAGGGTTGGCACTGATAGTTTTCGTGGATTAGGCTGCAGATTTTGTGATTTGCCTGTATAGACGAAAGCATTGAGCAAGTAGTGAGTTTTTGCATCACAAAGGCATAATATCTTCAATCCGTACTTGTTAGGTTTACTTTTCATGTATACACGAAAAGAACATCGGCCCCTAAACCCTACAAGCATCTCATCTATTGTGAGGGATTCACCAGGACTATAGCAATTCTTACAATTCTGTATGAATGACTCAAAAATTTCACGTATGTGGCAAAATTTATCTGACATTCTCGCGTGTCTGGTGGAAACACTATCAAAACGCAATGCGATTAACAAAAACAGGAACCTCTTTAGGGACATAGTAGCTCTGAAAATGTCTCTGCCTGTGCCATCTGAACTAAATAAACCTTCGACGTCTTCATTGTTAGATTTGAAAACCGATGTCAAATAGAGTAATCCCAAAAATGCTTTCACCTCAACTAAATCGGTGTAATTCACAAATGTGGCTGTTTCTCCATATCTACTGGACATATCCGTAATTTTCTCATTTGTGCAGTCGACAATTGTGCTAATCATTTCATTAGTTATAAGAAGAGACCAGTAATCAACAGGGTTCTTATCTTGCAAGTTTCTTGCCACTGCTTTTAGTCCGGGTAAATGCATAATAATATTATGGCTTCTGGTCCGACCGGGTGTGGGAGCTTGTTTTGACCATTTGTATCTGTTTTTTCCATAAACATAACCTGTAGATGGTGAAGGCAAAACCGAAGAGTTATCTAAATCCGCACTGCTTGTGGCACTGGCACCAAGAGCGAACTCACTTACAGGAACTGGTTCAGCTTCATCAGCCACATCGTCGTCTATAGCATATTCTTCATCTGAATCGTGATCACTATTTATAGTAACCGCGTCACTAATATCGCCATCTTCTTCGTCGTTCAAAAACACCTCACGTACTTCTTGTGCGGTATATCGCTTGCCGTCAATAATTATATAATCCATTATGCACTAAACTCAAAACACACACGTAACTGGTATCGTCGGGTCAAATCTGACCCGAATGCATATATAACGACACTTGCAAAGCTTGAATTGAACTGTCGCTTGAGGCGTTTAATTGTATGCCTATTTTATGAGAAGTCACGGAACCCCCACTCCGTAACTGCAATAGCGCCCAATCTGCGAAAAATTTAAAATGCGCCGGGTCAATTTTGACCCGACGATACCAGTTAAGGGTTAACTTTGTAAATAATAGAGATATAAAAAAATGTTTCACACAAAAGTTGTACGAAATCAACTAATTTAGCTTCTTAATGATATCGAAAATGCAGTAAGTTTTGCCAGCTTAGATGTTCTGCATCAAAGCGTAATCTCCCCTAAGGATCTTGAAAAAATAGTCTAAATTTTATATAATGCATACACATATTTATGATCAATTATTATTTAATGAAAACCAAATATAAAAATATTATGCTATTGTTAATTCTAAAGTTTATTATGATAAAGATTATATAATATTTGCACTATAATTTCCACTGGTCCATCCAGATGTGTTTACTTTCTAAAACTTATATTCCGTTCCTAATATAAATAACTCTGTCCTTATTCCTCCTTTCACTTATTTACTTATGAGCAACATCCAATATAAGTATCAAGAAGAAGAATGCATTGATCTCCAATCCATCTACTACTGTAAAACCAACAGGCTACAAGTAACAAGAGAAACAAAAGATGTCTCGTCTCAGTCACATCATCATCGGAAAATTACCAACAAATCGCTGTTAAAGTTTCCGAACCAATAATAGTAGAAATTAATTAAAGCCAATGCATTGTAATATTCCTAGACTCATTGAAAATACAAATAGATTGTGAAGAATCAAGAGTTTCAGTCTTACAAGGAAGCTACTTATTAACAGTCCCACCAAGATCCTCTATAGGTACTACAAAATACACATATAAAAACGAGAAAGACATCATCGAAGGACATCCTATAGCTCTTGAAGGAATCCAAGAAGTATCACTTCCAATTTTGAATATCCAATAAATTCAGCTAAAGAAAATCAATTTAGACAAACTTCATAAGCTGCAACTTTAAGAACTCAACATGCATGTGACCTTTTCTCGAATTGATATTAGCTCAAGTATCATATTTTTAATATGCTACTGCCTATTTAAATGTAGAAACATCGTGAGCAAGGTTTTCCAGCCTAAAAAGGAGCCTACCAACATCGATCCAACTCAAGTGGTTCCACTCTCGTTTCACCCTTGAGTTTACTTTGGAGATGGCGGAGTTATGAAACATACATGTCCAGTCAGCCAAATACATTACCTTATATGGTATTTGTTAAAACCTGATGGAGATTTTATTGTTTTTATATTTGACTTTATTGAATATTTTTTCCCTATGTACATTAAAAAAAAGTTATTGACTGTCAATTTAATTTGAAAACGTCAAATAAGTCAAACAAAACGTGAGACAAAAACTAGTTGTATTGGCAAGTTCTGAGACTGGGGCAGCTCGAATTACAACATTGGTGACCCCGACAAGCACATGACATGGAGAAAATTGTTATAGTTGTAGCGTAGTTCCCACTATTTGTCCAATTTATAGGAAATTATAATGGTTTGTAAATAAAGAAGTTCTGACTTTTATTTTGACTTTTGATCAATAATTCCAAAACATTCATGTAAACTATGACAACAAGATACAGGATCAGTAGGAAATTATCAAGTCAAACCACTTCTAACACTTCCCCTGGATCTTTGATCCCCAATTTCTTCAAATGACCATTCAAAACATTTGCTGATATGATCTTGGTGAATTGGTCGGCTAGATTATTCTTTGACTCCACATATTTCAGAATTATTTTCCTCTGTTCTATCAAATCTCTGATATAAAATAGTCTCAAGTCTATGTGTTTGGATCTATCAGATGTTGTGTTGTTTTCTGCTAATTTTATTGATCCTTGCTTGTCTACAAATATGAGAAATGGTTCAGCAAAAACATTTTCCATGTGGATTTCATGAACTAGCTTCTTCAAAAACATGAATTCTTTAGAGACTTCACTAAGTGCAACGAATTCAGATTCGACAGTGCTGAGAGCAACACAATTCTGTTTTCTGCTACACCAACTGATGTCTCCTCCTGCGAGAACAAATACATATCCGTTGAATGATTTCCTATCCATTGAATTTGAAGCCCAGTCTGCAACTGTGAAAGCTTCGACTGTTCCTCTGTCTTCTTATATGCAATACCATACGCTTTGGTCCTATTCAAATATATTTTATTCCCATCCAGTGATACTTGGTAGGATTTTGGTTGAACTGACTCATAAAAGTTGCTGTGAATATCATGTCAGGATTGGTCGTTACACTTAAATATAGAATGCTTCCAATACACTTTTGATATAACATTCGTTCGTCTTCGCTAAGTAATTCGTCGTCATTCATGCAAAACTTTTCCCCAATAGGTAAAGGTGTAGCTCCAACTTTTGCTTGTAACATGTTCATTTCTTTCAATAGCTCTGCAGCATATAAAGTCTGGTTCAACATAATTGAATTTTCGTCTCTGGTCACTTTTATGGACAATACGTTCCTTACTTCCCCTAGATCTTTGATATTAAACCGTTTCTTGAACTCAGCCTTCAAATTCATTATGTTCTTGTGGTTTCCATATATCAGTATATCATCAACGTACACAGTGATGATGAGGTTTCCTTTCTCCTGATAATAGACACATGGATCAGATATGGATCTGGAGAAACCTGTGCTTTTAATGAACTGATCTAGTGTCCTATTCCACATAAGACCCGATTGGTGTAGGCCATATATGCTCTTATTCAACTTACAAACCAGTTCTTTCTTTCCATCTGAATAATTCTCTGGTAAATTAGGAAACTTCAATTTCAGTTTATCGAACAACTGGAAATATCCATCCGGTATTTCCATATAAACTGTTTCGTCTAAGTCAGCTGAAAGATATGCTGCAGTAATGTCTATATGATGTACATACCACTTCTTCTCAACTACTATGGCAAAAAGTAACCTCATAGATTTTTTCTGTACAACTGGTGAGTATGTCTGTTCGAAATCAATACCTGGCATTTGAGTGTTACCCACTCTTGCTCGGTATCTTTCGACTACTCCATCAATGTTGTTTTTGGACTTGAAAACCCATTTCGTTTTAATGATTCTCCTATTTTCTAGTTTATCCACGAAAATCCAAGTTTCATTCCTGAGAAGATTCTCGAATTCCTCGATGACGGCTTCTTTCCAGGAAATTTTTTTGTCCCCGTTCAATGCTTCTCTTAAATTGGGAGGATCTCGCCTGTTCAAAATTGCTTGGTTGCATGAATTTGAATTTTCGCCAACTTCGAATTGTGTCATCCATTCAGGTTTTCTTATTGTTCTTCCTGATCTTGTTTTGATTTCTGTATCTGTATATTCTTTTGCATTATTTCCTGATATATCCTCATTTGTAGTTTTTTCTTCTACTATTGTTTCATCATTATCATCTCCTTCGACTGGACTGCTTTCTGTTTGATTTTGCTCTGTTAATTCTTCATTAGAAGAATGATTTCTCATTGCGAATATATCCGTTCCACGAACATTAAAATCATGAAATATATCTCCTTTGGGAGGTTCATCTTGATGATTTAGCAAAGGGAATACGTCTTCCTCGAATTTGACATCGTGGCTGATGACAATTTTATCATTCATAGGATTCCACAATCGATACCCCTTAGAATTGCTGTCATAGCCCACGAAGATACTCGAAATATTTTTTGGAGCCATATTTCTTCGTCTAAATTTATTGATTGTCCATACTCTACAACCAAATACTTTTAAATGGGATAGGTCAATTTTCATATTTGGTTTCCATTTTTCTATTGGACTGCATCCGTCATTCGCTATAGTGTGATTTCTGTTTCTAATATAACAAGATGTTGCTACTGCCTCTGACCAAAATTTATGTGGAATACCTGATTCTATCAATAAACATCTAGCTGCATCAAATAATGTTTGATCGAATCTTTCGGCAACGCCATTTTGTTGAGGTGTGCCTGGTATTGTGAGTTGGTGACTGTTACCATTTTGTTCCATATAACGAATGAATTCTCGAGACAAATATTCACCCCCATTGTCGATTTTCAAACAGGATATCTTCTTTCCATGAATATTTTCAACTTTAGTTTTGTATTTCTTGAAATTTTCGAACACTTCATCTTTCGATTTCATGAAGGAATTTCACAATATCTTGAATAATCGTCAACGAACGTCACTATATCTATATATTTATTACCTCCATTCGAAATAGGATTGATAGGACCTACGACGTCTGTATGTATGAGGTTCAAAGGAGATGTCTCTCGATTTGAACAACTTTTTGGAAAAGGATTTATTTTCAACTTCACCTGGTAGCATATTTCACAGTTTAATTTTTCGGCGTCAATGTCATTTGAAATTATCACATCTATTTTTCCAAACATCTTCTTTACGCTAGATATATTTAAATGTGCCAATCGTCTATGCCATAGTTGACATTCTTTCGAAATCGCTGTATTCGTCATTTTATTGCCACATGGTTTGATCGTGTCCAAGTGATGTCTCTCTTTTATAAAATTTTGGTTGAGATCGCAATGACGTCTCCATTCGGTGTCATAATTTTCGAAGAATTGTTTTCGAAAACTATCCTAAGACCTCGTTCGGCTGCTAAACTCAAAGATAGCAAATTCGTCTTCACCTCAGGTACATATAGAACGTTTAATAAAGTAAGTAGAGTCGATTCATTTTCGTCTGATAATTTCAAGTTCACATCTCCAAAACCGGTAGAAACGAGCATTCCTCCACCTGCTACCTCAATTTTAGTTTCATGATGAACAAAATTTTGAAATTTTTCCATTGAACTCGTCATATGATCTGTCGATCGGCTATCCAATATCCATATATTTCTTTCAGTCCTTTTATTTGCCATAAAAGATAAACGATGATGATCAGCTAAATCAGGAGTAGATTTGATGGCACTAAACGCAAAATTGGAATTTGAGGTACCTGCTTCTTCTTTCGTCAACAACGGTTTTTCTTTTCCGACGGATAGAGGACAATTTTTTCCAATATGTCCAATTTCCAAACATCGGAAACACCTCAGAAATTCGTGCGAACGAGAGGACTTCGTTTGATTTGAATTTTGTGCATGGACCTGCCTACCTTCTTCCTTAAAATTATTAGTATTGGTTTGTCTATTGTGTTTATAGTTTCTTCCTGTCAGTGCTTTTGCTTCGTCGTCACCTTCTGTTCTACATATGTTTTCTATCCTCCGTTCTTCCACCAACAATTTTGATGTCAGAGAGGCCATATATCATTGTCTGCTCTGAGGTTTCTTGTGAGATACTCGTACTGGCTTGGTGAACCGAGTACCGTGAAACCAGCTTGAATTTTTCATTGAAATCATACCCTGCACATTTGACTTTATGATAGAGGCTATTACGTCTCGTTAAATACTCATGGATTGATTCGTTCCGATTCTTAGTAGTATTTACGAAGTCCTTCAAGAGTAGTAACCCACGCCAAGTATCATATTTTGTGTGTATGCTTTCCAACGTCTCCTATACTTCTTTTGCCGTCTTGCACTCCATAACATCGTCGAGACTATCATTTCCAATCAACAGATATAATATCGACTTCGCACTGTGATCAGTCTTTTTATTTTTGGGTTCTTGAATTTGGGTATCATTGAAACCAGGATCTATAGCATTCCACAAATTCTTCACCTCCAGAGTCCCCTGTGCGCGCATCGACCTATATCGATAATTCTCTGGATTAAGCTTTTCGATTTTTAGATCTTCCATCTTCGAATCAGATTTTTCGTCGTCTTTCTACTAGGAAAAGGTCGTGGTCTGCTTTTACCTCTGCTGAGAACTTTCAAAACTTTATAATCCAAATCGTCCTGGGCCCATAACCTGTTATAATTGTAGCATAGTTCCAACTATTTGCCCAATTTATAGGAAATTATAATGATTTTTAAATAAAGAAGTTCTGACTTTTATTTTGACTTCTGATCAATAATTCCAAAACATTCATGTACACTATGACGACAAAATACAGGATCAGTAGGAAATTATCAAGTCAAACCACTTCTAACAAAAAGTACGTCAGATAATTTGCAAATCTCTTCGGATCGACCCAGACGAATAACTGCAGGTATCAATAAAAACCTCAATGAAGAATTCATATGACATGGCCCGATAAGTTTGGTAACCGAAAGACTATACCATCCAGTTTCCAGCCAGTTAATTCTAAACGTTTAGAAACCACCAAATCCGGTAAAACTCCAACCTTTCAAAACTCATATGTGAGCATAGAAAGAAAACGACTTGCATTAGAAACTGAAATGAAGAAACAAGAATTGGAAAAGAAACAGCGACAGTTGGAGCAGAGGGAAATAGAAAGTAGTATTAAAATTTTAGAGTTGGAACGTCAGTTGAAGGAATCTGAATAGGTAGTTCAGGAAGAAATAGAAAGTCACACTGAAAGCAGAGAAAAATTACTTTCCAAACTTTCTATTACTACTTGAGATAAAAGAGTAGTACCTGCGTGGGTGAATCATTTGCCAGATGAATACACCTACGAAAAACCGAAACTTGTAAAAGAAGACAGCACCAGTGAAATTCAGTTACTTTGTGAAATTATATCAAACACTATCAAATCAGTTAGGACTCCGTCCACTGAAAATCATATGTTCTTCGCAAGAAATTCTGTAGAAAATGACTTTCCTTATTATGACGGCAATCCACAAGAATGGCCCTTGTTTTATAAGCAATTTAAAACTATTTGTGTCCTTTGTGACTTTTCCAATGAAGAAATAATGCTGAAACTTCAGAAGTGTTTGAAGGCAGAAGTCAAATCCACGGTAGCCGGGATGATGTTAACGGCAGATAACGTAGATTTGATGATGGAGTCTCTGAAAATGAGATTTGGACGACCCGAAATTTCGAAACATTCCTTATCTCAAAGATTCAAATTTCGATAGACTCATACAATTCTCAAGCGAAATAAATAATATGATGGCAATCATATAAACCCTCAATTCTTCAAGTCATCTTCAGAATCCGCTATTTTTGAGAGACCTTACTAAAAAATGCTGATCATCTAATGCTGAAATGAGGCAAAAAACGATCGTAATCGAAGGAAACCTTAATTTAGAAGGTTTTTCCAAAATGTTGCAAGAGCCGCTTTCCTTCAAACGCCGATCCAGATAAATTAGGATAAAAATATTCTTCCAAGAAGCCAGACAAGGTATTTTTCGCTAACAAGGACATTGCTTCAAACTTCGATCCTGAGAAATGTGTACAGAAATATTCTTCCAAGAAGCCAGACGAGGATATTCCTGAGACCAAATGTTACTACTGCGAAATGATGGTAATGAGCCACATGTTACCCAGTATGTTCTTAATTTGTCAAAAACTATCATGCTGAAAAAACCGTCACAGATCCATATATAAAAGAAGCCATAATAAAAAAAAATTATGTTGATGAATATCTGGATTCTAGAGATTCCGAAGAAGATGCTGTTCAAACTGTCGAAAGTGCTTGTAGAACTATGAAATTTGCAGGATTCGATATGGTTAACTGGATGACTAATTCAGCAGCTCTCAGAGAAAACTTATCAGAGAATTCAGTTTGTGTGAAACAAATAGATAATAATTCATCTTTCCATAGAGTTCTTGGATTATGGTGGGATATCAATAAGGTTGAATTTCGTTTCAAGAAAGACCTTGTACCTGAAACACCTCCAACGAAAAGGATCGTTCTCAAAACAGTCATGTATCTTTATTACCCATTAGGCTTGATTCCATGTTTCACAATCAAAGCTAACATTTTAATGTAAGATATCTGGCGGTCTGGTATGGATTGGGAAGACATTTTGAGTGAAAATCTATTGATCGCCTGGAGGAAATGGATGAATGAGTTGCCGAAAATCACAGAAATCAGGATTCCACGATGTTATAGCCCACAAATCCCTACTGCTACAAATATAGACCTTCACACCTTCTGTGGCAGCAGCGAGAAGGTATTCGCGGCTGTTTCTTTTCTCCGAGTGGTAGGAGGATCCGGAAAAATAGAGGTCTTGATAGTATCATCAAAAACGCGCGTTGCACCTCTCAAACCTCTTTCGATTCCTAGATTAGAACTTCAAGCAGCTGTCATGGCAAGTATACTGGCACATTTAATAAAATCTGCATTAGATATACCCATCATGCGGATGTTGTTCTGGTCATACTCGAAATGTGTGATTTCCTGGATCAAAAGCGATGGAATCAAATTTAAGCAAATCGTTTCTCATCATCAAAAGGGGACCAAAGTAGAGGACTGGAGATGGGTTCCAACTGATTTGAATCTAGCTGATGAGGGACCAAGATTCGTCAAAAATCATTTCAGATGCTTGGATATTAGGTCCTGAATTTCTGCGACAAAGTGAATAATATTGTCTTAAGAAATAATTCTACAAACTTCAGATTCAGAGAACACATTGGAAATGAAAACAGATTATATCCACGTTTGCTCGACAGTGTCAGAGAAAATAAGTCCACTTCCCGACATAAAGCGTTCCTCAAAATAGTTGAGACTTGTGAGGTGTACGGCATGCTGTCACAGGTTTCTGCAGAGAATAACGAAAAGTTTGAATAGTCGAGACTTTCAGAAAGAACTGAATGTGAAAGAAATTGAGGTAGCTGAAAAGTTGTGGATAAAACAGTGTCAGCTAGAGAGCTTCCCAGACGAAATCAGATGTTTGGAAAATGAAAAGCAGATAGGAAAGTGCAGCAGACTTTACAACATTCATCCTAAATTGAAAAATCAGATTATTGCACTCGACAGAAGAACCAATTTGACGAAAATTCTTGATGAAAAAACTAGGGAGCCGATTATTCTGTATCCTAAGCACGACTACACGAAATTACTCATTAGACATTTTCACGAAAAATTTAGACACAGCGGAATAGAGCTAATTCTCAACGAAATACGACAAAAGTAGGTACTGGGTAATCAATGGGAGAGTAGCAGTTAAATAAGCCTTTTTCAGTTGTCAGAAATGCGGAAATGAGAAGGCTGAGCAGCTTTCACCATTGATGGGACAGTTACCAAAAGAGCGACTCAGACAAGAAGTTAGATTATTTGTAAATGTAGGGATGGATTATTTCGGACCAGGATGGGGAGTAATTTTTACTTGTCTCCCTGTAAGAGCGATTCATCTTGAGGTAGATCATAGTCTCAACAGTGAATCAGCTATCTATATATTTGCTTGTTATGGAATGCTTCGTGAATGTCAATTATATTATCAATTGTTGAGCGTCCTTTTCTAAAACCCTTTTGTTCCCTGATTAGTAAGCAGTTGGATTCCAGGAACCAAACGAGTCTGTTATTAATTATTTTTTCTAATAATTTGCTGGCCCAAGAGGTAAGGAAGATAGGACTATAGGAATTAGCAGTATTTTTGGGGCAGTTTGGTTTTAAGATCGGTACTATTGCCGCTTCCTTCCAAGTATCGGGAAATGGTTGTTGAAGCCAGTTATAATTGAAAATATTTAATAAGAATATTGAAGCTTGGTTGGAAAGGTTCCTTATGAATGTTGCTGGAATATTATCTGGACCGGGGCTACTACTATCTTTGACCTTTATCAGGGCTTCGTAGAACTCATCCAACGAAATGGAAGTGTTAAGTGGAGAATTATTATTGGAATCGGTACGAATGGGATTGAGTTTTTCAGTGAGATGTTTATACTCAAGGAATTTGCTGTTATAATTGGTATTACTGGAAAATTGTTCAAAAGTCTTTGCTAATGTATCGGAAATTTCCTGAGTACTCGTTAGATCTTGTCGTCGTTCTGTCAGTATGTTGATATTAAAATTGGAATAGGTACCAGATATTCGTCTGATCCTATTCCAAATTTCTGTGGAAGGCGTAGAGATGTTTATGCGAGATACAAAGTTTATCCAAGTCTCTTTCTTAGATATTTTTATTATGTACCGCGCTCTAGCTCTCAGGTTTTCGAATTGTTCTTGATTTTGTGTGGTATTATGTTTTTTATACTTATTAAATGCTTGTTTACTCAATTTCATCGCTACTTTACAAGCATTATTCCACCATGGTACGGTAGGACCATAGTGAGATAGAGATTATTTACCTATCGCTATATCCGCGGCTTTTGTGATGATGGACATAAAATTATTCAATAATTCACTATTGTCGATTTCGTTAAAGTTAGTTTGATTTAAAAGGTTATCTACAAGGTTTTTATACACAATGCCCAGTTTGCAGATTTTAACTTCCATTTATTAGTAGGGTGATGTGATGTCTGGTTATATCGGTTATTTGTGAAAATTATTGGAAAATGGTCGCTTCCGTGAAGATCTGAAAGTGCGTTCCAAGTAAGGTTAAGAGGGGCCTCCTCACAGGTATATAAACCTAAAAACCTACACAATACTAGTTACTAATTTAGTAATTATTTGGTTCAAAATATTTACGATAGATGTCGATACTAGTACTGAATCGGCTTTTACTTATTCAACATATTTTCTCTCTCTGTCTTTCCACTCTTGATGGTTCAAAGAAACGCATCTCTGTTCGAATGTTTTGATTTTAAATATTTCGACTGGTTGCGAGCGCAGAAACCTTATCTCCATGGGTGATTTATGCTTATCTCTGTTTTTTATGTTGCCAGCCCAGCTGTGCATAGATAAGAGAATATTATAATATATACACGGATCCAAACAAAATTTCAATTTGAGTGTAGCTTTTTGATTATTTAAGAGTTTCATAAATGTAATACATATTTAAAAACATTCTATCTTTCAAAATTTGTACCATTTATATTAACATAATAAAATGTTTTCATAATTATACATTTCTGTTTGTTTCATGCTAAGAAAATTAAACTGCGGAAAAGTTGCAAATTTACATAATGTCTGAAAACACAGAGCGTCGTGTCACAACTTTACCTCAATCTAATCATATTCAGAGTTTCTGTTGGTTGCTTTCAAATTTTATTTGACATGTAGGCTCTTTTTTCAACTACATGTGTAAATATATTCAATTTTATCTAGAAACAAATAATATAAACAAAGAGTTTCCAAATTTATTATACAAAGAAATATTTACTTGTAATACAATGCTTAACATTTAATAGAAAGAGGAAAATAAGGTACACTGAGGAATTTCAATTTAAAATAGCAAACTTTTAAAAAACTTACAAAGCAACTATAACAACTAATAAAAAATTTAAAGCGAAAGATCTGTAATGACAAATTATAGTATATATTGTGGGGAGATCGATATATACAGTACAAAATCAAACATACAATCAACATGTACACGTTTGCTTCTACCTTGTTTGCAAAGATTGATCATATGTGTTGTGGAGATTGGAAATGAAACATTTTTCCTTCATTACACAAAAAAATAGTTGGTTCATTTTCTTTTTTCCACGACAGATACACATATGTGTGATCACCTGAATGGTAAATATTTTTTTTGTTTTTATATAATACATTATATTGGTATTATTACTTTTCCATCCAACCCATCTAATATGCGAGAAAAGTATTGGTTTACCCAAAAAAAAGGTTGGAATTTTGGATTTTTTGAGTTGTTTTTACGTTTTTCAGCAAGAACAACACAAAAAAATGGTTTTTAGAAAAAAATCCTATCTGTATAACTCGATACAGCCCCCGAAGTGCAACAAGTCACCAATTTTATGACTGAATATTATTCAGGATATCTCACAGATCCTCAGAGACAGTAGAACGAGTGCTATGGTACTTGAAGTATCACATTTTTGGAGAAATTTCAGTTTGTTAGCACGGTACAGCCTCTGGAGTGTATATAAATGACCAATTTCATGATAGATATTATTGCGACATTTATAACCGATGTTGCCAAGTTATACGAAGATCCTCAAACAAAGAGAAAATCAAATTTCTATTCATTTTCAGAACTGACAATTTCACTAAAAAGGAACCTGATGTAACTGTCTGCACAGGTCCAAATAATTTTAATATAGCAGTTTTCGCTACAACTATACTGTAAGTAAAAAAATGGCAAAACCTACTTAGAAGAATCATCTAATTTTCTTATTTCATTTACAGTTCTGATTATGTAACTAAAACTAATCCCGATGTAACTGCCCCGCAGATCCATTAATATTTCATAAAACAGAGTTTCCTTATACCATTCTGTAAGTAAAAACACTAACAAGACTTCTTTACAAAAATCAAATTTCTATTCATTTTCAGAACTGACAATTTCATTAAAACGGAACCTGATGTAACAGCCCGCACAGGTCCAAATAATTTTCATATAGCAGTTTTCGCTACAACTATACTGTAAGTAAAAAAATGGCAAAACCTACTTAGAAGAATCATCTAATTTTCTTATTTCATTTACAGTTCTGATTATGTAACTAAAACTAATCCCGATGTAACTGCCCCACAGATCCATTAATATTTCATAAAACAGAGTTTCCTTATACCATTCCGTAAGTAAAAACACTAACAAGACATATTTACAAAAATCAAATTTCTATTCATTTTCAGAACTGACAATTTCACTAAAAAGGAACCTGATGTAACTGTCTGCACAGGTCCAAATAATTTTAATATAGCAGTTTTCGCTACAACTATACTGTAAGTAAAAAAATGGCAAAACCTACTTAGAAGAATCATCTAATTTTCTTATTTCATTTACAGTTCTGATTATGTAACTAAAACTAATCCCGATGTAACTGCCCCGCAGATCCATTAATATTTCATAAAACAGAGTTTCCTTATACCATTCTGTAAGTAAAAACACTAACAAGACTCCTTTACAAAAATCAAATTTCTATTCATTTTCAGAACTGACAATTTCACTAAAAAGGAACCTGATGTAACAGCCCGCACAGGTCCAAATAATTTTCATATAACATACTCGCTATAGCTAATCAGTAAGTAAAAACTAAAATGTAGCCTGATGTAATTGTAAGGGATAGTTTATAAACTTTTTGTTTTTTTTTTGTCTGAGGATTAAGAAAATAGAAGATGCAGCTCAGTTGCCATGTATGCATAAAAATAAAGAAAATGTATTCAGTACTTACGTATATCAAATTTGTAATATGGATTCCAAGATAAAATGGATTACTTGTATACTTCAGCTGAATTGGGGGAAAAATAATTTTGTAAGTAAAAATATTATTTATTTAAAGAAAATATTTAAAGTATACTTTTTCAGTCTTTGTAACTAAGTGGATCCAGACTTCAATAATGTGGATGAGGGGTCACCACCCCTTTGTGAGTATAGAATCGTAAAAAATGGATATTTTTATAAACTTTTTATTTTCTTTTTGTTATGAGGAGAAATGGTAGAGAAGAAGATGAACTTCAGTTGCCATGTATTAATAAATATGAAGACAAATACACTAAATTTGTAATAATAATTTTATTGATATTTTTATAAAATGTTTTTTATTTGTTTCTTTTCAATAAAAACATACACCAATTTGTCCTTTAATTTTTTTGAATAATTAATAAGGGTCAATGAAAAAGCGGACATGTCTGTTTATTGCTATAATAAACATTTTTATAGTTTACCTAATTAATTGGCATTTCTTTGCTATTATTCATTTGAATTATTAAGAGGGGTATTAAACAAACATATTGCATACCTAATTGATTTGATTTTGTTTTCAATAGAAGAAAACACTTTTGCTATCATTTACTTGAATAATTGAGAAGAGTCAATGGAAAAACAGGCATGTCCGTTTATTACAAACTGGCGGAAAATGCAAAAAGTATTAACATTTCAATACATAACCTGGAAAAATTGAAGATAAAAAATATATAACATTTTTATTCCTGCATTTCGAAAATAAGAGATTACATATTGTGTTACTTTTTGAAGAGA
This sequence comes from Galeruca laticollis, assembly GCA_963921935.1. Classification (NCBI taxonomy): domain Eukaryota; kingdom Metazoa; phylum Arthropoda; class Insecta; order Coleoptera; family Chrysomelidae; genus Galeruca; species Galeruca laticollis. The sequence goes on along the minus strand of OY998181.1, from coordinate 160,375,637 downwards.
ATAAGAAATGTCTATTTTGTTAAATGAGTACTATTACCAATGTAGTTTTTTTCACTAACTCAGAAGGCTGTGGCAGTGTACGGTTCTTGGAGGAACCAAAAGGCCCTGGTATGCGGATCAATAAATATAATGCACTTGCCGAATCACTAGCAACAGCTAAAAATATGTGTGGATTATTTTTTGTCTGGGCTACAGTGAACACAATCTTTTAGAGTAAATATAAATAGTATTTACGAAGCACAAATTCACTTATTTAGCATGAAAATTATTTAATTATAATCACTTACAAATACAATACACACTAAACTATAAATTTGGGATATTTTTATGAACACAAAACATATGACAACAGCATTTGACCCATAGAGAAAGTTATAATATTATTTGTCTTTGAATTGACTTTCGTCTTCTGTCATAGTTCTATATTGTTCTATACAGCGCCATGCATCACGACGGTGGAGCGGTTGAACTAAAGTAAAAAGATGTTCGTTTGCAAAATTTTCCGTGCAACAAATCTCAAAAAATACAATGATTTGAGATTTCATATTTTCAGAATCGAATTCTCTAGGTTTCCTTTTGGGGATCAGGTTTTGGTGTCCAGATTGGTGACCACAAATTGTCAAAACTGTCAAAATCACACCATCACTTAATGGCTTATATCTTTTTTATAACAATATAAAACTCAACCAAAATACCTGATCCCCAAGACAAAGGTCCAAGTTATATTGTGTTAAAATTTCAACACTTATTTTCTTTGCGTTCTTTAGATTTGTTGTTTACAAAATGACCTAAATTTTGTTGCAAATCACGGGTGCCAACTGTTTTCAGGTTCCTAAAACGTGAGGCCCCTCTTAAGTGCTGTGTTGGAATCGGAAAAGCTTAAATCTATGTGTGACAAATTACCATTATAACTGTTGAACCGTGTGGGACGGCCATCGTTTAGAAGTGATAAGTTATTTTGTTCAATTGCGTCGTATATTATTTTACCACGTGGGTCATTATAGGGGGAACCCCAATATACATTATAACCATTGAAATCTCCGACAATTAGTTTAGGAAGAGGAATCTGATCAGTAAGATTGGTTAAGCTCTCAATGTTAATATCCTTACTGGAAGGAAGATATATGTTACATATATTTAATTTGGTTATGCCTTGTGTGCGAACTGCAATTGCTTCTAAATTAGTTACTAATGGAATTAAACATGATTCTATCTCTTTTTTAACATAAATTGATACGCCGCCGCTGGCTCGTCCTCTGTTTTGTCTATTCAGAAAAAAGCCGTTGAATTTTTTAGGTGTATAAGAAGTCTTATTATTTGTGAAATTTGTTTCTTGTAAACATATTATTGATGGGTTTTGCTCTGATATTAATATTTGTAGCATTTCTAGATGTGAGTATACGCCGTTGATGTTCCACTGCACTATATTATTGAACGCAATGAAAAAAATATAATTAAAATATTTGATTTTCAATAAGTTTCCTGCGATGAATCGCTTTCAGTGTCAGTAGTTTGAGGATTACAAGCATGCTTACACTTTTTTCGAATAATATTGCATCTGGTTTCAATACTGCGATCAGAAAAATGTGGATATATTTCTTCAAGAATTTTACACAGTGCTGGCAAGTCATTGGCGTAATTTTGAGCAATCAATTCGGGATTGGGTGTACCATAACAGTTATCAAATATATCAATGAGTTGGTCGAAGTTGAGAGGAAAACGAGAGTCGGGATCATCGATAAGAGACTTAGTGGGCTTAAGTAGTTCTTGTATGGGTTTTTTTTGGAGGCTGGGTAACAGGTTTAGCAAATTGAGGTTCTGTGTTATTGTCAATTTCTGGAGATTGTCGATCTGATGATTTTCTTTTAACTTGACTCGAAGTGAGTGGTACAGCTATTTGTTGAATTGGATTAGTGGAAGATGTTGGATGTGATACAGTACTATTTTCCTGATAATTTGGTAATGTTTCAGGTTCTGATGGCAATGTTGATAAATTTGAGTTATGAATATCAGTAGTTGGGGCATGTGATTTTATTGGAGTAGTGGAGATTATTGTGCATTGAGATGCTATATGACCAGGCTGTTTACATTTAAAACAGGACAATACGGTGGAAAGTGTTCTCATGGGTGACTAGGAATGAATCCGGGATATTTGTATCGTCTTGTAGAGGAGTCGAGTATACTTGACGTCGGAAACTACCGATATGGCCATATTCTGTTTTAGAAAAACCCGCTCTTACGGAACTTACAGGGGATATCAAATTGAAGCCCATATTTTTTAATTCTGCCTCTAGAGTTTCATCGGGAATAGAGGGATAGTTAAATACGACTTGATGGGGTAATCAATCTTCTTGCTGATATAATTTCGTTATTTATAGATATTTTACCATCATTTGTTAAATATTCTTCTAAAGTAGATTTACTTGAGAAATATATGCAAATTCAGTTGTTTGAAATTCTTGATGCAAACGTTATATTTTTTGGTTGAACTTTAGGGCCTAGTGCATATACATATTCTTCTAATTTCACACCGTCTAAAGATGGAAATATGAGGGCTTTTGATGGGTAAAATTTCTTAGACGCTGCTTGTGAATAGGTAGGTTGAGAGATGGGATGAGTTATCGTTCTGTAGTCAGAAGACTCAATCGTTTCTACGTTCATTGTTGTTGATAGTATATTAATGGACATTTGTTTAAATGCGGTCCTGTTCGCTATTGAACAGTCCATCTATTAAAACCGGTTGCCCAAGCGATAAGATAATTAAAAACTATCCTATCTGATTGTGTTTATGTATGGATTTGAATATATCATCAAATTATGGGAAAGAAAAACATAACTCACTTGTTTTCCTCAAAGTTGATAACGTTGTTGGTACATTTACACAAACTAAATACAAATTTTAATAAATGTTCACTACTAAATTATTAAAATAATAGGAGCTGATATCAACACACCAGTATGGTATAGGTATCAGGATCGAACTCTATTCTTTTTTTATATTTGACTTTATTGAATATTTTGTTACCCTATGTACATTTAAAAATCCCAATGGCACAGGACCAATTGGACAGGCTTATTTCAGTAACATGTTTGCATAAAACCCAAAATAAAAAATTAGATACAAAAGTAATAGAATGTTTTGAGATGTACAAAAAACCAAAATGACATTCTGGCATCAAATCAAAAACAAAAAAATAAAAAAAAATTCTGGTAAATTTGTGAATTGTGAATGATTTAAAGTACGATTTAGAGAAAAATGTTGAAGACAAAAGTTGTAGAACGCGTTAAGGTCTATGAAAAAGCTCAGTAACTTTTTTGCGTCAAATAAAAACCAAGGAAATACGATTTTTTTTCAACTTTGACAGGCCGCCATTTTGTTTTTACTTGGCCGATTTGGCTCATTAACGAACTCGTCCAAGATTTTAGCCTAAACGATTTTTGTAGCGAGTTTGGTTTCGATCCGTCAAAAAATACGCCCTCTATCGTGCTTCCGTTATAACACATACATATATATATATATATATATATATATATATATATATATATATATATATATATATATATATATATAACGGAGGGTGATTTTGGCATCTAGGAACACCAAAACGAAAAACTGCATTGAAATTTTTCCGAAGTCGCGTCATGCTACTCTCTACAATAGCCCTATTTCATTCTGAAATAAGCCTAAAAAAAAAGTTGTTGACTGTCAAGTTAATTTTAAAAAGTCAAAGAAGTCAAATAAAACGTGAGACGAAAAATTAGTTTGATTGAAACTGAAGCAGCTCGAATTGTAACAGTATTGTTACATCGAACATCGAACCATCATTGGACAATCGACTACGTCATAATGCTGAATTGCATTGAATTGGCATAGTGCTTGAATATCCATTTTTTTTTCAATTAGAATGATAACTTAAATAAATATTAATAACTTGCATCTATTGTAATTAAGTTTTAAGTTAAAAACATAAAGCGGCTCTACTAGGTATATTAAATAGCCGGCGTTTCTAGTGTTAATATTACTTCTAAAAATATGCATTTAGTGTTTATGCGTTTTAAAAACTATATCAAATATTAATTTTATTTTCTAATTATATTTGGCTGACTAGACTATACATTCTATAAGTTTGGCTTGTAAACCGCCTAGACAGTGCCAACTTAAACTTTTGTTGTGTAATAAATTATGGAATCGTACATATTCATTTTAGTTCCCGTCAGTGGACATCTAAACAAACAAATTCCCATTAATAATGGAATGAAACAAAGAGATTCTACACGAATGAGTTCAAAGTTATGTTTTAATTTATATACAATAAAGTTATGAAGATAAGTCCTAAAACAGGATAATTTTTATAAGTGAAACTAAATTGGTTTAATAAAATTATTTACCTATGGGTTCTTGGCTTACCTAATGGAGCGTACTCTTGGGAAAATACATAAAATCCAGCTGTTTCGAAGGCTATGTCATAAGCAGTAATTATATTTTTATGTACGCCTAAATGTAATCCATAATGGAATTCTCTATAGAAATCTTTGAGTGCTGTATAAGGTTTTGGAAGTGCTTTTAACACCATTTCAGTATCGGTAGCTTTATGTTCTACAAGAAGGATTTTTCCAAACCAACCTTCGCCTACAATTTGCAAAATATCGAATTCATCTGCAAGGTTAACCTAGAAAAATTAAGTTTTATTGATATTATTGCTGTGAACAAATTTCCAATCTTGTTAAATTGTCAATAAACCGTATGTTTAAAATTTTCTAAGTACAATAAAAAAATCCCAATGGCACAAGACCAATTGGACAGGCTTATTTTAGGTAACATTTTTGCATCAAATCAAAACCAAAACAATACAAATTTTATTATGACGAATAACTCTATCCAGGCCTTGTTCAAAGATCTTGAATATGAGTTTTCTTGTGAATATATCCTTAGATATCGACTTAACCAGGACGTACTGGAAATTTTTTTTGGAGCAATTAGGGCTAAAGGAGGGCTCCATGACCATTCGCATGCTTTAGAATTCAGATATCGTCTACGTTCGTATCTTCTTGGAAGAATTGAAGGTTCTCTGTCACGTTTTGGCAACGTTGAGGATATTTTTACCGGGGAGGCCAGTTTATGTGGAAAATATTTCTCTTCCATTGACAAATCGGGATGTAATGAAAAAGAATGTCTGGGTGGACTTGAACACAATGATGTTGAGTATGACGGTTTGGAACATTTGGCTGGCTACATTTGTCATGCAGTTAAAGAGCCTCGATAGCTTTAATATGTTAAATACCTCCTTATATCCAATACATATAAAAAAATATTGATTCTTCACTAATGACAGATTTATGTATAGTCTATATAGAAAGGACAAGGAGTAATAAATCATTCATTTAAGTAGATTTCATAGACGTACCAAAATATATTTTAAGAGGGTATACCGTAAGGTACATTTTGTATTGAACGAATGAGTTGCAGCTATGCTAAAGAATATACGATTTAGGTCAGAGGTAACGGGATGTACTAATTTTAATAAAAAAAAGTGATAGAGGTACATAAATTTTAGTAAGTTTGATAAAGAAAGGCAACACAGTTTATTCCGGAGTATCCGAACTCTGCCACAAAATGCAGGTAGTCATTACGGGTTGTTCGAACTCTGCCAGTGTTTAAAATTTTGGAGATTAACTACCAAACCAGTAGAGGTCTAATAGCCTAATCCGATTTAACAATTTACCTTGAACTTTAGGTACTCAAATTCAATATAAGAAAATATTAATAACATACATATATTTTCAACGTATATTTGCCACTTCTAAAAAATTACATCTACATTACAGCTACATTACAATAAAATATATTCAATATACATAAACATATAAAAAAAACAAAAAATTAAACGTGTGGAAGATTTTTACATGCAACCGTTTTCACAAACATAAAGCGAGAAATAACATTTTTCCTATATTGATCCAAATGATCATTAATGAAATTAATTTTAACATTAATAGTTTTTTTGGTTTTTTTCTGGCTTTAGTTAGCCGAACGAATTTTCGCGTATACCTCCGTTTATAAATCCAATAGCACACTAGTAAATTGAACAATGTTTGGATGTGCTTTGTAAAAAGAAGCACCGAAATGCGAATGAAAACTCTCACAAGAATTCGTTGTTCTCTTAAAAAAGGATACATTATTTGCCCAAATAAGTGGTGGAAATATCGAATTTTGCGTTATATATGTTTTATTGACATAATTTCGGAATTCTATAACTCTTTCGTCATTCGGAATCAAAAAATGTAGTACATTATAAAAAAATTCTACAACTTCCTCGGGACTCAGATACATAATACCGAAATGTACTTTTAAGTATTCGCCAATTACAGAACCTTTCTGTCTGTACTCTTGTACTAAATGAAACTTCTGAATCTTACGAAACCAACCAAAAAGAATTTGATCTCTGCCAAAACATCCATATATAGCGTTATGAATGCTTAGTTCAAAATCTACTACGACTTCTTTAGGTTGAAAATTTAAGCCTACTTCTTTACATTTTTGCCTTAAAATTAAAAACAAATTTGAATATGTTTGACTTGATTTGTCCGGCAGCAAACAAAAAACAAGAGGTACGTAATAGCCGTTTTTAAAACCATGAATGGTAAACATTTGGTAAAAAAAAGTTGAACAGTATTTAAAAGTCCCATCCATCAAAATACAATCCGAATTACATAAAAAATTAAGGTTGGAAAAACAGGAGAACTCAATAATTTTAAATACCTGGTCTGCTGTTAATAGAAATTCCTCTTATCGGTTCGTTCGTAATTGTAATTCACGAACACTATTAAATAGTTCTTCCTGATTTTTAGGCAATAGTGTAAGTGCATCAACATCCTTCCCCTAATCCCCTAAATATCGATCAAAACAATCAAGATTTCTTCAAAATATTTAATTCAAGAAATCTTTGAAACCTTTCAGAAATATACATAATTCTATGGGCCTCCGATTTTATCTATTATAAACCCTAATGACTCTAATAGGATTAAACTAAATGGTTGCAGCACAGTTCGAACATTTCAGTAATCCTCAAATTGATACAAGTCAGGTAAAATTTTATTTTGTGGCAAAGTTCGGATATGCCCGTTTATTCATAATATTTTTCATTTGTATTACTCCTATATGTAGTGTTTGGGGAATTTTTCTCAGAAATTTTAAATGGCAAGTGGCCTACTGTAATCGGCTTAATACGATTACACCTATTTACAGATTATTCGATTATTGAGAGGGATTTTCCAAACAACCGAGTTTTCTTAGAAACATTATCGGGAATATTATTTTAAAAGAAAGTAGGTACATTAAATCAGTACTTAGTATTAGTTCTTTGAGTAAAGTTGTATGAAGTTGTATGGTTGTCATAATATTGTAAACAGTTGGAATATATTTAAAATATTTGTTGAATGTTAATTGTGCAAGTACCAAACAATGTCGATAAGCCAAGGACCATCTAAACGACCAAAAACAGGTCCATTATCTTTAAATGAAAAAACTCTGATATTGAATTGTTATATATCATTGAAAAACAAGGATTCAAGTGCAAGTGTTGATGATATTGTGGAATTAACGGCTGCTATGTTGTGTGTTGCTAAATCAACAATTTATAGATGGAACTCTTCAACCCCCTAAAACTCCTTCAGGCCGAAAACCAATTGAGATCGATGAGTCATTAAAACAATGACTAAGGCGTAAAGTCCATGGATTTTACTTACGAAAGGAAATTCCAACACTTGACAAAATTATGACATCAGTGCAAGAAGACTATCCAAAATCCTCCAGAATGACATTATGCAAACTTTTGAAAGATGTGGGTTTCAGATATACAAAACATAATAGAAAATCTCTCTTGATAGATAAACCGGAAATAGTTTTTTGAAGAAGAGACTATTTAAGAAGCATTCGACATGCCAGAGAACAAAATTTGAAAATCTTGTACTTAGACGAAACATGGATAAATGCTGGATATACAGTTTCCAAATCTTGGCAAGATGAAAACATTAAAAGCGGAAGGCAGCCATTCGTGGAATGTTTGTCGTTAGGTTTGCAGCCACCATCTGGAAAAGGAAAAAGACTTATCATTGTCCATGTTGGAAGTTCTGAAGGTTTTGTTGATGGTGGATTATTAACTTTTATTTCAAAACGCACGGGGGACTATCACGAAGATATGAATGGGGATGTCTTCGAGGAATGGTTTGTTCAAATGTTGGATCTGATTCCAAAAGGGGCTGTTATTGTTATGGACAACGCAAGTTACCATCCACGGTTACGAGAAGCATTGCCCACAAGTCGTTGGCGTAAAGCAGAGCTTTTGGAGAGACTTATTTCGAAAAATATCAAGTTTCCAAAAGATCCACTAAGGAAAGAACTTTACAGAATTGCAAAAATGAACAAGAATAAATACAAAACCTACATTGTGGAAGAAATGGCTTCTTCTCGTGGTATATCAGTTCTTCGACTTCCCCCTTATCATTGTCAACTTAATCCCATAGAATTAATATGGGCTCAGGTAAAGGGGGAAGTTGGAAAAAAAATACTACTATTAAAATAAACGATATTGTGAAATTGTTTGAGAGTGCTGTAAGTCATGTGAGTAAGGAAAATTGGACAAACTGTATCGAGCATGTTATCAAAGTAGAGGCAAAAATGTGGAAAATTGACAATATTTGTGATGATTTAATCGACCCTATTATTATTAATGTCAACAACGATTCTTCCTCTGCCGAGTCGGATATAGAATAAAATGTAAGTAATAAATGTATTCCAATAATTATTTCTTTTAATTTTTCATTATATTATAATTTAAAACGTATTTTTTTCCCAAAATACACACCACTGCATTGCGTTATTGCTTATCTGCTAATCCTTTAACAATGAATAAACCCTAAACTTTGCTACAACTGAAACAAATACGGGGTCGATCTACCTGGTTTTTAAATTTACGGAAGAAATGTAATTTAAAGTAAGAGATTTATCAAAAATTTCATGGTGCTCCCTGTAAAAGTTTTGCATACTTAATTAGGGTTTATTACTCCTCGTACTTTTTGTACATACTATAGTTAGTTATAGATTTAAGTTTAACATTATTTGTACAACTAAGTCTCAAATTGTAATTAATTTGTGTAAATAAAATTTTTTAAAAACTATTTCCTTCAGTAAAATACATAATTCGTTACTATTCATTGTTTGTTACTTTAAAAAAATTATTATAAACAGAATATCAAAATTTTTTAAACTTTTATGACGTGAGCTTATTAAGTAGGCATATAATTTTGCAATTATTCTTGGTTTAATCATCACTTCTAGCTTACCTTTTCCAATTCAAATTCTCGAATTTTGTGAATATTTCCTATAAGTAACTGTTTTAACATACTACCCATAACGATTTTGAACCATACCCTGAAATAAAAATAAATTTTAATTAATTAATGACTTACATTATATATTTAGTAACAATATGGAATCGGAAGCATTTGGAACAACAGAAATACTAAGGTAAGGTGGGGCTCCACTTTACTTATTATTTACACGGATAAAATTATCTAGAAATATACTAGAAGACGCAGAAAATAACTAGTAGGACACTTAAACAAAGAAGAAATATCGGAAGAAGCATTTGCTGAAGATGTAGTGCTTATAGCCAACAATGAAAAACATTTGCAATATGAAACGAAATATTAAAAGAAATTGAAATGACAATAAATGGAAATGAAACAAAAGTAATGACAGTAGGGGACGAACATATAACTAAAAAAATATAAGTAAATGGTACCGAAATAGAACAGGTGAAAACATTCTAATATTTAGAGGTAAAAATCGATCAGACAGGAACACAAGGAGCTAAAATAAACCAAATAGAGAAAACAATGAAGCTCTATTACAGCATGAGTAATGCCTTTATTAACAAAAAAGCACCCCGTGTGGGATGCGGGCCCCAAATAAAGAATACAGCCATGGAATCTCCTGCCTGTCGAAAGGACGAGTCTCCGCAGCAGCATTTCCGCTGTCCCATCCTTTTTCCTTCCTTATCCCAATAACACCTATTCCTAAACTAACTTCCATCTCCTCTTTCCCCCCAACCTTATAATATCCTTACCCATGCTAATTCTCCCAACCTCCCCCCTCGCAATCCCCACTAGAGGAGTAGAAAAATCCGGGATTTCAATCTGAAATCCATCGTGTCTATTGATAAATGACCACCTGGAGCTGGTCGTTAACGGTTCAATATAATAATAATAATATTAATAAAAACGCCGACTAACCATGGTTAATTAATAGTGATAATAATAATAATAATAATAATAATAATAATAATAATAATAATAATAATAATAATAATAATAATAATAATAATAATAATAAAAGGCGAAACGGCGGACGAGGCTTAATCGAGTTGCACGCAGCTTATGAACAGGCTATTATAGGTCTAGACGATTATATTGATACCGAACACGATAAATTCTGCAAAGCAATTAAAATATACGATTCGGACAAGTCAAAATATTCCATCCAAAAAGAGTCAGTACAAATAAGAGAAAAGTATCTTATAACAGATAATGCTCTGAGGAATGCAAATGCGATTAAGGATGTAATTGAAAGGCACAAGATCCAGACATTACAACAAAAGCCATTACATGGACAATTTTTCAGGAATCTAAGCAAACCAACAGTTAATTAGATGGGAAGTGTAGCCTGGTTAGGTAGTTCTGGACTTAAAGGAGAAACTGAAAGTCTCATTATTGCAGCTCAAGATCAGGTACTAGCTACTAGATACTATCAAAAGAACATATTGAAACAATCGGTAGACAGTAAATGTAGGCTCTGTGGCAAATCAGATGAACACATTAGCCACTTAATAGCCGGATGTACGAGTCCTGCCCCAACAGAATTCACTAACAGAAAAAGGCGTAAGCAACAACAACATCGATGTTATGTGGGATATGGCTGTAATTACTGATAGAACAATCCTGGCAAATAGACCGGATATAGTACTATATGATAAGAACACAAATACATGTCTTTTGATCGAAATATCTGTCCCAGATGATAGCAATATAGTGAACAAAGAAAACGAAAAAATAAGCAAGTATAAAGATCCAGAAATCGAGATAAGTCGGATGTGGAATACAAAAACTAAAGTGGTACCCGTTATTGTAGGAGCATTGGGAATGATGCGGGATAGTTTGAAAACATACTTAGAGATGATCCCAGGTAAACCATCCATGTTTGAAGTGCAAAAAATTGCACTCATGGGAACTGCTCACATAATAAGAAAGGTGCTAGGGTGAATGACTTTGATCTCTAGTTGAGAACTGTATTCACCCATTTTACCGCCAAATCTATAGTAAGGCGAGAGGAAAAAAATATAGAAATAATAATAATAATAATAATAAGGGGTTGAAATGGTAGTGAAGCGTCTCTTATAGCCTCTCCTACCAATTCCTGCTCGCACCTCCACGTTGGTAGCCCCGGTAACTATCTCTGGAGATTCGGGATCGGGTAACCATCCCCGGTGGCGGATCTGCAGCAGATGGGCTAACGCGAGAGGGAGAACCACCACCACGCGGGGTAGCATCCCGTATGGTGTGAAAAAAAAGTTCCTTTAACACACGAAGAAATCGTTACTCGGGCGGGGAAGGATTAGATGCTGGTCCTTCCAATCGGAACCGTCAGGATGTCCAGCATGTAGATGAGAATGGTGGGGGCACCGCTCATCGAAACGTACCCCATCAACCGCTTGAACCTACGGCGCCTCGGAGACGTGTTGTGCGACAGCCTGTCGCACCCACTGAACCAAATCAGGCACAATCAGAAAGACGACGTATGAAATGGGACAATGAAACCAACAAACAAGTAATACGTTCGTTTTTCACAGTTACGGCACTGGAGACTGATATGACGATGTACCGCATGCGACTGCATAATCACTTCATTGAGAAAATGCCACACCTAAATCACCTCTCAGAACAACGAATAGCAGATCAACGTAGAGCTATCATAAGAAATAATACCTAATACCTCTACCTGCAATCGAACAAATAAGGGCAGAGGTGGAGAGGGAGATTAATCAACAGCCTATAAATGAAACCCCAGAGACTCAGGAACAAGAAAGTAGAGGACCTCAAGCTGACCTACCACTATTAAGTCTTCGACCCTCAGTAATCAACCGTCAAACATTATGGGAAGAAAACTACCAACAACATCTTACTGAATTCAGAGGATCCGACCCTGCCAGCAGGCCGGCGCTACCAAAACTCATTTATACTCCAAACACGCACTCTCTCTTAGGAATTGCTAATCAAATTCTGGAAAGTCAATTGGATGCAGATATGAACCTCGAGGAAATACATCTTCACGTGTATTGCGCAGCTCTAGCAACAATCAAAGCCAACAAACAAAAAATACTAAAAGCACCTAAGACACGTACGCCTCAAAAACCGAGATGGGAACAAAGACAGTACCAAAATCGAGAATTTGAGAAAAGAAATTGGTAGAATTCAACAAATAGCAAATGGGCAAAAATCCAAAAAGCTGCTAAATAAAATCCCGGTCCAGATTAAACAACAGCTGGAAGGAAAAACAACAAATGAAATAAAAACAATTATAGATGATACCTTAGATACCTGGAAACAAAAACTTGCAGTTGCTTCTAAAAGATTAAAAAGATATCAGGAGAGCTACCAACGCAAAATCCAAAACAACTTCTTTTCAAAAAATCAGAAGGGCTTCTATAGATCGTTTAACGAACAACCTGGTTCTAAAGGACAACCGCCAAAGAAGGAGGACTTACAGACATTTTGGGAAGGAATGTGGTCGAAGGAAATCGAACACCAGGAAAATACACCTTGGATCAAAACAGAAATTCAGAACAACAACCATCTACATATGGAAGAAATAATATTTACATTACAAGATCTAAAAAAGGTAATAAAAAACTTGGCCAACTGGGAAGCACCAGGGAACGACGGTATCCAAAATTTCTGGTACAAAAAACTTACGGCTACCCATCATCACCTGACCAACCAATTCAATATCGCTCTAAGAAACCCTGACCAACTACCAGACTTCCTTACAAATGGTGTAACTTATCTTCTTCCAAAATCTGATCAAACCCAAGATCCTTCTCAATATAGACCCATCACGTGCCTTCCTACAATGTACAAAATCTTCACTGCAGCACTATGTGATAAACTGTACGCATACCTAGAAACTAATGATATTCTAACTGAGGAGCAGAAAAGGTGCAAAAGCAAGGAACAAATAACAATCGATAATGTGATATTGGAACAAATCAGAAAAAAGAACAGAAATCTATACATGGCTTATATAGACTATCGGAAAGCTTTCGACTCAGTGCCCCACAGTTGGTTAATAAAAACTTTGGAAATTTACAATATACACCCTGTGGTGGTTAGGTTTCTAAAAAGTACTATGAGTAATTGGAAAACAAAACTCAAAATTAACCTAAATTACACAGAACTAGAAACTGAATCTATCAGTATTAAAAGAGGAATCTTTCAAGGAGATACACTTTCCGCTCTATGGTTCTGCTTGTGTTTAAACCCATTATCACGTGGCCTAAACCACACAGGATATGGAGCAACTATTAGAGCGGATCGAAACTCAACAACCATAAGTCATCTATTCTTTATGGATGATCTGAAACTATATGCCGCGTGCAAAAAACACCTAGAATCCAACTTAAAACTCATGCACCAGTGGAGCACAGATGTCGGAATGTCGTTTGGTATAGAAAAATGCCAAACTGTATCGGTTGAAAAGGGAAAGCTGAAAGAAGGAGAACCTATAGAACTAGAGCCAGGCAAATATATTGAAGCCATGGCAGACAAACCCTACAAGTACTTAGGAATCCTTCAGACACACAAGATAGAACATAAAGAAATAAAAGCCATATTAACCACCGAATTCGAAAAACGCCTTTACAACCTCTTAAAAAGTAAGCTAAATTCAAGAAACCTTACCACGGCCATAAATAGCTACGCCATAGAAAACACCATCCAAAAGCGTCCGTCGAAAGGGTAAATTTACCTAGAGAAAAAGGAGGTAGAGGAATAAAAGATGTTGTGGAAGCTTGCACTCAGCAAATTGCAGGCTTGAGGAGTTTTTTCCGCCACCAAAATAGTCAACTTCATAAAGCCATAGTGAAAACAGATACGGGTTATACACCTTTAAACCTAAGCATGGAAAACTTTACGCCCTTTAATACACGAAATGAGGAAGATAAAATTAGAAATTGGCGTTCAAAAGAATTGCACGGAAGATTCATTAATGATTTACAGAAAGACGCGATAGATCAAGCTAAATCGGTTGAATGGCTTAAAACTGGAACGCTGTTCCCAGAAACTGAAGGTTTTATGGTTGGTATACAAGATCAGGTTATAAAAACGAGGAATTACCAAAAGTATATCTTGAAGGAAGAAATACCAACAGATAGGTGCAGAAAGTGCAACAGAAGTCAAGAAACGATTGAACACATTCTTTCTAGTTGCCAAAGCATAGCTGAAACTAAATATCTAGAACGACACAACAAAGTTGCCACAGTAGTATACCTAGAAGTACTGAAAAAACTTAACCTTGATCCACAAAACAACGAGCCATATTACAAATATAAGCCCCCTCCAGTTATCGAAAATCAGTATGTTAAGATCTACTGGGATAAAACTATCATGACGGACGTAACAGTACGACACAACAGGCCGGACATCACAGTCATTAATAAACAATCCAAGCAAGCTCTGCTTATTGACATATCGATCCCAAATAATTCTAACACAGAAAGCAAATACAATGAAAAACTAAGCAAATACGCCGAGCTAAGGACCGAAATAAAAGAATTGTGGAATCTTAAAGAAGTCAGGATCATTCCAGTTGTTTTATCCTGTATGGGGCTAATTCCCAAGAAACTAAGTACTTCCCTCAAAGACATTGATATTCCTGAGTCAACCTACCGATTAATGCAAAAATCTGTAATCCTGGATGCGACAAACATTGTTAGGTCATTTCTAGAATAGTGACACCCAACGAAAGTCTTGCTGTTGAGGCCGACTGTCGTTGAAACACGCCGGGTGTAAATCCGGTGACACAAAAAGGAAAATAATGATAATAATAATAATAATAATAATAATAATAATAATAAAAGGCGAAACGGCGGACGAGGCTTAATCGAGTTGCACGCAGCTTATGAACAGGCTATTATAGGTCTAGGCGATTATATTGATACCGAACACGATAAATTCTGCAAAGCAATTAAAATATACGATTCGGACAAGTCAAAATATTCCATCCAAAAAGAGTCGGCACAAATAAGAGAAAAGTATCTCATAACAGATAATGCTCTGAGGAATGCAAATGCGATTAAGGATGTAATTGAAAGGCACAAGATCCAGACATTACAACAAAAGCCACTACATGGACAATTTTTCAGGAATCTAAGCAAACCAACAGTTAATAAGATGGGAAGTGTAGCCTGGTTAGGTAGTTCTGGACTTAAAGGAGAAACTGAAAGTCTCATTATTGCAGCTCAAGATCAGGTACTAGCTACTAGATACTATCAAAAGAACATATTGAAACAATCGGTAGACAGTAAATTTAGGCTCTGTGGCAAACCAGATGAACACATTAGCCACTTAAGAGCCGGATGTACGAGTCTTGCCCCAACAGAATTCACTAACAGACATAATAAGGTTGCTTCATTCATCCATTGGTATATATGCAACGCAATAGGATTGCGCGTAGCAGTAAAGTATTATAATCATGTCCCAGAAAAAGTCGTAAGCAACAACAACATCGATGTTATGTGGGATATGGCTGTAATTACTGATAGAACAATCCTGGCAAATAGACCGGACATAGTACTATATGATAAGAACACAAATACATGTCTTTTGATCGAAATATCTGTCCCAGATGATAGCAATATAGTGAACAAAGAAAACGAAAAAATAAGCAAGTATAAAGATCTAGAAATCGAGATAAGTCGGATGTGGAATACAAAAACTAAAGTGGTACCCGTTATTGTAGGAGCATTGGGAATGATGCGGGATAGTTTGAAAACATACTTAGAGATGATCCCAGGTAAACCCATGCATAGGTAACTCTTATGAACCAGCTTGTTCCATAAGAGCTATTTGCGACTACACTCGCCAGAGGCGCTGTGATCACCTTAAATTTGAACGTTGTCAAATCTGTAAAGAAAAATTCCTCAGTTTTTCGTCAATCATCTGATCCATTGCTTAAAGTTACTAATATGTAATAGGTATAAACATATTTTTTCATTATCATAACATAAGACTTGGATGATATTTTGGATTTGAATTTTAACTTATCTTTCAATATATATACTACAGAAGCTATTCAAGTTGTATTTTTTAATTAAAATTAAAAATCATAAGTTTTCAATGATAATTTTGAGATTTGGCAACATCACAGCGGTTTTACGAGAACACAATACGCAGGTGCATCGATTTCTCGCCCAATGTGTATCCATAGATGAAGGATAGGTTAGGTTGATTTATTTTTATCAACAACAATACCTAGTCCAACTCATTATTATTCCAATTAGTGTTGTACCTATTGAGACTAAGTTGAATTTTAATTTTTTTGTGTGTTTATTAAACTGATTTAACCAAACCAGTCCAATATGGTGTTTTCTTGATGTGTGCCAACATGCAGAAGCCGGGGTGACACTGTGAAAATGCATCGATTTTCCAAAAACTATGAAAATCTGAGTACCGGCGTTACTTTCAATATTAAAGCTGTGATAATTATATTAGCAAAATCTGTAATATGTTATTTTTTTCACTACTGACATGAGAAAACCTTATTATTTACTTCATTTGTCTAATGAGAAATAGCTCAATATTTACCTAAAACTTTATTTATTTATTGAAATGAACATGAAAAATAAACTCTTTGAAATGTCCTAAGACGATGAAAATGATCAGAAAATATGAAAATTATTTAAAATAATAGTAGAAATGACGTTTATTGAATCCCCTCAGTTTCAATTATTTTATTCAATGCTTTGACAAGTATTCCCAGCTGATATTTCGATATCCTTGAATAATTGGGGAAATGACTAATTTTAAAGTAAAAATAAGGTCTTTCGGTATTAGTTCTGCGATTAGTAGTGAAAAAAATACTATATATACTTTGGTTGAGAAGACCATATTTGTATATTATATTAATTATTATCTAACTTGTAAATAAACGTATGTAGTGAAACAGTTTTTTCTTCATGAATTCCTAAACAATCTTCCAGTTCCAGAAAAAAATTTTAAATTTTATATGTACGGTTCCCGCTTTTGCTTTCTGACTACACTCGCTAGAGGGCGTGGTAATTAGTGAACCAAACTCTGTATACTGAGTTGCCTATCTATCTATTGAAAGTCAATCTAACCTAACCTATCCTTTATCTATGGGTAAACCATCCATGTATGAAGTGCAAAGAATTGCACTCATGGGAACTGCTCACATAATAAGAAAGGTGCTAGGGTGAATGACTTTGATCTCTAGTTGAGAACTGTATTCACCCATTTTACCGCCAAATCTATAGTAAGGCGAGAGGAAAAAAATATAGAAATAATAATAATAATTTATTCAATTATTTTCAAAAATACATACACTATGATAACAATAAATCACAAAATATGAGAGAGAATCGTATAACATATAGCGTAGTATATAAATGTACAGCTAATCATGAATAAATTAACCCGAAGGGTTCCGAGAGGTGTAATAATAACACCTGTTTCGGCATGTTACTAAAGCATATCAATAAAACTTTGCCTATTATAAGACTAAACTAAAAAATTAAAATTAGCCCAACACAAAAGAACAATTCTATTTCTATTACTATTACTATGGACCAGTAGACAAATATTAAACCTTTCAAATGATATCCGACTGTGTTTTTGGTTTAAGGTTCATACAAACTATAAAAATGTATATTCGGGCATCTCTAGTACTTACCCACTGGTAAGGACAGTACTATAGAAGTCTCATGCCCTATGTAAGAAAAAAAATTTAATATTTGGAATGCCTTGCAATTCTATAGGAATGCAATTGTATATCCTTGGTGCTAAAAACATAAATGATCTCTGACATAAAGAACTAGTCATTCTAGGAGCAGTAAAATGATGTCTCCGTCTAGTTTCGTATCTATGCTCAGGTAAGTCAAATTTATTTTTTGTGGTGTGAAATTTTGTGCTTACGCATAAGAAATATAGTTGATGCAGATCTAATATCTTGGCTTCTTTGTATAATAGGTCTGATGAATAGGTGTAATGTTTATCTAGCATTATCTTAAGAAATCTCTTTTGAACAATTTCTATAGGATGCATGCACTACCCCAAACAAGTATGCCATACCGAAGGTGATTTTCCACTAAACCGTAGTATAAAGTCTTGAGGTACTTAAACGGTATACATTTTTTTTAAATACTCAAATCTATAAAGAATAAATTGTAATTTTCTTACAATGAATTTAATGTGGTGGTCCCATTTTAAGTTTTTATCTATAATTACTCCCAAGTATTTGATGTTTGTTACAGGATTTATGATGACGTTTTGGTTGTCTTGCTGTATTACCAAAGGTTCAAAATGGTCACTGGTAGAGTTACTTTTAAGGAATGGTAAGTAGAAGGTGTTTTTGAAGTTTATTGTTAGTATTTTTTTATTAAACCACTTCATTTTTATTTTTAAGTGATTTTCCACTTTCTTTTTTAGGTCGAA
This sequence comes from Galeruca laticollis, assembly GCA_963921935.1. Lineage (NCBI taxonomy): Eukaryota > Metazoa > Arthropoda > Insecta > Coleoptera > Chrysomelidae > Galeruca > Galeruca laticollis. The sequence continues at coordinate 160,356,854 of OY998181.1, read as the reverse complement.
CCGGTTGTCTTCATCGTAAATGATAACTGTGACATCAGCAAAACCAATCATATGTCCTGTACTATCTATTGAAAACAATTCGTTTATATATAAATTGAACAATATAGGGCCCAGAATTCCTTGCGGTACGCCATATGTAATATTGCACTGATCACTTGTCTCTCCACCAATCCGTACAAGCTGTTGTCTGTCTGAAAGGTAACTAGCAAATAATTCCAGACAGTTGTCTCGTATATATCGTATATAGGATCGCAATAAAAGGAAATATAATACCGACATATGGAATAAAATGTTTAATACAATCCTAATAAAATTAATTGAGACAAACCATATTAGTGTTTTTAAATGAAACTCAAGGTCTCTAGTTAATTCCACAATATAATAAAAGTTATTGAAAATTCTAAAAAATTGACAATTGTTTCGATAAATCAATATCATCGTCAGAATGACAGAAGTTACATTTCATTTTATGCCTACCTGATGTTTAGTAGTTATATTTTTGGCTAAACCAAGAAGTAACCTAACTTGTGATTGGCTTAATATATGTTTATAGAAAAAGAAGGAGATGTGATATTACAAATATTGAAGCTTAGATATTATTAGCCCTATGGTGATATCCTGGATATCATTTTTCCAATTAAGATCAGTATAACTGTGCAATGATATAGAAAACCAGTAAAACTATATCTGCTGATCTTTACAATTATCACTTAAGAAGACAGTTTATTAGTGGAGAATTCCCTAGATTTAACTGTTCATTGACAACTTCATATTGTGGGTTTCTTAAATGTCTTCTAATTTCCAGTTCTTCAAGGAAATCCAGTTCTTGTTTCTTTTCACAAATATGCAGCACTTCTAGTTCTGTGTTAGGTGTCAATGAATGATTGGTGTCAAGTAGATGTTTTGCGTAGTGGGATTTATCTGGTTGTTTTAATCTGTAAGCTCGTAAGTGCTCACTGTATCGTATTTCAAAATTCCTAGGGGTCTGACCCAAATAGACAGCATTACATTCTGGACATTTGAGTTTATATATACCTGACTTCTTTAATAGTGGTATTTTTGTTTTTACATTTAACAATTTTGTACTAACGTTACTTTCTGTTTTAAAAGAAATTGTTGCATTCGTTGCTGAAGATATTATCTTTGAAATATTATTAGAAATATTTCCTGCATATGTGATGGTTTTATAAGTTTTAATTTCATCAGCTTGCTTAGGATATATTAGTTGTAATGCCACTTTTTTCTCTTTTTTACTAATTAGTTTATTTAGCATATCTAATGGATAACCGTCAGATGTTGCTATTTGTCTAATTGTATTAATCTCTCTATCAAAATTACATTTGTTCATAGGAACTGAAAAAACTCTATGTATCATTGAATTATATGCTGCTAGTCTGTGTGAGACAGGGTGGTTAGAATTGAATGGAATTGTCACATCAGTATGTGTTGGTTTTCGGTAAATTGAATAATCAAGTACATTATTAACTCTTATTATTCAATTTACCGAAAACCAACACAGACTGATGTGACAATTCCATTCAATTCTAACCACCCTGTCTCACACAGACTAGCAGCATATAATTCAATGATACATAGAGTTTTTTCAGTTCCTATGAACAAATGTAATTTTGATAGAGAGATTAATACAATTAGACAAATAGCAACATCTAACGGTTATCCATTAGATATGATAAATAAACTAATTAGTAAAAAAGAGAAAAAAGTGGCATTACAACTAATATATCCTAAGCAAGCTGATGAAATTAAAACTTATAAAACCATCACATATGCAGGAAATATTTCTAATAATATTTCAAAGATAATATCTTCAGCAACGAATGCAACAATTTCTTTTAAAACAGAAAGTAACGTTAGTACAAAATTGTTAAATGTAAAAACAAAAATACCACTATTAAAGAAGTCAGGTATATATAAACTCAAATGTCCAGAATGTAATGCTGTCTATTTGGGTCAGACCCTTAGGAATTTTGAAATACGATACAGTGAGCACTTACGAGCTTACAGATTAAAACAACCAGATAAATCCCACTACGCAAAACATCTACTTGACACCAATCATTCATTGACACCTAACACAGAACTAGAAGTGCTGCATATTTGTGAAAAGAAACAAGAACTGGATTTCCTTGAAGAACTGGAAATTACAAGACATTTAAGAAACCCACAATATGAAGTTGTCAATGAACAGTTAAATCTAGGGAATTCTCCACTAATAAACTGTCTTCTTAAGTGATAATTGTAAAGATCAGCAGATATAGTTTTCCTGGTTTTCTATATCATTGCACAGTTATACTGATCTTAATTGGAAAAATGATATCCAGGATATCACCATAGGGCTAATAATATCTAAGCTTCAATATTTGTCATATCACATCTTCTTATTTCTCTATAAACATATATTGAGCCAATCACAAGTTAGGTTACTTCTTGGTCTAGCCAAAAATATAACTACTAAACATCAGGTAGGCATAAAATGAAATGTAACTTCTGTCATTCTGACGATGATATTGATTTATCGAAACAATTGTCAATTTTTTAGAATTTTCAATAACTTGTATTATATTGTGGAATTAACTAGAGACCTTGAGTTTCATTTAAAAACACTAATATGAGCATATTCCACGAAGTAAGGGTCGAGACAGTCAATTTCATGAGACAAACCAATTTAAAAATTATATATGTATATACAAAATAGTATGGTGTTTTGAACTTCATATGTAATATATAGTAAATCGTTCAACGCCAATATTTATATACAAAATTACTTATTTTGGATGTATTTCTTCGGGCTGGTTTTGAACTGTATCAGTCAATCTGATACCTTAACAGGCCCTGGTAATTTATACTAACTCCAAAGATTCTCTTTTTAGTTCTCATTTCTGTCTTTTCCCATCATTCACATTTGAAGGTTTTTTTTGGGAAGAAACAAAGACTGAACAGCATCATGTTATAATTTGCGTAATTGTTTGGGGAAATAATTGAAAAGTTTATATTTAATATTCCTCTAATAATCTCCAGTAGCAAAATGTTTTGAACATATTCTAGCGGTATTTTCATTGAAAATATCTGCTCTACAACAATAAGCCACCCATAATTTCCTCACAGTAGTTTCTTTAGGGAACCTAAAAAATTGGATGTCTTTTGTGAAATATTTACACTGGTTATCACTATTGCACCCATAAACAGCACAACACATTATTAATACTGATATTACTTATAAATTCGATTTTTAGACCAGTAATTCACAGGTACACATAACTTCTAAACTGAAAAATATCTTTATACTGTACACCTATTACAGTACAAATACTTTTTTTACCTGGTTCTAATATTCACACGCATTCTTGTGTTCAATGAAGATCCGGAAAACGCTCGAAAATATCTATTTTATCCACAAAAACTTCTCAAAATCGTCGATAACAATACATTATACATATAAATAGTTGGAGATTATCTCGTGTTTACTCTGCGCAGACTGGACACGTTTTCGTCAGTCAATATATCCTACCTTGCAACTCAATATATCATGGGTCATACAGGGCTTTTTCAATAACGGAATGTGGAATGGAAGGACTGACATTGGAAATAAGGATACTTTTGGTGGGGGAAATAAGCCGACGAATAGGAATGACATTGGAATTAACTAAGATGTTTTGATTCGATTTTAGAAGGTCGTCGACTTGAGTGGTAGATGATAAATAAATACATATGCGGCCATGAGAGATTCTGGAAGCGAAATGTACGTTTTTGGGAGAGACAATGTTACCTATTGCTTTGATATAATCGAATAGTACAGTGTTGGGGATACAAGGCATAATGATGGCTTGTAACGGGGGAGGAGGTAGTCTTGCAGAAGTAGCCGCGGCATAAAAGTTATGGGTGTTGAAGGGGTACTTGTGTTTATAGAGATATATTGTTTAATGGGGGTTAAATAAGTGATGGTATTTGAGAGCAGTGGTTGCGAGGGGAGGTTTGACATATTGATGTGATCCTGGATACCAAAATCACAATCAATAGTTAGAAATAGAAATATATAAGTAAATCTCAGCTCAGTGAGTGGCCTATTTATTTCCAACACAAATAAGCAAATTTAAAGAATATTTACCAATTTTGCAGAAAAACAGCACTTTTACAAGTTTTATTATCATATTTTAATAATGACAAAAAACGCGTTTTTAATTTGCTATGATATTGACGACTTAACGATACGACTCTAATTGGATAAATTGTAATCAGTTTTAAAGCAAGTATTCATGTTTAAAGCTTCTAAAAATGATTTAATATTTAAGGATGGTGTTCCAAAGTAAGTTAAGCTAACTTTTAGAAATTTTAAAACTAGAATTTCGGAACACAAACGTAGCTATGACAACAAAAAAATAGATTCCAACTATTCAAATCATTTATTAGAAAGCCAACACATTTTCGACCCAAATTTTGAAATTCTCCATGTAGTCGATAAATCCTTTAGTTTAAATTTAGTAAAGGCCTTTGAGATAAACAAAAATAATTATTCAGGTAACCTTCTTAACGACCAAATAGATATCAATCACCTTTATTAAACCTTTTTACCTAGAAGATAACTTAGGTATGTTTGTAGTGAATGAATTTCCAGGTAACTTCTTTCAATACCTTTCTTAACATTAGTATAATAGGATTCCGTATTTATGCACTGTATATATTGAAACATTTTTAAATTAGACCTTCATTCGTTTTGAGAAAGCTACTCTGTTAGTGAAACGCGTAAACTATTTTAAATTGAACATTAGTTCAAATAAACGAAGTGAACAAATTAAATTGTTTTATTTCATCATTCAGTATGGATCTTCATCAATTAAAAGCCTCATCTATTCAAGGTTATATTAGTGTCTATCAACAAATTTCAGTATAAAGGTAATGTTAGATTGTCAAACACACCTTTACTTCATAGTCTGTCAACTCTATTAGGCTCTCAAGCGGTTTTTTAGTAATAATACTGTTGTCTAAATTAAAACCTGTATCAAGTAACCAGTTTCTTACTAATTTTAGCAGATGAGGAGCATCAGCAAACAAGTACGCCATTACTTGCCCCCGTAATCGCTGATACGACGTTGTATGAAATATTGTGCAATTCTGTTATGACATTCATCAATGTTTCTTCAGTCATTTTTTGGTAAAACGCTATGTAAATTGGTTGTTTCCAATTAGAAAACAAGCCACGAGACGTGACTACCTGTAACTGATTATTTAGTCAAATAATTTCGTCTTCAGCAACGTCATATTCTAGAGTTAATTTAACTTTTACTTCATCCGACTGTATTTAAAACATACTTTAATACACCTTTGCTCATAGTTATTCTTATAGCCCGCTTTCTGAGAGTAGATAATCCAGGCAAAGGATATTTTAATTTATTTCTCAAATACAAATAACTCTTCTTGTTATAATAGCGAAGGATGAATGGTATTGCTATTTCTTCTGATGTCCAATTAACTCTATTCCTTCTTGTTTAAAAGTAAATTTATTTGGGTCTCTGTAAAAATTGTCTTCAATAAATTTGTAGTTCTATCTTCTTTTTCAATTTCACACCTTGATTTTTGTAATAATTTAACTGATCATTCATTGCGTTATTATTATTAATCTTTATTAACATAATAAATACTGGTAGTATTTGCCTACATCCCAAGACACAATTATTGAAATGGAAAAGTAGTTTGCAAGTTGCGACATGTAAGACGAATAAAAAGCAGCTGCAGGCGCACTAAGACTAAGTGATAATACAGAATTAATGTAATGCTTGCGTTTGAAGTAAACCCACATACATCGAGTAGACGTATTCACATTAATTATTACCGACACTTAGATTCTAAACATATTAAAATAAAATGAAATAAAATGTAGGGGGATGTAGTAATGAAAGGGACATGTTTTGAAAGGGACACTCTGTGTAATTATTTACAGCTTGCTTTTAGAGCATTGAACTACTTGCCGTCAGATGGCTGTATGAGTATGAAGTTCAGACTTCTTGAAACTCATGTTTTTCATCTGTTAGTAAAAAGTTAGAAACGGTGTTTCAGTTTAGGAAGAAAAACATGGTGTATGTGAAATTATACTACTTTTCATATAGGTGAGTAAATAACAATGTTTTGTTTTATTACTGCGTGGAGTTGTAATGTATAGTGTTGTGAATAAACTGTTGTAACTTAACCTCAAAATGTGCGATTATGAAGAAAATAGTAGCATAAATTTAGCATGGATGTACTGTGTCTTGGAAAGGACAGTAACTATTATATTGAAAGGGGCAATGTCCTTTCATTGCTTATGCAAAATACTGAATGAAATATGTCGAATGTAATTATTTTTTTATTTCCATTACAGTTCAGAATTAAAGCATGGAAACACAAAAGAAGAAAGTTAAAATAACTAGAAAAACGTCCCACGAAATTGAGGAAGCGGTAAAGGAAGTAATACAACAAAATATGTCCATACGATCGGTGGCAAAAGCTTTTAACATACGAAAGTCATATTTGGCCAGACTGGTGCAAGAGGCTAGAACACTTCCTACCGTTGATACATTTAAACACGAACCAAATATAGGCAACAGAAGGGTATTTTCTGAAGCAGAAGAACAACCACGTAGTAAATATCTAGAAACGGTGTCAAAAATGGCTTATGGTTTAACAACTACTCAAACAAGGGAATGCCAGATATATGGAATGATAAAAAGCAAGCAGGACGGGATTGGCTTCGTGGTTTCATGGCCCGTCACCCTCAATTGTCTCTAAGACAACCATAAGCAACGAGTTTATCACGAGCCACTTAATTTAATGCCACCAATGTCAAAATGTTTTATGATAACCTTGAATCTGCTTTGAAGAGGTACAATTTTACACCAGATCGAATTTATAATGCTGACGAAACTGGTCTCCTAACAGTAAGCAATCTCCCCAAAGTTATTACCGAAAAAGGTCTTAAACAGGTGGCTAAAGCTACTTCAGCCGAACGAGGGCAGTTGGTTACAATGCTTTTGTTTATATCGGCTACAGGAAATACAGATCCTCCGGTCTTTGTTTTTCCTCGACAAAAATTTAAAGAAATAATGATTCAAGACGCTCCAGCAAGCAGCCTCGGTCTTGTTTACCCAAGTGGTTGGATGACGGAAGATAATTTCACGCTCGCTTTCGATCATTTTATTAAACACAACAAACCATCTAAACAGTCCCCAATCTTGTTAATTTTTGACAACCACGAAAGCCATATTAACTGGGATGTTGTATGTCGAGCAGCAGATAACGGTGTACTCATTGTCACATTCCCTCCACACTGTAGCCACAGGCTTCAGCCTTTAGATGTGGCTGTATATGGTCCATTTAAAAGTTATTTTAAAGTAGCCCTTAACAACTGGGTGGTGTCGAATCCCGGAAAAACGGTGAACATTTATCACCTTCCAAGATTGGATTTGAGAAAACCGGCATTTATCCTTTTAATTCAAGTAATTTCACAGAAGAGGATTTTTTACCATCTCACGTTACTGATCGCCCACTTCAGACTGAAAATACCGATCAATCAGTTACTACTAACATACGAAGTCCTTCCCAAGCCAGTAAGGTATCAACCGAGCCTATTCCAAATCTGCTTCAAAAAATACAGTTACACCAGAATCAAAAACTTTGGTTGATAATCTTCAAGTAGGTCAGGTATCATTAGAGCTAATTCAAAAATTACCATCTACTTCATGTTCCTCTGTAAATATTGTTACTCCATCACTGAGCAAGAATATGTTGCCTCAACGTTGCTGCAAATCACATATAGGATGTGTAATGTTGCATACGACTTTGCAATGATGTTGCATCAACATGCCAGCAACGCCGTAACGGCCGCCATTGCAACGTTCATTTGTAATATTTCAAAAGTTATGTTAGGTGATGGTACGTACGGATATTTATAACACCGTTCAAATGCAAGGTTGTATCATTATTTCAATATGACATTCAAATCAACTTTCTTTTATGATGTTGCAGTTACCTTATAACTATACGTTTGAGGAAATGTTCCTATACATTTCAAAAGTATATTAAAATCATCTTTCATTAGGTATGTAGCAGAGACCTTATAATTAGTACTTACTACGTCATTTCAAAAGTATACTTGAATCAACTTCTTTATGTGATGTTGCAAATTCCCTGTTATTGAAAATTACAGATACTGTTTACTAAAATCATCTTTATGATTTGACAATATAATTATTAGGGAGTTACAGGTACTTTCCAAGATTGGAAAATGGATCAATTAGTCTATTAACCTTAAATTGAAATAACTTGCCTTTGTACTTAATGAAGAGTACTCCTAATCTGTAGAGGCTATAGCATGATTAACTAAACGTGTGTTGAGGGCTAGTGATTTCAATTTGGTTTCATGGTGTGGAAGAAAGTTTTCATACAGTTTTGTCAAAATGTATATTCTAAGTTAAAAAAACTTATTCGAGATTCATTAGCGACTGCACTTTTAACGCAGAATGTGCGTCCGTTCTGAACTTTGGACAAGTAAGAGAACCCAAAAAAAGCAAATTTAAATCAAAATATTCCAACGATTTATTGAACCGAAATAAAAACAATATTGCACATAAAATAACACATCAGATACAAAAAAACATGTATTTCCAGTAGCAGATAATTCAGTTTATGAATGAATTGATGAACACTGCTTTATATTCATCAATTTCCACTGAATACTTCGCATCGAACCATTATACAAATACTAAAAGCAGTAAAAAAATTAAATTATAAATATGCATCCAATAATTTATTGAACTGAAAAATTCATAATAAAAAATATTTTAATAACAAAAATATATCACACTACACAATTTACACAGATATCAACTTATATACTGGGAAACAACCAGATTACTCAGTTCTTCCTGGAGGTATATTGAAATAAAAATTTGTGGTTTGAATGAACTTCACAAACAAGTGATTGAATTGATTGATATACTATATAACAACTAATATAATTGAATCGTAATAATTCTAAGTGAAAAACAAACATTTATACCTGAAACACACCTTTCAATTCACAACTATAAAATAAAAAGGAACTTTGAGCCTAATGTATAGAGTATACAAATATAAATTAATCCACTGCTTTTTTAATAGAAAAGGATCAGTTATTTATTTCATTTCGTTTGTACCTTGTGGTGGCATGTTGGAACCATCCCATCACTATCTTTTCAAATTATGCTGCCTTATTATAGTTTTTAAATATTTTCCAGACATATCGCAAAAGTTTTTTCTTCGATTCTGTAAAATGAAAAATTATCAAGATATCCACCTCAAAATATGAAAAATCAACTGGTTTAAAATACTTACTTCTCAATAATTTTTGCAATTTTATATCTGGTAACCCAGTTTTGAAGCCGCTGACTCTGTGAATCGAGGAGTTTAATGAAATTGAATCACTTCAATAAATGAATATTAAAATACCCTAGCAAATATTTTCACTAGTATGTAAAAGGTATGCAAAATATATTTTGTTAGCATTCAGAAATTAGATAATTAATTAATAGACTATATTAGTGTTTTTAAATGAAACTCACGGTCTCTAGTTAATTCCACTAGAGACCGTGAGTTTCATTTAAAAACACTAATATGAGCATATTCCACGAAGTAAGGGTCGAGACAGTCAATTTCATTTAATAGACTATATATTTTAGCAACAAAGGAATTCATTCAATATATCTATGAGGGTGAGCTTTTAATATTTTCACAAATATGGAGTTGCTCAAAATATATCATAAGACAGATTTTCAACTCAAATAAAAGGAGTCCTATTACATTTACCAATGGCGAAATTGTCCAAAGCATTCATGAAAAACCAGAAGGACAATTTTCAGCTGTGAGATTTCATTTTCCTTCATTCAAGTTATGGTAGGTATTCATAATGTTAAATCTTAACCACCCTCAGTACAACCATGTTTTGATGGAATATACATATTCTAAAGGGAAAAATGTAGGAATGTACTTGTCACAAATTAACAAGACTCAAATGGAAAAATTCAACGAATCCATGACTGAAAATCTCAACCAGAAAACTCTAAAATTCAAGAAGGTAAAAATTCATAGACAATCATAGACTTTTGAATGAACAAACATTTCTCACCTCTTTATTAGGGTCAGCTTCCATAATTAGAAATACTTAATCTTAAAATATGATTACTTGTCACTTCACCAAGAAAACAGAAAAAATGTGAAAAATGTTATTCCTTTTTTCCTCCAACGACCGGTCGAAAGTCGAAACACTCGAAACCAGTGTTGTTAGGTCGCGTTGGTACATTATCTCCCTGCGGCGTTGCCAAATTCCCTCTCTTCCCGCAAAAATCCCTCTCAATAAGGAAAAAAAATCTTCTTATTTTATTATATAGAGGTGAAATAAAAACAGAAATTTGCAAATCATTTATTTAATTTTTCTTATAAATTTTATTATTAAAATAATTAATATGTTTATCTGTTATAAGAAAATTCGTACAGTTGGTATTGCCATCAGAAAATTTTGATCGTATCATACAAACTGCATTTAATGAATCTTGTCCTATTTTGTTTCTTTTTTTAGTTTTTACATCATTTACTATAGAAAATATTCTTTCTGCCTCGTCGTTTGAATGGGGCAGTGTTAAAATAATTAGAGTCAAATTGCTCATATTTTTACAAACAAATTCATCGCAGAAATTTTTTGTGTCAATTATTGTTAACCAAAAGTCGACAACAGACAGAGTTTTTAATTTTTCTTTTTCTTCCTCTCCAAAACAGAATGGAAGATTACGGTATTCCGTCATAACTAAATTAATGTCAATAATATTTTTAAAATTTGCAAGTATGTTTTTTAGATTTTTTAATTTTTCGTTTTTAGTAGTACTTAAAGCTACTTTTGGGTCGATAAAAGAAAATTCTTCAAAAAGATCTTGTTTGAAAGGTAGCCTATTGAGCATTTCTTCGCAAATGGTGACATAAAATTCTAAAAATTTAAGCTTAAAATTATGTTGCTCATCATGGCACACAGAAGGAAGTAATTGTTGGCTCTCAGGCCCTAAATACAACTCTTCTAGAGGCAAAAAATTACTTGGATGCAAAATTGTTTTATTAATTTTATTATAATTTAAAACCTCAGGCTTCAAAATATTTTGACCTATTCTGAGGAACATATCACAACTTTCTTTTTGTAATTTGTGCACTAAATTATATTTTGATTGGAAAAGTGCATTGAATTGGTTCATAAAATTTAATGCATATTTTATAAAAAAGAAGTAACATTTAATAATTTTGTTGTTTAAATTTTCTAATATAAACTTGGCTGCATTTAAATTATCTTCAAAAACAGCAATATTAAAAAAAGAAACAAGTACATCCCAATTTAAAAGAATTCTTTCTACACATTGATGCATTGCTAGCCACGTTGTGCCAGATAATTTCAAAATTTTGTAATGCTTCATGTCAAAGTATGATTGTATTTCCTTTTATTGATCACAACGTTTAGAACTTCCACCGACATATGTATGTACATTCTTTATAACATCTTCTAAAACTGGTGGAAGTTTTGAGCAGGCTTTACTCGCCACAAGTGCTGCGGAGTGGCAAATACATGTCAATAAAATGACATGGGGTACATCACTTTTTTAATTTTGAAAAGATGGAATTATGTATTCCTGTCATAATTGAGGCACCATCACAAGCCATTCCCATTATGTTTTGGATTGGTATATTTTTGGCTTCCAGAAATTCTTTTAATGTTAAATATAGTTTTTCTGCTGTTCCGTCGGTAGCATCAATTTTTAACAATTCTAATAATTGTACTGATCCTTTATTGTTCATTTGATCAATGTATTGAACCAATACACATAAAACTTTATTTGTACCTATATCAGTACTTTCATCTATTAGAATTGAAAAGTATTCCTAAAAATTTGCATATAGCTTATACATAAATTTTAATATTGTATCAAAAAAAATTTACTAACCTTTTGAAGGATGCTTATCAATTCTTCACTTTCTACTCGTCCAATAATGTTTTTTATTATTGATGTACATTTATTTCTTTTTAAATTAACATCTTTTAATATTTTCGAGTCAGGAAGCGCATTCTTTAACACTGGTATTAGATGATCCACGACTGAGAATGCAGTATTGTGCTCAGCAATAAATGCCGAAATTGCTATTTCTGCTTTTTTTACAGATTTTGCATGCTCAATTTCTTGTTTTAGAGCTATCGTGCTCGTGCTTTTTAGAAAAAGCATATCAATTTTTCCAGTGTTCGGTATGCTTTTTATATTCTTTATGTGGGGTCAGTTTTTGCGTGTTTCTGCAACTCACTTTTGCCACACACTAAAGTTTTTCTGCACGCTTTGCATCGTAATAAATTTTTGCTGTCTTTCACGGGTTCTAACCAACCTTTAAATTGTTCATTTTAAAGCCAATTAAAACAAAACACTTTTTTCTTGCTTTTATATGTCTTGGATTTCTTAGCCATCTGTTCGTCGCAACTACTCGACATTTTTATCATTAAAAAAACACAATCAAAATCTTAAAAACTGTAAAACACTAGTTTATACTAATATTGAGGTTAAACTGGTTAAAGCGAATTGGGATTCCCGAAGTTCTTTGTCATTTGCGATAAATCAGATGCCTGCAGAAAAAGAATTGCGCCATCTCTGTTGCAGCAGCTGAAAGCTAAAGTGTAGTTACCTACATCCAGTGAACTGTAGTACAGTTCTCTGCCTACATCATATATTATATTATGTGTACCACGTACCGCCGTAATCGCACCAGAGATAGCGCTCCAAGAGCTTGAAAGTCTTTCTTAATTAATTCATTGATTAAATATCCCTCTTTTTATTCAAATATCCCATTTTCCCACAGAAGCTTTAAAATCCCTCCCAAAAGGGAATTTCCCTCCCATATGACAACACTGCTCGAAACTAAAAGAAACAAATCTCAACCCAACCTTCTTCTTCTTCTATACTATTATTGGGCTCGGTTAGGATGAGATCCCAATGCATCGTTTTTGCCTTTCTCGTCGCACGTCACGCAATCTGATTGGCGAATTGGTGAATCGCGTCAGGAATTTGCCGATCAGAATACGTGACGCACGACGCAAAAAACAAAAACGATGCATTGGGAACTTATAGACTCATTCACTCAGTTCCGATCAAATATGCATCTAGGACTTTTTCAGCAGGAAGGAATATTATTAACTCACAGCAATATTTCTTGATTAAAAAATATCGCAATATTCCAACTTGGATAGGTACTGAAACTTCATATGGAAATATTTCGACAGGAAGAAATAAATGACTTACAGCAATATTACTCGCGAAAGTAAATGACATTATTTCAATTTGTGTATTTGACAATGTCACTGAAACTTAATAGCGAAATGTTTCAAAAATAACAAATAACTAAGTTACAGCAATGTTTCTGAAAAAATGCTGATGCCACATTACACACATCTAACAACATCACGGCAACCTCAATTACAAACGTTTCAATGGAAAGGAAATCTCCACTTAATGAAATGTTTCTCTAATGAGCAAGTCACAATGTTTCAACTGAACTAACGCAATAATATTACAGCAACTTCTCCAGGAAACATTTCAAAATGTATATAAATGTAATTTGCAGCAATGTTTTGCAAAGTTCTGTGCTCAGTGGGCGCAGAATCAGTAAGGCCATTTCCTAAGGCACAGCCACGAACGCAGTCAACTAAGCAGATGAAGAAAGAGAAGAAGGAACAAATATCAGAACAGAAAAAAGGATCTGTAAAAAGAAAAATAACAGACGAGTGTGATGGAAAAATAAAAGAACGCAAAAAGACAGCTACCAACACAAAGGCTGTAGATGAGTATAGTACAAAAAAAGAAGATCGTAAAAGAAAGTCGAAAATAGACGAATCCAGTGATGGTGAGGTTTCTGTAAAATACGCAGACAGTGAAAGTGATAACGACGAAGAGTTTCAAGACGAATCGCTAAACAATGTATTACCTAACATTGGATGTTACGTATTAGTGAAGTTCGCGACGAAAAAAAAATCTGAAATACGTAGTAGGATCAATAATTGAAATGTTATCAAGTGATGATGTTAAAGTTAAATTTATGAAAAAGAAAAGCGCTTCGTTCCATTTTGTTTATCCGGAAGTGGACGACATCGCTGATGTTCATATTAATGATATAGACCTGACCTTACCAGAACCTCGTGTACAAACAGGATCAGAACGTATAAAAAGCTTTTATTCTTTCGCTGTTGATTTTACAGGAGTACAATTTTGTTAAAATAAATGTAATTTCATTCAAGAATATGTAGACTCCAACGTTTTGTATTTCATCCCAAGTTCAAACTCGCGGTGACGCGTTATTCAATATAAAATTAGATATTGAATAGATGAGGCTTTTACTTGATGAAGATCCATACTGAACGATGAAATAAAACAATATAGTTTGTTTAAATCTTCATTTATTTGAACTAATGTTCAATTTAAACTTGTTGACGCGTTTCACTAACACAGTAGCTTTGTCAAAACGACATGAAGATTTAAACAAACTATATTATTTTATTTCAAAAAATTAGATATTAATGAATGCCGTTTAATATACTAAAAATAGTGTTCATTGTCTAGTTTTTTATTGAAAACCGCGTCTCCGCGAATTCGAACTTGGGGTGAAATAAAAAACGCCGGAGTCTACTAATGTCCCTTTCATTACTACACATGTCCCTTTCAAAACAACCTATGTTTTGAAAGGAACATTCGCACGAATTTTTTTGACAATACATAATAATTAATGTTTATTTTTCATATTAGAATGATAGCTCATTATGTTTCCTACAAACTTTGTTAAATAAAATACTTCAGCAACGATTTGTTTCTAAGTTATTTTCTATTTGCTGAAAATGTCCCTTTCATTACCACATTCCCCTACCTATCCCTCTTAAATGATACCTACTCAAGATCTCATGGAAGACTGTTATTATGATAGAACTTCTGATGGTTGCACTTTAAAACTTAACGGTAATGTTAATCATTAAAATTGCTGCTACTGGTCAACAGATAACCCTCACTGAATGGGAGAACATGAGAGAAGAACATATCGTCGGTTTATGCCATATACATATAAACAAAAATGAATATATCTTTTCCTTGAACCAAATTGCAAAAATCGATATATATATATATATATATATATATATATATATATATATATCGGTTTTAAAACGTCTTTCGACGTTGTCCGATGTCTAACTTCCATCTCTTCCTATCGTCCCATTGGCCCTCTTTCAGGTCTCGTGAGCTCATCGCCTTCGCTATTCCTTCTTTCCATGTTTTCCTAGGTCTTCCGCGTTTTCGACGATTAGGCGGCATCCAGTTCATTACTTTCTTGGGAAGTCTTTTCTCTCCCATCCTCTGAACATGCCCGTACCACACTAATTGTTTTCTCTCGATGTCCGTCATTAAGGAGCCTTCTATCCCCATTTGGAGACATACGTCCTCATTTCGTATTCTTTGATTTCTGCTGATTCCTAACGATCTTCTGAATACATCCATTTCTACAGCTTCTAATCGTCTTTTGTTGTTTTCTGTTATTCGCCACGTTTCTGACCCATATAATAGGCTGCTCTTTATGAGGGTTTCGTAGATATTATATTTTCTGTTTTCCGATTTCCTTACTCCAAAATATCCCATTTAAACACCCAATTATCCGTCTAGCTTGTGTGATACGTTTATTTATTTCTTTGTCGTCCTTCCCTGTTATGTCGAAAGATACACCTAAATATGTATATCCATCGCAAGCCTCAATTTCTTCCTTTTCCAGTTCTATGTTCATCTTCTCTTGTGCTATAGGTAAATATTTAGTTTTTTGGGTATTAAGTTGCAAACCCCATTTTTCGTATTCTTCCTGCAGTTTACGTGTCATATATTCTAAATCATCTTTGTCATTTGCTATTAAGACTTGATCATCCGCAAACTGTAAGGTATATTGACAGACACCGCCAAGGTCAACACCCATTCCCTTACACTTTCTCTTCCACAGGTTTAGTGCTCGGGCTACATAGATTTTAAATAGTGTGGGTGAGACACAGCATCCCTGGCGTAGTCCTTTATTTACTATAAATTCTGGTGACAATTTATTGCCTACTTTTACTTGTGATATCGTTTGGTCGTAGAGATTTTTCAAGGCTTTTATTAGGGTATGACTAATATTAGTTTCTTGTAGGACTTTCCATAACTTATTTACAGGAACCGTATAATATGCTTTTTGGAGGTCAATAAACATGAGATGTACATCCTGATTGGTACCCATTTTTTTTCTATCATCTGTTTTAAGCAAAAAACGTTGTCTGTGCAGGTTCTTCCAGCTCTAAAACCCGATTGCTCCTCTTCTTCTTGTTCCCTGTGTTCAGATTCTATTAAATCTCGAAGGATTATTCCATATAAGCGGCTCATGGTACTAGTAACAGATATACCCCTATAGTTTGCACAGTCAAGTTTGTTTCCCTTCTTATGAATAGACGAAATGTAGGCGATTTTCCATTCTTTTGGTATAGGAGCGCCATTTAAAAATTGATTCATGCACCATGTTATTGCTTCAAAAAGTTTATTCGTTCCGTTCTTAAGTAACTTGGCCGGAATGTCTCCTGGTCCTGATGCTCTATTGTTTTTCAAGTGTTTTATAGCTTCCTTCACTTTATCATTATCGATTTTAATCATTTCGCCTTCAATAACAACATCCGTCGGTGTGGTTATCATATATTCGTCTCTATTTTCTGTCAGGAGCGTCTCGTTAATGTTGTTTCCATTTGTTGATAGAGATTAATTGTAAATTTGTGTCTTTCTTTTCTATTGTTTTCACTCTGTTTATAAACTTCCATGTTTCTGTACATTTTTTGCCTCCTAAATAGGTATTTATTTCTTGGCATTTTTGGTCCCACATGTCCCTTTTTGATTGATTTACTGTTCTTCTCGTCGTTCTCTTCAGTTCTAGGTATTTATCTCGGTCATCTGGTTGTTTGGTACTTAACCATTTCCCGTAGGCTTCCTTCTTTTGTTTTGCAAGTGTTTCTATCTCTTCATTTATCCACAATTTACTACTACTACTTTTATATCTTTCTCCTAGGGATTCCTCTGCTGCTTCATGCATACTGGCAATTATATTATCATAAACAATTTCTACAGTTTGGTCAGCTGCTAAACTCAATAGTCTGCTATCTAGTCTGCGTTGGTACAGCATTTTAGTACTTTCATTTATTAGGCTGTCTAAGTTGTAGTGTTTGGGTGTTATTTTTATTATGTCCTCTGTTTCGACATCAATATTGGGTTTTGTTCTCGTGCGTCTGTATGGTAAGAATATTTTTGACTTGACTATATAATGATCTGAGTCGCATGTTACACCTCTGTACACTCGTACATCATTTATTTTTATCGTAGAGGCTTGTCTAATAATAATGTAGTCTATGACTGATCTTAAGTTTCTTGTAATTTGTATCCATGAATATGTATGAATGTCCTTATGTTTATAGAATCCGTTTGCTATTTTTAGTTTGTTATTTTCGCAAATTTCTATTATTCTTTCTCCATTATTGTTTCTAGTCAGTTCCCCATATGGGCCTACTATTTTGCTCTGTAGTTCTCTTCCGACTCTTCCATTTAGGTCTCCCATTAAAATGATCTCTCTTAGGTTTCCAATTTTGATAATTTCATCGTTAATTTTTTCAAAAAATTCCTCCTTTATGTTATTGGGTTCGTCATCGGAAATACCATATACTCCCAAGATTGTAACAGATTTTTGATTTAAAACTAGGTTTACTCGTAGTATATTTTCATCTATGGCTTCGAAATCCGTAATTTTGTGGCGATGTTTTTTATGAATCAAAATAGAAACTCCTCGACTTGCTCTCTGGTATTTAGGGACACCACTAAATATCTGCACATATTTGTCTAGTATGCAAAAATCGATATACCCTGGTATATTCCGCTCTTCACTTATCACGTTTAACATCTGGCCTGCACTCTTTACCACACAGATGTATACTAATTAAGAAAAATAAACAATAAAAGTTATAAATGTTTATTGTTTCTATCCGATGCTGCATATTAGAAATAATGTCTGTAGCAGCAAGATCATTTATAATAATAGCTTTGTTTTTTTATCACATAGTTTATTGTTTGTCATCTTGTTGTAAATATCAAAATCAACAATTTTCGTGTGAAGACATCACTTTGGAAGATTTCTACAAAGAATTATTTAGTGAAAAATGGAATTCTATGTTACCCGCAGTTTCGACAGTAGAAATTTGGAATTCTAAACTCACAACAATGGAATACTTTTATAAAACAAATCGTTTAAATAATATAGAAAAGTTGGCGATTAAAAATAGCTCTGTGAAGACAATCTACAAGTCAGCTTTCAACGATTTTGAGAATTTGAAGATTCTGGATTTGGGTTTTAATAAATTGCAAAGCGTAAGTTTCTTAGAAAATGTACCTAAAACAATAAGTCATCTTGTACTGAACAATAATAACATAACTACTGTATCATTGAATTTTGTAGATTTACCGTTATTGAAACATTTAGATTTAAGTTACAACAAAATTAAGAGTATCCAGTTTGGACAATTATATGAATTATATGATATTAATTTAAGCAATAACGAAATTATTTCATTGGAATCGTTCCAAAAAATTCAAAATTTGGTTTATTTAAATTTAGGTTCCAATAAAATTGTCACATTCGACGAAAATCAAATGCCAATAGGAATCAAATCGTTAGATTTAAGCAACAATAATTTAAGTTTACTAAATTTGCGGTATCCTAAGAAATTTTTAAACTTAGCCAACTGTAAGTTAGATACATTCCATACTGAAGTCTTCTCAGATTATTTCAATTTGAAGGAAAACAATTTTAGTAAGTTATCTAATGTAACGTTAAGTTTAAAAATGAATTTTGCCTTCGAGTTTACAATATCATTGGATGTATCTAATTCTTCTGTATACAAAATTGCTGAAAATTATTTTGATAGTCAGCATTTTGACGTACTTAATATTAGTTTTAATAATATTCAAGTTGTTGGTGAAAATACTTTCACTAATTGTGATATTTTTATATTAGACTTATCTGATTCAAAAATACAGCAATTACAGACGTTTAGTTTTAATAATGTTTTTATAAACACATTGTATTTGATACGAAATAATATATCGTCTTTAGAAAATTTCAGCAAAGATACAGAGATTTTTATCATTAACTTGTCGTTTAATCCTCTAAAATTTATCAAAGAAAATTATTTTGCAAACTGTAACAATCTTATGAGATTGATTTTGTCAAATTGTCTTATTCAAAAAATAGAACCAAACTCTTTTACTCAGAGTAGTTTAAAATTTTTAGATCTTACTTATAACAAATTGAACGTTTTAGACGAAAATATGTTCGGTATGAATGTTGAAGAAATAAAATTATATGGAAATACGATTTCTACAATAAAAAAAGGTTCGTTTAATAACTTGTATAGTCTCACACGGTTGAATTTGTCTAATTTGGGTATAGAAAATATAGAATCGTTCGCATTTACAAATTTATGGAAAATTCAAGAAATTAATCTGGCTGATAACCAAGTAAATATAATAAATGCGGATTTGTTTGTAAATTGTAATGAATTATGGAAAGTAGATTTTTCTAATAATCCAATCAGAGTCGTAAAACATTTTTCGAACAAACTAAAAATATTAGATTTTCAATTATCTTTTAGGGGCGATTTTGAATCTACTAGTATATCAAATTTTAATATACAAAAATTAACATTAAAAAATTCCAACATTACTACTTTGAAATCTGGCAGTTTCAAAGGTTTATTCGGTTTATCGGAATTGTATTTTAATAATTCTTTAATAATGTCTGTCGAAGCAGGAGCTTTGAATGATTTGATTAATTTAAAACACTTAGACGCCCAAACATTATTTAAAAATATAAAATTTATAAATAAAAGTGTTTTAAGTGATTTAAAATCGTTGATAAAGTTGGATTTATCTAATATAGGTTTGGAAACTTTAGATTCTTATTGTTTCGATGGTTTAAATAAACTGAAATTATTAAATTTAAGTAGAAATCGCATCAGTGATTTAAAATCAAACACTTTTTCAGGTTTATTATCATTGGAACATTTAGATTTAACCAATAATGGTTTATCAACTTTACATTCGAGTGTGTTTGATAGTTTGAATAATTTAAAAACGTTGTACATGGAAAGCAATAATTTAGAAGTACTCCAAACAGATATTTTTAGCAGTTTAAGCGATTTAGAGATTTTGGATGTTTCGAAAAACAAGTTGAAAACTTTAGAAAATGGTTGTTTCAAGGGAATTAATCGACTCTCTGAATTAAATTTAGCTTATAACAATATAGAATACGTTAATATAAGCTTGTTCCAGCCTTTTAAATATTTAAAAATAATGAATATAAGTAACAATAATCTTGGTGTGAATGGTTTTTCTCATAATTCTTTGGCAATAACTACATTATCTAGCTTAATAAATCTAGAAATTTTAGATTTAACTTATAATCGTTTGAGTAATTTAAATACTAAAATTATATTCATGTCTTTGAGGAAACTAACTCATTTATATTTAGATCATAACTATTTTAAATTTTTAGATTTTAATAGCTTGATGAAAAATTCTAAAAATCTTTTGTATATTGGTATATCTTATAATTCCTGGAATTGTACTATTTTGGCAGATGTCGTTGAAACTTTGTATAGCAACAACGTGAATTATTATCCAATTAATCCTGTTTTTGATTCTGATAACATTGAAGGAATCGATTGTATCGATATTTGTAAATACTTATATTGTGATACAGAATTTAATTAGAATAAATAAGATTAGACTGACAACAAAAGACCGTTTTGTTTTCTTTTCCTTAAAGAAGAACTTGAAAATCTCGAGAACACGTACTAGATACTGTAGGTCATCATTTGACTTTAAAAATACTATACAAATCTTGGTTTAATATGTATATTATAATTCATTAATATACTCGTTTTCTCTTAACTAGGCATATTAATTCGTAAAACTTAGCTGTTTCACCCTGTACAGACAGTTATAAGTAAAATGAACCACCCACGCCCGCTTGAAACTCTAATTACTACCGGGTTTATCCAACTCTTGAAAAAAAATATTTTTAAAATTGAAAACGCTAAATTGATCATTCACTCTAATTAACTGAATATTATTCAGGTCATAATTTATTTATATCTGTCTGTAGACGCGATATATTTCAATAAAGATGTATATATACGTATATATAATTTTTTTAATTATTCTTAACCATAAATTCTGTATCAATTTATATTTTTATTCAACGTTTCGCTCCTTAGTTTGGAGCAAAAATTTTTACATTGATGTTGTTAAACAATAAATTGAAAACGATTGAACAATTAAAATTAAATGTACACACAGACACGACAAAAACTGGGACATTCAACAAGTCGATGTTATTGTTATAATAAATTATAATATATCTGGCTTAGATTGTTAATATCTTGTTTATTGTTTAGTGCATTGTTCTCTTTTTTTATATGTATCATTTCTTTTAATGTTAGTTTTTTGTAATTAGAATCTTGGTTAATTATTTTAGTATTATTAAAGTTAAAATTTATGTTTTTCATTTTTCTCATGTTTATGAAGCGCAGAGGAGGCGTTTTTTGTATATTTATGGACATTAAGTCTATTTTCAAGATGTTGGGTTGTCATAACTATATATTATTTGAGACAGTCTAAACATGGTATAGAATATATGACGTTAGATTTTTTGAAGCATTTATTTGACTTTTTAATTTGGAGAACAACGGTGATGGAGTATTTTGTGCCCTATGACAAACTTTTATGTTATGTTTAGATAATATATAGTTTAGTTTTTCTGAGAGTTGATTTGTGTATGGCATTGCGATGTATGTAAGAGGGGCTAGTGTATTGGTTTGTGTTGATTGGATTTGACTATTGTAAAATTTATGTGTGCGTTGTTTAATAATTCTGTCAATATGTTTGGAAGGATAGTGATTGTTTTGTAAAATTGTTTTTGTTTGATATAAAATTTCTGGACGATATTCAGGTGATGTAAGCATGATGGTTCTATCTACTAATCCTATGATTACGCAGTGGTAATTCTAGTAGCGACCTGATTATGTTTCTTTAATAAAATGTTTTGTTGTATTTTTATTCTCTCTTATTTTAATAAGTGTCATATCCAGAAAATGTATGGCATTGTTTTGTTCTGTTTCTATTGTGAATTGAAGCTTTGGATGAAAATTATTGAAACCAGTCAATATATGATTTATTTGATTGGATGGAACGGCAGCTAAGCAATCATCAACGTATCTTTTAAAAAATAATATATTGAAATTTATTTGATTAAGCACATTTTATTCAAAGGTATTCCATTACAATTTGTGCGAGGGTTGATGAAATTGATGAACCCATAGTGCACCCATTGAGTTGTTCAAAAAGTTCTTTTTTATATTGAAAAATATTATTGTTTTGGATTAGAATTATTCCTTCTATGAATTCTTCATATGTGAGAGTTGTGTGTGATTTTAATAATCTCCATATATGTTTTGGAATGTTGATTGGTATACATTGAGACTACGTCTAGAGAAATAATGCTATACAGTGTCTAAAAAATGTGTGTGACAGATAGATAATTATGATGAATAAACATTTTTTTTCTTTTGTGAGAATTCTTTACCCTTCCAAATAAATTTTTATACGGGGCCCTGCTAAGGCACGCTACGCTTCTGTATTTAAATAACTTCGCTTATGTCATGTACTCCCATATTCATGTTAGTTTAAGCTTTTAGTTTTTGATTTATATTATGTAATGTAACTTTGTCTAATGATTATCTTAAATTACAGTGAGCAGAAATTTTAGTCATTTACATACTGCCAATATGTATGCCAAATATTATCGAAATATATAGTCATTTTATAAAAGAGTTGGGAGAGATGTTTATTAAAAAACTTACACATTAAAGTTGTTGGCAACGTTGCCCAATAAATTTTTTGTTTTCCAAATTTCAAAATTAAATTTCTGGCTTAAACGTGGATAATATGCACTTTTTTTCATTATTGTGATACATAATTCTACTTTCTAATAGTAAGGGAGAGTGGGGAAATTGTGCATCTTGCTTAGATGCGCACAATTCCCCCACTCTCCCTTACATGTTTTTCTTCTAAATGTGTGCATCCGTAAAGTCGAATACACACCTTTCACGTGAAAGGAATTTTACTAATTTTGAAAATTTATATCTCGAAAAGTATTTTCTTCCTCAACTAGTGACTTGGTATGACCCTTTCTTATAATAATACATATCTGTTACAAAAATATGAACCCGGAACTCGACAGGAGGCGTACATAAAAAACGTGTTGTGATCTTGTTCTGTCGACAACTTGCTAAACAGCATGTATTTTCATTAAAAATTCCCTTTAAATACCGAAAAATGAAGGTAGAAATGATACGGTGTATTTTAATTTAATTTTAGTTGACCATCTGGTAACCGTTTTGCATATTATTTCAAGATTTATTATTCTGTCTTAATCAAATAAATATTTCACTTTGCGTATTCGTTAAAAAAAGTAATATATCACAGAAGTATCATAAACCAACCATATTTACAAAACGTTTTCGAGACATTTGAATTATACCGCTAATAAAAAAACTGAATCTATCCAGACAAAATCAGCAGCACAATAGTTCTATTTCTATATATAACTTATGAACACAATAGGTTGAAGTATTTATAATTTAATTCGATTCAAGCCATTATTAATATTTTTAGTAGCTGCATTTTGAAAAACGAATTATTTTACATAAAATCTATACAGCTCAAACATAGATAAAATACCTTTTTTTTCAATATTTGTCTCGACACACGTGTGCAACACTATTCACAAATCACACACTTTTGCACGAAATATGAAATGTCACTTATGATTTTGGTAGTGACTACGAAGTTTAAATAAAGGATTTCCTTTCAGCGCGAATATTTTTATAAACTCAGACGGCGGATTATTACATGATTCGTACGGGAAGAGAACCGATTTAGGTCTTCTTCGAAACATTAACAGTGGCATTCTCATTTTAAATTGTGACAGCACATAATGCGAATATTATTTATAGATTCTTGACGTTTTAGCCCAGTCAATGTATACATATTAACGATGGGCTGCTCGTTGAAAGAACCAAGTGTTTAGTTATCATACTATTAATCCTCAACATATCAAAAAAATTCTGCAATGAACTAGCATTTTAATACTGCCATCAGCAAAAACGTAGTATCTGCATCCTACTCTTAATCGAGAATAATAGCTCTAAAGTTGGAAGTTTGTAGTTTTTGTATAAATTTCTAATTGACGCTATTTTTTGTTTTATATTGACAAATATATTATTTATTGAATAGATGAGGCTTTTACTTGATGAGGATCCATACTGAACGATGAAATAAAACAATTTAAATTGTTTAAAACATCATTATATTTGAACTAATGTTCAATTTAAATTAGTGACGCATTTCACTAACACATCAGTAGGTTTCTCAACCGAATGAAGGTAGATATAATGAAAAAATATCCAAATATATATAGTGTATAAATACAGAATTCTACGAATATTAACAAAGGTATTGAAAAAGTTTCCCTGGAAATTCATTCACAACAAACATTCCTAAACTATCTTCTAGGTAAAAAGGTTTAATAAAGGAGAGTGATTGATATCTATTTGGTCGTTAAGAAGGTTACTTGAATATTTGTTTTTACTTATCTCAAGAGCTTCTATACGATTTAATCTAAAGGATTTAGGTTTGTAACGTTTCTATTTTTTTTATATTTCGCCCTACGAAATCGAATAATTTATATCCCAGTGCGGCCCTGGTGTAACAATATTTTCTTCGAACTGTGTCGAAGATCGTTTCATACGACCAATAAACATAAAATTACCGGAGTATAATACATCTTTGAACGCCGAAAAAGGTTCATTACGGCTCAATCGGGATTTTCAATTGAACGAAGTGACAATTAGATGTACTTCAAAAATGTACGATCAGTAGACAATAGTTTTAGTATCACTTTCGGAAAAGAAAGGTAACTTTTATGAAATTCTGGGTAGACAGCGTAATTTGTGCATTCACTGCCCGATTATTTTTATATGGCTGTTATATGGCTTTTTAGAACTAATTGTACAGTTATTTTTCGGAAAGAATTTCAAAAAAAAAGGCTATCGATCCCCAAAAATCTCGTCACGAAATTCAGTCAGCGACCGATTCTCAAAGCAAGTAGTGAATTATCGTATCATTATTTAGTGTCGCTATCGAGATTGAGTCTACGAAGATTACTTCACTGAAGCGGTGGTGATTTTCTCAGTTATCAAAATTAAGTTATCGTATCGTATCGTACTAAAGTATCGGTATTTCCTGTGCTCAGTCGTCAAATTAAAATTACCGAAGGATATGTTTATTGTGTTTACTACCGACATTAAATTACCGAAGATTTCCGAGTGTCTGTGATCTGTTCCATTACGCAGTAAGGGTAGATTACTTATTACAAGTACTATCGTAAGTTATTTAAATCGACCTAATCGAGAAACCACGCCTCCGGCGTTGATGCAAGTATCTTCACCTGAGTAGTAATGTGGTGATTGGATGTAAACAATTGGACTCAGGTATCGTAAATGATTATTAAGTATCTCTCCTACCTGGAGTAATCGCACCCGTTCTTAGTCGATGATGGAAAGATTAATTTAGTGTCACGTTATTTCTTTAGCGAAAGAACCATACGGTCAGAACTATTTTATTACGATAACGAGTTTATTGATTACTAATATTGCCATTGTTTTAGAGAACCTTTGTTTATGTTTTATAGAATAATTGTTAGGAAATTCAGCGTGCACGTC
This sequence comes from Galeruca laticollis, assembly GCA_963921935.1. Taxonomy (NCBI): domain Eukaryota; kingdom Metazoa; phylum Arthropoda; class Insecta; order Coleoptera; family Chrysomelidae; genus Galeruca; species Galeruca laticollis. Next base: position 160,330,882 of record OY998181.1, on the reverse strand, counting down.
AAATCTAGATTAAATTATTTTCCCGATATTGACATAACTTTCACAAAGCCTATCGTCGTTGATTCTGCAATATCTGCTATGTGAAAAATAACTCTTTTTTCAGGAATGAAATAAAACGTGTTTTAAATTAAGTAGCAATATTTTACAGCTTTCTGTTCCAGCCAAACACATCAATATGTTTCTTAAAATAAGTGTAGTTAGTTATTACTACAGTTTCTAGGTTAGTTATCTTAAAAACTGGAATTAATAGTTATTATGTTACATAACAGATATTTTGTGTCTGCTTTTTTGCACATAGCAGTAATTTAATATTAATTAGGTATAAGTAATTTAATAAAACATTAAAACCGTATTATAAGATGATTATTTATTTATTTAAACAATTTACAAATATGTAGCTGTAGCTAAATCGGCATTCTAGTGAGTAACAAAAAGGAACATTCATTCAATAAACAAATTTTCAAATTTTAAGAATGTCGGATACCTATTTTGATTTTTTTTAATCCGGTTTAAACTTTAGAGCATCATAAAAAGCATGGTGATCTTTTTCAATAACCGATTTTAGCTCCTGAAGATGACGAAATTTTGACTCTGCTATTTGAAGTTCTGAGTTGTACATTTTTGTAGGTGTACCTGTACCAGTTTTTTTTCTTCTTTGAGGTAGTTGATTCCATTCATCTGTAAATCATAGTTGATAACAGATTTCTCCACTGGGTAAATACCTCATTTGGCGAATATCTGTAACTGTAGGGTCACCGGTTTTCTTTCCTGGCCTCAATGATTGTAAGTTTGTATATAGGCCATCATACTTTAAGAAAAAGTTGAAATCAATTACATTAATATTATAAGGCTGCTTAGATCTGGCCAGCCTCATTCGAGCAATGTAATCCGCGGGTGAATTTATTGGTGGTTTAAAGTATTGTTCCAGGGTCGCATGGACGCTGTCCGCCTCCATCATTGTGTGACCCTTTTCTAAAAACAGCTGCTCAATGATAATAGATTTTGACTGTGCAAGATCACTTAAAGCGCTAGCCAATACTTTATTTCTATTCTGGTAATTACAACCGTCCGAAATCAAAACCACGTGTTTATAAGTTTCGGATATCATTGTAGAAATGTTGTGAACTACGCATGAAGTGAATTCATTGCTGGATACACCCCCATTAGCCTCATGCCAAACGTACAAATAAACGTCTCCTTTATTGAGCTCATAAATAGTAAAATTGTGGACTTGTAATTTTTGTTTGTAATACATTGCCGATGTTTCTGTTTTTGTTACAACCAACTTTTCCGAGTTAGCGCTTTCCTTGGCAGCTCTTTTAGCAGTGCGAGCATCATCTTTTCTTTTGATATGGTTGGCGTATTCTTCATTATCAACAGTACCCACATTGAATCCACAGCAAGTATCGCACTGGTCTTTTCTGGGGTGATGAATAGCTATTTTATCTTTTTTTAACAGACCTGTGAACTGCATTCTTCCAACTGGTATCTGTTCATTTTCTGTGCACCATTTCTTGTAGACATCATACATGTGAAGATAAGATCTAAAAGTTGACTCGACATAATTTTTTGTTGACGAAGCCCGGCAATAATGGCTAGGCACCTTGGGCAGTAAATCCAACCATTGTTTCACTTTTTCAACCTTATTAATTTTAACTGTGTGCGTATCTCTAACAGTAGTTGTTGCAGTTTCTTCATCCTCATTTCCACTGGAGGTTGCACTGGAAGTATGAGTGTCTCTTTTTACCCATCTCATAAAAGTGTCTCGTCCCAGATCAATGGTATTTAGGAAGAAAGTTCGACAAACTTTCACTTTGTCCCCTGTGCCAGTTGGTAAAAATAAATCGTGGCCTTCGCTTTTAATTCGTTTCCCAGTTACTTGTTTTCTTCTTCTCCTAATGTCTCTCGAAGTTACTAATCCTTTAACATACGCTTTCTTCTCAGGCCATGTTTTTAGTTTCTTCCAAAAGTTATCAAAAATATGTTTTCTGTCTTCATCTTTTATTTGAGCACACATAAACGAGCTCTTCGTTTTTCTTTTTGGCAGGGAATTATGAGGACAGCGACGTTTGATAGCCCTTGCATCTCTATTTTGGTCGTGGGTAATCACATTGAGGGGCGTTCTTTTATAGCCAGTATATTTTTCACCGCTTACTCTGTTTTTATACGTTTTTCTTCTTTTTTCAAAAACAGTTTCTGTGTTTTCACCTTTGGATTTGTCTGTGTATTCTCCTTTATCCATATCTTCATTAAAATCTGAATCCATTTCTGCAGGATTATTTTCGTATTCTGCATGCCCTCCATCTCGCCTTTCATTTACAATTCGATTTTCTGCATCATCCCCTATATCCATATTTTCTGTGCATTATTCTGAATTTTCTTTGTCTTCCTCAATACTATGTTCAATAATATCCAGATTCATTATGACGAGTTGGTCTGTTTCAATAATGGTATCCGCAGTATTATTTTCACATCCATTTGTAATAACTTGTTCGGTAAAAGTATCTTCACCAAAAGCAGATATGTCTTCTGTTAATACCCTAACGAATTCAACATTTTTTAGTACTTCCCACTCAGGAGCCTCGCCATCGATACCTTCATTTGGAATCACAAAATTTGAAATGGAAGTAACGTTTCCGGGAACATTATCTAACTCCTTAAGTAGATCGTGATCAGGAATCAATACTGTTTGAGAATCAGACTCATTTACTGTGATTGTAATTTTCTCACTAACTGAAGATTCTGGTTTTTTTGCAATGGCCAAATTGAAAATTCTTTTGCTACGAGATGTCATCTGGAAGGAAACAACAATAAATATAAGCTTGGACCTAAATAATAGTATAATAATTAACTTTTACTGATCCAACTTTTACAAATAAAAACCTGATTTTGTGAAAAGAAACACTTTTAAAAACTCTATTATAACCTTCGTTTTTTGTATTAATTTTACATATTATATAAAAAGTGGATGAGCGGAAATTTTCTTTTTTATGCCCCGAGTATTAGGTACCATAAATATTTTTTGTGGAATAAATAACCTTGTCATATTATATTGTACACATTTTATACTTCTTGACTGGTCCACACTGTATAATGAAAAACTTAATATTCTTTTGCTAGCTTTTACTCAGTTATCTACCCTAAATAACATCAAATTTTTAAGTCCGACCAGTGAGCTGTTTAGATTTATAGGCAAAGTATGATTGGCGCCAAAATAATGTTGTCACTATAATCGGTATGAACTCAAGTGGGTCATAATAAAAAATTGTGCATCACACGTGCATTAATCACAATCTTATACTTACAATAGAAATAATATCTTTGTAGGTAGGTACACTTAACTAGTTATAATAACAAAAGAAGACGACGTGTTTACTTCTTCACTACTTCAGAACAACAATAACAACAAACTGAAGTGTACATAATAGCAGATTTTATGGAATGCGATAACTGCTATGTGCAAGATCCGCGGTGGGGAAGGCTAAATAATATCTGCCATGTGTATCCTGATACACATATCAGCTATTACTGTCCATATATAGTTTGAATGATGGCACATAGCAGGGTTTTATTATTTGATTTAAAAAATCAACGGATTTCTTTAGCACATATCAGATGTTACCAACCGATGCACGCACGTTAATATAGCTGGAATACAACCAAACCTGAAAATCGCCAAAAAGTGCACATAGCAGGTATTGCAGAATCAACGACGCTATGTGTTTTTTGTTTCCAAGTAATTTAATAATATAATATCCTACATTTTATTTTTTTGAATAAACGGAAAATAATTTCGTTAATAATTTAATTTTTTAGTTCGCAAACTCTGCGACAATTATCGTTTGGGTATGTATATGATTTTGAGTTGTATATTTGTTGTTTCTATTTATTTCTCGAACAATTACCGTGTAGTGTTTAGTGATAATTTGTTTTATTGTTTTTATGTATAGATTAATTTTGTTTGCGGTACCAGGTTATGCATGTACCCATATTGTAAATATTTTTGATGTTTTGTTCACTGACGCTGGTAAAACCTGTTAATAAACTGGTTAACATAATAAACCGCGTTTTAGTGAGTACTTCCCAAACCTCCACCAAATTTTTCCTGTGAATTAAAATTTCTGGCGCCCTTTAATTACCTTTCCGGTTGATTAACGTTCCACAAATAAACCCACGACTCTTAGCTCTCCAACCAAAACAAGAGTGCCGTTCGCATACGTCCTAATTGTTTATCGCGCAGTATCGTTCCAAGTAATAATACGTTATCTTGGTCCCATCCAAGGAAACTTGGAGAAATTGGTACCGAACAATTAAGACGGTAACAGGTTCTACATGTAAAATTTCAAAATTTGGGTCAAAAGTGTGTTAGTTTTCTAATAAATGATTTGAATAGTTAGAATCCAATTTTTTGTTGTCATAGCTACGTTTGTGTTCTGAAATTCTAGCTTTAAAATTTCCAAAAGTGGTACCGATATAAATTTTATCACAGTTGTCATTACCATATTTTAATTTATAAACTTCTGATTTGTTTAATTTTGAAGATTTAGATTTGTAATTTTTAATTAATAATGTATTCAATGAAAGATAGATACAATAATACATAAAATATGTATACAATATAATAAATAATTTTAAAAAGTAATTATTGTTAAAAATATATGAATATACAAAACAAAGAATCACTGAAGTGCCAAAGACGCTTGTACGTGATATTTACAAATATAACAGATTGTGATAACAACACATGGTGGTAACAAATTATGGCAAAATGGTTAGTGAGACTTGTAAACAAACATTTAGAGTAAGCCCATTAGAACAGTGGCGTAACTACGGGGGGTGAGGGGGATAGAATCCCCCCAGAACCCTAAAAATGAAAAAAATCTAATGCATAATCACAGCAAACCTATACTTTATTCAAATGTACTAAAAGCTAGGAACTGTAGGCTACAATTTTATAAGAAACACAAAGCTAAAATGCAGTTTTAGGGGATCAAAATTTGAAAAAATTTCCGATGCTCAGATCTCCCGGTAGTTCATCCATCCCCCCCAGAGCTTCATCCTAGTTACGCCACTGTATTAGAACCAATGGTAGTACATGGGTCTCCTTCACATTATTATTTGCAACTATCCAGGTTTAGGTGTGGAATACATTGTTATACATTTTCTGCTCAATAGCAACAATATGAACAGTTATAAAAACAATACAACTGTAGTGTTACTAATAACTGTAATGTTATTCTAATTTATTTAAACAATAAACGGGTGGGATAAATTTTAAACACTCGGTATGGCTACTTACTAATTTATTGAAACACTAACTCACTAACACTTAATTTATATATACTTAACGAATCACTTAATTATTAATTTATATTGACTGATAAATTCTTTCACCAATACATATCCTACAGTTGTGGCCTCATGGTTGGGAATAGCGTAAATTTCCACCCATTTTGTGAAATAATCCATTATATCCAGTATGTATTTGCTACCATTCTCTGTTGACGGAAATGGTCCAGCGATGTCTAAAGCAATCCTTTCGAAAGGGCTTCCAACATTGTACTGTTTCATGGGTGCCTTTCTCTTGCGATGTGGTCCATTACTCGTAGCACAAGTCGTATATTTCTTACACCAGTCCTTCACATCGTCGGAGCTGTTCATCCAATAAAACCTTTCACGGACTCGCTGAAGGGTTTTCTTCACTCCCAGATGACCTCCCGATGAACTGTCGTGTAACTTCTTCAGAACCTAAGCTACTCTTGTTCTCGGGATAACTAGCTGTCTCCTCATCTCGGAACCATCATCGTTTTCAAGGACTCTTTTCAACATGCCTTCTTCCAGGACAAGGGAGTCCCACTGAGCCCAATACGCTTTGAGTTTCGGTGAAAATCTTCCTCGTTCCTCGTTGACTACAGTAGTTCTTGAAACTGCAACTTTCTTAGATTTCGACTTGTTGCATTGTGAATAGTCTACAGGGCATGGCCATCTGGGCAAAGAGTTGGCTTTTCGGCGATTTACATCAGCAAGATGTTCACCCCTGTCTGATTTCCCCTGTGACTGGAGTTCTTGGGTTACAGGAATCTTGGGGCGCTTAGACGGACTGCGTACGTGCTCTAGCTCACCACACTCCCGGCATTTGATCTTCTTTGGCATTTTGTCTGCCATACCTTTCAACAAGTTGACGATCTGGTCAAGGTTGTTATCGTCATCTTCTTCCTGCATGGTCCTACCTTTGTTGTACCGCGAGCTTTTCTTGGCTGCTTTGCATTTAAGAGGTTCTTGGTTTGCAGGAGTCGTAGGACGCTTACACAAACTGCGTGCATGCTCTAGCTGGCCACAATTACAGCACCTGATTTCCTTTGGCTTCTTGTCTGCCATACCTTTCAACAAGTTGACGATCTGGTCAAGTCTGTCATCGTCACCTTCTTCCTGTATGGTCCTACCTTTGTTGTATCCCGAAGCCATCGTGGCTGCTTCATATTCAAGAGCAGCAGCCAATGCATCGGCCAATGTTTTAGAATGGGCTAATCGAAGCGTCTTCTCCATATCGTGGTCACACAAGCCGTCAATAAAGGCCTGGATGCCTAAACATTCCATCATGTTCTCTGGTGCTGATGGATAAGCAAATCGAACTAGTCGGGCAATATCCATTTCATACTCTTGAAGGGGTTCGTCACATTTCCGTCTTCGGTTCTTCAGCTGGAATCTGTACAACTGTTCAAAATGTTTGTGACCATATCGCATGTCCAACCTCTTCTTCAGCAACTCGAAGTCATCCATTTCTTCCAAAGGTATCGTCTGGAATACATCTAAGGCATCTCCGCGAAGCGCGATGGTTAAGTTCAATGCCTTCTCTTTGTCGGACAAATTATTCACTCTAGCGGCTGCTTCAAACTGTTTTACATAATTGGTCCACGACATCTTTCCATCGAACGTTGGGGCCTTGACTCGGGTAAAACTGCAAATATCATCTGTCTTGGGTTGTGTTTCTGGCTTGCAGATCTCTATCTGCTTTACTTCTGATGAAGTGTCTTGTGTTCTTAAATCGGCAATATTTGTCTCTAACTCCTTGATTTTCTCGTCCATTTGATTTTCCATCGTTGTCATCTTATTCTCCATGTCTGATTTTAGAGACGAAATTTTATTCTCGACTTCAGCAGCAATGTCATTCTTCAATGATAAGATATCTTCAGAAATATCATTCTTCATAGCAGAAATCTTCTCGTCCATATTAGTAGAAATCTTGTCCATGTTAGCGGAAATATCGTTCTTCATGGTTGAAATCTTCTCGCCCATGGCAGAAAAATTGTTCTTTATAGCAGAAATATCGTTTTTCACATTAGTTGAAATCTTTTCTTTCATGGCAGAAATATCGTTCTTCATATTAGCAGAAATATCGCTTTTCATTGTGGTAATCTTCTCGTCCATATCAGCAGAAATATTAGCAGAAATTGACGAGATTAAGGTGGAAGCCTCGTCATTGAATAAAAATGATTCTGGATCAAAGCCGTCATTTTCCAGTGCCACTTTAAGTCTTTCTACTAATTCGCTTTTCTTACCGGACGTTTCCAACTCACGATCTTCCAATTCTGCTCTTAACTCCGCCATTTTCAGATCACATAGTCTCTTGGCCATTTTTACGTTGCAATTTATTTAAATTATCCCACTTCTGACACCAATCTAATGTTATTCTAATTTATTTAAACAATAAACAGGTGGGATAAATTTTAAACACTCGGTATGGCTACTTACTAATTTATTGAAACACTAACTCACTAACACTTAATTTATATATACTTAACTAATCACTTAATTATTAATTTATATTAACTGTATATTCACTCAAACTAATTTATATAAACACTTTATATTCACTTATTTACTGTTTAACTCACGATGCCAAATTATAAACTAACTAACTCTTCCTGATCAGTCCCCTTATATATTAAAGCCATTTTTACTAGTAAATTCCGGACAATTGATTCTGGCCTTTTCTAGATAACTCTGGTCACAAAAACAATGTTTACATAAGATAGTCGTAAACAGTTTTTTATAACTGCGTATCCGCCATAATTTTAACTTTTATACCTGGCTTAGACAGGGTCGGTTTTAGGGACTATACCAGTGTGCTGTTTCGTAACATAACAATAAATACGGTAGTCATACATAGTGGTCAACAATGGTTTAGGATGAAATAAAATCAATTAGCTATTGATTTGGAGGAAAACATTGATGAAAACAGTAAGAACTATTCTGTTCATGACACACAAACATTCCAAATAATAACAGCAACAATTTACTAGGTGAATCGTTGTGGATTAGGTACCAATCCATTAACCTTATTCCATTTTACTTAGTCCAAACTCCAAGCATAGATAGTTTTCTCAACAAATTTTCTGACGTCGGTTCTAGGTAGATCAAGGACATACGTTTTAAATATTTTTTTCAATAGGTCATCCGAGTTTATGGTTTTCAGGTACATTTTGTATATATCAGGCAATACATTAAATACTCTTGATGACAAATATAGATAATATTTCTGGCCTATGGTTTTTTTGGCTGGCGGTATTTTGAGATTATCTTTCAGTTTGTTGCGCGTCGAATAATTGTGGTCAACTTGATCAAGTATTTTCCTGTTTTTGTATAGATATTGTAATGTTTTTCTAGTTTATTTAAACAGGAAACGTTTTTATTACGGGTGGGATAAACTTAAAACACACGGTATGGCTACTTACTAATTTATTTAAACACTAAACTACTCACTAACACTTAATTTATATGCACACAAACTTAATTATTAATATATATCAACACTTCACTGTTCGCTATTTCGGTGTATTCTTGTTTATTTGTCGCGATCACTTTATCAGCTAAACTGAACTCTCCATGGTCGGTCCTTTTATATATTAGTGCCTTTTTTTACTAGATAATTCTAGATTGCGGCTTACAGAAAACAATTGGGTCTCGCATTTTCTAGATAAGACTGGTCACAAAAACAATGTCTAGATAAGATAGTCGCATTCGTAAATGGTTCTAAGAAATCCCTACGCATCCGCCATAATTTAACTTTCATACATGGCTTAGACAGAGTCGGATTTAGGGACTATACCAGTGTGCTGTTTCGTAACATTACCCCCTCCTTAAATGAAAGTTCCTGCTGGAACTTTTGTGTAGCCGAAACTGGATGTTTGAATCGGCAACTGGCTCCATTTCTACACTTTCCGATCTTATGGAAATAACAGGGCACCGTCTTTATCGGATACTGATAACGGGGGCTGTAGCTGCAAATTGATGTCTGGACACTGGTATCTCGAAAGATAATCTCTACCATGTTCCTGATAACTCGCCAATCCACCTGGTTACTCGCTATCTTAGGCATAGCCATTTTCTTCACGCTGGACTCTAACACATGGTCTCGGAGGTTTCGAAGTGCTTCCCACACATCGCGGTAGGTAGATCGATCTTGAAATTCATTTTTAGTTACCACGTAGAAGACGTACCGCGAGTTATGCTTCAGTTTCAGTGTCTTGCCAGGGGCTGGAATCTGGTCTTCAAGTGTTTCTAATTGCCCGAACTTCTTTCGAAAGACGGTTGCCAACCCTCGTGCGTTCTTGATACGGGCGGGGATGTTGTATGCCAGTGAATAATCTTCCGGGAGAGTGAACAATTCTTGTCGTTGTTCTGAAGTGACTCCATATCTAGCTTTCCCGGTACCTCCATACGCGCCCATAAATTCATCGAAGGTAGAGTCAGACACATCTCTAATATGGTTTACTCCTTTTCTCTAGGTCACGGTCTCCTTCGAATGTCGCTAGTCGGTTTTGGTGAACTACTTTTGGTTTCCCGTTGGGGGCCTTGCTTATGCGATATATAACATCATTGATCCTTTTCGTGATTAAGTATAGACCTTCCCAGGATTCCATACTTTCTCCCCTTCTTTAAAACCGCCTTCTGTGGCCTGCATGTCATACCGACTTTTCATTCTGTCGCTGGCAACTTGAAGATTTGATCGAACTAATTCATGAATATCGTCCAGCCTTCTTCTCAATTGGATCACGTAGTCTTCTCCTGCTAGATCTTCTCCAGGTCGACAGCCAAATTCCAGGTCACAAGGAAGCCTCATTTCACGTCCAAACAGGATTTTCGCAGATGTTTCACCCATGGACTCATTGACGGCAGATCGATAAGCCAATGCGTATAGGTAAGGATACTGGTCCCAATCTTTCTGATGGCTGGAAACTACTTTGGACAGGTATTTTCCAATAGTCTTGTTCATTCTCTCGACCATTCCATCTGACTGTGGATGTAATGCTGTTGTCCTGGTCTGATTCATTCCCAGATTCTCGCAAATCTCCTGGAATAGATGGCTTTCGAAATTTCTTCCCGGGTCGCTGTGGACTTCCAAGGGCACTCCATATCGGCTGATAAATTCTTTCACCAATACATCCGCGACAGTTGGGGCCTCTTGGTTCGTAAATTTCCACCCACTTTGTGAAATAATCCATTACAACCAGTATGTATTAGCTACCATTTTCTGTCGTCGGAAATGGTCCAGTGATGTCTACCTTTCGAAAGGGCTTCCAACATTATACTGTTTCATAGATGCGTTTCTCTTGCGATGTGGTCCATTACTCGTAGCACAAGTCGTATATTTCTTACACCAGTCCTTCACATCGTCGGAGCTGTTCATCCAATAAAACCTTTCACGGACTCGCTGAAAGGTTTTCTTCAATCCCAGATGACCTCCCGATAGACTGTCCTGTAACTTCTTCAGTACCTCAGCTACTCTCGTTCTAGGGATAACTAGCTGTCTCCTCATCTCGGAACCATCATCGTTTTCAAGGACTCTTTTTAACCGCCCTTCTTCCAGAACAAGGGAGGCCCACTGAGCCCAATACGCCTTGAGTTTCGGGGAAAATCTTGACACTTCTTGCCAGGTAGGTCGCCGATTTTCTTCCTTCCACTGCCGAATCTTCTTTAGGCAATGATCATTCTCCTGATCTTCTCTGATCCTGGTGGGTGACCATTCTTCATTGACTACTGTAAGTCTTGAAACTGCAACTTCCTTAGATTTCGACTTATTGCATTGTGAATAGTCTACAGGGTATAACCGTCTTGGCAAAGAGTTGGCTTTTCGATGATTCACATCAGCTGGATGTTCACCCCTGTCTGATTTCCCCTGTGAGTGGAGTTCTTGGTTTACAGGAGACTTGGGGCGCTTAGACGGACTGCGTACGTGCTCTAGCTCGCCACACTTCCGGCATTTGATCTTCTTCAGCTTCTTGTCTGCCATACCTTTCAACAAGTTGGCGATCTGGTCAAGTTTGTCATCGACATCTTCTTCCTGCATGGTCCTACCTTTGTTGTAGCGCGAGCTCTTCGTGGCTGCTTTGCATTTAAGAGGTTCTTGGTTTGCAGGAGTCGTAAGACGCTTACACGAACTGCGTGCATGCTCTAGCTAGCCACAATTACGGCACCTGATTTTCTTCGGCTTCTTGTCTACCATACCTTTCAACAAGTTGACGATCTGGTCAAGTCTGTCATCGTCACTTTCTTCTTGGATGGTCCTAATTTTGTTATAACCCGAAGTCTTCGTTGCTGCTTAATATTCAAGAGCAGCTGTCAATGCGTCAACGAATGTTTTGAGATAGGCTAAGCGAAGCGTCCTCTGTATATCGGGGTCACGTAAGCCATCAAAAAAGGCATGTATACCCAGACATTCCATCATGTTCTCTGCTGTTGATGGATAAGCAAATCGAACGAGTCTGACAATATCCACTTCATATTCTTGGAGTGCTTCGTCACGTTTCTGCCTTCAATTCTTCAGCTGAGATTGCTACAAATGTTCTAGATGTTCGTGACCATATCGCATGTCCAACCTCTTCTTCAGCTGCTCGAAATCATCCGTTTCTTCCAGAGGTATCGCCTGAAGTACGTCTAAGGCATCTCCCCGAAGCGCGATAGTCACTGCTTTCTCCTTGTCGGACCAATTATTCACTCTAGCGGCTGCTTCAAACTGTTTTACGTAATTGATCCTCGACATTTTTCCATCGAACGTTGGGGCCTTGGCTCGGGTAAAACTGCCAATATCATCTGTCTTGGGTTGTGTTTCTGACTTGCAGATCTCGATCTTCTTTTCTTCTGCTGAAGTGTCTTGTGTTCTTAAATCGGCAATCTTTGTTTCTAACTCCTTGATTTTCTCGTCCATCTGATTTTCCATCGTTGTCAACTTATTCTTCATGTCTGATTTCATTTTCTCGTTCATCGTTGTCATCTTATTCTCAATATCCGATATTCAAGACGAAATTTTATTCTCGACTTCAGCAGCAATGTCATTTTTGAATGATATTATATCATGCAGAAATATCGTTCTTCATAGCAGAAATCTTCTCGTCCATATTAGTAGAAACCTTGTCCATGTTAGCAGAAATATCGTTCTTCATGGTTGAAATATTCTCGTCCATGGCAGAAATTGACGAGATTACGGTGGAAGCCTCGTCATTGAGTAAAAATAATTCTGGATAAAAGCCGTCATTTTCCAGTGCCACTTTAAGTCTTTCTACTAATCCACTTTTCTTACCGGACGTTTCCAACTCACGATCTTCCAATTCTGCTCTTAATTCCGTCACATTCCGATCACATAGTCTCTTGGCCATTTTTACGTAGCAATTTATTTATATTACCCCACACCTGACACCAATGTAATGTTTTTCTAATTTATTTAAACGGTAAACGGGTGGGATAAACTTTAAACACACGGTATGTATACTTACGAATTTATTTAAATTAAACACTAAACTACTCACTAACACTTAATTTATATACAGTTAACTAGTCACTTAAATTTAATTTATATACACACAACCTTAATTATGAATTTATATCAACACTTTACTGTTCTCTATTTCGGTGTATTCTTGATTATTCGTCGAGATCACTTTATCAACTAAACTGGCTCTCCCTGGTCGGTTCTTTATACATATTAGTGACTTTTTACTAAATAATTCTAGATTGCGGTCACAAAAACAATGTATAGATAAGATAGTCACAATCGTAAACAATTCTAAGAAATCCCTGCGCATCCGCTGTAATTTTAACTTCCATACATGGCTTAGACAGAGTCGGATTCAAGGACTATACCAGTGTTCTGTTTCGTAACAATAAATATATACTGTGGGTGTGTCCGTATGATATGAGCAAAGTTAAGCGGCGTTGCCGAACTCGCAGTTCAAGATCATCAATTGGATCGAGCAGTGAATTCTTCGGTTCTTCTGAGCATAGGTACCGAAAACCCAAATCGGAACGTGGACATACTACACCCTTATACGAGGGTCGACGTAAAAATATCCAACATGCGAATACGAAATCACGACAGTTAGGTAAGTCGTTGCAAAATATCGCAAGCCGCTCAAGCTAGTCTGAAATTTCCGCTCGCGTACCAAAATGTTCAACAAACATCCATTGATGAAAGTCAGCAACAATGTTCTCGAAATCCATCATTATTCGAGGTTGATCGCCAATTTTATGAGGCTCGAATTAAACGATTAGAAGACATGATTGCAGGATTAGCAGCTCAAAATTCCAATTCAAATTCTTTTCGATTAAGTCTGCGAAGTAACTGTATACAGGGCCGTTCCAATCATATGTGCAGGTCGTGCGGCGCACGACGGCGCCGTCACAAAAAAGACGCCGAAGGCGCCGAAGATATTTTTTTTATTTTTACCAATGTCTGAATATGCTAGAATTAAGATTAAAGTAGGAAATAAGTAATAATATTTAAACAAATAATTTATAAAATGTATTATTATGATCATTATTATCATCTATAGATTCAAATATGACTTCTTTAAGTTGCTTGGTCCCGACCTATTGCATATTTTGTTCTATTACTGAGCGCCGTGCGCCCGCACTATATTTCTTAGTTCCTATGTTTCATTTCACAAGTTCATTATTGTCTGGCCAAGCGAGTATTGCAGTGAAATCATGTTCATTTGAGCATTGGCCACAAAATACGGTTCATCTGGTCTGTTTTCTGTGGCATTGGCTTTTGTCTTAAGCTGTAGATTAAATCGCATCTCGCATCAGCTAAAAAGTTATACCTATTTCTTATTTCCTTATTTGAAATTTCGTTCTTTTCTGGAAGCTCAAACTTTAAAGTATAAGTTATAAGTATAAAATACAGTTAAGGTAAGTAATGTATATCCAGATCGTTATAATTCGTTATTATAAATTAATTAGATTCAACAAACCCCGAACCCAAACCCAAAATTTTATGTGGTATTATTTTTTTAGATGTCTGAAGGTAAAAAGAAACTTTCTGGTTACCAAAATCTAATTAACAAACGTAAACGGGAGGAGGTGTTGGAAAATACCAATTAAAAAAATAACTCAATTTTTCAAAGCACCCATTGATTCTCCTTCGGAGGCTTCCGTAAAAAATGATGATGATAATATGGAGCCATCGACATCAAGTTCAGTTGAAGTTGAAAAAACTGTAACGTTTATCGAAGCTGATGATGATGAAGTTTTTGATAGTAAGACTGTACAGCTGTCTAAAGATCCAGGTTTGTGGCCGAAAATATTATCTTCAGTGGATATTGAACTTCTGATAAAATATGGTCCAACCTATTATAACAATTCAAATTGCGTTTTTCCGAAAGACAAGACTGGGCGAAAATTTTCTGAATCATACTTCACTTGAATTTTGCTAAATAATGAAAAAATCAAACGTGATAGGCTTCTGTACTCGGTATCGAAAAATTCAGTGTTTTGTTTTTGTTGCAGAATATTCAACCTTAACACCGCAAAAGCTCGATTTGCTGATGAAAATGGCTATAATGATTGGCAACATTTGAGTGAACATTTAAATATTCACGAAAAAAGTAAAATGCATTTCGAAAATCTTAAGACATGGTCTGACTGTTTAACTAGATTTAAAACAAACAATACGATTGATCTAACTCATAAATATTTGTTTAATGCTGAAATTAAATATTGGCATGCAGTTATTGAGCGAGTATTCTATGTGATTCAATTTTAGCTAAACAAAATCTGTCCTTTTTCGGTCAAAATTTGAAATTGTTTCAAAATAATAATGGCAATTTCTTAAAATGTGTGGAAATGATTGCCAAATTCGATCCTATAATGGCTGAACATACTAAGAGGGTACAAATGCAAAGCAACAGAATGAATCATTACCTTGGCATCCACATTCAAAATGAAATAATAGGCAATAATTTAAGAGAAAATATTTTATATCTGATTAAAAATTTTCTATTATTCTTGATTGTACTCCAGACATGAGCCATCAAGAACAAATTTCTGTCTGTATCAGGTTCGTAAATTTAGATACAGCATCAGGGGAAATTGTTGTTGATGAACGTTCCTTACATTTTGCTCCAATAGAAGACACAACAGCTGAGGGCTTACAAAAATGTCTACTAAATGTTTTAGAAAAACATAATTTAAATTAATATGATATGAGAGGCCAGGGATACGACAATGGTGCCAACATGCGAGGCAAGCATGCCGGTTTACAAAAAAAAATTCTAGATTTGAATCCAAGATCATTTTTTGTACCTTGTTGTAATCACAGTTTAAACTTGGTTGTAAATGATGCAGTTAAGGGAAACAACTCTAGCTGGCAATTCTTTTCTACGGTTCAAGAACTTTACAATTTTTTTTCGGCTTCAACTAATCGTTGGACCGTTTTGAAAGAACATATTTCCAATTTAACTTTAAAACCACTTTTTGAAACTAGATGGTCGAGCAGAATTGGTGCCATTACTCCATTGAGGTATCAGCTTGGGGAAGTCTATGATGCTTTATATAGTATATTCAGTGGAGTATCTTTCGATAACAATACAAAGCATACGGCTGAATCTTTAGCAAATAAATTAAAAAGTTACCAGTTTATATGTACATCAGTATTGTGGTACAATGTTCTGTTTAGAGTCAATATATATATATATATATATATATATATATATATATATATATATATATATATATATATATCGGTTTTAAAACGTCTTTCGACGTTGTCCGATGTCTAACTTCCATCTCTTCCTATCGTCCCATTGGCCCTCTCTCAGGTCTCGTGAGCTCATCGCCTTCGCTATTCCTTCTTTCCATGTTTTCCTAGGTCTTCCGCGTTTTCGACGATTATGCGGCATCCAGTTCATTACTTTCTTGGGAAGTCTTTTCTCTTCCATCCTCTGAACATGTCCGTATCACACTAATTGTTTTCTCTCGATGTCCGTTATTAAGGAGCCTTCTATCCCCATTTGGAGACGTACGTCCTCATTTCGTATTCTTTGTCTTCTGCTGATTCCTAACGATCTTCTGAATACATCCATTTCTACAGCTTCTAATCGTCTTTTGTTGTTTTCTGTTATTCGCCACGTCTCTGACCTCTTTATGAGGGTTTCGTAGATATTATATTTTCTATGTTTTCCGATTTCCTTACTCCAAAATATCCCATTCAAACACCCAATTATCCGTCTAGCTTGTGTGATACGTTTATTTATTTCTTTGTCGTCCTTCCCTGTTATGTCGAAAGTTACACCTAAATATGTATATTCATCGCAAGCCTCAATTTCCTCCTTTTCCAGTTCTATGTTCATCTTCTCTTGTGCTATAGGTAAATATTTAGTTTTTTGGGTATTAAGTTGCAAACCCCATTTTTCGTATTCTTCCTGCAGTTTACGTGTCATATATTCTAAATCATCTTTGTCATTTGCTATTAAGACTTGATCATCCGCAAACTGTAAGGTATATAGACAGACACCGCCAAGGTCAACACCCATTCCCTTACACTTTCTCTTCCACAGGTTTAGTGCTCGGGCTACGTAGATTTTAAATAGTGTGGGTGAGACACAGCATCCCTGGCGTAGTCCTTAATTTACTATAAATTCTGGTGACAATTTATTGCCTACTTTTACTTGTGATATCGTTTGGTCGTAGAGATTTTTCAAGGCTTTTATTAGGATATGACTAATATTAGTTTCTTGTAGGACTTTCCATAACTTATTTACAGGAACCGTATCATATGCTTTTTGGAGGTCAATAAACATGAGATGTACATCCTGATTGGTACCCATTTTTTTTTCTATCATCTGTTTTAAGCAAAAAACGTTGTCTGTGCAGGTTCTTCCAGCTCTAAAACCCGATTG
Organism: Galeruca laticollis; assembly: GCA_963921935.1. Classification (NCBI taxonomy): domain Eukaryota; kingdom Metazoa; phylum Arthropoda; class Insecta; order Coleoptera; family Chrysomelidae; genus Galeruca; species Galeruca laticollis. Next base: position 160,313,708 of record OY998181.1, on the reverse strand, counting down.
CTCCTCTTCTTCTTGTTCCCTGTATTCAGATTCTATTAAATCTCGAAGGATTCTTCCATATAAGCGGCTCATGGTACTAGTAACAGATATACCCCTATAGTTTGCACAGTCAAGTTTGTTTCCCTTCTTATGAATAGACGAAATGTAGGCGATTTTCCATTCTTTTGGTATAGGAGCGCCATTTAAAAATTGATTCATGCACCATGTTATTGCTTCAAAAAGTTTATTCGTTCCGTTCTTAAGTAACTTGGCCGGAATGTCTCCTGGTCCTGATGCTCTATTGTTTTTAAAGTGTTTTATAGCTTCCTTCACTTTATCATTATCGATTTTAATCATTTCGCCTTCAATAACAACATCCGTCGGTGGGTGTGGTTATCATATATTCGTCTCTATTTTCTGTCAGGAGCGTCTCGTAATGTTGTTTCCATTTGTTGATAGAGATTAATTGTAAATTTGTGTCTTTCTTTTCTGTTGTTTTCACTCTGTTTATAAACTTCCATGTTTCTGTACATTTTTTACCTCCTAAATAGGTATTTATTTCTTGGCATTTTTGGTCCCACATGTCCCTTTTTGATTGATTTACTGTTCTTCTCGTCGTTCTCTTCAGTTCTAGGTATTTATCTCGGTCATCTGGTTGTTTGGTACTTAACCATTTCCCGTAAGCTTCCTTCTTTTGTTTTGCAAGTGTTTCTATCTCTTCATTTATCCACAATTTACTACTACTAGTTTTATATCTATCTCCTAGGGATTCCTCTGCTGCTTCATGCATACTGGCAATTATATTATCATAAACAATTTCTACAGTTTGGTCAGCTGCTAAACTCAATAGTCTGCTATCTAGTCTGCGTTGGTACAGCATTTTAGTACTTTCATTTATTAGGCTGTCTAAGTTGTAGTGTTTGGGTGTTATTTTTATTATGTCCTCTGTTTCGACATCAATATTGGGTTTTGTTCTCGTGCGTCTGTATGGTAAGAATATTTTTGACTTGACTATATAATGATCTGAGTCGCATGTTACACCTCTGTACACTCGTACATCATTTATTTTTATCGTAGAGGCTTGTCTAATAATAATGTAGTCTATGACTGATCTTAAGTTTCTTGTAATTTGTATCCATGAATATGTATGAATGTCCTTATGTTTATAGAATCCGTTTGCTATTTTTAGTTTGTTATTTTCGCAAATTTCTATTATTCTTTCTCCATTATTGTTTCTAGTCAGTTCCCCATATGGGCCTACTATTTTGCTCTGTAGTTCTCTTCCGACTCTTCCATTTAGGTCTCCCATTAAAATGATCTCTCTTAGGTTTCCAATTTTAATAATTTCATCGTTAATCTTTCCAAAAAATTCCTCCTTTATGTTATTGGGTTCGTCATCGGAAATACCATATACTCCCAAGATTGTAACAGATTTTTGATTTAAAACTAGGTTTACTCGTAGTATATTTTCATCTATGGCTTCGAAATCCGTAATTTTGTGGCGATGTTTTTTATGAATCAAAATAGAAACTCCTCGACTTGCTCTTTGGTATTTAGGGACACCACTAAATATATGCACATATTTGTCTAGTATTTCTGTACCGGTGCCTTTCTTTTTGGTCTCCGTCAAGACTGCAATATCCATGTTTAAAGCAGATACTTCGTGAATAACTTCATCAATCTTGTTCCTTATTCCTCTCACATTCCAAGTACCAATGTTCATTATCCTTTTTCGTAGCCAATGTCGTTTACTTTTTGATCCGTCCGATTTCCGAGGCAGTTGTTAGACTGTTTAGCACAAATATTTTTTTACTAGTGATAGGTAGCTAACCTAACGCCTAAACCCCCAACCTGGAGGACCAGAGTTTTCTGTCAGGGTTTCTTCCCTTAGTCGACCTGTTCCAGTTTTTAGGCGCCAGAAATTCGCCTTTACCCTCTACCGTTAGCTACATAACGTACACCCATTGTACGCCATGCATTGCCCAGAGGCTACGACGTGGACGTGGTAGTAGGATTTGTTATTGTGCATTTCTCAGGGTTTTATTGGAATAGAGACGTCGACAATCCCTATCCCCCTCCGAGGCACAGTACTAACCATTTAGCCCCGTTTAGAGTCAATACTGTTAGCAAAACATTACAAACCAAAGATTTTAATATCTCGGAAGCATGTACCCAAATGAATAATTTGCTAAAGTTTTTCAATAGTTACCGAAGTGATAAAGGATTTGGAGATGTATTAGTTGATGCTTCTGAACTTGCAAAATCTCTAGATGTAGAGCCAACCCTCAAAACTAATAATGTGTTTAGACCAAGGCGTGTTAAAAAACAATTTAGTTACGAGAATGACGATGAACCAATTACAGATGGAGAACGGGATTTTAAAATAAACATTTTTTTTAGTACATTTGATATTGTTATAAGATCAATTGGTGAAAGGTTCGACTTATTGTCGTCCCATTCCGACCATTTTCAATTTTTATGGGATATTTGTAAATTTTCAGATTTACCAGAAAAGGAACAACTAAATTGTTGTTTACAGCTTGAAGGAGTTTTAACAGACAAAAATCGTATTGAGCGTGACATAAATGGAACAGAATTGTTCCACGAGTTGCAATTTTTAAAAAATCTTAATCTACAAACACCGACACAAATGTTAAACTACATTATAAAAAACAATTTAACTCATTCTGTTCCAAATGCAAGCGTAGCTTTGCGAATTTTGTTTACAATGCCTGTATCGGTTGCTTCAGCGGAGAGAACTTTCTCAAAGTTAAAGTTAATCAAAAACTACTTAAGATCGTCAATGGGCCAACAACGGCTCGATAATTTGGCAATCATATCGATTGAAAGTGATTTGTTGGACAATATAAATATGACTGAACTTATTTCTGAATTTTCCAGAAAGAAAGCGCGTAAAGCTACTTTTATTTAGTGGTTATTTAGTTTTATTCAGGTTATTTAGATTAGGTAACTATTTCTTGTTCAAAAAATGTTTATTTTTTGTTTGGTAATAAAATATTTATTTTTGCTTCAAAGTTGTATTATTTATTAATTACCGTCTAGCGATTATGTTGAATGTACATAATATAAAATTTAAAAAATATATGCACCAAAAAAAGGCGCTGTGATCACATTTGCATGACGGCGCTCGACCAGGTTGGAACGGCCCTGACTGTATACCGCAGTTCAGCCCAGAAAATGACAACATGTCGGCCGCTAAGTGGTAAGAGAAAATTGAAGAACTGAAACAAATTAAGAATTAGGATGTTGCCACGACAATTTACCACATGCAAACACGTTTATCAGGAATGGCGAGAACATGGTATCATAGTTTAAGTTCCGTAAGATACACCTGGCCTAAATGGAATGTTTTAGTGGCTAAAACTTTTGCAGATCATGTTGACTATGCATAAGCATTACGGAAAATGTTGAATAGAGAATAACAATCGACCAAAACTATGAGATCGTACTACTTCAGCAAAATGGAATTGATAAGAACTTGTCAGATCGCGGGAAAAACGCAGTTGCTTGCGTAATCGATGGAATTTCAGATGTGACAATGCAAAATGCAGCACGAGCAGGTCGTTACGAAAAAGCTGAGACATTATTTGAAGGATATCTCTCATTGTTACGTGAGGTATCTACGCAAAAGGCAGAGAGGTCGTTAGGAAGATCCTCAAAAGTGGATTTACGTCATTCGCTTTCGAAGAAACGTCATAATTTGCCGTATGCACAGCATGATGAATTAAATGTACGATGCTTAGATCATATATACTACCGGTAGTATATATGATCTAAGGTACGATGATTTAACTGTAAAATGAAAGGTTTCAATCGAAGTGTACGAAACCACGGATCAGTTGTGCGAAGTGCCATCTGTTATTATTTTAACTTTATTGTGGTTTGTCCGCACTTTCGCGTAGGCAAATTTCGCATTTATGAGTATGGATGAAATACGCGAATATGCGACAACAGTCTGGATTCGACACAATTATGTCAAAATAACGCGGATTTCACCTTAGCTTTTTAAGATTGTTAGTTTTTATAATTTTTTTGTCCATCAACGCAAAAACTTTCAAAATTTATCCTTATGCTAATGTGGCGCTATACTAATTTATTATTGAATGTCAACGGACTGTTTATATAAAGAAATTGCATTCCTCATCTCTCATCTCTACACTTCACTTTTAATAGTAGTTAGTTGTTATATGATCTGTGATCTGTGACTTGACGCTTTTTGGATATACGAACAGAGTACAGTTTGTGGTCTCTGTGACATTTCGAGCACAAGAGAAAATTTCACGCCCATAGCTGTCTAGTGTCAACTTCATATTGTCAATTTTTGTTTTTAAAATCACAAATAAATATTAAAATAAATAACATTTAAATGTAGACAACTGTGCTACTGCAACTATATTTGTTATTTATATAAATTTAAAACGGTACAAATTAGATTTCCATAAGTGATTGTAATTATTTCATATGAATACAAATTTGTCAGTAACAATTTTTTACTAAACTTAATAGGTGAATCATACTAAATTTCAAAAAAATGTCTAGTACTAGTGTTGAAAATGTATCAGGAGAAACTCCGGTAAGTGCATTATTATAGCATTGTTTAGATATTGTTTGTAAACAAACTTTTTTTAGGAGTATGATGGATCAGGTAATATGTGTCTGGAATTGGCATTAGAAGGTGAACGTTTATGTAAAGCTGGCGATTGTAAAGCAGGAGTGGCATTCTTCCAAGCTGCCATACAAGCTGGTACCGACGATTTAAGAACTCTCAGCGCCATTTATAGTCAATTAGGAAATGCCTATTTTTATTTAGGAGACTATGGAAAAGCCATGCAATATCATAAGCATGATTTGACACTAGCAAGGTAAAATCTCAATTACTTAGACTCTTAGGTGTTATTTGTTCAACTGATCATTTTTAAGGACAATGGGGGATAAACTTGGAGAGGCAAAATCTTCAGGAAATTTAGGTAATACTCTCAAAGTAATGGGCAAATTCGATGAAGCAGTTGTTTGTTGTAAAAGACATCTTGAGTTGTCCAGAGAACTAGAAGACAAATTAAGTGAAGGAAGAGCCCTTTATAACCTAGGAAATGTGTATCATGCCAAAGGAAAACACATAGGAAGAGTTGGTAATAAGGATCCAGGAGATTTTCCTGAAGATGTGAAGAGTTGTTTACTACAAGCTGTAACATATTATGAGTAAGTCATTACTTAATTAAAAGTTTAATAACTGTTTTCAATTATTATTGAGGACAATCTAGTTCTTACTCCCTTCTCAATGTACCCATTCACATACAATTCGCGTGCAGTCCAAAACTGCCTATTTGGATACAGTCAATTATAATTTGTGAATACACTTACAGGCCGTCGATAGGTCTGAGCCTTCAGTTACCTAAGACCGTCTGCTTGACTCATGTGTATGAAGAAAAATCGTCAGTTCAAATCTTACTTTCTGATCTTCAACAGGATTGGAAAATCTGTACAAAATATTTATAGCAAAATGCCTAAATGCCGTGTTTATGGAAAATAAAAAGTAAACAATATTCAAATAGATGTGAAAAAAGTATTTTCCGCAAATCGCTAGGAAATTTTGACATTCCTGTCAAAATTTCTTGAAGAAAAAGTCAGGACTTCCTTACTGTAAGGAAATGTCATTTCCTTACTATAAGGAAATGATATTTCCGTACAGTTGTTAGTGTTCTACATAAATGATTGAAAACACATTGCTTATAAGGAATTAATTTATATTTTGAAAACATCAAGTCATTGCTGAATACATTTTTAAGATCAATTTGTTATATTTACAGTAATTTGACAGTTAGTACAATTATTGAACATTGGAGGAACACTCTTAGAACTATGAGAAACATTTTGGACAACATGCAGGGTGGTAGGGTCATTTTGTTGAATATTTTGTACTGTGAAAATTTTATTTGCCACCTCAACCTTATTGTTAAGCGATTCTTCGATATATCCTTCAGCAACGTTTGATGACTTCCATCCGCCATGCCTCTTTAAACTAGTTATGTCGGCACCAGAGTCAACCAATATTGTTGCAGAAGACCGACGAAAGCAGTGACCAGTATATTCTGTCGGATTTACCAAGTTCAAATAAGTAGCAACTATTTTGGGCATTTTTCTAAATTGATGAATTCCTACCACTTGTCTACAACCCTTTCCGCTTTGATATTTAAAGAAAAATCGGTCACTGTTCATATTTTCTGGTCTTAACGAAACATACTTTCGATAAACATTTAAGTAGATCTGATTAATTACAAATGATCTTGGTTTGTTGGTTTTCGAATCAGGTATGCTGATTAAAAGCTTAGATTCAAAGTCTTCTATATCGTGTATAGTCATTCGGACTAACTCATCCATTCTACAGGCCCCAGAAATACCAAATATTACAGCCAACTAAAAAATAAATAAAGGTATAATCTAAATAGAAATTAAAACCTTGTAAATTACCTTAATCATTAAATTTTCTTTATCTGGAGCTTCCTGGATAAATTTTTCAATTTCTTCCTTTGTTAAAATCTTAGATTTCTTTGCCCTATAACCTTGAGCTTGCCGTTTCAATAAAGAACGAAGTTTTGAGTATGTAGATATATCTACATTGTGTTTAAGTGCAAGGGTTGACTTCAGCATTGAATAATTGGCCCATAATGTTGAAGATTTCATCTTTAAACAAAGGTCTAGGAAGTATGCCATTACAACATTTTCTGGGAAAGAACTCGTATTTTTACTCATGCGATAATCCATAAAACGTCTGTATGCATTTTCGTACTTTTCTCTTGATTTCTTTGGCAATAATTCTAATGAAGCAGTATTCACTGCCTCAACCAGCTCTGGAGGAGTCCCAGGAATGGAAATTTCATCATCACTTATCATTTTACTTTCGAGAACACCAGCAATTAAATTTATAAGCGTCAAGTTTGACAATTCAACCTCAATACGTTTCCATAGTAACCCAAGTAATTTTATTAGGAATTTCAAAGTACCATTTATTTGGGAATAAAATTATCGCGTTTTTTTTTAAAATCAATCAATATCTGTCGAATTTTAAACGATTTGCGGAAAAATAGTATGTTTACCTCGTAGGAAAAGCCACATTCCTGGACTCTGTGTTGCTAAGCTCGGCTTGCGCCTCGACTTAGCAATCTTCACAGTTGTCCAGGAATGTTAAGCTTTTCCTACCCGGTAAACAATGTACTATTACTAATAATTCTGGTATTATTTTCCCAAGTGCTTGAGGTGAAATGATTGCAGAAAATGTTATGCATTCCAAACTTCGACCTGTGGCCAAATATCGAAGGGTTACTATCAACTTTTCTTCAGCTTTATTGCTTTTCACTTTTTTGTATTTTTCTTTGATATCAAGGGCTTCACCATCGCTAATTGTTCTCTGAAGAAAGTGTCATCAATTCTGAGATCGTCTATAGCACTAGTTCTCAACTTTCGCACCAGTTCTCAACTTTCGCACCAGTTCTCAACTTTCGCACCAAGGTCATATGAGATAACATATCACCTTGAAACAACCAATCTTTTATCCAAAACCGTTTTTCTACAGGGGTAGTGCTTTTGGCTTTTTTTTCTGACAATATTTATTAAAAACATGGTTCACTACCGGGATCATTCCATCAGCACTGACGAAAAAAAACGTTTGTGTGTGTGGCCAAACCTTAGTTTGCCTGCAGTCAACTGAATTGTGAGTGGTTGAAACAGTGTCAATCTTCAGTTCAGATCGTACAGTCCTGAAACTGTAGGGGAACTGTATGTGAATGGGTGCCTTTATTATTGTTGCACATTTATAATACAAAATTTTGATGCATCTGGTCACTGCAAATTTATAATTTTGAAATTTAAAATTGTCTACTACTCTTTTTATTGAGGCTTTGCTTGGACTGTGAAGTGTAATTAACACTTAACAATAGACACTATTAGATATTACATACTAAATTATAAACTGTTTGTTGAATACATTCACTAAATATTATAATAATAATAATCTTTATTTTAATATAAGAGGGCCTAATACATAGTAGTAAATATCACATATTATAGTCAGTACACACAAATTCAGTTGAATAAATAAAATAAAATGAGATATAACAAGATGAAATAAAATAAAATCTTGATAAAATTAGTAATAAAAGTAAGAGTTTTGGTATTAAGTTAAAAAGCGAATACATATCAGAGTATAATAAAAAATAAAATACATATCAAAATAAAAATAAAATAAAAACAAAAATAAAATAAATATAAACGTACCTACAAAAATTACAAAGTTAGTTCACGGCTTGGAAATAAATTGTAGTAGATATTTTTTAAACTGAGGTAGAGAGGTACTCGTTTTAATTTCAGCAGGCAAAGTATTAAATTCACGTAATCCGCATATAAAAATAGATTTTGTTGCTATGGCTAGTCTCGTTTGTGGTATATAGAAATCATTAATAGATCTTGTATTGTAGTTATGTATTTCACTATTATAGATGATAAAATCATTGAAGTACTCAGGAAGTTTTCTATTTTTAGATTTGTAAACAAAAATTTGCTAAATAATAAAATCTTTTTCTCACCGAAATCCAACCTAAGATTGTCAGCATACTATTTATCTGTGTGTATCTGTTGCATCGAAGGATTATTCTCATTCCTCTATTTTGCAACTTTTGTAGTCTTTATAAACAGTTATTATCTAATTTGCAGTAATCAAAATGAGGTTGTATAATAGTTTTATACACTGTTAATCTAGAGAAGAGAGAGAGATTTGAAGCAACCCTTGAGAAGAAAAATAGCGTGTTTGTTATTTTTTTACATATACAGGGTGTCCCGGGACTAATGGGAAAAAAGTCAGGAGAGTATAATATGAGCCAAAATAATGTTTGTACTTCATATAAACTTTTACTATGCAGGCCCTCGTTTTCGAGTTATAGGCCTCCAAAGTTTTAATTTTGAATTTGGTTCTTATTTTAATTTTTTGTACTAGTTATTTGATCTTCATAAAATTTACGGCAACGCTATAATGTAAGTGTATGTTTATTTTGGTAAGGTAAACAGATTTACAGTAGTGCATTGAAGCCAGGGACGGACTACTCGCAATGGTTAGTGATCCAAAAATTTTGCAGGTATGGCACACCCTGTATGAAATTATCGAAATTCACTTCCCCATACATTAAGCTAACGAAAAGGTACTCTTGTTGGAATTCGATAAAATAAGCCGTTTGGCTAATATTTACAGTTTTATTAATGCACTACGTACAAATCTACCTAACTAACTTATTAATACGATGTCCAGAATTTATTTGTTTTCATCAAAATTACGAACATAACATTATTAAACCATAAAGAAAACCTCAAAAAACACAAGTTATAAAACATTAGACTAAAACTAATTCCTAAACAACAACAAAAACTAACGTTATTCTAATAAATGTTCAATATGAGCTCCTCCCACTTCCACGCACATTCTAAGTCTATGAAGGTTGTTTCTTTGCGCTTGAAAGAGCAATTTCACACTATTTCTAATAACATTGCAGTGTAACACAATTCTGTCTATTAAATCTTGCCTTGTTTGCACAGGTGTTGCGTATACCTTACTTTTGAGATAACCCTAGAGAAAGAAATCCATAGGATTAACGTCTCCTGATCGCGGTGGCCATTGAAAAGGGCCTCCACGACCAATCCATCTATTAGGAAGCCTTGTGTGTAAATGTTGTCGTACATCTAAACTGAAATGAGGAGGGGCCCCATCATGCATGAACCATAAATTCCTACGAGTTTGTAGTAGCACATCATCAAACAGGTTCCATAACTCATTTTGCAAAAAACTCCAAATATCTCTGACCGGTCAAAGTACCGTCAATAAAGTATGGCTGTATCAAATTATTGCCAACTATTCCTGCCAAACATTAACCATGAATCTATGCTGGATCCTAGTTTGGATAATGCCATGTGGATTCACATCATCCCATAAATGCATATTATGAGAATTTATGATTCCATCTCTGGTGAAACCCGGTTCGTTCGTAAAGAGAACGTTACTAATAGATGTGTTGTCTGCTTGTTGTTGTCGCAGAAACCACTGGCTATACTCAAGTCGAGCAGGATAATCAGCCACTGTCATACGGTGTACTTTTTTCATGTGAAAAGGATATAACAGCTGTTCTTTTAGGACGCGATGAACAACTGATTTCGAGACGTTATGTTCTCTTGATAATTTTCTAAAACTCGATGGTTCATTATCAACTGCATTTAACAAGTCTTGTTCAACTGCCACAGTACGTATGCTTCGTACTGGACCTTCTCCAGCTTTTTCTGGCGAAAATCTTCCTAAAATTTAAAATTTTGTTTTGTATACATGGAAAATTAAATTTACTTATTCATACCCGTGTCTCGTAACCTGAGATCAATACGCCCAAACATTCGTCTGTCTGGCAATGCTCTGTTTGCAAAATATTCTTCATAAAGCCTTTTGGCCTCTAAACAGTTTCGAGAAGCCAGTCCATACATTAGATTTTTATCTGCGTACTCAATAAAAGCGAATTCTGCTATTGTAACTGTTAAATTAAGGACTTATGAATTATTGACAAGTACTGACTACGAACTATTCTACACAACGTTTGACAACTAATCCTATGGTAACTTGATAAACGGTAAAAACACTTATAAAAAGTTTTTACCAACTTTCCAATTAATAAGTCGTTAATGTTTTTCATCTTCTGCTATCGTTAAATTATTTTTTTGTAGTACTCTAGGTAAATTTTGGACATCTATTAAAAGTTAGTTTTACCTCGTTGTGTACTTATAAAAATGGTGAATGCGTAAACTGGTACGTAGTGCATTAATAAAACTATAAATATTAGCCAAACGGCTTATTTTATCGAATTCCAACAAGAGTACCTTTTCGTTAGCTTAATGTGTGGGGAAGTGAATTTCGATAATTTCATACAGGTGTGCCGTACCTGCAAAATTTTTGGATCACTAACCATAGCGAGTAGTCCGTCCCTGGCTTCAATGCACTACTGTAAATCTGTTTACCTCACCAAAATAAACATACACATACATTATAGCTTTGCCGTAAATTTTATAAAGATCAAATAACTAGTACAAAAAATACAAATAAAAACCAAATTCAAAATTAAAACTTTGGAGGCCTATAACTCGAAAACGAGGGCCTGCATAGTAAAAGTTTATATGAAGTAATAACATTATTTTAGCTCAGATTATACGCTCCTGACTTTTTTCCCATTAGTCCCGGGACACCCTGTATATTTGCAATGGGGTTTCAATAAAAAACCTGTTTCACATTCACTGCACAAAAAAATTAATTTTCGTTTATTCTTTAATTGTAAACATTTGATCTCTGACGCTGTCAAGTCTGCACATTGAGCACATAAGTAGTCCTTGCATGAATCACATGGAAAAACTAGATTAACATCATCATCTTTACACTTTGAGCAGATCCTTGTATCCATCTCAAACTTCAAATAAACAGTCACGAATTTTTAAAGTTTAATCACACTTATAATGGTGCAGTAGCCACTTCCTATTTGTTCACTAATATTATTATCTTTTAGGTAATGTATTTTTATATTTGTTCTACAGTTTTTAGATTTTTATTTACATCTATGGAGATTTTGTTCCTTCTTCTTTCCCGTTGAAATTCTGGACAGTCTTACATGGCACTTGTTACATTGGGGGGGGGGGGGGGGGGTCGTCTTTATATATTCTATAACTATGTGTAATTCGAGTATGACCAAGTCTGAGTCTTGATATTTTAATTTGCTCTAACCAGCTGGATTTTAATACTAGTAGTCCAGGCGGTAGAGCAGTAAAAGTAGGGTGTTAATGGATGTTGTTTGATAACGCAAAAATTTTTATGCAGAAAGTTGCCGAATATTGTGTACAACAATAATCTATGTTTGCCTACTCCAAAAAGTGCTTTGCTAAATGCTGTAGAACAACAAATGTACCGAAATATCGAAAAATGACCCATTTTTCGATACATTTGTGTCTAAAACTTTGAAACAAAGCCTTAAATCAAAATAATTTACTCTTTCTTTTTTGTTTATTTGACGATTTCCTAAAAGGTTATAAGAATCGCGAATCGAAAAACTTTAATTTTCCATGAATAATATGCGAAAATTAGTAAAAAATCATACGTAAACTTTGAGAAGCTTTTTTGGTAAGTAAAAATTGATAAATCTTCATCAAATTTTCAGAAAAGATAGTTATAGTCTATTTGAAAATCAAGAGAGAGTAAATTCCCAGAATAAAAACTAATTCGGTATGCAAAACTATAGTACAGTACGTGCGGTAAAACTTCAATATTTGTAATGCATTCTAAATGGTTTTTGTTAATTTCAATACAAAATTTATTACGTTTCTTGGACTATCACATTATTTTATGATCTTTCATTGTTACTACAGTAGGCCTAAGAGGATTAACGTGCGTCATAGGCGTAACCAGAATAGAAAGGGATAATTGTTATTTAACGACCTCCGAATGGCAAGAATGGCAACCGCTTGGGGCGGATGTAATTTCGGCCGGAAAAAGGGCAGGTACTAAAAGCCGGTAGGTAAATTCGGCCGGAGGTTTTAAGTTGCTTCCTTATCTCATAGGTATTTTCGGCCGCAAATCAAATAAAATAACAGAATGCTTTATATTAAAATATTTCTTTATTTCAATAAAATTATTACATCAACTTATTTCTATAACTTAGGTAAACTATAAATTTTTAAAAAACGTTTTGATGTGATACAGATTTAACGAAATTAATTCTAGAAATATTGTCAGATCGAAGCATATTTACCATGTTTTCGATAAATTTTAGTTTGTTTTTTACTTGTTTGTTTTTAATTTTTGCTGGAATATTTAAATTTTTTATTTTTAAATATGCATCGATCTGACAATCTTTTAATTTTTCTATAAAAATAAATATAGAAGGGTGACTTGAATAAAAACTAGAATTAAAGTGCGAATGGAATGATTCGCAGGCATTTGTGGTTCTTTTAATTGATGGGTTTTCATATGCCCATATATTTGGTGGAAAATGAGATTCTGGTGCTATGTAGTTTTCTAATAAATAGTCTGCGTATTTATCTATAAGTTTATGGTCCGGTTTGTATGACATGAGATCAAATATGAAACAATCTTCAACTTCAGAGGGGTCTAAATAAGTTAGCCCAAAAGTATGAGTAAGCCATTTGCTTTCCTCGCAGTTTTTATCTTTATACATTTGGGTTAACCCTAATGATTGTATTTTCCTATACCACGCCTCGTGCAAGTGGAATCTACAACCATTTAGTTTGGTTTTGGGAAAGACAACTTTTAATGCGTTATGAATTGCGATTTCAAAATCCACAAATACCTCCTTCGGTTCAAAAACAATATTATAAAGTTCAAAATTTTTAGATTTTACCAACAGAAAAAGTCTCATATATGTGTCACTGGTCTTATTGGGCAACAGACAATACAAAAGAGGAACATAATGCCCATTTTCCAGTCCATGGATGGTAAATAACTGATAAAAATATTTTGTACAATAAGAAAATGTGCCATCCATGTAAAAATCTTTCATTTTACATAAACTTATTATATTTGTATGGCAAGAAAAAACAATGATATTATCAGCTGTGCTGTTAATAAACAAAAAATTTTCACCTGTTGTGGTTTTCGGTCCATAACTATCGAGTACAGAATGTACATCGTGAATATCCTTAGGCAGGGCTGGTAAGAGCTTACGGCGGCTGTTGTACAAATTTCTTCTTATTAGACTGACATCTATCGATGACAAATTCTCAGGCAAATGATTTGAAAGAACGCTTTTAATAATTTTTGAAGGTTTCTCCGATATGTCTTCCTCAGCTTTGCGCTTGCATGAAGTCGTCACTATTTTTCTCTCCAACGTAGTTTCATCGGACTCGTGGTTGTGGATTAATTCACTTCTAGTAACTGTGTATTCCGCACCAACAGTGTACAGTTTGGCTAAACATCTTAAATTTTTCTTTATACACCTCCAACGTACTTCACCACTTTTTAATACGTCCTGTTTACAAAACTGAAACTTTTCTACAACTAGTAAGTCACAACCGCGTGAACTCTTAATTACTGAAACTGATGCCATCGTATACAAATAATATATTTTATGCTTTCTATCGACTAGTAGCTTAAAAATAAGTTATAATACTGACTAGCTATAATAATTTTATACCTGTTATTTGTGAATTTTATACATTTAAAGGAATAATCTTAAGTAGTTACAACATAGTTATTAGAATAAAGAGATAAGTAAATTAAAGGTATTTCCGACAGGTACACAGGATTAGGTATTTCCAAATAAATACACAACTAATATTTTACAGAAACTATTAAGCGTAATTACCAATATTTTAATCTCATCGTAAACATCAACCCCTCGGCCGAAATTACCCCTGTCATAAATGGTACCCTTTGATTTATGCAGGTAGGCCAAGGGATTACCGGCCGAAATTACGCCCGCCGACCGCTTCTAATGACAGATATTTTGACTTAAATAGTGCTTAAGTTTCTAGAAATGCAGTTATTTGATTTTCGATAAACGTGACAAATAGTAGTGACTAAAAATGGAAGCAGTTTGTGAGTATACGCCAGTGAAAAAATTAAAACTAGACCATTTATCGCTCAATGAAAAGAGTGCTGTAGTGAATGTGTACCACTATTTTAAACATCAAAATCCCTCAAACACTATTGACAGTGTAGTTGAAACAACATCTAAGGCAATGGGATATGGAAAATCTACAATATATAGAGTTCTAAAGGAGGAAAAATCAGGTGGAGTAACCTCACCAAAGCCGAAACCAGGTAGACCAAAACTATTAAAAGTCAACGTGGACGAGTTTTTTAAAAATGCTATTCGTAAGCTTGTTCACTAATTTTTTATAAACAAGCAAATACCAACTTTAGATAAAGTTTTGCAAGCCATTACGAATGATGTTGATTTACCCACAATAAGCCGGGATAAACTATGGAAAGTGTTACATGAGTTAAACTTTAAATTTGAAAAAATGGGCAGACACTCAATGATAATTGATTCTGAAGAAATTGTATGTTGGAGAAGACAGTACCTCAGAAGAATACAACAAGTTAAAGCTCAAAATAAAAACATTTATTATTTAGATGAAACATGGGTTAATGAAGGACATTGTGTAGGAAGAGTTTGGAAAGACAAAAATATAAAATCATCCCATCAAGCTTTTCTAGAAGGATATACTACTGGTTTTAAGGAACCTATAGGAAAAGGTAAAAGATTAATTATTTGTCATATAGGCAGTACAAACGGTTTTCTTGAGAATGGTTTACTCTTATTTGAATAAAAAAAAACCGTTGATTATCACGAAGAAATGAATGGAGACGTGTTTGAGGAATATTTTGAACAGATGATTCAATTCATACCAAAAGGATCGGTTATTATAATGGACAATGCAAGTTACCACTCCAGATTACTTGAACCTTTACCAACCACTAAATGGAAAAAGGATGAAATTGCAAAATGGTTATCTTCTAAAAATTTAGCCTTTGACAATACAATGCTGAGGGCAGAATTGTTAACTATTGCTAAAAAACATAAGCAAAATTATAAAAAATATAATATTGAGGAGATAGCCAAAAAACGAGAAATTGAAATCCTTCGTTTACCACCCTACCATTGTGAGATGAATCCGATAGAATTAATATGGGCTCAAGTTAAAGGTTATGTTGCCAGAAATAACACGACTTTTAAATTATCAGATGTTAAAAATCTCTTCAATAAGGCAATATCTGAAGTAACAAGTGAAAATTGGCAAAAATGTATTAGACACGTTACAGAAATAGAAAAAAAAATGTGGGAGCTAGATAACATAATTGATATTACTATAGAGCCCATTGTAATTTCTCTAGAATCAGATGGTGAATCTTCTGACACAGAGTGCGAGGAACCATAACTTTAAAATTATTAATTTATGTACTTTAATTTTATTTTTAGATTTTAATTTTTTAAGATTTAATATTGTCGTATTTTTTGCATGTTGCTCGTCAAATTTTATCCTTGCGGTTGGTTTTGTTTTTCTCATATACCTACTTAATTGTTTTTTTAGCTCCTCACATTAATTTATAAATAATTGTAATTATCTGTACATATTATATACATATTTTATAAATAAACATATGCCTAAAACAAAATGCCTAAAATAATATTGACTTTTTCTTCATTTTACCCAAATTAAATTACTACTTACGAATTATGTTTATCTATCTAAAATTGGTAATCTAGGTATAAATAACTAAAACAAATTAAATATTTCTATTTCCATATTAATTTAATTTTGAAAACGCACGTCTATGGTTTACTGCCTTTAACACTGATAACTGCAAAACATTTCTGGGAATTTACTCTCTCTTGATTTTCAAATAGACTATAAACATATGACAATTACGCATACAAATTTTTGTAACGATCGACCGCGTCGTTTTTCACTGCCACAATTATTAATTAACAAATTATAAAAAAGTTGTTCGAGCGTACCTTGTTTAAACAACGGTGAAAAAGGAGCACGCAATTTTTACAGTTACTTAGTGTCACAATAAACAATTATAAAATATCCATTTAACGATTGTTTAAAGTTTTGTCAAATTTTTTCCATTGTAAATAATTTCTCGTTTACAGCATCGGTTCGATGTAATTTAAAAATTGTTTCCCATCTGAATACTGCTTTGCAAGCACTTTCATTTTAGCCCAAAACGACGAAATTTGACCGTGTAGATTCGGAGATAGAGGCCCACAAAGTTAATAATAATTTATGGCTTACTTAATCGTTAAATCAAAATCAAAAAAATACTCTCTTATAGCTGGTTGCAAATACTTTCTATATTCGTCTTGTGCATTTTCGACAGATGAAAGCCTAATGAAAGAAAAATCGATGAAAATACCGTAATCGGAGGAGTTCGTCGGCCGAGCGGCGTGGGAGCAGGAGTGGGGATGGCGGAGAGCAGCTGTGCTGTCGCGCGGCCCAGGTGTTTCATAATGCGAATGCGCGGTAAAACATGAGTTATCTTGGCAACGGTAGCATTTATGGAGACGATTTTTTTTTAATTCGATGTAGTTAAATGAGAGGAATCAGAATATGCCATCAAAAAACAATATGACAAAGAAATTCTGCACGAATTTCGAGATCAAAAAAGTATGCTATTTTCATTTGCATCAAAAAAATAGTGGTATTATTGAAAAATTATTTTGTTGCTTAATGTTCATCAAATCAGGCAACTAATTAAACGTTTCAATAATAAATATTGATAAAAAGTATATTTGCTTTCTTAAATGGTCTTTGTTTGTCATAACTAACCGTCCTTTTTTATAATAAATTGTATAAATATGGTAGCGCTTTTTCCATAAAATGACATTATTACAGTACAATAAACATTTTGCAATAATAATACTTCAGCCCAGGTATACATACTGCATAGGAACAAGTAAAAGCATTGGGTTACTTTGATCCAGGTAGACCGCAGTTCCCTCCGATTAAGTAAGCCATAAATTATTATTAAATTTGTGGGCCTCTATCTCCGGATCTACACTGTCTAATTTCGTCGTTTTGGGCTAAAATGAAAATGCTTGCAAAGCAGTATTCAAATGGGGAAACAATTTTTAAATTACATCGAACCGATGCTGTAAACGAGAAATTATTTATAATGGAAAAAATTTGACAAAATTTAAAAAAATTATTAAAACGTAAAATGGATATTTTTATAATTGCTTATTGTTTGTTATTACACTAAGTAACTGTTAAAAATTACGTGCTCCTTTTTCACCGTTGTTTAAAGAAGGTACGCGCGATCAACTTTTTTATAATTTGTTAATTAATAATTGTGGTAGTGAAAAACTACGCCATCGATCGTTACAAAAACTTTTGTGCGTAATTGTCATATGTTTAACTATCTTTTCTGAAAATTTGATAAATATTTATCAATTTTTACTTATCGAAAAAATTTCTCTAAGTTTACGTATGACTTTTTACTAATTTTCGCATATTATTCATGGAAAATTTTTCGATTCGCGACTCTCATAACCTTATAGGAAATCGTCAAATAAACAAAAAAGAAAGAGTAAATGTTTTTGATTTAAGGCTTTGTTTTAATGTTTTAGACACAAATGTATCGAAAAATGGGGCATTTTACGATATTTTGGTACATTTGTTGTTCTACAGCATTTAGCAAGCACTTTTTGGAGTAGGCAAACATAGATTATTGTTGTATACAATATTCGGCAACTTTCTGCATAAAAATTTTTGCGTTATCAAACAACATCCATTTCGATTGCTCTATTGCCTGGACTATAGTAGGTCAGTAAATTGTGGTTTAATGCTTTGGAAACTCTTTTGATCACTATTCAATTCTGCTTGCATCTTTTCCTTTTAACATCTTGAGAAAGTTGTTGATATTAATGTGAATATGTACTTGAGACCTTTTGATCTCTAGCGATGCTGCTTCATGGGCGGTTGTATCAGCAGACTCATTGCCATCTATTCCAACATGCAAGGGGACATAGATGATTGACACATTTACTAACGTAGATAGTTGATGGAAAAATTGTTGGATTTGTTGTACTAAAGGATTGCTTGCATACATTTATTGAATCGATTTTATGGCACTTAGTGAGTGAGTCAGGACAGATCGCATATTACTTTTCTGCCCAACCTATCTAATATGTGAGAAAAGTGTTGGTTTACCCCAAAAAAAGTTGGATATTTGAATTATTTTTACGTGTTTCATCAATAACAACCCGAAAAAACGGTTTTTACAAAAAAAATCCTGTGTGTATGTCGTCGGACACATTTCGTTAAATGTCTTGTTATCAAGATACAGCATTCGGAGTGCAAAAAGTCACCAATTTTATGATTTAATATTGTTCAGGATATCTCACAGATGAACTCTATTGATTTTCAGCTCACCAGAGACAGTACAACGGGTGCCATAGTACTTGAAGTACGACCTTTTTGTCATTTTTTGAGAAATTTCAGTTTGTTAGCATGATAGAGCGTCCGGAGGCAACAAGTCACCAATTTTATGATTGAATACTATTCGGGACATCACACAGATGAACCCTATTGATTTTCAGCTCACCAGAGCCAGTACAAGAGGTGGAGAAGTTTCAGTTTGTTAGCACGATACAGCCTCCGGAGTTTATACAAGTGACCAATTTTATGATTGGATATTATTCCAAGATGAACCCTATTGATATTCAGCTCACTAAAGCCAGAACAAAGGGTGCTATAGTACTTGAAGTACCAAATTTTTGTAATTTTCAGTTTGTTAGCATCATACAGCCTCCAGAATGTATACAGGTGACCAATTTAATGATTGAATATTGTTCAAGGTTTCTCACAGATGTACTCTATTGATTTTCAGCTGACTAGAGCGAGTACAGCAGGTCCTATAAATCCAGATATACTATATTTTTGGGGAAATTTCGGTTTGTTAGCATGATACATCCCTGAAGTGTATACAAGTGACAGTTTTATTATAGAATATTGTTCAGGGCATCTCACAGATGCGGAAAAGTTACTTTTAATCTTTAAAACCGTTTTTTTTTGTTTCGTTTTACTCATTACGTAAACTAAAGCTTGATGAATGGCAAATACTTATCCTATATATTCACTATACTCCCCTGGGATACCTGGAATGTTTGTATATTAGTTGCTGCAACTACTGATGAGCCTACTGAACGTTTTTTTTTTCATTTTTTATGCATCAGTGAATAAAACTTCTGTTGGTCTGTAAATCCCACGTATTCCATTGAACTCTTTTTCAGTAGAAAGGGACGTGTTTCTTTTTTATTGTATTTGGAAAGTTCAGTGTTTATGGAGACAAGTGCGAGAATTCAGGGGGCAAAATTATAGCTGTTTATAGGAATTTTTTTGGCCAGCAAGATCTCCAGATTTAGCACCTCTCGATTTCTTTATATGGGGGTTCCTAAAAATAAGATAGCAGAATATGAATTGGAGACAAAAGATGAATTGAAAAATATTATTATTAATGAATGTCAGAAAATTAGTAGAACTATTATTAATAATGTACGGCGGAACTTATATGATCGTTTGGGACATTGTTTAGCAGCTACTTAAAATTTCTCTTTGGACAAAAATTATGAAAAAAAACATTTTGGACACACTGCGGGAGCGAACCGCGGCCCATTATGTTCAACTTTAAATTTTGAGTACAAAGTACCAACTCGGCCACATTGGCACCCGTCATTAGTATTCTAAAGTTTTATAAAAATGGCGTACGATTTTTAAAAACATAATTATGCATTTTCTTAGTAAACCAGACCGAATTTAAGAAAATTAAAAGTGCATTTGAATTTATTTTTTAATGACCTTTTCAAATCTGTTATTATTTTTCACGAACGCTATTTGGTAAAAAAGTTAGCTCATTTTTGACAGTTTTGTACAGGAAACCCTATGTTGCATTTTATAAATAACACAGTGTATGTATCTGTGGTACTAATCCTATAAGCTAAGTTTTTGTAACGTTACTGCACATCTTACACTGCTACATTCCTTATACAAATGCACACATACAACGAAATATCCCCTCCACTGGAAATAAGCATCTAAATATGTTATTTTTTAATTAATTTCTTATTAAAAATATGAGGTCAATAATTACTATTTTTTGTAATTTTTTTTTATTTATTTATGACATGGAATACAAACGGGACGAACCAAAATACAGTATCCACAAGTATATAATTAATAAAATGTAGACTGATAATTGTAAATATTAAATCTTAATCACTATGAAATTAAAACGCAGCTTTATCACTCAAATACAGCTTTTTTTAGCTTACTACAAAAAGTTGAAAATTTATCATGAAATATATCAATATTAGCTTGGTTACAAACTGAGTTGAATGATTTACAACACATACGGAGAGGAGAGTTTAGATAATAATTGTTAGCACTGAAATTAATATAAAAAAGTTTAAAATCTCTTGTATCATATGCCGTAATATTGAATCTAATGAGGCTGGTAATCTCGTTGGAGTCAATAAGATTATTAACAATTTTATATACAAATTTAACATCGTTTATTTGACGTCTATATTCCAGGGGAATTAAACCCAAGTTCTGCCTAACAATATTATCCTTAGGAAACAATTTCTTCCTGCAGTATTTTATAAATTTATTCTGGATATGGTCAAGTCTATCGATGTATACAATATACTGTGGATTCCAAATTATTGATACGAAGCTCAAGACACTATTTACATAGACCATAAATATAGTTCGTAATGAATGTGAGGTCTTGAAGTCATGACAAGTCCTGATAATAAACCCCAATGCCCCCGATTAGCTTTTTTTGATATATAATTGATATGCTGGTTGAAAATAAGTTTTGAATCAAAATAAATTCCTAGATCTTTTATCTGTGATACATTTTCTATCTGATGGTTTTCAATAAAATATTGATAATCAATTATGCATCGTTTTCTAGAGAAAGTGATCGCGGAGCATTTTTTTAAATAATTTTTTTTTGCAATACACAACAAGTCTGTTTAAGTCACTTTGTATCAATTGAGAATCCCCAACATTGCCAACTTTGGGGTACATTTTTAAATCATCCACATATTTTTTGTACTTACAAAATTTGAAACATTGAGTTATGTCGTTGGTGTAGATATTATAGTCTATATAGAAAGGACAAGGAGTAATAAATCATTCATTTAAGTAGATTTCATAGACGTACCAAAATATATTTTAAGAGGGTATACCGTAAGGTACATTTTGTATTGAACGAATGAGTTGCAGCTATGCTAAAGAATATACGATTTAGGCCAGAGGTAACGGGATGTACTAATTTTAATAAAAAAAAGTGATAGCCGTTTTTAAAACCATGAATGGTAAACATTTGGTAAAAAAAAGTTGAACAGTATTTAAAAGTCCCATCCATCAAAATACAATCCGAATTACATTAAAAATTAAGATTGGAAAAACAGGAGAACACAATAATTTTAAATACCTGGTCTGCTGTTAATAGAAATTCCTCTTCTCGGTTCGTTCGTAATTGTAATTCACGAACACTATTAAATACTTCTTCCTGGTTTTTAGGCAATAGTGTAAGTGCATCAACATCCTTCCCCTAATCCCCTAAATATCGATCAAAACAATCAAGATTTCTTCAAAATATTTAATTCAAGAAATCTTTGAAACCTTTCAGAAATATACATAATTCTATGGGCCTCCGATTTTATCTATTATAAACCCTAATGACTCTAATAGGATTAAACTAAATGGTTGCGGCACAGTTCGAACATTTCAGTAATCCTCAAATTGATACAAGTCAGGTAAAATTTTATTTTGTGGCAGAGTTTGGATATGCCCGTTTATTCATAATATTTTTTATTTGTATTACTCCTATATGTAGTGTTTGGGGAATTTTTCTCAGAAATTTTAAATGGCAAGTGGCCTACTGTAATCGGCTTAATACGATTACACCTATTTACAGATTATTCGATTATTGAGAGGGATTTTCCAAACAACCCAGTTTTCTTAGAAACATTATCGGGAATATTATTTTAAAAAAAAGTAGGTACATTAAATCAGTACTTAGTATTAGTTCTTTGAGTAAAGTTGTATGAAGTTGTATGGTTGTCATAATATTGTAAACAGTTGGAATATATTTAAAACATTTGTTGAATGTTAATTGTGCAAGTACCAAACAATGTCGATAAGCCAAGGACCATCTAAACGACCAAAAACAAGTCCATTATCTTTAAATGAAAAAACTCTGATATTGAATTGTTATATATCATTGAAAAACAAGGATCCAAGTGCAAGTGTTGATGATATTGTGGAATTAACGGCTGCTATGTTGTGTGTTGCTAAATCAACAATTTATAGATTACTAAAAGAAAGCAAGAATGGAACTCTTCAACCCCCTAAAACTCCTTCAGGCCGAAAACCAATTGAGATCGATGAGTCATTAAAACAAAGACTAAGGCGTAAAGTCCATGGATTTTACTTACGAAAGGAAATTCCAACACTTGACAAAATTATGACATCAGTGCAAGAAGATACGGACTATCCAAAATTCTCCAGAATGACATTATGCAAACTTTTGAAAGATGTGGGTTTCAGATATACAAAACATAATAGAAAATCTCTCTTGATAGATAAACCGGAAATAGTTTTTTGGAGAAGAGACTATTTAAGAAGCATTCGACATGCCAGAGAACAAAATTTGAAAATCTTCTACTTAGACGAAACATGGATAAATGCTGGATATACAGTTTCCAAATCTTGGCAAGATGAAAACATTAAAAGCGGAAGGCAGGCATTCGTGGAAGGTTTGTCGTTAGGTTTGCAGCCACCATCTGGAAAAGGAAAAAGGCTTATCATTGTCCATCTTGGAAGTTCTGAAGGTTTTGTTGATGGTGGATTATTAACTTTTATTTCAAAACGCACGGGGGACTACCACGAAGATATGAATGGGGATGTCTTCGAGGAATGGTTTGTTCAAATGTTGGATCTGATTCCAAAAGGGGCTGTTATTGTTATGGACAACGCAAGTTACCATTCACGGTTACGAGAAGCATTGCCCACAAGTCGTTGGCGTAAAGCAGAGCTTTTGGAGTGGCTTATTTCGAAAAATATTAAGTTTCCAAAAGATCCACTAAGGAAAGAACTTTACAGAATTGCAAAAATGAACAAGAATAAATACAAAACCTACATTGTAGAAGAAATGGCTTCTTCTCGTGGTATATCAGTTCTTCGACTTCCCCCTTATCATTGTGAACTTAATCCCATAGAATTAATATGGGCTCAGGTAAACGGGGAAGTTGGAAAAAAAATACTACTTTTAAAATAAACGATGTTGTGAAATTGTTTGAGAGTGCTGTAAGTCATGTGAGTAAGGAAAATTGGACAAACTGTATCGAGCATGTTATCAAAGTATAGGCAAATATGTGGAAAATTGACAATATTTGTGATGATTTAATCGACCCTATTATTATTAATGTCAACAACGATTCTTCCTCTTCCGAGTCGGATATAGAATAAAATGTAAATAATAAATGTATTCCAATAATTATTTCTTTTCATTTTTTATTATATTATAATTTAAAACGTATTTTTTTCCCAAAATACACACCACTGCATTGCGTTATTGCTTATCTGCTAATCCTTTAACAATGAATAAACCCTAAACTTTGCTACAACTGAAACAAATACGGGGTCGATCTACCTGGTTTTTAGATTTACGGAAGAAATGTAATTTAAAGTAAGAGATTTATCAAAAATTTCATGTTGCTCCCTGTAAAGGTTTTGCATACTTAATTAGGGTTTATTACTCCTCGTACTTTTTGTACATACTATAAATAATAACGGTCCCAAGTGGGATCCTCGAGGTACCCCTGACGTTATATCACTGAAGGGTGATACATATTTACCCATGACTACTGCCTGTTACCTGTTACTTATGTAAGATTTGAACAATCTGAGTAGATTACCATGTATACCGATTGCACCAAGTTTATCCAACAAAGTAGAATGATCAATTTTGTCAAAGGCCCTGCTGAAGTCAGTATACACAGCATCCACCTGAAATCCTTCATGCATGTATTCTAATAAATATTCACTATAACTAAAGAGGTTCGTTTCAAAACCATGTTGCTCCTCATCAATAATGTATTTAACATCTCTAAACAAATAATAAAAAATAATTGATTCGAATAATTTGGCAATAATAGAAAGTTTAGATATAGGACGATAATTTTCGACTAAATATCTACTACCAGATTTAAAAATAGGAAGTATTAAGGCTGTTTTCCATATACTAGGGAAATAGCCCTCTGTTATAGATTTATTAAATAATTTACACAATGGAGGGGCTATTTCGTCAACGCAATTTTTAATTAATAGGGTTGGTATTTTATCCGCACCAGCGGGTTTATCCGGGAGGTTGCCAATTTTATCGATAATTTTGTGTAAGGGGATGTGATACGAAGATATGTAATTAATATTTATATCATTATTTGAAATTGTTTTGCTGGAGTTAGGGTTAGGAGGGTTAAAAACTGAACTAATGTAATTATTCAGAATATATTTTTCCAAATATTAGTTTGGTATAAAGAAAATTAAAAAATTGTTTTTTCGCGGTTGTCTCATGCTACATGTACAAACAAAGCCATTTTTAATCGAAATTATCTCATGTTGGCGGATGTAAATCGTCTTCAAATTTATTGCGTTCGTGTATGTACTACCTTAAATTCTTTATTGCTAATTATTTTACATAAAATATCAATATTATATAAATATTTTAGAGAGAATCTAACATTAATGCAAGATTTGGGAGATGTTGCTGCTCAAGGTCGAGCTTGCGGGAATTTAGGTAATACATTTTACCTTTTGGGAGATTTCGCGCAAGCCATTCATTACCACAAAGAACGACTGTCAATAGCCAGACAGTTTGGAGATAAAGCCGCTGAAAGAAGAGCTCACAGCAATCTAGGAAACTCTCACATTTTCATGGGACAGTTCGAAGAAGCTGCTCATCATTACAAGTAAAAATTATTTAAAATGTTTATAGTTTTATAAACTTATGTTAACATTTATTTCTTGTTAGACGGACTCTCTCCTTGGCCCAAGAACTTTGTGATCCGGCTATCGAAGCTCAAGCTTGTTATAGTTTAGGAAACACCTACACTTTGCTTAGAAACTACGATGCTGCTATAGAGTATCACTTAAGGCATCTTCTGATTGCACAGAATCTCTCAGATAAAGTTGGAGAAGGTAGAGCTTGTTGGTCACTGGGTAATGCTTACGCTTCGTTGGGTAATCATGATAAAGCTTTAACGTTTGCCAAAAAACATTTGGAAATTAGCCAAGATGTAAGTTTTTAATTAAATACATACTTATTTAGGTTTTAGTTAATAAACTTTACTTTGGGTGTTCTCAACCAATTTCATTGATTTCTCAATGTGATTTTAACCCTACATTTGTTGAAATAAAATAAAAAACTCAAACTTGATTCCAAAGCAATAGCGTTTTAAATTATTACAATATAATTCGTTCAATTTCTTATATCTTCATGGGTTTCGGTCAGAAATAAAATCACTTGCTTATAGTGGTTATGTTTCGGTCTATTTTATTTAAACCATTTTCAAACCTTTTTTTTGTTAGTCACAGTAGTAGACGAGCCCCTACGGAGGCATAATCAAAAAAAAGGTTTGAAAATGGTTTAAATAAAATAGACCGAAATGTAACCACTATAAACAAGTGATTTTATTTCTGATCGAAACCCATGAAAATATAAGAAATTGAGAATTTACGGTCATTAAAAATATATATGTATAATTCGTTCACTTTCATTATCAGTGGTAATCTATAAAATTTCATCTACTTTTCATTTTAATTTTTTTTTTCAGTTAGGTGATTCAATGGGAGAAGCGACGGCTAAAATGAATATATCCGATTTGAAAAAAATTCTAGATATACCAGAGAGTCCGAATGATGATTCTGATTCAACTAAATCTGATGCTTCGAATAATGTAGGTCAATCGCATGTTCAAAGGGTGAGACGTGAAAGCATGGAACAGCTTAGTCTGATTAAGGTAGTGGCTTTGCCTGGATTTTCTTTTTTTTTGCACGCATTTTGTACAAAATAATTCGTAACCGTTTGCATTTGTTTTGTGTATAAATTAATAACAAACTATAATATATCTCCTCCAATATACAGTCTACAAAACTCCGAGAAAGTTTGTTGTGTATAATACAAATTGGATTAAACCTGTGCTTCTTTTTTTGTTTGATTTAATTTTTTGCTCGTTAAAATTGTTTTGTAACATTCTCTAAAAAAGTTCTGCTGAAAATTATCGCATCATTTATTTTAATTATTCAAGAAAATGTTGACATTTACTTTGAGGATTCATAGAATTCTTGTTGAAACTATACTATGTGCTTCTATATAAATATCGAGGTTTTAATGCCTTGTAGTATTTATTATTTCAAACTTAAAATCGTAATACATGAAATGAAAGAGCGATTCAAATAGTTATAAGTACAGGGTATCCCAAATTGGTGTTTTGCAGGGTATCTCGTAAACTAGAAGAGATAGAAGAAAAGCAGTTAAGATGTTATGACTTCTTTTTTTGTTAAAGTAACGATAGCCTAATTAAATCTTTATTATCTCCCTGCAGTTGGAAGATATAGGGTGATTATTGAAAACTGTCGAAAACTACAAGGCACTATAACTTCTTAATTAAGAAAAATATAAAAAAACGTTATAAAAACTTTTGATAGATATAATATTATAGAGTTCAGTGGCGCACAGAATTTTTTTGTTAGGGGGCTCACTAAGGAAATATAATGCAAACTTATGTTGTTTTAAATGGGACACCCTGTATATTTTGACGGTTTTCGATTCTTTTTTTAATTCTCATTCACCTGATATGGCATGTTATATATCTATTTTCAATGGTTGGAGCTACAGTGCAAATAAACCATTTATGGATGTTATCAGGTGAAACACCCTTAAAAAATTGAACAATCAGTAACGAAATTTAACATTTTATTATAAGGATACTGATGGGTGACAATTTTATTTATCAAAATTATAATTAATAAAAAATAAAACCAGATTAAAAAAATAAAAACAATAAACTTATGAAACAACAAGAAATATTGTAACAACTAATCTACCAATAACTAATTTTATTAGAATGTAAAAATTACATTAAATGTTCGAAATGTCCTCCGTTTTGTTGTAATAATAATTGAGACCTTTTTCTTACTGATCTTACACAATTGAGAATGTGCACTGGCTTTATTTTTCTAAATGCGGCATGAATATTTTGTAATAAATCTTCCCTACTCTCGAAGTTAGTCTTGTAAATATTATTTTTTTAAAATCCCCAAATAAAAAAATGAGGAGAATTTACTTCCGGGGAACGGGGGGGCCACCTAACCGGTCCATAAGTACCAATCCACCGATTAGGAAATTTTTTGTTTAAATAATCTCCAATGAATAGAGCATTATAGGCAGGTGCTCGATCTTGTTGGAATCAAAATGTGTCCCTATCAGCCAACACTTCTTCCTCCAAAAGTTGGTGTAAGTTTATTTCCAAGATATCTATATATCCAACAGCAGTTAGTTTATCATCAAATATATGATAAACTAATTTGTTATGTTTAACAAAACAACTAACGTTAAAGCCGAATCTGCCTTGTCTTCTGATTCCCTGAACTAAGTGTGGATTTGAGTCATTCCAATATAGTTCATTATGTCTGTTAAATATTCCTGCACTGCTTATGCGAGCTTCATCGCTAAATATTGCCTTTGAATAAAAAATTGGCTGTTCATTACATTTTCCTATATACCACTGTGCAAATTGTGTTCTTCTCAAAAAATTGTTTGGGTATAATTTTTGACGGATGTCCGATAAGGCTTAAATTTATATTTCTTTAAAATCCTTCCTGCAGTAGTTTTTGGAACACATATTTCATTTTCAATTTGACGTAGAGAAGATTCATGATGTGCTTGGATATATCCCAACGTATTTATCTCTCTTTCTTCATGATTATTTTTGTACTTATGCCGTGGTTTCACAAAACATCCATACTCGATTAAATTTGAATCGAGTTTTTTAAAAATTCTCTTGTCAAGTTGCCTTCTTTCTGGATATCGTTGGAAATATAATTCAGACGCATCACTAACATTCTTTTGACATTCATTCCACATGCATATCATATTTTTCATAATTTCAAAATTCATGTTGTTGACAGACTGCATGTCATAAAATTAATTCTGACAGGTAACACAGGTTTTGTTTTATTTTCCATGGTAAGAGGACCAAAGCCTACTTGATGAAATGAACATTCTTATACGATTTTACAATCATGTCAATATTGAGGTAAACAAACTAAAATATAACAACATATCGGGTTAAACATAATCAGAAATAAAAGTGAAATCGGTAAGAAAATACAGACGTCTTATTTCGTGATGTTATTTACCAAAAAACGAATTCAATCATTTCAAAATAATAATAATATAGGTACTTAAAATCAATAATCAGCTATATTCACCCACTTTGTTTTTAGTTCACTGATTTTATTTTTGGTAATGCTGAATTGGTTGAAGATTATTTAAACGAAAAACTTTTTAATCGATGAAAATGGAGAACATTTTGAACATTTAATGTAATTCTTACATTCTAATAAAATTAGTTATAGGTAGATTAGTTGTTACAATATTTCTTGTTGTTTCATTAGTTTACTTTTTTAATCTGGTTTTATTATTTATTAATTATAATTTTTATAAATAAAATTGTTACCCATCAGTATCCTTATAATAAAATGTTATATTTCGTTACTGATTGTTCAATTTTTTAAGGGTGTTTCACCTGATAACATCCATAAATGGTTTATTTGCACTGTGGCTCCAACCATTGAAAATGGATATATAATATGTCATATCAGGTGAATGAGAATTAAAAAAGGAAACGAAAACGTCAAAATATACAGGGTATCCCATTTAAAACAACATAAGTTTGCATTATATTTCCTTAGTGATCCCCCTAACAAAAAAATTCTGTGCGCCACTGAACTCTTTAATATTATATCTATCAAAAGTTTTTATAACGTTTTTTTATATTTTTCTTAATTCGACAGTTTTTAATAATCACCCTGTATCTTCCAACTGCAGGGAGTTACTAATGATTTAATTACTTTACCAAAAAAAAAGAAGTCATAACATCTTAACTGCTTTTCTTCTGTCTCTTCTAGTTTACGAGATTCCCTGCAAAACCCACCAATTTGGGACACTGTACAAGTTAACGAGTGTCAGTTCTTCCCAAGTGTTGTTTAGTTTTTATGGTGTAATTTGTGGTGCTCTTCTGTGCGTTGTTTGTTTTCTTTTTAATGTTATTTATGTTAGTTTCAAATAATGCAAACTTGAAACAACACTTGTGTTCTTTATTATCTGAGAATGCCTGACAATCAACTAACTCCTTCATGTCAGTAACTGCAGCTTCATCCAACATAGTGTTAAAATCCCAATGCTCTTTTAGAAGCATTTGATACTTTGCTCATGTCATTTTAGTCTGGTGGGAACATTGTTTAATGTATTAATTTTTCTTTTGCTGTTGCATGTATATTTGTTTTCTCTTTAACCTATAAGCCCTTTTTTCAAGTTTTAGCACATTTCTGACTACCTATTACCTTACCTATTTAATGTAATTATTCGAATCCAATATTGGCCAGAAAAACTCAAAATTGCTGAAATAATCCTAATACTTAAACCTGGGAAAGACCCACATGAAGTAAAATCTTATCGACCTATCAGTCTGCTTTCAACTATATCAAAATTATTAGAGAAACTGATTCTTCGAAAAATTGTTCCTGATTTTGATGCCAGCAATTGGATTCCGACGAGCCCACTCCACAATCCAGCAGTGTCACCGCATAACCCATACAATACTAAATTCTCTAAACAGCAAAGAATATTGTACCTCAGTATTTCTAGACGTTAGACAGGCCTTCGATAGGGTATGGCATGTTGGACTATTATACAAGATTAAAAAACATTTACCAACATTCTTCAAACTATTGGAATCTTATCTAAACAATCGCCAATTCAGAGTACGAATAAAAGGAGACGTATCTGTTATGCTGCCTATCAACTCGGGTGTACCACAAGGCAGTGTCCTTGGTCCACTATTATATATCTTGTTTACTTCAGATCTCCCATTATCACCAAACATCACAATAGGAACATTTACTGATGGCACTGTCATTCTAACTACCCATAGTAATGTGCTGCAAGCCCACCATATCCTCCAAGAATATCTTAAAAAATTAGAGAAGCGGTTAAAAGATTGGAGTATCGAAATAAATGAGACAAAATCTACACATATAACCTTTACTCTAAGAAAAGACGTATGTCCTCCAATACAGTTAAATAACACACAAATCCCACAATCGACATCAGTGAAATACCTGGGCTTACATCTAGATGCCAAATTGAACTGGAAGGAACATATCAAGAAGAAACGAAAACAAATAGACCTAAGAGGTAGAGATATTTACTGGCTAATTGGACGGAAGTCTTCTCTTTCCATCGAAAATAAAATCCTATTATATAGGGCAATAATTAAACCTATATGGACCTATGGCATCGAAATATGGGGATGCGTCAGTAAATCCAACATAGCAATTGTACAAAGAAGCCAGTCTAAAATACTAAGAAATATTGTTAATGCCCCATAGTATATAACAAATAAAATGATCCACAATGATCTGAAGATCTTAACAGTAAAAGAAATCTAGCCACCACAAGAAACTAGAAGCCCATACAAATCCTTTACTACAACCGCTACTTGAAAATGATGTAATAAGAAGATTAAAACGACGATGGCCAACTGACCTGCGAAATTAACAGGAAGCAGAAGGTCCCTTCGCTGGAGAGGACCTCATCATGCTAGTTGACCTCAGCTTCTTCCCATAGCTAGGTCATATGCCAACACATTAGCTTATAGAATACCATGTATTTTGATTGCTGATTTATTGAATAAAAAATAATAATTTCTGAAAAATATGTTTATGTATATTTGTATCATGTTAAAGTTACTCATTTATTCAATTAATAATGTTTAAACAAATATCCCAGCTATTTTCAAGATTTGTAAATTTTGTGTTACTTTAAATGCAATTATCTCAAAATGCACTTATATGCCTTTTATTCCAAGGCCATCAATTGTTTAGGATAGGTATTGTAACAACTGCCGGTTGTTTGATTGTTATTTGTTCACCTTTATTTTTGGAACGTTTGCTGTCAGCAGTGCTGTAGGGCACAATAGAGCCGGAAATCCCCTGTTGAAGAACCTCGGTGGAGGGTGGTTTCCTGGCTCGAGCGGGAGGATATTCGTGGGCCCCCTTGTACTTAAACGATGTGCCAAGCTTGAGTTTTAGGGTTTGTTGTGTCGTCCAGCTGCCTGTACGTCCCCAGGGTCTAGTCCACCTGTGTCAGTTAGAGGGATTTGTTGGGGGTAAAGGAAACAGTCTAGGTAGATAACATATAAATAGGCCCATATTACGAACAAATAAAATTAAAGTTACAAAAAACCGATGACTTGACTCTAGGGTGCACTTTCGATGCCTACGGTATACGATATAATATAATAATAATGTTATTTGTCCGGCGCTTAAAAAACTAGTTAGGGTTCCTAAATATATTCACCCTCTCTTCCAGTT
Organism: Galeruca laticollis; assembly: GCA_963921935.1. Lineage (NCBI taxonomy): Eukaryota > Metazoa > Arthropoda > Insecta > Coleoptera > Chrysomelidae > Galeruca > Galeruca laticollis. The sequence continues at coordinate 160,281,443 of OY998181.1, read as the reverse complement.
ATCGTCCGGTAAGGACAGCGAAGATCATTTCGCCAGAGAAAAGTGGCTAGGGTTTTCTTAAGAAAAAAAGTTATCTAGCGTCTCCTTACTAAAATATAAAACCTTGACCTAGCTAATGGTTACTTCAGTGACTTTCATAACTTTGAAATTACGTAATGCAAAAACAGATGATTTCGTAATCCGACCTTTCTGCTGATCGAGGTTACCTTCGTCGCCCGGTAAAGTTCAACTGAATAATAAAATCTTATTGTTCAAGCGTCTTTCATGTACTGGTATTGAAAATATTTCTCCCTAATTACAGTGTAAACAATCGATTAACGTAAATAAATATCTCAGGAATAAAACTTTATAATACAATAACTGATACTAAACTTTTTGAGCGTGTGATTGGAGTAATATGTCTGGCTTAGGTTTATGGGGGTATACCCCTCGTAAAACTCCCTGAATAAAATTGTATAATCATAAGAAAAAAAAATTACGAAGTATAATACTCTCTAATTACGGTGATATACGGCTCAAGCTTCAGTATAACACTTATATGGCAGGATGGATAGTCAGACACACAAGACAAAAAAATCAATACCAATATGATTTTCCCAAATAAAAACAATAGAGAAAAAAAGGTTGTCAGATTCAAAAACTTACAGTTTGGGAAATCCTGGTCGGACGTCACAAAAAAACAAGCGTCTGGATTCTATTCTCGATTGGTCGACGAGAGATGAGCTCAAGCACTTCGCGACAATCACTAAACTCGCTGTCAAAACTCAGGCTGTCGTAAGTCGACAAGCCAGAAGTGCCGGACTGCAGTGTCGCTGTCCGACTCTCCCTCGTCGTCCTCTTTCCCTCTATTTATTTCGAGTTTTTTTGGGACGAGTTAGTTATCCAAAACAGCAAATGTAGCTGTGTTTTTATGCGTCATTTACTCGTCCTCGCCTCTATGTTTTTGTTTTCGTTGTTGAAGGTTAACTTTAATTAAATTTCTCTATGCTAGGTTGCATAATTCGTCTGTATTTTTATGATATTCAAAACAACGGTGTTTTTGTGTTCGACTTATATGCATGACGACCTTGTGGTAATTTGTTGATTTTTCATAATTGTTTAATTAAGTTTTACTGCCTCTGATAATCGAAACTAGGTCGCTTTTCTTTTAGACTTTTTATATTTGATTTAAAAAATGTTTTATATATATAGGGTGTCCTAAATTCCCTTGCCATATTTGTGCTTATTACAGTATGAACCTTATTACAAATTAAAATTTTATTATCAATTTGGTTTATTTGGTAAACGGAAATAGGTTTGTTCAAGCAACGAAATCACTGATAGTTTGAGGCATTTGTGTACTCTTATAACTGCGCATGCCTAATCCAACTAATGGTTTTATGTATTTCTGATTTGTTTCTTGTTTGAACGTTTCATAAGTTCATGTATTCTTCTCTTCCCATGTGACATATGAAGCGGTGTCATAAAATAAAAGTAAATATAGCATAACCTCAAATTCGGAACTTGAAAGATGGAACTAGAAAATATTGCAAGTGAGTTTGATTATTCTTTGTATTTATTTATTTTTCATTTACACTTTAAATTTGCAGAAAACAATGGAAACATTGAACGATACTACATTATTACTCATTCCCAGAATCCGTTAGAAAATTCTTCGGAAAATCAAATAAGCCTGTTAGAAAATGAAAATGTAGAATTCCAAGTACTTGAGGACCAGGTGGAGATGACAGATGGAGATTGTACCAATAGTAATTATAGTACCTGAACAAAAAAAGCAAGTAAAGCATTAATACATACATACAAAAAATTCAGATCCAAAGTTGGCTCATACGAAATGAGAAATTTAAAGAAAATGTGGGAAGTTATATCCCGATACTTGAATGAACAGTTTCAATTACACTATACACCAACTAATTGTGAAAATCGCTGGCGAGTCCTAGAAAGGAACTACAAAAAATATAAAGACAATATAACAAAACTGGCAGAGGAAGAAAACACTTTGAATTTGCTGATGAGATGGATGACATTTTTTCGAAGAAGAGAAACATAAATCCTGAAATTTTGTTGTCATCAAAAGACATGATCACAAATAATACTGCTGTTGAATCAGTACCAAGTACTTCAATAGCTAATGAATCAGAGGAAAAAGACTATATAAATACAACCGAACAAACTGCTTCTACTGAAAACAGTAATAAACTTAATATGACCGGAACAACCAGAAGCCAAATAAATTCAAAAAAAAGAAGGGTAATAAAAAGTAGAGCAAATGTTTTAGAAGAAATTAGAAACGACAGACTAATATATCAGAGCCAACTCTTAAGACTGCAAGAAAAAAGATACCAGGAAAAGACAGATATTGAAAAAGAAAAACTTAATGAAACAAGAAGAAAAAATGACCTTTTTGAAAGAAGAAATCAGTTATTGGAAGAAATTTTAAAGAAAGGAAGTACAGATGTACCTTTTTCTCTTTTGTGATTAATGACTATATTATTTGTGATTTGTGTTATTTGCTTTTGTCCTTACAAATGTTTTTAGATTTTATTAGATTATAGGTTTCCACTGTAATAGAATAAATATATTTTTTTTACTTTCACTAGGGATATATTTTCACTTTTTGTTGAATATGAACAAAACTTGGTTCAAAACTCACTACCTGTATTAATAATGTACCCTGTCAATACTGAATTTGATTTTCTTTTGCTGTTTGTACAAAACTTTATTTTCCTATTTATATTATTTTCAGTAATACACGATGTGGTAGACATATATTTAAAATGTTAGTTTTCAATTCTCACTTTAAAAAAAAATTAAATTCGGATTTTCTAAAAAAATATATAACTAAAAACTTAAAAATACTAATCATCCAATACATATCTTGCAATAAAGTTACGGTACTCTTGACCTTCTCTATTTCCTTCAACTGGCTCTTCATTCATCCCTTGAAGTGGTACTACTTGGACTACATTATTTAACCAATTTCCTTCAAATTCATCTTTAATCGCCAAGTTGTGAAGGACACAACAAGCTCTTATAAAATGAACAATATCATTGACACTTCTAAGTTTTACATGGTAGAGTTGTCTAAATTTCTGTTTTAAAACGCCCAGACAATGTTCAACTAGATATCTATTTTTACTCAATTTCAAATTGAATCGTTGTTGAATGGCAGTCAGATGTCCATGATCAGGGTATGGTGTCAGCAAATGGCGTAAGCAGGGATAACCACTATCACCTAGCAAATAGTTATCCCTGCACTTATTCACCAAATCATTACTCAAAGGTGAATTTCTAAATACACGACTATCGTGAACAGATCCCGGATAACCAATAAAAATATCCCTTAATAATAAATTGTGATCACAAACCACTTGAATCTGAAAAAAATATGAGAACAATAGCAAGAAAAACAAACATATTTTTATATTTACCTGGATTGAGTAGTACTTTTTTCTATTTAGATAAGAATCTGCATCATCATCAGGCTTATCTATTTTTATATGACTTCCATCGATAGTGCCAATTACACCAGGAAACCCATTATTTTGAAAATATTCCAAAATTTCTACCCTCTCTTGGTTTTCAGGCCATCTAATTATTTCCTCAGACAGACCACTCAAAAACATTGTGATTCTTCTGATTACATTGTATAATGAACTAATTGAAATGTTAAAGCGATCAGCTACATCTCTAAATGATGCTGTCTGATGCCCAGCAAACCACAAAAATATTAAAACATGCTGCAATGCCGACAGTTTACCAAATCCTCCTGATTGATGTTTAAAGTGATCACTTCCTTGGAACCTGTTTGCAATTTCTTGGGAAATTTGCCTGCTTATGCGAAAGTGTTCGTGAAATTCCTTTTCACTGTATAGGGGAATGGTTTGTTCGAAGTAACCTTCGTTTTTAGGACGAATTCTATCAATCAACACTGCTTCTATGTCTAGGTCATCATCACTGTCTAAATCAAGTAAACTCGATGAAGTGTTAGAGCTTGAAGAATTACTGTCATCCATTGTATATTTTATTCTGGAAACATATACAGATAGGTACATAAAGAATAGTAATTCAGTAAAAAATACTTGTTGATGTTATAAAATTTGAATTCAGCATGTGGTTTTCAAGGGAAAAAAGAAAAAACTAATATAGGTACTCACTTTATTTCCATACGACCTTGATGGTATATATATCTATGGGGTATATAATTTACCAACCAAAAAAATTGTCTAATAAAAATGCGTGGCAGAAAAGAAAACACAGGAAAAATAAAATATATGAAAAAGTAAACAACATTAAATTATTAAATATAGGTTAAGTCAACAGTTACAATGGGCAAGTCAGCTAATATAAATTGGAAATCCCGTAAAAACTTCGTGGACTGTTTTGACTGTCAGCAAACCATCCGCAACCAAATTTCATTTTCTGCTTGAACACACAATTTGAAATCCATAACAGTTTGAAATCCGTAATTGCACTGCATGAACGGTATAAAGTTAATGCGCACGCGTCTGATAGTTTGCAACCAAATCTGATTTGTGCTTGAACAAACCTAGTATCATTTGCTGACTTGGATTCACTTTTCTATGTATCTACAGAACTAATTTATAAAAAATTATGCAATACAAAATTAAATTTTAAATTCACTAACTAAATTCGTCAAATTCCAGTTAACTCCAGATGGAAAACGGCCGGGACTGTCGTTGCCGCAAAAAAATTCGTTAACATCCATGAAAGTCGCAGTAGGCGAAGAAGACGATTCGTTCTTCGATCTGTTATCGAGATTCCAATCGAAAAGAATGGACGATCAACGTTGTTCGCTAACTGTCGACAACAAAGAAAACAGAAACACAAACAACATTCCATTCAACAACGAAACTCCCGAAGATTTAATCGACATGATAGCTGGAATGCAGAGCAAAAGAATGGACGAACAAAGAGTCTCTTTACCTCATTTACCTGGTAATTATCTTTTACAAAGAGATCATTTTCTGTTCTATTATAGTTTATATTTATTTTAGGTTTACAGTCGAATTCTCGTCCGAGATTATCGGATCCGCATCGTTCGAACAGTGTAAACAGCGTACCAGATGACAATTTCTTAGATCAGCTAGTCCGTTGTCAAGATTCTCGTTTAGAAGATCAGAGATCTCCGTTGCCGGCCGCAGCTGTTGACGCAGAAACAGATCCGCCGCCTCCGACGAGCAGTAGTAAAAGCGGAGCCACTGTGCCCGACGAAGATTTCTTTTCGTTAATTATGAGATTTCAATCTGGTAGGATGGATGACCAACGCGCTTCTGTACCACGAAGGGAAACAAGGTAAAAGTTGTTTTTCTTCTTTTAAACACGTCCTAACGAAAAACGTTAAATTTCATTCAACACACAGCACAACAAAAAAAAAATTTTGTCTTTGCGGATTTGGAGAATTCAGGTAGAGGGGCGGACCGTGAATTTGTGGGGGTCTTTGGCTAATACTACTTAGGGCAGTGGTGTAACTATGCGCTTAGGTAGCAAAAGCTGATATGTCCTTATTTTTGAGAAATGTGACATCACATCTTGATACCCACTATGCGCTGGCAAAACTAAATATGTCTTACATTTAGTATAATGAAGTTATAAATGGTGCCTTTTTCTGTTATGTTTAGTTGCTGTGTTTTGAAAGATGGTAGAATATGACATGTAAAATATCAAGTTCTGTCACATTCTAAAGCCATTGTTGTAATATGGTAGAACCTGTTATGTTGACTGTGTGAATTGTGTTAGTGCCCCATAATAAGTGACATTGATATTGATAGTTTAGTTTGTGATGCAGAATTTGTCAATGAAAATATCTCTTTCAATATTAAAACCTTCTATAAGGCTCCTGTTTCAGTGGAGGAGGTTTTAGAATTAATACTATCTTTAAAAAATACTATTGCAGTTGGTACTGATGGATTAAATAATAAATTAATTAAAACGTGTGCCGTTCTATTGACAAAACCATTGAGTTTCTTATTGAATTTGTCAACTGAGAGGGGAATCTTCCCTGAATCTTTAAAACTGGCTAGAGTAGTTCCCATTTACAAAAAAAGGAGATCCTAATGATATTAATAACTATAGACCAATTAGTATCTTGTCTACTATCTCCCATAATAGAATTGTTAGATCTCTTGATATTAAAAAGCATGTAATGGGTTTATTTATTGATTTTTCAAGCGATTTTGACTGCGTGGACCACAAACTTTTACTGCTTAAACTGTCTAAATATGGGGTAAGAGGTATACCACTCAATTTGTTGGAGTCATACTTATCAAATAGAAAACAAATTGTTCAAGTGAATAATACTCTTGGTTTGGAACTAGAGGTCTCACAAGGTGTTCCCAGGGATCAATTTTGGGTCCATTTTTATTTTTGGTTTTTGTTAATGACTTATTACATTAAATGCTGTCCCTGGAATATATCCAACTTGTTATGATGCTGACGACATTAATATTATAATTATTGAAGACAATGAGGATGCTCTAAAAATATCAACAGAGCGAACATATGATCAAGTTGTGATGTGGTCAGAGAGGAATAACATAAAATTAAACAAAACTAAAACAAATACGGTGCTGTTTAATAATCATGGACAATTTAGCCAGAACCAATTGTTAAAAAACACTGGATTTTCTATTACATCTAAGGAAAATATTAAATTATTGGGTGTCACTATCGACTATGGCATAACCTGGCATTCGCATATTGACAACTTGTGTAACAAATTAAGGAAAAGCTGCTATAGCCTTAGATTTCTTGCCAGTCATTGTAGTAAAAATACACTCTTGACAGTGTATCATGCTAATTTTCACTCCCATCTAAAATATGGCATACAAATTTGGGGGACCTATTCTACCAGGCAAAGGGTATTTGTTCTTCAAAAGTATGCTATAAGAAGATTCTTGTAGGGAGTTTTTTAAAAAATACAAAATATTGACCCTGGCTGGTGTATATATATTGGAAGCATGTACTTTCATTCATAGGAATAGATCGATTTATGTGGCCGAGCGTGCTTCTCATCACTATAAAACAAGAAATAAAAGTCAATTATTGGTACCTAGACACCATACTGCACTTTTTGAAAAAAATCTAGAGTATCTGGGACGTAAATTTTATAATATCCTCCCAGAGGATATAAAAAACAGTAATTTCTACAATTTTAAAAATAAACTAAAGCAGTTTTTACTAGGAAAAAACTACTACACCATAGAGGAGTTTTTAATTGATAAATTGTCTTTCTGTTGTCACCTGCTATGAATCTGCCAAAAATTGTTTTGTTTTTGTGGAACTGTTTTCATTATTTTTAAGGGTTGTCTGTGGTCTATGATGTAAACAATTATATGTGTATATATGTGAATATATATGTATGTGTGTGTTTTGTGTTCTTTAGTTAAGTCATTTTATTATACTTTGTGACATGTTTCACTATAACTGTTGTATAATTTTTTTGTACAATATTTTTTTATGTGAAATAAATTACTTTCTTTCTTTCATACCATCCGTTAATAATTGATCAGGTTCATTTTAACATTTTTGCTGTGTTATAAATTATTAAAAGTATGCAAAATAATGTTTGTGAGAGTCCATGGTGTGACCAGAAGAAAGGTAAATGTTTTACTTTAGAAATACAGAGCATCGTCGACGGGTTTTGCAGGACCAGATCGTAAAGGAACACATACATCTCCAAACAAATTAATTCAGGAATGATAAATAATTAGGGATTGTATTAACTTATATCTGTTTGTGCTATTTCCATTTTCTTTAGGAAAAATATAGGTACGGCTTGACAAAACTGTCCAAGAAAACAATTAAAAATTACAAAATGGGATGGTAGTTGATGCGGTACTAGTATCGATCGGTTCAAGAGATAAACAAAAGGTTAAAAAAATTCGGTCTCGGTGTAAGTGGCAAAATTCTGACTGAATCGGTTTCCTACGGAAATTTATCACAAAACCAACTTACTTAAATTCAATCAAAAGACGGTTAATAGTGAGTGGTTTACTTCATCCTTTGCATTTTCTTTTTGCCTTCCTTTCCCCAAACCGTGCTTTTGTTTGGAGTAAGTGTTTTTTTCTATGCAAGAAGAAGCGACCACATCATTTAGTTATGCAAAAACATTTGATCCTTTGAGAGGGATATTAAAATATATTTCAAAAAATTGATTTAAATAAAAAAATTTTTATGCGTATAGGTATAAGTAACTTGTTATTGAAATTTGGGAATTTACAGCGTTGTCGGCTAACCTTATTTGCCCTAAAAATTTAAATTTTGTAATATTTTATTATTTTCGCAAAATCGGTTTGCCATAAATTGGATTGAAACTTAATAAACAGTTTCTATTTTTTTTGCTGGAAAAAAATGGTTTTTGGAAAATGAAGAGAATAAAGTAAGCAAGAGAGGGGGAAATGTACTTTATTGTCGAAGAAAAATACTTTCTTATTGACAAAGCTTGTACAAAATATAGTCTGAATAACTTTTAAAAAATGCGAAAAAAAGTAATTAAAACACAAATGCACAGAAACACAGTTTGAAACAGGTCCACACGTCATATATAATATATTGCAATCCAAAACAGGATTTGAACACAAGTATACAAGTCATTGAATTAAAACGGCAACGGCATTTTATACAATTTATTATAAAAAAGGACGGTTAGTTATGATAAACAAAGATCATTTAAGAAAGAAAATATACTTTTTATCAATATTTATTATTGAAACGTTTAATTAGTTGCATGATTTGATGAACATTAAGCAACAAAATAATTTTTCATACAGCTATTTTTTTTATGCAAATGCAAATTTTTTTATCTTAAAATTTCTTTGTAATATGGTTTTTTGATGTCATATTCTGATTCCTCTCATTTCGCTGCATCGAATTAAAAAAAATCGTCTCGATAAGTGCTACCGTTGCCGAGATAACTCATGTTTTACCGCGCATTCGCATTTTGAAACACCCGGGCCGCGCGACAACACAGCTGCTCTTCGCCATCCCCACTCCTGCTCCCACGCCGCTCGGCCGACGAACTCCTCTGATTACGGTATTTTCATCGATTTTTCTTTCATGAGGCTTTCATCTGTCGAAAATGCACAAGACGAATATAGAAAGTATTTGCAACCAGCTATAAGAGAGTATTTTTTAATTTCGATTTAACGATTAAGTAAGCCATAAATTATTATTAACTTTGTGGGCCTCTATCTCCGGATCTACACGGTCAAATTTCGTCGTTTTGGGCTGAAATGAAAGTGCTTGCAAAGCAGTATTCAGATGGGAAACAATTTTTAAATTACATCGAACCGATGCTGTAAACGAGAAATTATTTATAATGGAAAAAATTTGACAAAATTTTAAAAAATTGTTAAAACGTAAAAATTAATGTTAAAAATTGCGTGCTCCTTTTTCACCGTTGTTTAAACAAGGTACGCGCGATCAAATTTTTTATAATTTGTTAATTAATAATTGTGGTAGTGAAAAATTACGTGGTCGATCGTTACAAAAATGTTTGTGCGTAATTGTCATACGTTTAACTATCTTTTCTGAAAATTTGATAAATATTTATCAATTTTTACTTACCGAAAAAATTTCTCTATGTTTACGTATGATTTTTTACTAATTTTCGCATATTATTCATGGAAAATTAAAGTTTTTTGATTCGCGATTCTCATAACCTTATAGGAAATCGTCAAATAAACAAAAAAAGAAATAAATTGACTGTCTCGACCCTTACTTCGTGGAATATGCTCATATTAGTGTTTTTAAATGAAACTCACGGTCTCTAGTAATAATATCTAAGCTTTAATATTTGTAATATCACATCTTCTTTTTTATATAAACATATATTAAGCCAATCACAAGTTAGGTTACTTCTTGGTCTAGCCAAAAATAACTACTAAACATCAGGTAGGCATAAAATGAAATGTAACTTCTGTCATTCTGACGATGATATTGATTTATCGAAACAAGTACCGGGTTAGTACGGTCCATTTCCCCAGTGTCCCGTTTGGGAGAATAAGGTATCCCAGAGGCACCGTTTTCGATGGTGCTCCGCCAGCGTCCATCAGCACGGGTCGCTTGAAACCGTGGGTTGGGGGATGTTTATCGACCTCCCGGTCTAGACCAGCTGAGTTGGGATGCAACAGGCCCACCACGTGAAGGGTGTAATTTATGATCACACACTCCTAATCATGTTGGGAATACCCAGCGATCTTGGGACAGTTTAAGGAGGTGCAATGTCAAGATTGACAAAATTGAAACAAAAATCTATTCCTGTGCTTAAAATTTATTCATATTCTTATTCAATGTAAAAACCAGTAAGTGTTTGAAATGTAGGGTAAACTGTCCCACAGTGAACCAATTTTAATATATAGGGTCACTACTTTTTGTTTTTGATGAGAATACCTCAGAAAACATATCGAATGAACACTCCCTGTTTTGATACGTTATCTGTGTAATCATATGGGTACTCATTTGATTTTTCGATATAGTTTTGAATTTTTTTAAAAACTATGACATGGTTCACTGTGTACGATGATGTGTATACAGTGAACCACCAGCTAGTACACTGTGAATCATAGTTCATAATTCAAATAAAACGAAGACGTTATTTCAAAAACTATTGATATCTCATGACTTAACATAAAAAATAAAATACAACATTCTTGATATACGTACTAGACGCAAGTATAAAAATTGGTTGATTTCTAATTTAAAAAAATCTTCAAAAATGTGGAAACAGAACTGAATATTTTGTTTTTAACCAAAACTAACAACAAACTCCTTAAAATATTATTTGGGAAACAATGAGACTAGTAAAACTATAGTCATTTTCATCTCTGAAAAATACAAAAAAGAGATGACATAAACACAGGAGACTAATAAAATTGGGGAACATTTCAATAGCTAGCGAATATCGAGACCGCAAAAGGCCATGTTGAAAGAGTAGAAGGAATTTTTGCACCTGGAGGTGAAGCCATTGTCTAATGGTTTTTGTAAAATAATTTTGACATCCGATTTTGAAACTGTAGATAAATCGGGTATGTCAGGAATGGAGAACACATATTGTGTTGGAGATTTTTTCCGCAAGAAACTCACATCATATTCACCTTTTTGGACAGCTAAAATTTTAGCTAGGTAGTAAATTTTCTTTTTTTTTCCTTGGAACTCAACCAGAACAAATTCCCCTTCGACAGGATCTCTGGTAAGATTTCCTAACTGGTTTTTTGCAACAGGGATCGTATCTCCATCTGAATTTTCATCAAATTCATCTGTCATAGCTCCATCACTTTCCAAAATCATGGAAGTATCAGATTCAGATGTAGAACTATCCTGTAACACTTTCCTCACACCTTTCCCTTTCTTATTGGCGCATAGGATTTTTGTGTTCATTTGTCGCTTCTTTGCTTGTTTTTCTTTTTCAATTTGCTCCTTTTCTGGCGTGTCCGTTGCTATCATACTCCTACCTTTTTTCCTATTCTTCCTTCTATTTTTTCTTGGTTTTGCTTTGAAAGGTGGACGGAATTCTGTCGGATCTATGATTTTTTTGTGACCTGTTTGTGACGATGTTTTCTTTTTCTGAACAATCAGGTTCCAGATCTATTGATATATTGTTGTCCGCTGCCACAGCAGTAGGATCAATTTCTTCAAGTTGTGGGCGATGAGTGACTGTGCTTGGTAAAAAGTCGATATCTGTAAAAATCGTTCTATCAAAAGGAACGATTCCGGTTGCTTTAGAGCTATTTACTATCGAGGTAGTAGGTGTCATAGTTTTTAGATATGCTTCACCAATAAAACCACCCACATCATAAATTGTTACAGGTTGGCCGGGATTTCTCATAATCCAGGAATTCATGCTAACATTATAAAAGGTTTTGAAGGGCTTGAATAATCCAACATCGAGAGGTTGTGTTTTATAAGATGAATGGGGTGGCAAACTGAGTATCGTAACACCGTGTGATTTGGCCAGTTTCAAAGACTCTACTGACAGATGCGATTCATGATTGTCGAATATTCAAAGCGATGGATTATCCATTGAAGAGGAACTAAATTTTATAAAATGTTTCATAACTTTAGGAAATAATTCCGAATTCATCCATCCGCTCGGCCAAACCCAAAGTACCAGGGGGGGGGCGCCTTTGATCATGAAGTTCTGAAGTTTTTTCGAGGAAAAATTATGACGGGTGGAAGTGAATATCCACCAGCACAAACAATAGCACATGTTGTGCATAACGTTCCTTTTTCGCCACTTGTAACTTTCGAGAGACATCTTATTCCTTTCGTTGCCGGCACTTTTGGAGGCTTTTGAACAGTGGTTGTCGCCGTTTCGTCTAAATTATAGACGCGTGTTCCATTAGCAAAATTGGGATGGTGTTTTGAAACATCTTCTAGACTTTGGAAATATTTGTCAATGTTATGACGATTGAAACCTGTAGCTCGAGCCAAGCTACAACTTTCCGGTGCTCGGAGAGTCACATCTGGATGACGATCACGAAAAGATTGGAGCCATTCCAAGCCTGCCATTTTTTTTCCAGGATTCTGGAATGCGTATTTTATTGATGATTGCTGTCTCGTACGCTAACATGCGGTAATCTCTATTTGTTAAACCATAGAAGAGATATGCACAATTTTTGAGATATTTTTTCAATGCCTCTTCCTGCTCCGAATTGAAAATCTGATTAATGTTATAATTAGGAACTAATCTGACATTCAGACCTTCTCTTGCATTTTTTGTTTTTAAATAATATCTTCTCAAGGTTGCGTAAGGAAGTTCTTTAAGTTTAGCTGCTTTTCTTATTTTTTCCCCGATGGTAATAAGTTTAACAGCTGCCCTCATGTTTTCTTCTGTGTGAGTCCCTATTTTACGAGGCAGTTTTCTACGAGCCATGCTGTAAAAAAATTAAAACATTATTTATAATTTCTGGAGTAAAGTAGTACACAATGATTCACTGTGTAAGCCTCGACTTGATTCACTGTTTGACGTGAGGTACAAAATCGTTTGAAGGTAAGAAATGAGAACTAATTTGTTTAATCAGACATTTGCTATCGATTAATATTCTACATAGATCATTCATCACAATGAAATCTTAATTTCACGATTACAAAGTGTAGTTATCTGTCTGGAACAAAAATATGGAGGGAATTTTTTATTTTACGTATCTGGCTAAATCACTAAATCAGCTATACAACCTACTCAGTTGAATGTTCGAGCGGCACTGATCAGATGATGGGTAGTGCAGTGAGAGACGCTTCAAACACACCGATTGTTTTGTTTCTAATGTAGGCAACCGCGCATTGTACTTGACAGGTCCACTGTGGGACATGGCTCACCCTATACAGCAACATTTTTACAAGTACAATAAAGTTGTGTTACAGTACTGTATAGCTGTTTTTCTACCTCGGAAACAGGTTACACAGACATTTGGCTAAAGTTTAAGACCAACGCAAATAATTATAGGTGGTCAATATTTTAAATTACTTTTGAATTACCCTGCATATTTGTTGTATAAATCAATTACTAATGTTTTTGTTTGATTTCAGAATTGCGAATGGTAGCGTACCTCATCCTCCTGATAATTTAAACAACAATTTACGAAATTCTTCGACTAAAAAGAAAAAGTAATACGGTCGAGGTTTTTACAATGTAGATAGTTTTTACTAATTGAAATCCGTTTGAGTAAACTAAAAATACATCGTTTTTTGACTGAAATTTAAAAATTATAATATAGCTTTAGGCATTCCAGTTCAAATGCGATGAAGAAACTAAAATATATACAAACATTTTGTACGTTTAGAGAGAAAACTAGTAAAATGCACCTGTATTTAACAACTAGATATATCAAACGAAATCTCAGATTTTTTAGGTCCCACAATCTCCGGTTTCAATACCCTTGTTTTATGAGTCTCCATTCCCTACTACAGTTTTTTTTATATTTTGGCCTATTTCTGTCTGTCTTTATAACCCTGAATCACCCTGTGTATTATTAAAATTGTGTCACACTAGCAGAAACGTGACAGTGTTAATTCACACAATATGTTCTGGCTTGCAGTGAAAAGGAGAGATTAGTAATTTGTAGACTTGTTTGGCTCTTATTGGGACTCTTCAGTACAAGGTATATGCTCTTTCATCTCAAATCTGAACTGAAAACAACATTATTATCCCTATGTTCGAAAACCAGATTCTATTATATTGGAATAGATAAAAACAGAATTGTAAGAAATGCTTGCTAAATATCGAGAGAGCATTACAATTTCTCCTGGAATAGCTCGAAGTGGGAATATGTTTGACGTTATTACATCGAGACAGGTTAACACTTCAGTATCATACAAGCAGCCACCGAGAGGATGTATTTGCGGCAATGAATGAGAAATATTTACGATAATTTTACATTAGATATTTGAACAAATTAAACCGAAAGATTTATTCAATTTAGTCTGTCTGACGACAGGTAGTTCAAAACTTTGCTGCCGTTGTGGCCGCGAAAAAAAGATAATTCTTAAACACCAACAAAATAAAATGATGATTGTTTAAAAAAATAATAAATTATTTCCAAAAGAAACAATACTTTTTCGAATAGACTGTAAAACACTATTTACAATAAAAGTAAAATAAGTAAATGCAGGCGTTTTTCCAAAAACCACACAAATATAAAAATGATCATTGTCAGAAAACCGAGTTTTTGTCGATATCAAAAAATTTGAGGTTATGTTGAAAAATACCCTTAAGCAAAATTGTACGTTTTTTAATTATCTACAACTTTTCTATAGACCATTTTTCGATCTGGAAATCACAAAAAAACCATTTTCAACAACTAAAACAACTAGATCAACTTGCATTTATTTTTCCCCTTTTTCTAATCCCTGTTGCCAGCAATTCCGGTTTTTGCTATCATGTAACTAATTTTTTTTCTATAAAGTTATTATATTGACCTGCCAAATACACCTTTAAAATCTTTATACTGAATTTTGAAACATCTTGTATATAAATGTTTCTACTTACCGCTCAGGTTCTTTAGGAAAAGAGAACAATGACAGTTGTTTTGCGTTCTCATTATTTTGTTAATGAGATTGTAAAATGCGATGCGGTAAGTCATCAATCTCTATCATTTCCAATTCGAAGGACCAATCGCACATTAGCGATAATAAATAACTATAAGTTTATAGGTGTGAGGTTGTTTAAATAAATTAAAATAGTATGTCACTTTCACTTGTATATATTAGCGGGAATTACATTTTGTTCAATTTGCTGAACAATTAAGAAGTTCACTGATTTTTATCTATATGTTGTATCACTTTATCACATGATCTGATATAAATGAATGAATGTTAAAATGTTATACCGGTAGAATATTATAATGAGAGTACCATTATGTACGATGGTTTACTTGGAAGTGTTGAAAAATAGGGTCTTATTCCCATTTATAGGTTGTTCAAGGTTGGTGGTAACAAGGTGAATCGTGTGAGGATGTAGCCAATGGGGGATAAGGATTTAAAACATAACCGTCATACAACTGTTGAAATTTTAGCGGAGGCACGCATTTTTTATGAATAAAAGAAATCGTTGTTTGTTGAAATACTGTCTTTTCTAAGCAGTTTTTATGACACGATAAGAAATTGAACGCTTTGAAGTACGCAGTGAGTGGAGATATAACATAAGATAAGGCAATGGTTATCTGTGTTTTTTCTGTGAAAGTGTAGTTAAAGAAATATTATATAAATGAAGGGGATAATATTTTGATTTAAGATGTATGTGGAATATATGAATTTTGATATACAGGGTGAATACAAAGTAGGAATTTGAGTGTCAATTCAAATTCGTACAACAGTCCTTGACCTGATTTCGATCGGCATCCGCCAAAAATACAAAAATATCGTTTCATTATATTTCCACTACATTTAATACTTTAATAGTAAAACATTCAATTTTTGTTTTAATTTAATATCTCCTTACGCCTAAGTTACACATATACTTATTTTATTGCAGTATATGAATAGAAAACTTCTTCTCAAATTGTGTGACACTATTTACATTGTCACTTCTCTTTGGTTAGTAGCATTATGACAATTATTCCAGACATTTTCTGCGAAATTATGTCGCTTTTTCAATATATTCTCAAATTGTGTGACACTATTTACATTTTCTGTCAAATTGTAAGCTATTTCTTGCTCGATTTTTTTTCATTTATTTTATTTCAGCAGTGCAATCAAAACAGATTTTCAAGTCTTTTAGGTGACTCTCTCCTTTACTATTATCCTGATTTTCTCCAATACTCCTTCAATTGTATTTTGCTATATATTCATTGTACCTATCTTTGTGGTACGATTATGCGTAAAACGTGATATAACTATATCGATATTAAGACAGTAATATAACAGACTACCAGTTTTCTTTCTCTAATAAGGCACAATGTTTCTTCATTTTTTAATGCAATAAATTGATTTTAAATTATAGCATCAAATATATATTCAAATATGAGGCTAACACAAAGTTGCCAAAATTTTAAATGTAGACGATCTACAATATTATATATTAACTTTAGTCTAATATGATAAGGAAAATGTTCATTTTAATATATTTAAAGATAACTATTATTATTTTTAATACTTATTTAGAAGTACCGATCTAAAATAATTTTAAAAATAACATAAATTAAACTTTTAATTAATTCTAATTAGTATTTGGTGGTAATTTCTGTTTCATATCATTCCTGATTGATAAAGATTGGATTGTTCCGAATGGGTATTAAAAATACTGTATTATGTATTTATTCCACGAAAACAGTCCTTAAATTAATTATAAGGTAAATGTGGAAGTACAATTGTAAGTTGATAATTTTTAAGTATATAAAGCATGACAAAAATGTTATATATTGTCCAACAAATGTAATAAATAATACAGGATGTCACGAAAATATTGTTATACTATATATTCAGAAATTATAAATTTTATTGGTAAAATTTAAACGATATTAGCGATTTCCTATCCAAAATTTATTAATTGCATTTTTTATGTAACAAGTCATTACAAAAACTTTCCAATACACATTTTAGCAAGAAGACAAGCCACCATATATCTGGCTACGGTTACATGCTTGGCAAGTCTCAACAAGTGTCCACAAACACAAGCTTGGCTTGCGTGAGCTTGTCACTGATTTGGGCTAGAGTCGGTTTTTGAACACAAATCAAAGGAAGATTGTGACATGCGTTTGTGACGTATTTACACAACCTCAACGTCCACGTCTGTCATCTTTGCTTGCACAGCTTACCACTCCAGAACACATTCGCAAGCGTGCAGAGGACATCCAAGCCTTTGTAAAGACTTAGAGCTTGTGAACGTTTGCCAAACCTCGGCAAGCGTGCAAACATAGCATCTAATACTCTTTATTGCTAGTGTCTGTGAAATGAGACTACTTCTGTCTCCTTCCAGTGATGATAACTTGGGGGGATATCCCCTAGGAAAACTATTTTGGTATTTTCTGGGGAGAAAATTTTTAATTTCTTGAATCAGAATTTTTTCGCTTAAACAATATCAAGAAAAGTAATATCTCAAGAATAATAGTGTAAAAATAATTTCAAATATAATTTTTATTATAATTTAATCAGCAATCCGAATATATTCATTCTATAAGCTAATATTATGACTAAGGAATTTGTCATGATGAGGATGCTTCCATTGATGAAACCTTAGATAGGTACTTCATATCAAATTAATTGGACAGTTTCTTTTGAGTCTAGTTATCTTGTCTTTTCAGTAGGGGTTCTAGGGTTGGGTTTTCGTGGTTTTCTGCGCGGTGGGTGTTGCTTCTTTGTTGTATGACATTTTTTACAAATTTAATTTTGAGATCGTTATGAATTGTTTCATTGGAGACGAACCATAGGACATCGTAATATTGTTCTTAGGAGTTTATATTGGCATATTTGGATTATATTTATGTTCAATTTGCTAGCACAGCTCCAATCTAAAAGCCATAAGTCAAAATAGGTATGATTATTGTTTTGTATATCAATATGTATTTTGTTTTCCACAGCTAGTTCCCCCTATTAATCAGTTTATTTGACTAGTAGTTAAGTCGCTATGTTTTCTTTTCTTTATTATATGTTTTTCATGTTAATTTACTGTCGTAGATATTTTACTTCTTCTTTTCTGGGAATTAGAATGTTGATGATATGAAGTTCAAGCGTTGGGGTTTAACATAGTGTGAAAGTGATGTGGCTGGATTTGCTTTCATTTATCTTGATTCTCCATTTTTCAAACCAGTTTTGTAGAATGTTGAGGCGTTCTTGCAAGTTCTATCAGGATTATTATTCACCGATTTTACAGCTGTATCATCAGCAAATGTTCCAAGTGTAGTGTGTTCTGGAGGTTGCTAAGTCAGATGTGAATAAAACAAACAGCAATAGCCCAAGTACACTTCCTTGCAGGACTCCTGCTTTTATTGGATGTAGTTTTGATCTTTCATTTCCCATTTTGATTTCAAATTGGCGATCAATAAAGTAGGATTTAAATAGGATAAAGTAAGAAGGATGGATTTGCTTGATTTTGTATAGTAGACCCTTATACCAGACACGGTCAAATACCTGGCTCACACTCAAAAATTCCACTGAGCCATAGCTTCTGTCTTCATAGGCTTTGTTGATGACATCTGTTATTCAATGTATCCGTTGAGTTGAGTGCCCTTTGCGAAATCTAAATTGATGGTGTGGGATATATTCTTCTGGTCTTATAAAGGATGTTTCCAAAGTAATCTGAAATATTGCTGTGAGCGATTCGCTATTTAATTTTAAGACGAAAAGCTCTTATAACCATGTGTGATAAGTCTTGTCGTTATTGAGTTACAGGGCGTTGAATTGTTTTTAATAAACGAACTTTTTTGTTTGTCTTTTGCGTCGGTTTTTATATTTGACTCGGTTATTATTAATATTTCATTAGGATAAACATGTTTTTTCTTATTACTTTTGAAAACCAGTAACGTCACTTAAGTCAAAAGTATGATCTAAATAAGTTTTAATAAACGAGCTCTGACTGTAAGTCAAACTTATTTAGACCATACTTTTGTCTTAAGTGACGCCACTGGTTTTCAAAAGTAAAAGTATCAACTGTCTCGACCCTTACTTCGTGGAATCTACTCATATTAGTGTTTTAAATGAAACTCACTGTTTCCAGCTAATTCCACAATATAATGAAAATTGTTGAAAATTCTAAAAAATTGACAATGATATTGATTTATCGAAACAATTGTCAATTTTTTAGAATTTTCAACATTTTCCATTTTATTATGGAATTAACTATAAACAGTGAGTTGTATTTAAAACACTTTGGAATATTGATAATTACCGTGTCAGATCTAAAAATCGACGCAAAACAAACAAAAAATTTCGTTTATTCAAAACAATTCAACGCCCTGCAACTGATTAACGACATGTTTATAAGAACTTTTCGTCTTGAAATTAAATAGCGAATCGCCCACAGCAATTTTTCAGATTACTTTGGAAACACACTGTATAATTGTTTATTCTGCGTTATATAAGTTTCTCATGCATTTGGAAAGTACTAAGCCCAATATGCCTTGAGTGTCGGTGAAAATCTTGACACTTCTTGCCAGGTAGGTCGCCGATTCTCTTACTTCCGAATCTTTTTTAGGCAAGGATCATTCTCCTAATCTCTGATCCTGGTGGGTGACCATTCTCCATTGACTACTGTAATTCTTGAAACAGCAACTTAGATTTCGACTTGTTGCATTGAGAATAGTCTACAGGGCACATCAGCTGGATGTTCACCCCTGTCTGATTTCCCCTGTGACTGGAGTTCTTGGGTTGCAGGAGTCTTGAGGCGCTTAGACAGACTGCGTACGTGCTCTAGCTCGCCACACTTCCGGTATTTGATCTTCTTCGGCTTCTTGCCTGCCATACCTTTCAACAAGTTGACGATCTGGTCAAGTTTGTCATCTTCATCTTCTTCCTGCATGGTCCTACCTTTGTTGTACCGCGAGCCCTTCGTGGCTGCTTTGAATTTAAGAGGTTCTTGGTTTGCAGGAGTCGTAGGACGCTTACACGATCTGCGTGCATGCTCTAGCTCACCACAATTATAGCACCTGATTTTCTTCGGCTTCTTGTCTACCATACCTTTCAACCAGTTGACGGTCTGGTCAAGTCTGTCATCCTCACCTTCTTCCTGTATGGTCCTACCTTTATTGTATCCCGAAGACATCGCGGCTGCTTCATATTCAAGATCAGCAGTCAATGCATCGACCGATGTTTTAGGATGGGCTAATCGAAGCGTCTTCTCCATATCGTAGTCACATAAGCCGTCAATAAAGGCCTGGGTGCCTAAACATTCCATCATGTTATCTGGTGCTGATGGATAAGCAAATTGCACTAGTCGGGCAATATCCAGTTCATACTCTTGAAGGGTTTCGTCACGTTTCCGCCTTCGGTTCTTTAGTTGGAATCTGTACAAATGTTCGTGACCGTATCGCATGTCCAGCTTCTTTTTCAGCTGCTCAAAGTCATCCGTTCCTTCAAGAGGTATCGTCTGAAGTACATCTAAGGCATCTCCCCGAAGCGCGATGGTTAAGTTCACTGCCTTCTCCTTATCGGACTAATTATTCACTCTAGCGGCTGCTTCAAACTGTTTTACGTAATTGGCCATGACGTCTTTCCGTCGAACATTGGAGCCTTGACTCTGGCAAAACTGCCAATATCTTCTGTGTTGGGTTGTGTTTCTGGCTTGTAGGGTTTTATTTGTTCGATCTCCGTTTCTTCTGCTGGCGTGTCTTGTGTTCTTGAATCTGTCATCTTTCTCTCTAACTCCTTGATTTATTTTCTCGTCCATCGTTGTCATTTTATCCTCAATATCCAATTTTAGGGACGAAATTTTATTTTCAACGTCAGCAGCAATGTCGTTTCTCATGGTTGAAATTTTCTCGTTCATATTAGCAGAAATATCGTTCTTTTATTAGAAATATCGTTCTTCATATCAGAAATATCGTTTTTACATTCGTTGAAATCTTCTCTTCCATGGCAGAAATTGACGAGATTACGGTGGAAGCCTTGTCATTGAATAAAAATAATACTGGATCAAAGCAGTCATTTTCCAGTGCCACTTCAAGTCTTTCTACTAATTCACTTTTCTCACCGGACGTTTCTAACTCTGCTCTTAGTTCCGTCAATTTCAGGTCACATAGTCACTTGGCCATTTTTACGTAGCACGTACACTATTCACTAGAGCCACAATAGACTCTCACGAGTCGCAGTGGAGGGCCTCATTGACCCACTCATTATAAACCTAACACTATTCACTAATTTATATTATATACACAGTATATTCACTCACATTAATTTATATAAACACTTCACTACTTAGACTATCTACTTGTTCGCTGTTTATATCACGAGATCACTGTATAAAACTGACTTCTCCCGCTGGTCGGTCCTTTATATATATTAGTGCTTTTTTTACTAGATAATTCTAGATTGCGGCTTACACAAAAACAATCTGCTCCCTAGAATTTTCTAGATAAGAATGGTCACAAAAACAATGTCTAGATAAGATAGTCTCAAAAAACCGTAAACCGTTCTAAGAAATCCCTGCGCATCCGCCATAATTTTAACTTTCATACATGGCTTAGATAGAGTCGGATGGAGGGACTACACTAGTGTGTTATTTCATAACATTACAGTACTATATCAAGACATACGCCTATGGCTGACACTGAAATTTCGCTGAATTGGAGGGAATTTCCCATTTTATTACTCTACACCTTTCTGAAATAGATTATAAATTACTCTCAGAGGCCACATCAGTCTTAACTGAGGGACAAATGTATAACATATTTCACACAAACTATTTGTCATATAAAAGTGACATTTTGTAGTCAACACTTGTCACGCAATTTAAGTTTGTTGGGGTGTCCCTCTACCACATTTTTTAACAGCAGGCAATATCGTAAATTTTCTGCCAACAAATTCATACAGATTACAAATAAATAGTATCCCATGAAATATTTTTAATCTCATCGTGTATACTAATATTTTCCGAACACTCTGTATATGCCTAAATTGTAATTATTAAAGAAAACTCGAGTTTTTTGTTGGACAATGTTATTAATTAGTTTTAACAGAATAATCATATTTTAAAAGACCACTATTTTACAGAGAATCTATAATATTAAATTTTTATATATTATTATTTATAATTATTGTAAATGGTATTGCTGATGTTAGTGCCAAAAGTAAAATCTTATACCTTCCAAAAATAAAAAATGTGTTTAAATATATCATTTTCCTTGTTTTATTGAAAAATATTTACAAAAATAGTCAATATTTAGCAGACTCTACTACTTCAGACAGAAAACGCTGGAAACTTGACATTCTGGGTCCTCTTTTTATTGAACACTTGTCCAGAGCGTCGCAATCGATAGAGACCCCGTAATTCTATCAATGAACGGTGTTTACGCTTGTTAGTTACTTATGCGCAGATTATATATTTGCTATTATATTAAATCACTCTACCAAAGGCAGAGCCATAAATATTATGGAGTCTGGACATTATTTACAGTCACGTGGTTGGACCACCCATATTGTATATTTTTATATCTGTTTTGAGAGCACATTTGCTAAACATTAAGGTGGGTACAGACATAGAACAAAACTTCGTATCGTAACTCCGTCGCGCAACAATTGTTTGTTACGCATTAAAGATACGGCGTGTCAACAAATATAGCGTATCAATACATCGTCGCGTATCTTATAAACGGGACATTTTGCCGTTCCGTCTTTACTAAAACAGAACAATTAAATTAGTCTTTAACTTGTGTGCAATGGAGGTTGTTGCAGCAGCTTATATATACATGCATTACTTAGTTAAAAAAAAATAAAAAAAGACGCGCAGAAAGACGCTGGTGGCAGACCCGGTTGTACACTAATAGAAGTGTGTACAGCGGAAATCATTTACTGTTGGATTTAAAATTTCAGGCAACTAGTGACCTTTACAAAAAATTTACTAGAATGTCTCCAACAGTCTTCGATTACTTGATTAATTTAATTGGTGGACCCAAAATAGCCCGAAAAGATACTAGATGGAGAACGGCAATTTCTGTTCAAGAAAGGTTGGCAGTAACCATTCGGTTTCTCGCGACTGGCGACTCTTTCACCAGTCTACAATACCTTTTTAAAATTTCTAAACAATCGATAAGTGCTATAGTTCCTGAAGTGTGCGAATCCATTATAGAAGGATTAAAAGAAAATATACAGGTAAGAAACTGTTTTATTAAAGAAGATAAATTTATAAGCAACAGTTTTATTTATATTTAAACAGATACAATGTATATATGAATATATAAATAAATTTTGCAGAAAAAAAAACAAATAAGACATTGATTCACAATGAAAATATACAATTTAAAAAATAATAAAAAAAATTATTAAAATTAAAGGTGGGATTTTGTGTCATCTTGTTCATAGAAGAGAACATATGCTTCTCCACTGACTAAAGATTTCCACGATATTAATAGCACTCTTGAATCGTTATATTCGTGCCACTGTCCCGTGTAGGGATGTCGGCAAAATGCTGTGTAGTGACCATTATAAGTGGTTCCACAGTGATTAGATGTAGCGTAGAGGTTGTACATACAAGGTGCCACATTATCAGCCGCGTAATGGTTCATTTCAAGCCCTTCTATTGGAAAATCTATTGAATCATTAAGTTTTCCACTAAAACTTTCTGTTTGCGAAAAGCGCTTCAGGTGAATAACCAGTATTTTCGGAAATTTATGAATTGAGAATGATTTAATGCATCGTCTTCGTTCCTTACATTTCGAACAAGTTGGTTTCTCATCACCGACGTGTGTTTCTTCTCTTGTAAACGAATCTAAACATTGCGAAAGTCGTAATTGATCTGTTCTTTGTGGTATCGGAAGGGATAAATCCCAAAAAGGATCGTAGGTAACTGAACAGTGACCACAGTGTGTGCATTTGATTGCTGATTTTAATTGACCGACAAAGTTATCCATAATCTTGGAGTTGTCCATTCTCGCATATCTTAACCAAAATTCTTGTGCTTTCTCGATATCACTAAATTTGTCATCAATTTCTGTTAATATGGGCTTTGGTTTTTCATATACCTTGTTGACATCTTCGTGAAGTCCTGCTAATAGGTAACGAAGAAACTCATGTGCATCATGTTGAGTGTATCCTATGAACCTTGAAGTAAATCGCTGAATCTTACTTCTCAATGATACTGTATTAACCACTCTGTCTGAACCGTCTTCAGACCAAAGCTCTTGAATAACTTCAGCAAATGCTTTAATTAGTGTTCCTTTCATGCTAGATATGTTTATGTTAATATCTCTTATGTATGCGTCTTTCTTTAGATATTCTAATAGCCACCTTGTGTTTGACAGGCATTGGATAATACTATTCATGAAACATGTATTTTTGAGTCCTTTGAGACCCAAAGAATCTTGGGGAATACCCTTTATGGATCTGAATGTGGAAATATTGTTAAAAGCTCTTTCGCAACTACTATCATTACACGAATAATCTCGGATTCTATGATTGATTGTCTTTCTCACTTGATCGGCGTGATAAGGAATTTGAATTGATGATGTTTGCTACTGAATTGGATGTAGATATTACGGATTTGAAAACTGTTTTGGTTAGAGATAATCTATTGCGTATAGGAATAGCATCATTCTCTAGCATAGTCATCTTCTTCAGTATTCCTATGAATGGGACATCATCTGGCTGGTGGTTATCTGTATTTTTTAGTACACTGAGGCCCAAAAGCTTGTTGGGGGTATAATTTATTAAATTGTCAACGCATGTATTATCAGAAGGCACACATTCTGAAGAAGAGAATGAAGATGTTAAATAAGAATTTCGGAAAAAGGAAAGATCACATGTTTTAGGGTCTGTAATGTGAGAAAGTTTGAAAGTGGTAGAAGAATTACGTTTCTTATGATTAGGTTTCATAAAAAGTTCTTCTAGAGGCTTAGAACGGGGAAACGTACCGAGAAAAGATGAAGCGTTTCCTCTTTGAATTGCAATACTTATTTGTTGTATAAAGAACAAAGTTGCTCTTGAATCATTGGTTTCTACTGATATTTTTTTACCGATTTCTTTAATGAATTTTAAAGCTTCATGACCGAAAACACCAGAGGTTTCAATTGCTACAGGAATAAAAATGTAAATGTTCTCCAAATTTCTGTATTTATTGATTTTAAAAGTTTCGCCTTGTAAAGCTGCAGCGCCTGCGGAAGTAGATGTGGATCGGACATGGGACGGAGCCCAAGTGTCAGTGCAAGTGAAATCCCATATAACTGGTCTGCCGCGTTGCCATGGAATGAGGGTCATACCATCTGGACGTTTACCGTCGTCGCGGCAAGTACCTAACGGTTCCAACGAACAGGGAAGCTTTGCAGATGCCATGCCTCGTTTGATTAGGTCATTTACTGCAGAATGACGTGAAAAACGGCCGGCACTTAATTTGCAGCTTAGGCCGTGTCTACCATATTTTTCGAACTGAGAAATTTAAATGATGATCTTTATTTTCAAAAGTTTTTAAATTATTGTTGATTATAGTAGAGAGAGATACTTTTTTATTAGAATTCTTAGAAGGAAGACTCAAAACATTATAAGGAAAAAGCAATAGAGTTTCCCAGGGGGCCGTTCATAAAATACGTTCGCATACAAGGGGGGGGGGGGTTTGGCGAGTGTGACAAGGGGGGACAGGGGGTCTACGGCAGCGTGACGTTCGCCGTTTATTGAAAAATTTTACTGAGTATTCGTTCTCTCGATTTTTTTTTTCAATTTTGTAATGATAGAAGTCATTTATTTCGTATTAGTTAATATACAGATATTTAAATGTATATATATTTATTACAATAAATTGTAACTTGATATATTTATTTTTTTCAACATGAGCGCTAGCTCTGTGTCGCTGTAGCGTTTTGACTTGGCTCTAGTGGCGTTGCGATCCATCACAATCGATTTCTTTGTTTTCCCAATACATGAGAGAGTAACGTTTCTAAGCACTCTGCGCGTATTTTTCTTTCATTCGTCATTTAGCAGTGAACTAATGCAGACGCTTTTAACTCTCTTCTCAATTTAATGCTTTTCATTATAAAGTGAGGTATTTAGTCGAACTTTATAACTCTTGGATTGAGATATATATTGCAAGAAAATGTCATCGATAAGAGGTGAACTTTATCAAAAATTATTCAACACGTATAAAAAGTGTTATCCGGATAAAAAATCAATCATCGTGCAAGAAAATGTCAACTAGATTTGGAACGATCTCAAGCACGAGCACAAAAGTGATGGCAAGAAGTTCGAAACAAATATTCAAAATTATATCGAATCTTTAAATCAAAAGATAACTCAGAATAAAGCAAGGAATTTAACGTTTTTTACAAGTATTAAGGTAAGTTAAGTTCTTTTTGAATCTGGTTTATATTTACTATTATCTGGTTCACACCAATACTACTCACGGTTTATATTATCATTACTATTTCGAAAACTTTTTATAAATGCATGATTTTGTTGGATTAATAATTAAGATCATAAGATTAGTAAATTAAACAATTTCGGTGTAAAATTATAGTGTAAACGAGCTTGTATAAGTCGCTATTTTATACAATCAGTTTATATATATACTTATAATTAATTCCTTTGATTTTTAGCCACTCAATACAGTCAAGGATTGTCCTCAAGCGTCGAACAGTCAAGAAGATCTTCCAAAACAAAAAACAGTTTCTACTGAGAAAAATTTACCTCGTGAAGAACAAATACACAGTTCAAAAACGGCTACACCTGCCCAAGATGAATGTAAAAAGAAAATTTCAGTTATGGAATCAAGTTTAAATTCATTACTTTTACAAAGAGATTCTGGATTGTCAACACCTGGACTTGATAAAGAAATAAAAAAATTAAAAGAAAAAATCGAAACTGAAAAAAAATCTCTCAAGCGTAAAGAATCAGCACAACAAAGATCATCGAAATCTCGTGCAATGAAGAAAAGAAAGCTTGATGACATTTGTCTTGAGCATCCGGACGTTGCAGAAAAATTAAAAATAAGAAGTAATCCTGGTCGGCCGAGTTTAGAAGAGGATCAACCAGATATACTGCAAACTATCATGAAAATTGCTATTTTTGGTAGTTCTGCTGATGAACGACGTAGAACTGAGACAATAAGAAGCTGTAAAAATTTAGATCAGTTACACGAGCAATTAAAAAGTTTGGGTTTTCAACTGAGTAGGAGCGCTACGTACTTACGACTTTTACCACGAAATTCATCTTCTCGTGAAGGAAAGAGACATGTTTCTACAGTACCAGTAAAATTAATCCGTGCTCAAAATGACTTAAAGAAAAAACACATTGACACAGAGTTTGCGACAACTTCAATTAGATATTTAGAAAGTCTTGCTTCTTTTCTTGGACCCAATGAAGTATTTTTTCTTTCTCAGGATGATAAAGCCCGAGTTCCGATTGGACTCACAGCAGCTTCAAAACAAGCACCATTATTGATGCACATGCAATACAGAGTTTCTCTTCCTGACCATGACTGGGTAGTAGCTGCTGGACACAAATTAATACCGTCTGTATATGCTGGTATTGTTATTGAGCCGAATGATTTCGGAAATCCTTCAAAAGTAACCTATTCAGGACCAACGTTTATAGCTATTCGAAGTGGCAAACATTCTAGTTCCACTGCTAACACACATTCCAATGATTTAAAAAAAATATTTGAACTGGAATCATTTAAAAGTCTCGCCTACACAAACACCGGATCTACAAAACCTGTAGTAATCATTTCTGCTGATGGAGGTCCTGATGAAAATCCTCGCTACAGAAAAGTTATATTTTATGCTATCCAGCATTTTCGCGATTTTAATTTGGATGCTTTATTTGTTGTTACAAATGCACCAGGCAGAAGTGCTTACAATCGTGTAGAAAGAAGAATGGCTCCACTAAGTCATGAGCTAGCTGGCTTGATTTTGCCTCATGAGCATTATGGATCGCATTTAGATTCTTACGGTAAAACTATTGATAAAGATTTGGAAAAAAAGAACTTTGAATATGCAGGGACAACTTTGGCTAGTGTTTGGAAGTCGTTAAAAGTCGATGGTTACGATGTAGATGCAGAGTATATAGCACCAAAAGAAGATGATAGTGACAATGTACAAATAATAATTGATGATTGGTACTGTAAACATGTTCGTGAATCACAATACTTATTACAAATTTTGAAAGGCTCAAACGAAGACTGCTGTGGCCAAACTAGAAGTAGTTTAAGAAGTTTAATTCCAGACGGATTTTTGCCTCCACCGATTAAATTACAACAAACTGAAAACGGATTAATAGTATCTCAAGTAAATTCGGATGATGGCACATTTATTAATCTATTTGCTCGTCTTGCAGTGAAACTTCAGCCTGAAGCTGCAGATTTTCAGCAAATTCCTTACGATTGGTTTTGTCCGTCAGTCCATGATAAATTGGCGAATAGAACATGTAAAGAATGTAGCCTATATCATACGTCTAATAAAACCTTACTGCAACATTTGAAGAATTTACATCCAAAAAAGAAAAGACAAGATGAAGTAGTTCGACGTATACAACCAACTCGCATTGTAGCTCGGCGAGCTCGTGAGCTGTTATGTATATTAGGAGATGAAAACGCTGGTACGGAAAATGCAGAATGGATAGATGACGATGAAGTGGATGGTAGTTTCGAAGATGTAGAAGAAGATGTTGCAATACCAATTATAGATGTTTCGGAGCATTTACAGAATCCTTGGACTTCTGATAAATAAAAATATTATTTATTTGTTTTTTATCTAAGATATTTATTAATTTATTTAAATTTTATTATAAAAATAAAAAAAAATATTTTCTAATATCAAAATTTGTGTATTATCAATCAAAATTTATCATGTTTAGGGGGGGAGGGGTCTTAGTTTTTGTGACGAAATATTTCCAGGGGGGGTCACAGAAAGTGTGACACAGTGTGACAACCGGGGGGGAGGGGGTCAAAAAAAGTTAATTTTAGTGTGACGTATTTTATGAACGGCCCCCAGGTAGTAATAGAATTTTGTCGTACGCATTCTTCAATCAGATTAGATAGCGTTGAGGCACAAAGAGCCCTTGAAGCTTTTGGGACTCTTCTCTTATTACTGATCTTTGGCTCTTCAATTTTGCCAACTTTATATGAAAATTCGTATCTTTTATATCCTCATTTTCAAAACTTTCTACTGTAATCGAACTTAAATTTTGTCTACCATGCGTCTTGTTTTGATGTAATTTTAGACCTCGCTTCTTAAAAAATTCACCACAGATTTCGCACTTCACTGTGACTGGCGCTGACATAAGGCTTATATCATATAGAATTTGGAGTTATGCAGTCCAAAAAATTCTACCGTCCGCTTCACATTGATAAATGTACATCCATTTTCTATTTCTGCTTATCTGTCACTCAAATTTATTGAATAAAATATAAAAAACTATTATTTTTTCATATACTCCATTGTTATACAAAAAAGCTTATTATACGAAGTGAAAACGCGACTGAACCCACGAACTTTATAATTAAAAAAGAATGAAATATTCAAAAATAAGAAGTATAATAAACACACACTAAACAAAACAAATGTTTATCTTAAATTCTCTAATTCAATATCGGGCTTATCCAATAGTTGGTGTGGTAAAGAATTGACTGGAGTACTGCGACATGAATGACCCAAAATACTAGAATTAGCATAATTATATGCTGGAGATAGTACCTGTGAATGCTGTTGAGTAAAACTGGAAGCTTGGCTATCCTGATACTGTTCAAATTGAGAATGTTGTGGCACAGAATTTGCAAAGAAATTAATTTTCAATTATTCAAACTTACCTTTACCCGTACCGTGGCTCTTTTTAATTTTTGCTTTCTCTCGGCTAAGTCCTGACAGAAGAACATTCATTTTTTTTGCATTCATCTACTGTTGTCCGAAACTCTACAGCAAGTTCTTCCCAAGCATCATGCTTCTTTATTTTATTACAGTATTTGGGATGTTTTGCATCCCACAAAATTTCTTTATTACGATAACTATTTATGAAATCCAGGGTAGATTCTTCTGTCCACTCCATGTTTTCAACTGAATAAACAAAATGAAAAATAAATCGCAACTGTGTACCGCAGACCTGTCCAGACATGCTAACAAGTGGTGCAACATCAGTGCGTATCATTGCTTTGATGCGGCGTCAAAAAACCGACAACCGATGGAACGCCGAGATGTTACTATGTTCTGGTGTTACGGTGTTACGCAGTGCCGTCCACACTTGGTACGCGACGGCGTTACGATACGAAGTTTTGTTATATGTCTGTATAGTCCAGTAAAAAAATGTTTTAAACCATGATTTTGAAAACGAAGGTGCAAAGTATAAAAACCAATGCCTAAACACGCCAGTATTGAGTTTTGATACCAAATTTGATCATAGGGATAGGGGATTTCGAGAAAAAAAATAATTAAGAGGTGAAAAAAGTGTTTTTCACAAATATCTTGAGAACGGTGATTAATAGAAGAAAAAGGGTCGAAATAAAAGTTGTAGATAATAAAATTCTACATAAAAAAGATTGTATCCATTTTTTTGATCTTCAATAGTTTAGCGGTAAAAAAGGAAAATAAGTTTTAAAATTTTAAAACCCGTTCAAATGCCTATTCTTACTACGGCACTGACGCAGACCCCACAGCAACAGATACGTCATCGCATGTAAGCGTGTTTTTACGTGTAGATTGTACAGCTGGTCAGCTTGCGATGCCGTACATTACTGCTAGTGTGTATATTCAGTAATTTCTGTGTTTTTGGCATTATAATAGTGATATTAAGGGCTACTGTGGTTTAACTTCTTACACACGTGAACAGCACATTGATTTATGTAAAAGTCGCGTGAACAAAGATAAGGACGATATTGATAAATTTGTCTTCTGGCTAATTGAACATAACCCATTTATTACTAGATCATCATTAATGTCCTTATCAACTGGAATCATTGGGGGAGAAAACGTTAATAGTCATTTGGCCATAGAAAAGGGTCTAGAAGGAATGGCAACTATGAACAACAAAAATGGAGACAATATTTCTTTATCTCATATTTATAAAGTTAAAAATTTAAGCACTGCTAAAAGTGGAATGCACATTGACAATGAATATGTTGCTATTGACTCATCGCTGTTGTTTCAACTAATATTGGTTGGGATTCGGAATAATACAGAACTCATGCGTACTGCATTTCGGTATGAACTGTCGCCATTTCCATTGAGTCCGTTTGATAATCATGGTTTTATGAGAAAAACACCGAAATCAGAATTGTATAAAGTGTTCCACACCATCAATATTGAAAATCCTGTCAGGTTCATTAGCGAACACATTCCTGTTATAGACGGTGGATGGTTATTGCACCAGGTATCATGGCCGCATGGTTATATATACATACAAATATTTGATATATACTTGCGATATGTAAAAAATCAATTTGGTTCACATGCGCACATTATTTTTGATGGATATAGCAAAGAAAATATTGGAATAAAATCATACTAACGATTTCGTCGAAAAGAGAAAAATATGGCTGCTGATATAGATTTTACACCTGAAATGCTGAATCCATTAACGAAACCAAAATTTTTATCAAACATCGCAAACAAACAAAAATTCGTCAACCATTTAACAGCATACTTAAAAGAAAATAATATAAACGTACAAATAGCTCGTGAAGATGCTGATGTTTTAATTGTGAAAACAGCTATTACAATAGCAGAAACAAGTAACATCCCAGTAATTGTTATTGGTAATGACACATATTTATTTGTTGGCAAAAAACCATATACATTTTACTCGACAGCTTCACACACCAACTATCAACCATTTATTCTCTTCGCACATGCATTCGGTGGTTGTGATTCCACGAGTGCTTTATTCCGAAAAGGAAAAAAAATCAATAATAAATATTTTGCAAAAAAACAAAGATTTACAAAATTCATAAGAATGTTTTTATAATCCTGAAAGTTCTAGTGAAACAATTAGTGCAGCAGCTGAAAAATTGATTTTCAATATATATAAATTAGATAAAACATCAGTGGATACAACAATTGATCAATTAAGATACAACTTATTCACGTCATCAGTAGCAAAAACTGAAAATCTAAAAAAAAACTATCCTTAGCAGCACTTCCACCAACTACATCGGCATTGCGCCAACACGCATATCGTGTTTTTTATCAAGTCCAACAATGGTTGGAGAACGACTTAAATCCTGAAGAATGGGGATGGAAAAAAACTAACACGATGATGCTACCTGTTGCAAACACTGATGATCCAGATCCCAAAGATTTATTAAAACTGGTAATTATTAATTTTTTAAGTTAATTGATACCTGTATTTATACAATTATTAGTATAATAATACACCTTACAATTCTTTTATTTACAGATCAGCTGTGGGTGTACAGCCGACTGCGCAACTGCTAGATGCACATGCAAAAAAGCTGGCTTGTTGTGCACTCAATTGTGTAAAAATTGTAACGACTCAAGTTGTCACAATATTTCTGGAGAAGTGATACAGAAAAATTATATTGATGATGATGACGATGATAATAGTTTCAGAGAGGATGATAATGAGGCAACATTCCACGATGAATCGGATAGCAATAGTGCCGACGAAATGGTTCAATTCATCGAAAATGAAGAATTTAATTTTGTAGATTTTTAGATTGAATTGATTTAATTTAACTTTTAAAAATGTTTATATATAATGTAAGAGAAAAAAACTGATATATTATGAAAATCTTTTTTACAATAATTAGAAAATAATATATTTTTTTGTAAATATAAAAAATGTCAAAATTATCATTACAACAAAAAAAAAGTTAACCCACTGATCCTCCAAACAAGCCCAAAAATCCTCTACTGAAATTGCTATTAACTATTTCATTTTATGGATTTGTTGTGTAGACTTATAACACTTGTTACAAATTATGATATTTATGAGTTTTCTTCAGAAATAAATAAAAAAACGTCTACTTTTTCTAAACCGGACGGGACCATTCTAAAATAAGAAGACCTTCGTTATCGCATGTTTTGTATATTGCATGCGATGACTTTTCTGTGAAATATGCGTCAGTGCCGTGTTAAGAATAAGGCGCTTGAACGAGTTTAAAAATTTTAAAACTTATTTTCCTTTTTTACCGCTAAACTATTGCAGATAAAAAAAATGGATAAAATCTTTTTTATGTAGAATTTTATGATCTACAACTTTTATCTCGACCTTTTTTCCCCTATTAATCATCGTTCTCAAGATATTTGAGAAAGACATTTTTCAACCCTTATTTATTTATTTTTTTCGAAAACCCCTATCCCTATGATCAAATTTGGTATCAAATCTTAATACTGGCGTGTGTAAGCATTGTTTTTGATACTTTGCACCTTCGTTTCCAAAATCATGGTTTCAACCATTTTTTTACTGGACTATGTACGCACCTTTATGTTATAAGACTCTGAGATGAGAACTTGTTTCATTTATGTACAGGGTTATTCACTATAAATTACCCACCCCTTATCATCGTTATTATTGTCTACAGAAAAAAAAGTTGAATGTTAAAGTTGTGTGCTTGTGACTAAATTTTGATAAAATGCTATTAAACACCCAGTGGCGTGCAGATTTCAGGGGATACAAATTTTTTAATATTTTTTTCAAATGGGACACCCTGTATATTATTGAATTTTTGGAGTGGTATTTTTTTCCTGATTTCAAAAATATACCATATTTACCCCTATCTTCTTCCTCTATCTAATAATCATTTTATTTTTAGTTTTCGTTAAGATGTCTAATGGACATGCGCAGAACCTGATTTGCATGAAGAATTGAAAGTTGGCCAACTTATGACTTTCTTAAATCACTCTTAAGTCCTTAAGTCGCGTGCATGAACATTACCATAAAAAAATATAGTTTCATCTTAAGTTTATGATTAAGTTATGATTAAGTTACGTCGTGCGTGAATTCACCATTAATCGACGTCTAATAACTCGAAAACGGTATAAGATAGGGGTAACATATGGTATATTTTTGAAATCAGGAAAAAAGACCACTCCAAAAATTCAATAATATACAGGGTGTCACATTTGAAAGAAATATTAAAAAATGTGTATCCCCTGAAATCTGCACGCCTCTGTATTTTTGATAGCAATTTATCAAAATTTAGTCATAAGCACACAACTCTTACATTTAACTTTTTTTTCTATAGGCAATAATAACGATGAGAAGGGGTGGGTAATTTATAGTGAATAACCCTGTACAATTTTAGTTTTATTTAATTTTTGTAATATAGTTTCAATTGTTTTCTTTTCACTTGACGACTTTTATTCCGACACATATCTCACGAACAAACGGTAACCGATATTTATCACCCAAAACTATATTTATCGAGGTCATAGGACTCGCATCATCCTAATGTGCTCAGGCCCCCCAATAGGTTAAAGATGGCCCTGGTGACTAAAAGGTGGATTTGTCTAATATTACTCAATTATTTCAGATTAATATTTAGTTTAGTCAAATTGCTATTTTGTTAGGTTATCTAATTTATTCAACACTATATAACAAAGACGTCGCTCTTATATTATTTATTTTATAAACTTTTTATACCACATAAAACTAGTAGCACCACATAAACTAAACCAAGTCAAAATATATGACAAATGTTCATTCCTCAGAGAAACTCTAGTTTGCCCTCCGATAGGTCCATTTGGAATATCGAAATCGTTAGTGGCGTCTAAGAAAATTGGCGAAGCTCCGGTAACTGCCGTCATATGATTTAAGTCTCTGAAAAATAAAGTTAGGATAAAGTGTGAAAAAAAATATTTAAAATAAAGTTTACAGGTAAGTATAAGACATATATTGAGACTGCAGACCGTGCCATCTATAGAGCCTGTCGAGTAACTAAAATCTGTAGATAATTCCAAAAAATTTACGAAAACTGTAACGTCGTTACTAATGAAATTTTATTCATTTTTATTACTACGTGTGCGCGATATTATATTGCTCGTCCCCACATGTTATATTCTGTTATCATTTCTTAGTTCACGTGATAAGGTTTCGGTATTTTGGTGTATTTTTTAATTGCTATAGTGTAATATTTATCTGTTGTTTCGTTGCTTTATTGTTACTAATTGAAAAGACAATGTCAAAGTGTATTCTGAATGAGTCTAATAAGTGGAGTACTCGGTAAGTTTTATTAAAAAAATTTCAGCATTTTTTATTTCTCAATTAACAACCATTCTCTTTATTTTTATAAGACACAGAATTTTTAGTAATTTAATCGACATCTTTAGAGATTATGGCTGTTTTTTGTATTAGCTAAACTGAAAATTGTTCCGTTACTAAAGTAAATATTCCTTTTTACAGTTTTGTTCCTTCAACCCAGGAAGATAAAATTAATATGGCTGAAACTCAGTGGTAATAAATAAATTAATCATTAAATTTGTCGACGAGGAATCGATGGAGGAAAATGTCACAAATTTATTTTATTATACTGAAGTGCTGACCCACTAGTTTCGGCCCTCAATGGCCATCTTCAGGCTAAATTATGATAATTATTAGTGGGGCAACAAACGTCCGCACATAGCGCCGATGAAGGGAAGAATGTAATTTAGGTTACTGGAAAGCGCAACAACTATAAACGCATATTACCCCCGAAATAAACGTTAACTTTTATATCGGGGGTAACACCATACTCTACACCATTTTAAAATGTACCCATTAAAGAAATAATAATCTGGATTCCCTCCACCAGCTATGGGATGGAAGGTATTGACCCCTTGCCGATTTTCATATATAGCCCATGGTATGACAATTTATGGGAAATGAAAGTGAGTATTAACTTTTGTTGAGGCATTACGTCTAAGTATTTGGTATAACGGTAACCAAAAATCCAATAAAGACAAAAAATAAAAGAAACAATAAATCAAAAAATAGTTAAAAACCAAAAAAATCAAGAATTCCTAAAGAAATCGAAAGCTTCAAAAAAAAAGGAATTCAAAAAAACCAAAATAATTTGAACATTCAAACATTTTTGATATTTTTTTTGGCTTAGTACAAAAACATGTATAAACTTATTATTTCAATAGTAAGCGCATTTTGTTTTCTTTTGTTGATATAAGTTTTCAAACATATTTGTGTGTTTACTTATTTATTGTTGTTATTTTGTGTTTACGAGAAAGGACTTCCACGAGACGGCGAGATTTCTAAGAGCCCTTAAGAAACATTTTAATAATTATAAACTGTCAGGAACTGCAGAGTAACTTGTGCGATGGTTTCATAAGAACGGAATGCTTTTAAATGTAGAAATATACAAATATGCAATATACTAGGTTTAAGCTTGTGATATAAACCTATTTAATACTTCCAGTAAAAAAATAGAGTTGTGTTTTAAGTGGAAATGAAATGTTAGATATATTATTTTAAATTTTGTACAGTCACAAGTGCTGTTTAGCACTCTTATATGTACTTGGTATCTTGTATTTACAGAGCTGGGCAGTATTTAACAACTTTTCCTTTAATAATATTTCAATTACTTTTGTTCTAACATTCACAGTAATTATACTTAAATGTTTTCTTTCACAGAAAGTTACCAAAAATAGTAGTCAACTACTCATTGCTAACACTTTTTTTGATTAAGTAAGTAGCAGTTATACTCCAGTAGTTTGTCCAGCTCTGTTTGTTTATACGAGTGTAATAATAAATAAATTAATTAAAATAAACTTATCATAAATAATTTTCTACTTTTATCTTGATTGAACATCATTTAAAAATCTAATGATACTCCAATCTAGAATATATGTTACTCAAATTATTTTTTAATTATTGCATTGTTTTTACATTATAGTTCATTTATTGTCATTCTGTTTGTTAAGAAAAGTACTTTGTGAAAGAAATTATTTGTTGTGTATTTTTATACCAAAATAAAGAAACTGTTTATATGATTACTGTTTTATTTTTTCCAATTTAATTAACCATTTATGGTCCATCATTTGATATTTCTTTTAATTTAACTCAACATCTATAATCATTATTGAGTTAAATTGAATGAAATGTCGAATGATGGACTATAAATGGTTATTTTGAAATAAAATAATTAAAATATAGTATATTTGAATATACCGCCAAAACCTAAAATTACAGAAATCTTTTCAACATCACTCAATTGTTTAGTCGACAGGCTCTTTAGATGGCGCCACAATCAGTGTCTCATCTATCTGTGATGGAGACGACTTGCCCAGTTTTGAACAAACAGTTTCACGTCTCCGTAAATAGCGTTTGAGGCGCTGGAGTCACTGAAACATTCCTCCTCAATGTCTATGAGTTATTCTGTGGTTTGCTATTCGTTCTGGTGAAAATGTTTGGGGTAAAATTTGTAAAGCATTTTATGACGAAACATTACTAATGTAGTGATGGGGACTTAACCTATTACAAACACAAATAGTCCCTGCAATTAATGATGTAGTTAGAAACAATCCAAGCGAATTCACTCAGGACATTGTTTTTCAGTAGGATGGACATCCATCTCATTACGCTGCTCGAGTTCGAAATTTTTTAAATAATCTGTATCTGAGAAGATGGATTGGGCGTCGTCGATTCATTGAATGGCCGCCCAGATCACCAGATCTGACTCCTCTAGATTTTTATCTATTTAAATCCAAAGTGTGTGTGAGCCATTTGACGACACTAGCTGAACTCCGTCAAAGAATAATGGAAGAATGTAATAGGATTGATAGTCAGACCATACAAAAGGTTAGGGAGCTAACGAAACAAAGGATTTACTTCTGCCAGAAAGTAAATAGAGAACATTTCGAGTATTTCCTGTAGTAGATCAAGTTTTCTTTAGGATAATTTGTACAGTCCCTTTAAGTTTAAAGAATTAATGTAATACATTATTTTTTGATTTCTGCTTTTTAAACCCTTTCCAACGAAGTATCGCACGACCCCCTTTCTATTTAAAAAATCTGAGAGGGGTGACAATTTTTTGTATGCTATAAAACACCTCAATAAAAATAAAAATTGACAGTTTCGATGATTTTTCATATTTGTCTAAAATAAAATATTTAAACAAATTTTACCTATAAAAGTAGATGTTGCTTCCTTCTCTATTTTTAATGGTGAAAGTTGGTCGAGGTTCATGAGTTCGTAATATACCAATTACGTCCACAACTCCATTAACTTGACCTTCTTGTCTAGTTTTGGGATCTTTCAGTTTATTAGGTACCCATCCTCTATTTACTAGTATGGTATCGCTAAAATAGTTGAGATATTTACATAATTACAGGCATTAAATTATATTAATAATAATATAATAAAGTGTTTATAAAATTCGCCTGCATTTATTTCGATATATCGGAAAGTGCAGTGAAAATTAATTAACTAGAATTTGAATTGTGTCAACAAAAGGTAAAGTACGTAGTGCTACAAAAAAAACAAAGAAAAACGTTAGATTGTGTAAAAACAATTAAATAAATAGGTTAGTGTTAGGTTACTATAATAAAAAGCAATTGATTTAAGGCGAGTCCAAAACGATATAATTTGCGACGTTGTGAAATTTAAAAAAAATAAAGGACAAAATAAAGAAAGAAATTAGATATATATAATAAGTGGTTGGATAGATCAAGTATCTCCAAAGAGTAGATCTGGGTATCTTGGTATTACGCTACTACGAAAATAATATAATCAAATAGTATTTGAATACAAAATATAAACAAAATGGATAGTGATGATTATTCTTCAGAAGATTCAAAGAATATGGATGGTTTATTTGAAGTTAGCAAGAGGACTAGCAGAACCCCACCTAAAAGTAAAAAAGATGAAAAGTTAGATTAGTTAAATTATAGCGTTAATGAAGGAAATGTCTGCAGATCAAAAGGTTATGAAATGGGAACAAC
Organism: Galeruca laticollis; assembly: GCA_963921935.1. Classification (NCBI taxonomy): domain Eukaryota; kingdom Metazoa; phylum Arthropoda; class Insecta; order Coleoptera; family Chrysomelidae; genus Galeruca; species Galeruca laticollis. Next base: position 160,242,474 of record OY998181.1, on the reverse strand, counting down.
AACTAATTAAAAATGAGATCAAAGAAACTAAACATCAACAGGATCTGTTTAACCATGAAATATTAAAGTTGAAAACGAAGTATTGAGAAAATAAAACCAAGCAATTAAAAAAGAAAATGCATAAATGAAAACAAAAATGGAACAGATTTAAAAAACAATGGAAATTATAGATAAAGAAAGAATAATGTGATGATAAATGGATTGAAACTTGATACTAATGAGCCGTCAAAATTGGTAGAAAATGTCAGAAACTTTTTGAGTCAACAACTAAAAATAAATATCGAGCCTAAAGCAGTTATCAAGATAGGGGAGAAAATGTGTATAGTTGAATGTCAAAAAGAAGCTGATAAAGAAAAAATTATGGCAAATAAAGCTAAATTAAAGGAGAGGAAAGAAGAAAGAGTTTTTATAAATAATGATATGACCAAGAAGGAAAGAGAAAAACAAAAACAAAATTAGAAAATCAAAAGGGAAAAGGCGTAAAAATGGGATACAATAAGGTAACAGTAAATGGGCAAGAATGGAAATGGGATAAAGAAACAAATATAATAAAAACACTGGAAAAATACATTCAAAAAACTAAATAAAGAAACATATTCATGGTAACAGAGAAAAAGACACGGCAACGAAATTTGATAAGAATAAAGTAAAATTAGCAACGGAAATGTGGAGAATTGGAACATGAAATGTTAGAAGTATTTTAGGAAAAGAAAAATAATTAGAAGAAGAGTTTGAAAATACAAACTTGAGAATACTAGCTATAACAGAGACAAAACAAAGGACAGGGGATAGTGAAATTGGATAATGGTCATATACTCATATAGTAGTATTGAAAATGAGAAAAGAGCGGCAGCAGGAGTTGCATGCATAATACATAGAAACTTAGAAGAACAAATTACTGGGTGGACGGGATGGTCGGAAACATTACTGGTGATGGAAATGGAAAATAAAAATATGAACACAAAAACTATAATAATAGTATATGGACCAAATGAAGACGATACAGTAGGAAATAAAGATAGGTTTAGGGAAGATCTAACTATGGCTACAGAAAATGCAAAAGGAAAAATAATTATACCTGGAGATTTGAATAGCAGAGTGGGATCAAAAGATGACATTTACAGAACAGTAATAGGAAAACATGGTGAAGCATTTAGGAATAATAATGGAGAACGGCTGTTGGATCTTTGCATATTACACAATTTTATTGTAACTAATACATTTTTCCAACATAAAGACATACATAAATATGCACGTGTGATGAGTGTTGTTTGGTGACAAAGCATACATAATAATCTGATTATTGTAGCACCATTGACTGGTGGCCATTGTTAGATGGGATTTGTGTCTATCTACAAAAATAATTATTGGCCTTTTAATGTTTCCAGCTAACAATCAGTTATTAAAATCGTTACACATATACTAAAATAAAACGTCTGATGTCATCCAACCTTTCTCGGATTTGCCTAGAACCCATTTAATTGGCATGTTATCAACTACCGCTCTAGGCGGTTTTCATAAGGCAATTAAACCAAACTTTCTGCATTAAACACTACTAAAACTGTCATGTCTTCTTTCTCGTTTCCTTGTTTCCTGAAACTTTTATTAATCTAAATGTTTATATTAAAACCAGGTTATTTTTCAGAATCCTTTCATCACATATTTTGTTCTAAAACCATATACTTTTTGATTCTTTAGTACTATCATCATGCATATTGTTGGAGTTATCTTAAATGGTGAGTACTTTAGAAGGGTTATAGGTGGTACCTATCTACTTTACTGATCATGTAATTGGGAATTTTGTAGGGGCCGACATAAAATATATGGATCCATGGGTTCTGGGCCACTGAATTTTAGTAGTGACCGAGATGAAGTGGTTTTCGGCTACTGAATATTTTTCAAAATTGAAGTTTGAAACAAACATTGTTTAATGTATTGTTTGACGGCTGCTAACTAATAAATGAAAAGTAGATATCTAAATGTGCCTTTTAAATATTGTATTATACGAGGGCAATTCAGAAACTAACCTCCGGTTGATTGAAAAAAATACACCAAGTTAAGTAAAAATATTTTAATATATACATCTTACAACTACATCTTTGCACTATTTTTCGACATAGTCTCCATAACGATTGAGGCACTTATCGTATCTCTTCACAAGCTTTGAAATTCCTTCTGCATAAAAATCACCCGCTTGTGCCTTGAGCCAGCCTGTGACCGCATCTTTGAGCTCTTCGTCGTCATCAAACCGCTGGGACCCGAGCCATTTCTTCATATGCATGAAGAGGTGATAATCGCTTGGCGCCATATCTGGGCTGTAAGGTGGATGGTTTAAAACGTCCCACTTGAAGGACTCAAGAAGGGCTGTTGTTCTGCGAGCAGAGTGAGGACGGGCGTTATCGTGCAAAAAAACGATACCGGAAGTTAGCATACCACGGCGTTTGTTCTGTATAGCCCGTCGTAATGTTTTTAGTGTTTCACAGTACACGTCTTGATTAATGGTCGTCCCACGTTCCATGAATTCAACCAACAACACCCCTTTGACATCCCAGAACACCGTTGCCATCAGTTTTCTGGCAGAAAAATCTTGCCGGGCTTTTTTTGGTTTGATCTTTGATAGTTCTTTTGTCTCAGGGTTCACGTACTTAATCCAGGTTTCGTCACCGGTCACGATTCTGTTTAACAATGGTTCTCCTTCGTCCTCATAACGTGACAGAAAGTCTAATGCAGAGGCCATTCTTTGACTTTTGTGGTGGTCGGTAAGAATTTTGGGCACCCATCGTGCACAGAACTTACGGTAACCCAATCTTGCTGTCACTATCTCGTACAAAAGAGTCTTAGAAATCTGTGGAAAATCAGTAAACAACTCCGCCATTGTGAAACGTCGATTTTCACGAACTTTTGCATCAACTGTCTGAACGAGTTCGTCAGTCACCAAGGATGGTCTACCACTCCTCTCTTCATCATGAACGTTTTCTCGTCCACTTTTAAATAAACGTACCCATTTACGGACAACTCCTTCACTCATAACTTTTGGTCCGTACTCGGCACAAAGCTCACGATGAATAGCTGCTGCAGAGTATCCTTTGGCTGTAAAAAACCTTATAACAGCACGCACTTCACATTTGGCGGGATTTTCTATTGCAGCACACATTTCAAACTGCCACAAAAACTAAACTAGCGCAGGTACGATGTTCACTCGACTACGGATTGATGCCGACTGACCTGCTGAGCGTGTGAATGCACAGATGGCGCGCTACTCCCCCCACTACCCGCACTGTGACCAATCGGAGGTTAGTTTCTGAATTGCCCTCGTATATTAATTGTTTACATAATCTGAATGAAATCAAAACAGAAATATTGAATTTATATCATAAAGGCATTAAAATACTGAATTAAAAAAATATATTCCCTGAATAAATAATGATAAATATTAAATGTATTACTTACTCTCTATTTTCCAACTTAAATGGAGTGACAACCAAATAACCCTGAGTTGAATTTGCGCTTCCAGATACTAATGAACTTTTTGTAGAAGCATCTCCTTTCACCAACACTGAGCGGGGTCCAATGTATAATTCTTTATCATGAAGAAATTCACCTCTCACGTGGATCGATTTATACTCCAATTTATTAATATCATTCAAACTGAAATACTAATGTTATTTATTCATTTTTATCAAGTAAATTTCACATACTCCTCTGGTAATTTAACCGGATCACCGGTAGTTTTTTCTTTCAAATCTGCTATAAGTTTTTCTTTCCATTTTTTCCTTTGTATTTGCCAAACGCCTAAGGAGAATGTTGTGGCGGGAATCACCTACAAATTTCAATATTAATAATAGGCCGCATACGTTGTTCAATAATTTACTAAAAGAAACCAACCAAATGGTCCAATTTGTTTTGCATCAACTGATTTTAATTTATTCTGTGAACAATAATGTCGAGTTACACTTAGTTTCGAATTTAAGAGTTTCGAACGCTGCAATATTTTAAAAAACATGTTAATGCTTTTCAGGAATTATTTTTGGACTTTTTAAACCATGAGATGTTACTATACCAACGCAATTCTATTAAGACATTTATCAATCACAGAATCAAGCGTAATTAGTAAATACTAATACATTCGTGATAAAAACAACTCAAAATATATTTATATTATGCGAATTCTATTCTAACCTAACTTTTGTTGATTTTTTTAAATGTCACATGAGATGCGTTCTTTTTGACTGAGATTTCAGTTAATCTCAACTCGCATCAGTAATGTGAGTGTTCTTTTTGTTTTACTCACTTCTAAGTGAGGTGAGATTTTTCTCCCCCTTTACCGATGCTGAATGTGTTGTAAGGTGGTATCAGTTGGAATTGAGTCGGAAATAAAGTGGAGGGGATGAAGAAATATTTGATTTGCTTGGTTTATTTGTAGTTTTAAACCATATACATATAAATATTATTTATTACGTATATGGTTTTAACCATTGACATATAAACAATACACACACATAATCTATTTTCCTTTTGTTACAAATTATGGATACAATAACATTATTAGATGCTGATACGAATCTGTCGTATAGTTTAAATCTATCCCTTGAAGATGCACAGAAGGCGAAAGAAGGTAACAACTAATAATGTTGGAATATTAGCCATAATACAAATCTTAACTCAAAGAACTATTGAAAACTAAAAATAATTATGGAGGGTAGAAGTAGATCTACTCTCCATAAAATAATAAAATCAAGTGGTTTTCAGAGATATCGAGATAGGCTATGTTTATATGTTTTGTTTCTTCTTCATGTATGCGTCAACAGATCGTGCGCTTCAATTGAGATGTCGTTCTGTTTGGTGCTTACTCACATCAATTTATCTCAGATCACCTCAACTGAAGTGACCTGAGATCTCAATCATAAAGAGCGCACCTATGGAAACGTGTAGAGGTCACCGACGATCTGTCACTTGAAAATGTCTGTGGGACATACAAACCGTTTGTTTACCTGTGATATATCGCAAAATTTAAATCTATTTTGGTGTGTAAATGTGAACTTTTGTGAATATTCCCAAGTTTATTAACATTTTGTAGAGACGTAACTGACTGACGTAAGACCCATAGACAAATACTTACTTTCTCTATTGGTACGTTCCACTTAAAGCCCACAATGATGGCAGCACCCACTTTATCGTTCCACTTAAGGCCCATGATCGTCGTAAGCGGTCGTTCAACATCACTGCGACCGCGTCTCGCCCATACAAATTGATGGGTCTGAGTGGGCTTTCATCAAAACTTGGCGGCAATTCAAACATGGCGATATTTGGTGCGTTCTTTTTGACTGAGATCTCAGATCACTTCAGTTAAGGTGATCTGAGATAAAGTGATGTGAGTGAGCACCAAAAAGAGCGACATCTCAATTGAAGCGCGCGATCTGTCGATAGATTTAAACTATACAACAGATTCGTATCAGCATCTAATAATGTTAATTAATGTATCCATAATTTGTAACAAAAGAAAAATAGATTATGTGTGTTTATTATTTATATGTCAATGGTTAAAACCTTAGATAACCTTGTTAAAACTACATATAAACCAAGCAAATAAAATATTTCTTCATCCCCTCCACTTTATTTCCGACTCAATTCCAACTGATACCCCATTACAACACATTCAGCATCGGTGAAGGGGGAGGAAAAATCTCCGTTCACTTAAAGTGTTTAAAACAAAAAGAACGCTCACATTACTGATGTGAGCTGAGATTAACTGAGATCTCAGTCAAAAAGAGCGCACCTATTCTCTCATTCGTTTTGTCAAAAACCCAATCATAAATTCAAGAAAATACATGATGAATTAAATTTTACACCGGCTTATGCGAAATCTTTACATCAAACTGCACCAAAATTATTCTATTTATTATTATAAACACAAACTGCACTTTTTTTACTAAGCCGTCATTTTGTGAGCCTACCCCGTTCAAATGTGCATTCCACTTACAACTTTCACCTACAACGAACGTGGTCAATTTACGTAAGAGGAACGGGTATTATAGCGGTTGCGGTCGTGGGCGTTGTGGGCCTTAAGTGGAATGTACCCTATGATAAGACCAGTACATAGAAGAAAACGAGACAAAGGAACCTCATATTACAAGGTAAGGAACCATAAAAAGCACTGAAAATTCACAACAATAAACAAAAAAACCGTTCAAACAAATATAACATGAATTATTTTTATGTTATTTCTTTTGACTTTAAGGCAGAGATTCACCCATTAGCTTAGTAATAAATTCATAGAGAAAATAATATATTATTTGATTTGTCTATGGATAAATGAAATTTAACTTTCTTGCCAAATTTTGACGCAGATGGGCATTGATCATTAATCTTGCGATATATCGCAAAAAAACTGCGATATATCATATCGCAGGTGGGGTCGAGCCTTTAGTGTGTACACGTTGATAATAGGTTTTTAGTGTGATTTTGGAAATTCTGAGACAAATTTGTACTAAAAATATACAAACATGTGAGGTTAGACACATACTGTTTATCCATCACCGTGTTAAGGTTTAACCCGAAAGACTTTGAAAGCGTTAGTAATATGGATATTGTTAGTTATCTGATGTTAACTTAGATCATAATATATGATCTAAGGGTTTTAACAACATGTTTTTACACCAAGGAGAAAATGAAGGAATTTAAAAGTTATATGCATACAAGTTTTTTGAGGCATGATTTGTGACTCAATATGGAGTGATGAGAGTAGACGATATTTATATTGTTATTGGAACGGTAAGTAATCTAATCACGTAGGATGCAATTATGTATGTTTTCCATTTACAATTAGATAAATTATTGTGTTTCTTTTTCCGGGTAAAACATTCACAAGGAATGAACGAACCCAATTTAAAAGTGGGTGCTTGTGAACACCGATGGAAGTGCTGAAACTGCCCATTTCACCTGTATTATATTAAAAAAATTATTAAAATACGTCTTAAAATGCTTTAAACAAGCGTTGTATAATGCACTCTACAGCTGTGTATGTCCCACAGACGCCATGTTGGCATTTAAGTGACAGTTTAGGCATATTTTTATATTCACCGTATGGAGGGTAGTTCTACCCTCCATAATTCACCGGTAGATCCACCAATCCACCAACTACGGTTTTATATCCATTGGTGGATTTCAGATTGAAGAAATGGTGCGTTCATTTATTACTGTATCAACCAAAATTGCAAACCATTCCACCGCTGATTCGAGGTGGTGGATAAATTTGGTGGTTTAGAAAATGACAGCTTAACCTCAAAAATATGCTTGTCATTTCATCCTCGGTCAGTGTTGCCGATTGGCGGATAATTATCCGATTTGCGGATAATTTGAAGGGTTGCCGGATATTTTTCTCACCCTGTCGAAAATCGGATAATTAGGATCCGACTGAATGCTAAAATTACGAGCAATACTTGGAAATGCAAGATTTCATTATAGACTTGACAGCAGCGATATTTCGTGTTGAAGGCGTTGAAACATAGGGTTGATATTCTGTGTAACGAAGATTTCTATTGTCGAATTTCCTTTATTCCATGAAAAGTACAATTCTGTAGTACATGATGAGTACATGTTATCCCATCGCAGTGTCTGTCACGCGAGAGATTCCGCTATTCACTATCAGATGTCGCGAGTAGAGCGGTTCTCCCCACATTGAAGTCCACTTCCATAATATTTACCTACGCAATTGATTATTGTTTTGGTTGTTTAATGTTTTGAAGTGAATAGTGAATATAAGTTTTAAAATAAGTTGTTCTAAATAAAAGCATTGCTGGTTGCTTAATTTGCACATCCTAAAGAAATAAAAAAATGGACAAGTGGCTTATTGATTATAAGGTAAAACTTTAAAAGTTCGCAGATAACATAGAAGTATTAAAAAAAATTGGTATCAAGGGTTTTATAATATGCTAATATACTATTTTTTGTTGTGGATTTTAGAAAAAGGAAAAACGGATACCAGAAGTAATAATTAAGCCGTCTTCAGATGTTGTGATCGGGAAAGGAAAGCCAAAAGCAAATGATCAAGAGAAACCAGGTTGCAGTAACATTGCTACCACAACGTGTGATACACCTAGGGGTGACGATAAATGGAAGGAACCTTCGACGTCCTTTGCGACAGAGACAGAACAATCCTGTGGAAATGATTTTGTGAGTATTTTCTCATAAAGGTACAAATAATCTACTGTTTAATAAAACAAACAAATTTGGAATAGATAATTCAGTATTACATTCGATTATTTTAGGCTGCAATTTCTCAACCAGAAAAAAAAACGAAAAAAATTGGAACTCCTGGAAAAAGGGAAAAGAAGACTGGCTTTGTACTTTCTTGGATCAATAATCCCAAATTCAAGGGTTGGTTGGAAAAGTCTTTAAAACCAGCAGGTCGAGGAACAGCGTTTGCCTTTTGTAACGTATGCAATATGGATGTGGTAGCTCATAAAACTGTCCTTATTAAACACTCGAATAGTGAAAAACACAAATTAAATTGGCAAAAAGTGTCAACTAGCACCAAGATAACAGAACTTTTCACAGAAAAGAGTGAAGACATTGCCGTAAGAATCGCGGAAATAAAACTTTGTGCCCTGTTAGCTACAAATCAATTACCTTTTTTGTTGATGGATACTTTGTGCCCACTTTTAAGAACTATTTTTCATGATTCAAAAATTGCACAAAAACTGAGTGTAAAAAGAACCAAGGCCACTGCTATTGTATGCAATAGTTTGGGAATCAATTTTCTAATAGATTTTCACAATAAATTAAGAGAGTCAGGATTCTTCTTCTCATTAATCATGGATGAAATGACAGATATTTCTGTCAAAAAGCAGTGTGCTTTTTCAATCATATATTACGATAACAATGTAAATATGATTAAAACAAATTTTTTTGATCTGGTTGAAGCTAATGGTTCCACAGCTGTTGATTTATTCAACATTTTAAAAAATTGCTTGATATCGAAGAAAATTCCATTAAAAAATTTGGTAGGGTTTTCTTCGGATACCACTAATGTTATGGTCGGAGAGCACAATTCTGTTTTTGCTCTTCTGAAAAAAGAGTTGCCTCAAATAATATGTATCAGGTGCTCCTGTCATATGGCACATTTGGCAATTTCGAAAGCCTGTTTAAAACTACCAAGGCAGGTGGAAGACCTACTTCGTAATGTAGGCAGTCATTTTAACAGGAGCTCCTTGCGTAGAAAAAATTTTGAAGAGTTTCAACATTTTTTTCAAGTAGAAATACATAAAATACTCTCCCCAGCCGTAACAAGGTGGTTGTCGATAAAAGCATGTATTGACAGAGTGCTTGAACAATATGAGCCACTAAAACACTATTTAATGGAATCGGTGCTTGAGGACCCATCACACACAACTGACAGTATGTTAGAAGCAATGAAGAATCCATTTACCAGAGTTTATCTGGAATTCATGTCGTATTCTTTGGGGCTTATGACTGATTTTAACATGCTGTTTCAGTCTGAAAAGCCTTTGCTCTACAGAGTTAAGCCAGAAACGATAGTATTATTAGAAACGTTATATGCTAATTTTCTTGAGCTATCACATATAAAAAAAGCCAAAGATATTTTCAAACTGAATCATGAAAATCCGGATTTTTTCCTACCTTTAGAAAATATTTATTTGGGGATGGCAGCAACAGAATCCTTTGCAGACTTAAATAAAAATCCCAACATTCAAAGAAACGATATTGTTAAATTTTCAACGTCAATTTTATCGTTTTATACTGATCTTGCAAAAAATATAAAAGAAACATTCGATTTTAAAGAACCAATTTTCGATATTATAGATATATTAGATCCAAAAGTTGCACAATCTTTTAAGACAAAGTCTTTAAAACATATCATTGACTCATTTCCAGTTTTGAAAGACCACGTTGATCCTCAGGCTTTGGACAATGAGTGGAAAAAACATGCTTTATTACATTTTGAAGATCTCCACATAAACATAAAAGATTGTGAGCAATATTGGTCAGAAATTTTTAACTTGAAAAATAATGCCGACGTTTTATTATTTCCTAATTTAAAAAAAACCTTATCATTACTGCTTGTGTTGCCATTTTCTAACGCGAGTGTTGAACGAATTTTCAGTAATGTTTTTAATATAAAAACAGACAAAAGAAACCTATTAAACACTTCTACTCTAAGGGCAATTTTAGCTACTAAACAAGGAGTAGATAACAGTGGGGGTTGCGTTAAATTTCAACCAACAAAACAAATGTTGGAGTGTAAGATTTGGCAAGATAAGCAATAGTTGAAAGAAAAACATTTCAAGTTGGTAGGTGACTTAATATTATTTTTTCATTACAGTTACAGATGCTTTTTTAGTTTGAACACAAATAAGTATTTTAGGTAAAATGTTCCTTTTTTTCTATGAAAAAATAAATATAAAATAACAAATTAGGTACGTGTAACTTTCGTGTTTTCCTGTTATTATTTTTCAATGTATTTTAATCAAAGATTTTTTAGTTTTAATTGAAGTATATCAAGAAAATGTATCTTTTTTCTATTAAGGTATAAATATGAAATTACAAAATTGGTACACGTAACTTTTTTGTTTCTTAAACCTTTTTTTTTGTATTTTAATGCTACCAAATATTTTTTAGTTTGAATAGAAGTATTTTAGGTAAATGTAATTTTTTCAATATTTTTTAGTGTATTCCAATGATACCAAAGATTTTTTAGTTTGAATAGAAATATTTTCGGTAAATTGTTCCTTTTTATATAAATAAATATGAAATAACTAATTTTTTTCATTATTTCTACAAAATAGCCATTCCTGCCTTCTATTTGGGTACGAAACCTGAATATATAGTAGTGATTTACTATTTTTGATTGTTTTCAACATATCGGATAATTTCGGACAAAATCGGATAATTTCGAGTTCAGAAGAGGATATTTTCATTCTCATCCATTGGCAACACTGTCCTCGGTACTATCAGATTAACTGCTACTCCTAGATCTGGATGCTAAAAGCAAAGAATGGTGTATTCTTTGCTAAAAGAACTACAACACTTCTAAGTATTTTGATTGATTTCGATCAACAATCAATTTAAAAATCGATTGTCAGTTGTCAGATATAATGATGTAAATAACAACTGCGTTTTTTTATGTGCCATTGGTGACTCCAACATGTCTGTGCAGCGGATACTGACGTCGGTCAACCAATGGTGAAGATATACCTGTGCTGTTTTTACGGGATTTGCTCGAGCAGATCAGTTGCTCTGTTCACTTAAATGTTTTTGCGTATTCTTTTCAAGCGCTCGCTTCCAACAGAGCTGAACTATCGCTTCCCCCTGCTCCTAACTGTACTACCTCTAGAGGGGGCTCGGTTCCGATCACTTGCTCCCTTTAGTTAATCATAACGTCAAACCATAACGAAAACATTCAAAATTTGAATTTATTTTGAAGTCTTGCTCAAAAGAATCATCATTATGGAGTGTGGAGCAAGTTCTACAGTCATAATTCTACTATTGACATTGTGTGAATTCAAAATTATATAATTACCATAACAATATCCTCTAAACTATCTTCTACTTGCATATTTTTTAAAGTTTTTAATATAAACTAAATAATAAACGGTAAGCTAACCTAAAATATTATTATGCACTTTCCTCCACTTAATTATTTTTGGGATTTCCTGCTCAGTTTGGTCACCCGCTCAGGTTGAAAATTATTTCAACAGAGCTGAACAGAATGATGTAAAAGACCACAACTTGTGCCTTTTGCTTGATTGCCCTATCCACAATCAAAAACTAACCTAGAGAAGAGCGTTCGTAAATACTAATAAATTAAATCGACTATTTGAGTTTTCTTAGTTTTATCTTATTATATCTTTTCTTCACTATAGCCCCTTATTTCAGAGTCGTAATAAAACTATATTATGTACTTTAATAACTTTTGTAAAAACCGATGTTTAAATCAAAACTCAAGCGATTTGACAATATAGACACTTCACTCATTACCGATCTGTGTGGATCTGTGGTCGTCCTTTTATTTATTTGTCTGTGGTGGTCGTACGTATTGTGAGGTTATGGGGTTTTGTGTTTTTATTAGTAATGGATATTATGGATAACAAGGCGAAAGGTATAAAAGCTGTAATAGTACATAATTATATATTTAAATTTTCATATTTCTAGTTCCTCCAGGTTGGAATGATCCACCTATGTTAAATTATAGTGCATCTAATCCACCGCCGAAATCACGAATAACAAACAAACGGATAGCTTTTCCTCTAAATAACACAAGTAACCCTGGTACCGCATTACTAAAGCCGTTAAGCAACCTTCCACCTTTGGTGCCAGAATGTGCGGATAAATCAATATCAAAAGAAAGTATTGAACAAACATTAAGTAGGTTACTGTCTTCTCAAGAAGCTAAACAAAATTTTCACGACATATGGAACAGTGAAGTGCCAGAGGAGTTTGTAAAGGAGGTTCATTTAATGACAAATTGTTTAACGACAAATGACAAAGAAGGTGCAATAACTCATCAACAAAAACTTTTGTTAGAGTATAAATCAATATGTGATGTTTGGTTGAAAGATTTTGTATTTTAAAGTGTTGAGAAATTATAATAAAGTAATTATAATGCAATTGATGTATTTTTGTGAAATTACAACTGGAATCTAGAATTTTCTAAGTGTATTATTTTCTGTATAAAAAAATAGATAGAACAACATCAATTTTGTATCCTCTACAATCTACATTAACAATTGCAATTATTGTTGAGCTGGACAGAATTTTTAAAGCAAAAGTAGGATCATATCGATGTATTGTGCTACTTTTAAACAATCCTAACATTGGATAAAAAAGCTAACTCGTGTGTATATTCACCAGCTGAGTTTTGAAATATGATTGTAAAAATAACTATTAGTGTGGGGCCCATCTACAAAAAAATTATCTGAACTGAATGAGCTAATATTGCAGACACTTTTTACAATTCTGGATATTGCGGATATATCCTGCCCCATTAAATCAGCTAGCGAACTTAAGTGGTATTCTGTTACATATAATCTCAAATATGTAAGAATTTCATTCAAGGGAGATACACTATTGTTTGTATATAAAATGAAAATAAAAGTTCTTTACTCTTCAGGTGGGTTCTTTAGGCCTTTTGTATTTTACCTACCGGTCGTGTGGATATTCAAGCTGATTTTTAATTATTCCTAAAACCATCATAATTATTATTTTTGTTAACCGAAATCTTTTAAAAAATGTAAGATTATCCGTGTCCTATTATATATTTGACACGGAAATCCCTCATCTACTAGCCCCAAAATATCCAGGTTACATTTTAAATAATAAACAAACCAAAAGATGCCCTTGTACGAGTGGCTCGTAATTTTTCTATTTTTGCGGTTATCTTCAATGTGTTATATGTTTTGTTTTATGAATGATTTCTATGTTTCGCACTTTAGGTGAGGGCTAGGGAGCTGAAACCGATTACCTAGGGCAATTAGGGATCACTTCACTAACCGAGCAAATGAAAATATATCCCTACCTAAATTTATAGGGTATCCTTAGTGTTAGGACTGACCTAAAGTGGTTGGTGCAAATGGGCAATCCTGCATTTGCTTATCACCATTTCGCAGTCCTACGATGACGTTGTGTCAATCGTGAAATGATTACCAACTAAGAAGTTATTGGTAATTTCCAGGTTAAAATACATAACAAAGAAAGGACACTATCCGAATTACACTATCATAACATAACAAAGAAAGGACATCATCCGATTTATACTATTAAAACACATTAGAAAGAAAGGGCCCCATACGAATGATACTATCGAAACGTATTACAAAGACAATGCTACATCTGTTTCGCTTGAGTTGTCAGAAAAATAAAATGCATCAAAATGAGACTGGGAAAAAACAAACAAACACTAACTTATTTAAAGACGGATGAACGCAAGTACATCAATTATTTGAAATTTACAAATTAATAAGGAATAATGTATGAATATGTTACAATAGCCTAATAATATACAAGATAGAGAGGGCTATTCATTCATAAACACGGTAATTTTTTGCGGGCAACAATCCTAAACGCCAGTAGTTAAATAATGAATGAATTACCAAAAGTGGGGCTTGGTAATTTCGGCTGTTTTAACAAACTGGGCATTGAGAAACCATGATATTCCAAAACATTTTATATGAATTAACATCTAAAAGTCTTAAAAAACACATAAAAACTAAAGAACAAATTTTTTACTCGCTACTCATAATAAACAAAACACGTTTGACATTATTTCCTACAAATAGGGGAGAGTTGGACAAAACCGGGTACCAGTACAAAAACTGACTACTTCTTCTGCTATGTTAGAGTAGCAAACGTTTGCTACAGATAGAAATATTCTCAAATGACTTAAGGTTGATATACCAATGTCAATTTTTATAAATATTCTTAATTTTTTTATTTTTTTTATTTTTAAGAAAATATTGCAAAATACCCGGTTTTGTCCAACTGGTATGATAAAACCGGGTAGTAACTTAATTACCATGTAAAAAGACTGATAGGCAGAAAATAAAATATTTATTGAAAATAGTGAACAAAAATCGAAAATCTATGAACAGAAGTCGCAAATAAAAACTTCATCTACATCATCATAGGCACTACAGGCTTCATGAGCCCATTTGTTGCAAGACACACATTTTATCCAGCCTTCCTTTGCCTTAGAGTTTGAATATAATTCCTTGCAATACAGACACGCATCGTCATTATTATCTTCTTCCTCCGAACTATCAGAATCTGCCATCTTTAATTTCGGAACCAATTTTGTTTTTACTGCAGTCTTTTTTACCACATTTTTTCCTTTTTTGTCTGGTTCATTTAGCTTTACTTTTTTTACGACTGGAGATTTTTTTAAATTTGCCTCAGACTTATAAGGAGATGATGTTATTACAGCAGCCTTTTCTCTTCTCCTGTTATCGTTGGATGGCTTCCTGGTTCCCTTAGGGATCGGAAAAACCTCTTTTGGAGAGACTGAAAAATCACATATTGGTTTTGGTAATGTTGCTTGTACCTAAACTATCAGATTTAGTGGTGGCTTGTTTAGAAGATGAAGAGAGCAGTCTGAGAGTTTAAGGAGCTACAGCTTGGATGGGGAGAATCGATACGGCTACAGCTTGGTTGGGGAGAATGGATACGGCTACAGCTTGGTTGGGGAGAATCGATAGGTGGAGGTAACGGAGCTAATAATTGTGTAGCTGTCAGCTTTGTAGTTGAAGTAGAATCTTTATCGAGTTCTTTGCCTAAATCCATGTTCAAATTGGGTGTCGTAGATTCATATTCTTGTATATTTAGTTCTCGCTCTGTAGTTTCTGAGGGAGCAAACATCCACACAGGAAAAACTTCAGGATTAAGCGGATAAATTCCAGACTTCCTGAAACCATTTATTGCAGTTTGCATAACTGCCGATTTAACAAAAGCCTCAACAAAGAGTTCTCCCACTTCATAAATTGTAACACGTCTTCCAGGATGCTGGGGCATCCATTTTCTTACTTCTTCTCCATAATATGTGTTCAAGGGAGCCATAAATGACACGTCAAGTGGTTGTAACCGGTGCATAGTATGCGGTGGAAAGCATATGATAATAACGTGATTTTCTCTGGCCAGATTTATCAACTCCAGGCTTTTTGTATGGGTCGCGTGTCCACCAAGAAGCAATAGAACAGGATTTTCTGGTGTCGGGTGAGTAAACTCGATGAACTTTTTAAACCACTTAATAAAAATATCTGTTTGGATCCATCCACTTAGGTAGAACTCAGCAAATGTTCCAGGAGGAGCGTGGTCTAGAAGCTGCGCATTTGGAAGCTTTCTAGGAAAAATCAGCATTGTAGGTATATAGGAACCACTTGCGCTCATACAGATTTCGGCGGTAACCAAGGTTCCTCATTCAGCGGAAACCAGAGCACCAATTTGTCGTTTTCCTCTCATAGAAATAACTTTAGATTGCTTGTTGGGGACAGCTGTAATTCCCGTTTCAACAACATTACATATGCGCTCAGGAGGAAACTTGTGTTGGTTATAAACTTGTGTTAACAGAGTGAAAAACTTCCCTACTACTGCTCGGTTAAATCCTATAGCTCGTCCAATTGAAGTAGCTTCTGGAATCCTTAATCGAAGATTTGGATGCCGTGACAAAAACGAATAAAGCCAACATTTACCAGCTATTTTCTTTTCTGTATTAAAATTGTGGTTAATGTTCTGCACGGCTAGTTCGCAAGCATGAATTCTTAGTTCAGATAAAGTAAATCCGAATAGTCTGCTTTCCATTTGTAAGATATGCGAAGCTAGCTCATCCTCTTGGGCAGCGCTAAACACAGGCTTGTACCGACCCAGACCTAAAATTATTTTTATTTTAAATAAGAAAACAGAAATAAATTAAAGGTAATTCCTACCTTTCTTACTAGCTTCTTCAACAGAGTTACCATTTCTTACTTTTTTCACACGATCTTCTAAAGTGGATTGAGGAACATTAAAACTTTGAGAGGCTCTTTTGTATCCCATCCTATGTTCTAGTACTTCAACTATTGCATTTTGCATGCTTTCTTGATCCCATGACTGACAAGTAGTTTTTCTTTTATAATGCGACATGTTGTAGTTAACTAAAAGCAAAAGAACAGCTGTAGAAACTGGAAGTAACAAAAGGTCTGATAAAATCGGGTGCCCGGTTTTGTCGATTTTCGGACTACCCGGTTTTGTCCAACTCGTAAACAAAACATTGAATATTATTTAAATTTTTAGGTTATGAAATGATATTCAAAATTTTTGGCCAAATTAAAGGTAATATATTAGGTTACATATATTAAATTTTGAAATGGTCATTAGTTATTCAGTAGAGGAAAAAAAAACTATAAACTTACCTTAAAAATCGAGTTTGCTACCCCAAAAAACAGGCGAGGTCTTACTGCTCCGGCACAGGTTACTCAAATGATGTAGAAATGGATACATGCGACTGTTGGCGGTTTAGGGACAATAATTTTAACATTGTCTGATAGATGGCAGCAGTTAGTTAGATGAATTGAGGGGTACCCGGTTTTATCAACCTTACCTGGTTTTGTCCAACTCTCCCCTACTACAGCGCGATCGTAATGATCGCGGGGCACAATCTGACGATATTTGCATCTCTCTTTATATGGTAATTAAACAAGGACAAAACTACTGAATAGGTTACCCCAGACACATAAAGCAGGTAGGAGACGGTGGAGTAGAACGGGGTACTGCTTCTAAAAACGATATTACTTATGTCAGAGCTGTACCATACCCAACAGTCGAAAATTACAGTCTACCCCCACGCCACAGCATATATGCATCAGAGCATCAGCACTATAGTCAAGATTCGGATTTAGCGGGTACGTTAGTATACGTTCTTAGTTGATGTTATACGCGTTTATGTGTTTGTTGCAAATATTTGTTATTTTCAAAACAAGGTAAGTACTTTAAAAGAAATTTTACGCTGTACGTGTTTTTACTGAGTGAAAAGGGGATGACTTTCAGCTATATATTATCGCCTAGTAAAATTGTCTGTTACGGTTTTCTTCAATATATATTTTCACAATTGAAAACAAAATAACGCTTAGGTCAGAACGGGGTACCAATATATGGGGCAGAGTGGGGTACCCCGTTCCGCCCATTTTAGTTCTAAAAAATCATTGGAATATATAGCTATACCAACCTTGTTTCAGATGCCTCGTGTTTACGAAAGAAAAACCACTAGGCAAAGTTGGTTAACAGAGAGCATGGAGCAAGCTGTCCAGGCGGTTGTTAGTGGGGAAACGGGTTACAAAAAAGCAGCCCAACAATTTAATCTGTCACAGACGACATTGGAGCGATATGTGGCTAAAAAGAAAAGATGTGAAGACACTTTCGAGGTTGATAAGAGTTCCGGAAAATTTAAATGCTTTTTTACAGAGTTACAGGAAAAGGAGTTAGAAGACTACTTAATAAACATGGAAGCCCGATTGTTTGGTTTAACAGTAACGGATTTCAAGATTCAAGTCCGAGAACCATCCGCTGGGAAAGATTGGGTTCAAGGGTTTTTAAAAAGACACTCTAAATTATCATTACGAAAACCAGAAGCAACATCTGGAGCTCGGGCAATGGGTTTCAATAAAGTTGCCGTATCCGAGTTTTTCAAATTGCTCGAAGAAACTGACAAATATAAATTTACAGGTGATAGAATTTATAATTGCGATGAGACGAGTATTACTGTTAATCCAAAAGGTCATTCTAAAATAATATCATCCAAAGGAAAACGTCAGAGGTAGGAATAATACTTACTTCTGCAGAACGGGGACAGACAGTAAACGGTAGAGTATGTTTTTCCGCTTTAGGAGCTTATATGCCACCTCTACTCATGTTTCCGAGAAAAAGGATTCAAAAGGAATTTGAACTTGGTTTGCCATTGTGATCTATATAGTGAAACTAGGTGATTCAGGCTGGATGCTCCGTCGGCGACGCCGTCGGTCGACGCCGGATGCTCTATTTGGGCTGGCAACAACCAATTCCCAACAAATTGGAAAGAGTATATAGTACTGCCTATAAAAAAAACCAGGAAAACCATCAGACAATCTAAACTCGTACCGTCATATAGCTTTAGCCTTTTGTTTATTTAAAACACTTGAAAGATTGATCAGAAATAGATTACAACATTGGCTGGAAAGAGAAAAACTACTTCTGGAATCACAATATGCTTTCAGAGTGTCCATATCTACTCAAGAACCCTTAACAGTTTTAACAAATGATATCTACTTAGGTTTCACAAAAAAATTACCAACAGTAGCCGCATTTATAGACATTACATCAGCATTCGACAATGTTCAACTTAATATTCTTTGAGAAAAACTCACCCAGATCGGACTGCCAACCTCATTAGCTGATTTTATGAACGTAGCATATTCTGAACGCTCAACCTTTCTCAAGATAAATCATGAAATTACTCAGCCCAGATGTTCCAAATTCGGACTACCTCAAGGCAGCATCCTCAGCCCTCTTTCATACATAATCTATACCATGGACTTAGAAAACATTATCTCCAAAAACTCCAACATTATACAATTTGCTGATGACATAGTAATATACACATCATACAAAACTTTAGAAAAATGCACAGACACATTAAAGGCCGAATTTATAGAAATTCAACAATGGTGCAACGTAATAGAGAGGACTTTCCATCTCTGTACCGAAAACTGAAATATGCATTTTTTCTAGAAACAGAACCAATTACCAAGGACAACTTACAATAGGGTCATAGAATTATCCCATAAAAAATACAGTTGAATACTTGGGTTTATTACTTGATAAAAAATTGCTACGGAAAGATTGTATTCAACAAACAATAAGAAATAGTGAAAACTCCATAAATATACTAAGGACTTTCTGTAAAACTAAATGGGGATCAGACCCAAATATTGCACTACTATTTTATAAATCAATGACAAGATCAATAATAGATTATGGAAGTCATTTGTATGGCGCAGCATCTGAATCTCACCTACGTAAAATTGAGACCCAAAAAAACAAATGCCTCAGAATATGCCTAGGTTATCTAAAATCAACTCCTATTAATGTCATGGAAGCAGAATCTCGAGAACCTCCCCTCAAATTGAGGAGACAATTGCTTTGTGATAATATAATTATAAAAGCATCATCAAAAATGGCGCCATATATAAACAAATTACATGAACTAACAATTTTAACATTAACACATAGGTATTGGCATCTCAAAAAAATCCCACCTCTAATCAATAGCATTACTAAGCTTGCGGATTGCAAACATCTACTGTTCGAATTTGGTTTTTAATTACCAAATTCTCCCGTGATTGTATTTCAATTTCCCCTGTATACTACAAGTCGAATATTATGCTCAAAACAGATAACTAAATATATCCTTAATTTCAACAGTTAATATTTCTTTACTTCACTAAAAAAGTCATTTAAATTTACTAACACCTAAGGAAAACAGATAAATATCGTTTTCTGAAATTCTACTGAACATATCAAAGTCCCCGACATCTTATCTCTTCATAAAAACTCTCTTCCAAACTCTGTTATCTGTATCTACGAAACCGTTGAAAACCCCACAAAAAACATCTTCATAATTGCAAAATTCACTTGTTGTTCGAACGTTACATTTTAAAATACTTTTATCCCATTGGCTAGTTTCTAATAGTTTACTCATTCCTCGATCCTACGTCATCAAACATATAAATACTCCATATAACCAACATTCAACCTCTTTTCATCATCAAACGGGGCACACAAAGGTACTCATTTGAGAAGAGCACCCGGCATGTTCATAGCGGGAACAAACATGTGCTCTTAAACCGTAATCATCTCATAAATCTTAATAATATGTGCAAACTACCTTCATTCACCGCGTAAAAGTCAAGTGAATTCTTAATTGTTCAAGCAAATAAAAGAAAAATGTACTTTTCGTCAATATACAAGTGAAAGTGACATAATAGTTTGATTTAACAAAAACCGCCATAATCCTACGAATACTACAGTGAACTACATATAATTACACGGTCCTTCGAACTAAGTAAACTACAACCTTCCGTTCCATTTATTATCCCAAGTACAAAAAAAGGGTTAATAAAACATCTACTATATACCAATCATCACTTACCTTATTATTTACATAAACTGGAAGAATTGTTCTGTTACAATATACCCTGCAAATACTTTGAACCGACAGTAGATGTAGCCAGCTACATTCCATCAGCATTCAAGGATGCTATAAGAACACACTGGTCTAATCATCAGCAGATATATACAGATGGGTAAAAAAAAATGGTCACACCTGATGTGCTATATTCCACTCTAACATAAATATAAGCCTAACATATAGCCTACATGAAGATGCCTCAATCTATACTGCAGAACTTATAGCAATACTTCAAGCTATGAAATATATAAAATTAAATTTGGTTGGAGACAAATGCATCATATTTACAAATAGCAAAAGCGCCGTGGATAGATTTAATCACATAGGTAGAAAAACAAAAATAAGCCACATCGAAGCCCAAATATTAAAACTTCACCACGATATAAGAAGTAACAATATATCGGTCTGCCTTATGTGGATAAAAAGACATTCGAGTATTCAGGGAAATGAAGTAGCAGACAGACTAGCAAAGGAAGCCCTTCTCTCAGGAGAAGTCCTACAGCACGGTCTATCAATATCTGATTTATACAACAAATTTAAACAACAAAGCAATAAGGAAAGGCAGCAACACCACAGAGATGTAGTGACTGGACAAAATTATATTCTAAACCAACTAAAAATTCCAAATCAAAGATTGTTTCACAAAGAATCTAATAGAAACATCATCATTACAATAAATCGAGCTCGATCAAACCATGCCTTAACACCAGAATACAAATTCAAACTCAACATGGTAGACAACCCCTATTGTTCCTGCGGCAATGTAGGAACTCTGGTTCATATATTGTTGGATTGTCATATAAACGCCGTTGAAATCTATAACTTATATAGTAGTTTAATTAAACATGAAATACCTCTCCCAACAGACCTCAACTGCATGTTATTTTCTGAAAATACTAACATATTGTACATACTCTATTTACATATCAAAAAGTGTAAAATAAATTTGTAGCTATACTAACAAAATATTGTAAGCAATCTTATTATCAAGATAGAAAAAAGAAAAAAAAGAAAGAAAAAAGGAGAAAGAAAAAGGAAAACAGAAAAAATAGAGAAAAAGTAAAAACAAATTGTAAAATATAATCTCAAATAATTTAACAAAATCAGCCTGGCTAATTGGCAATCGCCAAAGCCATAAACCTAGTAAAAAAAAGGCTGGATGAATGGAGAGATATTTATGGACTGGCTTAGGCAGTTTGTAAAATTTTCTGGAGCAACTCGGAGAATCCAGTTCTTTTACTTTTGGATGGTAATACAAGTCATACTAAGAGCCTTGATTTGATACTTTACGCAAGAGACAACAGGGTAGTCTTACTTTGTTTTCCGCCCCATTGCTCTCATCGGTTACAACCGCTTTTGACGTAGCATTCATGAAACCTTTGAGTACCTATTATGAGCACGAAACGAGAACCTGGTTAAGAGGTAATTTTGGGAAAGTTGTTACGTTATTTTAAATATCTACTCTCTTTGGACCAGCGTTTATAAATGCAGCAACAATGAAAACAGCTGTAAACGCGTTTCAGAAAACTGGTGTTTGGCCTTTAAATGTCCAAGTTTTTAATGAAGCAAATTATCTGCCCTCTGATACGACAGATATTCCAAGAGAAACTGAAAGTGTAACAAACAATGAAATAGCTGTACCAGCAACTTCGGAGCAAACTGTAACACCCACAGGGCAAGTGGAAACGATAAACAAGTTTGAAGAGCAACCGCATTGTTCTAGACATCTAACTCCTCCGAGACAGACTAAAACTTCTGTTGATTTGAAACATGTTTCTCAAATTTGTGGAACCTCAAATGACTCGACAGAAAATATTTCCAAGCACTTCGCTCACTACTCTCCTTCTGATATTCTACCCATACCAAAAGTTGGAATATATTCGGAAAGAGCCAGTAAGAAACGTGAAAAGGCAACCATTTTGACGTCGACCCCATATAAAAATGAACTTGAGGATGTCATCTAACAAAGAAATCTGAAAGAACAAAAGAGAAATGTAGTTAAACGAAAAATCGAGTCCCAAAAATAAAAATTTCAATAATAAAAAAATAAAACAGCATCCAAAGCAAAGTAAAAAATTAGATAACAAAAAAGAGTTGTTGAGTCGGCAGAATCCGAATCATCAAAAGTCGAGGAAGATGCTGATGCACCCTGCCTGTATTGTACCGATAAATACAGTAATTCAAATTCAAGAGAGGGCTGGATTTCATGCATTCTTTGTCATAAATGGGCTCACAATGCATGTGCCGATATCGACAGCGATGATGATGAAGTTATGTTTGAATGTGATTTTTGCAAATGAATATAGCCTATTTCAAATATTATGTTTTTCTTAGTTTATAACATACGAGTATAATGTTTATTCACAAAAAAGTAGTAAATACAATACATATTTTAACAAATGCAAATAAACATGGTAACTACACAGAAGGTGTCGTAAACAGCTTGTACGTGGTAGATATCGAAAATTAACAATCCGATATATTTTATGATATAAGACATGAATACAAAAATATGAAATACAATGTATAAATTACAAATCATACAATATAAGACATAAAATATAAAATGTGAAATATAAAACCCAAAATATGAAACACAAAATATAATAATAAAAAAAGGAGAAAAGTACAGAATGCATTCAATATAATAAACATAAAGCACAGTTAATAAATCAGAGTAATGGATCTGTTTCTTTCTAAACTTTGCGTTAATTAAAACAGAAAATTGAGTCGTCAAAGATACTTAAATCGAGGAAGAATGATATTACATAATCAATTTAATGTTAATATGAATAAATAAATAACAATATAAATAAAGAACAAAACGTCAATACAACAATATACTCTATTCTTCCAATAATGAATAAACACCCACTAAGGCATTGCCTGGGCGTGGGTGTTCATTCATCGTGTATGTTTATTGAATA
Organism: Galeruca laticollis; assembly: GCA_963921935.1. NCBI lineage: Eukaryota > Metazoa > Arthropoda > Insecta > Coleoptera > Chrysomelidae > Galeruca > Galeruca laticollis. The sequence goes on along the minus strand of OY998181.1, from coordinate 160,218,840 downwards.
AATAATGGGGTTAAAGGAACATAAAAGCAATATAAGGGATATGAACATGAACTCGCCTTCTCAATGTCAGTACAGTGAACAACTGAATAGTGTTATCTCAATTACATAGTATGTTTCATGAGATCGAGGGGTCAATTAATCGATGTACAGAGACTCTATCTGTCTCTGAAATGAAACATTTGACATCTTTTTTGAATGAAAAAATTGTCGTTGCAAGTCTGATTTCCAGAGGTAAGCAATTGTAGAGCCGGTTTGCAAGATGATTATACGTTCTCTGAACGATTGTTTTGGTTGAGCATATTGTGCTCAGTTGTGCATTGGCTTTAAGTCTTGTATTATGCCTATGATTTACATAGTTCAAATTAGTTCGGTTTTTATGGTGTTCAACAACAGTTCTTAGGAAGTAAAGTTGCCTGAGGTCCAGCAATTTAGATTCTTTGAAAAGTGCTTCCGATGAGTATTGTGGTGGTTTTCCAAGGAGAATTTTTAGAAATGTTTTCTGTAATACGTCTAATTTTTTCAAATGCGATATTGCTACTCCACCCCAGCCAACTATCCCATATGCAAGACGAGACTCCACAATTGCACAATAGATTGTTTTCATTCGCGAGGTATCTAGTATATTTCGTAAATATCTGAATCTATGAAGAATACTCCTCAATGTCCTAGTCACTTGGTCAACATGATAGTTCCATCTCAGGTGTCTATATATCACTACTCCTAAATACTTGATTTTTTCTACTGCTCGTATTAATATATTGTTCCTGATACTCAATGTATCATATTGGGGTAGTGAGTTGGCATAGCAAGAGAATGGTAAAAAGAATGTTTTTTCGTAGTTTATTGATAGAATTTTATCTGCGAAACATTCAAAGAGCTTACCCATGTCTTCCTCTGCTTTAGCTTTGAGGCCATTCCAGCTATCGGCACTGTACAATACTGCTGTATCGTCAGCGAAGCAAACAATGCTGCCACAAGTATCGTGACGCAATATATCATTGATATATATATATATATATATATTATAGTGGATATTGTTATATTTTAATATATACTTATATGATTTACCTTTATTTACCCGTTTTTACCTTCGGCTAGCCCTATATGATTATATGAATTTTTTTTAATTGTTTGTATTGTTTAAATTTTATATTGCAGTCGGAAGCATGAGACTTCTCTCTTTGAGTCCTGGACACCTATTAGAAAAAATTTTTACACATATGAACCTTTACTTATTATGATTTCGTGATAGGTCTATTCCTGAATAAATTATATATCTTTATTTCAATCATCTCACCATATGATAATCGAATTAATGATTTAAACAATGTTCGTGAAAAGTGTTATGGACATTGACTGGAATAAGAAAAATACCAACACTTAAATAAAAATATTTTAATAAATTGTTGATGAAATCTTCAAAATTTTACACACACAAATATTCCTGAACCTACCCTGTATTCTTTGATGGTCATGCGCACTGAACGCTTATAGTAGCTGCTTCGGCGCAACGGAGCAACTCTTCCGGTTCAACGTTTCTCGTCGTCACAAAATTATAGTACACAGTTAACGTGGAGGATGCAAACGTTTAACAGCTCAATGTTCATCAATTTAGTGCATTTAGAATAATATGGTTGAAAACTTATATTAAACAGTTACATATATAATTCAAGTTGTGAATTAAGTGTGTGTTTGATAGTTATAAGAATAGGTCAGCATGCAAAGCGGAAATTAAGATTGGAAAAGCATTTATGAGTGGTGTGAACTTTGATTATTTTACAAACGAAAAACTTTTTACAAGTAAGTACATATTTAATATCTAAAATTATTGTTGCAGAAAATTAGAGTTCTTTAATTATCCATGGATAAAATTTGGTATTCATTATTTTAAAGTTTCTTTGGCCAATTTTAGATTATTCAAATTTAAATGTTCAAATTAATTTCAAAAGTTCACTTTTTCTTTGTTTGTTTGGAATTCCAAATTAAAAAAACTCAAATAACACAGACCTTATATTCCATTCTCGGCGTGGTGGACCTGCAACATCCCGTCTCTTTTCTTAGGTATTTCTTACCCAAGAAATACTCGTTCGGCACGTTTCACTTTTTCACAGGGGTTAATCGACATTAATATTATGAATTTTTTATTGATTTAGATTTAAAATTATTACTTTTACTTTAAAGTTTTTACAAAAATCATCTCACAGAATTACATCCCAGTTCCTCATTCCCCCAACTAACTCTCGACTCTCTTTTTTCTTTTAAAAATCAACAACATTTTTACAATCTCTAAAACACAGCCTCCTAATTTGTTATTTTATTCAACAATTGTCAATGATAATGTTTTTTTTATGGAAATACTGAATTCTTCAATTAAAATAGTCTTGGAGAGTGAAATCACTTGTATAAATGGTTTAACAATATCTTATAGAATATATAAATAGTCTTTTACATGTATTACAATGGTTTCAATCCTTGTAATTCCTTTTTTTTTAGTAAATTTGTTTACAATTAATATACAATTTCTACAATCTAAATTTATGATTTATATATATGGAACTGTTTATTTTTTAATTCTTTAATTAGCACTAATTTCGCTTTATATAAACTCTAACTTAATTTCAAATTTACATTCTCTGTTTTATATTAACTTCCAACTCATTGAATTTAGGTTGGCAATATTATAACTAGATTCAATCACTTCCTTCATTGATTTCGATTTGATTACTAGATTTCTATGACATACAATATGGCTCTTATTCCGAATGTCATATTTCATACAGTTTTACTTTTATAAATTATTTTTTTCAAATTGTAACTTTTTATTGTATTTGCATATCGTTAATAAATTAGTGATTTGATTATTAATTCTTATTATTTTAGGTTTTGAACAAATTAACATCCTTTTCCCGATTCAAGTGTGGACATAGCAGCGTTCAGATTGATTTTAATGAAAATTGTTGACAGACTTGACCTTAGGATTTATTTGTGAAGGTAACATTTTCTTAAGAATTAATTTCTATATTATCATTACCATTCTATTCCTTATCCTTAATCCATTTCTTAAATTGATGTACTCAATATTTTATAATACATTTGCTTAAGTCATTCATTCGTTTTATGTTAAATTTTGTTCTTAATTAGGTAGTGTCTAATGATACACCATACGTATATACAAAAAAAATTCCTTTTTAATTCAATCTAATATATGAATATTTATCTATACTAGAGGACTGGCTTAATATATATATATATATATATATATATATATATATATATATATATATATATATATATATATATATATATATATATATATATATATATATATATATATATATACAGGGTGCCCCGGGACTAATGGGAAAAAAGTCAGGAGAGTATAATATGAGCCAAAATAATGTTAGTACTTCATATAAACTTTTTCTATGCAGGCCCTCGTTTTCGAGTTATAGGCCTCCAAAGTTTTAATTTTGAATTTGGTTTTTATTTTTATTTTTTGTACTAGTTATTTAATCTTTATGAAATTTACGGCAAAGCTATAATGTACGTGTATGTTTATTTTGGAAAGGTAAACAGATTTACAGTAGTGCCTTGAAACCAGGGACGGACTACTCGCAATGGTTATTAATCCAAAAACTTTGCAGGGATGGCACACCCTGTATGAAATTATGGAAATTGACTTCCCCACACATTAAGCTAACGAAAATGTACTCTTGTTGGAATTCGATAAAATAAGTCGTTTGGCTAATATTTACAGTTCTATTAATGCACTACGTACCAATTTTCCTAACTAACTTATTAATACGATGTCCAAGATTTACCTACAGTAATACAAAAATAGTATATTATGCAACGATCATGTAATGAAGGTTATTAATACACGAGCATTAACCGGGATACGAAACGAGTCGAAGGCTCGTTTCGTATGGTTTATGCGAGCGTATTAATAACCATTACACGAGAGTTGCATACACTATTTTTTCTACGACCGATAAATAATAAAATGAAAACAAGAATTAATTTCAAACAAGCTCCCATAATTGAGGCAACCTGTAAAAAAATAGCATTACTTAAATGCAATGATTCCACTTTGATAAAGAGGAATATACAAACGATGCAATTAGTTTTTCTTTCAAGAAAATACATTATATTCTAAAAAAAAATTTCCACCCGCCCAGGATCTGAACCACGATCTGCAACGTACTCATGCGCCACGACCGCAAGCGTTACCAACTAAGCTACGAAGACTTGTATGAAAAAGTACGCACATTGTGCATATACAAATTAAATCATTGTCATAGTTTTTTTTGATTTAGTTGGAACTGAATTTTCACAGACACTTTTAGCTTTATCAGAAATTTCTGGTGGTGTACAAGATAATTCTTCACTACTCAACATGTTCATAGTTATCTACTTTTGACGCGTTGTGAAATGTCAAATAGGTAAGTAGGTATGTAGAAACATAGACCACTTGATTATCCCCAAGTATTTGTTTCTATTGCCCGAAAATTCGTTTCATAATGAAAAGTACGTATTTTCATTGGCCAAAATCTGAATCGAAATGAAAATTCGTGTTAAAATGAACAATATAAGTAAATGGGTAGCAGGTATTTAATTCGCGTATTATAATACGGGAGTAGAAAAAATAATTTGATGATAACAGATGATAAAAATATTAAGAACTTGTTTAATGAGAATTAAATAGGTACGCAAACAACGTGATTACTTTAATGAAAATTACGAACACAAAATTATTAAACCATTAAGAAAACCTCAAAAAGCACAAGTTATAAAACATTGGACTAAAACGAATACCTAAGCAACAACAAAAAGTTACGTTATTCTAATAAATGTTCAATATGAGCTCCTCCCACTTCCACGCACATTCCAAGTCTACGAAGATTGTTTCTTTGCACTTGAAAGAGCAATCCCATATTATTTCTAATAACATTGCAGTGTAATACAATTCTGTCTATTAAATCTTGCCTTGTTTGCACAGGTGTTGCGTATACCTTACTTTTGAGATAACCCCAGAGAAAGAAATCCATAGGATTAACGTCTCCTAATCGCTGTGGCCATTGAAAAAGGCCTCCACGACTAATCCATCTATTAGGAAACCTTGTGTATAAATGCTGTCGTACTTCAAAACTGAAATGAGGAGCGGCCCCATCATGCATGAACCATAAATTCCTACGAGTTTGTAGTGGCACATCATCAAACAGGTTCCATAACTCATTTTGCAAAAACTCCAAATATCTCTGACCGGTCAAAGTACCGTCAATAAAGTATGGCCCTATCAAATAATTGTCAACTATTCCTGCCCAAAAATTAACCATGAATCTATGCTGGTTCCTAGTTTGGATAATGCCATGTGGATTCACATCATCCCATAAATGCATATTATGAGAATTAATGACTCCATCTCTGGTGAAACTGGATTCGTCCGTAAAGAGAATGTTACTAATAAATGTATTGTCTGCTTGTTGTTGTCGCAGAAACCACTGGCTTTACTCATGTCGTGCAGGATATTCAACCAATGTCATACTGTGTACTTTTTTCATGTGAAAAGGATATAACAGCTGTTCCTTTAGGACACGATGAACAACTGATTTTGATATCTTATGTTCTTTTCATAATTTTCGTAAACTCGTTGATAGTTCATTATCAACTGCATTTGACAATTATTGTTCAACTTCCACAGTACGTACCCTTCGTGCTGGACTTTCTCCACCTTTTTTGGAAAAAAACTTCCTAAAATTTGAAATTCTGCTTTGTATACATGGAAAATTACATTTTTCCACTACTAGCTATGAAGTTGACAATTATTGCGTCTTCTAGCCAACTGAGAAGTTAAATTTCTCTATTAGTGGTTAATAATTTTTTCTATTATTAACCGAGGTCAATAATGGACAAATTCAAATATTTTCAGAATCCAGGGATAGTAGTTTAACAAAAACTTGTGCAACATAATATTGTGTGCTCAGGACATTCTCTTTAACGTATTTGCTTTTTGAAATTACCTAACATAATAAAATTATTTGAATAAAAATGCCATTAGTTTATAAGTCGTGCTGAACCAATAATGACTGATGACATCCCTTAACTCAACGTGGCGATAATTACAAACGTTGGGTGCGTTCAGAAAACAAAACTGTTGCGTGAATGTTCTGTGAATGCGCTTTGATACATAACGTTATATGCTGGAATTATTTCTTCATAATAATTCCTGTTTTTTTCACGACTGCCACGTCTTCTAACATTATAATCATGTGGTAATGGTTCCTGCAAATCTTATATTGCATGGGTTATAATATTTCTGTTTGTATCAATTATATAACCCTCATCTAATAACGCAAGAATTAGATTGCAGAAAAGGGAACGATAAATGTATACCTATCTAGCCATAATTTCAATATTAATGTTTTCCAAAAAAAAATGATCGTTCAGCAGACACACGTCAACCATTATTATTTGTAGCTCAGTGAGCGCTCATCAACGGTTGAGTTATAAGTTAGTTTTATGAACGCACCTGTTGATTACAAATAAGTTTTACTACTGGAAATGTCAATATGTATAAGACTACTTGATTATAGTTTTATTAGTGGAAAGGCGAATTTACATTCCTGTGCTATTCAATTTTTACCAGTTTTTTTTTAATTTTTGTCTTAAATTTGGCTAGTAGTGGGAAAAATTGTATATACACCACGGTGGTGAAGACATTTATAGGCCTCGCACCTTATTCCGCTCGGGGCTAAGCCCCTCGCGAAATAATTGGTGCTCGGTCAATAATAACAGTCTTCACCACTTTGGTGTATAATATACTATTACTAATTCATACCTGTTTCTCGTAACCTCAGATCAATACGCTCAAACAATCGTCTGTCTGGCAATGCTTTGTTTGCAAAATGTTTTGCATAGAGCCTTCTGGCCTCTAAACAGTTTCGAGAAGTCAGTTCACACATTGAATGCATATCTGCATACTCAATAAATTAAGGGCCTATGGATTATTGACTGACTACGAACTATTCTACACAACGTTTGACAAATAATGCTGTGGTTACTTGATAAACGGTAAAAACACTTTTAAAAAGTTTTCACCAACTTACGAATTAATAAGTCGTTAATGTTTTTCATCTTCTGCTATCGTTAAATCATTTTTTTTGTAGTACTGTAGGTAAATCTTGAACATCGTATTAATAAGTTAGTTAGGTAAATTGGTACGTAGTGCATTAATGAAACTAAATATTAGCCAAACGGCTTATTTTATTGAATTCCAACAGGAGTTCCTTTTCGTTAGCTTAATGTATGGGGAAGTCAATTTCGATAATTTCATACAGGGTGTGCCATCCCTGCAAATTTTTTAGATCACTAACCATTGCGAGTAGTCCGTCCCTGGCTTCAAGACACTACTGTAAATCTGTTTACCTTTCCAAAATAAACATACACGTACATTATAGCTTTGCCGTAAATTTTATGAAGATCAAATAACTAGTACAAAAAATAAAAATAAAAACCAAATTCAAAATTAAAACTTTGGAGGCCTATAACTCGAAAACGAGGGCCTTCATAGAAAAAGTTTATATGAAGTACTAACATTATTTTGGTTCAAATTATACGCTCCTGACTTTTTTCCCATTAGTCCCGGGACACCCTGTATATATATATATATATATATATATATATATATATATATATATATATATATATATATATATATATATATTGTAAAGAGAATTGGCCCAAAACTGTTCCTTGCGGTACTCCACAATCCTTTTTTCACTAACGACGTTATCAATTTTCCCGTATTGCTCTCTGTTTTTAAGGTAACTCTCCGTGAGATTCAATGTGCTTCCCCTGAAACCCATATTTTGCAAGCTCATCAACAGCTGTGAGTGGTTCACAGTGTCGAAGGCCTTAGCAAGATCCAAGAAAACACACAGACTTGGTTTACTCTTTTCTAGATTTTCTGATATTTTGGAGGTGAGAAAAATAATAGCATCTTGAGTAGAAATCCCTTCTCTGAATCCATACTGATTATTTGAAATGAAATTATGCTTATTATTTTTTCTAATGTTTTAGCTAAGTTTGAAATGAGCGTAATTGGTCTGTAGTTTAGAATTTCATGTCTGTCCCTTTTTTTGAAAATTGGTTTTTTTAACCCCCGTTTTGAGTTCTTTGGGAAATTTTCATGTTTCTATTATTCGATTAAAAATGTTGTTCAGAGGAAAAGCTATTTCTGTTTTTATCTCTTTCAAAGTTTCAGCTCTGATTTCATCGATACCGGGAGTTTTGTTAATTTTGAGAGATGATATTGTTTCAATTATCTCCCCCTCTGTTGTAGGTTCCAAAAATATAGAGTGCATAAAAGATGCTTTCCTCAGGGGAGAATTCACAGGTTTTGAATTTTTTTGCCAGTTTTTGCCCAATAGAGAAATAGTTATTATTGAAACAATCTGCAATCTCCTTTTTATCATAGGTAAGACCACCTGTTTCATTTTTTATTGTTTGAATCCTGATAGTTTTATCTTTCCCATAAATATTAACTGTTGAAAAATAAGTAAATATTTATTATACTTTTTTAATTGAAAAAACTTGTTTTCCTCAAAAAATAAAATAAATAACACCTTCCATGTGAAATAATTTTCAAAAATTGAGAAGTCTGCGAACTGTAACCGCCACACACGCCGCGATCAGGGTCTGCCAGACCTCGGTCTAAAAAATAATTGATTTTTCATCAGAGGCTTCAGACCGTCTAAACGACATAGAATTCGGAAGCTTTTTCCGCCACACACACACATCGTGAGTAGCCTTTACGAATAATAATGCGAGAAAAAGTAAATCATCTACTGGAGGATCCATGGTAAACTGACGACTGAGACAGACCTAGGTCTGGGCGTGTGTGTGCTCTGTCAGGCGGTCGGACAGACCTAGGTCTGTCAGACAGTCGGCTCGTGAGTGGCCGCCATTAAGAAAGGAGAAATGTTTCGAAGTCTCAGTTAGTTTTTTAAAAATTATTTTATTATTCAAAATTAATTGTTACAATAAAAATGCATCTGATATCTACAAAGCTTGACTTAAAAGTGAACAATTCAGAGATTAAAACAGTTAAAATGAAAAATGATACGATTAGCAAATCCTTGGAAATGAGGTTGCTGAGTCTGCGATTCTCATAAGGAGTGGTGAGATAATTAAGGCAAAGATTATGTACACGAAAATAAGTTTTTTGCGTCTGATCCAGCCACTGAAATGAATAAACATTAGGTTATATTTCAGTGAATTAAGCTTTGCAAAGAACGTTCAGATTACGACTTGGTGTATGTTTAGTTAATAGTTGCCTACACCAAACTCGTTTGTAAATAAAAAAAAATAATTTATTAATAAAGAACATTAGTTGATGGCAAATTGTATTTATTTCTAGTCCACTGTGTATAATAATTAGTACTTAAGAGTAATCAGCAGAAATCACGGAATTTTGCCTGCATCGTATGATAGGTTCGCACTTGCGTGTTGATTGTAGTATCGGTTGATTCGGTTGATGATTCTACGATCGTAGTAGAAAATTAGGTTATATTATTTGGGTTGGGAGTTCAAGTTTTCTTTGATTTGGTTCGTATTTGTGTGTGTTGAGTGTAAATTGCAATAAAAATTATGTCTACTACAATGGAACATACTGCTGGAGACTGCGTTCAAACTGAATTGATATCTGGAATTGAATTAATGAATAAAACTAAATCAAATGCATATCGTGTCTATGAAGAAACTGGGGTAGTAATACTATAAATTTTTTATGGTTCAAAATATGTAGATGTTTGTTAATGTTTCAGGATTACACGAATTTAAATAAAGTACCTAAAAAATCAAATTTTTCAAATGGATATGTACTGGTGAGTTTTTCAATATTTTATTTTTTAAAGTTCAGCAAACATTCGGTCATATTGCTTATCATTAAACTAATACGTAACCCACTACCAATAATGAATTAAAATATCGAAATTTGTTTGTTTCTCAGATAATAAAAACGATAAATAAGTTTTTCAGTAAATTGTATTAATATACTTAGTTTTTCCAATATTAATTTATTTTCCAAGTGGTATATTTTTAAATGGTATATGGGAAATAATTAGTTAAAAAAATATTTATGTTGTAAATAATCTAAGCAAATCAAAGGTGGTATTATAAAAACAAATATAAATTGTAGAACTTTGATGAACTAAGTAATTTTTACAAACTTGAAGTGTAATGTATCATTGTGTGGTTAATGCCTCTCGATATATTATATTTAATAAATATATTCACATATATTTGGGTATGTCAACTGTTAAGGAAGAAATATAAAGGTTTTCTGAACTCGGGCTACACTTACATTTCAATGCTGAAGTTCTCCAACTTCCAAACAATCAGTCCATAAGTTTGAACTAAAGCGGGTCCTAGTCGTTAACTTGTTTGTGCAATTAAAATTGACACACAAGTTGAACCCCGACATAGTCCATTTTGCAATTAAATGTCAGTCTATATTCAGATCCTGGACTAATAGGTACAATATGTAACTACGATAATCTGAATGAATGTAGAAAACCCGTATAATTAATAAAACTTTTAAAACTTCAGTGACAATCAAAAAATAAATACAATAAAGTGAAAAAAAGTTGTAAGAGGTGTATATAATCTATAAATGACTAATAGTGTAGAAGGGGGGAGCCCCCCGATAACATCACCATGGAATAACAACCCTTTAGGATTAATAATGGATGTTGATGCCTTAATGAAAGACACTACAGATAAATAATATCAGGGAAGTAAAAATAAAGAACAAATAAAGAGAAATTTGGTAAATGACAATTAAATTTCAACTAAAAATTACAATGAACAACAAAAAGAGAACCAACAAAAACATTGGCCATAATTAAATTATCAATCAACAGATATGGGCTCCCTACAAGTACATATAGAAAATAATAAACCGGATTTTAAAAGTAAATTAAATTCAATAAAAGTAGGAGAAATTATACTTCAAAATCACAAAGACAACAATAATAAAACAAAACAAATTCAATCAATAGGTTGCAATAGGATTAGAGTAACATTGAAAGATTATTTACTTGCAAAGTGGTATACATACCTAAATTTTTGGTATATAGATTAGGTATAATAATAATTAGTGTACTTTATTAGATAATAGTATTGAATTAAAAATATATGTAAAGAGGAAAAAAAACAATAAAAAATTTGGTGTCTTCTTATTCCTTAAATATTGAGATTTTGAATGTGCTCCCATATGGTATTGAGTGGGTATTTTCTGTGTGGCCTTCTTTCTTGATTCCTGTTCATACAGAACCGGCTTAGTATCTCTAGGTTGTGTTCTTTATGTGCAAACTTTTCAGGGAGGTTGTGTATGCGTTGATTTATGGGGACAATTCCTGTTGTTTCGTACAGTAGGTTATTGGGCGGGTTCAGGGGTGTCTTATCTTCGTTATGGTTCTCAAGGAAGTGGTTTCTGCAGTTTGAAGTGTCTTGATGGTAGGAGTCTTCACAGTAAGGTATATTGGGTGACAGTATTCTAGGATAGGTCTGCATACTGAACTATATATATGTGCAGCTGTTTTCTTACTTATCCCTGAATTTTTGAATGTTAAACTCCGAAAGTGTTTGCTCCTACTGTTACATTTCGTCTTTATGTTGATAGCATGTTGTTTAAAGTTCAATTTGTGGTCTATGTCTACCCCCAGATACCTCGCATAGTTTATGCAATGAATGTCTTTGCCCTGTCTATATTTATTTTAGGTGAGTTTGGTGAATTATTATGGTTAAATATTATATATTGTGACTTCTCCGGATCAACTTTCAGCCTCCATTTGTTGAGCCAGATCAGGGTCCTGTCTAACAATACTTGTCGATTTTCAATGGTGTTAGAGAGGGTTCTGTTGTAACTAGTCAAGGCTGTGTCATCAGTATACTGCAAAATGTAACGATTGTTATTGAAGTAGTCTTGTTGATGACTGTAGTTGTATGTGTCGTAACAATAAACATATAGAAGAGGAGACAATGGTGATCCTTGTGGAACTTCTTGTTCATTGTGGAATGTTGCCGAGTATTAGTCGTTGAATTTTATTTACAGAGTTCTGTTCTCAAGATAGTCTTTCAGGAGCAGGATCAAATATCGAGGGCATTCTAGTGTCGATAGCTTGTAGAGTAGTCCTTTGTGCCAAATACTATCAAATGCCTTGCTTATATCAAGAAAAAGGGCTGTAGAGTGGTTAACTTGAATGTTGGATGTTAAAATGGTTACTGGGTCAATGGTAGAAGTTTGATGTTTAAAGCTGAATTGGTAATCAGGAATTTTGTGTCCGATTTTATTTTGTAACAGATATTTCATGATGTTTTCGAGTTGCTTTCCCAAAACTGAAAGAAGAGTGATAGGACGGTAGTTTTTTGCTTTATGATGGTTCGTATTAGGTTTAGGAATGGGGATAATGGTTCCCTGCTTCCACTCACTAGGAAAGTGGTGATGCTTCAAACAGTACACGTATATTTTGATGAGGTATCTGTGTATCTTTTCACTCGGTTTTCATAATAGATCTTTAGTAATTTATTTATTTATTTACGGGCAAGCCCATTTTAGGTATAAATTACAATTATAAAATTATAATTAAAATAAAATGAAAAGATATGGAATATTTACATGTCATACAATAAAGAATAAGTAAAAAGGTTAAAAATTTAAAAAGACAAAAGACAACAAACAATAAACTTCAATAAAGCATTAACATCAGAACATTAAAGCTCGGCACTCAGTAACTGAGTTTTAAAGTGATGAAAGGGGGTGCTAAACATCTCAAGATCATTATGAGTATTGGCTAATCTTAACATTCTTGGAATACAGCTATTGAAAGTATTGTTTAAACAATAAAAAGGTACATAAAATGTTTGTTGCTGTCGGGTTGATCGGGTTTGAACATGAAGATTAATTTTTGCTAGAAGTTCAGCACAACTGCATCTGCCATTGATAATGTTGAAAAGTAATGTCAGGTCTCTCTGTTTCCTCCTAGTTTCCAAAGAGGGGATGTTCAGAAAATGCTCTAACAATTCATAATCGCAAAAGATACCCAATTTATAGGCCATGTATCTAAGAAAATTGTGTTGGACATTTTCAATGTTCCTGCTGAGTGTTATGTAATGAGGAGACCAGACAGAAGAACAATAATCAAGATGGGGTCGGACAAGTGAACAATAAAGGACTTTAATTGCAGATGTGTCAGTAAAATCGTGGGTTAGCCTTTTGATAAAACCTAACATTTTCATGGATTTATGGATAGCTGTAGGTATGTGTTGATTGAAGCTTAAGGTGGGATCTAGAATAACTCCAAGGTCCTTGATTCGATTAACAGACTCCAAGACATGACCATTTAAGGTATAATCGAAAGTAGTAGAAGGTACATGGGATTGATAAAAGCGCATGACATGGCACTTAATAGCATTCAAGTCCATGCCATTTAAGGAGCACCAGTTTGATAGATTATCAAGATCAGACTGAAGCCTGAGAGCATCAAAATTTGTTTGAATAGTTAGGAAAAGTTTTAAATCATCTGCAAATAGTAGTGCTTTGCCATACCTAAAACAATGAATAATGTCATTGATAAATAAGTTGAATAATAAGGGACCAAGGTGTGACCCCTGAGGAACACCAGAGGTTACTTGAAATAAGTTAGAATAGTGGTGGTTTACTCTAACCATTTGAGTCCTGTTCGTAAGATAGCTACTAATCCATTGCAGCAACACCCCACCTACACCATATTTATCAAGCTTTTGAAGTAAGAGAGTATGGTTGACCCTGTCAAAAGCCTTAGAGAGGTCAGTGTACACAGAATCAATCTGGCAACCCCTCTCCAAAGCTTCAGACAGGAAATCGACATAGGTAACTAGATTTAATTCAGTTGATTTCCCAGCACAAAAGCCATATTGTTGTTCAGTTATGATGCCAGAGCAGTCATATGTAAGGTAGTCTGTTATAATGTTCTCAAACACCTTAGGTATAGTACTGAGAATAGATATGGGTCGATAATTTTTGATGTCAGTCTTGCTTCCCGATTTGTATATTGGGGCAACAAAAGTTAGTTTCCAGTAATCAGGAAACTCACCTGTCTCCAAAGATTTATTGAAAATATAGAAGAGAGGGCGAGACAAAATGAAGCTGCAAGTTCTAAGTAGGACTCGAGGAATAATGTCAGGACCAGGACCTTTCTTTGTGTCAAGATTTGATAATTTCTCATAAATGGTCGAAATTGGAATGTGGTAAGAGGAGACGTTAAGTCATGTCCTGGAGCAGTACTCCTTCATTTGCTTAATATTTCAAAATACACATCTTCTATATTACTATTGTGTGCTCCGTGTTCCCCTTCAAAGTATTCATCATACCACTGTCCGATTTCATCATATATTTGTTGGTTGTATTGGGTTCATGGTTTTCTCTGAACGTTTCCTTGTAGTAATTTGCAAATACCTCTGCTTTTTCTTCATCGGTGGCATACACAATGTTGTTTTCTTCTTGGCTGTGATTTTGATATTCCTTTGTAGTTAGTTTTCTAATTAGTTGCCAGTAATCTTTACCTTTGCTAGCATTTATTTCAGTACACACAGTAGCCCATTTGTGTTCTTTGTATTGTCTTATTAAGGCTTGTATATTTTTGCTGTAATTGTTTAGTTGCGTTTTTGCCTCAACATTGGGATCTCTTAGATAATCCCTATGCATTTTTTTGTTTTTTATCATTTTGATAATGTATGGTGGTAGTTCGTGGATGTAGTGTTTTATTTTCAGGTCTGGGCTGTTTTCTATTGTGAGTGATGTTATTGTGTTGTTGAATTGTTCAATCGGATCGCCCCCCAACTTTCCATTAAGCTCGTCTATATCACACTTCTTGATGTTCTTTTTTATTATTTCTTGCTCCATGATTCGTCTTTGTAGGTCGATGGTTATCTCTATTGCATCATGTTCTGTTCCTAAATCTGCATGGGTTTCTACTGTTACTATATTGTTTTTGATGTTTTTCGTGTATATTACACAATCTGGTGTAGAGTCTGGGTTATTAGCCATTCTAAAGGTTGGAGGAGTAAACGCCATTTCGAAGGGTGCATTACTGATAAAATCCTTTATTTGTCTGCTTTTATTCCAATTCACATTTAGATCTCCTACAATCACAACATATTTGTATAGGGAGGCTTTGTTGAAAAGCGTTTGTCCGATGGGTCATTAAATAGCTTTTATAATTAAACGTATACAGTCACAGCTAGAAATAGGGTAAATAATACGTAATAATAATAAAAATTTTAATTTATATAATACTTAAATAAATTTTATAGAAATATTTCATAATTAACTGAACTCACCTGAGATAAGAGATTATTAATAGCTGGCAAATAGTTTGATAAAATAAAAACCAAAATAATAAGTTTGTTAAACAAATATAATTCAAAATCTTGTTTTATAATCTTTTCTGAAATCTGTAGATTTTTTCTCCTGTATGTCCTTCTTCTACATCAAAAAGTTCTTTTACATTTTTTATTGAGTTGTTAATATGATTAGGTGTTAGTTTTAATTTCCTACATCTAATTAAAAAAAATTTCAGTTCCTCATAGAAGATAGTTTAGTGTTTGTATTTGCACAAAATTTTAGATTTCTCACTGTTTCTAGTCCATATTCATGGTGAATTCTGTAGTAAAACCCCATAACAATTAAATAAACCAAAAGGGTATTCTTGACAGTAGATAAATAAAAATCTTTCTTTATCTTAGGGATTCTGTCATAAGTAAGGCTGAATTAAACTCTTATTTACTACCCAACGTTTCGAAGAAATTTATTTTCTTTTTCAGGGCTGAAATATGGACATGTTGGTATATTTTATTAAATAATTAATTTTTAAATTTACTTTCAAAGGAAGTTAACAATTATTAAAATATTAGGAATAACAAAAATATATTTTATATTAATATTAATAATATAATAATAATGTTTATTCACAAAAAAAGTAGTAATTACAAAACATATTTTAACAAAAGCAAATAAACATGGTAACTACACAGAAGCTGTCGTAAACAGCTTGTACGTGGTAGATATCGAAAATTTGCAATCTAACGTATATATTAAAATATTTGTCATTTATTACTACAGGAGAATCATGCACGGTCTCAAGAGAGACTATTGGAACCAACATGTTCATATGATTTTCAGTAAAATCATCTGCTCCTTCAACTTCGTTCTGATCTAGCCACTCTAAGCCATTGGCACTTGCACAAAGTAACTCATTAGCTCGTCTTGTGACAATCCGTGAGGGTCGCACTTTGCGGAACATACGCGCTAATTGAATAAGCAAAATGAACTGATATCGTAATCTCCGCCACTGCCGCACTGTTTATCCTTTTGCTGGCATTGTTCAGTTTTATTACCATATTGTATTTTAAGCTGAAACAGGGATGTACAGATAACCAATACAGATACCTACTTGTTTTGCATTAGAATTTTAGTATTTACTTGCAAAATTCTTAGGATCACTCTGTAAGAGATAATTTTCTATTTGAATATTTAATGAGGCTACTGTGCTGTCAGACATTAAGAAATATACTATGTCAGTTTTTCGAGCAAATTTAGTGATTGGCAAAACTTTGGGTTAAAGAGAAATTTATCTGATAAAAGAAAAGATCGAGTGATTTTTGGCAAGATAAATTAATGACAGAATATATGGATGAACAACAATAATAATTATCTTTATTAATACAATAAAATTCGATTATTTGAAAGTTTGCTCAGTCGAAACTTCACCAAAACGATTCATCTTTTGGGTTTTTATATCAACAAAGTTAAATAATTACCACACCGATTCAAAATAAAAGCACTATATGTTTAAAATTCAAAAATCTGACAGACTAATTGACAGTTTTTGCAGTTTTGCCAACACTTAATTGCTGTGAAATTATAAGTGACCAAACTTGCGACTCATTGTCATTATGTAAAAGTGACGTCCGCTTACTAGATATTGAGGAAGAGAAGTTTTTATCCGATAAAAAAGGATGCACCTTTTTTATCGATGTCAAAGTGACAATCACATTTCCAGGTATATGACATTTTAACATTGGAGTTAATTTATCATAAATAATTTTATGGAATTATTTTGTTAAGTTAGTATTTTTATTTTTTGTTAAGTATAAAAAATAGTTTAAGATATAATACTGAGTAAGTAAAAAATAAGCAGTAAAAGATCGCAATAGAGCAAACTCACCATCTCACTCAAACCCACCTGAACATATTTTGCCTCACGCTCGCAATTACGGCGGACTCTCAATGCCTCTGGCAAGCGGTAAAAAACCATGAAAACTGTCCGGCTACTGGGGTAACTTCTTCTCATAGCCTTCCAAGTAACATATATAAAATTCAGCTCTTATACTATAATGTAAGTGTAATTACAATTTTTTAGAGTTTGGGGGTGTCTGGCAGGGGGTTGAAACCATACTAAGTGTCCGGCAATGGATGACGTCATTTTAAATATCATTCTAAAGAAGATATCAAAAAACCAAATTTTATATCTTAATGTATTTAAGGTGCTGTTTTTTTACACCTTTGTTACCTGTTACCTGTCAAAGTAACCACTACCCAAACTACATGGTCGCTCATCGTTCTTACCTGTGTTGGTGACGTGCGCAGACAAACTTTCAGGTTTTATGAAATGATGTGCGTCTAGCCAAAGCGGGCTCTTGTACTAATATATGTCATCATACGTGAAGTTTGAAAGTGTAGTGACAAACTATAGACACTCTGGTTTGAAATACAAATCAATAATTTTTCCTATTTGTATATCTTTTTAAATTTGAACACAAAACGATATCAGTAGAATGTTTGTGCCTAGACGTGCAAACATAAAAATGTCTGAAGAGAAAATGTAACATAAAAATGTCTGAAGAGAAAATGTGCGGCTATACCTAGTTATACGTAGATCAAATTAAAAAAGGAAACGAATCCTATGGTCAAAAAAATGGTACAAGAAAAGAAGTGAAGTTTCGCATTTAAATTTGCTACGGGAATTAAAGATTTCGGAAAAATCCAATTTAAAAAATTATTTTATGTTTAGCCAATTTATGTTTATTTTGAAAGCAATCGACTCACAAATTTAAAAAACAAATTACCATAATAAGAGAAGCAATCACATCCGAGGAAAAATTAACAGCTACACTACATTTTCCTGCGACAGGAGGATCTTATGAAGAAATGTAATTTAGTTGTGCAACACCACATTCATTAAGAATAATGATTCCTAAAACGTGTAGACCAATTTAACAGTCACTGAAAAACGAATATTTAAAGGTTATTAAAAAATATTTTATTCATATATATATTTTTGACTTACTTTTAAATATTCATTATTCAATGACTTTAGTAACTCCCTGCAGTTGGAAGATGCAGGGCGATTATTGAAAACTGTTCAGTGGCACACAGAATTTTTTTGTTAGGGGGCTCATTAAGGAAATATAATGCAAAATTGTTGTTTTAAATGGGACACTCTGTATATTTTGACGTTTTTCGTTTCCTTTTTTAATTCTCATTCACCTGATATGACATATTATATATCAATTTTCAATGCAAACAGTGCAAATAAACCATTTATGGATGTTACCAGGTGAAACACCCTTAAAAAATTGAACACTCAGTAACGAAATTTAACATTTTATTATAAGGATACTGATGGGTGACAATTTTAATTATCAAAATTATAATTAAGAAAAAATAAAAACAATAAACTTATGAAACAACAAGAAATATTGTAACAACTCATCTACCTATAACTAATTTTATTATATTCTAAAAATTACATTAAATGTTCAAAATGTCCTCCGTTTTGTTGTAATAAAAATTGAGACCTTTTTCTTACTGATCTTACACAATTGAGAATGTGCACTGGTTTTATTTTTCTAAATGCGGCATGAATATTTTGTAATAAATCTTCCCTACTCTCGAAGTTAGTCTTGTAAATATTATTTTTTTAAAATCCCCAAATTAAAAAATCAGGAGGATATACTTCCGGAGAACGAGGGGGCCACCTAACCGGTCCATAAGTACCAATCTACCGATTAGGAAATTTTTAGTTTAAATAATCTCCCATGATTAGAGATTTATGGGCAGGTGCTCCATCTTGTTGGAACCAAAATGTGTCCCTATCAGCTTCCTCCAAAAGTTGGTGTAAGTTTATTTCCAAGATATTGGTTGGTTTAACTAACGTTAAAGCCGAATCTGTCTTGTCTCCTGATCCCCTGAACTAAGTGTGGATTTGAGTCATTCCAATATAGTTCATTATGTCTGTTAAATATTCCTGCACTGCTTATGCGAGCTTCATCGCTAAATATTACCTTTGAATAAAAAATTGGCTGTTCATTACATTTTCCTATATACCACTGTGCAAATTGTGTTCTTCTCAAAAAATCGTGTAACGATGTTCCGGTGAACACCGCTCATGATACGCCTATGGTTCGAACCAATCCAGTTTTTATCGACAGCTGATGGATATATAAACCGACCAACAATTTCAATGAGACTCCAAAATCGTCATAGAAATCCTTACCGTCACCCTAATGAACGCCATTCCTAACTCGAGGGACATCATAGCCGACACTCTTCGTCACCTAATTTCGTCCATCTATCGACACCACTGCTCTATCTTATTCACTAGTCAAATGGGCCGACATCGACGAAGTTTTTAGATTTATATTATTATCGGTACTCAAAACTACATTCAACTCAAATCAATTCTACATAAACAATAAATTACAACCTTCCCTCGAATTCTTCAGCGAGCCATTTGCATCTCAACATCAACAACAACACAACCCTTCAACCCCAACAGAACGCGCACACAAACCCCAAACAAAAAAGCCTCCAACCCCGCCCTGCAGAGGAACCGCATCCTATATCAGGGCCTTATCTCGAAAACCCCCAAAACCAACTCAAAACCAACAAACCTTCCAAAAACTCTCTCGAACTTCTCTCTTTTCAATGAGACAGTCCGGTCGAGGCATTGACTCGAAAGGACTCCTCCTCCAGTCTGGCGAGGTATTGACTCGTTAGACTTTACCCTTCCGTCGGCGAGGTATTGACTTGCCGAGCATCCTTCTTTCCATTTGGTAGGGTATTGACCTACCAAACGACGATCACCCGTGTGAGAGGTATTGACTCTCACATATTCCTGTACTTCCCGCCTCTAAGGTACTAACTTAGAGGTACTTCGTCTCGCCCGAGGTATTGACGTTGACGAGCATCCAGAACCCGTATCACCGCTTACACCCGTGTACCGGAGTTTCAGCGTTTGCATTGTCCAAACCTCTATTCCGTAGGTATATCTCCCCGGTCGACGAGAAATAATTAGATACGCAACCTTATACGGACCGATAAAATAAATATTTAATTTTAGGCCAGGTATTGATCTTGTTGTACATATGTAAATAGCGTCTGTAAATATTTTTATACGAATAAACTTATTTTATTTTGGAATCCTGTCTCTGACTGTACAACCCTACCCGGCAATCCGTAACCACCCCCTTACAGAGGGTTACAATCATTTGGGTATAATTTTTGACGGATGTCCGATATGGCCTAAATTTATATTTCTTTAAAATCCTTCCTGCAGTAGTTTTTGGAACATCTATTTCATTTTCAATTTGACGCAGAGAAGATTCATGATGTGCTTGGATATATCCTAACGTATTTACCTCTCTTTCTTCATGATTCTTTTCGTACTTACGCCGTGGTTGCACAAATCATCCATACTCGATTAAATTTGAATCGAGTTTTTTAAAAATTCTCTTGTCAGGTTGCCTTCTTTGTGGATATCGTTGAAAATATAATTCAGACGCATCACTAACATTCTTTTGACATTCAATATATGCCACATGCATATCATATTTTTCATAATTTTCAAAATTCATGTTGTTGACAAGACTGGACGTCGTAAAATTAACTCTGACAGGTAACACAGGTTTTGTTTTATTTTCCACGGTAAGAGGACCAAAGCCTTCTTGATGAAATGAACATTCTTATAATAATAATACTATTTATTTGCATATTTAAACTGGTTTCACATAACAATAATATTATAATTGACCTAATGCAAAAAGGAGCCAGAAAACAATTTTAAAAAGCTCTAGTCTTACCCCTGTATTAATTACAAAACTAATTTTAAATAAAGTAAAGCCTTACAATAATTAATGTGTACATATAAGTAGTAGAATACGAAAGATCGAAAGAAATCAATAGTGGTAATGCGAGTATGAGTAAGAAAAAACTAATTTTCATCTATCAAACTTCTTTTTATATTGATCTTAAAACTGTTCAGATTCAGTACTTTCAGAGAAGCAGGAACCCTATTGTATAGGTGGTAAATATTGTATGTGAAGCTTCATTTGAACATTTGTGTCCTATGAGGTGGTGGTGATATAAGCCCTTTAACACGCAAATTGAGCGTATGAACATCAGTACGATATTTTATTTTATTTATCAAATAAGTGGGTCTCTTGTTCAAAATAATATTGTGAAAGAAGATAATTGCATGCAATTTACTACGTTTTTGCATATTTAGCCATTCAGCATCTACAACTTTATATGAAACTGGATCATATTTACGAATGCCATAAATATATCTTAAACATGATTTTTGAGCTTTTTCGATACGTGCTGTGTCTGTCGCATCTAAACAAGGTCCATATACGACATCGCAGTAATTAAAGTGACTTAAAACCAGCGAATTTGTTAGTTGAATTTTTTGTTTGTGTGATAGTAAATGTCGATGTGGATATAATAGTTTAAGAGATGCGTAAGCTTTACTCAAGCATAAATCAATATGTTTTTTAAACCTCAAATCACTATCAATAGTTAGTCCAAGATTTTTTACTTCATGAGTACATTTGATTTCATTATTGTCTATCTTGACAGATATTTGACGTTCAACTGTCGCATAGTTCTTCCCAAAGAATATAACCGATGACTTATTGGAATTAATTTGCAAAAAATGTAATTTAGCAAATTGTACCAGAGCATTTATATCACGACTGATACAATTTTCAGCTATACCTGTATTTGCATGTTTAAATGAAAAATAAATTTGCGCGTTGTCAGCATATAAATGACTTTCACAATATTGCAAACACGACGTTATGTTATTTGTATATATATTAAATAATAGTGGACCCAAAATAGATCCCCCACAACAATTTTTTTCTTTAGAGGACTGCCCCAAGCAAGTTTCAACATACTGAAATATATTTTCAAGATAACTTCTTATCATATGAACAGCGTTATCAGCGATGCCTACGAAATGCAAAGTAGCATACAACAATTTATGACTAATGGTGTCAAAAGCCTTTGAAAAATCTAACAATACTAGAGCCGTACACTTTCCTAAATCGATTTCTCTCAAAATATCATGAGTTATATTCATTAATGCAGAGGAACAACTATAACCGGCTCTAAAGCCTGATTGATTTTCAGGTAAAATCAAATACTGCTTGAGATGACATTTTATTTGTTTGTTCATGACTTTTTCCAAAACTTTTGACAAACATGGTAAAACACTAATTGGACGCAAATCGCTATAGTTTAGAACATCAGATTTTTTAGGTAAAGGAGTAACCCTAGCTATTTTCCAGCTATTAGGGAACTTATTTTCCAACAAAAAAGAATTAATAATATTAACAATAACCGGTAAAGCTCTAGGACAGCACAAGAGTATCATTTCTAAATTAATTAAATCAGGTCCAGTAGAAAGAGACTTTATTTCATTTAAATATGCTCCAATTTCTTCAATACTAACAGTAGAAAAGAAAAAAAGTTCATGAAAATTTTGTTTTAGATTGGTACCATAGTAACTTAACAAATTGTTATCAGGTTGTTGTTCTTGTGAAGAATATTGCATGAAAAAGTCGTTTATTTCATTTGGTTTATTAATGAGTTCAGGTATTGTATTTGTTTTTCGCTTATTAAGAATTTTTAGTTGGTACAGTCTTTTCCAGAGAGAATTGGTATTGTTATTAATGCAAAAATTTAAATAACTCTTTTATATTTAAATAACTTATCGCTATATTTGTTTGATTACGAATTTGTTTATAATAATTCCAGTGCGCATTTTCTTTAGTTTTTTTAAATCTATTATAAGCTTTGTTTTTCATATTAATCATAGTTTGAATATTATCCTTTAACCACGGAGGTTTTTGATATCTAATTAATATTGTCTTTAGATGTGCTAATACATCAAAAATATTAAGTAATATATTATTAAAATAGTTATAAGATATAACAATCATGTCAATTGAGGTAAACAAACTAAAATATAACAACATATCGGGTTAAACATAATTAGAAATAAAAGTGAAATCGGTAAGACAATACAGATATCTTATTACCAAAAAACTGATTCAATAATTTCAAAATAATAATAATATAGGTACTTAAAATCAATAACCAGCTATACTTACCTACTTTGTTTTTAGTTCACTGATTTTATTTTTGGTAATGCTGAATTGGTTGAAGATTATTTAAACGAAAAACTTTTTACGGAGGACATTTTGAACATTTAATGTAATTTTTACATTCTAATAAAATTAGTTATAGGTAGATTAGTTGTAACAATATTTCTTGTTGTTTCATAAGTTTATTGTTTTTATTTTTTTAATCTAGTTTTATTTTTTATTAATTATAATTTTGATAAATAAAATTGTCACCCATCAGTATCCTTATAATAAAATGTTAAATTTTGTTACAAAGTGTGGGTGTTTCACCTGATAACATCCATAAATGGTTTATTTGCACTGTAGCTCCAACCTAGGAAAATGAATATATAGTATTTCATATCAGGTGAATGAGAATTAAAACAGGAAACGAAAAACGTCAAAATATACAGGTTGTCTCATTTAAAACAACATAAGTTTGCATTATATTTCCTTAGTGAGCCCCTACAAAAAAATTATGTGCGCCACTGAACTCTTTAATATTATATCTCTCAAAAGTTTTTATAACGTTTTTTTTATATTTTTCTTAATTAAGTTATAGTACCTTATAGTTTTCGACAGTTTTCAATAATCGCCCTGTATCTTCCAACTGCAGGGATTTACTAAAGAGTTAATTAGGCTATCGTTACTTTAACAAAAAAAGTAGTCATAACATCTTAACTGCTTTTCTTCTATCTCTTCTAGTTTATGAGATACCCTGCAAAACTCACCAATTTGGAACATCCTGTACATGCCCTTTAAATAAATGGCAAAAAATCGCGAAAACTGTTGTTGGGTACCCATGAATGCATTAAAATTATTTAAATGGCACGAATTTAATATATCGAAAACGTCATTCATTGTTTTAATGAATTTAGCAGTTACTTTGGCATCTGCAGGCAAAACTTTAAAATCAATGTATGTATTAAGAGAAACTGCAACAGAATGACTAAAAATCTGAAAAACATATTTTACTTTCATTTTCTGAAAATGATTTGGGAATGTGTGCTCATTAGTTAATTTTGGGCAGAGTCTAAATTCCTTTTTTTATAATTGTAAAATGACATAATCCAGGTTGTATTAAATCAGTATTGTTTACTGATTAAGCGGAATTTACGAGAAATGGCGTTGTCAATTCTCATAATTTACATTTGTGGGCCGATGAGAATCCACACGGCATAATTCAGACACGGCATCTACAAAAGGTTTATGGTAAATGTTTGAGCTGGGATAATTGGAAACCGCTTAGTTCGTACATTTATAATTGATGGTCGTTTAGATGGACAGTTGTCTTTAGACTTTTTGGAGAATCATTTAAATGACCTATTGGAAGATGTACCTATACAAATCAGAATTAATATGTGGTACATGCACGATGGTGCTCCACCTCATCTTAGCATTGTGGTACGTGATCACTTGAACGTTGCATACCCCTAAAAATGGATTAGAAGGGGAGGTCCAATTGTATGGCCCCCGCGTAGTCCGGGTCTAAATCCAATGGATTCATTCTTCTGGGGCTACCTGAAACATTTGCTATATGCAACACCCATACAAACAAGGAATGAATTGTTGGATCGAATTAATTTCCATTGCGATGCTATAAGGAACAATCCAGGAATGTTGTTTCAAGTACAACGACACATTATTCCTAGGCTCAATAAACGTGTAGATGTAGAAGGTGCACATTTTGAACATTTATTAGATTAAAATTCTTGTTTGTATTCTTTTATTATGTTACTCTGGATAATTCTTACTTTTAATATACGTTTTTATGAAAGTTATGAGTTAATTTGTTCTGCTGAACATTACTTAAAGAATGCTGAGGTATATGATGTATACATTGGCAGGTTCCTACTTGATAAAATAACATTTTTTAAAGGATTGTTAATGCATATGACAAATAATTGACGGCAGCCTACTTGGTTATAACCCATTTGCTGTGTCTTACGAGATTCCATATTTCTCGAAAACCACTGATGTTATCGATTTGGACAAAGAGTACCTTTTTTTCAGAAATATAGTTGGAGAATAAACTGACGGTATATTAAAGTTTGTTGCCTTCTCACTTTAAAAGTTCTGACCTTTTATGTGGTGAGCCAAGTCCGATCCTGACTCTCTGTAACATTAGTATCCTTACTGGCGTGGACAAAATAAATAAAATAAATTGATGTACTTGACAATACACCAAATTTTGATCAAGTTCGAAATTATAGTTTTGGAGTTATGAAAAAAATGTATTTTTAATTTCTAACTCTAAAGCCCTATAACTCAATAAAGGAGGTCCGTAGAAAAAAGTACTGACATTATTTTAACACCACCTACTCATTCCCAAGTTTTGGCCTCTCACTCTTGGGACACCCTGTATATTGTACGTGTCTTTCTATTAGATACAAAAAGGAGAAATAAGAGTTTTGTTTATGTTCAATGAATGCATGCTTTTATTATCGAAAACTGTTGATGAGAGCATAAATGAATGTTCTCTAATATACAAATATTAAGATTCAGTTTTATAACATATGATGAATTGTAATAATCAATAAAATAGCTCACTGCTTATATTAATTTTATTTAGTTGTTTTATTTGCGAATGCCCTTTTCCTATTACAAATCTAATAGATATTAGTATTTATTTTTTCTCCTACAATTATTCATTATATTAATATATAAATGTTATCGAAATCAATTTTCTATTTCAGACATCTTCGGATGAAGAAAAGACAGCCACTATACCAAATGGATTTTCAATTAGTAATGTAAGTACTTAAACAATTTTATTCAGTATTGTTCAAATTTATAATAATTCTTTAGAAAGAAACATTTTTTTTATATATTTCACAGTACATAAAACTTTTACCAAATAATAAAATTTCTCCCAATATTAATATAGGTACTTAATATAGGAACTTTATTTTTCATAAATATTTATATTTTTACAGAACTAGATCATTGTTTATACTCATTACGTTTGTGTCAACTACCAGCAGTTACAAACAGTTTAAGTAAACATTATTAACTATATAGGTACATACATAAATATTTATCAATTATCATACATTTATATGCTTAATTTTAAGGTTATGGTTAAAAGCTTATTACTTCAACAAATTGCTGTTCGTATGGAATTTATTTTTTTATCGCCATTTTCATTTGCATATGGTTCTATTTGCCTTCATTTCTCCACCAATTTTCGTAAGCACTATGCTTCAAGTCTTTATGTAGGTCTACTTGTGCTGCAACAGATTTTTTCTTTTTTTTCAATATTGGAAGTTTTATGGGCTGATGAAAAATTCAAAAAAAAGTTAGCTAAGCCATTTTCGAATTTCGAAAAAAATAGGGTTGAATTGTGCTAGCTTTATGCTACTTGTGGTGCTGGAAAAATTAATTAGAACATCTTATGTATCTATATGTACCTATGTATAGATACAGAGAGGAGAGAACACCTTGAAAAAATATGTTTTTCAAGAAGTTGGCACAACCCCCTTGTCATTCGACACAGCAATTTTTTTATCGCAAAAATTAAAGTTGTGCTAGCATCAGAGAACACTAAATTATTCTATACGCAATTTACCAGAATACTAAACAAAACTCATCATAACTCTTATTTTCATCACAAAATATTCCTATCTCAGATGACGTGTCGAAGGTGATCAACATTTTTACCCCAATGAAATCCACAATTATCGGAGTTTAATTATCGATTTTGAAGAAATAATTTTTTGTATTGACAGCACAGTGTCCTAGGATGCAAACACAACTCAGTACAACTTTTATTTTTGCGATAAAAAATTGCTGTGTCGAGTTCGCGATTAAATTATAAATTTCGATAAAATAATTTGTTGTATTGCCAGCACAGTATCCTCGGATGCTAACACAACTCAGCACAACTTTTATTTTTGCGATAAAAAAATTGCTGTGTCCAATGACAAGTGGTTGGGCCAAAATATTGAAAAATAAATTTTTTTCAAGCTGTTCTAATTCATTTTTCTAATTGTTTTCCAACAGCACAATTTAATCCTATTTTTTTTCGATATTCGAAAATGGCTGGGCTAACTTTTTTTGAATGATTCATTAGCCCTATTGAAAAAAAAAGAAAAATCTTTTGCAGTAAAAACCTAGCATAATTCAGCAAAACTTTTATTTGTGTGAATTTCGAAAAAGGCTGGTTCAACTTTACCCACATTAAATCTTTATTACTATATTATTTATATTTAATTTTCCATAAACAGGTTAACTCTTTATAAAGTTCAATAAATTCAGTTATAAATTGCTTCGAAAAATATCTGATATCACTCATTTTCACTACTCCTTTGTCATTGTGCTGTAACAACTTCGCTCCTGAATGGATTTTGCTGTACATCCTGTGACTTGTTTGTTCAAACAAAAAATAAAAATCAACAGTTTAAATTTCCGAGGTACAAACAAATTTTTAAACTAAACATATATTTGGGTTTATGCAAAGGCTTTTTTGTAAAGGATATTGTTTACACAAACAAGTTGGAGTTATTTTTCTCCTTTTTTAACATGTATGCACAAACATTTCATTCAAACGTCTAGGGTGGAATTATATTTGTACTTGTACATGTTTCAATAAAATTTTGTTTAACTAGGATGACCATGTAGTCCAAAAAATGATGCATTGATATTTGTATGTACAAAAAATTTTGTTGGAACATCTAGAGCCTGCTTAAGCCTTCAGTTTTCATAATATAGAGTCTATCGAATAAAAAAAAGTATTAACTTCCAAGTCATAACTTATAAGAAAAAGCTAAAACTTCTAAGTAGAAGCTAATACTTATTTTTATTTGAATAAAAACTAGACGAAAGTAAATACTGGAAAAATCTTTTGAATTTTGAGTGATTACTTATATTTACAAGTGTTTACTTTTTTCGTTGCGTAAACAAACATTCATACTAAACAAGTAGTGACATGTGTGCAACCGCAAGTAAGCATTTGTTTTCAAGTTTTAGCGTTGTATATGTCTAGTCGTCGCAATCATGTCTTCGAGTGAGGAAGAATTGCCGGTAAAAATTGGCGGTTACAGACTTATGTTTGTCAAATTGCTAAAAAAGTATAATGGTCTTTTGAATAAATCAATGATTCCTACTATTGTTCAAGCTGAAGAAAAAGCATGGAACAATCTCAAAGACGAATTTATCAAAATGTCTGGCACAAATACTACTGTTGAAAAGTTGAAAAAAATCCTCAATAATATGAAAACAGACGTGAAGAAAAAAACTGATAAAAATCTAACCGGGAACACTTGTAATCAATTCATTAACATCACAAGTTACTTGCACATTTATGCTAGCAAATTCTTTTCTGTTAATAAAATCATCGCCAAATTCTGGTGGTTTTTTAATTTGAACATGAGTGCAATCTACAGCACCAATGACTGTAGGAATTTGGAATCGATTCGACCATTTAATTCTTGCTTCTTCCGTGGCATCTAGATAGATGGAAATTTTATCCAATGGTGCGCCTTTTCTAATATACAATCAGCTACTTCACTTATGGTTTTGCATACTGTAGTATGATGAACGCCAAAATCTTCACCAATACCTGTTTGAAATCCGGTATCACTAACATATCTTAGGAATATCTCCATCTTTTGCCGAGATGCAAGTGCACCTCCTCTGGATTCATCTTTCTCTGGTAAAAAATAATCTGAAATATAGTCTACACTTTCACTTTCAAAACGCAACAAGAGCTTAGATTTACTTGGGCTGATGCTTCTTCTCTTCCTATAGTTCTTCCTGTTACGAACATTTATGAAGTCCACCATGTTTAACAGTAGCAACTACGTAGGAAAAAAGAATGCCTTATAGGTACCTTAAAAATCGTCAAGTTATAACTTACTAATTTAAGACAGATCTTATTTTTATTCAAATAAAAATAAGCCAGTACTGGAAAAATCGTTATATTTTAAGTAACTACTTCAAACCATTCTGGCCATAAGTAATCCCTTTTACATGAAGTAGTCACTGACTTTTTATTCAATTTATACTAAGAAAATACTTAAATAAGGGGAAGTAGAAGCCAATACTTTTTTTATTCAATAGACCCATAGTGTTGTCACTGATAAAAGAAAAGTACAATGCTTGAGCTTAGTCTATAGAAATCAGAAACAACTAGAAAATCCTCTCTAGGGAATAGTTACACTTAGATAAAAAATATGAATAATTCAACCTAATGTTGAAAACAAGAATTAACAGAGTTGGTTTTATATATTTTTAAATAATACCATGTGCTAGAATCAATCACAAATGTTGTTATGAAATCTAATCAGATTCCTTTCATATAATAACATCTTTAATGAGAGCCCCTTATGCCATTTCCGTTCTGGATTATGTACAACCATTAATTTCAACTTGATAATATATTTTAAATACTTTATGCCGACATGACATGAAAAGTCAGGAATTAACAATACAGTATTATATTTCATTTTGTTTTTGCAGTACAAGCAAAAACAGTTCAGAATGTTTTGAATTAGCATTTTCATGTAAATTTAGTTTACCAAACAATTAAAAAGAAATAACCCATGATTTTTATATAATTAAATGGAAAATTGTCAATTATTCTGACAATCTATTACTTTTGATTTGATAATTATTTATAATCGTCAGTTAGTTTAAAAAATTAGAATTGTACTAACTGATATTATTACAAGTAGTTTAATCCTATCAATAGTTCATCTTCAAATTTTCACTTCATTTAAGGATGTATAAAGAGCACTGAACAGTAGGTTTAAGAGACATAGGTAATTGAAATCTTGTAAGAATATTTTTTTTATTATTTTAGTATGTGAAGCAGACTTGATAGTTTTAAAGCGTGAACATGGGGTTATGGTAACATCCTTGAAATAATCCTAAAATATAAATTTCTGAGAAGCGTGAACCCTTTGATAAGCTATGGGCCATGTGGAAGATAAAATATCGTCTGTCGATGAAAGTTATAGGAATATTATGTATTCTTAAGGGTCGTTTGAAAGAACTTCTAGGTACAGTCTGAAATTACGCATCGTACAGAAAAGGTTCATTTTACAAATATAGTTAGATTCGAGTGGAAAGATTTTTGTGTGTGAGTGTGTTCTTCTGAATTTTGGTGTTCCGAACCGTTCTAGGTGAGTTTTCTCACGAGTAATTAAGTTTTATCTATTAGCATTTGATTTATTTCACAATTAAGTAATTTCATTCAATTAAATTAAATATTATTACCCATTAATATTTTGTAGACAATTTGATAAACTGATTTAGACAACCCCATTTTTATAGTTTACAGAGTTGTATTATTGGGTTAAAAGGTATTTCAGAAAGTACTTATATATTTTTACCTACGAGGTGTGATGAAAAATAAAGTGATTAGTAATATTACATTGTTTGTTCCGGTCAGTGTATGCGTTTGTATTGAGATTACTGTGGTCAGTTTTCAAGGGGTCGTACTGTGGTTTGTACGAGCTAGTGACATTGCGGTCAGTGTGCTAGTTTTCACACTGCTGTGGCACGAGAATGACTGTTTATTATACTTGTTGTTATAATTAGTGTTGTTGCCCTGTTTTGTTTTATCGATCGATAGTTGGACACTGCGGTCAGTGTCGACGGAATGGAGAATTAATATTTGGCCAGTTCTATCAAATGGAAATTAAGCCAATAAGTTCTTGACATGAATCAACTTTATTATTGGTGTTGTCTAGTTAAATATGACTGAGAAAGATAATAATTTTAATTATTTACCAATGCCAATTTTTCACTACTTTCTTTAATTTAAAAATACTTTTGGTAGACTTAATTGCCCATCAGTTTCTTTTCAATTTCAGGTACGACATCTCATATCTGCCTCTGCCCTAGTACTTAAGTATTTTTTTTCTTATTTTACATTATTAATATTGTTGTCATTAACTATTTTCTATTAATATCAATATGGATTTATTTATATCTCATTTTTTTATTTTTATTTATTTAATTTAAATTTATTTCTTACAATCTTCTTCTTCTTTTCTAAATCCTTTTGCCCTTTCAGGCGTCGGATGTGGATTCTGTGACCTGTACCCATTCCTTCCATGCCTTTCTATCTCTTGCTAGATTTTTCATTTCTGCTATGGTCTTTCCTCTTTCTAAACCTATCTCTTGTATTTGGTCTATTTCCTTCTAGGCCTACCCCTTTGTTTTTTGATCGGTTTTCCAATCTCCATTATTTTCCTAGTTAATCTATTTGGTTCCATTCTTACCATATGACCATACCAGTTAATTAAGTTGTCTCTTTTTTATTTTACCAGTTATCGGTTTCACTTGCGTATATTATTGTAGGAACTGTTATCATATTATGAATTTTCATTTTTACTTCTAAGTCTATATCTTTATGTCCAAGAATTGTTTTATTTAGAGAGTAGTATATTTTTGTTGATTTATTTGCTCTGTTTGTTATATCTGCATCTATTTTTCCATCTTCTGTTAGTATGCTTCCTAAATATTCAAATGTTGTTACTCTTTCTAGAGTCTGTTTTTTGCATTTAATATCTCTATTATTTTGATTACCTGGTTATTTTTCATTTATTATCATCACTTTTGTTTTATTTATGTTCACCTCCATATTCATGTTCTCTACTTCTTTAGTCCAAATATTCACTAGTTTTTGCATTTTGTTCTTGTATTCGCCACTAAAACCACATCATCTGCATATAGTAGACTACTCATTTTTATCGGTTCTAAATTTCTGTGTCCAATTATAGTATTCAGCTGCTCATATTTTTCTTTGATTCGTTTCACAATCTTATTCATAATTATTATAAACAGTAGTGGGCTTAAACTGTCTCCTTGTTTTATTCCCTTACATATTTTGAATTCTTCAGACCCTTGGCCTGCAATCTGTACCTTGGCTCGAGCTGTCTCTATACACTTTCAATTATATTTATTAAGGTGGGTGGTACTTCCATTTCCTCTAGGGTTCTCCTTACTTCTCTTCTATCTATTGTATCAAAGGCTGCTTTTAGATCTATAAATGTAAGGTACATTTCTTCTCCCTCTTCTATTTTTCTTTCGATTATATTCTTTAGTATATAGATATTATCATTTGTCTAAAAGGTCTAAAAGCTCTTACGGCACTTTTTCTTAGTTGGGCAGTTTAAGGGCAGTGATAATAGTATTTTTTCCCCAGTATTATTCATTATATTAATATATAGATGTTATCGAAACGAATTTTCTATTTCAGACATCTTCGGATGAAGCAACGACTGCCACTATACCAAATGGATTTTCAATTAGTAATGTGAGTAATATACAATTTTATTCAGTATTGTTAAAATGTATAATCATTGTTTAGACAGATACATGATTTTGCATACATTTCACTGTACATAAACTTCTACCAAATATATCATACAATTTAATAAAAATAAAATCTCTTCCAATATGAATATAGTTAATATAGGAAATTTATGTTACGTAAATATTTACATTTTTACCCAACTAGATCATTGTTTGTACTCATTATGTTTGTGTCGACAACCAGTAGTTACAAACAATTTAAGTGAATGTTATTAACTATATAGGTACATAAATATTTATATGTTTAATTTTTAGGTTATAGTGTATGGTTAACATTTATTGTCTTGGGATTTCCTAAAATTGCTTATTACTTGAACACATTTTTTTCTATATTAGCAGTTTAGGTTCATACAGTTTTATAAGCTAATGTGATTTTAGAGTTCTAATATGCCACGTTGAGGTCTCCACCAACGACAAGTCCTGTTTAACCATTTTGTTGGTCTGTGTACCTATTTCTTTTTAATATTTACATCATTTTTACCTATCATCTATAGTATATTCAAAATCAAGAGTCATCAAACCCAAACAAGCATATGAGGCATTATATTTGCAGAACTGTACTAAGGGCACGTTATTAGTACACAAACAAAACAATCGTTACCTAATTATCGGTGTTGACATCTATTATTAACGGTTCAGTTCAAGCTTCTATCGTTCAATTACCACATTTGTTTCTCCACTTTTCCCTGCCCGGTCTGGATACAGGTATTTCATTTTTTCGGGGGTTAAATTAGATTTGTTTAAACGGAGATGGTACCTAAGCATCACTTACCATTGCAACCCCGTCAGGTTTATTGTCTGACCTTAGAGTGTGCTATCTAGGTCCATCCTTTTAATTAGACTCCATAGCCGTGACACTGATCACTACGAATAGCTTGCCAGTTTGGGCTTTTCCTCTCCGAGCCTTGCAAACCTAAGCCTGCATATTGGTTCACAATGCCACCATACATGTACGGCAGTTTCTTCCGCCTCCTGGCAGAACCTACATAGGGTATCCTCGACTAGGTTCATTCTCTACAGGTGCTTGTTGAGTCTACAATGCCCCGTTAGTTGACCTACCACTATCCTAACGACATTTTGGCTGTGGCTAAGTAGGTCTGATGTGAACTTGGGCGAGCAGTGTTTATTGAACTGCTTTGCCTGTCGTTGCCCTTGTGTTTGCAGCTACCAGCTCTGAAACTCTCAGGCTATCCAGTTTTTGATGGCTGTTTTGAAAAGACCTGCTGAGATTCCGCAGAATGGTTCAGGACCTATCATCTCTGTGGCCAAGCCTGCGTCGGCCCCCTCATTTCCTAGGTGGCTTTCATGGCGTGGTACCCAGGCTATGGTAAGTTTGTTAGATAGTTCACTTCCTCTAGGGCAGATATACAGTGCCTGACCAGTTTGGAACTAATCTTCTGGGAGTTGATTGTCTTTTTCACCATGGCACAGTGCATTATTGCGGCGATTCCCGCTTGAAACACTGTTCGAGGCTTATGGATACCCTTACCCTCGGTCTGTCTCCGTAGATGCCAGCTCCATCCCCCTTGTTGGTCTTGAAGCCATCAGTATACCAGATCTGGCCTGCATTAATTGCAGGTCCTTCCTTCCAGTCTTTCCTATCCGGTATGGCAATCCGAAAGTGCCTGCTGAAGATAAAGACGAGTTTTTTTGTCTAAGGGCATCTACAGCACGAGGAAGACCCTCGACAAAGTTCAAAGACTTGCCTGTGTGTGCATCACTGGAGTTATGAGAACGTGTCCAATTAGGGCACTTGAGATCATTATAGATCTCACACCTCTACATCTGGTGATAGAAAGATTTGCCCAAGAGGCAATTCTTAGAATATCTAAGGAAGGTTCACGCAATGAGAGTATTAATAATCAGGGAGCTTGGTCCTCTCTGACAAGATACATCTCATCAGCGAATCTTCCCAGTGACGAAACGATCAGGAAAGTAATAATCGAAAAGAATTTCACCACGATGCTAAATACGAGGAGGGACTGGGAAAGGGAATACACCACCCAAACTCTCAAAGAAAACACTATTAGATGGTATATGGATGGTTCAAAAACCACCATTGGAGCAGGCGCTGGAGTATTTGGGCCTGCCGCCAGATACTCATTATCGTTTCAGGCAGAAATACTTGCGATCGAAAGATGCGTGGAAATGAACCTAGAAAGAAACTACCAGAAATGTGACATATCGATTCATTCTGATAGTCAAGCAGCTAACAAAGCATTGAGCTTCAATGTCATTGACTCAAAGTTGGCATGGGAGTGCCGAAGAAAACTTGATGAATTAGGCAAGAATAACAGGGTCTCTTTAGTCTGGGTTCCTGGCCACTCGGGAATCACGGGAAATGAAGAGGCCAATACACTTGC
The DNA here is from genome assembly GCA_963921935.1 of Galeruca laticollis. Taxonomy (NCBI): domain Eukaryota; kingdom Metazoa; phylum Arthropoda; class Insecta; order Coleoptera; family Chrysomelidae; genus Galeruca; species Galeruca laticollis. Next base: position 160,183,642 of record OY998181.1, on the reverse strand, counting down.
CAGGAAAGGAGCACAAATGCCCTTTATTGGCCTGGAGCCTTTCTGTGGTGTAGCAAAATGCTCCTATAAGAAAGAGTTTCGGAAGAGGAAACCGAAAGAGAAGCACTTTGGCGGTGCCTTCCCGGGTTGGAACATTCCAAAAAGTTCCTGTGGAACTTTGACACTGCTAGATCCACAAAATATTTGGACCTCGGTAAAGATAAGCTACATCTCCTCACAGGCTTTCTTACAGGACACTGCCGCCTTAGGAAGCACTTAATGACAATAGGTCTAGCAGAGATTGAAGCCGTCCCAAATACTAGAGTTCATCAGAACCTTGGAACTGGAAGGCGAGCTGTAGTAGTAGCGCGAACAGCTCTGATAGGGGGGGGGCACAATAAACTTTTGGTTTCAATGCACTGTAACCCCGTTAAAATCTAATCTAATCTAAGGGCATCTCAAACAAGGAGCTTACCTCCCGATCCTCCTCTATTTTCCAGCTCATGGCACTTTGATATTCTGTAATTGGACATTGGCCTTGTTTGAGTCTGTACAATACCGTCTTTACTTCTCCTTGTATGTGGATATGTAAAGGCGGCAGATTTAGCAGCACCTCTAGGACTGCAGTTGGGGTTGATTTCATGGCCCCCGTTATGCATACGCATGTCAGCCTTTGCACACTTTGAAGTTGTTACGGTCTGCGTGACCTTTGCACTCCGTTCAACCGAACCATAGGTTATCATAAGTCTTATTACCATTTTATATAGCAATTGGTCATCTTTGAGTTGAGTCTCCAGCTTTTTCCGAAAAGCCTCCTGCATATCCCAAGGGCAATTTTTGCCTTTTGGATCACCTTATTAAGGTGTGGACCTCAGGTCAGTATTTGGTCAAAAGTGATTCCCAAGTACTTGACCTCTTTTGAGAAGGGACTTCGTTGTTGGGCGTGGGGCGTCTGAGCCCTCTCAGTACACTTTTTCTTGACAGGGGACAATATCTGTTTTCTAGGTTCCTGCCTCTGATTACTAGCACTATGTAAAATCTCTCCTTGGCAATTTTTGTTAGGAGATCGTCGATTAGGACCACCCAGTATAGATAGATAGAACGCCTGCCTGTGGGCAGCCCTTTTCCACTTTTGCTTCTACTGTATCCTCGTCCAGGGTGGATATGATGATCCTATCTCTTAGGCTGGCCTCTATCCAGTTGCACATGGTGTGCGGAATGTTGGAACGTTGTTGAACGCCTCCTCTATGTCCAAGAACGCGCCTATTGCCACCTCTTTGTCATCAGTTGACTTTGTCAGGAATCTGTTAATATCATCCAGAACGGAGTCTGTAGACTTTCCTGGTTGATAGGCGTTTTGGCGTGCGCTCAATGGGATAGAGTGACAATGTGTGGTCCCTGAAATGGGCGTTTGGTCCGAAATCCTGCCGATCTTTGGCAGATAAACTACCGTCGCATTTTGCCATACTACTGGTATATGGCCCCAAGCGATACATGCTCTGAAAAGTTTGCATAGGTGTGGCAATAATATGTCCTGACCTTTGCACCTGTGCACTCTGACGTTTCTGTTATCTCCCCACAGAAGCTCTCCCACGATTTCTTTTTTGCCTTGGGGATTTCCTTGTACTGCGTAAGTTTTGCATTATATGTATGCAAGTTCTGGTGGATTTTGGCTTTATTGAATATCTTTCTTACCTCGGATCTGAGATTCTTCAAGTTATTGTTCCACCAGACCGTCCTCTTTCTTTGTAGCCTTGTTTGTTCCGGACAGTTGTTCTGATAAGCCATTTGTATTGCCTCACTCAGTTCTTCTACTGCCAGGTCAAGGCCCTTCGTCGTGGAAGTGTTTACCGTCCCCCTCTGAAAGACTCCTCAAGGGCTGTTTCATAGCCTTGCCAATATGTCCTCATTGTAATGTCGCATCTTATGTGGCGATGTTCGGAACATGAGGGTTCGTCGGAGACATGTCAATTCGGTGACATCGTGGCTGCAGAAGATTAGGTCCAAAACCATATAACCCCAAAAAATAGTTTATATCGTTAGTTTTTTAAAATTTGTGATTTTGGCTTCTTTTCCCTCTGAGTTGAAGTCAAAAAGAACGCGAACGTTACACTCTATTTTGCTCGAGCGAGCAAATAGAACGCCACTAATATGTAAATAAACTGATGAGCTAACCTCAAAAAGAACTTGTTACATAAGCTTAAAAATGAATAAAATTTTACTTTACAAGGAAGTTTTCACTTTTCAAAATTCAGACGAGCAAAAGTCTTTATTTGATGCAAGAAACTCTCCCAACATCAACAAATCAGCTGTGGCCAAATTACAAATTAGAGCTATTTACCTTATATCAAATGATGTAGGAATCGATCAAAAAGCGTAATTACAACCAAAGTGCAAGTAACACTCACGGAGGTGATTGATAGGACAGAAATTTACAATTTGCTAAAAATGTAGAGGAAATTTGTTCATAGCAATTTGAGGTTTAGACTGTTTTGTTTTATACTTTAACCTATAATATAAAGTAAAAAACAAGTAAAATAACAGAAAGTAACAAGTACTTTTAGTTGAAAAACTATATCACTTTAATAGTTATTTTAGAATAAAAATGCAGAAAATAAAGTCAATTTCCAAGCGATAGTGATGAGCCGAAAAAAAGCCAAATGGAGCCAACAAATTAATTTTAATGTGCATTTTGATTTTTAATAACAGTACATTTTTGTCAAAACAAATTTTAGGAAAAACGCATTTTCTTATATCAAATTTTAGTGTGGGGAAAAATAGGGGAATTCAATTTCAGGAATAGGGAAAATGTAGGGATCTTTTTATGTTGGTAGGGATAGCTCTTATAAAAAGCTTCCATTACTGATTTACTGAGACGTGACGTCATGGGCTGTTTCGGCCAACATGACCGATTACAGTATTAAAACATTAAAACTAGGTGATTTTTCAGAATCCTTTCATCACATATGATTCCTCAGTACTGTCTATTGGATGACGTAATCTTCTCCCGATCGACAACCAACTTCTAGGTCACAAGGTAGCCGGGCAGGTCGATAAGCCAATGCAAATAGGGATGAATACTGTTCCCAGTCTTTCTGGTGGCTGGAAACTACTTTGGACAGGTATTTTCCTATGGTCCTGTTCATTCTCTCGACCATTCCATCTGACTGTAGATGCAACGCTGTTCTGTTGTCCTGGTCTTTTTCATTCCCAGTTTGACACATATTTCCTGGAATACCTGGTTCTCAAAATTTCTTCCTTGATCGCTGTGGACTTCCAAGGGCACTCGGCTGATAAATTCTTTCATCAGTTGTGGCCTCTTGATTCTGGATAGCGTAAATTTCCACCCATTTTGTGAAATAATCCATTACAACCAGAATGTATGTCCCATCATGTTCTGTCTTCGGAAATGGTCCAGCGATATCTAAAGCAATCCTTTCGAAAGGGCTTCCAACATTACATTGTTTCATGAGGGCCTTTCTCTTACGAGGTGGTCTATTACTCATAGGACAAGTCGTACATTTCTTAAACCAGTCCTTCACATCGTCGGAGCTGTTCATCCAATAAAACCTTTCACGGACTCTCTGAAGGGGTTTCTACACTCCCAGATGACCAGATGGACTGTCGTGTATGTTCCTCAGTACCTCAGCTACTCTCGTTCTCGGGATAACTAGCTGTCTTCTCTTCTCGGAACCATCATCGTTTTCAAGGAGTCTTTTCAACAGTCCTTCTTCCAAGGCAAAGGGAGTCCCGCAGAGCCTAATATGTCTTGAGTGTCGGTGAAAATCTTGACACTTCTGGCCAGGTAGTTCGCCGATTTTCTACCTTCCATTGCCGAATCATCTTTAAGCGAGGATCATTACCTGATCCTATTGGGTGACCATTCTTCATCAACTATTGTAGTTCTTGAAACTGTAGCTTCCTTGGATTCCGCATTATTGCAGTGAGAACAGTCTGTTGGGCACGGCCATCTAGACAGTCGGCATTCAGGTGACTCGTATCAGCTCGATGTTCGATGTTGAAATGGTAATCTTGAAGACGTTCAATCCATTTAGCGATCTGGCCCTCGGAATTCATGAGTGCTGCATGATCAATTCAAATTAAGAACTTCCTTATCTAGAGATACTTTTAAAAGTGTTCCACGGACTTCACTATCGTCAAAATTCTCTTTTCGCGACGCAGTAGTTCAGTTCTGGTTTGGAGAGGACTTTACTGAAAGATCTCAGCACTCTTTCTTGCCCTCTTTGGATCTGTGAGAGCACTCCTCAGATTCTTACGTTGCTTGCATCAGTGTCGAAAATAAAATCTCCCTCTAGTAATGGATATCCTAATATTTGAGTTCCTGAGGGTTGAAAATCGCTATACGCAAAAATGTAACCTTCGGCGAAATATATTCAATTCAAAGCTATTTTGATTGGTCTATTCGTTAATACTGAATTAAATACTCGTACCTGTAAAAACAATTTTCTATAGCAATTAATTAAATTTTAAACAAACGTTTTTCATAGAAATTCTAGTATCTATTAAATATAAAACATAAAAACTACTTATAAGGTTATTTTAAAATATTCCTAACTAGGTATATTTTATTGAAAATGTTGTACAAACCAAAATGCGTTTTTAACTACGAATCTAAACATTATGAATCATCAAGATAAGTTGGGTACAGATATGTTATCATTTCTATAAAATGAAAAATTATCGGGTCTACTATTTTTAGACAATAAATAAGTTATTTATCAAGTAAAAAATAATGGACTTTTTCCTTTTTTCGTGTAAAATTTTTAAAAACATAAATTAATGTATTTTGTAACTATAAGAATTAAAATTACAAAAATTTGTTGTTTATATGCTAATCCCCTTAAATTACTATTCAAATGCCCATGTATATATACCGTTTTTAATGCTAAGAGTTAATTATATGTATAAAAGCCTTATTTACATACATATATATTATCTTGCCAGCCCGAATGGGATGGTGTGGATCGACACGTTTTTTGGGAAAATGTAATTAGTATTCGTCGCGGCTTATAGCCAGGAAAGTGGTTGTTTTTTTCCTGCGGAATACTGTCAAAATCTGGTTTGAAAAATGCTGGTGAGGTGTAAGTGGAATTGTTCACTTTTTTAACCTTCATAGGACTGGCCGGGGTCCGTTTGTACCCCATGACGTATGTTTTTGCTGTATCTTTGCAAACGCAAATTTTTAAACATTGATCTTTCATCTAGCTGCAGTTTATGAATTATTTTGATAAAATATGATGTATTTAGTAGTTTTTATTGGCTGGTATAAACAAAAAATAGTTTTATATTCCAAGGGTCTCTTCAGACCCCGGTCAGCCTTTTACGTCCGGTAAAATAATCCCGGTAACTGTTAGTAAAATCGGGGAATCCCATACATTTAACGTTTGTTTACTAACAGGGAATTTACCCATATAATTGTAATATGTAAATTACCAGTTCAAATGGGGGATTCCTCGCACTGCGATATAATTTTTAGACTTGAATATTCGGGTTAGTCTCTCGTAATATTGCGAGTAGGGTACATCGTTTTGAAAATGAGTCAGTTTTTATTTACAAACAATCGCAAGGGGCTTATTGACGATGAGATGTTACGATGAGATGTTACGTATACTTGAAAGTGATGATCCAGAGTTTGATACTGTTATCAATGAGGAAACATCGAGTGACTTGGAAGATGAAGACATTGTCACAGAAGTAGAGGAAGAAAATGATGTAATAGTTGTTGATCAAAGTATAGAGAAAACGAACCCAGAGGAACCAACAGTTAGTAACAGCCAGGGCATTCCAGTATATAAATCTAAAGATGGAACTGAGTGGTCAAAAATTCCAGGAAACACAAAAGTTAGACGTTCAAAAGCTAATATTCGGAGACATGCTCTAGGCCTTACAAATTACAGTTCTGATATCTCAAGTATAAAAGACGCTTTTCTTCTTTTCCTATCTCCGGATATTCTGAACATAATAGTAACCGAAACAAACAGAAAGGCACAAACATATTACGATAAATGGAATATAGAAAATCCGAATAAGATTAAAGTTTTTGTACCTGTTGATTCTACAGAGATTGAAGTTTATATTGGACTGTTGGTTATTCTTGGCGCACTTCACGGATCGAAAGAGGCTATCGATATGCTCTGGAGTCAAGATATTTCTTACTCTCGTCCTATAATTCCTGCTGCAATGTCAAGAGACAGATTCAAACAAATTACTTCATTTTTACGCTTTGATAATTTTCAAACAAGACAAGAACGAAAATTAGTAGATAAGCTAGCTCCGATAAGAGATATATTCGATATTTTCACTTCTAATTGTAAAAAATGACTTAATCCTGGCGACCATCTATGTGTAGATGAGCAGCTTGTACCATTTAGGGGTAAGGCACTATTCCGAGTCTATATGAAGAGTAAACCTGATAAGTATGCAATCAAAATATGGGCTCTTGTGGACTGCACTGCTTCTTATATTGCAAACATGCAAGTTTATTTGGGTGTTATTTGAAAAGCAATATAGGCAAACTTTATATTCCTAAGTATCTATTAATTTTTAGGAAAACAAGGTAACAAAGCGGAAAAGGGTCAAGGTCAAAGGGTTGTTCTAGATTTGACAGACCATTTGGAAGGCGGATTTGGAATAACGACCGATAACTTTTTTTACAAGTTCAGAACTTTCTGACAAGTTGTGGAAAAAAAATATTACTTTATGTGGAACCCTCCGGAAAAATAAAACATTTATTCCCAGGGAACTTCTACCGGAATCGTACAAGAAAGGGTTTTCAAGTATGTTTGCTTTTAGAAATCAAAGAACGCTAGTATCCTATGTTCCAAAACAAAAACATGCTGTCATCTTACTTTCAAGTGAGCATACTGATAGTAAAGTAGCTGGAGAAGAACAGCACTATAAACCAGAAATTATTCTTCATTACAACAAAACAAAAGGTGCTGACGACACTTCAGATAAGTTGGCCAAAGAATATACAGTGCAGAGAAAGTCAAACCGCTGGCCAATGGCTATATTTTCGCATCTTATAGATATCGCAGGAATAAATGCTTATAAATTGTGGTTACTGCAAAACCCGGATTGGCGAAAAAACAGTTTGGATAGACGTAAAATGTATATTTTGGGACTAGGAAAAGAACTCATGAAGAAAAACGTTTTCCGGCGATATAATAATAAATACATTCAGACGAATAGAAAACGGCATATGACAGACGTTTTTCCCGAACTACTGGATGCAACAGAACATAGAGTTGAACAACAAAACATTACCAGGGGGCGCTGCCATATGTGTCAAAGAGGAAAAGACAGAAAATCCAGAAAAATATGTATTAGGTGTAATAACTTTGTGTGCCTAGAACATTCAAAATCGGAGATAGTTTGTAAAAAATGTTAAAATTATATGTAGCTAGTAGTATTTGTGATTAGGGTATTTTGTATTTTTTCGTGATGATTTTTGACTAATAAATGGTTAATAGTAAAACTTTAATAAAACTTCTTTTCTATATATTTAATTTAAAGAAAAATACAGCATTTCTGCAATTTTACGCATGGGGTCTTCTCGGACCCCAGTTAGTCCTTTTCGTAAAATTTTGATGTCCGTCCCATGAAGGTTAAACAAATTGTTGTAGGATTGCTTAACAGTAGTTGACAATATTCATAACCTAATGAATGTCCTATCAGAAAATGGTACATTTAACAGAAATTCATAAAATAACAAATCTAAAAGAAGCGGTAAAATAGAAAAGCAGTTTCGCGAGTTTGGAAATGCGAGGAAGATAAAAAGTAATGATACCAAATTAGATATTATGCTTGATATTGAGGAAAACCAACACACTTTTACTCGAGATGCAGATCCCAATGTTCAATGATAGCCATTCACCTATTTTTCAAACAATTAAATGAAATACATTACTTTAACTAAGGAACTCACTTGCGCCACTGCGCTGGCCATTTTCCGACAAAAAGGCTCTAAAATTGATTATAAAGAGGATTTTCTATGTGGAAGTCAATTTTGTCTATTTTCGTGTCCAGAAATGGGCATTTCCATTTAGACCTCTACCAGATTTTGGGCATTTTCCAATGAAAAGACCATAAAATTCATTAAAATGTGGGGATTTTCCATATGTAAGAAAAAGATCCTAAAATTAATTAAAAAGTGGCAATTTTGTCTATTCCCGTGTAAAGAAATAGGAATTTTTATGCTCCTCTGTCAGATTTTTGCCATATGAAAGGCACTTTTGTCTATTTTCGTGTACAAAATGGGAATTTCTATTTGCACCTTTTCCCAATGTTTACCATTTTCCGAGGAAAAGACCCTGAAATTAATTAAAATATCAGTTTTCCATATGGAAGGCAATTTTGTCTATTTTCTTGTACAGAAATGGAAATTTCTATTTGCACATCTGCCAGATGTTTGCCATTTTCCTTAAAATTCATTAAAATGTGGATTTTCCATATAGAAGAAAAATACCCTAAAATTCAATAAAATGTGGATTTTCGATATGGAAAGCAATTTTGTGTATAGAAATGGGGATTTGTAATTTCGGTTTTGCCAGATTTTGGCCATTTTTTGAGGAAAATGCCCTAAAATTAATTAAAATGTGGATTTTCTTTTTAGAAGGAAGTTTTGTCTATTGTGTACAGAAGTGAAATTTTTATTTGCACGTCTGCCAGATTTTCGCCATTTTCCGAGGAAAAGACAAGAAACTTAATTAAAATATGGATTTTTCATATGAAAGGAAGTTTTGTCTATTTTCGTGTACAGAAATGGAATTTTTATTTGCACCTCGGCCAAATTTTTACCATTGCCCAATGCCCTTTCATATGGAAGGCAATTCTGATTATTTTCGTGTACAGAAATAGGAACTTTTATTTGCACCTCTGTCAGATGTTTGCCATTTTCCGAAGAAAATACCTTTAAATTTATGAAAATGTGGAATTTCCATATAGAAGAAAAATTCATTAAAATGAGGATTTTCGATATGGAAGGCAATTTTGTGTATAGAAATGGGGATTTGTAATTTCCACTCTGCCAGATTTTGGCCATTTTTTGAGGAAAAGGCCCTAAAATTAATTAAAATCTGAATTTTCTGTTTAGAAGGAAGTTTTGTCTATTGTCGTGTACATAAGTGAAGTTTTTATTTGCCCGTCTACCAGATTTTCGCTATTTTCCGAGGAAAATACCTAATTTACGAAAATGTGTATTTTATATATAGAATGAAAAATACCCTAAAATTCATTAAAATGAGGATTTTCGATATGGAAGGCAATTTTGTGTATAGAAATGGGGATTTGTAATTTCCACTCTGCCAGATTTTGGCCATTTTTCGAGGAAAAGGCCCTAAAATTAATTAAAATGTGGATTTTATTTTTAGAAGGAAGTTTTGTCTATTGTCGTGTACAGAAATGGAATGTTCATTTGCACGTCTGCCAGACTTTCGCCATTTTCCGAGGAAAATATAAGAAACTTCATTAAAATATGAATTTTTCGTATGGAAGGAAGTTTTGTCTATTTTCGTGTACAGAAATGGAATTTTTATTTGCACATCTGCCGCCAGATTTTTACCATGTCCGATGAAAAGACTCTCAAATTCATAAAAATGTGAATTTTCCATATGGAAGGCAATTCTGTTTATTTTCGTGTACAGAAATAGGAATTTCTATTTGCACTTCTGTCAGATTTTTGATTTTTGCCATTTTCCGAGGGAAATGGCCTAAAATTAAATAAAATTTGGATTTTCCATATGAAAGGAAGTTTTGTCTATTTTCGTGTACAGAAATAGGAATTTATATTTGCACTTCTTCCAGATTTTGGGCAATTTTTCGAGGAAAAGACCCTACATTAAAATGTGGATGTCCATATGCAATGCAATTTTGTCTATTTTCGTGAATAGAAATGGGAATTTCTATTTGCATCTTTGCCAGCTTTTTGCCAGTTTCCGGGGAAGAGACTCTAAAATTAATTAAAATCAAAATGTGGATTTTCCATATGGAAGGCAATTTTGTCTATTTTCGTAAACAGAAATTGGAATTTCTATTCTCCTCTCTGCCACATTTTTTCAATTTTCCGAGGAAAATACTTAAAAATTCATTAAAATGTGGATTTTCGATATGGAAGGCAATTTTGTCTATTTTTGGGTATGGAAATGGGAATTTTTATTTGCACTTCTGCCAGATTTTGGCAATTTTTCGAGGAAGAAACAAACCCTAAAATTCATTAAAATGTGGATTTTCCATATGGAAGGCAATTAAGTCTGTTTATGTGTATAGAAATAGGAATTTCGATTTGCACTTCTGCCAGATTTTGGCCATTTTCCGAGGAAAGAACCTAAAATTCATTAAAATGTGGATTTTCCATATACAAGGCAATTTTGTCTATTTTCGTGTATAGAAATGGGAATTTCTATTTGCGTCTTTGCCATTTTCCGGGGAAAAGACTAAAATAAATTAAAATGTGAATTTTCCATATGGAAGGCAATTTTGTCTGTTTATGTGTATAGAAATAGGAATTTCTATTTGCACTTCTGCTAGATTTTGTCCATTTTCCGAGGAACGATCATAAAATTCATTAAAATGTGGATTTTCCATATGCAAGGCAATTTTGTCTATTTTCGTGTATAGAAATGGGAATTTCTATTTGCATCTTTGCCAGATTTTTGCCATTTTCCGAGGAAAAGACTCTAAAATGCATTAAAATTAAAATGAGGATTTTCCATATGGGAGGCAATTTTGTCTATTTTCGTAAATAGAAATAGGACTTTTTGTTCTCCTCTCTGCCAGATTTTTTCCATTTTCCGCGGAAAAGAACTTAAAATTCATTAAATTTTAGATTTTCCGAGTGGAAGGCAATTTTGTCTATTTTCGTGTATAGAAATGGGTATTTCTAATTGCGCATCTGCCAGATTGTTGCGAAGAAAATATCTTTAAATTTATGTAAATGTGGATTTTCCATATGGAAGCCAATTTTGTCTATTTTTGTGTATAGAAATGGATATTATTATTCACGCCTCTACCAGATGTTGGCCATTTTCCGAGAAAAAGAAACTTTGAAATTCATTAAAATCTAGATTTTCCATGTTTTTTTAATTGGTACCGTTAAAAAAAGGTTTTTGAAAATTCACATATCATTAAGTGATAATAATTTTAGGAAAATACGCTATGAAAAATTTCGTTTTTTGTTTCAGTCCAATACAAAATCATCGGATGACATGAAGGAAACGCCGAAAATCCGTCAGATCAAAGAATCCTTCGAACCTCCCATGTTGATTACAAAAGCCCTAACGCACATCAGTTTTTATATCCTTATGTTTTTAGGTTATCTTAGTCAGGCGTTATTTCCACCGAAAATAGTCAAAGAAAAAAATAGGGACGGCTACCCATCGCTTTTAGATAGATTTGCGGCTTTTTATTCGAGATACGTTTATAGGAGGATTAAGGATTGTTGGAATTATCCTATCTGTAGTGTGCCCGGAGACGAAGTCGTCCTTAAAAATAGAGTTACCAATGATAATGGATGGACATTTGAGTAAGTAATAAGTTAATTTTCACCTTGAAATGAATTTATAGGAGTTAGACATATTTCTTACCATGTATTCAATAGGTTTTTTCAATATGTTGAATTTCGAGTTTATTAATGATAGTTTCCTCAAGATCTTCCATTACTAATTGCGCGACACTTTATATGGAAATATGGATGCTCCTATAAATTTGTTCATATATTTTATCTCCAAAATTTTACAGTTTGTATAAATTCGCTTCGTATTTTTGTACTTGGTTCCAATTTTTTGAATTCAATTAAAATCAAGACAATTTATTCAGTAAAATATGAAAAAAATGCCTAAGATTTCAAAAATTGATAAATTAATGAAGTTATTAACATGATGGAATTAACTTACAAATAAATAAAACAAGATCTTACAAATTTGTACTAAAGAAAATAATCTAATTCGATCTTGGAAATAACAACTTTTTATTTCATCAATAAATACAAAGTAATTGAGAATTCATAATACCATTATGTTGAATGTTTTAAAATGGACTGTATAGTTGAGTGTGTGAATCAAAGATTATATGTATGAATTATGATTGGTTGATTTGGTCGATGAAAATGAAACTGACGAGTGCTAAATAAATTATTTATTTGATGTCTTTTCTGTGAGACTTTCAATCTATGACCATAGATAAATACTTTTAATACGGGGAAGAATGGAATCTCCTGTACTAAGTCCGAAGCCACAAAGTTTTGTCGAGTGCTGCGCCATCTATTGTGGTGGAAGGTTACTATTCACCAACAGGGAAAAAATAAAGGAAGAGACCTGCATGATTAGTCACAGTTTACTAGCTACTACTAGATGGCAAGTCAAGCAAATACTGAAGGTTTTTTAAATTATGCCTATATTGTTTTTTCTTAAATAAACAAATAAAAACAGTCGCACAAAATTTAAACACTTTTTGAAACAACCTGTTATTTTATTTTGGCTTAAAAGTAGGATAGGTTGTGTCAAAAAGTTGTTTAAAGCTTTTATCCGTTTGTATTAACCAAGATAGTTTATTAAAAGACGAATGTCGACACATACTTTCAAAAATTTAATATAAAATTTTGTTTATAAAATAGTACAGGTTCTTTATTTTCTTCTCAAACTTAAGATAAGAATAATTTATTGATAATAGCATTTGTTAACAAATATTACATATATGATACAATATAATGGATTCCAATGTTTTTCAAACACAAATTTTTTTCTGATATACATTGTGTATTTTGTAGTTTATTTGTCATCCAAGGGGCGATCTTCGTGTTTTTCCTTTTACATTTTTTTGTATATGTACAGTCGTCTATATGTTTTTGAAGTGTTTCAATGAAAGTATTTGTTGCATAGTTAGGATCTGGATTCAAGTATAAGAAATCCCAAGATTTTTGTCTGATTGTATTTGTAAGTTTTATTTCATCTACGTATTTCACTATTCCTCGTTCCTTGGGACATTTGGTCTTTTCCAGTACTATCTGTAGTATTGTTGAGAAATGATCTGTAATGTCGGTTTGCAATACTAGGGACAGTATTTGATCGAGTACGTTGAATTTGGATTTTAAAAATATGCGTCGAATGTCGAATTACTGGAATTTCTTCATATAACGTTTTCACATTATTTTCAAACGATGTTACTTGCAGGTTACTCGGAATTCTTTGTGTTTTCAAGAGAGTACCAACGCTTTCAATTAAAGTGCTGATTTTTAAATTTAATTGAGATATTTCATCTATCATCAACCTTTTAAATTCTAAAATAAATTTAAAATATGATTAAATATAAAAATTGATTAAAATTATTTAGTTTAGTCACCTTGATGTAGTGTATCTATTTATGGTGATGATTTATCTCTTTTGTGAAGTGTTCATCTGATTCCACTGCCACAAGGTTTTGACTCTAAAAAAAATTAAAAAAAGGTACATTATAAAATTAAGTATTTTTATACTAAAAGTCAAATTTAATATGCAAACTTTAGGTTATTATAAATTATGATTTAACTTAAGAAACAAATTACCTCTAGGAACAGCAAATCACGCCATATCATTTGATTCTTTATTCTCAAGGGAAATTCTATCAGCTTCAGACCTCATAGTTTCGGCACTAGGTTCCACTTGAATCTCTGGAGAAGTACTACCCGATTTATAATTCCCCGACTTTTTATACAATACTGAAAAATATATTATTTGCACAAAACATTCTAATTAATTTCTTTAAATACTTACAATTCGTTTGTGGTGTAGGTTTAAAAACAGGATAAATGTTACCATTTAATGAGGGACTCTCGTCTGAATCAGAACTAGAGTGATGGGACATATACCTTGTATTTTCTTTCCGTATCCTTGATCCCCGTCCTTTGTAAATATCGGTACTAGACGACAGGTCTGTTGTAATTAAAGCCTTTTTGGCTTTTCTTTTTGCTACAGTAAAGTCATCTACAAGTTAAAAAATTATTTCTCTTTAAAAAATGACAAATACAATAAAACTCTGATCCATTTGTTATTGTTTTACTCCTGACATTTTGATGTCGTTAGTAACCTTCCAAGCGAATAGATGGCGTTAAAATGCAGTTTAGCAGTGCCTATAAAAGATTGCAGGGCATGATCTATGACTGCTTTGTTTACGATGATCTGAATCACAGATAACCCATAGATAGATGAGACACTGATTGTGGTGCCATCTAAAGAGCCTGTCGACTAAACAATTGAGTGATGTTAAAAAGATTTCTGAAATTTTAGGTTTTGGCGGTTTATTCAAATTTACTGTATTTTAATTATTTTATTTCAAAATAGCCATTCATAAGTGGTAATTCTGTAACGAACATGTTAAATTTTAACCCTACGTTAATTTTCACAATTTTAACCTATAAAGCATTCTGTAATTCTTACAAATAAGCTACCGGTAAATTTTAATATTTTTAACAGATACGTTAAAAATTAGTTCAAATTCGTGTCTCTAGTAAAAATGAAGATTAAGTAAGGTTAATTTATTTATTATTTCACTTTGTTGACTGGTTTGTATGTTATTTTCATAAAAACAATATGGAAAATATAAAAAGATCAAGCAGAATGAGTAAAAAACAGAAAGAACATTTAATAAGATATTTAGAATGTCATAAAGTCATGTTGGACGAAAAAGTTGCTCCAATCATTTGACATTTCATTCAATTTAACTCCACTAACTCAATAATGATTAGATGCTGGGTTAAATTAAATGAAATATCAAATGATGGACCATAAATGGTTAGATTCGAAAAAATAAAACAATAATATAAACATTTTATTTATTTTGGTATAAAAATACACAACAAATAATTTCTTTCACAATGTACTTTTCTTAACAAACAGAATGACAATACATAAACTATAATGTAAAAACAATGCAATAATTGAAAAATAATTTGAGTAACATACATTCTAGATTGGAGTATCATTAGATTTTTGAATGATGTTAAATCAAGATAAAAGTAGAAAATTATGTATAAGTTAATATTAATGTATTTATTTATTATTATACTCCTATAAACACACAGAGCTGGACTGGAGTATAACTGCTAACTACCTAATCGAAAAAAGTGTTAGCAATGAGTAGTAACTACTATTTTTGGCAACTTTTTGTGAAAGAAAATATTTGAGTATAATTACTGTTACTGTTAGAACAAAAGTAATTAAAATATTTTTAAAGGAAACGTAGTTAACTACTGCCCAGCTCTGTAAATACAAGGTGCCAAGTAATTACATATAAGAGTGCTAAACAGCCCTTACGACTGTACAAAATTTAAAATAATATATTTCATTTCCCCTTAAAACACATCTTTATTTCTTTATTGGAAGTATTAAATAGGTCTATATCACAAGCTTAAACATAGTGTTTTTCTAGAAATAAAATTGATATTTAATTAAAAATTTATATGAATGAAACTTAATGCTTACATTTCCTTCAGCAACATCTTTTCTTATGTTCCTTTTTAAATTTTCGTACAAAATTTTCAATTGTTTTACAGATCTTTCGCCTGATTCAGCAGAACAATTAAAATCTTCGCATATCTCTCGCCAAGTCCTATCCTTCTCGCTCACAAACAGAGCTTTCGTACACTTATTTTCTAAAGTGTCCCTGTGCCTATGAAATGAATTTTTTTTTAAAATAAGATTATACTATCTCATAATCCTTGAGACTAACATGTATTACAGTAGTATTAGGTATACTATATTAAAAATGTACTCACTTCTCCACCAAAGCAAGCAGTAATTGCTTCTCCCATCGGTGAAGTTTTTTCGCTTTAAAATTTTCTCCATTAGCTAAATATACACTCATTAATCAAAATATTATAAATTATTCTCGAAACGATTAGTATTTAAAACAACGAAAATTGCAAACTTACTGTACACATCACTGTAGAATCCTAAGAACAAACCCCAAAATCAAATTATAGACAATCAACGTCAACATGACATGACAAAATCGACAGCAAACGGTAAAGTTTTACAATATTGCCACATCTTCTTACAATTAATGACCAATCACATGATGAATGATTAATAAGAGTTTACTTTTTTTCGTGCAACCGGATTCCCATTGATGGTTCATCATTTTTTAATTAATCATCACATGATGAGAGATTTGATTAGCGTTTGTAACATAAGAAATACTTTTATAGTTATTTTTATATACGGTTGGCACCATTTTAGGTTATCTCGAATGTCAATGTGTCAATCATAAAGGTCAGTAGCTGCAATATGAATTTTAATAAAACTACAAGATAAAAAATGATCCGTAGTTATCATTAAAATAAAAGTTAACATTTAAACATAATAACAACGTTACAGCGTTCTTGCACCCGGGCAATAGTTTTATGACATACGTTGTAAGGTAATAATACTTATATTAACTCCATTTAGTTTTATCTATGAATGCCTTTTACCTATTACAAATCTAATAGAATATTCACATATTAAAATAATTCTATTTTGTTCCAGATTTACAGGCTTGAAAACGAAATGCTTAAATTTAGCTTCATACAACTACCTCGGCTTTGCCGAAGCCAATGGCCCTTGTGCCGAAAACGCAATCAAAACTATCTACACAGACGGTATCAGTACCGGTAACACTAGACAGCGACACGGCACGTGCGCACTTCACGATGAATTAGAAAGTTTATTAGCAGAATTTTTAGGCGTCGATGATACTATTACTTTCGGAATGGGCTTCGCAACAAATTCTTTAAACATACCCACACTCGCGTCACCAGGATGTTTACTATTGAGCGATGAAAAGAATCACGCCAGTTTGATACTCGGTATCAAACTGTCAAATCCAACAGTTAAAGTTTTCAAACATAACAGTAAGTTTTTTAGAAATTTTTCAAAATATACATTGTAGAGTTTTTAACTGTTAATTTTTTTATTGCAAAATTCGCATCAACCAAAAGTGGTTATTAGCGACTAAGGTAAAATTTTAGAAAACCTACCTGCACCGATTTCGAAAATTCTTTTTTAATTATTTAAGGCACTTACTAACAAACACATAACCAACACAAATTTTGCTGCGGAAACACTTAACAAGCGCAGTAGAAGGATTTTCATTTTCGAATTTGTCCCTTTTCGAATGGATATTTTTCATATTTTCTTGTTGTATATATACGAGGGCAATTCAGAAACTAACCTCCGGTTGATTGAAAAAAATACACAAAGTTAAGTAAAAATATTTTAATATATACATCTTACAACTACATCTTTGCACTATTTTTCGACATAGTCTCCATAACGATTGAGGCACTTATCGTATCTCTTCACAAGCTTTGAAATTCCTTCTGCATAAAAATCACCCGCTTGTGCCTTGAGCCAGCCTGTGACCGCATCTTTGAGCTCTTCGTCGTCATCAAACCGCTGGGACCCGAGCCATTTCTTCATATGCATGAAGAGGTGATAATCGCTTGGCGCCAGATCTGGGCTGTAAGGTGGATGGTTGAAAACGTCCCACTTGAAGGACTCAAGAAGGGCTGTTGTTCTGCGAGCAGAGTGAGGACGGGCGTTATCGTGCAAAAAAACGATACCGGAAGTCAGCATACCACGGCGTTTGTTCTGTATAGCCCGTCGTAATGTTTTTAGTGTTTCACAGTACACGTCTTGATTATTGGTCGTCCCACGTTCCATGAATTCAACCAACAACACCCCTTTGGCATCCCAAAACACCGTTGCCATCAGTTTTCTGGCAGAAAAATCTTGCCGGGCTTTTTTTGGTTTGGTAGGCGAATCTGAATGTGCCCACATCTTTGATTGTTCTTTTGTCTCAGGGTTCACGTACTTAATCCAGGTTTCGTCACCGGTCACGATTCTGTTTAACAATGGTTCTCCTTCGTCCTCATAACGTGACAGAAAGTCTAATGCAGAGGCCATTCTTTGACTTTTGTGGTGGTCGGTAAGAATTTTGGGCACCCATCGTGCACAGAACTTACGGTAACCCAATCTTGCTGTCACTATCTCGTACAAAAGAGTCTTAGAAATCTGTGGAAAATCAGTAGACAACTCCGCCATTGTGAAACGTCGATTTTCACGAACTTTTGCATCAACTGTCTGAACGAGCTCGTCAGTCACCAAGGATGGTCTACCACTCCTCTCTTCATCATGAACGTTTTCTCGTCCACTTTTAAATAAACGTACCCATTCACGGACAACTCCTTCACTCGTAACTTTTGGTCCGTACACGGCACAAAGCTCACGATGAATAGCTGCTGCAGAGTATCCTTTGGCTGTAAAAAACCTTATAACAGCACGCACTTCACATTTGGCGGGATTTTCTATTGCAGCACACATTTCAAACTGCCACAAAAACTAAACTAGCGCAGGTACGATGTTCACTCGACTACGGCTTGATGCCGACTGACCTGCTGAGCGTGTGAATGCACAGATGGCGCGCTACTCCCCCCACTACCCGCACTGTGACCAATCGGAGGTTAGTTTCTGAATTGCCCTCGTACATATATATTCTCGAAGTATAATGTTTAATTTGTTCTTAATAGATATGTGATAATTGTAGACTGAATCATTACGATAAACACTAGTTTTTTTCAAAATGAATTTGTTATGCTTTGACAACAATTCATCTGACATTAGCGACGTTGCCAAATTTATGTAGTTATGAAATTACGAAAAATATAAGTCTCGATTTAGTTTGTATGCAGTTACATCGATATTTTTTTATCTATGGTTATTTCGGAATTTCATGAAGTTAGTTTGCAAAAAAAGCGCGCCGGGTCGACGTTTCGCAATTAGTGCGCGCGAATTGCGATACGTCGACCCGGCGCGCTCGCTTCGCTTGCGATTTCAATCCACATTGTTCTGTAATACGGGCTTAAATAAGTATACCACATACGTTATTAGGAATATATGCACAATTTGAAAAGAAAAAAATTTTTATGAACAGCTATCAATAGTTTGCAAAAAAAGCGTCGGGTCGACGTTTCGCAATTCTCGCGCGCACGATTTGCGAAACGTTGACCCGGCACATTATTCAGTAATACGGGCTTAAATAGGTATACCACATACGCGTATAGGTTATTCATTGATATGTTTTAGGTGTCGGGAAG
Source organism: Galeruca laticollis (assembly GCA_963921935.1). Lineage (NCBI taxonomy): Eukaryota > Metazoa > Arthropoda > Insecta > Coleoptera > Chrysomelidae > Galeruca > Galeruca laticollis. The sequence continues at coordinate 160,164,537 of OY998181.1, read as the reverse complement.
CGATCTTAAAAACATATGTTTACTGTTTAAGCCATAAAGGTTAGATCATTTACTCATTTACACCTAGATTACTTAATAGGTTTGAGCTGAATAATTTTGTCAGCTGAGACCTTTAAAATAAGAAGCAGTAATTGATATATTCTTCTTTTTTAATTTTTCTATTGTCAACTTTGGCAACGTTGTTAAAAAATTTGACGTAAATATTAGAATTTTCACACTTTTCATATTGAATTTTTACTGTTAATATGTGTTTCCGCGGAGAAATTTTTGGTTTTCCAGGTTAGTTAATTAATGTTTTATACTGTAAATTTTTTTTAAATTCGTGCTACATACAGATTCTCAAATTTTTCCGCGACTAATATGAATTATTACAGTTATATAATTTTAAAAGCGGTTTTCTAGATAATAGCTCAAATATGAGATGGCATTTTATTTACATATTCACTAAATAAAATTTATGATTGAGCTTGTTTGTAAGATAATTTATAAGGTTGGCTATGTTGTAATTAGGCCCCAAATCTTCGGTGCCTAAGATATGCATGGTTTCAGGTAGGTTGGATAATGGTCTTTGTGCATTTACACTACAGTTTTTTCATTTTGGTTCTAGTTTAGTTTTGAATAAGTAACTATGGGTCAGTCGCATGTGTCCGCGGTGGAGACGCGTTAAAACTTCGTCTTTACGATTTTTGGGTGGCACTGACCACAGTTTCACAGAGTCTTTAACTTCTCGAAAGCTTGTTTATGAATTTTTTCCATTTTTTTCCACTCACTGAGCACTTTATATTTTAAGGTTGTTTTGATATCGGCGTTTAGTATTAAGTTTAGTTTACGGTTGATTGGTTTATTCTGACCGGAGAGATTCACTGAGTTGTTAAGATACTTCTTACGCTATCAAATGCGTCCGTTTCGAACAAGATATTTTCATCACTTCTTTCTCGGAGGAGAAATATTTCATTACTGACTGCTTTGCTTTTTATCATAAGCTGAAAAAGACTGTAATTCAGATCTAGATGTCGTAAAAGATAACTTTCTTCTTTTTGAACCTCGATGTCGGGTACATTGCCTATTGACAATAGAGATAAGTTTTGTCATTTTAAAATAATAGGATGTGTAACCTTACCTATAATTGAAAGTTTCTGTTCTTTGTCCCACGGCTATAAATGGTCTTAGAGTGAGGTAAATTATTTGTTTTTGCGATATTTTTTCTAGAAAAGTTTGAGAATTAGAACCCCATTTATGCAAATGGAAACCAATCGGTTCAAGCAATGATTTTAGTTCTAAATAGAGCTATTCGAAGGATTCAATGGAATCACTCCCTGTTAAAATATCGTCTGCCATAAACGTATGTGTGAAAGTGTTCAATAGCCTTTACAATTGCTAACAGTTCTTTTCTTGTAACGCAGTAATTTTTCTCCGCCCTACCCAGGATCTTACTGAAATAAGCAATTACTTTTTCTTCGCCATCTTGTTGCTGTGAAAAGATAACTCATATGCCATGTTGTGAAGCGTCGCAGTCGAGAATAAATTGACCTTCTTCTTTAGGGTACGCTAAAACCGATGCAGTGAACAATCTCTTTTTCAATTCAGTAAAGGAATTTTGGCATTCTGGATCCCAATCGAATGATGTGTTGTTTTCAGTAAGTCTGTGTAAAGGTTTGGCCATTTTTCCAAAATTTTGAACAAATTTCCGGTAATATGTACAAAGACCCAAACATTGACGAACCTCATGTATATGTCTTGGTTTTAGCCTGTCTTGAATCGCCGAAATTTTTGCCGGATCAGTTTTTATTCCCTCTGCTGACACAACGTGACCAACTTCACGTTGAAATAAGAAGCATTTCTTGGAATTCAATTTTAAGTCGGCTAAAAACTTCTTCTAGATTGTTTAGATGTTCGTCGAATGTTTTTTCCATTATAATGATGTCATCTGAATAACACAGATGGGTTTTCCACATCAGTCCTTTTAACACCATTTCCATAAGTCATAAACATATTGGAGGAGTGCTACGTAGGCGACGGACAGCATTTAGACGATGTTGTGTTCAAAAATTGAAATCCGCACATATAGTTTGTATTTTGGTGATAATAAAAGTAGTACGAGGTCTGATCAAAAAATAACCGCTATTTTCAATTTTTTCAAAAAGTATTTATTTATTCATCAATAACTAACTATCTTGTCCCCTTCAAAGTAATCCCCCTCAGATATAATACACTTATGCCAGCATTTTTTCAATCCTCGAAACACTTCAAAAACGCGCTTTTTGATATCGCCAACAGCTCCTGTTTCGATTTTTCTTTTATCTCCTCAATCGTAGCAAAACGCTTTCCTTTCATCGGTGTCTTCAGTTTTGGCAAGAGGAAAAAGTCAGCGGGGGCCAAGTCCGGTGAATACGGTGGTTGAGGCATGATAACGGTTTTGTTTTAGGCCAAAAACTCACGCATAAGCATCTATGTGTGAGCTGGTGCGTTATCATGGTGCAAATCGATTATTGCTTTTTCCACAATTCTGTGCGTTTCTGACGAACTGCTTCGCGCAAACGGCGCATAACTTCAAGGTACTATTCCTTATTGACCGTACGACCTCGTGGCAAGAATTAATGATGCACCACCCCATTGCAGTCGAAGAAAACAGTGAGCAAAACCTTCACATTTGACCGAACTTGACTTGCTTTTTTCGGTCTTGGCTCTTCTGGACGCTTCCATAATTGAACTTGTGTTCTGCTCATAGTAGACTTGCCAAACGCCACAGTCAACATTTCAAATGTCCTTGCGCGTTTAATTTCATTTTTTACACAAAACTTAATACAGTTTCTTTGATTCATTTTTTCGAATAGTAAAAAGTCGAAAAGCGCACCAAAACACGACTAACTTTTTTATCTGTCAAAATCAAACTGACAATCCAAAATGGCTGATATTGCCAACATATATAACAGACATGTGTACTAGGGTGGAGTGAAAGAGGGGGTAAAAAAAAATATGTATATATCGAAATGTAATACCTCAGAAAAGTTGCCTAACACTACCTTTAAGTATCTATAAGAGTTTGGAAAAAATGGAACAATATCTTCTGCCTCCCCAGTTGTTGTGAAATTTAGAAAAAAATTATTTTTTTTACAGTACTGTAAATAAATTGGAATTTTTATTATGTTGCATAAAAAATCATTTTATACAAATTATAAGCTAGTTAACAGCCTCCTGGGTCTTTTAAAAAAATATTCCACAAAATACTTACCTTAGCTGCCTTCTCCGTCTTCCCAAATAGACGCAATTTCTAGTGATTTCGAATACTTTTTATAAGTTTTTTTTCTAGGAAAAATTTAACAACAAAAGCATACTTTTGATATTTATCAACAAAATTATCAATTTTACAGTAATAGTAAAAAAAAATTTAAAACATGCTACCTTTTAAATGCAAATTCTGATTTTGTGTTAAAGGAAGGCATGTCTTTTCTAGAATCGGCTCGTGTCCTTATAAATCCATCTCTAGAATCAGGACCACAAACCGCAGCAGAAGCTTCTGTGACGAGCTTGACACACCGTTCAACACACTGTGTGTGACAAGGGTACTTTCCAAAATCAATATCAATTGACTCTGGATTTTTAATCAGTTCTTTCAGATCTTCTGTGGAAACTCTAGAAAATATGGGAGGTTCCGTTAGGTTACACTTTTGCCAGTCGATCAGTTCATAGTACTCATTTGCATTAAAACAGAAAGGAGAAAGTCTAAATACTCTAACACTATTTTGCGGCAAAGAACTTCTTACTTTTAAAATTCGACGAAGTCCAAGTTCTCGTATATGCTTTCTTTCGTCAGTAATCATACTAAGAAGTACATTTTCTTGATGTCCAAAAAAGCCATTTCGTTGTGTTACAGCGTCTACAATTTGTCTCAACTCTTCATCTAAATATCGAGATAACTGTATCATTTGCAAGACGTGTTTTGCACCATCTTTACATGTTGGCTTTGACTTTATAGTAAACCACATCGGGGCATAAACCTTCATTACATATTCTGCTAGCTTGGTCAAGTTTGGGCTTGGATTTACACTTGAAATATAAAGTCTAAGAATGCGATTCGCAGTCGTCACCCACCGCGAATGAGCCAGTTTTCCAGGATTTCGGTTTGAAACAGACGTATTGCGACCACTAGCAATTACCTGACATATTTCAAACAAATATTTTTGATCAGTACTTAACTCTTCCAAAATATTTTTTGGTATTTCGGGTAAATTGCCTTTAATGGTTTTAAACTGAATTACTGGCAAATTATCGCACTTCTCTAGCTGCTTTCCGATAGCACCTGCAAACACACGAGGCCCGGTAGTGTCTCCATCTAAATGATTAAAAAGATGTCGAAGTGGAAGTTCATTTGCGTGTAACATACAAACAAACCACTGCAGCGGTTTTTTATAGTGTTCTTCTAAGAGTCTTATTACACCGCCTTTAACACCGGTGTTTACAACTGTCCCGTCACAGCCAATAGCTTCTAATTCTGTAGTATCAATGTGGTTTTCTTCTAACATTTGAACGATGCTTGTTTTAATACTTAGTGCTGAACCAGAAGTAGGAGACACATGACCGATATACTTACATTCTGGTTCTTGCACTAAACTTATATGTTCTTCTATAATCGTTTGACGGTAGAACTTGCTTCCTTTTTTGACTTGGGCTAGAGTCTTATCTTTGTGCCCGTCAAAGTAGATACCACGTAACTTAATCATATTCGGAGCCATTTCTTGCTCCCGGAGATTATAACGAGTTTTACGCCTCTCCCTCCTAACTTTACTTCGATCGATAATTTTAGAAGGATCTTCTGGTGTTACTATTCCAATATCATTTAGAACGGCAGACGCAAGAGCAGCGGCTGATATATCTGATATTCCATGTATGTCGCATGTTTTTGCAAATGTCGTGAGCTGAATTCGCATTTGCTGTTTCTTTTTAATATTTTCGAATGTTGAAGGCGTGGGCGGTGGTACTTGAAGCAATTCAAACTCACTATCAGAGGATTCGTTAGACTCGGAATTGGAAGATAACTCACAGGCAGCTGACACTCCCGGATCCGTTCGAGAAGCATCCTTTTTTTGCCTTTCTTCTCTTTTTATCAGCTTTGTCGTTTTCTTTACATCCACTGCACTTATTATCATTTTTCTTGCTCCTCTTTGATCTAAGAGGAATTCTTGCTCATCAACAGACACCTTTTTAGTTTTTTCACAGGTACAAGAAGCAAAGACTTTGCATTTGCACGCTGCTATATCAAAAAGTGTTTTACTTTCGTCTCTAAAACGTTCTATTTTAGCTTTGTAAGTTTCACTAACTTGTCTGTTTTTAAACGGCCTCATAAGTTTCATAAATTTGTCATGATATGATTTCAGAAGCTGTAATATCCTGGCATGAGAAACTGTAGCAATAGATGCTTTATGCCAAAGTTCTTCCAATTTTACCGCAACCTCTTGGGATATTTCAGAGAATACGGGTTCTTTTTTACTTACTTTTTTATTGAACCTAATCCAGGCACAAAACTTCATAACTTGTTCGTAGGTTGGTAGAACATTTTCAGGCAATTTCGACGGTTGTCCAAACACGGGGCAGTTTACAGCACATCTTGTTAATCCGGATGGCCCTGATTTGGCCATTTTAAAAAAACAGAACTACACGTTAAAAACAAAACACGCACTAACAAAACGCTAAACGTTCGCGACTAAGCCAGTAGGAGGGTGCGACAGTGGGGGAAACGCCGCGCCGGCACAATAACGCACGTTTGCGCGTTAGATCTTGTCGACGCATGCGCAAATTATTCATTTAGACGAGTCCGGACAGTTTACAGGTGCGAAAATTTGCTTCTTAACCGTTTTATTATAACTAAAGCAATTTATTGATGTTATTGGCGGTCAAAATTTACTGTGCGGAAAAACTAATTTTTCTTATATTTTAAGGCCTTTGGGGAGGCAAAAGGCGCACTTTTTTGTTAAAATTATTTATGGTGCATGGTAAAGCATTCTTTTGTTATAGCTTTCAGTCCTATTAGAATTTTATATTATATATTTTTTAAAATACCGTTGGAGGCTTAACTATTCCCAAAAATTAAATTTTTTAAAAAAGTTAGGGCTGTTGGGGAGGCAGAAGAAAAAATCGAATTAGAAAAAATAATATGTCAAAATGATTTAATCTAACATAGGCATAATTTCCGCACAATTAAAATTTCCAATTTTCGTTTTTTCGCTCCACCCTAATGTGTACCAACATAAAAGAAAAAAAAATGCGAAAATCGAACATACGTAACTCACGAAATTTGAAAATACCCACTGAGACACCCTGTACAATTTAGATTTCGAGTTTAACAATGTTGGATTGTTTTATGTCAAATTTTCCTATTATCTTAATATTTGGAGGATACTCACCAATTATATGTAATAGTTTACACTTACATAAGGTACTTTTGTACTTTTTGTTAATTATAGTTTTTAACTTTACTAAAAATTTGATTTTATCGCTCCCTTGATTTAACTGTATTCTGTCCACATTATATGCAGGACCGAATCTCACAAACTGTTATTGTTTTGTAATCTGTCAATTCATTAGCATTCATTAAGCCGCGTTCCAAAGAACTAAATATTACGGTTATTTTTACATCGCATTAGTTTAGTAAAAAATAAGTCACATAGTAATCATTATTTTAGACATCAAACACTTGGAAAAATTACTCAAAGAAGCGGTTTATTACGGCCAACCGAATCAAGTAAATAACGGGTACAAACCATGGAAAAAGATCATCATATTTATCGAAGGTATATACAGTATGGAAGGTACAATATGTCGACTTCCGGAAATCATAGCTCTTAAGAAAAAGTACAAGGCCTACTTATATTTAGACGAAGCGCACAGCATAGGAGCAATGGGAAAACACGGCAGGGGAATCGTGGATTATTTCAACTGCGATCCTAAAGATATCGACGTTTTAATGGGTACTTTTACGAAAAGTTTCGGCGCCGCTGGAGGATACATTGCGGGAACAAAGGTAAATAATTAATTTAATGAAAACACTATTTAATTAATGATATATACAGTATGGAATAGCCAAATCAAATCATATTATTGTAAATATGTTAATAACCTCACTTTACAGGAACTCGTATCATTTATTAGAGAGCACAGTTATGCTTCATGTCATGCTTGGGCGATGTCGCCACCTGTTGCCGCTCAAATAGTATCGGTTTTAAAGATAATCATGGGTAGAGATGGTACGAACGAAGGACAACGTAGGATAGAACGGTTAGCTAGGAATACGAGGTACTTTAGATTGCGTCTAGAACAAATGGGTTTAATCATACATGGAAACGAAGATTCGCCAGTCGTACCAATCTTAGTTTATCTTTATTCGAAAATAGCGTGAGTAATATCATATTATAAAATTTAATACCCATATAACCGCACTTTTTATATCATCTATCTAGAGCTTAGGATATATATATTTTAATACAGTTCTTCAATTTTAAATAATTTAATTTTTATATTTTCATATACAATACTTTTGACCAATCCAGTATTATCTATGTACTCAATATAGTTGAAAAACCCAGTATATAAGATTTGACACTATTTAATTTCTGATGACATTTATATGGCACAATTGGTAAATATATTTAAAATTAAAAACAGATGTCACTAGTTATTTTACTGTTGAATAAAAGAATCCAAATCTACCTTTAGCAGGGAATAACAAGTTTAGCTTTTTTTTTTTAAATAGAAAGTTTGTTACCACAGTGTAATGTGGTTATTTTATTTGAGAAAAATAATCAGTGGAATTTGTATATTCGAACGGAGAACATATCTTTTAAGAAGTCTCCAAAGATTGTGAATTATTTTATTAAAATTTGAATATTATAAATAATAGTAGAAATTTGTATTCGGCAACTAATTCTAAATTAGTGCGTGTTTGCTTCGTTGAAATCCAGTGGAAGATCCTGAATTATAAATTATATTTAGAATAAGTACGAGTTATACAAGCTGTGTTCCGGTCCAAATTCCAAATTTTTTGCTAAGTCCAGTTAAAATTTAATAATGCATTATTTCATCGAAAACGTCAGGCCTTTAAACAAAATTAAATAATAGATGTATCTCAACAGTATACGTATCAAACAAACAATTTAGAAGAAAATATAAAAAAGTATTTTGAACTAACTAAAAACTAAAAAATAATTTGAACAATACGGTAAATAGATATTAGATATTCTAGTTTATAATTCATTTAATTTTAATTTGTATTTGGTAGATAAGGTTTTTAGTTAGTTGTTAAAAAAAAGGAAAACTAAGATTTGTTTTTACGATTTGGTGATTAGTATTTTCATTTTAACTTACTGTGAATTCATTTATAACTATTAGAAGAAGTTTCAATAAAATTAAATTTATTTCACGCAATAAAAATTTTTGAAGGTGACATTTGTTGAATCTTAGCGACATATAATTTCATTAAAATTTAGTAGATGTCAGAAAGAAATTAAATAGCCTTGTATAATATAGAATCTACAGTTAAATTATACTACTGGATAGAAATTAGGAACAAGAATTATAATAAATATTTAATTTGGACAAAACTTGAAATCATAAAGAATTTATTTTTTGATAGCGCATTGAACCTAACCCTGAGATAAGAGTAATTAGAAATTGTACATTAAATTTATGTTTCAATAAAATAAAAATTTATAGCCGAAAATTTTTGACAACCACTGTCAATTTTTGAAATAGATAACTTACGTCGCTTTAAGCCGTGTGTACAATAATGACGCAACCAATGTTAGGCGTTACTAAAAATCGATAAATTATAATAATAGGTAGTATAAAATTTTATAATTCATAATTTTAAAAACCAATATAAATATATTAACAACTAAAACGAATGTACAATAATATATATATATATATATATATATATATATATATATATATATATATATATATATTAAAAAGTGTGAGATAAAATGCAACCTTGCCATAGACCTTTTGTTATTCTAATTGGATCTGAGAGTTTGTTGCCTATTTTTATTGCTGTTTTTGGGTATTTATATAATCTTTGTGTTATATTAATCAATTTTTCCTGAACGTTCATCCATCTCATTTGATTTCACACAGTACATATACTGCCCTGCTAAGACAAGAGGTCGTAACTGATAAAAATGAAATTAGGGGATAAATTGTTTTTCCAGTGACAATTCGAATCTTGGAATATTTACATTATTTTCAAAATAAAGTTGGTCTAAACGGAATAATAAACTACATCTAAATATACAAATGAATCGATTGATATCCCAAATGCGAGCTGGTAGAGGTATTTTGAAAGTTACGATGTTTTGATTTAGCAAATATTCAGATTTTTTGCATTTACAGTGACCTATCTTTTTTACAGTTAAGACTTTGGATTATCGAGATACGACATATCTTCTTAGTGATACAAAATTGTAGATTAACATGATGTTAACTTACGGCATACTGTCTTAAAGATTTTTTGGAATGTATCCTGTGAATTACATGTATTATTAAGTGTTACAATCAAGTTATCACGGGTTGAGACAATTTGATTGGTTATTTTTCTCCTTTATGAAAAAATAAAACTAACAATTATAAAAAAAAACTTACTTTTCGCGCTGGCTCATCATATTCCAATGTAGGTTTCACCACTGATTGGGGATGGGGTTAGATGGAAAGGAAGTGGTTTATTCTATATTCCAACCGGTTATCGAAATATAAACCTTTTTATATTAATTAGACCGTAAAATGTTGTTGTTTTGTTGTTTCGTCAAAACACGATTCGCTACTGATTCGAAACAAATATTCTAGTAAACGCATGACAATTCATATTTTAATAAATTTGTTGGCTCTACCGGATAGGCACCATTAATGAATGAATGTTTATTTATAAATACATACATGTTTACATACAAAAAAAATAAAAATACATATCATCGAATAATAATTTAACATAACATAATAACTATAAAAAATAATCTGAGGTATAGTGTTCATGAACAGATGTGATGTACATTAAATAAACAAGAGTAGTGGGGTACCCGACTAAGTTCATCAAAGAACTTGTCTTCGGGTATTGATTCTTTATAGAACATATATCTTAAATGAGTCTGACAAATGTTGAAACTTAAAAAACATTAATAGTAATAACCAGTATTTACATTTATCATTTATTATTAATTATGACACTAATAACTAATAACTTTTACAGGTGAAAGACATATATTTAGGACAATTAACATTTTTATAAACTAAGAATATACACTCATATACACACACATAAACACAAGGTGCAAAACAACAAACAATATTTATATAACTAAAATCGGATCAATTACATTAGCGAAATACTTTCTGCCCTTTGAAAATATCCATTCCTTTAATTTGTTTTTGAAAAGACAAACTGAATTATATTTCTTCAAAGTGTGGGGTAAATTGTTCCATAATTTTGATCCCATAAAGCAGAAGCTTCTCTGGCCAAGTGCTTTATGTGTAACAGGGGCATATATAGTGGATTGTGTATGTATGTGGTACATTATATGTATAATGCCTGTTAGAGTACAAGAAACAAAGGGTTTTGAAGCAAAAAAGTTGCCGAATGTCCAATACCTTTGAATTAATATATACTTGATTGGAGGAGAATCTGCGAGGTTTTTTCAGAATAATTTTCAGAATGAGTTTCTGAACGGTATTGATAGAGTTTAGATAATTATTCCTAATTCCTCCCCAACCAATGATCCCATATAGTAATATGGATTCAATAAAAGCGGAGTATATAGTTTTCAGTTGTTCATGAGATAAAAATTCTACTAGTTGTTTGAATCTGTAGATTAGGCCTCTGAGCTTATTGGTGATGTTGCGAGCATGAACATCCCATTTCAAAAAGGAGTCAATATGTATGCCTAGATATTTGACCGTGTGCACGAGCTCAAGAGTACGATTTCCTACAGAGATAGAATTATAATCCGGCAAAAATGGTCTATATGAAGTAAATGGTATTGTTTTAGTGGCGTTAACAGTCAATTTGTTCGATTCAAACCTCTTAAGGATATTCTGCATATCGTCAGAAGCATTTTTTGGATTTCTGACCAGTTTTGCTCTTCATAAATAATAGCTGTGTCATCAGCAAATGACAAGATTACTCCAGTTGAGTCCAACTGTAGCAAATCGTTCAAGTAAATTATAAATAGTATCGGCCCATGAACAGTTCCTTGGGGAATTCCGACTGTTACCAACTCTTCTTGGCTACACATATTATCTATTTTTACAACTTGTTTGCGGTCTTTGAGATAACTTTCCAAAAGGTCTAGTGCAATACCGCGAATTCCAAGGCGTTCTAATTTACCAAGCAATAAACCATGATTTACCGTGTCAAAGGCTTTTGCCAGATCAACAAACACTCCCAAACAAGATTTTTTGTGATCAATAGCTGAATAAACAATGGATGTTAATCTAGCGATAGCATCCTGAGTAGATTTTCCCTCCTGAAACCCGAATTGGTGAGAAGAGATTATTTTATTCTTGATAACCACACTTTTGCTTTATTTAACGAACTAACCACACTTTTGCTTTAGTTCATGAACTAACCACTGTGTACAACGCCATTAAGTCGTAACTCACCAATTTAATATGCATATAATACATGCTACATACATCTGATACTTGGTCTAAAAGTCGTATGAGAAAAACGCACGACTATTCGATTTTGTATATGAAAGATAAGTCATTTTGACTTTGTACTGCAGCATTTTTCTTATTATGAGCTAAATCAATACGTTTAAGTGACAAATAGGACATTTTGCTTGATATTAGGCAGATACGTTATATTATTTCGAGCATTTCTACTATAGATACGACTATTGGAATTGGTACACTGATAGAACTAATTATACACATTCCAAATATACCAAAATCTCATAATCCCAAATGTTGTCAGTTACGACCTTTTGTCTTAGCACGGCAGTATAGGTACAGTATCATATGCTTTTTCTAAATCTATTGTATCTCCATACGTTTTTCCTTATTCTTCTTTATCACCTGTCTCGTGTTAAAAATGTAGTCTAAACATGGTCTACTTACATTAAACTCATCCATATGTTCTATTTTTTCTTTTGTTATTGATGTACAAAGTCTTCCATTTGAAGAGATAACATTAATTATTCTATAGTTTTTTGTTGATTTTTTTTGTCACGTAAGGGTAGTTAATTTCATGCATACAAAAAAATACCATTATTTTGCAGGACGACGGTAAGGTTTCTAATTAGAGAAAAAATAGCAACCGTTGGAGTTGGATATCCCGCGACGCCACTAACTGAAGCCAGGATTAGAATATGTCTGTCGGCTAGCCACACAAAAGAACAACTCGATTACGCATTACAAGTTATAGAGAAAGTAGCAGATGAAATAGGTTTGAGATATTCGAGAAAACCAAGGGATCTAACACCAATCGATTACAATAATATCAAAATATATCAGGATTTATTCTAAAAATTATAGGTTAAGGAAAAAAAGAAGCTTAAACACGCCGTAGGAAGTTTGATTGTTATTTTTTATATATTGTATAAAAGCTTTTTTATCTGAACTGCAATTTATTAAAATCTTTTTGATTCGATTATATTCTTTAAATAAATTACCTAAATGAATATTTAAAACGTTGTGTTTGAAGTATCATTGCACAGTACCACTGCTACAATTATTTCAATTTAGCCGATTATCAACACTTTGAAAAATGGAGTCGAATGCAGAATCAGTTTTGTCCACAGGAAGTTTCCTTCAAAACAGTGTTTTGTTTATACAACTAATAACAGCATAGTATATTGGTCACGTGACTTGAGGCAAACACTGTGTCAACGCTTCTTAGTTGTAGGTCAGTGTTATGAGTTCGTTGTTAAGGAACATTTATTCTAAACGTTTTTTTAAAGTAAAATCAAACTATAATGGGATTATTAATTTTTAATGGAAGAAGGATTAAGATACCCTTACTTTATGATTATTATTAGTTTGATTAACTATTATTTTTAAAAGTTAAATCACGAAATTTATTGTTGACTAACTTACCAATCTTGAAATAGTGGACTTTTTCCTCCTTTTGTGTGTGCACATTTTTGAAAAACATCAATTAATGTATTTAATGATCATTAAAATTAAAATGATATATTTAAACAAAACCCACTGCGCCGCCCATGCGCTAGGTACAAAACCGAGGTATGTAATTAATAGACAGAATTTTTACGTTCCAAAACCAGGCCGTTACTGAAATCGACAAATAAAGTGTTCTCTATATTCCCTTCGTTGAGGTAAGGATAATTTTAGAAAATTTAGGAAAACTTTTCTATTTAAGCCTGCCGGAACTTCGCACTGTTCTTTTATGTATAGGGAAATATATGCAGTAGAAAAAAAATAAAAAAACTGTCTTGTAAAGGATCAAAAATGAGGAACATTGACGTAGAAATTGAGCCCCCCAAAAAATGTGAGGGGGATCAGAGGAGGCAAATATTAATAAAAAAATTTGGCTTTGGCCGTGTACCTTATGGGGGGGGGGGTTATGAGGCATGATAGTCCATAATAGGTAACAATTGTAAGTAAGTTACTTTTTTTTAGTTCCGGTATCTTCTGATTTATTTAGTTTATTTATATTTAAAACCTGTAACCTGTTAGTTCCTCCTTACTCAATTACTTTGATTTTAAATCTTGTAAGGTAATGAATTGAATTTGACCTGGCAAAACAATTAAATTACAAGTTCCTCTATTTATAATATTTGGGCCGTCCGGTATATATACATTTTCATTTCAATTGATTAAAACATTTAGACCGTCCGGTATATCTATAGAAATTTTGGTTCAAAGTAATTTAATATTTGAGTTTTTGTTACTAGACTTCTTTTGGAAGTGATTAGTGAAAGTGATAAATACCGAGACCACGGTTTGAAAAGGGCTTTTTCCGCTCCCATAGTGAATAAGAAGTGTCCATAGAAATATAGTAAAACTTGTGCTTAACAAGGTAACATTTTATTTTCCTCCGTATGTATATTTCCGAAATAAAATTATTTTTAGTGTAAAATTATAATTGATAGTTGAATTCAATATATTCCGTATAAAAGAATAAATTTGTTAGGACTCCCGTAGTTATACGATATTCAGTGGTTTTATTATATATTTTAATTTTGTATAGTTTTCATTAAAGATTAAAATGTAAACTATACGCTATTTCCTGTTGTTGGTTATTACTTTTCTGCCCAACCTTTCTATATGCGAGAAAAGTATTGGTTTACCCCAAAAAAAGTTGGAATTTTGAAATTTTTTTTAAGTTATTTTTACGTTTTCCATCAACAACACGAAAAAACGGTTTTTGGAAAAAATCCTGTGTGTATGTCGTTGTCGTCGGCCACTTTTCTTTATATGTCTTGTTAGCACGATACAGCCTCCGGAGTTCAAGAAGTCACCAATTTTATGATTGAATATTATTCAGGGCGTCTCACTGATGAACTCTATTGATTTTCAGCTCACCGGAGCCAATACAACAGGTGCTACAGTACCTTAAGTACGATATTTTTGTCATTTTTGGAGAAGTTTCAGTTTGTTAGCACGATACAGCCTCCGGAGTATATACTAGTGATCAATTTTATGATTGGATATCATTCAGAGCGTCCCAATGATGAACCCTATTGATATTCAACTCAGTAAAGCCAGTACGACAACCAAATTTTCGTAATTTTTGGAGAATTTTCAGTTTGTTAGCACGATACAGCCCCCAGAGAGTCTACGATTGATCAATTTTATGATTGAATATTGTTCAAGGTGTCTCACAGATGTACCATATTGATTTTCATTTGACTAGAGCGAGTATAGCGGGTTCTATAAATCCAGATATACTGCATTTTTCGTTATTTTTGGAGATATTTCGGTTTGTTAGCACGATACATCCCCCGAAGTGTATACAAGTAACATTTTTATGATAGAATATTGTTCAGGGCCACAGATGCGGAAAAGTTAGTTTTTATCCTTAAAACCGTTTATTTTAAAATTATATTTGACTTAATTCGTCTAAAGATATTTTCAGTTTTTTTTTCAGCATCAAGTTTTTTGTGTAAGCTTTCTTTATTCAAAATTTTTTTGAGTGATCTTTTATTTCGTTAATAGAGTTTTGCATTTGGTTTCCGGGAATTATATTTGATTACTGGGTGATTCGAATGTATTGCTCAGGAATTAAATAAATTCTGGTAGAAAATTCAACACCTCGCCGACCTCGGGTCTTGTTGAACTATTTTTCTGTTTCTGCCGTCCAGATTTATTTAATAGTGTTTTCATTTGGTTTCCGGGAATTATATTTGATTACTGGGTGATTCGAAAGTATTGCTCAGGAATTAAATAGATTCTGGTAGAAATTTTAACACCTCGCCGACCTTCTCGGGTCCTGTTAAACTTTCTTTCTGTTTCTGTAGTTTCGATTTAGTTAATAGGATTTTCATTTGGTTTCCGAGAATTATATTTGATTACTGAGTGATTCGCAAGTATTGTTCAGGTATTAAGTAAATTCTGGTAGAGATTTCAGCTCCTCCTCGACCTTCTCGGCTTTTGTTGAAATCTCCTTCTTCCTCCGCTGTTTTTCTTTCCAAATTTCGTCAAGCCGCCGATTAACCGCGTATGCACTATTTTGGGTAATACTGCATACGATAACCCCAATTATAAAACCACTGAGTCCGTATAATATTATATATTTTCTGAGTTGTATTGTACATGAACTGTTTTATATGTTTTTCGCTTATATTCTGCCAGTGTATATTATTTGTTTGGATACCCGTCCGCTTGTTAAATTTCTTTAGTACCTTTTGGTAAAAGGATTTATTTATTTTCTTTAGCTGAGTCTACTTATAGGATATACACCTTAATTGAATTATTTTAGTTTCATTCACAACTTACTAAGAGTTCGTTATTACCGTTGGTTTCAATTTATGTAAGCTTGACAGCAGTAATTATCATATTGGTAGTTTATTTTAAGGTAATTCTGTGCTAACAGTCGAGCCATAAAGCTCTATCAAAATAAGTATACCGGTACTTAGTCTCTACAGTAAGTTACAGTCCGACCCCTGGAATTTTCCGTACCATCTGTTGCTATCCGGAACCCTCGAAAGGTTTGGAGTAGAGGGGCCGTGGAGTTAACCACGTTAAAAATCTGGCGCCCGAGAGAAAACTTGAATCCGCAGTTTTGGGGTGTCAATTGTGACGTATCCAGGTACTTAGTCGTCGACCCAAGTATTGGGGCGAAGGAAGGAAGAAAAGCACGTCACACAATAATTTAGAGAAAAAACTAAATCGAATCTTCTCCCTCAGACCCCCTTCCCCCCCCCTTATAGCTACCTCAGAGACGGTTCGAGCAACTTTTTTCGGATATCGAAAATGCCTCTCTTCGAGTCAACGTTTTGACAAAAAAAATATGACCCCTCTACCCCCTTCCCTCGAACGATATGGAACACAACTGAAATCCAGTTTTTTATAATTCGAGCAAGTGGAAAAATAAAAATTGCATCTGAAAGAGAAAATTCCGACTGGTGCATAGGGCCAATAAACCGATTTTTTGATCTGAAGAATTATACAGGAAGAAATTAAAAAGTATTTTTGCAATTTTTTTTTTCGAATTTTTAGAAACGATTGTGCCAGCGTAGTTTAGATTAGATTTTAACGGGATTACAATGCACTGAAACCTAAGGTTTATTGTGCCCCCCTATCAGAGCTGTTCTCGCTACTACTACAGCTTGCCTTCCAGTTGTAGGGTTCTAATGAATTCTAGTATTTGGGACGGCTTCAACGAGGTTAGATCCTCACTCATACAAGTTTCTTGTCTGAAGCATTTCTTGCGTTGGCTTGCAATGGCGAGGCATTCCAGAACTAGGTGATCAGGAGATTCATCCTCCTCTCCACATAATCTACACTCCTCAGTTTCTGCTAGACCTATTCTCATTAGGTGCTTTCTAAGGCGGCAGTGTCCTGTAAGAAAGCCCGTGAGGAGATGTAGCTTATTTTTACTGAGATCCAAATATTTTTTGAATCTAGCAGTGTCAAAGTTCCGCAGGAGCTTTTTGAAATGTTCCAGCCCGGGAAGGCACCGCCAGAGTGATTTTCTTTCGATTTCCTGTTTCATCCGAAACTCTTATAGGAGCATTTTTCTACACCACAGAAAGGCTCCGGGCCAATAAAGGGCGTTTGTGCTCATTTCCTGGCAAGTGTATTGGCCTCTTCAATTCCCGTAATTTCCGAGGGGCCAGGAACCCAGACTAAAGCTACCCTGTTATTCTTGCCCAATTCATCAAGTTTTCTTCGGCACTTCCATGCCAACTTTGAGTCAATGACATGGTAGCTCAATGCTTTGATAGCTGCTTGACTATCAGAATGGATCGATGTCACATTTCTGATAGTTTCTTTCTAGGTTCATTTCCACGCCAGCTCCACTGAGGCCTTTTCTCAGTGGGTCGTCTATGCCGCCCGGCGCTCCCAGTTATGGGAGTTCGAACGCCATACGACCTTTGTGCCGTTTGGCCGTTTTCCCTCTGTGAGATGCCCGGATGAAGAGGTGGAGGTTTTCTCCACTACTTTTCCGGTGGAAGTTTTACTTTCTCTTTTCATAAATGGTCCCACGAGAAGCTAGGGTCATTACGGTCTACCGCTGCAGAGCCCCGCATGCAGAGGTAAGGGGTTTAATACAATGGAGTTTCCTCCGGTGCTCCAAGGTCGAAACCAGTAAGGACTATTCTCCTATATAGCCCCGCATTCTTCGGCCTGGTTTCCCAACTTGATTTTAGGTTTTTAATGAGTGAGTCTCCTCTTGGTCCGGACAGTAAAGCCAAGACCCCCCGCATCCCACTGGCCCGCTAGACTTGACCGCAGACAGCCAGGAGACATTGGTATCAAACAGGTGATTTCGAGGTAAGCTCGAAAGTTCACACGGCATCGCATGCAATCCCTTAGCCACGATACTACAGATGGGACAGGTAAAGTTGGTTCGCAGCAAGGTATTCGAGGGCTGCCAGTTGAGTTTTTAAACACAACGTGCCCCCGGGTATTTCCCCGCAGACCTCCTTCTCATATAAAATCATCTCAGATGCCCCTCCTATCCACCACCTAGAGACGCGCCGGGTTGGTGCTTCACCCCCTCCACATCAATAAGTATTCCGATGAACTACGTATATTCCTACTGATGTGGACCCGGGTGCCAGCGTAAGAGATCACGTCAAACCCTCTTGAAAAGCATACAACAAAACTTTCTGGCCCTCATTTTGGGGGGTCTAGAGATCGTCAAAAACCTACATTTTTCGACTTTGGTACTTACGGCTTGGGGCTTTTTTTACTATAAACGATAGCGGAAAACTACCAAATACGTTTTAAAGAGAGTAACTCGACACGTACATAGATCACATGAAAGGGGTGGGGGGCTAATGGGGGAAATATACAGGAAAAAAGTCACAAGTAAAGTTAAAAAAAATTATTTTTTGGAATTTCGGGTTATAAGTATGATGAAGCAACTTGTTAGGTCAAACCCTTCACAATGACATATGGGGGCACCCCCATTTTTTGGGGGTCTAGCATTCGCTAAATATTGATGCTGGAATCGTGATTTCCGGATTTGAGGTGTATATATATATCAATCGGTTGCGAAAAAAATTAGAATTTTCCAGAGTATATGCAGGGTTGTGAAAAAATTATTTCGTAATATTTGAACATAGAATTTTTATGGAAATTATACTTTTTTTATGGGGGCTAAAAAATTTCTATGTACGTTTTTGAGTGCCCTCTAATTTTTTTCGATTTCTCGCAAAAAAAATATTTGTCCATTAATTTCAATTTAGTTTGCGGGGCAATGTCCATGGGGGTATATATTATAGTTTTGAGAAACAGAAACTAATTAAATGACCAGAAACAAGTTTCTAGACAATTATTGCAGGAATCTCAAAGAGTAGAAGTAATACTTCCATTTGTCTATCAAATATCAACAGAATTAGTCCTATATACCTTTTTTATACAGTTACCATATTTTACAATTAAACACAATCTATATTGTTTTTTGAGTATTATTGCTTGCCTGATCATCGAACTATCTCCTCCTCTCTCAACCTCCCCCCTCCCAAATGACAGCTTTCTTTAAAATGCCATGGTAATATCTGATCCACTGGCAGAAGCAAATTAATTCACTTCTGATATTTTCTCCTTACTCCACGACCAGAAAACCCACTACATTGCTACCAGTGAAAGTTTAAAAAATCGCTTAACACGTCTACAAAACAAAATTAAGTCCAACCTAGATCCCGACTTTTACATTTACTCCGGTGACCCCACAATTGATGATGATTTAAAAGCTTATTTCCCTCTACAAACCCGATTGTCTTTGTCTTCAAGAAACCATTTTCAAAATCAATCAGAATCCGCTCTTAAAGCTCTTCGAATCGTATAACTATAGTAGGACTAACTGCACCAGCGCCAGTTGTGGTCCATCAATATTTGCTTCAAGTAATACTTCTTCCTTCCCTCTTACCCTATCCCTAAACCTTGAGGCCATTGCCATTACAGCCTGGTGCCCAAATAAATTCAGAATATGTAGCTTACTCATTCTTCCTGACCATCAACTAGAAGAAGAAGAGCTTATCGATTTAGTACTTCAGCTTCTCTAGCCTTTCATATTTGTTGGTGACTTCGATGCACATAATACTATGTGGGGATCTAAGCGTACATTTGGAAAAGGCAAAGTTGTTGAAAACTTTTAAGGAATCTCTTGTATTTAAATTTTACCGCGTAAAACACATCATTGGCGCATGTTTGAGAAAAACGTCAACATGCCCAGAGAATTAGTAGCTCGTAACATTTTGTAGGGTAAGCATTAGTTTCGATACAAAATTGTTCATACCAACCGAAAAAGTGTGCCAGTATCATCCCAGGCGCCTGGATAATGGACCGCAATATAGCTTCACCAGGTAGGAACCTTATAGATCCTTTTTTTTTCTTTATACGTTGCGTTGGTGATGTGCTATATATTATATATCCATTAGAAATAAAGTCCATGAATCATTTTTCATATTTTCGACTTAACACAAACACACATTGCAATATCTCCTCCAATACTTTCTCAGCTGTAGACCTAAGCATCTGCGACCCTAAATCAGCTTCTTTTCTATATTGAAATACTCTAGATCAAGGGTTCTCAAACTTTTTGACACTGCGACCCCCTTTTTAGACTTAGTATTTCGGCGACCCCCCTATTTTTAAATATAAACAAAAATGAAAAAAAAACTATTGGCTAAGTTTTATCCATAAAAATACTATTAACTAGTAAAAATAAATACAAATTGTTGTCACTTGAATTGTTTTATAATAATGCTGAAAATTAATGTGCAGAAAATTACTGCAACCCTCTGTCGAGCAGTTTAAGGTAAAATTAATGAGCAGTGGTTTTCTGCAATTGTTTACCGAGGAAACTGTCAGATGCTTTTAATTCTGCTATGACTAACATTTTCAATACAAATGTACTCTTGTTGCAATTCAACTTAATTGAATGCTAGTTAAAATAAAAATAAACTCGGTTCATTATTTATTTATAATCTTTATTTATTCTGTAATTATTTATTATTAATACACTGACAAAAATTGTATTTTTGAATGTCCAACTCCAACAATTCACATAAACGATTAACAAAACTATATGACCATATGGAGAAAACACAAACTTCAAATAATGTCAAATTGCTCGACACAGGATTGCAGTAACTTTCCGCATAAGAGAAAGTGGGATAACTCACTTCGTGACACGAACAAGGACAAAGAAATGATGACTCATGGGGCCTAGAATACACTGCAGTCACATCTGTCTGCGCGCGCGCACTCTGCCAGCCGGTGCCCGGCAGACGACACGACAGTCTGGCTTCTTGAGTCGATCACTCAACACTGTGTGTACTTTGTGAGTAGTATTGCGAGCAAATACAGTTGGAAAAAGTAGCAATGGATACGTTTTTGAAAAGACCGTCGTCAAGTAGTGATGCTAGTGCTAGTGAGTGCGGAAAGACAAAATTCCGCAAATATGACCAGTCGTACATACAATTCGGTTTCACTGAACTGGCAAACAAACCTCAATGTGTGGTGTGCAGTGAAGTGTTGTCAGCTGAAAGCATGAAGCCTTCGAAAATGAAACGCCATCTTGAAACTAAACATTTTGCTTTGAAAGACAAACCAGTGGAATTTTTCCAAAGAAAACTGTTATCCCTTCGAAGTCAACAGGTAAACATTACAGATCTTGCTAATGTTAATAAAAATGCTCTTAAATCTTCATACGAGGTAGCACTCAAGATTGCTAAAAAAGGGAATATGGATATGGTTTCAAATATAATCAGTCCACAAGATGCTGAAAAATTGAAAAAAATCCCGTTATCAAATGATACTATTTCAAGAAGAACATGTGACATGGCTGAAGATGTTCAGAACCAGCTAAAGAAGCAAATAAAAGACAGTACTTTTTTTGCAATTCAGTTGGACGAGTCAACAGATGTTGCCAACTGTGCTCAGTTTTTATGCTTCATCCGGTACGATTACGGTGATGCTATTCATGAAAATATTTTGTTTTGTAAGCCCCTGCCGAATAATACAACAGGTGAAAGTCGTTTGTCGAAGCAACTGAACCTTTTGAATTGGATTGGAAGAAATGTGTGTCAATTTGTAGTGATGGAGCAATGGCCCTTAGGGGAAAGAAGAGTGGCTTGATTGCCAGGTTGAAATCATTTATACCGAATGCAAGCTGGTTCCACTGTTTTTTACATAGGCAAGCTTTGGCAGCTAAGAAAATGCCAGATGAATTACGGCAAGTGTTAAATGAAGCTGTCAAGATAGTGAACTACATCAAAAGTCGCCCGCTGCAAAGTGGGTTGTTTAATAACTTGTGTGAAGAGGTAGGAGCCTTGCATAAACATCTTTTATTTCACACTGAAGTACGGTGGCTATCCCGTGGTAATGTATTAAGCAGGCTGTTTGGATTAAAGTCAGAAATGTTGTTATTTTTGGTTGATAGTAAACCCGAACTTTCCACTTTTTTCAGTGATGAAAATTGGTTGGTTAAGCTTGCTTATTTGGCTGACATCTTCTCTCACCTTAATATTTTGAACTTATCCCTACAAGGACCAGATAAAAATATGCTATATGCCCAAGACAGAGTAAATGCATTTGTAAAAAAACTCAGTGTTTGAAACGCAAGAGTTAAGAAAGAAGATTTTGAAAATGTTACACTAACTCAAGAGTTTATAGAGTATCTGTCAAGTATTAACGCTACATCCCCTGGCACTTCATCTCTCTCCTTACTAGTATCTTCTCATCTCGAAGGTTTGATTGAACAGCTGACAGATTACATTCCAAATAAGGATACGAGTGTGGTTTTGTGGGTAGTCAATCCGTTCAGTGATCAAGTCGTAACAAAAGCTGAGCTAACTGCTCGTCAACATGATCAACTGATCGAAATTTCAAGTGATCAGTCAGCTAAACTCACTTTCAACAGTGCTTGTATCGACAAATTTTGGATAGGTATTAAAAATGAATACCCAGAACTGTCCACAAAAGCATTACAGACTTTGATGCCATTTTCTACGTCTTATAACTGTGAACAAGGTTTCTCCATAATGGTGAATATTAAAACAAATCAAGAAATCGTTTGACCCTGGAAAATGACATTCTTTTGTGTATAAAAAAACTCAATCCGGACATACAAAATTGGTTAATTCCAAACAAGCTCATGTTTCCCATTAAATAGTATTAGGCCTTTTTCAACTTGTATGTGTATTACAAATTTGTGTAGACTATAAATTTTGTTATTAATAAAAACTACAGCTATGACTGATTTGTTTTTTTCCTCCTTATCCCGCGACCCCCCTGGACACATCACGCGACCCCCCTGGGGGTCGCGACCCACAGTTTGAGAACCCCAGCTCTAGATGATCTGCATGATGTAATGGTAAAAATCGGTCAACGCGAAAAATGGCCTAGCAAATAGTTATTTCCACTTGTACACCTGATTTGGATAAGGGACACTTTCGCTTTATCTGGACGTAAATAAGGTGGGTGATTTGTGGACATAAAGCCAGTTCCACTGTGTTTTCCGACGAGGTTGCTTGTACGAAGCATTTAGATTCAACTTTGAAGGTGACCATGTTGGTATAAGGCGTTTTTGCGAATCACGAGCTGTGGATGTCAGCGACTCGAGTTTTAATTTAATGCGCTGATCTATGGAGGTTTGTCGTTGATATTGAAAAGAAGCTGTGTTTTTACTTCTTATTTTCTACTGATTGCTGGCCTTTGATTTTTTTGCAAACTTGGAATTTTACCAGAAGTTTTTACCTCTCAACTCAACTGGACCAATACCAGGAAGGCTGAAATTTTGGAAGCGTTGACTTCGAGGGATTTTTTTCTTCCTATCGTTTTTATCATTATATATTTATTGCTTTTATTGTCAATTATTGAGGAACATTGACGTAGAAATTGAGCCCCCCAAAAAATGTGAGGGGGATCAGAGGAGGCAAATATTAATAAAAAAATTTGGCTTTGGCCGTGTACCTTATGGGGGGGGGGTTATGAGGCATGATAGTCCATAATAGGTAACAATTGTAAGTAAGTTACTTTTTTTTAGTTCCGGTATCTTCTGATTTATTTAGTTTATTTATATTTAAAACCTGTAACCTGTTAGTTCCTCCTTACTCAATTACTTTGATTTTAAATCTTGTAAGGTAATGAATTGAATTTGACCTGGCAAAACAATTAAATTACAAGTTCCTCTATTTATAATATTTGGGCCGTCCGGTATATATACATTTTCATTTCAATTGATTAAAACATTTAGACCGTCCGGTATATCTATAGAAATTTTGGTTCAAAGTAATTTAATATTTGAGTTTTTGTTACTAGACTTCTTTTGGAAGTGATTAGTGAAAGTGATAAATACCGAGACCACGGTTTGAAAAGGGCTTTTTCCGCTCCCATAGTGAATAAGAAGTGTCCATAGAAATATAGTAAAACTTGTGCTTAACAAGGTAACATTTTATTTTCCTCCGTATGTATATTTCCGAAATAAAATTATTTTTAGTGTAAAATTATAATTGATAGTTGAATTCAATATATTCCGTATAAAAGAATAAATTTGTTAGGACTCCCGTAGTTATACGATATTCAGTGGTTTTATTATATATTTTAATTTTGTATAGTTTTCATTAAAGATTAAAATGTAAACTATACGCTATTTCCTGTTGTTGGTTATTACTTTTCTGCCCAACCTTTCTATATGCGAGAAAAGTATTGGTTTACCCCAAAAAAAGTTGGAATTTTGAAATTTTTTTTAAGTTATTTTTACGTTTTCCATCAACAACACGAAAAAACGGTTTTTGGAAAAAATCCTGTGTGTATGTCGTTGTCGTCGGCCACTTTTCTTTATATGTCTTGTTAGCACGATACAGCCTCCGGAGTTCAAGAAGTCACCAATTTTATGATTGAATATTATTCAGGGCGTCTCACTGATGAACTCTATTGATTTTCAGCTCACCGGAGCCAATACAACAGGTGCTACAGTACCTTAAGTACGATATTTTTGTCATTTTTGGAGAAGTTTCAGTTTGTTAGCACGATACAGCCTCCGGAGTATATACTAGTGATCAATTTTATGATTGGATATCATTCAGAGCGTCCCAATGATGAACCCTATTGATATTCAACTCAGTAAAGCCAGTACGACAACCAAATTTTCGTAATTTTTGGAGAATTTTCAGTTTGTTAGCACGATACAGCCCCCAGAGAGTCTACGATTGATCAATTTTATGATTGAATATTGTTCAAGGTGTCTCACAGATGTACCATATTGATTTTCATTTGACTAGAGCGAGTATAGCGGGTTCTATAAATCCAGATATACTGCATTTTTCGTTATTTTTGGAGATATTTCGGTTTGTTAGCACGATACATCCCCCGAAGTGTATACAAGTAACATTTTTATGATAGAATATTGTTCAGGGCCACAGATGCGGAAAAGTTAGTTTTTATCCTTAAAACCGTTTATTTTAAAATTATATTTGACTTAATTCGTCTAAAGATATTTTCAGTTTTTTTTTCAGCATCAAGTTTTTTGTGTAAGCTTTCTTTATTCAAAATTTTTTTGAGTGATCTTTTATTTCGTTAATAGAGTTTTGCATTTGGTTTCCGGGAATTATATTTGATTACTGGGTGATTCGAATGTATTGCTCAGGAATTAAATAAATTCTGGTAGAAAATTCAACACCTCGCCGACCTCGGGTCTTGTTGAACTATTTTTCTGTTTCTGCCGTCCAGATTTATTTAATAGTGTTTTCATTTGGTTTCCGGGAATTATATTTGATTACTGGGTGATTCGAAAGTATTGCTCAGGAATTAAATAGATTCTGGTAGAAATTTTAACACCTCGCCGACCTTCTCGGGTCCTGTTAAACTTTCTTTCTGTTTCTGTAGTTTCGATTTAGTTAATAGGATTTTCATTTGGTTTCCGAGAATTATATTTGATTACTGAGTGATTCGCAAGTATTGTTCAGGTATTAAGTAAATTCTGGTAGAGATTTCAGCTCCTCCTCGACCTTCTCGGCTTTTGTTGAAATCTCCTTCTTCCTCCGCTGTTTTTCTTTCCAAATTTCGTCAAGCCGCCGATTAACCGCGTATGCACTATTTTGGGTAATACTGCATACGATAACCCCAATTATAAAACCACTGAGTCCGTATAATATTATATATTTTCTGAGTTGTATTGTACATGAACTGTTTTATATGTTTTTCGCTTATATTCTGCCAGTGTATATTATTTGTTTGGATACCCGTCCGCTTGTTAAATTTCTTTAGTACCTTTTGGTAAAAGGATTTATTTATTTTCTTTAGCTGAGTCTACTTATAGGATATACACCTTAATTGAATTATTTTAGTTTCATTCACAACTTACTAAGAGTTCGTTATTACCGTTGGTTTCAATTTATGTAAGCTTGACAGCAGTAATTATCATATTGGTAGTTTATTTTAAGGTAATTCTGTGCTAACAGTCGAGCCATAAAGCTCTATCAAAATAAGTATACCGGTACTTAGTCTCTACAGTAAGTTACAGTCCGACCCCTGGAATTTTCCGTACCATCTGTTGCTATCCGGAACCCTCGAAAGGTTTGGAGTAGAGGGGCCGTGGAGTTAACCACGTTAAAAATCTGGCGCCCGAGAGAAAACTTGAATCCGCAGTTTTGGGGTGTCAATTGTGACGTATCCAGGTACTTAGTCGTCGACCCAAGTATTGGGGCGAAGGAAGGAAGAAAAGCACGTCACACAATAATTTAGAGAAAAAACTAAATCGAATCTTCTCCCTCAGACCCCCTTCCCCCCCCTTATAGCTACCTCAGAGACGGTTCGAGCAACTTTTTTCGGATATCGAAAATGCCTCTCTTCGAGTCAACGTTTTGACAAAAAAAATATGACCCCTCTACCCCCTTCCCTCGAACGATATGGAACACAACTGAAATCCAGTTTTTTATAATTCGAGCAAGTGGAAAAATAAAAATTGCATCTGAAAGAGAAAATTCCGACTGGTGCATAGGGCCAATAAACCGATTTTTTGATCTGAAGAATTATACAGGAAGAAATTAAAAAGTATTTTTGCAATTTTTTTTTTCGAATTTTTAGAAACGATTGTGCCAGCGTAGTTTAGATTAGATTTTAACGGGATTACAATGCACTGAAACCTAAGGTTTATTGTGCCCCCCTATCAGAGCTGTTCTCGCTACTACTACAGCTTGCCTTCCAGTTGTAGGGTTCTAATGAATTCTAGTATTTGGGACGGCTTCAACGAGGTTAGATCCTCACTCATACAAGTTTCTTGTCTGAAGCATTTCTTGCGTTGGCTTGCAATGGCGAGGCATTCCAGAACTAGGTGATCAGGAGATTCATCCTCCTCTCCACATAATCTACACTCCTCAGTTTCTGCTAGACCTATTCTCATTAGGTGCTTTCTAAGGCGGCAGTGTCCTGTAAGAAAGCCCGTGAGGAGATGTAGCTTATTTTTACTGAGATCCAAATATTTTTTGAATCTAGCAGTGTCAAAGTTCCGCAGGAGCTTTTTGAAATGTTCCAGCCCGGGAAGGCACCGCCAGAGTGATTTTCTTTCGATTTCCTGTTTCATCCGAAACTCTTATAGGAGCATTTTTCTACACCACAGAAAGGCTCCGGGCCAATAAAGGGCGTTTGTGCTCATTTCTTGGCAAGTGTATTGGCCTCTTCAATTCCCGTAATTTCCAAGGGGCCAGGAACCCAGACTAAAGCTACCCTGTTATTCTTGCCCAATTCATCAAGTTTTCTTCGGCACTTCCATGCCAACTTTGAGTCAATGACATGGTAGCTCAATGCTTTGATAGCTGCTTGACTATCAGAATGGATCGATGTCACATTTCTGATAGTTTCTTTCTAGGTTCATTTCCACGCCAGCTCCACTGAGGCCTTTTCTCAGTGGGTCGTCTATGCCGCCCGGCGCTCCCAGTTATGGGAGTTCGAACGCCATACGACCTTTGTGCCGTTTGGCCGTTTTCCCTCTGTGAGATGCCCGGATGAAGAGGTGGAGGTTTTCTCCACTACTTTTCCGGTGGAAGTTTTACTTTCTCTTTTCATAAATGGTCCCACGAGAAGCTAGGGTCATTACGGTCTACCGCTGCAGAGCCCCGCATGCAGAGGTAAGGGGTTTAATACAATGGAGTTTCCTCCGGTGCTCCAAGGTCGAAACCAGTAAGGACTATTCTCCTATATAGCCCCGCATTCTTCGGCCTGGTTTCCCAACTTGATTTTAGGTTTTTAATGAGTGAGTCTCCTCTTGGTCCGGACAGTAAAGCCAAGACCCCCCGCATCCCACTGGCCCGCTAGACTTGACCGCAGACAGCCAGGAGACATTGGTATCAAACAGGTGATTTCGAGGTAAGCTCGAAAGTTCACACGGCATCGCATGCAATCCCTTAGCCACGATACTACAGATGGGACAGGTAAAGTTGGTTCGCAGCAAGGTATTCGAGGGCTGCCAGTTGAGTTTTTAAACACAACGTGCCCCCGGGTATTTCCCCGCAGACCTCCTTCTCATATAAAATCATCTCAGATGCCCCTCCTATCCACCACCTAGAGACGCGCCGGGTTGGTGCTTCACCCCCTCCACATCAATAAGTATTCCGATGAACTACGTATATTCCTACTGATGTGGACCCGGGTGCCAGCGTAAGAGATCACGTCAAACCCTCTTGAAAAGCATACAACAAAACTTTCTGGCCCTCATTTTGGGGGGTCTAGAGATCGTCAAAAACCTACATTTTTCGACTTTGGTACTTACGGCTTGGGGCTTTTTTTACTATAAACGATAGCGGAAAACTACCAAATACGTTTTAAAGAGAGTAACTCGACACGTACATAGATCACATGAAAGGGGTGGGGGGCTAATGGGGGAAATATACAGGAAAAAAGTCACAAGTAAAGTTAAAAAAAATTATTTTTTGGAATTTCGGGTTATAAGTATGATGAAGCAACTTGTTAGGTCAAACCCTTCACAATGACATATGGGGGCACCCCCATTTTTTGGGGGTCTAGCATTCGCTAAATATTGATGCTGGAATCGTGATTTCCGGATTTGAGGTGTATATATATATCAATCGGTTGCGAAAAAAATTAGAATTTTCCAGAGTATATGCAGGGTTGTGAAAAAATTATTTCGTAATATTTGAACATAGAATTTTTATGGAAATTATACTTTTTTTATGGGGGCTAAAAAATTTCTATGTACGTTTTTGAGTGCCCTCTAATTTTTTTCGATTTCTCGCAAAAAAAATATTTGTCCATTAATTTCAATTTAGTTTGCGGGGCAATGTCCATGGGGGTATATATTATAGTTTTGAGAAACAGAAACTAATTAAATGACCAGAAACAAGTTTCTAGACAATTATTGCAGGAATCTCAAAGAGTAGAAGTAATACTTCCATTTGTCTATCAAATATCAACAGAATTAGTCCTATATACCTTTTTTATACAGTTACCATATTTTACAATTAAACACAATCTATATTGTTTTTTGAGTATTATTGCTTGCCTGATCATCGAACTATCTCCTCCTCTCTCAACCTCCCCCCTCCCAAATGACAGCTTTCTTTAAAATGCCATGGTAATATCTGATCCACTGGCAGAAGCAAATTAATTCACTTCTGATATTTTCTCCTTACTCCACGACCAGAAAACCCACTACATTGCTACCAGTGAAAGTTTAAAAAATCGCTTAACACGTCTACAAAACAAAATTAAGTCCAACCTAGATCCCGACTTTTACATTTACTCCGGTGACCCCACAATTGATGATGATTTAAAAGCTTATTTCCCTCTACAAACCCGATTGTCTTTGTCTTCAAGAAACCATTTTCAAAATCAATCAGAATCCGCTCTTAAAGCTCTTCGAATCGTATAACTATAGTAGGACTAACTGCACCAGCGCCAGTTGTGGTCCATCAATATTTGCTTCAAGTAATACTTCTTCCTTCCCTCTTACCCTATCCCTAAACCTTGAGGCCATTGCCATTACAGCCTGGTGCCCAAATAAATTCAGAATATGTAGCTTACTCATTCTTCCTGACCATCAACTAGAAGAAGAAGAGCTTATCGATTTAGTACTTCAGCTTCTCTAGCCTTTCATATTTGTTGGTGACTTCGATGCACATAATACTATGTGGGGATCTAAGCGTACATTTGGAAAAGGCAAAGTTGTTGAAAACTTTTAAGGAATCTCTTGTATTTAAATTTTACCGCGTAAAACACATCATTGGCGCATGTTTGAGAAAAACGTCAACATGCCCAGAGAATTAGTAGCTCGTAACATTTTGTAGGGTAAGCATTAGTTTCGATACAAAATTGTTCATACCAACCGAAAAAGTGTGCCAGTATCATCCCAGGCGCCTGGATAATGGACCGCAATATAGCTTCACCAGGTAGGAACCTTATAGATCCTTTTTTTTTCTTTATACGTTGCGTTGGTGATGTGCTATATATTATATATCCATTAGAAATAAAGTCCATGAATCATTTTTCATATTTTCGACTTAACACAAACACACATTGCAATATCTCCTCCAATACTTTCTCAGCTGTAGACCTAAGCATCTGCGACCCTAAATCAGCTTCTTTTCTATATTGAAATACTCTAGATCAAGGGTTCTCAAACTTTTTGACACTGCGACCCCCTTTTTAGACTTAGTATTTCGGCGACCCCCCTATTTTTAAATATAAACAAAAATGAAAAAAAAACTATTGGCTAAGTTTTATCCATAAAAATACTATTAACTAGTAAAAATAAATACAAATTGTTGTCACTTGAATTGTTTTATAATAATGCTGAAAATTAATGTGCAGAAAATTACTGCAACCCTCTGTCGAGCAGTTTAAGGTAAAATTAATGAGCAGTGGTTTTCTGCAATTGTTTACCGAGGAAACTGTCAGATGCTTTTAATTCTGCTATGACTAACATTTTCAATACAAATGTACTCTTGTTGCAATTCAACTTAATTGAATGCTAGTTAAAATAAAAATAAACTCGGTTCATTATTTATTTATAATCTTTATTTATTCTGTAATTATTTATTATTAATACACTGACAAAAATTGTATTTTTGAATGTCCAACTCCAACAATTCACATAAACGATTAACAAAACTATATGACCATATGGAGAAAACACAAACTTCAAATAATGTCAAATTGCTCGACACAGGATTGCAGTAACTTTCCGCATAAGAGAAAGTGGGATAACTCACTTCGTGACACGAACAAGGACAAAGAAATGATGACTCATGGGGCCTAGAATACACTGCAGTCACATCTGTCTGCGCGCGCGCACTCTGCCAGCCGGTGCCCGGCAGACGACACGACAGTCTGGCTTCTTGAGTCGATCACTCAACACTGTGTGTACTTTGTGAGTAGTATTGCGAGCAAATACAGTTGGAAAAAGTAGCAATGGATACGTTTTTGAAAAGACCGTCGTCAAGTAGTGATGCTAGTGCTAGTGAGTGCGGAAAGACAAAATTCCGCAAATATGACCAGTCGTACATACAATTCGGTTTCACTGAACTGGCAAACAAACCTCAATGTGTGGTGTGCAGTGAAGTGTTGTCAGCTGAAAGCATGAAGCCTTCGAAAATGAAACGCCATCTTGAAACTAAACATTTTGCTTTGAAAGACAAACCAGTGGAATTTTTCCAAAGAAAACTGTTATCCCTTCGAAGTCAACAGGTAAACATTACAGATCTTGCTAATGTTAATAAAAATGCTCTTAAATCTTCATACGAGGTAGCACTCAAGATTGCTAAAAAAGGGAATATGGATATGGTTTCAAATATAATCAGTCCACAAGATGCTGAAAAATTGAAAAAAATCCCGTTATCAAATGATACTATTTCAAGAAGAACATGTGACATGGCTGAAGATGTTCAGAACCAGCTAAAGAAGCAAATAAAAGACAGTACTTTTTTTGCAATTCAGTTGGACGAGTCAACAGATGTTGCCAACTGTGCTCAGTTTTTATGCTTCATCCGGTACGATTACGGTGATGCTATTCATGAAAATATTTTGTTTTGTAAGCCCCTGCCGAATAATACAACAGGTGAAAGTCGTTTGTCGAAGCAACTGAACCTTTTGAATTGGATTGGAAGAAATGTGTGTCAATTTGTAGTGATGGAGCAATGGCCCTTAGGGGAAAGAAGAGTGGCTTGATTGCCAGGTTGAAATCATTTATACCGAATGCAAGCTGGTTCCACTGTTTTTTACATAGGCAAGCTTTGGCCGCTAAGAAAATGCCAGATGAATTACGGCAAGTGTTAAATGAAGCTGTCAAGATAGTGAACTACATCAAAAGTCGCCCGCTGCAAAGTGGGTTGTTTAATAACTTGTGTGAAGAGGTAGGAGCCTTGCATAAACATCTTTTATTTCACACTGAAGTACGGTGGCTATCCCGTGGTAATGTATTAAGCAGGCTGTTTGGATTAAAGTCAGAAATGTTGTTATTTTTGGTTGATAGTAAACCCGAACTTTCCACTTTTTTCAGTGATGAAAATTGGTTGGTTAAGCTTGCTTATTTGGCTGACATCTTCTCTCACCTTAATATTTTGAACATATCCCTACAAGGACCAGATAAAAATATGCTATATGCCCAAGACAGAGTAAATGCATTTGTAAAAAAACTCAGTGTTTGAAACGCAAGAGTTAAGAAAGAAGATTTTGAAAATGTTACACTAACTCAAGAGTTTATAGAGTATCTGTCAAGTATTAACGCTACATCCCCTGGCACTTCATCTCTCTCCTTACTAGTATCTTCTCATCTCGAAGGTTTGATTGAACAGCTGACAGATTACATTCCAAATAAGGATACGAGTGTGGTTTTGTGGGTAGTCAATCCGTTCAGTGATCAAGTCGTAACAAAAGCTGAGCTAACTGCTCGTCAACATGATCAACTGATCGAAATTTCAAGTGATCAGTCAGCTAAACTCACTTTCAACAGTGCTTGTATCGACAAATTTTGGATAGGTATTAAAAATGAATACCCAGAACTGTCCACAAAAGCATTACAGACTTTGATGCCATTTTCTACGTCTTATAACTGTGAACAAGGTTTCTCCATAATGGTGAATATTAAAACAAATCAAGAAATCGTTTGACCCTGGAAAATGACATTCTTTTGTGTATAAAAAAACTCAATCCGGACATACAAAATTGGTTAATTCCAAACAAGCTCATGTTTCCCATTAAATAGTATTAGGCCTTTTTCAACTTGTATGTGTATTACAAATTTGTGTAGACTATAAATTTTGTTATTAATAAAAACTACAGCTATGACTGATTTGTTTTTTTCCTCCTTATCCCGCGACCCCCCTGGACACATCACGCGACCCCCCTGGGGGTCGCGACCCACAGTTTGAGAACCCCAGCTCTAGATGATCTGCATGATGTAATGGTAAAAATCGGTCAACGCGAAAAATGGCCTAGCAAATAGTTATTTCCACTTGTACACCTGATTTGGATAAGGGACACTTTCGCTTTATCTGGACGTAAATAAGGTGGGTGATTTGTGGACATAAAGCCAGTTCCACTGTGTTTTCCGACGAGGTTGCTTGTACGAAGCATTTAGATTCAACTTTGAAGGTGACCATGTTGGTATAAGGCGTTTTTGCGAATCACGAGCTGTGGATGTCAGCGACTCGAGTTTTAATTTAATGCGCTGATCTATGGAGGTTTGTCGTTGATATTGAAAAGAAGCTGTGTTTTTACTTCTTATTTTCTACTGATTGCTGGCCTTTGATTTTTTTGCAAACTTGGAATTTTACCAGAAGTTTTTACCTCTCAACTCAACTGGACCAATACCAGGAAGGCTGAAATTTTGGAAGCGTTGACTTCGAGGGATTTTTTTCTTCCTATCGTTTTTATCATTATATATTTATTGCTTTTATTGTCAATTATTACTCTCTACATTGCAATATTTTTTTGACACACAAACATACTGATGTTTCCTTTGAATTTTTTTGGGTATAATAGTCCCTCTGCCCTTGTTTAAAATAATAATAATTTGTATTTTCACTTCTTTTATTTATATGGACTTTACCTAAAATAATTCAACTTGGCTATTTTTAACTAATTTATTGTTTAGTATAAACAAACATATAAATAATAAATTTACAATTTAAATTTCAAATGTATATCACTTTTCATCTAGCGAATACAATTTTGAAATCGTTTATCGTGTATCAATTTTCTAGAAATTTCACGTCTTCATCTTTTCCAATTGTAATTCTTCAGTCTTTGACGGTTTTTCTTCTTTGGGATTCTCTGGATTATCGCTATTATTATTTACTATATTATTCCACGGCTGAACTTCACCCGAAGCAAATATATCGTAGACACAACCAGTAATTATGTAAATACCGCTTGCCACCCAGAAAACGAACGACCACAATTGCTTCTGCGTCTGAAACATATAATTTTATGTACTGCAAGAACGATAGTCATCTAACAAATAAACTTGTTTTACTTTTCAATTGACTAAGTATGAGACGGATGGAGAGACATGTATAGGAATGAAGAGATATGAAGGGTGATGTAAAGAGATGTATGATCATGGAGAGTGATGTAAAGAGATGTATGGTCATAGAGAGTGATGTAGAGAGATGTATAGTGTTTCATCAAGGAAGAGTGATAAAGAAAGATGTATGGTCACGGAAAAGGATATGTATGGTCGAGGAGAGGTCTATGGTCACGCAGTATTTTTGGGTTACAGCCCCAACTCTTACCAGCTAGATTTCTGCACGTCATCAAAGCTTTTATTGCTTCACTGCCGGTTATTCCAACATGCTTATTTCACAGAAACTTACTGTCTAGGGTTATCTCAACTTCTGAGTTCTATTCCATGATTTCTCCGTTTAAAGTTAGGGATTTCATGGCTGGAAGTGTTTTTTTCCGGGTAAATGGAATTATTATGGTCTTGTTTGGGTTAATGTTTAGCCCCACTGACAAGCACACCACTGCTCAATAATTCTGAGGCCCTTGTGTAATAAATCACACAACTTGCCTCTGACTATCAGAACTATGTCATCAGCATAGCCCATACATTCGAAGCCAAGCTCTGTTAGCCTGTAGAGCAACTCATCTACTACGAGGCTCCATAGAAGGAGATATATCACACCCTCTTGAGATGTCCCGCGAGTGGCGTTAACTGAGGTGGTTTGATTCCCCACCTGTGCCTTAGCTATCCTCGTCGTCAACAATTCATTCATCCATTTTACAATGGTTTCATTTACTACTCGCCTTTTTAGTGCTTCTTTGACAGACACATGAGTTGTGTTGTCAAAGGGCTCAGATATATCCAGGAATGCGCACATAGCGATTTATTTGTTGTTCAGAGTTCTCTGGATGACTTCGGTCAGCTGATACATAACCGTCTCAGTTGATCGACCCGCTCTATAGGCATGCTGACGTTTATGAAGTGGTATATTCTCCATGTTCTCTGTTCTTATGGAGTTATCCACTACTTTCTCCATCGTTTTGAGTAGAAACGATGTTAGGCAGATGGGTCTAAAAGATCGGAGATCAGTCCCATCTTTTTTCCCTATTTTTGGTATGAAGGTTACGCTTGCCCTTCTCCATTGTGTAGGTATTAGACCCACTGCTAGACTGCTTCTTGTAATCTTCAGCAGCTGAGGATGAGTTTTCTCTATCCCTTGCTGCAGGAGTGCTGGAAATATTCCATCCACTCCTGGTGATTTATATGGCTGAAAGGTACTTATTGCCCATTCCAACCGTTGTCTGGTAAATCTTTTCTTAGCAATGTCCCAATCTTCCTTGCGGGATTTTTTGGTGTAATTCATTGGTATTTTGGTGCTTGTTGCTGGTTCACAGCCTGGAAAGTGGGTTCTAAGAAGAAGAATCGATAGTTCCTCTTCACCTTCCGTGTATGATCCGTCTGGCTTTTTCAGCGACATTGTGGGGTTAGTTCCCCCAGTTGCCATGACCTTTTGTAGTCTGGCCGTTGTGTGAGTGAAAGTGATCTTTTCACAAAATGCGAGGAGAGGTTTATGGTCACGGAGAGTGATGTAGAGAGTAGTATAGTCATGGAGAGTGATTGATAGAGATGTGGGGTCATGGAGAGTGATATAGAAAGATGTATGGTCAATGAGAAGGATGTCGTGGTAAGAAGAGTAATGTAGAGACATGTATGGTCGTAGAGGGATTAAGAGTGATGTATGATTAAAGACAGTGATCTAGAGAGATTCA
Organism: Galeruca laticollis; assembly: GCA_963921935.1. NCBI lineage: Eukaryota > Metazoa > Arthropoda > Insecta > Coleoptera > Chrysomelidae > Galeruca > Galeruca laticollis. The sequence goes on along the minus strand of OY998181.1, from coordinate 160,128,687 downwards.
TGGTCATAGAGACTGATCTAGGGATATATATGATCATGGAGAGTGATGTAGAGAAGAATGAAGAGATGTGGATAGGTATGACTAAGCTACGTTTGCTTTTGATAGGTGAAACTCACTTCTTTATATCCCGTAATAGATACCGCCGCATCTACCGCCAATGGAGATATCAGTGAGAATATATTCGAAACTGTATTTGTTATAGACATCAATGCTCCAGCATGAACTGGGGATATGTCGATGTGGTTTACATTGTAACCAGAGAATATACCAGAATTAAATCCCACTGCTAACGTTAGCAACAATACGGCAACGGTTGTATTCGTATCGCCTACAAACGTTAGAGTAATGAGAGCAGCAGCTGGTACGAACAAACCTGAAAAAATAAAAATATAAATACATGAAGAGTTCCGTTACCAAAGACAGTTTGAGAAGGAAAACGTCGAGACTATTATATTTAAAAGCGTTTAATCTTATACAAACGAAAGCTTATTATTATTTTTTGAAATTAAATTGCCAGGTTGACGTTTTTATTGTAACAGGAACGAAAATTTTGAAAAACTTTAGTGAGCATTGTTAAATTGCTGTAAGGTTGTCGATTTATCCTCTATCTTGCTTTTAAAAAATCCCAATAAAAATCTACTGGGCTTAAATCAGGACTCCGCGCAGGCTAGATTATGACACCCCTTCGTGAAATCAACTTCTGAGGAAAGATATGGCTTTTGCGCATGCTCTTACTCGTAGTGAGGCTGTGCTATGCACTGATACTCCCTCCTATTTACGTTTAGAAACTAGTGGGGTTTCAAAAGTATTCTTCTTCCTGGGAACTATATTGAAATTCTACTCACCGATACTGTTGAATATCTTTCTGCTTTGTCCCAACGTTACGTATTTCTTGATAATCAGATAATCTGCTATTGGACTAATGAAAAGACTCATAATCCAATTGACCAAATAAGGCAGTGACGAAAGTGTACTGTTCTGAAAATAATCAAATTACTATACTTTATCACTTAAACATATTATTGAGGCATTTAGGGAATAAATTCAAGTTCTATAAAGTAAGAGAACTTATTTTATCTGATTACCCACTTTGCTTTACTTATAAACTAAATAAATAAAGAATTTAAATAATGACGAACACGTTTTATCTTCAATGATAATAAGAAAGTAGATGTTACAATTGATAAAAACATCAAGAAAGACTAATAATCTTACCGATTTGAGATCAAAATCAAGAATGAGATGCAAATAAGATGGCGTCTCGGTGAGCAGCGTCCAAAATCCAAAGTTTTGACCACAGTGAGACACCAAAATAGCCCAAAATGGAGGCGATGATAATATTGCTTTCCATGGAGTAGGTACAATCTGTAAATAATACAAATGTGAAAGAATTTAGGTTAAATTTTTTTCTAAAAATTATTATCCATCTCTATTTTATTTCGGAACTTGCCAAGTAGATCAAGGCCTCTGTATACTGTCATTAAGTGGCTTGAGTACCGGATCAGCAACCATACGAATACCGAAAATGTGTTTTTCCACTAGGCGCGAAAAGGGGGTTTCTCGTCTTCGTAAAGCATGTATCCTCAATCTTTTGATATTGAAAAATACTAATTTAATAGTTATTTTTTTATTGGTGCCTCATTTTACCTGTTTAAAGCATACAGGTGTATACGTTATTTTTTGCAATTCCTGTAATTCTACATACATTTTTAATAAAAATATAAATACTACTTAGGATGGACTTTTACAAAACTTGGCTGGGGATCGAGTATGGACTTCTAAGATGCTTGACTATGCATCGAGGAGGGACTTTTATGAAATGAAAATTGACTGGGCATCGAGAACGGACTTCCATTTTTTTGTAGTGATAATATAATACAATAATAATATTTTATGATTTTAAAGTGCACCAATAAAAAAATAGCGTAAAGTATTCGTGAATAAAAAGGTCTTTCAAACACGCGCCATTTTTCGAGCACGACGGCGCAGCCTATTTATCCACTTATACTTTAATATACTATATTCTATAAGTGTTTGAGACAGCGTTTTATTGACGCAAGAATGTTTAAACGCTAGCTAGAGCGTTTAACACCCTTAAGTGAATAAAACGCTACTCAAAAACAAAAATGCAATATAACGCTTTATCCACAAACCACAATTATTAAATTTTTGTGGTTATGACATTTAAAGAAATGGTACACATTAAAAAAGAACATAATACAGTCAACGATAAGGAAGATGTTAAAAACTTGAGTGAGATTTATCACAACTTAATAAATTAATACAATTTGAATTTGAATCATTTATTGGAAAACCAACACATTTTCGACCCAAATTTTGAAATTCTCCATGTAGTTGGTAAATTCTTTAGTTTAAATTTATTAGAGGCCCTTAAGATTAACAAAAATAAATATTCAGGTAATCTTCTTAACGACCAAAAAGATATCAATCACTTACCTTTATAAAACCTTTTTACCTAGAAGATAGCTTAGGAATGTTTGTAGTGAATTAATTTCCAGGTAATTTCTTTCAATACCTTTGTTAACATTAGTAAATAGAATTCTGTGTTTATGCACTGTATATATTAAAACATTTTTATATTATACCTTCATTCGTTTTGACAAAGCTACTGTGTTAGTGAAACGAGTCAACCAGTTTAAATTGAACATTAGTTCAAATAAATGAAGTTTTATACAAATTATATTGTTTTATTTCATCGTTCAGTATGGATCTTCATCAAGTAAAAGCCTCATCTATTCAATTTGAGAAGATTCCTGTTATGAAAAACGATATATCTGCAGATATCTTATTAATGAAAAGCGATATTGCCGCTGACGTTGAAAATGAAATTTCGACTCTAAAATCTGATATTGCGAATAAGATAACAACGATGGACGAGAAAATTAAGGAGTTAGAAAGAAATATGACAGATTTAAGAACTCAAGACACGCCAGTGGAAGAAAAGAATACCGAGGAAACAAAACTTTGCAAGCTTGAAACACACCCTAAGTTAGAAGAAATGGGCTGTTTTACCCGAGTCAAGGCCCCCACGTTCGACGGAAAAATGTGGACGAATTATGTAAAATAGTTTGAAGCTGCTGCTAGTGTGAATAATTGGTCCGACAGGGAGAAGGCAGTGAACTTAACTATCGCCCTTAGGGGAGATGCCTTAGATGTACTTCAGACGATTCCTCTGGAAGAAACGGATTATTTTGAGCAGCTGAAGAAGAGGTTGGACATGCGATACGGTCACGAACATTTAGAACATTTGTACCAATCCCAGCTGAAGAACCGAAGGCAGAAACGTTATGAATCCCTTCAAGAATATGAAGTCGATATTGCCCGACTAGTTCGATTTGCTTACCCATCAGCACCAGAGAACATGATGGAATATCTGGGCATCCAGGCCTTTATTGATGGCTTACCTGACCCCTATATGCAGAGGACGCTTCGTTTAGCCCGTACCAAAACATTAGTCGACGCGTTAACAGATGTTCTTGAATATGAAGCAGCAACGAAGGACCATCCGAAAAGAAGGTGACGAGGACAGATTTGACCAGATCGTCAGTTTGCTAAAAAGTATTATGGACAAAAAGCCGAGAAAGATCAGATGCTGGAATTGTGATGAGCTAGGGCAGTTCGTGTAAGCGCCCCAGAACCCCAGCCACAGGAAAACTAGAGCGGGTCGGCTACGAGGGGGTAGCACCGACCCTCTCATACTGATAGCTTCTATCAGATGTCGCAACGATAGTGTGTATGTAGATGGCGAAGTGAATGGCAAGAGATGTACTCTGCTGGTAGACACTGGAGTAATTAAAACCATTACAACCAGAGATAATAAACTCCAAGCTAAAGCTTTTACCAGCGAGACTACGATGGCGGACCGCCACAGGTGAGAGTGCCAACGTTCACGGGGAGACACAAATCCAATTGGGAATTGGCGCAGAAAAGTTCACGCATACGGTAATCGTAGCTGACATTGAAGAAGACGCGATTCTAGGAATAGACGTAATGAATCTACATGGTTTCCAATTGGACTTTAGAAACTGGGCCATAAAAGTGAGTTTCCAGGAGGTATTCCTTCATCCATTTGAAGGCAGCGCAGCTGTACAGGGAGATATTGTTCTACCTGCACGAAGCGAAACCATGATAGTAGCACGGCTATAGGGAATCATGGAGGAAGGTACACCGGTTATGATGGAGCCAAGGAACCACGACGAAGAGGTTGATAAAGGAGTACTAATTGGAAAAGGATTTGTTACATCGGCGAAAGAGATCCCAGTACGTGTGATAAACGTTACCCATTTACCATTAAGAAGGAAACTAGTTTTGGATCCTGTGTACTAGTGACGTCTATAGTTCGTCAAACAACGACCACTGACGATTCTAATGCCAGATTTGAACAGCTGTTGTCAATCCTTGAATCAAGCTAAAAAAAAGAGAATTAGAAAATTTCTCTTGCAGTATCGAGACCTATTCGTCCCAAAAAGAAGGAAAGACTGGTAGAACATAAGCCGTCAAACACAAAATCGATACTGGTGATGCCAAGCCAATTAGGTAATCAGCTCGAAGACTACCACGAGTGAAGAGAGAGGAAGCTGAAATAATAATACGAGAGAAAACAGAAGAAAAAGTAATAGAACCATCTACTAGTCCATGGCTGTCTTCAATACTGCTCGTCAAGAAAAAAGATGGAACTACGAGATTCTACGAGGACTATCGTCAGCTTAACAACGTGACGAAGAAAGAGAGCTATCCTATGCCTCGAATTAACGATACGCTAGATACTTTGACCGACAGCAAACTGTTTTCCACCTTGGCCCGGAAGTCTGATTATTGGCAAGTAGAAATGGACCCAGAAGACAAAGAGAAGACTGCTTTTACCACCGGATCTAGATTATGGCAATTCAACGTCATGGCATTCGGGCTCTGCAATGCGCCCGCGACATTTGAAAGAATCATGGAAAATGTCTTGAGAGGGTTGTCTTGGAAGACATGCCTGTTCTGTTTGAACGACGTCGTAGTACTGGGCAAGACATTTGACGAACACCTGAAGAATTTGGAAGGTGTATTCAAACGACTCCAAGCTGCCCAGCTCATGTTAAACCCGAAGAAATATCAGCTGTTTGAAAACTGAGTCAACTATCTAGGTCATATAGTGAGCAATGAAGGAGTGACGGTGGATCCAGAAAAAAATGTTTCCATTCAGCAATAGCCGCAACCAACCGACAAACATCAAATTAGGAGCTTCCTTGGACTTTGCACATACTATAGAAGATTTATAAGGACGTTTGGAGATATAGCTAAGCCCCTAACTCGATTCGCAAAAGCAACAAGAGCTTTCCAATGGGACGAAGACTGTCAAACGGCTTTTGAAACCTTGAAGAGGCATCTAACCACGGCGCCCATATTGGGATAACCATTACCAGAGGGAGACTTTATTCTTGACACTGACGCAAACAACGTAGAAATTGGAGGAGTGCTCTCACGGATCCAAGGGGGACAAGAAAGAGTGCTGAGATATTTCAGTAAAGTCCTCACCAAACCAGAACGAAACTACTGCGTCACAAGAAGAGAACTTTTGGCGGTAGTGAAGTCCGTGAAACACTTTTACCAGTACCTCTATGGTAGGAAGTTCTTAATCCAAACTGATCATGCAGCACTCAAGTGGTTGATGCCGTTCAAGAATCCCGAGGGCCAGATCGCTAGACTTCAAGAGTACGATTTCAACATCGAGCATCGAGCTGGTGTGAGTCACCGAAATGCCGACTCCCTATCCAGATGGCCGTTCCCAATAGACTGTTCCTACTGCAACAAGGCGGAATCTAGGGAAGCTGCAGTTTCAAGAACTACAGTAGTCAATGAAGAATGGTCACCGACCAGGATCAGTGAAGATCAGGAGAATGATCCTCACCTAAAATAGATTTGGCAATGGAAGCAGAGAATCGGCGATCTACCTGGCAAGATGTGTCAAGATTTTCACCGACACTCAAGGCATATTCGGTTCAATGGGTCTCCCTTGTTCTGGAAGAAGGCCTGTTGAAAAGAATCCTTGAGAACGATTATGGTTCCGAGAAGAGAAAACAGATAGTTATCCCGAGAACGAGAGTAGCCGAGGAACTGAGAAAGTTACACGACATTCCATCGGGAGGTCATCTGGGAGCGAAAAAAAACCTTCAGCGAGTCCGTGAAAGGTTTTATTAGGACTGGTGCAAGAAATGTACGACTTGTGCAACGAGGAATGGACCACATCGCAAGAGAAAGGCACCCATGAAACAATATAATGCTGGAAGCCCTTTCGTAAGGATTGGTAAATACATCCTGCTAGTAATGGATTATTTCACAAAGTGGGTGGAAATTTACGCGATCCCGAATCAAGCGGCCACAACTGTCGTGGATGTATTGGTGAAATAATTTATTAGCCGATATGGAGTGCCCTTGGAAGTCCACAGCGATCAAGGTAGAACTTTCGAGAGCCAGGTATTCCAGGAAATTTGTGATAAGCTGGAAATGAAGAAGACCAGGACAACACCATTGCATCCATAATCAGATGGTATGGTCGAGAGAATGAACAGGACCATTGGAAAATACCTGTCCAAAGTAGTTTCCAGCCACCAGAGAGATTGGGACCAGTACCTTTCCCTATTCGTGTTGGCTCATCGATCGGCCATAAATGTGTCCACGGGCGAAACACCTGCGAAAATTCTATTTGGACTTGAAATAAGGCTTTCTTGTGACCTGGAGATTGGTAATGACAGACGGCAGTTTCAAAGAAGGGGACAAAATATGGTTACACAACCCGACAAGGAGAAAAGGATTTTCTTCAAAACTACAGAAATCATGGAAAGGTCCGTACGCAATAAAGAAGAGGATTCGTAAGCAAGATCCTAAATGGAAAACCGAAAATAGTTCACCAAAACCGACTAGCGCCATTCGAGGGAGACCTTGACATAGAAAAATGAGTGCGCTATGTACACCAAGAGTTTGACCCAGCCTTCGAAGAATTTATGGGCGCATACGGAGGTACCGGGAAAGCAAGATACGGAGTCACTGCAGAACAAAGTCAAGATTTGCTCACGCTCCCGAAAGAGTACTCACTGGCACATAGCATCTCCGTCAGTAACAACCACGCACGAGGGTTGGCAATCGTCTTTCGAAAGACTTTAGACAATTAGATAAACTTTAAGATCAGATGCCAGCCCCTGGCAAGACACTGAGACTCAAACACAATTCGCGGTACGTTTTCTACCTGGTAACTAGAAACGAATTTCCAGATCTATCCACCTACCGGGATATGTGGGAAGCGCTACGAAGCTTTCGAGATCATATGCTGGAATCCCACGTGGAGAAACTAGTAATGCCCAGGATAGAGAGCAACCAGTGGGATTGGCGAGTCATCAGGAACATGATAGAGGTGATCTTCCAAGATACCGGTGTCCACATATTAATTTGCAGCTATACCCCTCGTTATCGGTACCCGTTGAAGACGATGCCCTGTAATTTCCATACGACCGGAAAGTGCAAACATGAGGCCAGTAGCCGATTTAAACATCCAGTTCCGGCTACACAAAAGTTCCAGGAGGAACTTCCTTTTGAGGAGGGGGTAATGTTACGAAATAGCACACTGGTGTGGTCCCTGAATCCGATTCTGTCTAAGCCATGTATGAAAGTTAAAAATTTTGGCGAATGCGAAGGGATTTCTTCGAACTGTTTACCATTCTTTTTTGTAACTATTCTTATCTAGACATTTCCATTGAGGTCCATTGTTGTTTTTGTGACCAGTCTTATCTAGACAATTCCAGAGAGGCGATTGTTTCTGTAAGGCGCAATCTAGAAGGATCCAGAAAAAAGGGCATATAAGAGAGGCTGCCTACCAACGAGTCAGTCTATAATTTGATCTCGTGAGATAAACAGCGAACAAATAAATATAAATTAAGTCTAAGTAGTGATGTTTTATATAAATTAGTGTAAGTAAATATACTCTGTAGTTAATATATATTTGTGAATAGTTTAGTGCATAAATAAATTAATTGAGTAGACATACCGTGTAACTGGTTTCATTTGTTTTATTTCTCATTAGGTATATAGGGTAATATCGTAATTATTTGATTATATCTGTTTTCAGACGAATTACAACAACTAAACAACTATTAAAATTATGCGATACTTTTGCTGCTAAATATAGTTAGTTACAATTTGGAAACAGTATAATTTAAAAAATATTTTCCGAAAATCGGTCTTTTTTTGTTTTATTTTGGTACTCACTTTTTCGGAGTCTTCACTGTTGACAGTAGAATTTTGTTCAATATATTTAACTTCCTCTTCCGATATTTTGCTATGCTTAGACGGTCTGTCTGATCCGAGTGCAAACCATACGATTGTGCAAGCCATACCCAAAACTCCGTAAAGGTAGAATACCGCGGGCCATCCAAAACTCGAATTTGATATTAAACCTGCTATTGGCATTGATATTACGTTGCCTAAAGTTCCGCCTAAAATATGAACGAAAAACCTTGATCACTAATTAATAAACGGAGTGTAAGTTTTTAATGTTACAGTTCTGTCTTTATGAAGGAAATCGATTTACATTCTTTCTATACCAATTATTTCAAGTATCAATGAAAATATAAATATTTTGATAGAGATATATATTTCCATATTATTCAAGGTCAATTTGTTTTACTCTTTTTCGTTTTCATTGAAAATTGGAGTCCATATACCTTTCTTGTGGGGGCAAAAAGTAGATAACTATAACCTTACAAATTTAATTTGGCTTTTTAATCCTTGATTGAATTATATTTTTTACTTTCACAGGTTATTTCAGTAGCCGAGGAAAATAATTGTGTGAAACTGATTGGACAATGCATCACAATGTATACACAGAAAGAATTTTCTGTATTTCTACATTATAAGTACTAGCTTACTTCACTTACGACTAGATGTCGCCATTGTACAATAGTTATCCATAAACAAAGAATAATGTACAGACTAGAGACGTGTTTCTGAAAAATATAGATTCAAAAAACCATTATATTAATTGAATAATTTTGATGATATGTATTAATAAAAAATCACGACGAACGTCTACTAGATGCCAAGAGCAGTTAATTGTCAAAATTTATTTAGAAAAATAACTCATCCAATTTTCAAGTGACAAAGTAAATTTGTTGAATTATAGTTTTTCAATTTCTTACCTGCATAAACAAAACTTCCGAATTTCGCTCTATCCTGCAAAGCTGTCCAAGAACTCAATAAACAATGTATACAAGGAAAAAGAAATCCTTGTGTTAATCCAGTAACTATCCTACATAATATCACACCTCCGTAACCCATTTGTGCTCCAATAAAAGGTATCAATGCACAAAATAGAGATCCGATAAATACCGCTCCACCAAGAAACCACTTCGGCCCGTAATGTTTAATTAGCTGACCAGCAAATAATTGAAAACAAATATAGCCCCAAAAGAATGAAGATAGCATCATGTTTTTGTGTTCTGCCCATTCCGGATACGTCTAAAAAATAAAACTACATATAAAACGAAATGCTTCCATACAAAATTTATTTTTAGTTTCGAAATATCCCTATTATATGCAGAAAAAACGTTTTGAAAACATAAGATGTCACTCTTACCAGGTCCGTGAAGTTAGCCCCCAAAGTTTTCACAATTTAAATAAATTTAGTGTTATCGGTTAGTGCCTCTTAGTGCTTCTATAAATTTCAATAGTGCTTCCGTGGTTTGGTAGATACTGAATATTATTAATTTATTTCAAGGTCACCCCTAAAGTGTTCAGGATTAATTACAAATTGGTGTCATACGTTAGTGCACTTTAGTGCTTTAGCTATTTTCGTTATTGCTTTATTGGTTTTCGAGATATTTGACTATATTTTCAAGGTCAGCCCCCAAAGTGATGTTAACGATTAATTCCAAATAATTATCATTCGTTAGTGCACTTTGTAGTGATTCAATAAATTTCGCTAATGCTTTATTGGTTTTCGAGATATTTCATGTTCTTTTTTTGAGGTCAGCCCCTCAAAGTATTCACGAATTATGTCACCCCTTGTAGGGAAGATTATATAAAGATGCTGACGACACTATATAATTTTGGCTTATCATTTTGTAGTTTACCTTATTTCTAAATTCATTTAGACAGTCAGAAGTTAACTTTGAAGTAATAACAACGTAAATTTATTGTCGGAAGTGTAATAAAGTAATAAATAAATATTTTTTAAAATAGACTTTTCACCTCCGGTGATTTATTTGGCGCAGTCAGTCGGATATTTCGGGTCGAACATATCGTATGTGCGATTTCGTTTTAACGATTTACCGATATAAAGAGAACACTAAACTATATTGTTAAAGTTTGTGGAGGACATTCGTGCAGTGAGATACCATATCTTTGGACCACTCTTCCGTCTACCGCGAGGACCTGTTCGAGCCACTACCAAACATTCAACGAGATCTGGGACCCATGTTGCCCAAAATCTGCGAGGATCCAGCCGTGAGTTCTCATAGCTAATTAGGTATGTTTAAAATCATTCTTTACACGTTCTGTAAGTACAATTTATGAATTCTGAAGTAACTGTTAATGAACTAACTCGTGCATTTAATAATTTATTGTTAGAAACTACTATTGATTCAAACCCGACAAATTCAATTAGTACAGTAAATAATCAAATAGATATGGCAATCTTTCAAATGGGAATATTCAAATTGCATCCCCGATTTTAACGGGAATCCAAACAATCTAAATAGATTTATTTCTGTTAGTGAATCACTCATAAATATTTTTATTGATAGGGCCAATCCAAATAATTTCCAAAACATTTATTTGTTGAATTCTATAATTGCTAAAATAAAGGGTAAAGCTAAAACGGTCGTTAATATTGAAACATGTAACACATGGAATTAATTAAAAGACGTATTGTTGAGAAATTTCTCGAATCAACGAGAAGAAGTATGCCTAAACAGGGCTCTCGTAATGCTAAGACAGAACTCTAATGAAAGTCCACAATCATTTTATGATAGGTGTTTGCACCTCAGATTAACAAATAAAATCTATATGTTTGTTTTGATTTTTTCTTGCCCCAAACATCGAGTCATATTCTAAGCTCACTTGCGGACACTTCCACCACTTTGCCAGATTTACAAAGTCTCTTTAGTTACAGAAAAAATGAGATTAGAAGTTTAATTGAAAATGTGTCATACTAATTTGTGCATTTGAGTCGCTGCTTTTAAAATTAATTAATAATACTTGAATTTTATTTAGTAAAGGCATATTCTTATATAAATTTTAAACAAGTATTGGTTGTATCCTTACATACCTTTATGGTTATAACTAAAACTGGCAACATTACTCAAAATTTCAGTACCTGTTTAATGTGTCAATAGCAATATATTTAGTAGTTTTGTCCTTGTTTAATTACCATATAAAGAGAGATGCAAATATCGTCAGAGTGTGATGTGATCGAAGATCATTTTAAATATGCCATAGTATTGTAGTAAATAATGTCAAACGTGGTTTGTTTATACGAGCGCCATTACAACTAGAGGGTAAACATTTAATTTTTTGTATGGAGTAATAAATCACTCATTTTGGCCGGAACCATAGGCGTACCACATTTAGTCATAACCGTTTTGTAATATTATTTGAAATGAAATTTCAAATTATCAATAATATAATAAACTGTGGATTATATCACTGACATCAATTTTCCAGAAAATTTATTATTATGTATAAAAAGGCGTAGACGAGTCCCTCCACTAAGCTCCAGGTAGTTATAATCCTACATACAATAAATAATAAAATAAATGTTAATAACAATTTTATACAAATACATATATATATATATATATATATATATATATATACATATATATATATATATATATATATATATATATATATATATATATATATATATATATATATATATATATATATATATATCCAAACCAACCCCATTTGCCGATTATTTCACCCAATTAGCAGGTAATTGAAGAAACTTGACAAACAGGTAGCTCAAACATGGTTTTATTATTGTGAAATATAGTCTTTTCAGTTCTAAGAAAATGCTCCCATAATACAATGTACTTACTAGACCTTTTCAACTATAAAAGTAGCGGAAAGGTTAAATATTTTCAATTTACAGTTCATCTGTTCTGGAGAAACTGCTGTGTTGATTGATTTCCCCATTATTACTGTTATTTGTTATTATTTTTTACCGTTATTGTCAACTGGTGTTTATTTTTGTTCTTCTCATCACACGAGACAAACACCTAACTACACCTTCCAACTATATAGTGTTCCAACCAAATTCGACCAGATATGGAGGATTTATAACCATCTAAGCGACCTAAAGTTGGCCCATTGTCGCTGAACGAAAAAAATCTGATATTAAATTGCTATTCCTCGTCGAAGAACGAAGAAATTAGAAAAAAAATCATGAATTTGACAGGAAGTGTTGATGAAACTGTGGAGATTACTGCAACAATGATGGGTGTTTCAAAAACAACTATTTACAATTTAATGAAGGAGAAAAAAAATGGAAACATCACAGCCCCAGCAAAGTCCTCAGGCCGACCCAAACTTGAAATGGATGACGACTTGAAGAATGGAATAAGGCGTAAGGTGCATGCTTTTTTCTTTAGAAAAGAGATCCTAATTCTCTCCAAAATTATAGCTTCGGTTCAAGAAGATTCAGATTTTCCGAAAATGTCTCGAAGTACATTATGGAAAATTTTGAAGGAAGTTGGATTTGAATATAAAAAAAATTATCGGACGCAATGTTGATTGATAGAGACATTGTCATTTGGAGGAGGAGTTATTTGCACAATATTCGGAAAGCAAGACTAAATCAAAAACGAATTTATTATTTGGATGAGACTTGGTTAAATGAAGGTCATACTGTTTCAATGTTTTGGCAAGACACGAATGTCAAAAGTCGGAGGCAGGCAGCTCTTGAAGGGTGGTCAACAGGTCTCAATCCACCAGCAGGAAAAGGACGTCGACTCATCATTACTCATATCGGAAGTGCCGAAGGTTTTGTTAAAGGTGGATTGTTATGCTTTGAGTAGAAGCAAACCGGAGATTATCATGAAGATATGGATGCAGACTTTTCGAAGAATATTTCTCACAAATGTTAGATCTAATTCCAACGGGCTCAGTCATTGTTATGGATAACGCAAGTTATCACTCCAGGTTAGTGGAGAAGTTACCTTCAACTGCATGGCTTAATCAAGATATCCACGATTGGCTAACCTCGAAAAATATTGAATGCCCAGGTAACCCGCTGAAAAATGAGCTCTTGCAACTGGCCAATTCACAAAAACACAAATATAGTCGATACGTTGTAGATCAAATGGCATCAGCGCGTGGTATAACGGTGCTGAGGCTTCCTCCTTATCACTGTCAACTCAATCCCATAGAATTAATATGGGTCCAAGTGAAAGGGGAAGTTTCAAGAAAGAATACGACATTCAAAATGAGTGACGTAAAAGTTTTATTCGAAGACGCGTTAGGTAACGTAACCAAAGAAAACTGGAAGAAATGTGTTGAACACGTGATACAAGAAGAACTAAATATGTGGGAAATGGATCATATAAGTGAACACATGATTGAACCATTTATAATCAATGTTAATAATGGAAGCTCAACAGAATCGCCTGATTCTGATATATAGACTAGTTTTTGTGTTAGCTATTACTATTATTTGTTAGACTTTTTTTTATAAATATTACATTAATTCGTACTTTATTCCTGCATTTTTCTTTTTTCCTCTCTTATTGTAAACGGTATATTAGTAGTAAAGTTGATACCTACTGCAAAAAAATTTGCTATTTTTTATATAATATTTTATGTTTATTGTTTATTCATAAGATCACAAAAAAATGTGTTTTTATTGAATCGATATTGTGAACTCTTTTGAATAGTTTTCGTAATTATAATTTGATAGTGCCTTCATATTCATATACCAAGTTTGTTTTGTCCTGATTGCACGCCTCTGAGGATTGAATTATTTATTTGTTCATTCAAATACAATAGAGCGACCCTTTCAATACAATAGGCGACCCAACCGAATACAGAGTTACGGGGTGTGTCTACCTGAAATTCGTAACAAATCAGAAATTTTAGTACAAAATTAGATTAACTTCGGAGATATTTTATTATATACCCTGTATCGGTTTTACATACCTAATGAGCTTTTATTACTCCATGCCTTTTAAAAACGGACTATAATAACGTCAAATCAATTACCCTATATCATTTTACCCGAATATAATCTAAAATTTCTAATAGATACCGGATCAAGTCGATCATTTATAAATCCCGACTTAGGTATTATTCTAGTAATATTAAAAATGACCCAATCGTAGTAACAACAGTATTTCAAAAATCTGTCCATAAATACCGAGCCGACAATCTGGCCTCAAACATATTTAACCTCCCGAATCCAATAAAATTAAAATGCTATCTCTTTAAATTTCACAATGTTTTGATGGTCTTATTGGATTAGATAATTTAAGAATATTACAAGCCAAACTAAAGTTCCAAGAAGAATTTCTTATCACTCCTTCTAGTAAAATAAAACTTCATTACCATGAGGTGAACACTGACCTTAATATTGTAATCGTATCTCCTAGATCGCAACAATTTGTTAAAATAAAAACAAGTGTATACACATGGAGATATTTTTATTCTTTATCATAAGTTTCATAACTGCAAAATTCCACAAGGTCTTAGCACTGCAAAAAACGGCTAAACTTTTACTACAATATTAAACAAACCTGACAGTACCGTATTACCAGATTTTTCAGAACCATTTCAAGTAGACTGTTTTGACGAAAATGAAATAGAAAAAGTTGATTTAAATAATATTGATTCAGATCAAACACCATTTGACCTTAATAAAATTAGAACTGATCACATGAATAGTGAAGAAAAGAAAAAAATATTAAAAATTGGTAAAGAATATAACGATATATTTTATAAAGAAGGTGAACCACTATCATTTACACATAAAATTAAACATAATATACGTACGACAGATGAAATTCCCGTATATACAAAAGTTATTGGTATCCTTTCGTACATAAGCAAGAAGTTGCTTATCAAATCCAAAAAAATTTTAGATTCCAAAATTATTCGGCCATTAAATTCATCATGGAGTTATTATTATATGGGTGGTAAGCAAGAAATTAGATGCCAGTAACCAACAAAAATGGAGGGTGGTCATCGACTATAGGAAACTAAACGAGAAGACTATAGGAGATCGATACCCCTTACCGAACATCACAGGATTACTCAACAAATTGGGCAATTGCCAATATTTCTCTACAATAGATTTAGTCAGTGGCTTCCACCAAATTGAGATGGAAGGAACTGACATCGAAAATACGGGATTTAACACCAAAAATGGCCATTGGGAGTTTCTGCGCATGCCTTTTGGATTGAAAAATGCGTCAGCAACTTTCCAGCGTGTCAACGACAACATACTAAGAGGTATACAAAATGAGATGTGTTTAGTATACCTAGACGATATTATTGTATATTCAACGTCATTACAAGAACATTTAGAGCGCCTAAAGACGGTTTTTCAGAGACTCAGAGAAGCAAACTTTAAAGTTCAGCTAGATAAATCTGAGTTCCTAAGGAAAAATGTGGCTTATCTAGGTCACGTAGTGACACCTGAGGGAATTAAACCAAACCCCGAAAAAATGTATGCAATACTCAACTATCCGATACCTAAAACACCCAAGCAACTCAACGGATTCTTAGGATTGCTTGGATACTACAGACGGTTTATCAAGGACTTTGCACAACTAACCAAATCTTTCACGAAATGTTTTAAGAAGGGTGCAAAAATTGAGCTTAACGACGAATACGTAACATGTTTTGAGACTTGTAAAACTTTATTAACTAACGAAGCGATATTACAATATCCAGATTTCAATAAAATATTTAATCTTACCACCGACGCTTCTAATGTAGCACTAGGTGCTATCTTGTCCCAAGGTCCTCTTGGACAAGATCTCCCTGTAGCATATGCTCCGAGAACGCTTAACGACTCAGAGCAAAATTACTCCACTATTGAGAAGGAGTTACTTGCTATAGTTTGGGTAACAAAATATTTTCGTCCATATCTATATGGCCGTCAGTTCAATATAATAACAGATCACAAACCTCTCGTGTGGTTACACTCTTTAAAAGAACCAAATTCTAAATTACTACATTGGTGAATTAAATTAGAAGAATTTGACTATAAAATTCTTTATAGAAAAGGGAAATCTAATAATGTAGATTGTTTATTGCGAATAGAACTTCACACTAAAGAAACAAATTCATTTTGGAACGATAAGTCATTTTGGAAACGTGTTGATGAAATTTTAGGTGAAACATCAATTCACGATAATAATCCAAGTACGTCCGAACAAGCATATTAATCTTTAACCCCTTCACCAACTGCTAATGAACTAATAAGCGACACTCCAACGACAACGATAATTTTTCAATGAGAGTTAACATTGACGAAACAATTTCAGATGACAATAATCAGCATCAAAATGAAGGGACACAAAAAATTCTAGTGATAGGCAAAACGAAAATATCGTTGATGACAAATGTCGACGAAAATCCAATTATAGGCATACCGTCTATTGAATGTGCTGTAAATTATGGTAAAAATCAAATATTAATTAAATCAGTTTTACAAAATTGAAAAGAATCACTTTATTCAGCGATAAACAACGGTTAGGTTAGGTTTTTAGTTCAGCTCTCTAAAAATAATTTCAACTACGATGTTATCATTCTTGTTAAAGAATATATAGTTCCAGATATTCAGTACTATCTATATTTCGAAGATCCTGACCTATAAGAAACATTCTCAGTTTGCTTACAGCAATATTTTAAGTCGTCATCTATAAAATTCAAAAAAATGCTCTACCAAATTATTAGATGTCATAGAAAAAGATGATATTAAAGAAATTATTAAAAACTATCACGAAGGTAAAACGAACCACCGCGGAGTTAATGAAACTCTTCATAGAATTAAAGAAAAGTATTACTGGCCGGACATGAAAAAATCAATTATTATATTATAACAATCGCATCTCTAAAATTCCTCGAGAGAAACTTGGTTTGTTATCAATGATATGGGCTATACGATGTGAGACGGCTCTATATTTTCAAATTATTAGTGTATTATAAAATAAATAAGATTTGTTTGACTCGATTTTAGATCATGAATATTTTACAAAAAATAGAGATAAACCTATATGTTACCTAAAAGAGAAAAGTTAATCGGGCCGCGGTGTTTCAATTACTTGGGCCCTAAACTATACAATCAAATCCAATTACACATACAAAAATGTTTTTAAATGAAACTCACGGTCTCTAGTTAATTGTGGAATTAACTAAGGACCGTGAGTTTAATTTAAAAACACTAATATGAGCATATTCCACGAAGTAAGGGTCGAGACAGTCAATTTCACACATACGAAACATAAATAAAATATATTCATATAAATTACAAATTAAAGCATCAATTACTAAAGAACACATAAATAGCATTTTAAATAATGCATAAAACATTCATTACCCGGTGAAACACTACGCACTTACTTGAGACTCTACTTTCATGATGATAACAACTTACCTAAGAGGACAGCTTACCCAATATATATAGACAACTTACCCAATGACGACAAAGGACCCCGTCCTTTTCTAATGGCAAAGTGGCGTTCCGTCAAATGTAATAAATTTTGAATATGATGTTGTACTCGACTTGTTGACCAAAAGTGTCCATGGGACCAATTCAATCCTATGACTAGTTTTTAAAATACAGGGTGTTAAAAAGTCGAGAAATCCATATTTTTTGAAACTACGTAACTTGATTAAAAAGAAAAAAAAATCATTTTTGATTGTAGCATTAATATGTCCTAGTCTAACGCAAACGTACACATAAATAGTTCAAAATGTAAACATATACAGGGTGGTTCTCAGTTACATCTGGGGGAGTTTTTGAAATTCTGGGAGAATGTGATATGGAGTGAAAACAATGTAAAAATAAAAACTTACATAATGTTTACTGTTCTGATATTATTTAAACCCATTTTACATTATATGTATACAGGGTGATTGTTAATTCATCCACAGAAAGGCGTTTCTTAAAAAATAAAAAATTACACTCTGTATATTAGGGAATTTGTTATTAATATTGATTATGCATTTAATAACTAGAGAACAATAGTTTTTATGGAATACAGGGTGATAGAGACATGTAATTCGTTTTGGATGCAGCAATAATTAAATAAATATTCCCTTTTCAGAATCACCCTATATTTTTCAATTCGATCCGTCAAAATGTACGATCTATTTATTTTTGTAATTAGCTTTAAGCAATTAATAACTTCATATAATTTCATAATTTTAGTATTTATATATTCAAGTATAATAATTTCCATTTGTGAGTATAAAAATCGTAGTTTACTATCGGCCATGGAGCTAGTATCTATCGATTAAATAGGAAGAAACAGAAATGCAAGTGGATAAAAATATTTAATTAATACTTTCAATGTATACAGTAGTTTGTTATGGATTTGGTATCTTCTAAAAGCATTATTTTAGTAAATGGTAAATATTTTTTTATAAAATATCTGGACCCATTTCAATATTTTCAGGTAGAATTCTGTCATGTGCATCATTAATATAATTTAATAGTTTGATTGATGGAAACTTAACATGTTCTTGATGCCTGGCAAAACTAAGGAACCATATAACAGTTGCTACATGAGCACATGTTCCTATGGTTCTAGTTCCTGACCTGCAAGTACAGAAATATCCCAAGATTAATTGCTCTTCATAGTCATCATTAGGTTCTCTATAAACTACCCACAGCATATGTTTAGTATTATTTATAAAACTAGAATATAGCCGGAATCTTAAAATGTTCGGTTCTTTCACGTGTTCATCGTTCTGTAAAATATAATCTTCCTCTCTTTGTAAGTTATCCTGGATATAAGAACTGGCAAGATGAACATGATATGGACCTGTTAAATTTTTTAAATATTCTTGTGATAAATGTGGAAATATTGGTACATGCCTGTGATCTAATCGAGTCCATTGACCATGTCGTCCTCCAAGATTTTCTTGTTCTACTCGCGCCTGAACAATATTTACATCTTCAGAATGAGACATTTGATTTGCTAACTCCACTGTTCCAGGTATTGCTATTAAAGGATGGAATTTATTAAGTAAGGCGCCAGCAATAGAATAAAACTCCCGCAGTTTTGCTGCGTGAGTTACGCTAATTCGTCCAGAAAAAAAAATAAAAATGGATTTTAAATGTCCATTTCTGGCCTCTACTATCCAGCGCGTACTTGTTATTAAACGAGCCGTATTCGCTTCGAACGTTGTTAACTGTGGTCGATTTCTAGGTGAAAATGGTGGTATATGATAGTGTAGACCTAGTTCTTCTAACAACGGAATAGAGTCTCTGTATCCCCTATCTAATATCACCACGTCACCTTCAGAAAACTAAGTTCGCATTCCGTTGACGTCGTTTGCGAATTCATAATCCAAAATAGATACATCATTGTTCTTTGAATCAGAAAAATATGGTCCATTAATACCTAAAATATATCCGTCAGCAGCACATATAATTTCAGGTTTCAGTAAATTTTTATTTTTGTGAAAGCAATAAAACTGTCGCAGTGTCCGGAAATTGCTGCTTTTTTCTATTTCATTATAGGTGCAATCTATATATGATATAGCTTTCGGAATATCAGGAGTAGGATTGTACAACTGATTAATATATGGAGATACATGGCTGTTGATATAATCCTCCCTTATAATTGAATCCAACCCTATGTGGGGTTTGGTACAAATCTATGTTGCAAGGAAGTTCTTACAATAGAAATTATTCTGCTAGTTGTTTGCATGGAACCGTAGTTGAAAAGTATTATCAAAAAATCATCTGAAACACCATGTCTTAGTTTAAGTAGGAAGGTCAATAAATCTTTTTTATTAATATTTCTCATATTTCCACTCTGCTCGATCGAGTCACAAAATTCATACAATTCCAAAAAAGTATTTCTGAAAAACGAGGTTAGGGATTTGAACTCCTCGTCACTAAAACTGTTTATATCTTCCCAGTTTCTGACTTGGCGATTTTCATGGGCCATATCTCTTAAACCTTGAAGAAACATATGTGTCATTGTGTAAGGTTTATTTATAAAATTCAAACCCTCTTGTAATTGGGGAAATAAAAAACCATGATCATCCAAATGATAGCTACAAATTCTTAAAAAATCGGGTACATATAAGTTACACGCAACAAAAATATCAACTGTCAACTTTAAAGCTACTATTTGATGGTTTACTCTTGATTCACATATTATGCAGGAGCGGCTTGTAGCAGGTGATAAAACATTTAACCGTAGGTAATTATTATTATTTTCAATATTTCTCAGTTCATTTGCTATAGAAATATTACAATTAGTACATATCCGTGTATTGTCAAAAATATCGACGACAGAAATCCAGCTGCTTGCTTTCTGTTACCGGCAATTTGAGGAAAATCTATGTTATCATCGCGAATTAAACGAACAGTTTGTCTCGGAAAATAAAAGTGGTCACAAACGTAACACTGCATTCTATTTGCAAAAGCCATATTATAATAGGGATCGAGAAAGATGACGTTTATGCCATCTGCCGTGAAAAAACACAAACAATGTGATGTAAACACTATTAGTAGTATTAGTAGTTTTGTATAATCAGCGTTTTTAAATGTTCATTTTTTAAAACTGATATTAAATGTTTATGATGTCGTCATCAAAAGTATCTTTTTATAATTAGCGTATAAAAGAGACTTCATTATAACATTGTTTACAGTGTCACCATGAAGCTCTTTGAACACTGTAATAGTAATTTTTAGAGTACAGTTGGTTATTGTATTTAGTTATATTCTTATTTGACATTTGACTTTAACCTTGACACAGATTATAAATAAAATGGTCTAGCGTTGTTCTAGCTAGCAAATTATTATACTAAAGGTTAATTAGAATGATTTATATATAAAAAATAATAACGAATAAAGTATGCTAACATTTATTTATCAATGAATTGTCAATTGTTTATTTTTATATTGTATAGGATCAATATATAGGTATATAAAACGTACGATTTTTGGGATAAATTACCAGATATCTATGTGAAGATGTATTTCAGAAATAATTCTGTTCATGATATAATATAAATAGATCGCAAGAGCATATACGAAGAAGCTCTTTTTTAAACAAATAATCATCCTCTTTTTGCTTAAATGAAAGTTTGTTTACAATTTACACAATTATTCAGTTATAATATGTCAAAAGTAAGAAGTGCTGAATAAAACTATCTGTGATTTGACCAATTAGGAATCTACAGAATTGCCAACTTAAATTCAAACCACACCTCATAGTTTAAAAAGAGGGATTATATGAAATTATATTTTATTTAAATAATTTAATAAAAAATACTGTGTAAAACTTGTGCCACAATGACTTTCTGTAGTACTCGTGATTTGCACAACTCACAGCTTCGCGGTTCGTTGTGCAAACTTCACTCGTACTACAAAACGAGTCATTGTGACACTTGTTTTACAAATAACTATTCTGTATTCATGGCTGTTCAAATATGCTGTATAAAAATACTACGCAGTTGAAATTTTATAGTTTCTCCGAAAATTCATTGAACACTGCGTGGATAATCTTGAAACGTAAAAAATGAATAAATGCAGTAAAAACCCATATGTAATTAAAATGTTCTAATTAAAACATTTTGTTAACTATTATTTTGTGTATAATCAGTATGATACTACAATTGGCAGCTATTAGAAAAGTTCTAAACTTTCTTTTTACATAAATAAAAGATTATTATCGAGAGAATAAAATGTTGTTTTCTGTACGATTTCATTGATTATATAAAATAAAAAACTAGTTAAGTGTTTGCTGACTTTAATATTATATAATAAGTTCAAATAATTAAATACTATTAAGGGGAAGAAAGTAAACATTTGTACAAAACGAATCACTTCAAGTTTTTTAATTACCTTTCAGAATACATCGGGAGGATTGGGAACCAAATAAAAATACTAGAATTTGCAGTGCTCATTTTGACAATAATCAAAAATCAGATAATCCCCTACACCCATCTTACATACCAACAATTTTTCCTGACAAAGAAAATAAAAGATCTATTCATTTTTTGCATTTTATAGATTGTTTATTACACTGTTTACACCACAATGTTTTTCTTATTTAACACCAGGGCGCTCTACTTTCGGCATAAGTGCTGCCTCTATAGTTCCGTCTCGATCCCTATAAATCAACACAACAAATGATGTTAAATTGACGATGACAATGAGGATGACATTTCTAACGCACTTCATTTGTTTCCACAGCACACTTGTTTAGAATAATACAAAATTAAGAGATTCTGGTATGGAATGAAAAATGGTCAAAAATAAACTTACATAGTGTTTACTGTTTTGACATATAAACCCATTTCACATTATATGAATACAGGGTGATTACCAATTCATCCACAGAAAGGCGTTTCTTAAAAAAATTACACCCTGTATATTAAGGAATTTGTTAATAATATTGATTATGGAGTAATAAATAAATACCTCGGTAACAATACTTTTTATGAAATACAGGCTGATACTCACGTCTAATTCGTTTTTGATGCAGCAACAATTAAAGAAATATTCATTTTTCAGAATCGCCCTATATTTTTCAATTCGATCCGTTAAAATGTACGATCTATTTATTTTTGTCATTAGCTGTAAGCAATTAATACCTTCGTATAATTCCATAATTTTAGTATGATTCGTTTTTGAGATTCCAATATACAGGGTGATTCATAACTATTGGGACATAGGCTAAGGGCAACGTTTATAGAAGAGAGAAGGTTGCCTGATAATTACCCGGCGGGGCAGACGGAAGAGGGGATCGCTACGTCACTGTGGGTGCCAGCTTTGACAAGGCTGTATGAATTTATAGAAGTAGGAGTGCATATTATTGTTTATATCGGGTTCTTGTTCCTTTATTAGTATTTATTGTTGTTCTTTTTGTATTTTGTGTATTATAGAGTACAGACAAAAGAAGTAGACTCATCTGTATTGTTGTGAATGCAACGGGAACTATCGTCACAGAATATTATCGTTGTATATTCTTTGCTACTGTTGTGTTGGAGTTATTTTATAATTAGTAGAGATCGCAAAAGAGCTCGTCAAGTCATTTAGTCGACAAAGAATATTTGTCAGAATAAAAATTTTAAATTTAAAAGAAGCTGAAGAAAAACAAAAAAAAGAGAAAATCTCCCTTATCAAAAGAAAAAGGGAATAATTGATAAAAAAAATGAAAAAAATTGTCAAATGAATTTAGTGATTGTCATATATCACTTATTTTTTACCATTATGTTAATAAACTTTTTTGTATATAGGTTTTTAAGGTAAAATTAGTTTCTTTCAATACCAAATATAAGTAACTTTTAAAGTATCCAGCTTAAGTTATGAAAGAAAGAGAAAAAAGGCTTGCCTATGTTGTGTACTATTTTTGTTACATATGTTAGAATGATATTGGTTTTTTACATTAAAAGTAGTAAGTAGATAGATAAGATTGTATATTATTTGTTTTATCTAGTATTCGTTGCAGCGATGATGTCACTCATGCACCATCAGTCTGGATACTGTTTAAGTGTCATAAATGAACTATTTCTTTAGGACCTAAATCATATTAATTTCATAAACATTTCTGTTAAGATAAACAAGTTAAACATTAACATGTTGAAGTTTTCGCCTAGACGTAAGATATTTAGATATTTTGTGGAACATTCTCTCAACAGTTTTGTTATAAGCAAGTCGCTATTTTTGTATATTAATAATATTGATCGTATTTTCGGTAAATAAAGTGTTGTGGTGCAAATTATTGGTTTTATTTCTTACATCAGATAACACATATATGTTTTTTTATAGTTTTTAATAATAAAGAACTGTATTTGTAATAATATATGTTACAATACAAATAAAATCTATTACGTTTTATTCTCTGAAAACAAAAAAAAACGTATAAAGCAACAGAAATAAAGATAAAGATTGGGTTATTAATATGTACATAGTATATTTGAGTTTTTTTCATTTGAATATATGAACTTAAATTAACAAATGCTGCAAAAAATATGTGTTTGTTTGAGAATATATTGTTTTTTAAAACCAAAACCTATCAGAAGTAGTTTTATATTATTTCAGTGTTCTAGTTACAAGTGGTATTTTAACGAGCGATTACTCGACCCAATAATAAAATTCAAATGTGGCACCCAAGCTGACGTCACTTCCGCGCTTTTTCTGCTTCTGCTTCTGTTTGGACCAAAATATTGCGATAGGACCAAATAACCTCAATAAAATATTGCTGTGGAAAAAGATAAAGGGCGCTAAAATTGAATTTTTTTTTCGTTTTTTGCTAATAATTTCACTGTATATTTATCGATTGTTATCAAAATCGACACAGAGGCATAATTTTATACTGGCAACATTATTTTATGTATTATTTGATATTTTATTACAGGGGGAGCCTCGTGAAGGATTTCTGATGATGAAATTGACTGCTAACTTTTTTTGACAAAACTTTTTTTATTAGAAAATATGACAAAAATAATTTCTACGTAATATTGGTACTCTTTTTCAAACACGATATTCTCGTTCGTTTTCGAGAAAACGCAATTGAACAGTTCAGAGTATGAGAAGGTGATTTCAAATATTATAACTCACAAATGGTTATTATACTCGTACATGAATGGATATGTCTGATATTTAATATGGTTCACTATATACATATACTGGAATCTCAAAAACGCATCATACTAAAATTATGAAATTATATGAAGTTATTAATTGCTTACAGCTAATTACAAAAATAAATAGATCGTATATTTTGACGGATCGAATTGAAAAATATAGGGTGATTCCGAAAAGGGAATATTTCTTTAATTATTGCTGCATCAAAAACGAATTACATGTCTCTTTCACCCAGTATTCCATAAAAACTATTGTTCTCTAGTTATTAAATGCATAATCAGTATTAATAACAAATTCCCTAATATACAGAGTGTAATTTTTTATTTTTTAAGAAACGCCTTTCTGTGGATGAATTAACAATCACCCTGTATACATATAATGTAAAATGGGTTTAAATAATATCAGAACAGTAAACATTATGTAAGTTTTTATTTTTGACCATGTTTTCATTCCATATCACATTCTCCCAGAATTTCAAAAACTCCCCCAGATGTAACTGAGAACCACCCTGTATATGTTTACATTTTGCACTATTTATGTGTACGTTTGCGTTAGACTAGGACATATTAATGCTACACTCAACTAAAAATGCTTATTTTTTTCTTTTTAATCAAGTTACGTAGTTTCAAAAAATATGGATTTCTCGACTTTAACACTCTGCATTTTAACAACTAGTCATAGGATTGAATTGGTCCCATGGACACTTTTGGTCAACAAGTCGAGTAAAACATCATATTCAAAATTTATTACATTTGACGGAACGCCACTTTGCCATTAGAAAAGAGCGGGGTCTCTACCCAATCATGACATATTACTGAATGCAGACAATTTACCCATCATAAAAAATTGTCCATATTTATTTATTTATTATATATTCATACATATATTAATTATTATTGTAAATCACGTACAAGTTGTATATAACTTTGTTATAGAACATACAAAAACCCTCTCGGCTCTCGGTAGAGAATTAAAGTAGTTTCAAAATGATGTATTATTGACGCCCCTAGCCAATCAAGGGTTTTCAAGGGGTGGTTCTGGGCGCTAGAGTGATGAAAAAAGAAGTTTGAAACTATGATTGAAATTCAGATCCCTGTAGGTTAAAATTGATCTGTTTTGGTAGTTTTTCCAAACCTGAACATAACTGGAGATATTGGGGGCTGCAAATTTTAGTTGGGTCGCCCTGTAGAATCTGCTTCATAGTTGCTACGCATTTCAAGCATACTTTTTAAGTATGAATTGGTATATTTTGATACCATATTTAATTATATTTTTATTTCATTATTTATATTCTCATGAGTTATCGACGAAAATTATGCAACATATTTTTGCATATAATTTAAGACGTATATATTCAAAAACGATACATATACATGAGGTTATTAAAGTTATCGATCGTGAACTGCAAAAATTAGCACTTTGTGGTACTCATATGAATTAGTTGTGTTTTAAACGAGTTTACTATTATGGAGTATATCAATAATTAAGCCTTCCAACAAACTTGAATAATAATATTCAGTAGGTACCTTATCAGTTATGAATATTGAAATAAAACATTTTCAAACAAATAAAATGAAAACACGGAATTTTTTTACCAGACCCAAAAAAATTTCATTTAAATAGGAACATTAAGAAAATGGAAAGCACATGTAGAGAAGACTTGAAAAGGGGCGAGACAGAGCTGCTTCCTTATCTGAATTTGGCTCCTGAAGCGACGGTTGCTAGGAGGAGACAGAGGGTAGGCATACTCAGAAGAGTCGGTTGGAAAATTCTATGCCGCTTGTTTCAGTGAGTGTCCCCTGTCATGGCGCATTTTAGTAATGGCCGTATTGCGCCCTATAGCCGTGTTCCTGATCGACAATCGATTATTTAATGGGTCATGGGCCTATACTAAAGTAGTTGAATGTTTATACTTACGGGAATACTTTTATTTGGAGGAACTTCAGCTGTCATGGGAAAAATAGCAATACTTAGTATTGATCTTATTCCGTATGCTATATTTACGATAAAAAATAGCATCAAATACTGAATATGTCGAATTCCAAACCATTTTTCTGAAATAAAAAGATAATTATACATATATGCACATGACTCTTTGACCGCTTGAGAATTATTATTGTTAAAATATTACTAGCAGAAAAATCACTGTTAATGTAAAATTCGTTTCTTTGGTAATTACATTTGAGCGCTTATTCTTAAAACCATGATTATACAATATTTGCAATTAAGCTTTAAACTCAAGTAAATTATAAATTTTACATAATCTAGTAGGTGTCCAGATGTCATAAATTCTTAAATGTAAAGTAATTTGTTGGTAATTGCGCCCCACATCAATATATACAGTAGATTTATAAAGGTTATATCACCTCACGACTCTGTTTTTACTTAAACCCTTTAATAGGTAGGTACTGTAACTAAATTTATTTGAGGTGAATAATTATATTAACAATGAATTGTGTTATGTAACAAAAATGACATACACAAACTACCTATATTGTCAATTTACTTAAGCTCGGCAGCCTAGTAGGGGAGGTAGGGGAGGATTGGACAGTCGGGAGATAGGGGATGATTGCGTAGTCGGGAGACATGGACACCCCCTGTTTTTTCAATCTTATCATAGAACTTATTATTTTCCTAGTTTGGTATTTTTATTTACCCATTGGCAACACTGTTCATCCACAGACTATCTGTCATTTCGTTCAGTTTTCGAACACACACGCATTTTAAAGCTAGCCGCAAGTCAATGTAAATATTATACTGTCGTTTCGAAGGAAATAAACGAAGAACCAGCGAGTGGTATGTGCTTTTTATATTTTTATGTCATACTATAGTCCATTTTTAAAAGGTATGGAGTAATAAAAGCTCATTAGGTATGCAAAACCGATACAGGGTGTATAATAAAATATCTCCGAATTTTATCTAATTTTGTACTAAAATTTCTCATTTGTTACGAATTTCAGGTAGACACCCCGTAACTCTGTATTCGGTTGGGTCGCCTATTTTATTGAAAGGGTCGCTCTATTGTATTTGAATGAACAAATAAACAATTCAATCCTCAGAGGCGTGCATTCAGGACAAAATAAACTTTGTATATGAATATGAAGGCACTATGAAATTATAATTACGAAAACTATTCAAAAGAGTTCACAATATCGATTCAATAAAAACACATTTTTTTGTGTTCCTATGAATAAACAATAAACATAAAATATTATATAAAAAATAGCAAATTTTTTTGCAGTAGGTATCAACTTTACTACTAATATACCGTTTACAATAGGAGAGGAAAAAAGAAAAATGCAGGAATAAAATACGAATTAATGTAATATTTATAAAAAAAAAGTCTAACAAATAATAGTAATAACTAACACAAAAACTAGTCTATATATCAGAATCAGACGATTCTGTTGAGCTTCCATTATTAACATTGATTATAAATGGTTCAATCATGTGTTCACTTATATGATCCATTTCCCACATATTTAGTTCTTCTTGTATCACGTGTTCAACACATTTTTTCCAGTTTTCTTTGGTTACGTTACCTAACGCGTCTTCGAATAAAACTTTTACGTCACTCATTTTGAATGTCGTATTCTTTCTTGAAACTTCCTCTTTCACTTGGGCCCATATTAATTCTATGGGATTGAGTTGACAGTGATGAGGAGGAAGCCTCAGCACCGTTATACCACGCGCTGATGCCATTTGATCTACAACGTATCTACTATATATGAATTTTATGTGAATTGGCCAGTTGCAAGAGCTCATTTTTCAGAGGGTTATCTGGACATTCAATATTTTTCGAGGTTAGCCAATCGTGGATATCTTGTTTACGCCATGCAGTTGAAGGTAATTTCTCCACTAACCTGGAGTGATAACTTGCGTTATCCATAACAATGACTGAGCCCGTTGGAATTAGATCTAACATTTGTGAGAAATATTCTTCGAAAACGTCTGCATCCATATCTTCATGATAATCTCCGGTTTGCTTCGACTCAAAGCACAACAATCCACCTTTAACAAAACCTTCGGCACTTCCGATATGAGTAATGATGAGTCGACGTCCTTTTCCTGCTGGTGGATTGAGGCCTGTTGACCACCCTTCAAGAGCTGCCTTCCTCCGACTTTTGACATTCGTGTCTTGCCAAAACATTGAAACAGTATGTATGACCTTCATTTAACCAAGTCTCATCCAAATAATAAATTCGTTTTTGATCTAGTCTTACTTTCCGAATATTGCGCAAATAACTCCTCCTCCAAATGACAATGTCGTCTCTATCAATTATATTGCGTTCCGATAACTTTTTTTATATTCAAATCCAAGTTCCTTCAAAATTTTCCATAATGTACTTCGAGACATTTTCGGAAAATCTTAATCTTCTTGAACCGAAGCCATAATTTTGGAGAGAGTTGGGATCTCTTTTCTAAAGAAAAAAGCATGCACCTTACGCCTTATTCCATTCTTCAAGTCGTCATCCATTTCAAGTTTGGGTCGGCCTGGGGACTTTGCTGGGGCTGTGATGTTTCCATTTTTTTTCTCCTTCATTAAATTATAAATTGTTGTTTTTGAAACACCCATCATTGTTGCAGTAATCTCCACAGTTTCATCAACACTTCCTGTCAAATTCATGATTTTTCTTCTAATTTCTTCGTTCTTCAACGAGGAATAGCAATTTAATATCAGATTTTTTTCGTTTAGCGATAATGGGCTAACTTTAGGTCGCTTAGATGGTGATAAATCCTCCATATCTAGTCGAATTTGGTTGGAACACTATATAGTTGGAAGGTGTAGTTGGGTGTTTGTCTCGTGTGATGAGAAGAGAACTTGTATAGATGAACAAAAATAAACACCAGTTAACAATAACGGTAAAAAATAATAACAAATAACAGTAATAATGGGGAATCAATCAACACAGCAGTTTCTCCAGAACAGATGAACTGTAAATTGAAAATATTCAACCTTTCCGCTACTTTTATAGTTGAAAAGTTCTAGTAAGTACATTGTATTATGGGGGCATTTTCTTAGAACTGAAAAGACTATATTTCACAATAATAAAACCATTTTTGAGCTACCTGTTTCTCAAGTTTCTTCAATTACCTGCTAATTGGGTGAAATAATCGGCAAATGGGGTTGGTTTGGATATATATATATATATATATATATATATATATATATATATATATATATATATATATATATATATATCCATTTAGCGATTTCTTGGGATTCGGTCCTTATTTTCAAAATTCATTAAACTATATATCTCATAACATTTTATTTACTTGACGTTTCGGCCGATTTTCGAGCCTTTTTCAAAAATACTACAATATAAAATCCTAGTGACAATCACAGTTCATAATAAGTCTCAAACACATAGTTAAAATTTAAATAAAATTTCTACTTACAGATATTTGGAACAAGAATCTTTTTACCCACATAGTGGGAACGTCACATTTTAAAATTTATCAACAACTTGACCTGAATAAAACAACTCAATTAGTTGGAGGTACACAAACAACAACTTCAAGATTGATAATTGATGTATTTTATTATCTATTATCGTTTTTGTTTTGCGATTTAATGCATTAAACATGAACGGACAATGAATTAATTTGTAGAGGGTATAGAAATTATGACTACGTATAATAAAAAGTAATTCAATTGTATGTTGTGGTTTGGATTTGTACTTTTTTTTGTTAATTAATCAAATTGTGATAGATTTTGCTCAAATTGTTTGTGTCTATTTTGGAATTAACAGCATTTTTGTTATTTTGAATACATATCATTTCGTAAATTTCTCGTTTTTTTGTATTTTTTTTCCGTTTTTAGGATTTTTGTTTCCTCATAATTAAATGTATGATTATTGTTAGTTGTGTGACTCGTTAGTGCAGTTTTATTCTTTTTATCGTACTTGTGGCTGTTAATCCTATTTTTCAAATATTGACTTGTTTGTCCTATGTATACACTATCACAATTTCTACAGGGGATCTCATAGACTACATGACTTTTTTTGTCTTTTGGAATTTTTGATTTTAGTTGACTAAAATGTTTGTTTAGTAGATTATGTCCTTTGTAGCTTAGCTGTACCTTTTCGTGTTTAAAAACGTTGTTTATTTTCTCTGTTAATTTTGGAATATACGGTAGTATTAAAAAGTTGGAGTTTTTTTGTTTGTTTGTTGTACAGATGGAGGTCGAGTTGTAATACTTATGTATTCTTTTTTTGAAAACACTATTTACCATTTTTTCGGGATAGCTGTTTATTTTCAACGCCTGTTTAGCTTTTTCAATCGCCGTATGTCTATATTCAGTATCAGAAAGAATAATTGCTCTGTCGGCCAGGCCTATAATAGCAGATTTTTTTTGGGATATGTGGTGGTGTGAATTAAAATTAAGATATCTACCTGATCGCTAAATGGAAATATATATGTAAATTGGTCCAAGAAAAATCCAAATACCTTAAATATATATATATATATATATATATATATATATATATATATATGTATTTGTATAAAATTGTTATTAACATTTATTTTATTATTTATTGTATGTAGGATTATAACTATCTGGAGCTTAGTGGAGGGACTCGTCTACGCCCTTTTATACATAATAATAAATTTTCTGGAAAATTGATGTCAGTGATATAATCCACAGTTTATTATATTATAGATAATTTGAAATTTCATTTTAAATAATATTACAAACCGGTTATTTTCGGAAATGAGATAATTTTAGAAGCCTTAACTTTTTTTAAATGACTAAATGTGGTACGCCTATGGTTCCGGCGAAAATGAGTGATTTATTACTCCATGCCTTTTAAAAACGGAGTATAATTGCAATAAAAAAAATGAAGTATATAAGGCGAATAAGAGGAGTAACAAAAAAGATAAGATAAAAACACAGTCAACTTTGGAGTATATAGAGAAGAGACAACTGAGCTGGTGGGGACATGTGCAGCATATGGAGGATACTAAACTAACAAAAAGAATATGAGGAGCGAAAATTTTAAAAAAAGAGGTAGACACGGGAAGACTTGGGAAATATTACAGCGGAAAGAAAAAACTTGGATTGCAACTAAAAAACTGGCCACTTACAGAAAGAAGTGGAAAAAAATTATATAAGACTAAAAATATTACTCTACATCTCAATGTGGTAAAAGATTTATTTGATAATATAAAACATTGCTATTTCTGGAACGTATATGTCATTGTAATAATTTTTTGAAAAATACACAATAATAATTTAAATTATACAATTTGGGGGCATTTAAAGGATCTCCAGTTTTTATGGAGTTGCATGTTCTTTATTTTCTTTTTGTGAGAGATTCGTATCATGAAAAAGTCTCGTATTGTTGAAAAATCATCGAGATTCATTGTGTAGCTCGAAAGCGCTGTAATTATTTTGTATTAAGTAAGTTAGGGAGCTATTTTTGACATTAAAATATGTATTTTATTTTATAACTTACCTTTTATTAACTACCTGTAGTCACTGTTAACTTTGCACTGCAACCTTACGGTTTTTTGTTTAGGATATTATCACTTCAAATCTTGAAAACAAGTATTTGATTTTTCCTTATTCCCGGCACAATCACAATAATTTTTGAATTTATATACGATGTTAAAATAGATATAGTGATTATTGTAATTTGATTACCAATCAATTAGGTACTGTGTTTTTTATTATATGCATCACAAGGTTAAATATTAAAAATAATATGTAATAAATACCTTTTATGTTTCGGTTTACAATGAACGTTCTGCTATTGTGAATTTTCATTGTTGCTGAGAACCAAGGAATAACTCATTATAATAGGTATCGAGAATACTGTGATGTTATGAAGACGTGAAAACTCCAACGATAATAGGAAATATTTCTACATTGGCGTATAACGAGAATCAACATTGAGGGTTTTACAGTGCGATTAGTAGAATTGTTGTCGTTATTATAATGAAGTTACTGTTAATTATGCAGATTAGTTTGTTTTATTTTTGTAACAGTATGGGTTTGGTTAGGTTTTGTGCCGCCCTGAAAGTACCTCAGTTTGTTCATAGGTGGGTTTACGAATAACAACCTTATTATGTAATTAGAGATCCATGCAGAAGTCTACACCCACTATCTCGGATGTCTTCTGCGCGATTTGCGGCTTTGAGAGCATATCGAAGATCGTTTGGCAGACAGTTATTGTAAAAATTCGTAGATATTTTTGTAATGAAGTCCTTAATAGTGGGCATTTCGGCTTTGTCATGTAACCAGGAGTTTCGGGGTAGTTTTGGATAGGTTGAATTATGTTTTATTGCCATTCTCAGACACTTGTTTTGCATCACCTGCAGGGAGTGAAAGTTATGTTTTGTTCTTGTGTAATAAACTGGTGCTGAGTATGTTAAGATTGGTCTAATGATTTGTTTGTAAATAAGTAGTTTGTTGTGCGTGGTGAGTTGACTGTGTTTGCATATGAGCGGATAGAGTTTGCTCATTGCAATCTTGGCTTTGCTTATCTGGTTTCATATGTGAGCGTTGGCATTTGTATTACCCTGTATGGTATATCCTAAATAACTTAAGGAGTTGCTCGGGGATATAACGTGCCCATTTACACAAAGTTGGGATTGCAACGAGCCGTCTTTCCTAGCTATCCTCCAGAGTATTAAATACTCTGTTTTGGAGGCATTTATGCTTAATTTTTGATTGTTAAAGTAGGGTACTATTTGTGTATTGATGCGTGTTTATACGGTATTAAGTGCGGTGTCTGGATTCTTTGCAGATGCTACAAAACACGTGTCATCCGCATACATAGCAGTTAATTGGTTAGGGGACGTTGGGAGATCCTGGATAAATAGCGAATACAACAAAGGCGATAACACTGAGCCCTGCGGGACTCCAGCCTGGATAGGGTAGGGTTCAGCAATATGCTCATTCATTTTTATGTAGAATTGTCTGTTTGTGACGTATGAATTGATTAGTTTTATTAAATAATTCGGGATTTTTAATTGTATGAGTTTAAATATTAACCCCTCGAGCCATACGGAATCGAAGGCTTTTTGTATGTCGATCGCGACCATAAGGTAGAACGCACACGACAGACTGTCGCTCAGCTACTTATTTGTCGGGAGGGTAAACAGACGGCCGACAGTCGACCGACAAGTAGGTGAACAACGCATATGAACGTTTAGTTAGTCGACGATTGTTAATGAAAAATGAATAGTCAGACGTTGAGATGTGTTGCGGTATTATTAAGATACCGAAGAAAGAAAAGGGGAAATAGAGCATTTTGGGTGCATCTAGTAATTAGTCAGCGTTTATTAAAAGGCCAATTCCATACCCTTTTTGAGTCTCTACAGGAACACACAGATAAGTTTTTTAATTATCATAGAATGTCCTTGAATTCTTTTAATGAGCTGTTGGCTGTCTTGAAAACACAATTATCGTTCCAAGATACTAATATGAGGAAGTGTATTTCGCTTGAGGAGAGATTATCAGTTACATTAAGGTAAGAACACTTTACTGTTTGATACTTTTATTAGTTTACGTAATATTAGGTATTAATAAAGGTTATAATATTTATGGCAGATCTTTGGAACCTGGAGATAACATGTCTTCATCATTCCCTAGCGAAAGCAAGTCCGAGTCGTGTCCATACCTGTCAGACATGTATGAATCTGGCGACTCCAAGGGGGAATTTATTGTATGTTGCACTTGTTCATTCGGTAAAGCAGTGGAAGTCTGGTTGCATCGTTGGACCCAAGAGTTTGTTGCAATATTTGTTTGCGGAGTCGTATAATATCCATATCGTCTATCTCCATGATTTGCTATTCCATCACTTTGAAACTGATATGAAACAGTAGAATTTTGCAACGGAAATTCGGAATTTTGAAATGATGTCTCTGTTGTAACACTTTGTATGTGGGTCCTATCAAACCTAAGAATTGTATTCATAAGTTCGATTCTTAAAAAATACTTTTTCTCTTCGTCATATTTTTTGAATGCCGGTAACAGGGACATTATAAATAACTCATCTTCATCCAAGTCTTTCTTTTTATTGCTTTCCTTTACCAAAGCCCATATTTCTGCTTGAGTTGGTCCCCTGTTGCTTTCTTTTAGAACCTGCAGTATTTCTTCATCATAGTTTTTCTGCGTTTTTTTCTTTTTGTGTGGTATTGGAGATATCAGGGATGGTTCACTTTCGGAGGGCCTAACGGCGTGATCAAGCTGAGACTCATCCGCATTGTTTTGTTGAGATGGTATATTTTGTTCATTGTCTAATGAAGAAGAAGTTTGCGTTAATTGCGTGAAAGGTAGCAAGAAGAGCAACTGATCAAAGTAAATGTATTTCCTGCGTTTCTTAGCAGCACTTCCGGAAGGTGTTTTCTTTTCCTGAGCGAGTTCTCGCCGAAAGCAATCCCGCAGAGATGTCCATTTTTTTGGATTTCTTTTCCTGAAAATAAAATAGAAAAAACTGGAACCGGTGTTTGCTTACATATAATTACGTTTTTGTTTCAGGTATTTATCAACCGGGCACTCATTTGTATCCTTACACTATCAGTATATGCTAGGTGCATCGACCATTCGGAAAATATCTGGGAAACATACCACGCTATTTGGGTAGGATTAAGAACGATCTGGGATTGGGAAGGGGAGGATGTAGTTAAATCGGTGCAAGATTCAGCGGTGTGATTTGGTTGCTTACAAAGAAAGCATTCTAATTTATCAGTCGAATTAAAAATTCGATGAGGGGTGTTTTCATGGGTGATAAATATTGATGTTTGGAGGGAAAAAAAGTCGCGGTCCGGGATTATATAAGTCACCCTTCGCTCATAACATGAGCATACGCATCGTCGGGTGTGCCGCATCTAACATGAGTGATGGGCGTAATGTTTTTTATTCCGAGGTCGAGGAGAGCTTTTTCAATCAGAGAGTGAGGAATCGAGGGGCTAACATTGGAGATTAAAATTCTTTTAGATGGATAAATAAGTCTACGAATAGGTATAATTTGAGAGTTGATTGTAATGTTGGAAGTGGTTTTTAGGAGATATTCAATTTGTTCGGTAGAGGATAAATATATGCAAATACAGCCATGGGCAATACGAGATGCAAAATGAACATTTTTGGGAGAAACAATGCTGCCAATTGCTTTAATATAGTCGAAAATGACGGAGTTGGGAATAGATTACATCACAATAGCTTGATATTTAGAGGGTGTTGGGGGCGGGGGCGCTTTACTAATGACAGCAGCAGCATATGATCGATGAGTTGCGTTTATGGCTTGAGATGTTCTCTGAATTTAATTGACGGTGGAGATGTTAAGGGAGTGAGACGGTAAATTAGCAATACTGCGATTCTGGTTACCAAAATCGCAGATATGAGGGCAGGGGGGTATAAAGTACGGCGAATATACTAATATTCGCTCGATGGATAAAGTTTACACACTTACCGGACTATTGTTGTCAATTTAAATTCACAAAAGCCAAAAGAAACACTCGTTAATTACCAGGTCGGCTAAAAAACGGAGGTCATTGAACAGGAAATAAAACACGTCCGTCTACTAAGAGAGTCAACTCGTGAATTGTCCAAAGGTTTGTTTCACTTTTTCACTGCTTTTCACAAATATTTACTTAAGTTATTATATCATAACTTTGGAAATTTTCACGACTGTATCTTTTACTGACTTCCTTCTTTCGTTACCTCGTTACTAAGGACCCTTTTTCATTTTTTTCAATAAAATAATATTCTTCATTTTAAAAAATCAAGTCGCTTGATGTTTATTGACCAATGAATTTCAGCATTCTATATGTTATAAAAATTTTCAATCATTTCAAGGGGGGCAATTTCGGGTAGTCACAGCTGACTATAATTGAAACCCAAAATATCAACGGGGAAACAGCCAGAACAGCGCTTAGTTTTAGTTAAACTCTTTGTTACTATGCTAATGTTTCGAAATATTTTAATTTATTTATCAAAGCTACAAAATTACTACATCTTAGTTATTGTATTAATAATTAAACTTACTAGTAGTTGAGTTCAATGGAAAATTCTTATTTATTTGAAGAACATGAACGTTTCCTCTCCATCTACTTTTGTGGTATTTTTTGGAATATATCGTTAAAAATTATTTCACCTCATCAGACTGGTTTAATTTTAAATTAGTTGTTGGTTTACTTTGATTTTGCAAACATTTCTACCAACATTATCAATACCAACTTATATTTTACGCGCGAATTCGATATTTTTTTTGAAAATTATTATTAATTTATTTTTGTGAAGGTAATGATTTTATTCAAGTCGAAATTTCATTTGATATTTTTTTCAAGAATGTGAAAAGCCATTGAATAATTATCAGTTACTCAAGCCCTTATAGTAATAATAAAGGTAGAGAGGGCTATTCATTCATAAACACGTTTATTTTTGCGGCCAAGAATTCTAAACGCCAGTAGTGAAATAATGAATGAATTACAAAAAGTGGGGATGGTATTGTAGTTACATGGCCTTGGTAATTTCGGCAGTTTTTCTGACAAACTTGGCACCGACGAACCATGATAATCCAAAAACATTAAGTTGATTAACTTAAAAGTTTATTTTATCACTTAAAGCACAGATTAGAGAAAGAACAGATACGAATCCCGGTAAAACATCAAACGATTTTCAACTCCGTCTTCAATGACCTCGGACCTTTAACTCGGTATGGCCGCGATGTTGCCAGTTTAAAATATTTTCTGAATTTCTAACCAAATTGCAATGTTGACTCGGGGACAATAACAATTTCCAGTGCCGGATCTAGTTTTTTTTGGAAATTTCCACTAAATCTTTAAAATTGGGCCATGAATTAAAACAATAACCATAACCGAATATATATTCATGTATTTATTTAATACCTATGTGTACATTCTTATGATTTGTTATAAATAGTCATTACTCTTGGGAGATTAATTAATAAATACATTTTTAGATAACACAAATCACTACAAAAATTCATCAAATTCCAAATAATTCTCAATTTATCATTTATCAAAGGAAATACAAACGGGATGAGCCAAATACGGTATTCAATAACATATCAATTATACAGTATAAATTGGTAATTGTAATTATTGAAACTAAATAGTACGAAATTAAAACATAATTTTGTTATTAAGATACAGCTTTTTTAGCTTATTACAAAATGTAAAGAATTTGTCATGGAATATATCAATATCAACATGGTTATAGACTGAGTAGAAGGATTTACAACACCTACGCAAGGGAGACTTTTGATAATAATTTGTAGCACTAAAGTTAATATCAAAAACTTTAAAAATATTAAATTTAACGAGGCAGGCAATCTCGTTGGAATCAACAAGATTATTAACAATTTTACATAAAAATTGATTTATTGATTATAAATTGAGTAAAATAGACAGTTTTCTATTTTTCTTTGGCTGGAACTTAAAATCTCTATTGCTAAATTTCAGCAAATAAAAAATCCTTAATCGGATGAACAATTTTTTTAAATATTCGTGAGGGAAGCGTTCACAAGGATGTGTAAATTCTGTAGCTGTTGATATCATATATAAATTATTTCCAACTGAAGGGTTCGGCAAATATTTCTCTATGTTTGTGAAAAAAAGGCATTCTAAATTATAAATATATTGACAAAACGAGTCCTCGGGTGTTTTGAGCTTTCCAAATACTAAGTTCTTGTCATGTGCTTTATAATGAATAAACATATTGGTGAAGTCCAAAACTTGCGTATTTGTAGAAAATTGTTGACAAACATCACATGAATGAATTTTTAGACACTTACCAATAAGATATCCAACCACATATTTAAATGCGTTTTGTTCTGGCAATGGATTTCGATGATAATCACAATTAGTGACTCTGAAATTTGCGGAAAATTGGTTAATGGCAATAGGAGTTTTTATAATCATAGATGTATTAGTGTTGGTCTGCGCCAAACAACATAATACATTTTCAAACTGATCTTCACAATTCATGAAAGATGAATTGAAAAAGTTGATAAAAAATAATTTTTTAAATGCACGTGAAAACTGAAAGGGGGTAGGGTTGGTAGCATTTCCACTTTGTTGTCTAATACTACCCAAAAAGTTTTCAAGACAGTCTTGATTTAGACGTCTTGTTAAAATAAATTTAAAATTTTTTGATTTTAAATATGCCCATATTTCTAACAAGGAATTAATTGTAATTTTCCACCCTTTAATAAATTTGCAATGGTTTGTAATATTTCTCCCTGCAATGCTCATAACACTCATGTTATTTAATATTTTAATTGAATCATTTAAAAAATCAATTTGG
Organism: Galeruca laticollis; assembly: GCA_963921935.1. Classification (NCBI taxonomy): domain Eukaryota; kingdom Metazoa; phylum Arthropoda; class Insecta; order Coleoptera; family Chrysomelidae; genus Galeruca; species Galeruca laticollis. The sequence goes on along the minus strand of OY998181.1, from coordinate 160,089,571 downwards.
TGTATTTCCCCGGAAAATTTTCTGTTATATAGTTTGACATTGTTCAATGAAGAAGAATTGAAAATATCAAACAATTTGTCAGCATGTGAAATAAGTGTGACTGTATCTGAAGCCGTCACCGTTATTGTGCATGGTTGCCAAAGATATGATTTGTGAAAAAAAGTATATATTTATGGTATGATTTTTATACATTATAATTTTTTAAATTGTATAATTCTTTTGATGTTAATAAAATTGATTTAAAACAAGTGATTGTCGAATATTTGTATCTGTATAACTATCACACTTAACAATAATGCTTATAAAATATTTGACCAATGATCGTAAATTGAAGGAAATATTATGCAAATTGACAACCCTGTTGAAAAATTTCGCGCAGCGGCCCGAACGGAGTCGACATACGACGATGGACATTTAAATGGGTATGTCTACCCATCTCTCTCTCTCTCTCTTTACTGTTCTCTGTCAAGCTTTCGACGATGGACATTTAAATGGGTATGTCTACCCATCTCTCTCTCTCTCTCTCTTTACTGTTCTCTGTCAAGCTTTCGTATCTGTTCTTTCTCTAATCTGTGCTTAAAGTCTTGAAAAACACATCAAAACGAAAGAACTAAATGTTTACTCTCTAGTCGTAATATAAACAAACCACGTTTGACATTATTTACTACAATACTACGACCTATTCGAAATGATCGTCGATCACAGACTGACGATATTTGCATCTCTCTTTATATGGTAATTGAACAAGACAAGACTACTAAATAGACTATTGACACATTAAACAGGTACTAAAATTTTGAGCAATGTTGCCACTTTTAGTTATAACCATTAGGGTATCTAAGGATACAACAAACACTAGTTTAAAATTTATATAAGAATATGCCTTTATTAAATAAAATTCAAGTATTATTAATTCATTTTAAAAATAGCGATTCAAATGCATACATTAGTTTGACTTTTTTTTATTTGCATAACTTTTTAACACATTTTCAATTAAACTTCTAATTTCATTTTTCCTGCAACTAAAGAGACTTTGTAAATATGGCAAAGCAGTGAAAGTGTCCGCAAGTGAGCTTAGAATGTGACTCAATGTTTGTGGAAAGAAAAGATCTAAACAAACATATATATTTTATTTGTTAATCTGGGCTCGAGCCCTATTTATTTGTTAGTTGTTTTTTATGGGGAATTATGGGGTACGTGGGAGAGCCCCAAATGCCTACCTTTGTTCTCTCTCGTTCCTTGTGACTATATATAGTTTTTGTTGTCCCCTCTTGATATTAGTTATAGAGTTGAAATGGAAGGGAGTAGGAGGCTTTTTTTCCAATTTTTAAAATTAAGTCGTAATCTGATTTAAATTTTAATGTAACCTGATGAAATTCATAAAGTAGGCGAAGAAGAAATGTTAGAATTTGATTGGTAATAAATCAAGGGTTGGTGTCCTACGCTGACACCTGTGTTACGGTTTTGTTTGTGATGAAAAGTTTACAGTGGAGTCATTGTGACTGGTTTCTCCTTGAGTTATTTAATAAGGCTAATAAATAAGTGTAATTATATACTTATTAACAGTAACAATTTTGTCAAATTCTAATAAGCCAGTGGCGAGGTATCAGTGGTTCTTTTAAACTTTTATGGTTTCTTTTGTCTGTAATTATTCACTGAATTTCCTACTTGAAAGGTACTATTTGTTAAATTCGTTACAATAGTCAATTTTATCAATATTTCACTTTTTCTTTCACGTAAACTTTTTTAAACAATGAATTTGTAGATTGCATGAAATGGACAAATGAGCTCAAGATTATCTGCTGCTACCCGATTAAGCAGCTTTCTCATTTTGAAATTTTGTAAAATCCATGGTTAACAGAAAGGAAATAAATTATACGGTTATAAGGACCACCCTCTATAATTGACTGAAACTATTTAATGAGAAAATTTAATTACCGTTAAGTCATTATTAATAATAGGAATATTACATATTAGTGGTGCTTACGTGCTATATAAGAAGCAGTAGCTTACTGGTTACTTATTGTATAAGTGTTTTATATAAAAACAATGTTCAAACGCGAGAGCATGCTCGAGTGTTCAATTTTCTTAAGTGATAATATATGGGTTGTCCCATTTAAAAATACATATAATGTTCGAATATTTCAAAAACTGTACATTTGGTAACGTCGAAATTGAAAATCGTTGGTCCATCTGTATGTGATTAAAAACATCGTTTCAGCAATAATCCAGGAGAATTAGACTCAAAACCTACCAGATATGGTTGTGTAGTTACGTTACTTAGATATTCTGAAGATTGATCGAAAATGAATTGGTTTAAAAGTCGAATTGTATTATATTTTCGTTGCTAGATAGCAATAAATCAGAAAAAAAGTGACGAAAATCGTGGTAATTTTGAGGCGCGTAACAACCAGGTAAGAAATTGCGCAATTATACTATAAATAGAGATTTATGTATTACAAAATGAAGTACCAAAACCCGATCCAGATTTATTTGTTGGTTTTGACGTGGTTGATTTGTTGATTTAACCGAGCAAAAAACACTGTTTTTCCGCGTCAATGATGGGAACAAAATTTTGCAGTTTGATTGCTGTCGATTTTTTCACATATTGTTGGGCCCGTTAGCTATCATATAGAATCGATATAAGGTTGATTTTCTTTTTTTTAACAACTTTTGGCGTGATTTTGAAAGTTTGTAAAAGTTTTACTTAATTAACAAATTATTTCGGGAAGCGCTTTTACGCGTTGAAAAAAATCTGAAGGTACTAAAAGAAAGTTCTCGGAAAGATGCTTAATTTTAAAAAAATCGTTCAGATTGGTCGAATAAGTTCTGAGATATTAACTGCCAAAGTTGACAAAACTACGCATAGTGGAACAATAAATAAAAATAGGGAACCAAAAAACTTTTTAAGTTAAACGGTTTTATGTTAAACATACATTGCAATGTTTAAGATAAATGTACTAAGAACCAAAAAATAATAAAATAGATACAGTCGTGTGAATTATAAACATACGCATAGACTAGACTAAAATAAAACCGTGGGACACGTCAATTGTCTACAAATTATCGACTTAATGTGCGATAGAAAAATCGTTTAATTCGTCGTTAGGCAGTTGGCCCGCAGACGGTGAGGAAATTACTTACTATTTTCTTGCTCATGGAAATTCCAATAGTTATACACTCCATGTAAATAAAAGAGATGTTTCAACTAGTTTATCGTTGGACATTCACACTGCTGGCTGGCGAGGAATCGTTTAACTGCTAGTAGTTTGTCTTTAATCGACAAAACATATGATAAAAGTACTACTCGCTCACCACTATGAAAACCTAAAACTCGCTTATAATCGAGCTTGCTAGCTTGTTTCCACATTCTAGCCCTACTTATCACACGTCCATCGTTGTCGGTTGAACAACTGCCTAATTATAGTGTAACATTACAAAACAAAAATTTTAATCAACGATTGTAGACAATTGACGTGCCCCACGGTTTTATTTTAGTCTAGTCTATGCATATGTTTATAATTCCCACGACTGTATCTATTTTATTATTTTTTGGTTTTTAGTACATTTATCTTAAACATTGCAATGTATGTTTAACATAAAACGGTTCAACTTAAAAAGTTTTTTTACCTATTTTTATTTTTTGGTTTTTAGTTTTTATTTCACATTCTGTTTAATTCATTTAGTGCTTCATTATTGCAAGGCTTCTTGCCCGTTAGTTTATTGCAGTCCAACTCCTCTATACGTAGTCCCTGCAAAGATCTTACTCTACTAAGAGCCACGTAGGCTTGACCTTCTTCAAACAGTTTCGCACCTAAGTATACGACTGCGTGATCCACAGTGCTGTCCTGCATTTTATGTATTGTAGAAGCCCATCATAGTATTAAAGGCAACATTATTGTTTCAGCCGTCCCGTAATTGTACTTAGCTGGAAACTGTATGGCTTTCGGGTGTATAAGATTTACTCCGTCTCTTGCGAAATCAATTCGGACGGAAGGTACATCTGTTGCATACATCTGAGTTCGACGAAATTGAGGCCAAACGATTTCGTTGATGTAGCCTATAGCGCCATTTACTAATCCCTTTGAAACGTCAATATTGGACCGTAGCATGACTTTTGCCCCCACAAATATTTCCAGTTCCGCTGGTAAACCCCCAGTTTTGTTGATATCAGCTGGTATTATAGTAGCTGTATCCACATTGTCTGCATTTCGTGTGGCGTGTACTAGCTCATCCTGCGCTTTTATTTTGTAAATACGAGCACCATTATTTCTGTACAAATTCAATACAGCAGAGTTATTGTTATCAGCCATTTGGTAGCGGCGGCCATCTTAGATTTCAATTTTGCATAGTAAATTGTATTCTACTTGTTGAGACCTTTCATTTGATACCCATGTTGATGGGATTGATAAAACCTACTTTATCCGCCATTTTGTAGAGGCCGTTATCTTGGATTTTAATTTTATATAGTATATTGTATTCTACTGGTTGAGCACTTTCATTTGATACCCATATTGATGGGATTGATAAAACCTACGTTATCCGCCATTTTGTAGCGGCCGCCATCTTGGATTTAAATTTTTTATAGTATATTGTATTCTGCTTGTTGAGCCCTTTCATTTGATACCCATGTTGATGGGATTGATAAAACCTGTATTCTGCTTGTTGAGCCCTTTCATATGATACCCATATTGATGGGATTAATAAAACATAAATTATCCGCCATTTTGTAGCGGCGGCCATCTTGAATTTATAATGATAATGAATAAACATAATTATATTGTCACCAAAATCCAAAGTGTATACAAAATTTGAGATTAATCGGTTGACAGGAAGAGGGTGAAATTTGAATTACTAAATTTGACCCAAGAATAATAAATAAAACAAACGGGGTGAGCCAAATAAAACCGTTTAAAAAAAGAATTTGGTAGGTTTGTCCGAGTACTTTTCGTAGGCGTTTATATAAATAATATTGTACGTGTGCTTTTTGCAGGAAAATTCAATGAATGTTGGCGAGACAACCATCCGAGCGGCGAAACCAGAGGGGAGGGGATGAGCGGCGAAAATTGAAATCGAGCGTTCAAAACCAGCGCGGGCGCTTTAGTACGCGATATCTCGGCTTCTATTGCTTCGATTTTGATCATTTTTTTTAAATCGATATACCGAATCGAGAGGAACATATTTCTCAATGTTTCATAGCAATATTATGAAAGATTACCGGCGTATAGGGATCGAGACCGAACTATAGAGGCAGCACTTCTGTCGAAAGTAGAGCGCCCTGGTGTTAAATAAGAAAAACATTGTGATGTAAACAGTATAATAAACAGCACAAAATGCAAAAAATGAATAGATCTTTTTATTTTAATTGCCAGGAAAAATTGTTGGTATGTAAGATGGGTGTAGGGGATTATCTGATTTTTGATTATTGACAAAATGATCACTGCAAATTCTAGTATTTTTATTTGGTTCCCCATCTTTCCGACGTTTTTTGAAATGTGATTAAAAAACTTGTAGCGATTCGTTTTGTACAAATATTTACTTTCTTTCTCTTAATAGTATTTAATTATATAAACTTATACAATATTAAAGTCAGCAAACACATAACAAGCTTTTTATTTTATATAATCAATGAAATCGTACAGAAAACAACATTTTTATTCTCTCAATAAAATCTTTTATTTATGGAAAAAAATTTGGAACTCTACTAATACTAATAACTGCCAATTGTATAATACTGATTACACACAAAATAATAGTTAATAAAAAATACTAATTAGAACATTTTACTTGCATATGGTTTTTTTACTGCATTTATCCATTTTTGACGTTTTAAGGTTATCCACGCAATGTTTAATAAACTTTCCGGGAAACTACCTATAAAATTTCAACTGGTTAGTATTTTTATACGGCATATTTGAATTGCCATGAATACAGAAGGATACTTTTGATGAAGACATCACAAACATTTAATATCAGTTTAAAAAAATGAACATTTAAAAACGTTCATTATACAAAACTAATAGTGTTTACATCACTTTGTTTGTGTTTTTTCACAGCAGATGGCATAAGCGTCATCTTTCTCGGTCCCTATTACTACTAATTAAAATTTCACAGTTTTAAACGTTGTTTTATATTTAAAAATGCAAAATTTTGTTCCCATCATTGACGCGGAAAAACAATGCTTTTTTTTGCTCGGTTAAATCAACAAATCAACCACGTCAAAATCAACAAATAAATTTAGATCGGGTTTTGGTATTTCACTTTGTAATACTCTAAAGTACTTAAATCTCTATTTATAGTATAATTGCGCAATTTCTTACCTGGTTGTTACGCGTCTCAAAATTACCATGATTCTCGTCACTTTTTTCGATTTATTGCTATCTAGCAACGAAAATACAATGAATTCAACTTTTAAACCAATTCTATCTTGTAGATAATTTCATAACGAACAAATTTACAAATAACGATTTTTTCTCTAAACTGCATACGTACAGAGTTATATTGAAAATAGTGATAGAAAAAGCGGCGTTTTCGTGCATTTTTGCAGTTCTCGATTTTTTTTTGCAAATAGCACAACTTTCTGAGCTAGCGCATACTTATAATATGATTGTATATCGTCGCCTCGAAGTCAAAACCTCGTATGTCAAAATTCACAACTTTTCAGGAAACCCAAATAACTTAGTATAATTTGCTGTTATGATAATTTTGGTACAGGGTATTGTCATATTGAAGGCCTGGATAAGAGTCAAATCCTGAATAAATTAAATTTTAGTTTTTTCTTGTATTTTTCCTTGTAACCGCAAAAATAGTGAGATTCGAGTTTTTCACTATTCATTTTGGACTTCCGAGGTTTTCTCAATGCAAAGTGAACAATAAAATACACAAAATACAATAAAAATAATATTTTTTCGACTTAGATTGAATGCTAAGGTTGGATGAAAAAACGTATAAAAAAATTAATGAAGTAGAGAATCATAAAATCCATGATAATCTTGATGAATGACCTTTTTTAAAGACTGAAGATGATCATATTTATCACCTTTGAGAGGCAATGCAGCTTTGTATAGTTTCTTTACAGTTCCCGTATTATTTGACATTCTGTGTGGAAGGAGAGACCACTCATCATCAAACCTCAATTTGAATTGTATCCCACTGTCAGCTGAATATTTAAGGGCTACTAAGTCAGTTACACAAGGATCGCCGGTCTTGACACCTGGACGTATAGTCTTATAATATTTAATTTCGTCATAGCTGTTGAAGAAACTATGATCAACGTACTTCACTTTGTATGGTCCTTTAGAGTTTCGACGAGCTTCTTCAATGATCTGAACGTAATTTGAGGGCGAATGAACTTCTCTATTTTTTTACGCATTTCGATGGTGGAATGCACGCTGTCGCATTCCATCTGAGAATGGCCCTTAGTAAGATATTTTTGAACAATATCGTTGGTTTCATTCATTATGCAGTAATGTTGCAAAGCATTAGCTAAGGTTACGTTCCTATTCTGAGCACAACAGCCATCACTATAAAAGATTTTTAATTTGTCTTTATCATCTCCGGCAATTTCATTGTTGATATAATCTGTTAGACATGAGGCAAAACAATTAGCATCCATTCCCCCTTCCCCTTCGTGCCATACATAGCATACGACAGCATCACTACCCAAATTGTAAATGGTAAAGTTATGGCAAGCTAATTTTTGTTTAAAACAAATCATGCCAGCTGGCAAAAATGGCACAAGCTGCACCGCCTGTACATCCATAGTGAATGCAAGTACTTTCCCAGCGACGGCATCGTCTTTGTCTTTTTGTTTTTCCTGACGAGCTCGTTCTTTTTGGTTGATGTGGAAGTTAAATTCATCTAGTCCAACATTATTTAGTTTGAAGCTAAAACACAAGTCACATTGATCTTTTCGTGGAGGGTAGATGTCAATATTCAAATGTTTCATTTCTGATGTAAAAACATCTTTCCTCGCGGCAGAATTTTCTCCCACTTGTGCTTTGTATACATTGTACACCTCAGTGTGTGATTTAAAGATAGTTTCCACGTATAGTTTACTGGTTGTCGATCTACAATAATGTGAAGGTAGTTTCGGCAACTTCTCCAAAAATTCTTTTATTTGAACTCTTTTTTGTTTATCACAAGGTTTACTTTTATTTGGGCACTTCCTCGAGGAATCTACTATCCCAGAGTGATTACTATGTTTTACCCAGTTTAAAACTGTCCATTCTCCTAAGGCGAATGTTGAGAGGAACATTTTTTTGCAAACGGGAAGTACTTTGTCGTTCACTATTAAATGATAAAATAAACTGATGTTGCGGCGTGATGTCTTCTTAGTCGTTTTTTGTAAAGTTGTAGACTTATTTACCAAAGTCACCACAAGCACTTTTCTCTGACTCCAGTCCATTTCCTCCCAAAACCTAGTAAATAATTCTTTTCTTTGATCGGCCGTTATGGAATTGCATTGTCTTTTTCCTTTAGACTTTAGACACTTGCCTGAGTTGTATCTCTCTTTCATGATCCGTGCACTTCTTTTAACAACTGTTTTCGATCCATCTCTGTGTTTTTTTTGTGCTTCATATTCCTTTCCCTTTCTTCTGCGTATTTGAGCACTATTTCTCTCCCAAGTAGTGGGATTTCCTTGTCCTTTTTTGGCACGTTTCTTTTTTAACTGATTATCTGCAGTCCCGTTTTGATCTTCTAGTACTTCTTCATCATGGTATGTTTCTGATTGGGATTCGTCTTCTGAGCCATTACTGGGGTGAAAGCTATATCCAGAATCTTGGAAAGGGTCTTCATCGGTTTCCTCCTCATTGAAATTATTATTATTATTTGTGACTAAACTTTGATCAACGTATATTGAATTGTTCTGTGATATTTTTTTATCAATCTCTACAGCTGCAGACGGATTAACGTTACAACACAGTTCAACGTGTGAAGAAAAATTCGTGCGAGATCCAAATTTTTGTGAATTTCGTTCTGTCACTACAGCTGATGGAACCGGTTGACTCTCGCAAGAAGAATCCTGAGGGCTTTGTAGTGCCATAGCTAATATTTTACTAGCACGAGACGCCTACAAACAATGAAAAAAAAACTTTAAATCGGTTTATTAAAAACTCGTAAATCATCAATGCCAGTTAATTTTACAGTTGCAAAATTGCAAAACCTCGTATCTTGATTTTAAGCCGTTTAAGTTGTTTGCTATACTCATAATAAATTGTAACTATTAACCTCTGGTGCTTAAAAAACTTAGTTTTAGTAGTTGTAATAAATTTGTTCAAATTGTTACATTATGTGCCGTTTACTCTCAAAAATTTAGCTTCTAACCTCACTTTTTTCTACTTTAAAAACTAACACATTTCTCATGCATAAAAATTTATAAAACAGATTGAATTTTACTTACCATATCTTAGAGCTCCTTTCTAACCAACTACCTATTTAAATCAGACACAATATCGACACGGTGATTCAAACTGCTTAACAATTTTGTTTTTCTCAAAATGAGATACGAGGTTTGTGTGCTTCATTCGAGATACGAGAATTTCAAATAAATCGAGATCCAAGTATTTGCCACGTATGTGCTATAATATTCTATAACCTGAAAGACTCGTAACTCAAAAAGAGCAAAATTCGAGATACGAGGTTTTGACTTCGACGATATATGATTTTCGATCAATCTTGAGAATATCTAAGTTACGTAACGACACAATTATGTCAATCTTTACTTCTCCTGGACTACAATGAAAGTTTTTATTTTTCCAATATTAATTGATAATTAATAACAGTTGTGTACAAAAGAATAATAAAATTTAACTTCGGCGAAGTGTTTTGTTTTAACCACTTTCTAAAACTAATCTAGTCGTCCTCGAAAAAGAAACATGTCGCATGATTCACGCTCGCATACCTTTAGTATACAGGCTGTCTGCAAGTGCATGCGTTTACTTTCTTATAGCGGTTGTCCTAAAATTTCGGCGTTCACATGTATAACTGCTGTACAATTTTTGCGTGTTTTTATAATTGATATAATACATTGCTATTGGCTTAAGCTTTATATATAGTTAAATCGACTAACCCTAGATGTACCTACCTCTCGTCTATGAGGAGGTAAATAGTACAATTAGAATTATAATTCTTTTGATCATAGATAAAATGGTAACTTACTCATTTTCATTATCATATCCAAATTTCACTTTAACACTTATATAATATGAAATAAATTCACTGAAATCTCATTTTTAAAACTAACTTTGAGTCTTGTAGGTACATATTAACCATCAAACTAATCGAATTTAATAGGTACAATACGAACATAGGAAAATTGCATTGGGATTTATATCAAGGCTGAAAAATATAAAGAAGTATCACAACATGGTATTGTTCATGAATTTTATTGTTCCATTTAGCAAAATGTTTCAATGTCGTAGTTTTAATCATAATAACGTTCAATGAAGCGTAATTTCATGATGTAATTGTTATTTCAAACATCCGGACAAGTTTTCGGTTGTATGCATAAACGGTTTTTCAGGATTGGTAGCTCTCGGACTAAAACGTAGAAAATATTAATTTGGTTTGCCATTGTGTCTATCGCCATTGCCGAATATGTCTACGACAAAAACCATTTGAATAATAATTTTATGGTGATAATTCAAATGAGGTGAACAATAACAAGCATTGAAATAGTGGAATTTCCGCCAGTGAAATCCCGCTAAAGTATTTTATGTTTATGTATCAATTAATATTCTGCTACATTCGAACCAACTTATTTTCTTAGGAATAAAACTAATGCATAAATTAATTTTAAAATGGACAAACCAAATTGACAGAAACAAACAAAGGTTGCTTCACGTTTTTAGACTCCTGTGAACTTTGCACACCATATTTAAAAATCTTAAATTTTTTTTAAAGTTCTGGCAGTCTTTGGGATAGTTCTAGAGTTCTATGCATAGTTTTGGCGACTGTTTGTGGAGACCTTCAGTACCAAACGCAGCCACGGCGGCGTTGCTGGCAACCCCCAGTGGGGTTTTCCCCTAATTAAGAACTCCAGACGGGGACTTTAAAACGATGAGGCGTCCTAAAATTTGTTGTTTTATTGTCGACTGGTGAAACAATTAGCAAAATTAGCTTGATTTAAACCCGTAGAGGTAAAAATTTATTTTGTTGAATTGTTAAAATACTCTCGGTGGCTATACAACAATTGAAGGGTCTAGTGCGAAAAGGGTATGAGTGCCAAATAATGTTTTTTGTGTAATGAGGGTGTAAAGTTTATACATAATTCAGCAGAATTAGTACAATAATGGAAAGACTGGAATGAGCCAGAATAGGATGATTTTTTCTTTGTATATGAATATAAAGTTTGATAGTTCTATTGTTTCTAGAGTTTGATGTACTTATACCGTTTTTGCACTATTATAAGCTTTGCGACGTCCTACAAAATTTAATCAGTTTTCGTGAAAAATGTTTTATTTAATTTTTGTTTAAATCGTGAACAGAGAAGTGTTGATAAACATGTGTATAAGCTATTCAGCTTCATGTAAAGCAAATGTTGCTGTTGATATATTGTAGTGAGGCCAGAAAATATGTGGCCAACATCGTTTTTGTCAAGTCAGTTGTCATTATAAGCATGTTATAAGATTTTTATTATTACGTTTTTGTAATAAACAAAACTTAAAATTGTTCTTTAAACGGGGAGTTGTTTTATTTGTTCATGCCTGCTCACAAGAAGTAGAGTCCATTTTCAGAAACATTATTGTATCACACATCATAATCCGACTCCAAGTCATCATTGACCAGTCTTCATATATATATATATATATATATATATATATATATATATATATATATATATATATATATATAAAGGGCTACTGAAATAGAGTGGTAACCGTGGACATGCATGTTTCTGGCTCATTTTGCCTCTTCAGCACGGCATAACCAAATAATGATGTGAAATTTGGGAGCAAAGATGTTAATCGAAACATGGGAAAACACAAAATAACGGATTTCAGCAGGGAAACCAAACGCTCATTTGTGTCTTCAATTGGAAGATCCCGAGTTTTCAGGACAACAACCAACATCGACACGGAGGCGCATAAAATATCACGCGATATTCCTACATCTTCTTTGTTATTTACTATGGGTCGGAAGGTTCATGGCGGGGGGCTATATGCGCCTCCGTGTCGATGTTGGTTGTTGTCCTGAAAACTCGGGATCTTCCAATTGAAGACACAAATGAGCGTTTGGTTTCCCTGCTGAAATCCGTTATTTTGTGTTTTCCCATGTTTCGATTAACATCTTTGCTCCCAAATTTCACATCATTATTTGGTTATGCCGTGCTGAAGAGGCAAAAAGAGCCAGAAACATGCATGTCCACGGTTACCACTCTATTTCAGTAGCCCTTACTTTGCGTGAATTACCCATGAATCTCTTTGTTGTTGTTGTTAAAATATCACGCCATATTCCTACATCTTCTTTGTTATTTACTATGGGTCGGAAGGTTCATGGCGGGGGGCTATATGCGCCTCCGTGTCGATGTTGGTTGTTGTCCTGAAAACTCGGGATCTTCCAATTGAAGACACAAATGAGCGTTTAGTTTCCCTGCTGAAATCCGTTATTTTGTGTTTTCCCATGTTTTGATTAACATCTTTGCTCCCAAATTTCACATCATTATTTGGTTATGCCGTGCTGAAGAGGCAAAATGAGCCAGAAACATGCATGTCCACGGTTACCACTCTATTTCAGTAGCCCTTATTTTGCGTGAATTACCCATGAATCTATTTGTTGTTGTTGATAAAATATCACGCGATGTTCCTACATCTTCTTTATATATATATATATATATATATATATATATATATATATATATATTAAATAGGATTACTACTTCATTTTATATAATGCCCCACGTTGGGGAGCAAGTTAAATATGATTAACTATGATTATTTTATAATAATAATAATATTTATTTATTTTGAATATGAATTTGTTATTTATATTTTATACTGTGGGAGATAACTTGTATTTGAAATTTATATATATATATATATATGAGAATTATTATTTTTTTACTGTTGTTGTGAATTTGAATTGAATTTAAAATGTATTGATATTTTGTTACAATTAAAAACCTTACACTCTTGGGCTTGCTAACTTATATATATTTTACCTGTAATTCCTCTTATTTATTATGCTATTTAGTAGCATGTAGTTTATTTGATTCCTAAACTTTTATTACCTCGGCTGCTCTTATTCATTCACTACTCTATAACTCAGTAGGGTTCTGGGCATATCATAATAAAATCAACCTTACTTATCAATGGAATTTATTTATGTTACTTATTAAAAGATAAAAAAAATTTAAAACATTGAAAACATTACTCATATGTAAAATATTATTGACGCTTTATTTTACTGTTGGATTCATATACCTCTTATGTGTAAAAATAAATGATTATCCTTTATTATTTCTTAAATTCTTATGTTATAAATAAAATAATGGATTTTCTATATATATCCAAATTTCCACATTAAACAAACTTTCTGTATATTATAAAAAAACTATTCATTTTCTTTTGAGACGACTTTCGCAGACTCATTTGCATAACTTGGGTGAACCGTTTGTAAATGTTAGATTTCTTAGAAAAATTATACGACCACCTGCGTTTTAAAGTTGTTCAACTATTGTAAACTTTTTTCTGCTTGTATTCTAAATAGGATTATTTGAAATATTTTAAAATACTATTTTAGTTTTATTCGGTACGTGAAATTGAAAGCATATCTGAAATATTTATCTACTCAAATTTGATCTTTTAAAAACATAATTTAACGTATTATAACAATTGTGTAGGTAATAAAAAAAAACTGAAATTAGTTGTGGTTTGTTGTTTAGTGGAAAGTTTTATATATATGATTGGAGAAAATTCAACATGACAGAAATTATACATCTACAAATTTTATAATGGTAAGTTTTTTATTATTACGTTTCCTGGTATATTATAATCATTTTAAAGAAAAAACTTTTACTACCAGGTGTTTATGATTTTAAATTTCACTTTATTATTTGGTACCAAATATTTAATTAAAAACACACCACAGACCTTGTTCTTTTTGCTGAAATGATGCCTTCAGTTGGATTCATCCATGACGCTTTCCCGCCTTAGGTGGTAATTTTCCTCCTTGTAATTATCTGATGATAATCATTATTCTGCTTTATGTAGTTTCAAAGAAATTCGTCCTTGCACTTGATTTTAATTATTAGTCAATTTTTTATAGTTTAATTTATACCTATTTACACTTATTACTTAAATTTTTTTATTACAAAGAAACTGGATCACTTTACATTGCTTCTTGCTTATCCTACAACTAACGCCTAACTAACTATTCCGCGGTCTTTTTCATCTGCCAAACCCTTTCTATTGTTTATAACCGGAAGCTGGCAATGCTCTAGAAAATTCTTTGATTATAGTTCACCTGTCACTTTGTTTATTATTGTTTTTCTGACTTAAACTTATTGTAAACTATTGTTTTTTATTCATTATAAACTTATTGTCCTTGATTAATTCACTAACATCTTATTATTATTGTCTTTTTTCATGTTATTGTTTATTTGAGATGTTCCGATTGGTCAATGCAATTATATTATTTTTGTATTTCCTACAACCTAAATCTTTACACAATATACATGGATACAATTCATTTCTTATTATGTTTGATATTATTACATTTATACATATAAATTAGGTCGGTAATCATTTATTTTTATTCTTATATTTCATACTCAAATACATTTTATGTTGGTATACTTGTCTCAACTGTTATATTTCGTATAGGTTTTTGATATTTCCTGTAATTACAGTTTCCTACTTATTATTATATTTCCTATATATTTTTATGATTAAATATTAACTAACATATCTTATTTATATATTTTACTAATTCTAAATGTCATTTATTGTTCAATCATTGTAGCATTGTTGATTTTATTATGCCATCCTATTTATTCTTTAAATATAAACAGATGCTCTGGGTGTCTAAAATTCCGTGCAGCGTTACGTTATTTTATTGATCTGCGTTTACTTGTTAGGTTCTGTCTAAGGTTGTTTTTTTTTTAAATACAGAATTATTTTAAAACTGTTTTACTACTAATTGTTTATGACTTCTTTTTATGAAATTGACTGTCTCGACCCTTACTTCGTAGAATATGCTCATATTAGTGTTTTTAAATGAAACTCAAGGTCTCTAGTTAATTCCACAATATAATACAAGTTATTGAAAATTCTAAAAAATTGACAATTGTTTCGATAAATCAATATCATCGTCAGAATGACAGAAGTTACATTTCATTTTATGGCTACCTGATGTTTAGTAGTTAATTTTGGCTAGACCAAGAAGTAACCTAACTTGTGATTGGCTTAATATATGTTTATAGAAAAAAGAAGAAGATGTGATATTACAAATATTGAAGCTTAGATATTATTAGCCCTATGGTGATATCCTGGATATCATTTTTCCAATTAAGATCAGTATAACTGTGCAATGATATAGAAAACCAGGAAAACTATATCTGCTGATCTTTACAATTATCACTTAAGAAGACAGTTTATTAGTGGAGAATTCCCTAGATTTAACTGTTCATTGACAACTTCATATTGTGGGTTTCTTAAATGTCTTCTAATTTCCAGTTCTTCAAGGAAATCCAGTTCTTGTTTCTTTTCACAAATATGCAGTACTTCTAGTTCTGAGTTAGGTGTCAATGAATGATTGGTGTCAAGTAGATGTTTTGCGTAGTGGGATTTATCTGGTTGTTTTAATCTGTATGCTCGTAAGTGCTCACTGTATCGTACTTCAAAATTCCTAAGGGTCTGACCCAAATAGACAGCATTACATTCTGGACATTTGAGTTGTCAATGAACAGTTGAATCTAGGGAATTCTCCACTAATAAACTGTCTTCTTAAGTGATAATTGTAAAGATCAGCAGATATAGTTTCCCTGGTTTTCTATATCATTGCACAGTTATACTGATCTTAATTGGGAAAATGATATCCAGGATATCACCATAGGGCTAATAATATCTAAGCTTCAATATTTGAAATATCACATCTTCTTCTTTTTTCTATAAACATATATTAAGCCAATCACAAGTTAGGTTACTTCTTGGTCTAGCCAAAATTAACTACTAAACATCAAGTAGGCATAAAATGAAATGTAACTTCTGTCATTCTGACGATGATATTGATTTATCGAAACAATTGTCAATTTTTTAGAATTTTCAATAACTTGTATTATATTGTGGAAAGAACTAAAGACCTTGAGTTTCATTTAAAAACACTTCTTTTTATATTTATTTACTTTTCTTTATGATTATGCCCATTGATTGTACTTGATTATATTGTTATATGGATATTTTATTAATTTTGATACTTTATTTTAGAAATTATTTTTTTATTGATAAATATTATTTCTTTATCCTTTATCGGGATTCTATAAATGTTATGTGCTCGCTCTATCTACAACAATATATATATTCAATTTAATAAAGATTGATAGTATTCGTAAAATAAGTTAAATTGATTCTCCCATCTTGTCCTTTATTAGCCATTATTTTAACGAATATTTATAAATTGTACAAAAAACATGTCTAAATCAATTATAGATGTCGATAGTAAAAACAGTGAACAAAATCCTCACAACAATACTGAAGAAAATCTGACCAAAGATATTGAAGCAGACGATATACTCGTTGAACCGTCAGAATTGAAAATATTGGAATCCGATTCAGATTCAACGGAAATTAACACTAATAATTCAGTAGATGATGTAATTTCAAAAGAGTTTGTCGAAATTAAAATGAAATAAATAATAATCTCGTAAATTAAACAAAATTATATATCGAATTATTTTAGTGCATGTTAGGTATATTGACTGAAAATGTTGACAGGTAGGTTTGCATAATATAGATGATTATACTATCAGTTATTTTTCAATCATAATTTCCTGGAGACTCTTCATATGCAATGTAGTTTTTAAAAATTACTTAAATCTGAAGCAAATGCAAAATGAAGTACAAAATACTGATATTTGTAATAATAATTCATTATAATTTTGTTGGTAACATTTTAATTCTATTAAATTGTTATGGTTTCATTTATGTTTTATTGTTTAACAAATAATAATGTTATCCTTTGAGTAGGTGTGTAAGATGACTTGATTGTTTTTCTCAGCATTTCATTTTATTTAGGTACTTATTTCTTAATCGTCTTTAAAAATTAATGGTGTATTGTAGTATAAACAGCGAATCGTCGTCAAAGACACAATGTTTATACAATTCATAATGTATAGATAAGTTTCCATAGCAACCCGGAACGATGTTGATTGTGGATGGTGAATGAAAAACGTCAGTGATTTTTAAAACGTCAAAGTGGAAAGAATATTTGTTTTAACTCGTTAATGAGGAAAATGAAGTAAATGGCGTCATTGTTTAATTTAGAAAGATGTAAAATTTAAAAAAATCTTATGTAAAACATAGTATAAACAGTGAAACTAACCTTTTGAAAAGTTTTTTGGTAGAAAATAAACGTCAAGTGATCTCCGTAAGGGACTAATTTCAAATCGTAATTCATCAAGATACAAGCTTCATTTTTGATTCCTGGTACAATTATATATACGCGGTAGAGATGACATCGAACATTTAAGAAAAACTAGAAAGGAAAAGTGAAAGTTCACTTCTTGAAACTGTAGTTGTAAATAAAAGGAGTAGCTGAAGTTGACGAAGGAGAAGAATACGATTTATATTTTAATTCTGGAGGTAATAAGTTATGTTTAAAACTATAGTTACCTAAAGATTTTCTCAATGAAAACCCTTCGTTACAAGTAGTACCTACAATAGTACATTCTTGGATGATGAGCGATGGTGCTATTGCTTCAGCTCCACGTTTGCTTATTTGGGACAGTACAACAGCAAAGAAATTGAGAGCGAAGATTAGTTTGAAGTGGATACAAACTTAGTAAATAAAAGGTACCTTTATTTAAAAAAAAAAGGAATGCAATTATGATTAGTAATCAGTCTAACATTTTAATTGTTCTAAAGTAATTGTATTTTATTTTTCCGTAGTGTATGTATACGCATTTTCTGTCAATAAACTCCTATAATTAAAAAAAAATTCTGAAATCATATGTCTGTTCATTTTAATTTCACGATCCAATAATTAGAGTAAATTTGAATAGCGCAACTGAACCCTACCCTTTGATAGAGTTGTTATACATGCTTAACGATTATTCAGTTTCAAATAATAAATAAATAAACCTATACAATATATATATATATATATATATATAATAAGCAACGAATAGATATATATATATATATATATATATATATATATATATATATATATATAAAGATCAAAAATGGATAATGCGTGAATTTAACAAAAACAAAGAGCAAACAACAAGTGTTTTCATGGGAAAGCACGCAAAAATAAAGAGGTTACTGAAGAGGAGTGGTAACCGTGAACATGCATGTTTCTAGCTCAATAGCTTTCATCAGTACGGTATAACCAAGTATGGATGTGAAACTTGGGAGCAACGATGTTGAATGAAACATGGAAGAGCACAAACAACGGAAAATAACAACCAATATCAACACGGAGGCGCATAAAGCCCTCCTGTCTGGAAAAAAACAACCCAGGGTGAAGAAACAAGATCAAAAATGGATAACGCGTGAATTTAACAAAAACAAAGAGCAAACAACAAGTGTTTTCATGGGAAAGCACGCAAAAATAAAGAGGTTACTGAAGAGGAGTGGTATAACCGTAAACATGCATGTTTCTAGCTCATTAGCCTTCATCAGTACGGTATAACCAAGTACGGATGTGTAACTTGGGAGCAACGATGTTGAATGAAACATGAAAACACTTGGTTATACCGTACTGATGAAGGCTAATGAGCTAGAAACATGCATGTTTACGGTTACCACTCCTCTTCAGTAACCTCTTTATTTTTGCGTGCTTTCCCATGAAAACACTTGTTGTTTGCTCTTTGTTTTTGTTAAATTCACGCGTTATCCATTTTTGATCTTGTTTCTTCACCCTGGGTTGATTTTTTCCAGACAGGAGGGCTTTATGCGCCTCCGTGTTGATATTGGTTGTTGTTCCAAAATCTGAATCTTCCAATTGATGGCACAAATGTGTGTTTGGTTGTCCTGTTATTTTCCGTTGTTTGTGTTCCTCCATGTTTCATTCAACATCGTTGCTTCCAAGTTTCACATCCATACTTGGTTATACCGTACTGATAAAGGCTAATGGGCTAGAAACATGCATGTTTACGGTTACCACTTCTCTTCAGTAACCTCTTTATTTTTGCGTGCTTTCCCATGAAAACACTTGTTGTTTGCTCTT
This sequence comes from Galeruca laticollis, assembly GCA_963921935.1. Classification (NCBI taxonomy): domain Eukaryota; kingdom Metazoa; phylum Arthropoda; class Insecta; order Coleoptera; family Chrysomelidae; genus Galeruca; species Galeruca laticollis. The sequence continues at coordinate 160,070,179 of OY998181.1, read as the reverse complement.
TATATATATATATATATATATATATATATATATATATATAAATATATAATATACATACATATATATATATATAATATATATATATATATATACATACATATATATATATATATATATATATATATATATATATATATAAATTCATTATTATTCAAGTTGTTATAGTTAGTTAGTTGGCAAAAGTCGTTGTTTAATAATTAGTTTATACTTAATAATTAGTCGGTTCATTACTAGCAAGCATTATAATTTCAATTATATAGTAAAAATAAAGTTTTTAAAAATAGTTATCAGTCTTAAAAAGTTATAATTATCTAGAGTTAGCAAAGTTAAATAATAGTCTGGGCAATAATAAGAAATAAAATTTTTTGATAAATAAATTATTATTGAAAATAAAACTACAATTGGTATAATCAAATTATAAATTCTATTTAAATAAAAGAATAAAGAAACAAATATTAGTAACACGTAGGGGGCGATACATTCAATGTAATATTATTGAGATAAAAAAATTATGAAGAAGAGAATTCATACTCACTTGGCTTTTCTATACTGTCGACCACTTTTAGATCATACATTTTTAAGTAAATAAATTTATATCAACACACCTCACTTTTTTTTCACAGACACTTTCTTTTATTATGCAGATATCGAGATCGGCGAACGAAACTTGCTTCATATACTTGTATACTGAGTAACAATCAATTTGCGAATATAAATCTTGATTATCGCACTTGTTTTATTACATATGAATTTGTGTAAGTTGGTAATCTTTTTCGCGGGTCAGGGGTCTTACCAAATAAATCTAATATTTTAACGTCAAGTGATATGACAATAAAAAAGTGTGCTTATGTTCGATATAAATAAATTTCGATCACGTTTTATATGTTACCTTATTTAGCTTTATATATTTAACAGAGACGGATGTAGATGCTTTTTATAAACGGGGATCCCAAATTCATCAAAAAACTTCTTACATAACTTTTTTATCGCAAAATTTATTTCAAGAATTAAATAGTAAAAGTATCCTGTCCCTTAGTTCGAAAAAATAAATGAAGTTAAACGTCTAGACAACATAAAGCTTGCAAATTCCAATCGATCGACAAACAATTAAACATATGTAATTATTGTTGATCAATGAGAATACTATACTCTCGCAAGGATTATATAGAGTGTTAGCCAAACTTCGTGGGCGTGTAGATAGGTTCATATTTTATTAATAGACCTGGTGCCTTAAACGTACCTTATTTTGTTACTTAATTGTTTTTGTAATATTTCAAAAATTTACTAAAATGGACATTTTTCATATTTAGGACAGGGATACCTTTATAACCAAAAACACAAACAAATAATGAGTTTTAGAAACATTAAAAAAATTACAGAAGTGGGAATGACAATTTTTGTAAACTGTTATAATATTACAAAAGCAATGAAATAAAGAAATAAACGGTTTTAAAGATAAAAACTAACGTTTCCGCATCTGCGAAATGCCCTGAGTAATATTATGTCATAAAATTGTCACTTGTATACACTTCGGGGGATGTATTGTGCTAACAAACCGAAATTTCTCCAAAAATAACCAAAAATGTAATATATCTGGATTTATAGGACCCGCTGTACTCGTTCTAGTCAGCTGAAAATCAATAGGGTACATCTGGAACAATATCCATTTATAAAATTGGTCACTTGTATACACTCCGGAGGCTGTATCGTGCTAAGAACCTGAAATTTATCCAAAAAGGACCGAACACGTGGCACTTCAGGTACCATAGCACCCGTTGTACTAGCTCTGGTGAGCTAAAAATCAATAAGGTTCATCTATAAGATGCCCTGAAAAATATTCAGTCATAAAATTGGTCACTTGTATACACTCTGGAGGCTGTATAGTGCTAACAAAATGAAAATTCTCCAAAAATTACAAAAATTTAGTACTTGAAGTACCATAGCACTCGCTGTACAGGCTTTAGTGAGCTGAATATAAATGGAGTTTATCTTTGAGATGCCCTGAATAATATCTAATCATAAAATTGGTCACTTGTATACACTCTGAAGGCTGTATCGTGCTAACAAAATGAAAATTCTCCAAAAATTACAAAAATTTGGTACTTCAATTACCATAGCACTCGTTGTACTGGCTTTAGTGAGCTGAATATAAATGGAGTTTATCTTTGAGATGCCCTGAATAATATCAAATCATAAAATTGGTCACTTGTATATACTCCGGAGGCTGTATCGTACTAACAAACTAAAATTTCTCCCAAAATGATAAAAATGTCTTACTTAAAGTACTATAGCACCTGTTGTACCGGCTCTGGTGAGCTGATAATCAATAGGGTTCATCTGTGGGATGTTCTGACAATACTCAATCATAAAATTGGTGACTTGTTGCACTCCAGAGGCTGTATAGTGCTAACAAGAAATGTAACGAAAAGTGGCCGGCGACAACGACGACGACGGCATACACACGGGATTTTTTTTCTAAAAACCGTTTTTTCGTGTTGTTCTTGATGAAAAACGTAAAAATAACTCAATATTTTTTTCAAAATTCCAACTTTTTCTGGGGTAAACCAATACTTTTCTCGCATATTAGATAGGTTGGGCGGAAAAGTGAAAAACAACCGAGTAAGATATCAAGATCATTTAGGTTCTAATTGGGAATTTGGGAAGATAGTTGATAAACCTCGAGATTCCTCTTATATTATAGAAAAAGAAAATGGAAATATCATTCGTAGAAATCGAAGGTTTATTGATATTTTGCCAGAATCTTAGAAAAAATGAACGGTTTTAAAGATTAAAACTAACTTTTCCGCATCTGTGGCCCTGAACAATATTCTATCATGAAATTGTTACTTGTATACACTTCGGGGGATGTATCGTGCTAACAAACCGAAATTTCTCCAAAAATAACCAAAAATTTAGTATATATGGATTTATAGAACCCGCTGTACACGCTCTAGTCAACTGAAAATCAATAGAGTACATCTGTGAGACACCTTGAACAATATTCAATCATAAAATTGATCAACTGTATGCTCTCTGGAGGCTGTATCTTGCTAACAAACTGACAATTCTCCAAAAATGACAAAAATTTGGTACTTCAAGTACCATAGCACCCGTTGTACTGGCCTTAGTGAGCTGAATGTCAATAGGGTTCATCTTTGAGAAGCTCAGAATAATATCCAATCATAAAATTGGTCACTTTCATATACTCCGGAGGCTGTATCGTGCTAACAAACTGAAACTTCTGCAAAAATTATAAAAATATCGTACTTAAAGTACTGTAGCACCTGTTGTATTGGCTCTGGTGAGCTGAAAATCAATAGGGTTCAGCTATGACATGTCCTTAACAATATTCAATCATAAAATTGGTGACTTATTGCACTCCGGAGGCTGTATCGTGCTAACAAGAGATGTAAGGAAAAGTGGCCGACGACAACGACGACGACGATGACGACGACGACGACATACACACTGGATTTTTTTTGTAAAAACCGTTTATTCGTGTTGTTGTTGATGGAAAACGTAAAAATAACTCCAAAAATAAAATTCAAAATTGATGACGAATATGAAATGGACGATTATAATGAAAATTCATTATTTGATTCTGATGAGGTTTATAACGTACCAGTTACCACATTATCAGGCAGAGCAATAAAAAAGCAGGAAAGATTTGCTAGTTATTGAAGAATTAGATTCAATAACCAAATATTATTTAAGATTCTAGTTAAAGAAAATTTTTGTGAAGCATTCAAGTGAAGATTCTGAAATGCGATGATTGAAAAATTTTATTAAAAACGGATGGTCTAAAGGTACTAAAAAGGGACAAATGTAATTAACGATTACTATAGATTTAGGAACGAGATTGTAGAAAGCAATGGTCTTTTATTTAAAGAAAATCGAATTATTATACCTAACGATTTAGGGAGCAAGTTGATATACCAGCTATACTAGTCTCAGATGGAGGACCTCAATTTTGGTGTTAATTTTTTAATGATTTTGCAAAAAGTGGAATTTTCAATATGTAATTACGAGCACCCAACATCCATAATCAAACGGTGTGGTAAAGAGAGCAAAATCAACAATTAAAAAATTATTCAGAAAATCTGTTGGAAACAAAAATGATATTGAACTAGTCTTACTTATGTACCGAAATACACCAATGGAATGTGGATTTTGCCCAGCTCAGCTAGAGAGATATATTGCCTACTACTGAATAGGCACCTAAACATCAGAACATTGATTTTCAAAGATATCATAACACTTTAACTTCAGAAAGAGGATCGCAGACATTTTATTATAGTCGTTCTCATAAAAATTAAAAACCTTTAAAAATAAACGGTTATAAAGATTAAAACTAACTGTTCCGCATCTGCGAGTTGCCCTGAGTAATATTATGTCATAAAATTGTCACGTGTATACACTTCGGGGGATCTATCGTGCTACCAAACAAAATTTCTCCAAAAATAACCAAAAATGTCGTATATCTGGATTTATAAGACCCGCTGTACTCGCTCTAGTCGGCTGAAAATCAATAGGGTACATCTGTGAGACGCCTGGAAAAATATTCAATTATAAAATTGGTCACTTGTATACACTCCGGAGGCTGTATCGTGCCAACAACCCGAAATTTATTCAAAAAGGACCGAACATGTGGCACTTCAGGTACCATAGCACCCGTTGTACTAGCTCTGGTGAGCTAAAAATCAATAAGGTTCATCTATAAAATGCCCTGAAAAATATTCAATCATAAAATTGGTTACTTGTATACACTCTGGAGGCTGTATCGTGCTAACAAAATGAAAATTCTCCAAAAATTATAAAAATTTGGTACTTCAAGTACCATAGCACTCGTTGTACTGGCTTTAGTGAGCTGAATATAAATGGAGTTTATCTATGAGACGCCCTGCATAATATCAAATCATAAAATTGGTTACTTGTATATACTCCTCTTGCAGTGCCATGCAGATCCCTATGTAGGCGGTCATCATTTTCTCATCAGATGCTTCTATTAATTGCAGCGCTTGGAATTCCTTTACTCCCATCTATGGGCGAATATTTTTAGCCACATTTTTTTCTTCCTATTCCCCTTCTCTTTCCTTCAGTTTTCTTGTAGAATGAGGCGTTGAAAATGGTAGCGTCATCTACGCAGTATTTTCCTCTTCTTGATATTCTCGAAAAATTCTCTTTCTGCTAGACCTCTCCTTTGGAGAACGTTCTTATTACTCACGTGAACAACTAAAGATATCCTCAACATTCGCAAACCGTTCAGGAGAACGGACCAGAGACAGCATTTTACCATTCTATGACTGAGGCTAGAACTCAAGATCTTGTCTGAAAGAGATTGTAACGGCTACTTCGTTGAAGAGCTACTCAAGCGTGGGTTATATACTAGTAGAGACCCAAGGAGTAGGTCTTACCGGTTCTCGGGCAATCCTATTTATTTTTACGTAACGAGACGGAAAGATAAGTGGGCGCCACCCTGAGTCCTACAAGTCTATAAGTTACCGTACATCAACTAATCCAAGTCAACAAAGCAAGAAGTTGGAAGAATATAAAAAAATATGAACAACGTTATTTAAAATTTACAAGTAGTTTTATTGAATAACAATTATATGCTGGATGGAAAATTGAAATATTTATTTACAAGTAGTTTATTAAATAAAAAATTATATGTTTAATGAAAAATTGAAGATCAAAATGTTATTAAATTTTACAACTTAATTTATGAATTTAATAAAAATAGAACTGAAAGTAAATTGAAATTCAAAAAAAATTAGATTCTGAAGGAAATTAAAGTTTAAACATGAATTAAATATTTTACAAAGAAGATATAATTTACATCTGGTACAAACTATTAAGTTAATCATTAGTCGATGAACATTAGTTGGAAATAATCTATAGTTTACGATTGTGGACGTTAGTACTTTCCTTGTTTTTTTTTATTCCAATGACGATTTGGATGACGTCCAAAGGAATCGGGAACCAATCAGCTGGCTGCGTCAAGTTGAGTCCAGTCGGATCTGAATAGAGCCGTGGTCCCAGCAGGTAGAATGCATCAACGGAAAAGGCTTAGGTCGATATACGAAGGCTTAGGCCAGTGAAATAACTTTAGGTCGGTACGGAAAAGTGCTAGAAAAGACACTTGAATCAGATATAGTTCTTGAATTCAGTAAAATGCAGGATATCTGGAGATTGAAATTACAGTAGATATAAGTAACATACATACAAAATTATGAAATGATATCGAACAACGTGGCTCATATATCCTGTTTTTACAATATTTTAAAAAAATTTATTTATTTTAGAAATCAAAAGCACAATAAAAATCATAAGAAAAATTACTAATTTATTTAACTTTATTTTAATGGCTTTTCAACGTAGAATTCCATTGTTATAAAAAATATAAAACCTACGAACAACCACGGGAATTCTGACTGGTCACTGCCACCTACGAAAACACCTTCACAGACTGGGTTTATCTAACACCCCACTTTGTAGAGGATGTGAACAAGAAGATGAGACTGTCGAACACATTCTTTGCGAATGTCAGACACTCTCTCAATTTAGGTTTCAAGTATTCGGCGAGTACAGGCTAACATACGCCAATATGGGGGAACTTAATTCAGGCGACGTTATCGCCTACTTCAAGGAAGTAGACTGGATGACGAGCTAGAAGGAAGTTTTGAACCTCAGAAGGATGCACAATGGGCCAATTGTGGCCTAAGTGCTGTGGGGCCACCCACCCTTCAAATCTTTACAGATACAGACGTGGTTCATGTTTCCTGTATCAATATTTTAATAGAGATTTTAGAAATAAAAGCAGAATAAAAATCATAAGAAAAGTTACGAATTCATTTAATTTTATTTCAATGGTTTTCAACGTAGAATTCCATTGGTATAAAAAAATGTATGATCTCTGTATCTGTAAAGGTTTGAAGGATGGGTGGCCCTACACCACTTAGGCCACAATTGGCCCATTGTGCATCCTTCTGAGGTTAAAAACTTCCTTCTAGCTCGTCATCCAGCCTACTTCCTTGAAGTAGGCGATAACGTCGCCTGAATTAAGTTCCCTCATATTGGCGTATGTTAGCCTGTGCTCGAATACTTGAAACATAAATTGAGAGAGTGTCTGACATTCGTAAAGAATGTGTTCGACAGTCTCATCTTCTTGTTCACATCCTCTACAAAGTGGGGTGTTAGATAGACCCAGTCTGTGAAGGTGTTTTCGTAGGTGGCCGTGACCAGTCAGAATTCCCGTGGTTGTTCGTAGGTTCCGCCTGTTCATAGTCACGTATTTTTTGGCTACTTTGCTATCCGGATACTGTAGCAGTTCCTTGGCAAGCCTGCAGCCTTCTGCGTCGTCCCATCTACCCTTAAAGTTATTAAGGGAGTGTTCCTTTAATCGGTCGGCCGTTGCTGACGCCGATAGACCAATGAAAGTGCCAGGTCCCAAGAGTTTTTGGGAGGCTGCCTTCTTGGCTAGCGAGTCTGCAATACGGTTTCCTTTCGATTTCTCATGGCCCTTGATCCAGCTTAAAGTGACCGTGTTGTTGTTACAGGCTTCGATTAAGGCCACGTGACATTCTAGTACTAGGCCTGATGTAATACGTGGTCTATTCAGGGCTAGTAGTGTTTGTCTACTGTTCGTAAGGATGTATATATTATTACCTGTGGTTTTCCTTTTGGTAATCTCTTTAGCAGCGATGCAAATAGCAGTGAGCTCTGTTTGAGCAACACCTGCATTGCAGCCCATTGCCCATTTTATGTTTAGATTCAGGGATCTGGAAAAAATACCACATCCTGAGCCCACATTGGATTTAGACCCGTCTGTGAAGATGCGGATTGCGCCTTCTTCCAATAGGTCTTGTGAGTTGTTTTTAAAGATTACCTTGTAGGCCCTGTTGAAGGCATATCGCGGTGGAATCGAGTCCGTATTGGCCTGCAGCAGTGGGATCTCCCTGAGGGCCTCATGCCACAAGTTACGTCTCAGATTACCGGATCCTACATCAGGTTGTATACCAGTAGAGCGCAGAGGTGCCATGGTCATCAAAACAACCTCCTTGATGTATATGTCAAGGGGAGTGAGACCGAGGATTACCTCCATAGCTCTTGTTGGTGTGGTTCTCATGCCTCCTGTTGTGTTGAGGCATGCTGTTCTTTGGATTTGGTCCAGTTTACGGACGACTGTCAGCTGGTTTGCCTTAGCTCCCCAGGCAATCGCACCGTACGTTAGCATAGGTCTGATGATGGCGGTGTAGATCCAGGCAGCAACCTTAGGTGACATTCCCCAGGTGCGGCCGATGGTTCTACGACACTGCTCATAAGAAATATATGCTTTTTTAACTCTGTTTTCTAAGTGGGAGTTCCACGTTAACTTACTGTCAAAGGTGACCCCTAAATATTTCACCTCTGAAGAGAAATTAAGTTTGGTATCTAGGAGCTTTGGGGCTTGATGTTTTGCAAGCTTCCTTTTATTCGTGAAGAGGACCATCTCAGTCTTTTTTGGATTTATTGACAGCGAATGGTCTCTGCACCATTGTTCTATGATATTGAGGGCCTCCTGCATTAAAGCGCAGAGTGTCTCCTCGAATCTTCCTGTTAGCAGAATCACTAGGTCATCTGCGTATGCTATTGTGTAGAAGTTGTTATCATTGAGGTGGCTGACCAAGGAGTCTAAGACCATGTTCCATAGTAGTGGTGAGAGCACCCCTCCCTGTGGACAACCTTTTACAACCAAGCCTCTGATGGTTATATCATCTACACTGATTTTGATTGCTCTTTTTGAGAGCATGTTATATATCCAGCCATTTATGGTTTGGGGGATATTCTTGTTGGAAAGTGCATTTGTTATTTTAGGAAAAGTAGTTCTATCAAATGCGCCTTCTATGTCTATGATTACACCCAGGGTGGACTCCTTATTTTCCAACGATTTCTCGATGCGGCCCGCCACGAGATGAGAGCCGAATCGGTGGACCTCCCTGGAGTGTATCCATGTTGATTTGGATGCAGTGGATTTCGTGTTATCACCACATCTCTTATGTATCGTTCGCACAGCCTCTCTAAAGTCTTGATTGAAAACGATGTGAAGCTAATGGGTCGATATGCTTTTAGGATGGAATAGTCCATTCTTCCTGGTTTTGGTATGAACACGACTTTGACTTCTCTCCAACCTTTTGGAATATACCTCAGTGCCAGTGAGGATCTGAGGATTCCTACCAGGTGCGGCATTAGGTCATCCAGGCCCCACTGAAGTAGGGCTGGATAAATGCCGTCCGTTCCCGGGGATTTAAAGGGGGAGAAGCCTAAGATGGCCCACCTCAGTCTGTCCGCGTCGACGATCTGTCGTGATATATGAAGAATGTATGAAGAACCAGAACAAAATATATATAACAAAAACAAAATCGACATAATATATCTCTGGTACTGAATGTTTTAAAGAAAAATTAACTTGAAACTATTAAGTACCATGTAAGAAAGAATTAGCGGAGAAATATTATACATTTTAAACATTCCTAGGAATGCACTTCGATACGATAAGATGACGAACTCAACAATAAGTAGATGAAGTAAAGGCCGAATCCCAGCGCGCATTGTCTTAAATATCCAAATGAAAACGAACTCTTCCGAAAACTTAAAACTCGACAACCATCGACCAGAAGTATTATTCGATGTTACGAGGGGTAAACGAAATTTACGTTACTCTTTCATCGACGAGAAATATTACGAGTGGTGAACGAAATTCACGTTACAAGATTCATAGAATAATTACTTTATATATAGATAACACTAATGAAATCTGTACACCCTAAATATTTATTTAAATAAATTATTTTATAAATATATATATATATATATATATATATATATATATATATACATTGTAATAAGTTATTAGACTGTTTCTCACCTCAATCTTAACGCCGCACTGTCTCACATGTTACTCATTTTTGTAGAATTTATTTCAATAAAAAGGTTATAACTATTTCTTTTATATAGTTGTTTGTTTATTCCTCTCATTGGCAACTTCAGGTACGGCGTCATTGGGAACTACGTGAACAATATACTTATACAAGGACATCATATAACATTAGATACACCGCACCATAAGATTTAATTTTTTTTTGGATATTTGTAGAGAGTTCAATTGAATAACTTGAACCTTTGGGAATCACACCATTATTCACGAAAACAGAGAAAAGGGTATGTAGTAGAAACTGTGAAGCTTTTCCATCACGTGACCCAATCTACGATTTATGCAACACGCATTTTCTACATACTATCGTCTTCTATCAATATAAATCAAACATAACAACGTACGACCGATTGTCTTTTTTTACAAGACGAACTACAAGACATAGTAACAGTTTCTTTCAATTTGCTGTAGTAATCGTAAAAAGAGACAACGATATCATCGACGGAACATGAATAACTGATCGTACTAAAAGTTGAATTTGACATTACCACATTTGAGTTTATGTGAGCTTAGTCTACTGTCTGGTTTTTAGCGATTTTTCGGATTGAAAGTGTATTTATTGTTAAAATCAGTTCTTGTAAGAACTAATAAGACTTTTTATTCCATTTGACATTGGTAAGTACGAATATAATACATTATCAAATTGTAAACTTTTGATATCACTGGGCACTTAATTAATGCAAAGTAAGCAAATTCACTAGGTTTTCACTTTCCATCAATAAAATTAGTTACAATCTAGTAAATTTGCTTACTTTTCGCAATTCCGTTGTTTGGAAAGGTACAAAATTAACTACCTAAATTGAATTATAAGTTAAAATGCCATTAGTTGTACATATGTTATAAAGCCCATATCTAGAAATTGAGATTGCTCATTCAAGATTGTAATTTGACCAATCCTATCATTTTTGTACTGGATTGGCCAAATTACAATCTTTATAACCATAACAGCGCATGCGCAAGCGTTCCAACTTTTTCTCACTTTTTTAAAATCCCCAATAATTTCCTCACTGCGTTAAAAAATCCCCAATTTGAGGAAAAATCGCCACCGCTAGCAACACTGGCTTGAACTGTGTTTTCGTTTTCGTCACTTCTCTATGGTTTGATTATTCATTGTCAGTGGCGGCTTTAAGGGGGGGGCGCGCGCCCCCCCCAACGGCTTTCAATTTTGTTCTACTCTACAAAATATTTGATTACCTTACAACATTACAATGGACTCAGCCATGACAAAATAATATGCCTAATTATTTTTGAATCGAACACCCCGAACACCCGGCCTAAATTATTTAATAGGTCTTATTGCTATTGCTCTTGGTCTGTTAATGCGGCGGCGAGTGCGAGCGGCTTCTTACTTTGAACTCCAAACTCCAGATTTCCAAGAGCAGCAGCGGCGTCTTTGCTTTGTCGGCTTCGCTGATGTTCCGCGCTTCGTTTTTATCCATTTCAGACTTCGACTTGGTTAGTTAGTTAGAAGACTTGAAGACTGATGCATCTGTGTATTTAGTGGTATTATAATAGTGTGTAATTCAATATGTCGAATAAGAGAGTTTCAAATAGTATTTTAAATTATTTAAAAAAATCAAGAACGGAGGAGAGAGTAGAAGATGAAAATACAGATGTTTTACCAACCGATGTTGCAGTTGCTTCTACTTCCACTCAAAACCAAAATACGGATTTGATGGAAAATGAACAATTGAAATACGATGTCGGCGCATTTTTAGCGAAAATGGATACCATCCCCGATATCACTAAATATAATTTATTGAAAAATCATTGGGTTCCTGAACCACAATATGAATTTCCTTTTTCAATTCATACCAAACGAGGTCGCGAAGAACGAAGACGTTCAACAAACGCGCATTTTAAAAAATTTGAATGGCTAGTTTTTTCGGAAGAAAAGAAAGGCCTCTGTGAGTTGTTTCAGTTATGTTTGTTTTCTTTTGTTCCGTGTTTAGAAGCGTTTTGTCTCCTTTTAATATACCTATAGAAAACTTAACAAACGTATTTTCTTTTAATTGTATCTCGATGTTTCTCCTCGCGCCCTCCGAATGACCCATTTTATAAAGTTTTATCTTTATACCGTGTGATGCATCGCCGAGTGAAACATAGGAAATCCCATGTAAATTTTGAAGTGGCTAAATATTCGCTCCCCAGTACATTTTATAGAAAAATTTTATAATAACTTTTTGAAGAGGCCGATGTGATAAACTCATATGCCGAGTTTGAATAAAGTCTAATAAGCAAATACTAAGTTATTCAATTAAATGTAATGGCAAAATTACGAAAATGTTCATAGCTCAGGTAATACAATAAACACCAGCAAATAATTTCTATGACGCTATTGCCAAAACCTGACGTATAAAGTATGTTTCACATTACTTTTTGTTTTGTAAATGTCAAAATTTAATTTGCTGGTGTTTACTGTATTACCTGAGCTATGAACATTTTCGTAATTTTGTCATTACATTTAATTGAATAACTTAGTATTTGCTTATTTGACTTTATTCAAACTCGGCACATGAGTTTATCATATCGGCCTCTTCAAAAAGTTATAACATTTTTCAATAAAATGTACTAGGGAGTCAATATTTAGCCACTTCAAAATTTTCATGGGATTTCCTATGTTTCACTCGGCAATGCATCACCCGGTATGTAAAAAGTGACAACTTGTAAATTGCAAGCATTTTTAATATATTTTCAATTTTGAACTTTATAGGTGGGAGGGAGAGGCCGATGCGCCCCCCCCCAAGTTCAAATCCTAAAGCCGCCACTGTTCATTGTATCTGCTCAGTTAAACCGTTTGATATTAACAAAGAGTATATAAATATTGAGTAAAATGAATGAAGAACTGGAGCCTGTAATTTATATTTAATCCTTTTCACTTGTGCTAAATAATGTTTATACCGATTATACCTTTCAGTATATTTCTGATAAGATTCAGCAACATATTTTCCATATAGATCGTTATGTGACACTCTTACAAATGTTTACCAATATAATTAACAAGATATTTTTTCATTAACATAGCGCGTACTCAATTAAATTTGGGTTGTATATGCATTTTGCTTCCAGCGTCACGTGACAATGCACCTTAAGTCTTGTTTGTCGTTTTCTGTGAATCCTAGAATCTCGGTCGCGTATTCATGCGTTTACACTGTTGCCAGATCAATCAAATTAGAATAAAAGAGGAGTGGAAAAATATAGTTCGTAAAATTGACGCACATTTTAATAAGAAATGACGGATAGTTTGACGTATCGCGCTTGAAGACGGATAAGGGATCTGAAAAATGGACTGTCCGTCGTAATGACGGACGTCCGGTCATTTTACACATGAGTCACTCATTACAGTTTATATAATTAATATGTTGTAAAAAGCATTTTACAGCCGTCCAGAATGACATAAATTTCTGATCGATTTAGAAATGTTTGCAATGAGTTGCTGGTCAATTAGCTATTTCTACTGACATATTACATTTCTCTGCTCACAAAATTACGAATACCTACTATGATTATCCTTAAAAATACCCATTTAATAATATCAAATCCAACTTCTTATTGATTAATTTTCTTCAAATTTCGTAAGCCGATCCTGTCTTTCAAGGGTGCAAACTTGAAACACATACATGATAATTCAAGTTCACAATCCTGTTTGGCATAGAAAATGGATATTTATGTACACAATTCCTAACATTTGTCACGTTACTTCTGACCTTACCATTGCAATTAATTGAGAACTATAATAAATTGAATTGAGTTTTATTATTTGTAATGTGCATTGTTATTTTTTGTTTTGGTACACAGGCTTATTCTACAAAATAAACAACTAAACTACATCAATAATACGTGCGTATGAGTGCATATAAAAGTGGTGAGATAGGGTGAAAGATATTTCAACCCTGGCCTGTTAATAAGGTCTTCAACCGAACTCAATATTGCTAAACTAAAGAAAATATCTCTGTATCTATATTTTCCATAATTTTGCTCAAGACACTACAGATTTATTAAAAAATTCTCATTAGAACCATTTTTAAAAATAATAATGTTTATAACTTTTAAACAAATTAATAATAACAAAAATGTATACCTGAGATCACTTGTTAGACATTGTAGTTAGTTTAAACACAAAAAAGTTAAAAATTAACATTTTATGGTTTTTCTATAAAAAATTTAATATTGTAGGAGGCTGAGTTACAAATTTAATTGTTTTTGCAAATACGTTAAAAGTTATTAACAACAATTTTATAGGTACTTTTAATTTCAACATTTTTTGTTTGAGACTTTTTTTCATCTCTTTCTTTATTTTTGAGATATTTTCAAAAAAGTTATTTTTTTGACAGTATTTAATTGAGGCGTTTCTTACAACTACCATAGTCCTAAAATTCGGTTTTCGCGGTTTATTTGACACTTGAGCGGTCACCTGTTTGACCGGGAAAGTCAGATTCTACAAAAAGAACCCTAGTACGAATTTACAGCCGCCAAAAGATCAAATAGTTCTACAAAAGCAGCCAACCGAATTCCTGCAAAAAGCACCATTGTCCCGGACAATGGCTATTTTTGTCAGAATTGTAGATGGTGTACGTGCATATCATCGTTTGCTGTTTATATTTGCTGGGTTATTACGTTAGTCCACAGCACACCCCCCCCCCCCCTCCGTCCTCTCCGTGACTTTCAGACAGCACATACGACATACGTAAAAGGTATATGTATTTATAATATTCATAATAACGTTTTATTTATTATTGAAAATAAAAAACATATCAAAAAAAAATATATAAAAACGAACAGATATAGAAAAAAACGATTACGAGAAAGTTATGAGAGTGCAAGGAGTCAAACACTGTAGAACAATAAAACGGATAAGAATTTAGAAATATCAATATGTAAAGCCTCAGGGCTCAGTTATCTGAAAGAAGTTAATTAACGAGGAAAAAAAAGTGAAAAAGAAAGAGAAAGAGAGATAAAAAAACTAAGAAACAGTAAAGTGAAATCAATAAAAGGGCGCCCCTAATTTTGTTCCTAAACAAAATTAGAAAAAAATCAACCTCAATTATCGGTCTACTCGTACCTGCTGTGCTCTGCTAGTTTTAGAAAATACTTATAAAAAAAATGTGCAGAAGGCAATTTCTCAGGTCGTCCTGTATAATAAATAAAACAACTTACTACAAATATGTATAAATATAATGAACAAAAAAATCAATCGTGTTACATAATTTAACATAAGTGGTTAGTAATTGTGAGTATGTGTGGAGAAAATGTAATTTAAACCTAAAACGAACTGTAAAAATATAATTGGTGAAACCATACAATATAAATTTACTTAGCTTGAAGTAGAAAGTCGAAGGCAGTTATCCAGGAAATCTTCATTGGTTACATAAATCTCTGTATATTTTACAGTTGAATAGCTAGGCCATAAATAGGCTCTTATGGAAAGACCATTTCTTGTAAGACAATACAAATTGGCAACAAATCTATAGCTAACTTCTTCAGTCGGGTAATTTTGGTAGAATTTACACACATAATTAATCTGTTCCTGGCGTTTCCGCTACAATAACACCAAGTGTGTTAGAGAAAGACTTTTTTAGTTAACAAGATATTTAGATATCTGTCCAGAGACATATATAAAACTATACTTATACTTTTTCTTACAATTATACAAACTAGTTTAAGGATTGGTTATGGACAAAAACCTTCATCAATTCAAGAAAATCTTACACAGAAAAAAAATAAAACATACCAGTAATCCCTGCGAATTTGTTCTAAGAACAAGTTTTATATTAAATCGAGCTGAATATTTAAAACTTTTTTTCGGAATTTCTGCGACTACCATCCTCTCCAATTTTTTTTGCGAAATATCTATACTGGTTTATTCCACCAACATTTAAATAGTTGTTTTAAAATATTGGCTAGGAAGACGTGTGGTCTATTCCACCAATAAATTAAACATTCGTAGCTGAATTATTTATTTAAAACACTATTAGAAATGTTGACTGCTAAGTTAACATTTCAATGATACGAGGACTGCCCAATAACTTTTGATACTTTTATGACTATACGAGGACTGTCCAATAAGTTTTGATTATTTTATGCTTATACGAGGATTGTCCAATACGTTTTGATTGTTTTATACTTATACGAGGAGTGTCCAATAAATTTTGATTTTTATACTTATACAAGGACTGCCTAATAAGTTTTGATTATTTTATGCTGGTACCAGGACTGTCCAATAAATTTTGATACTTGTATGATTATACGAGGACTGTCCAAGAAGTTATTATTATTTTATGCTGATACGAGAACTGTGAAAGTGAAAAAAGTTGTCATTGAAACTTACGTTTCTCGAGTTGTTGTTGTTACCATAGGGACTTTAAAAAACGCGCGTATTTGAAAGTTCGATTTAAACACTCTGAGGCGTACTTCAAATAGGTAATATGAGGCATCAATAAAAAAAATTAATATTTTATTATGTACCGGGTGTCCCAATAAGAATGGCTCTCGGCCATATCTCGAGAACCGTTTATAGTACAGCTTCGGGAAAAAAAAATATAACAAAAGGGACCTCGAGAAAAATCTGGAAATTATTTACAGAGTTGTAGGTCCACCGCCAGAGGGCGTAATTAAATACCAAAAATCATCAAATGAATAATTTACAAATTTTGCCTAATTCAGATGCATTTAAACTATGACTATCGCATTCTTCAAGAAATTCAACGTATATTTGATTTCACAAGTTTTAGTCTGTCTCTTCAAATAAGAGGTGGGGGGAAGCGGGAGCTGTATTATGAAAAAACGCCCGTAATTCCAGTTCTACTTAAGCTATCTATGCAAACTTAGTCTTTTTGAAGAGAGGTCCTTTCTACCAATGTAAGAGTTATAATTTCGAAACAACCTAATGAGTAACGTATACGCTAGAGGGCGCTATTTATTAATTTTTTTAAATCTAGCTATCCTTGAAAAATGTTGAATGGAAACATGCAGTTTTAATTAAAGAATATAAAAGTAGGGCAAATTAGCAACAGAATAGCGAAAACCGCATGTCGATATCTTTTTCGTATTACGAGATATCCTAAGAAATGTGTAAATTTTAAGCATTTTCCTTTAAACATAAATTACTCCAGTTTGACTGAACGGATTTTAACATTTTTTGACTCCTCAAAATTGTCTTTCCTTGTTGTATTAATAATAGTTCCAATTATTATGTCAATATTACTTATGCTGTTACCGGGAAACTGCGTTATGGAAGTTAAAATGGAAATATAACTTAAGGTACCTCGCTGGTGACGATCTAAATGTTCAAACTGTCGCCCATCATTTTCGATACAAGCGTTTATTCTGTGACCAATAGTGCATATTATGTCGGTTAACCGTACCATCACTACTAAATGTAGCTTCGTTTGACCACAAAATACGTGATAGTAATTGAAGGTCGTCTTATACCATATGTAGTAACCAGTTGCAATAATCCAACCTTCTGTCGTAATCACGATCAACCAATTGTTGATGCAGTACTATATGATATGGATGAAATCTAAAAGAAATATAATGTCCTATCAAATATCTTTCCGGAATGGTAAATAAATTATTATGTTAACATATAACCATGCTCACAAATAATATTATGCGGGTATATTTTGTTTAAGAAACATATCTTTTTACATCATAATTTACATGTGTCCTGTCAAAAAACGTTGAACGGTGGTTCTGCTTATTCCCAAATCTCTACTTATTGCTCTAATACTTGAATGCGGATTAAGCTGCACATTTGCTAAAACATTTATTGTGTTTTCCTCTGAACGACCTCTGCCGCGTCTTCTAAATACAGGAATATTTACATTTCCAGTCGTTCTTAAACGGTATATGAGTCGACGAAAAACTCTGCTACTGGGATGACGCCTTTGGGGATATTGTATGGCATATACCCTAGCCGCAACAGTAGCATTTCTCAAACATTCAAAGTAAATGCCTATAATATCAAATGCTTCTTCGTTTGTAAGAATCATCTTAGATATAACTTTTTTAAGTAAATTTTATATCGAATTTAAAACACACAAATCGCAATGATACGTAAATGAACAAATTACAAGGTTTATTAGTTTGACACAAGACATATCTTTTTGTTTTGTTTTTTACATGGCCCACCTACTTATTTTTATATATTTCCATTTTAACTTCCATAACGCAGCATAAGTAATATTGACATAATAATTGGAACTATTATTAATAGAACAAGAAAAGACAATTTTGAGGAGTCAAAAAATGTTAAAATCCGTTCAGTCAAACCGGAGTAATTAATGTTTAAAGGAAAATGTTAAAAATTTACACATTTCTTAGGATATCTCGTAATACGAAAAAGATATCGACATGCGATTTTCGCTATTCTGTTGCTAATTTGGTCTAATTTGTTATTCCTTAATTAAAACTGCAAGTTTCCATTCAACATTTTTCAAGGATAGCTAGATAGCTAGATTTAAAAAAATAAATAAGTAGCGCCCTCTAGCGTATACGTTACTCATTAGGTTGTTTCGAAATTATAACTCTTACATTGTTAGAAACGAGCTGTCTTCAAAAAGACTGAGTTTGCGTAGATAGGTTAAGTAGAACTGGAATTATAGGCGTTTTTTCATAATAAGGTTCCCGCTTCCCCCACCTCTTATTTGAAGAGATAGACTAAAACTTGTAAAATCAAATATACGCTGAATTTCTTGAAGAATACGATAATCATAGTTTAAATGCATATTACTTAGGCAAAAATTTTAAATTATTCATTTTATAATTTTTGGTATTTAATTACGCCCTCTGGCGGTGGACCTACAACTTTGTAAATAGATTCCAGGTTTTTCTCGAGGTCACTTTTGTTATAATTTTTTTTTCCCGAAGCTGTGCTATAAACGGTTTCCGAGAAATGGCCGAGAGCCATTCTTATTGGGACACCCGGTACATAAAATAAAATCCATATTTTATGATTTGAATAGAATATTTGCGTTTCCAGGCACATTCAGATGAAGATGAAAACAACACACTCGGGACTGATAATGAAATAGACGGTTCTGAAGAGATACAGTCCACAAGAAGTGGAAATAATACTCAAGATCGACCTGGTACATCGCAATCATCATACTCTTCTCGTGTAGAAACACTTTGCAAATCGGATTCTTCGTATATACGGAACAAACGATCAAGATCAGCAACTGTAGCCAAATCAGTTCAGTTGCTCGATATTATTTCTGACAAATTACAGAAGGAATCCTCATCCGGCGATGAATTTGATATTATTGGAAATAATGTAGCCTGCAAATTTCGAAGATTTTCTGAGAACACCAGGATTGTTGCAGAAAAATTATTAAACGATCTCCTTTACAATGCACAGTTAGGAAGACTTAATGAGAATTCTATTATTTTGGTAAATCAGCCACTTATGACTGCGCCACCTACTTCTGGTGAAAGTCGAATATCAACTCCAATACATGATTCATCTGTTCCAACTTATTTTCAAAATTTTGGCGAAAATTCTTCCTTCTACACTAATTTATAACCAACATAAATATTAAATTCTCGTTCCTTTTTCTTTTTGTATAAATTATTATTGATAAAAATGTCAAAATAAGTTTAGTTCTGGATTTTTAAGTATAACTTGTCAAAATACAATTTTTATTTGTACTAAATAACTTACCTTCGTTACTTCCTGATGCAGTGCGAGAAATATTGCTTCACATGTTTCTGGAATAATCCGACCTAATGCTTGAGGTGAAATTATTGTTGAAAATTTCAGATCTTCGTAGTTCCTTACAGTTGCCAAAAATCGTAATGTAGCAGTGAGTCTTTCATGTGGCGTTATAGCTTTTTGTATTAAAGGAGCTACTAGAGATAATAATTCAAAGTACGTCTCTTGATTCATTCTCAAGTAAATATGCCAATCTGAGGGATCCAATCGCAATTCCTCTAATAGATTAATATGAGAATATGTAGCCCGTTTTTGTAACCAAGTCTTCACCCATTTTGACCGAGGTTTTCGTTTAATTTACTTTTCCTTAATAACTACACACGCCACTGCCATTAACATAAGATCTTTTTTTGACGTCATGTCACGCTTGTCACATATCTTCACTCAACAAGCAAAAGTGTATGTGTGTGGGAAATATGAAAGTACAGGGTGTTCCAAATTGGTGTGTTTTGCAGGGTATCTCGTAAACTAAAAGATATAGAAGAAAAGCAGTTAAGATGTTATGACTTCTTTTTTTGTTAAAGTAACGATAACCTAATTAAATCTTTAGTAACTCCCTGCAGTTGGAAGATACAGGGCGATTATTGAAAACTGTCGAAAACTACAAGGTACTATAACTTCTTAATTAAGATAAATATAAAAAAAACGTTATAAAAACTTTCGATATATATATATATAATATTAAAGAGTTCAGTGGCGCACAGAATTTTTTTGTTAGGGGGCTCACTAAGGAAATATAATGCAAACTTATGTTTTTTAAATGGGACACCCTGTATATTTTGACGTTTTTCGTTTTCTTTTTTAATTCTCATTCACCTGATATGACATATTATTTATCCATTTTTAATGGTTGGAGCTACAGTGCAAATAAACCATTTATGGATGTTATCAGGTGAAACACACTTAAAAAATTGAACACTCAGTAATGAAATTTAACATTTGATTATAAGGATATCAAAATTATAATTAATAAAAAATAAAACCAGATTAAAAAAATAAAAACAATAAACTTATGAAACAACAAGAAATATTGTAACAACTAATCTACCTATAACTAATTTTATTAGAATGTAAAAATTACATTAAATGTTCAAAATGTCCTCCGTTTTCTTTGATTAAAAAGTTTTTCGTTTAAATAATCTTCAACCAATTCAGCATTACCAAAAATAAAATCAGTGAACAGTGAAACAAAGTAGGTAAATATAGCTGATTATTGATTTTAAGTACCTATATTATTATTATTTTGAAATTATTGAATCCGTTTTTTGGTAAATAACATCACGAAATAAGATGTCTGTATTTTTTTACCGATTTTACTTTTATTTCTAATTATGTTTAACCCTATTTAGATTTAAGACTTTTACTAATCTGATATTCGGTTTGACTCCTTTACTATGATCGCCATGTTGTGCTAATTTTAAGTTGGCCGGCCTGAGTCACGTGATTCGTATAGGACCGATTTAAGGAATAAATCAGGAATCATTTGAAATGTTTCCTATACCAGTTGTGATAGACTTCATAAGATCGGAAAATATGAAAAGGTGAAAGAAAAAAGTGAAATTTTAAGTATACTTTATTAGTTATACTAGTTACTGCATATAGTGTATCTACTTAAGTTGGAATCATGAAAAACATTTTATAAATTTTAAGACGTTTTTATTTATAAAAGTTATGCATGATCCAAAACCTGAAATAAAACCAATATCAATTTATTTTAATCATGTACGAGGATTTTTAAAAAATATGAGTTTTTTACATGAATAAAGTGCCTTCATGTTTGAAAATTATAAAATTCTTATTCAAATTTAATCAGGAAATAAATAAAACAACAGTTAAAGGAGATATTTTAAATGTTAATGAATAACAATTTGTTGAAGATTTGACGTATATTCTTTCATTTTACACTAAAATTCATATTTCTTGTTAAAGTATGTAGTCTAATCGAACCATCACATTTAATAATTTGTTTGATTAATGTTCGCCTATGTGGAGTTTCCGTTATTTCTGACAAATCAAAATGTTCCAAATGACCAAAAATATTTTTTTGCTCAAATAAATATTTAGCTTCTTTTAAAAGTACATTCATAAAATTATCTTACACAGATAACAGAATGTCAGACAATTTTCTGATCAACTGTATTTTTTTTCGATGGTAGAGCAAATAACTCTGACACTTTTGGAAGAAATAAATAACCGTCCTTGATTAATAAAATTTAAATATGCCAATGATGTGTCCTGGTCATCCGTTTATGGCATATGGGATTCTGCACATGGCTGACATTTTATATTATTTTTCTTTATTTATATAATGATCTGACCATAAAACCCACTGACGTATGATACTACATTTTCAGCATGTTCGCCTAAATTTGTTGGCAGAAAGAAATATAAAATTACATTATATATTTCCACATCTATTTCAGTATTTCTTTTCGACTGTATGTCACTTATTGATATATGTTCTATTTCTTGGTGGAGACAACTCGAATAATAGTTTGATCTTGTGCCAGACAGTTTCCTGTAATAGATCTTACATCCTGATGAACTAGTAGCCTTTTATATGTGTACCAAAACTGTTGTACATTTGGATTATTGATCCATCCGTTTCGAAATATAAAAATAAAGTTAAATGTAGAAAGAGTACACATAAATTAAGAATGATTGAGTTATACATGATTCAAATCAACAAACTTACCTTACGCTGGAGAAAAATAGCTCAAGGTGGTATTGGCTGAACTTGGTCATTACTTCATATTCATAAATACTCTCTAGCGACTTTGCCGAAACGATAAATTCCTGAAATGGTGTTTTCTTTTTCGTGGTATACAACAACCTGCCAGTTTGGGTTTCAATATTTCTTCCAAAACTGGTTTCCATCAGGTAGCTTCATTTTTTTCTTGTGTTGTAGTTTTCGTACCCTTTCCATATAAATTCCTTGAATTCAACAAGTCAAATAACTAGTCAATATTTCTTATCAAATTTACTGCGGGTTTGACTACCTTAAAATCATCGAGATGTAAAATACTGCACAAAAATTCAAGTGCATCTGCAAAACTACTACTCAAAGTCTAAGCGGCAATGCTCAACTAAAAATAAAACATTTAAATAATAATGTAACCCCAACTTACATATATTTTGCAAATATCAAACTTGCGCTCAACTCAATCGGATTCGATGCAAAAATTGCGAAATGTGACCTGATGCCACTCCTGACGCTGTCACAAATCACATTGCAACAACGAGAGAAAGGAAACAGAAATTGATAGAACGAAAATGTTGTAAAAGTTCATCCAGCTAAATTCTCATTGGTTAATCAATTCTATTATGCTGTCAATTATTTCGCGCAAACAACCAAAGTTCAATCCTCAATATTAAGAAAACACATATGAACCACAAATCACCAATATGAACTGTAGCTTCTTAATACCAACTTAAAATTAGCACAGCATGGTGGCCACGTGTAGGCAAAGTACAACGTTTGCTCTTCTATAAACGTTGGGCAAAGTAAGGAGTCATTTCGGATATATGGGAAACACATACTATTAGAAGTTAATAATCTTGAAATTTTTTCACCCCCTATTTGATTTTCGCCTTTGGTCAGTTGCCCATTGTGTCCTGTGGTTAATCCGGCGCTGATATAGATAGAGTAAGCTCATTGTATAGTGTTGATGTAATTTATTGTAAGTACGGACATATTAAAATTGGCATATAATAAAATAAAGAAACTAGACTACTGTTAATTTAAAAATTGACGTTTTCCTGCTTATTAAAAATTCAATTAAAATAACATATTTTAACGCACTGCTGAATACAGGTTCAGTTTTTTTAATTCCTTTTTTGACTCACAAATTTCAAGGCAAAATTTGTTATTCCTGTTACAGAATATTTTTCATAATTTGTATGCATTACTGATTTAAATAAGAAAGATTATATATATAAAAAGAAAAACACAAACCGGTTTAAAAATACATTGACATAATTTTGTTATACAATGTGATATCAAATATATACCATTAATTTAATGGTTGATTCAAATTACAATCCAATCATAATTATTTGGTCAATTTACTATTTTTATAGACACTTTAGGAAAAAACGGGCCTTGTTGCACTCCTTTTTTTAAAATGGTTGTTGTTTGGTTATATTCAGTTTTTTAAAATCTGACATAAACTTAATTATAAAAGTCTATTCCCGGCAACCTAAAGAGAATGTTATAATATTGAAATTATTAACACTTTTTCAAATAACTGACATTTTTAAAAAAATTTAAAGGGGCGAACATACCCTTAGGAAATTAGGCTGTTGCTATTCGAAAATTATATATTTTTTTATTTTTTACGTTTTTATTAAAAATTAACATTTTGTCAAAAATTACATCAAGATTAAAAAAAATTACAAGATTAAATATCAAGATTATAAAACTTACAAGATATTAAACATCAAGATTAAAAGAACTTATAAAACAAGAATAAACTTAATATTGTAATGAAATAGTATATTGTAAAACAAGTGTCATAATGACTAATTTTGTAGTACGAGTACTACAAAATATCATTGTGATAAGAGTTTTACATACTATTTTTTATAATGAACGTGCAAAAATGTTTTTCATGAAAATATAATTGCAATATTAGGGATTTTTGTGCTTCTTTATTGGAACTAGATAGCGAATTATCATGCACTCCTCCAGAATTTCGCAATATTACTAATAATGCAGTTAATGATTTACTACCTGAAAAATCTAAACAAAAATATGTATATGGTATTTATGTTTTGATTTGCTTCCATTTACGTTCATAATTCTGTCATTTGTTCTGTACGAGACCAAATTTCAATGCTGAAATATTAAAAATTGAAATACATACGAGTGACATTGCAAATCATGACTTACCTTATAATTATATATTGTTTATATTTAATATTATTGTTTTTATTTAAATTATTTAAATTCTTCAAAATTAATAGAAAATTTATAAAATCAAGTGTCCAGTGCGTTATAAATGTCAGTTCCTGTTGTGAAAAGATCCTGTATAAATATTTATTTGTGTCAACTATTAGTGCAAAAAGTGCATATTTGTTGCATGATGCATGAAGGTTGCAGCTCGAGACGAAAGCTGCAACTATGCTGAGTGCAACAAATATGCTTGTTGCACATGTTACACACAACATTTTTTCTACGATCGAAATAAATATGTTTTTAAATCAAATTTTATTAGACTATTTTACAACAGGTACAACAAAAATTACTAATAATTTTACTTTGTTGAAATAATTTCAATTTTGATATCGCAATTAGCGATTATTAGTGTTGGACCAACTTCATTTCCACTGATTTTTTGAGTTTTGGTTTTATTTTTGCTAGTGGATATCTCATCATAAAAGTCCGTCCTCGATGCTTAGCCAATCATCTTAGAAGTCCATCCTCGATGCCCATCCAAGCATCTTAGAAGTCCATCCTCGATGCCCAGCTCTTTTTCGGATTGTAAAGCTTTCGGTATTGGTACTTGGTTCACCTTCTAGAATTTGAGCAGCTATTTCTGTTTTCTTATATATTTACTCCTCAATGTTATCCAATTCATTGACAATTCGAAGTGTTTTTTGCACTAGTGCAAAAAGTAAGTTATGCATAAAAGTTAAACTTTTGGCACAGTACATACTTTTTGCACGATCGTAGAAAAAAAACATTTTGTTCCTGTTTTTGGCATGACTATATATAAAATTAATTCAAGATGTGTTGCCGGTAGATGGATATTTGATGGTGTCCTGTAAGAATCGTTATACAATCCAACAAACTTTTGATTTGCTGTTAGCTGGCCTGTACTATATAAGGTATTTAAAAAACAATTTATATAAAAATTTCATCCTAAAAGAACTTGGTATCTCTATTGCAGTTTTTATTTTAATATTATAATTTGTAAATGGAATTATTGTTTACCTGATTTAATTTAATATTAATTATTCAATTATAAAAACTTTTCATTAAAATTAATTTCTCAATTGTCTTTTTTCCAATGTTTGAACCATAGATTAGAAGAAGTACACAAATTTTTATGGCCAATCTCAGAAAACTCGCTAACTTGTGTTTAAAATAAATCAAGACTAATGTAGACTTTGCTCCATCAGTTGGAATTAATTTATGTTTTTAGAAGAGCCAATGTGAATAATAATTCATGTATTCAAATTTCTTCATCTATTCTAAATTGGCCAATGTCGATATTGGCCCCTTATAATCAGGCAACTTATTTTAGCATTGGACCACGCTACTTACAAACACGAGTTCAGGTTATGGTTTCTGGTAAACATAAAGTGTTCTGCTATATTTTGTAAATAAAATAAAAAGTTTAACACTAAAAAGTTACAATGTAAAAGGGGGATGACATTGGTTCAATTGTTCAATTGGCTTTAGAAGTAGCAGTAGCAAGTGTAAATGATGAAGAGCACCAACTGCAGACCTTTTTAAAAAGCAGTATTTAGAAATAGCAGAGCCAGCGTACAGACAAAAAAAAATTAGATAAAAATATAGCAAAAATAAACCACCAAGTTATAACTATCTCGTTGGATCTACAAAAATGTTTACCAGCACCACTTTGGCAAACAGTTTCGCATTCTATAAAAGACAACTGTGGACTTACAAAACCTTACATTTTATGAAACTGAAAAAGAGACAATAACCTAATACGCATCTCAACCAATTTGTTTTATATTGGAGGAAACAATCGCAAAACGAGGTCAAGAAATAGCTTTTTGTATTTTTAAGTATCTGTTTTGTCTGTATTACTGATTCTTACATGTGACATGCCTTGGCAAAATGATTTTTTGTTTTTTTGTTAACAAATAGCACACGTTTTATTGTAGGCAGGACACTTGCCTCTATAGTGTTCAAAGAGACAGAACGTACATTTAATTTTAGTTGCACTTCTAACTGCATGCACATCTTCTTCTGGATTCAATACATTTAGGTGTTGTTTACTAAGTTCTATGCCCTTGCAATACTCCACAATTTTATCCACAATTAAATAATTTTTCTCTGAATAACCTTAATTGACTCTCCTTGTCTCTTATACCAACAATCATTCGATCTCGGATCATCCTATCATCATATGGTTTCTTACAAGCATCATTACTGCACACAAAATCACAGAGTTGGGTCTGTTTTCGAAGATCTGTCACATATTGTTTAATATTTTTTCCATCTTCTTGTATCATACTGTTGAAACTAAAAGTTTCCATTGCCAGTCGATTTATTATCATCAGCAAGCGTGTTAAACAAGTGGATGCCTTCATCACCCATGCAAGCAAGCAAATTAAGTAGCTATTTTAATCTGTTCAGAGCATTTTAACTTGTCAGTGGCAGTCATGTAAATCTCAAATTCTTGCTTCCACAGGAGCCGATCTGTTACAGATGCTGCTGAAAACTCAACTGGTGGCTTGAAATCCATGGTTATACTTAAAAGTTCTTGTGCTTTTGGATCATCTTTTCAATTTTTCACACCTGACACCATGTTTTGTCTGTATTACTGATTCACACATGTGACTAATAGAGATTGCAACAGAAACAAAAGAAATTATTTTTATAGCGATTGCTGCCCTAGCCAAACACGCATTACTAATGTTGCAGTAATGTTTTTGACAGTGGTGCAACAATTGAAAGAAAAAGGTCGCGCTGTAATAAGACAACGCAAGTTTTTAGAACCTGGCCACACCCATATGGAAGCAGATACAATTCACTCTGTAATCGAACGGGCCAAGAAGAAAACGACAGCGTCAATTGAGTTTCCCAGAGTTTAGACAAACTTCATGAAATTGGTCGATTTTACCCCTCCTATGACGGTAATTGGAACGACCCAAAGTGGCTTTCTTAATTTCCAGACGTGAAGAGGGATTATATACACCTTACCACCAATAAAGATGATGAGCCTGTGCGTTGGGGTTTAATAATATGGTTGAAATATGATTTTAACGTAGCAGATTCTATATACTACAAGCATTCCTTTTCTAACGACGACACTTTTAAGGAGTTGGATATTGCTCGCAAGGAGAAATCTCAGGAAATCGGAAGCTCGGGGTTATATTCTACAACCTCTTGCAACAAAAGTTCTCAACAACTTTCAAACGAGAAGTTAAAAGATCTACAGAAGTTAGAGCCGTTTATCCAGCCAGGTCGCCGGCTCTTTTACAAGACGTTTTTGGATGTTTTTCAGCCAGTTCTAATATTACAGATACTGGGACTGGTGAGGAATATGAAGAGGTTGAATATGTAGAGTAGTACTTTGGTTTTGTATGAACACCAACTATAATGTAGTTTTGCAATATTATTATAGTATGCTTTATTATAACTATGTGTTGTTAACTCCATCAGTCCTGAAGATATCATTTCCAGTTTTCCATTACCATAGGAAAAGGGGCCAATATCCAATAAATAAAATAAAGTAAATCAAGGAAAATGCCAATGTCAATTCAAAAAATGTGAATCAATAGATTTAAAAAAAATGAACGTGCCCTAAAGCAGAGCACAAGAAAAATACAATCTTCATAAATATTCCAATTAGAAACTCTGTCTGGTATAAATGAAAAAGATAATTAATTGATTAATACAGCAAAACTGCAAATGGCTATCCTGTAAAATTAAAAAATTGGACATTGGCCCTTTTAGCACCAAAAACCACAGACATGCACTATAAATGACTATTAAATGGAGCAATGTTAATTTTGGGCCGTTTATTCTGTCATGACGCTCCTAAATGCCGGCAACATATTATACAGTTCTCAGATTCAGTTGCAGATTTCTTGTAATATAAAATGAAAATTCAAAGTTGAATCTCTCCTCTTGGTCTTATGACAATGAATTTAATAATGAATGTATCGGTGAATGTATGTTAATAATTAGACAGAAGCCACTTCTAGTTTTTTGTGGGTAGCTTGAAATTGATCTCGACTTTATCAAAGATACCGAGATAAGTTTTATTATTAATTATAGGCTTTAATTAAAACTCTAGTTCTGATTGTATTACTTTAATCATATTTTTATTATAACAACATTTTATAATAGAGTATTTATATTTATTTTTGTTTATCCACATATTCAATCTTCAATTTTCTTCTTAAA
Source organism: Galeruca laticollis (assembly GCA_963921935.1). NCBI lineage: Eukaryota > Metazoa > Arthropoda > Insecta > Coleoptera > Chrysomelidae > Galeruca > Galeruca laticollis. The sequence goes on along the minus strand of OY998181.1, from coordinate 160,041,388 downwards.
ATCTTCCCAGTCGGATTTCTAGGAATACTTTTCACGATTTCAATCCCACCTTCTAATCTCTTATATCTAGCCACTTTGTCAGCAACATATTGTTCAATTTCGTCTAAATTTGTGCCACTCTCATTTTTGGGAACGATAAAAGCTCTCGGGACTTCCCCGCTTGTAGGATGAGGTATACCTATAACTGCTGCATCAGCGACCGCAGGATGATCTCTAATAATCTCTTCCAACTCAGCAGGTGCCACTTGGAATCCTCTTACCTAAAACAAACAGAATTACTTACGATTGTTGCTGTAGTTAAACACTTCATCTTACTTTGATTAATTCCTTCAATCTGTCGGTTATAAACAGAAGTTTTTCTTCACTGAAATATCCCAAGTCACCTGTTCGTAACCAGCCATCTAAAAATACATTTTTTGTTTCTTCTGGTCGATTATAGTAACCTTTCATTACTTGCGGTCCTTTTAATACTAATTCTCCTTGTTGATTCACGCCTAAGGGCTTTCCTAAAACAATTTAAAGTATTTTTATGAATAAATAAGCTCAAGTATGATAATTAAACAACTTTGCTAATGACTATTCACAAAAATATAAAGTGAAAACGACATATTCACAAGTACAATACAACTATTTCAGCTTCAAGAACCTTCGTCACATCGCTGTTATAATCTCACATATGTTTCGACACTTTTTTATAGAACCTTTGAAACTTTTTAGTCCTTCTTCTTGATCTTTATCGAATATACCTGACATTAAGTGATTTTTCTGGAATTTCATCTTCACGTCCACAAATCGTTTCTTGTCTACAGCTACATGTTACAAGAAGAGACTAATACGTTATCCTAACGGTCAAGGCGGCAACGGATGTCAACATGTCATTACAAACTTCATTGATATAATAGTAAAATGTAATTGAACCAAAGACATTACAATAGTTGTTATGTCTTTGAATTGAACCATCAATCAAATTCCGCCAAGTTAAACTGCATCATCCGGATTTATCTTGTTTTGAAGAGTTAAGTATGAAGCAACCAATTACTATAATACATATATAGGATGTTTCATATTTCCAAGGTGTTTAAGAATGTAAATTCTTTAATTTTTGTATATATTACTGTAGGTTCAAGAATGTCAATTATTGTTAGTCTGTTGGCAATATATTTGATAATATAAGTTCTTTTTGTATCCTCTTGATATTGTTGTAAATTTAAAGGTATAATTTCTTTTATGCCTGTGACATTGTTATATATTTAGAAAAATATCACGTTTTCATAATACTACCTTTATTTTAGTGTTGTTTAAGATCCGGTAGCGAACTGTTTTATAAATTATGTTTTAACATTAATGTTAATTGTTTAACACTATTCCTAATGCTAAGATCAAGATCGATTATGAAACTGTTGTAGCGGACCGTTTTATAAATTATGTTTTTTCTCACTTTGTAGTTCCCTGAAGATGTAAATAAAGATTTACGAAAGCTTGGAAATCTGAAAATAGTACACTTTTGCTTTTTGATGCTAACACAAGTAATGACAGATAACAGTCCACATCTTTACAAATGCCAATTATTGGCCGTTGTGGACAGTTTTTAGTGATTCATGACAAAAAACCAAGATACGTAAATGTATTAGAAATTTGATGTCTGTAGTTAGCTAATTGAGACAAAAAATTGATATTTAAAGTAAAATAAATGATTAATTTAACATTGTAGGTATTGTTCATGATAAACGTTTGAAATTCGTATACTAAGCAGCTTTCAAAAATAGATATACACGTTGTCTCATTAGAAATAAAAAGAGTTTAGACAATTGAATTGAAAAGTTGACTGTCCCAGTGTTTTTTCTGAAATAAAGTCACGAATTCTAAGTGGTTTTCACACTAAATATGCATATAAAGGAATATACTTTTTGTTAAAAGATATGTAAATACAAAACGCATATAACATGGTTTACCTTCTGGATCGTCGGGGTTGATTATTTTAACTAATGTATTAGGAACTGGTCTACCGATACTCCCGGCAATTTTTTCGGTCCTTTTGCAATTTTTGGGAGTGAAAGAAACGGCTGGTGATGATTCTGTAAGCCCATATCCTAAAAAAAATATTATTTTAATCAAGCTATCCGAAATATTTTGAATATCTATTCGGGTGGCATGAATAAAAAACTATTGAATATATTAATAATAATATACAATTTAAGACTCAAATAAATGGCCTAAGTTTAGATTATGAAAAAGGTTTTTACAGAGATTAGGCAACGTTGTATTTGTTATGTATGTTGGTTAGTAGCCCTGCCGACTGCCCAAGCCGGTTTCCATGTGCAGCAGTTTGGCCGTATTCTCTTATATATGAGTTTGGCCAAGAAGGCGGGCGGACAATAAGAAGAATACAACGAAAAGTAGAATAGCCGATATTTTTCGCATGTAATTAGTTTGTCAAGTTATAATTGTTTCCAATAAAACTCGCCGTTTTATTACTTCTCATAAAACTCAACAGTATTGAAATTGAGTAGAACCCGATCAATTTACAAACATCGTTTTTGGTTAGAAAGAAACAATATAATATTCTGAATGACTTAAAAACGCATAACCCTGTATGTATAAACTTCTTCGAATTATTGCCATCATAAACAAAAGAAAATGATTTAATACTAAAATAAAACCAGCTAAGCTAAATACCGTTTTATGTCGATATTCTGTAAAAAAAAGGGTTCTTTGTTTGTTTGATGTTAGTGTTTGATAGCCACATAATAACTTACCACGAGCTCCAAGACAACTAGAGAGTCAACCTCAATACGCGGCCTTCTGGGTGACTAGAGACAATTTCAGAATTTTTAATTATTAACCTGTTCCAGAAATCATGTATTCTCTGGATACATGAAATTAAAGACAGACAACAAGAACAGTTCATCCAACAAAGCAAAGAAAAATGGTTAAAAGAAGAAAATAATATTCAGTATAGTAAGAGATACAGGGTGTTTTCAAATGACACTCACAACGTTAGCAGGTAGATACCTCTCGTAAAATTGGACACGATGATATAGGGATTGAGGGGTCCAACCCATTTACTTTTCGAAATACAGAGGGTGTTAAAGTTATGAATAATATAATGTTTTAGTTTGATAACTTTAAAATGGACGAATATATTGTTCTGATATTTGGCAGGTTGTTTTTAAATGTAAAAGGGCATATTTTGATGGAAAAACATGTTTCAATTCTTGATCCAGTGGTGTACATTTGGAAGAATATGTCACCTTTCCCCTCCCATTTTTTACGCCACTGGCATTTGAAGCTATTTTTATTTGATTTTATATTCCTCAATAGTTTTCACGTGAAAAACGCAATAATCTTTACATATCAAAAAATTTCTAGTTTTCAAGATATTTAATGTTTTTATGAAGTCTGCCAGATCACTTTTAAATAAAAAAAAAAATTTTCTTGAATGTTTTTCAATAACTACCAAACTACTAACTGTTAGAATATGTAACAGGAACTTATTTCCGGCAATCGCCAGTATTTCCAAGGTATACGATTTTCAATGAGAAAACGTTGCAGATTATGTGTAAATGTAAATGGACAAAATTTTGAACATATTTGTAATTTGTTTGGAAAAGTATTTTCAACAATCCTCTCTCAATGTTTTATATGCATTGCTGTTTCACAAATTAGTTCCTGTTACATATTCTAACCATTAGTAGTTTGGTAGTTATTAGAACACATTCAAGAAAAATATATTTTTATTAAAAAGTGATCTTGCAGACTTCATAAAAACATTAAATATCTTGAAAACTACAAATTTTTTGATATGTAAAGGTTATGCGTTTTTCACGTGAAAACTATTGAGTAATACAAAATCAAATAAAAATAGCTTCAAATGCCATTGGCGTAAAAAATGGTAGGGGAAAGGTGACACATTCTTCCAAATGTACACCACTGGATCAAAAATTGAAACATATTTTTCCATCAAAATATGCCATTTTACATTTAAAAACAACCTGCCAAATGTCAGATCAATATATTCATTAATTTTAAAGTTATCAAATTAAAACATTATATTTTTCATAAATTTAACACCCTGTATTTCGAAAAGTAAATGGGTTGGACTCCTCAATCCCTACATCATCTTGTCCAATTGTACGAGAGGTATCTACATGCAAACGTTGTAAGTGTCATTTGAAAACACCCTGTATATTTTTAGTATTTATGTTAAGGTAATTCATTAACAACTATCACATATATTACACTCCATAGAGTTTGACATTTTAGATAGGGACATAAAAGATAAAATTAAATTAATACTTCACAAAAAGTACCAAGGACAAAAACGTAAATTAAAGTCATTATTCACTAATAAACCAGTATTAAAAAACCGACAAACCAAATTCTCAGAACATAAAAAAATGTTTTCCATAGATTAGTCAATCTTTCAAATTCCATTTTTTCAGATAAAGAAATTCAATTATTACAAAAAGGTTTTAAACATAATATTCAACCCACATGTTCATTTGATAACTTCAACAAACTAGGTGCAGAAACAGAAATTAACTTGTATAATTTTCCAAATAATTCTAATTTAAAACATAAAGCTTCACAAATTATTAAAAAAAATTGAATTATCAGTCGCCAAATCAATTCAACAAAAATCAAAGTCAAATGGTATTCTTTTGACAAAAGCAGATAAAGGAAATACGGTAATAGCATTACCTAAAGAAGATTATATATTAAAAACCAACAATTTTATACAGGCAAGCGATTTTGAGACCTTTAAAAAAGACCCAACTAATAAATTTCAGATGGAAATAAAATTAGCAGTAGATAATGCTAAATTAATAATTAACGATAAAGAAAAATATAAATTATTTTTACCCAATCCGCAACACCCTGAACTTTATTCATCAATTAAACACCATAAACAGGGTACCCAATCAGACCATTTCTAATTTCACAGCACCTTCATTTAAAATTCTCATAAGATGTCATTTCTAAATATTGTTCATTCAAACCTCAATTATCAGTTAAAAACTCAATGGAATTAATTAATAATAATCAATTCTAAATTTATATCGTTCGATTTAACAGATCTATTTCGTAGTATACCTCCTAAAGAAGCTATAACTCTTGTTGATAACTTGCTCACATACAATAATGTTAATCCTATAATTAACTCAGATATCATTACTTTATTAAATGTGTTTGAATCAAAATTATTTTTATTTCAATGGAGAGGTTTATAGCAGTAAAGATGGTTTGATTATGGGCAACCCCCTCAGCCCCCTACTAGCAGAAATTATCATGGATAATATAGAAATAATAATTCATAAACACCCCTTTAGTAAAAAATGTATGTACTCTAACCGATATATGGACGATATTTTAGCTAGCTTCACTGGTACAATTAGACAGATTCATTACTTACATAAACTCAATTCACAATAATATCAAATTCACCGTAGAACTTGAACAAAATAAGTCTATAAACTTTCTAGACCTTACAATTTCAAATATAAATAATAAACATGATTTTTCTATATTTCATAAACCATCACATACAGACATTCCAATTCATAATAGTTCGGTCCACTTATTCAGTCAAAAATTGGCAGCTTTCAATAATATAATACACAGACTCTTAACAGTCCCAATAATACCAATAATTATAACAAAGAATTAAATATCATAAAACAAATAGCAGTTAATAATAATTACGATCCAAATTTAATTGACAATATCATAAATAAAAAGATAAGAAAACAGACTTTGGGACAAGTATTCCCTTCTGATAAAAATAATAATAAACAATTTAAAAGCTTAACATACTTTGGAACACGATCCTTGAAAATGAAATCATTTTTAGAAACTTTAGACATGAATATTTGCTTTAAAACTGATTACAATTTATCCAAACTCATTAAAAATAATGAATCTATATTTTCAAAATTAAACAAATCTGGAGTTTATAAATTAAAATGTGGTAATGACAACTGTGATAAAATTTATATCGGTAGAAATTTTAGAAATTTTCAGAAATCAAGTGAAAGCCTTATCTATTCAATTATTAACCTTTAGGTTTCTGGTGAATTGCTCCTGGACTATACTACAAAATATACTATTTTTTGGTTGCAGCAGCAGCTCCTGATAAGTGATCAACGTTATCCCAATAAATTAACAAAATGCCACCAATTTGCCTTATTTTGTGTAATTGTGATATATCCTCTGGAATAACGGGACCATTGTAAAATGTCTATTTACATCAACTTCTAACAATCCACACAACTCCTCAACCATACCAATAATAAAACTGATCTCATTTATTTTATCGCAGCAACTAGATGGCATTAACCTTTCACAAACAAGTCCTCTTCCTATCCACCCTACTCCTCCATGGACTATCAACCTTCCTAAATTTAACACATACCTGAGATTCGAAAAACACACAACGCCCAAGCAATTAGTAAAAAATTATCTTAATGAAATAATAACTAACTGTGACTATGACTTAGTATCTCATACACTGATGCATCCAAAAATGAAACTGGAGTAGGCTGCGCTGTTACAACATCATGAACTTCTATCAAATCTTCCCTAATCCCATCAACCTGTAGCATTCACACAGGCGAACTATTCAGCATACTATTTGCCATCAATTTCATCTCCCCACCTTATAAGCTCGTTGCCATATGCACAGATTCACTTGCTTCAATTTCATACATCCAAAATATATTTACCAAACATCCTATTGTCCATTCTAACCATGACTCCTACCAACTTATCACATCCCTAAAAATAGCAGTTACTATAATTTGCTTACCTTCCCACATTGGCATCGTAGGCAACGAACTTGCAGACCAACAGGCAAAAACTGCTTCTAAATTTCCTGTCACCGAAAATCTCACAATTTGTAAGGATTTAAAATAACATTTTAAAACAAAAGCCAAAGTAACATGGCAGCAGAATTGGGACTCTGCCGGCACATCCTTACACCAAATACAGCACTCGATAGGTCATCCTCAACCATGTTGTTTTGCTGGTCTCTCAAGGCAAGATTTAGCTGTGGTGAGAAGAGTTAGAATAGGTAATTCAAAACGTACCCATGGATACCTAATGTCTAATACGTCCAGACCCGTTTACTCCAGCTGCAACTCGAACCTAACCATGAAACATATCTTGACGGAGTGTCAGAAATATGCCACCCAAAGACAACAGTTTCAGCTTAGCCAGAATTATAAAAATGTCCTAAACAACTCGGCACAAATTACTTACCTTCTTCAGTTTCTCAAAGATGTGCAATTTTTCCATAAACTCTAAAACAATTGTGTAGGTACATATATATCGAATGAATGAACCTTATACAAATTATATTGTCAATCTTGTAATCGTACCTATGCAAGTGGCCACAGTAGCCGAGCACGTTAATTATGAATACAAAAACATACCTTTGTTAATATTAGTATAATAGAATTCTAGATTTACGCACTGTATATATTAAAACCTTTTTTCAGTATACCTTCATTCGTTTTGAGAAAGCTAGTGTGTTAGCGAAATGCGTCAACTAGTTTAAATTGAACATTAGTTCAAATATAATGGAGTTTTAAACAAATTAAATTGTTTTGTTTCATCATTCAGTATGGATCTTCATTAAGTAAAAGCCTCATCTATTCAATTATTAACCTTTAGATTGCTGGTCAATTGCTCCTGGACTATACTACAAAAAACACCATTTTTTGGTTTCAGCAGCAGCTCCTGATGAATGATCAACGTTATCCAAATAAATTAACAAAATGCCACCCATTTGCCTTATTTTGTCTAATTGTGGCGTAATCCTCTGGAATAACGGAACTATTGTAAAATTATGTATACAAAATATCCACTCATTTGAATAACTATATTTCTATTGCTACCAAAGAAACTACTAAAACGTGTACATGTCATTTTTCTAATTCTAACCTACATAATCTTTTTTATTATTAACCGTTATGTAGAGACCGGGCGCAATATCTACTTTACAATACATTGTTAATATATTACACTAATATAATGAGCAGATACTAACCTTGAATTACCTGTACATCCCTCTTAATTTTTTGAATGAACCTTTCTTCATCCAAAATTCCTAATGGCGCAGCTCCAGAAAATAGCACTTTCACATTATCGAAGTACTCCGGCTTAACTGCTGGATGAGAAGTGAGGAATAAAACTGTAAATTAAAGACAAAAATAAATAAAACCTCTTTATCCTCACAAAGTGGTACAAAAGTGTGAAAATGCTTAATTATACCGAAAATATGGAACTATACTCGATAGTCGAAGTTCTGTAAAGTGACTCATCGCTCTTACTGTCCATAAAATCAGTTGCAGAAGCGAACTTCATGAGCGCATCATTTTGGAAGGGTTCTTAATAGTCCTAAATAAAAAATAAATAGAAAATGTTCTTGTACGCTCTGGCGTTTAAATTTGAGAGAACAGAAATACGAAATTATTATGGTAGGTATCATTATGTATATACAGGGTGTTACCAAGAATAATACACATTTTTAAGGATGAGCTATAATAAGATGTATATAAAAAAGTCGATAGTCGAAATTCTGTAAAGTGACGTCATCGGTTATCTACCGATTTAAAGTGAACTCCATGAGCGTATCATAGTTTAAGGGTGCGAATACTGAAATATCTGGAATTTCAATTTTTAACATTTGAAATAATAACTTATCACAAGTTGTTCATAAGTAAGTTAAAACAAAATAAAAAAATGTTTAAAAGTCAATTCCAACTTACTACTACTAAAACTAAAAAAAAGTTGTTTGTCAAGACCAAAATAAATTACCAATAAGTATAGGTATGTTGCGAGGTCACTTGTAAAATGTCTGACTAACTGGAAGCGGTATCACTCCCTGACGACTCCTCAGAATCATCGCTTTCTCCTCCTATATCGATAATGAGTGGTTCCGTCATTACTTCTACACGTATGTCTAAATCCCAAAACTTTATTTCTTCTTTTAATACGTGTTGAATACATTTACGCCAACTCTCAGCAGTAACGGTATGCAGCGCCTCGTCAAACAGTTTCTCAACGTCAGCCATTTTGAATGTACTGTTTTTTCTCGCAACATAATTTTTCACTTGGGCCCAAACCAGCTCGATGGGGTTTAACTCACAGTGGTAGGGAGGAAGTCTAACAACTGAGACGTTGAAATCTTTCGCCATTTCATCGACAACGTACTTAATATAACTGCTTTTATGTTTCCGTACGAGAGATAATAATTCAACTTTTAACATTGCCTCGTTGTGCGGAATGCTTTTACTCTCTAACCAATCAATTATAACCCTCTTGCGGCTAGCTGAAGTAGGTATTTGCTCCAGTCGACGAGAGTGGTATGAAGCATTATCCATAACTATCACTGAACCAGGAGTTACCTTTGTTAAAATTGATCTAAACCATGTTTCAAACCGGTTACCATCCATCTCTTCATGGTAATCGACAGTTTTTTTGGACTGAAAACTTAGTAATCCACCTTCTACAAATCCTTCCTCGCTGCCAATGTGAGTGATAATCAGTCGACGTCCTTTCCCAGAGGGAGCTTTTAAACCGGAAGAGAAACCCTCCATAAAGGCTTGTCGATTGCTTCGTATATTCATGTCTTGCCACACTTTTGACACAGTGTGGCCTTCATTTAACCATGTTTCGTCAAGATAATATATGTGCCGTCCTTCGTTACGAAACTGTCGTATCTGTTTTAAATAATTTCTCCTCCATTCCACAATGTCATTTCGTTCAATTAAGGCACTGTTTCTACTTCTTGTTTGGTAACGAAAATTCATTAATTTTAAAGTTCGTCTCAAAACTTTATCACTGATGTTTGGTAAAGTATCATCAGCTTCTATTACCTTGCTCAATTTAGCTACCGAGGGGATTTCATTCCTAAAATAAAAAGAATGTATTTCCCTACGTATAGCATTCCGTGTTTGGTCGTCCAAAACAATTTTCTTTCTTCCCCTACTTTCCGGTTTACAGTTTTCACCTCGTTCTCTTGTCAAAGATCCGTCCCGCGATTTCTTTAGAATATTGTATATAGTACTCTCAGAAACTTTAGTTGAATAACTGCACTTAATCACAGCGTCACTAACACCCAACTGTTTGTCCATGGCACGCAGTCCTTCGTACACATTTAATATGAGGACTTTTTCTTCCCGAATTAAATTGTTACAACGCCGTTTTTTATCGCCAACACCGCTACACTCCGCCATTATTGTCACTAAATATACCGATATAAATATTACAATAAATACCAATAATAACCGATTTATCACACAAAACCACAACACAAATACTGATGTTAAGCTCATGAAGAGAATAAACACCTCACATAACTGTTTACTATCACTGTCTCATTCGCGTAGCTCGATCTATCTATCTCGTTCTCAAAGCCGGAACATTGAAGCGACTCTCCAACATTGTCAAATCGGCGAGTTTTTCACAACAAACTTTGCGTTCAAGAAATATACATAAACACTTTATTTCACATTTCAAGTAAACTAATTATTATTAGTCTGCTTGAAATTTGAAATAAACATATTAAATTGGTATTGACTTAATTACATTGCATCTTTTGTACCTGAAATATTGACACAATGGATTTGAAGTGTATTTATAAAATACAGCATTTCTCTCTAGAATACATATGGCAACTGCGCTTTAACCAAAGTGTTGATTAGATAGCTCTGACTCACTTTACACAATTTCGACTATCGAGTATATACAGAATTAGACATTTGTTAAAGTGTTAAAGTGATACGCCTATGGCCGGCTACTCCCACTTCTCACCTTCAGCTAGACGGTAGGATTTGGCGTGCAGAGTGCAGACAGAGATGAACAGGGAACAGGTCGTAAAACAATTCACATATACAGGGTGTCCCGGGACTAATGGGAAAAAAGTCAGGAGCGTATAATATGAGCCAAAATAATGTTAGTACTTCATATAAACTTTTTTTATGCAGGCCCTCGTTTTCGAGTTATAGGCCTCCAAAGTTTGAATTTTGAATTTGGTTTTAATTTTTATTTTTTGTACTAGTTGTTTGATCTTCATAAAATTTACGGCAAAGCTATAATGTACGTGTATGCTTATTTTGGAAAGGTAAATAGATTTACAGTTGTGCTTTGAAGCCAGGGACGGACTACCCGCAATGGTTAGTGATCCAAAAATTTTGCAGGGATGGCATACCCTGTATTAAATTATCGAAATTGACTTCCCCACACATTAAGCTAACGAAAAGGTACTCTTGTTGGAACTCGATAAAATGAGCCGTTTGGCTAGTATTTACAGTTATATTAATGCACTACGTACCAATTTACCTAACTAACTTATTAATACGATGTCCAAGATTTACACCTACAGTACTACAACAAAATAATTTAACGATAGCAAAAGATGAAAAACATTAACGACTTATTAATTCGAAAGTTGGTAGAAACTTTTTAAAAGTGTTTTTACCGTTTATGAACTAACCATAGGATAATTTGGTCAAACGTTGTGTAGAATAGTTCGTAGTCAATAATTCATAAGTCCTTAATTTAACAGTTACTATGGCAGAATTCACTTTTATTGAGTGCGCAGAATTGCATTTAATGTATGGACTGGCTTCTCGAAACTGTTTAGAAGCCAGAAGGCTTTATGCAGAGAATTTTGCAAACAGAGCATTGCCAGACAGACGAATGTTTGAGCGTATTGATCTCAGGTTACGAGAAACAGGTATGAATAAGTAAATGTAATTTTCCATGTATACAAAACAAAATTTAGTGCCAAAAACGGTGGAGAAGGTCCAGTACGAAGCGTACGTACTGTGGCAGTTGAACAGGACTTGTTAAATGCAGTTGATAATGAACCATCATCGAGTTTACGAAAATTATCGAGATAACATAACGTCTCGAAATCAGTTGTTCATCGCGTCTTAAAAGAACAGCTTTTATATCCTTTTCACATGAAAAAAGTACACAGTCGCTGATTATCCTGCACGAATTGAGTATAGCCAGTGGTTTCTGCGACAACAACAAGCAGACAATACATTTATTAGTAACGTTCTTTTTACGGACGAATCTGGTTTCACCAGAGATGGATCCATTAATTCTCACAATATGCATTTATGGGATGATGTGAATCCACATGGCATTATCCAAACTAGGAACCAGCATAGATTCATGGTTAATGTTTGGGTAATCATTTGATAGGACCGTACTTTATTGACGGTACTTTGACCGGTCAGAGATATTTGGAGTTTTTGCAAAATGAGTTATGGAACCTGTTTGATGATGTGCCTCTACAAACTCGTATGAATTTATGGTTCATGCATGATGGGGCCACTCCTCATTTCAGTTTAGATTTACGCCAGCATTTACACACAAGGTTTCCTAATAGATGGATTGGTCGTGGAGGCCCTTTTCAATGGCCACCGCGATCAGGAGACGTTAATCCTATACATTTCTTTCTCTGGGGTTATCTCAAAAGTAAGGTATACGCAACACCTGTGCAAACAAGGCAAGATTTAATAGACAGAATTATGTTACACTGCAATGTTATTAGAAATAATATGGGATTGCTCTTTCAAGTGCAGAGAAACAACCTTCGTAGACTTAGAATGTGCGTGGAAGTGGGAGGAGCTGATATTGAACACTTATTACAATAACGTTAGTTTTTGTTGTTGTTTAGGAATTAGTTTTTGTCAAATGTTTTTGAACTTGTCTTTTTAGAGGTTTTCTTAATGGCTTAATAATGTTGTGTTCGTAATTTTGATTAAACGCAACTAATTACGTTGTTTCCGTTCCTATTTAATTCCCATTAAATGAGTTCTTAATGTTTCTATCATATGCTATCATCAAATTATTTTTTTGTAGTACTGTAGGCAAATCTTGGACATCGTATTAATAAGTTAGTTAGGTAAATTGGTAGTTAGTGCATTAATAAAACTGTAAATATTAGCCAAACGGCTTATTTTATCGAATTCCAGCAAAAGTACCTTTTCGTTAGCGTAATGTGTGAGGAAGTCAATTTCGATATATACATACAGGGTGTGCCATCCCTGCAAAAGTTTTGGATCACTAGCCATTGCGGGTAGTCCGTCCCTGGCTTCAAGACACAACTGTAAATCTGTTTACCTTTCCAAAATAAACGTACACGTACATTATAGCTTTGCCGTAAATTTTATAAAGATCAAATAACTAGTACAAAAAATAAAAATTAAAACCCAATTCAAAATTAAAACTTTGGGGGCCTATAACTCGAAAACGAGGGCCTGCATAGAAAAAGTTTATATGAAGTAATAACATTATTTTGGCTCAGATTATACGCTCCTGACTTTTTTCCCATTAGTCCCGGGACACCCTGTATATAAGTTCAAGTTTTGCCCTCGATATTATAGAGTACAAGTTTGTATGTTTTATTATTAATTTTGAATACAGTCCAAGTTCTTTTATCACAACAATTGTGACCATCCCCAACAACATTTTCAATGATGTGGTATTCACCAACTTTATAAATTATTTGGCGAATTGGCAATCCAGCAAACAAACATACCAACTACTAAAATTGCTCTACGAGTTTCATGGGCGTAGGAACATTTTAATTAATTGGTAGTATTATGACGTAAAGACCAGCCTTATTGGCAAGAGTATTTAAAAAATTCTTTATAACATTTGATTGACAATATTTTTGTGTGATTACAGTTCAAAAGTGAATCAAAGTAGAAATGTTTCTGGTATCTTTTCCTATTTTATCGAATCTTGTACTTCCTACCGTTGTTAGATTTATTTATAATGACATTAATTCAGTTTAAATCTTACCTAAAGGCGGTGCAGCAAAAATCAGACTGATTGGATTGTTTTTTAATACATTAATATACGAATCTGGTGTAAACTTGTCCAAAGCTATGCTTCTACTACCTGCGTGTAAGAACACAAAATTTGTCATTAAACCATAAATATGATACATTGGTAAAACCGCTGGTATCGAGTCTTGAAAACTGTCTGAAAAATAAATGTCCAATATTATACAGGGAGAATCATGAACAAGGTTTAACGATAATATTAGAGTTTACCTAAAAGATGATTGCATAGTAGTGTTTTTAAATGAAACTCACGGTCTCTAGTTAATTCCACAATATAATACAAGTTATTGAAAATTCTAAAAAATTGACAATTGTTTCGATAAATCAATATCATCGTCAGAATGACAGAAGTTACATTTCATTTTATGCCTACCTGATGTTTAGTAGTTATTTTTGGCTAGACCAAGAAGTAACCTAACTTGTGATTGGCTTAATATATGTTTATAGAAAAAAGAAGAAGATGTGATATTACAAATATTGAAGCTTAAGATATTATTTAAAAACACTAATATGAGCGTATTCCACGAAGTAAGGGTCGAGACAGTCAATTTCATGAATGCATAGATTAAAGATCCGAAATCCCGTACCGAGCGGAGCGCAGTACGTACAACTATAGAATCGGAATTTTCTACAAAAACTTTATATTTTTCAATATCAATTACCACTTTTTATATGTCCAATGATATGCAATACAAATTTAACAATTTTTACAACTAAATTACTGGGTACCGATCGGAGCGTATTACGAAGAACGATGGAATCAGAATTCTTAACAACCACTACCATTAAAAATTCTCTCGGAGACCGATAAGTTGCTGTTTCCATGGAGTCGTAAGACGTTAACAGCATAAAAATAATATAAAATTACTTCTTCAAAAATGATGCAAGAAGTCATATTGTAATTATTATTTTTGTAAAATAAAAGTTTAAAAAAATGATATTTCAAGTTAATACTTTGAAAGTCATTAGCACAACATTACATTTATCAATAACACCATTCTATATATTCCAATAATACACAACACACACTTAACAATGTTTACAACCAAATCACACAATTACGCAGAATTATAATTTTTTACTACTATTTCGTTCACAAATTCACATTTCAATATCAATAATAAAATTTCATATATCCACTGATTTGCAAGATAGATTTAACAATATTTACAACAGGGTTGGCCGATATATATATATATATATATATATATATATATATATATATATATATATATATATATATATATATATATATATATATATATATATATATATATATATATATATATATATCAAGTGATATATATATCATGATATATATCTGATATTTATTGATTGATATATATATTTATATATATATATATATATATATATCATTTACTTCTTTTTAACAAAATAAATACCAGAGCAAAAAATCCTTGATATTTTGCGTAAAAATGAATACGTGACAATAGTACGTTTCGTAGTTACAACCACAGATAGATGAGACACTGATTGTGGCGCCATCTAAAGAGCCTGTCGACTAAACAATTGAGTGATTTTGAAAAGATTTCTGTAATTTTAGGTTTTGGCGGTATATTCAAATTTCCTCTATTTTAATTATTCAATTTCAAAATAACCATTTATAGTCCATCATTTAACATTTCATTCAATTTAACTCAATAATGATTAGATGTTGAGTCAAATTAAATGAAATATCAAATGATGGACCATAAATGGTTAATTAAATTGGAAATAATAAAACAGTAATCATATGAACAGTTTATTTATTTTGGTATAAAAATACAAACAAATAATTTCTTTCACGAAGTACTTTTCTTATAAAACAGAATGACAATAAATAAACTATAATGGCGTATTTTTAGATTTTTAAATGATGTTAAATCAAGATAAAAGTAGAAAATTATTTATGATAAGTTTATATTAATTTATTTATCATTACACTCGTATAAACATACAGAGCTGGACAAACTGCTGGAGTATAACTGCTACTTACTTAATCAAAAAAAGTGTTAGCAATGAGTAGTGAACTACTATTTTTGGCAACTTTCTGTGAAAGAAAACATTTGAGTATAATGACTGTGAATGTTAGAACAAAAGTAATTAAAATATTTTTAAATGAAAAGTTGTTAAATACTGCCCAGCTCTGTAAATACAAGGTGCCAAGTAATTACATATAAGAGTGCTAAACAGCACTTGTGACTGTACAAAATTTAAAATAATTTCATTTCATTTCCACTTAAAACACATCTTTATTTCTTTACTGGAAGTAATAAATAGGTTTATATCACAAGCTTAAACCTAGTATATTCCATATTTGTATATTTCTATATTTAAAAGAATTCCATTCTTATGAAACCATCGCATAAGTCAGTTTAAGTTACTCTGCAGCTCCTGGCCTATGACTGTTAGAATGTTTCTTATGGGCTCTTAAAAATTCCACCGTCTCGTGGAAGTCCTTTCTCGTTTCTGGTTGAGGTTCTACAAGTAAACACACAAAATAACAACAATAAATAAGTAAACACACAAATATGTTTGAAAATTTATGTCAACAAAAGAAAACAAAATGCGCTTACTATTGAAATAATAAGTTTACACATGTTTTTATACTAAGCCAAAAAAATATCAAAAAATGTTTGAATGTTTAAATTTTTTTGAATTCCTTCTTTTGAAGCTTTCAATTTTTTTAGGAATTCTTGATTTTTTTTGGTTTTTAACTATTTTTTGTCTTTATTGGATATTTTGGATTTTTGGTTACCGCTAGACCAAATACTTAGACGTAATGCCTCAACAAAAGTTAATACTCACTTCAATTTCCCATACATTGTCACATCATGGGCTATCTACAACAGGTACAATGTACATACAATGAAATAAAATGTTTGATGTTACATCATTATCTAAGTAAAATTTGTTAAAATTACCCTATAAAGAGGGTGTACACACGTATCATTTAGTTGATAATTTCAAATTAGACGTTTCGTTATGTGAATTACAGTTGTACACGCTCTTTATAGAGTAATTTTAAGAAATTTTACTTAAATAATGATGTAACATCAAACATTTCATTTCATTGTATGTAGCAGTTACAGGGTTTGATGTTTTTTGATACCTTCTGTATGTTTTTTTCTTGATGAGAGTTTTCTGAATGGCTTAATGGCTGAAAGCGCTTAGCTAGAATTTTAATAAAATTACACACTCAGTACTCGTCTTTTCATTCACTCAATTTACATTTTAAAATGTCCAAAATTATAGCATGCTATATTGAATACAATAAAACTTACCATCAATTTTTGTTAATTTCCACTCATATGGGAAGGCAAATCAAACTGTCTTAATAACCTCTCTTCGTCTTTCTCAAATCTAAAGAAACACTGTTTTTGAAAATGAAGGGATCATATCCTCCATCGTTTCCTCGTCGACAAATTTAATGATTTATTACCACCGCTTTTCAGCCATATTAATTTTATCTTCCTGGGTTGGAGGAATAAAACTGTAAAAAGCAATATTTACTTTAGTAATGCAACAATTTTCAGTTTAGCTAATGTAAAAAATAACCATGATCTCTAAAGTTGTCTAATAAATTAGTAAAAATTCTGTGTTTTATAAAAATAAAGAGAATGGTTGTTAATTGAGAAAGAAAAAATGCTCAAATTTTTTGAATAAAACTTACCGAGTACACCACTTATTAGACTCCTTCAGAATACACTTTGACATTGTCTTTTCAATTAATAACAATAAAACAGCGAAAAAATATTACACTATATATATAAATGATACCCAGGATATCACCATAGGGCTAATAATATCTAAGCTTCAATATTTGTAATATCACATCTACTTCTCTTTTCTATTAACATATATTAAGTCAATCACAAGTTAGGTCACTTCTTGGTTTAGCCAAAAATAACTACTAAACATCAGGTAGGCATCACATGAAATGTAACTTCTGTCATTCTGACGATGATATTGATTTATAGAAACAATTGTCAATTTTTTAGAATTTTCAATAATTTTTATTATATTGTGGAATTAACTAGAAACCGTGAGTTTCATTTAAAACACTAATGTAATAACACTTATCGCCAACCTACTTTATTCACTTCATGTAATGTTCTTTTGATCAAAGTTCTAACCGAAAATGATTTGTTGGACAAACCAGAAAGGATCTTCAATATGGATGAATCCGGAGTTCAATTAAATAATAAACCCCGAAAAATCGTAGCAAAAAAGGTGCAATAGTCGTCAATTCAGTCACATCTGCCTAGAAAGACGATCGTTGGCTGTTGCAATGCAATTGGTAATTTCCTTCCACCAACTCTTATAATAAAAGGTGTGAATAAAAAACCTGAATTTGAAGATGGACTTCCAATAGGTTCAAAAGTCTTCATGAACAAAAAGTCAACTTATATAAACGCTGAGCTTTTCTATAAATGGTTAACAGAACATTTCATACCTCAGAAGCCCCATGGTAAGGTTCTGCTCATTTTAGACGGTCATTCGTCACACTCAACTGCTCCGGACATGCTGCAAGCTGCTGCTGATAATGACATAATTTTATTGTGTTTACCTAATCCCACTACTTCAGCCTTACTACAGCCTTTAGACAGATCAGTAATTGGGACATTTAAAACCTATTTCCACCATGAAACTAATCAATTTATGCGCTTGAATCCAAATAAAAGGATCAGCCGTTACAATGCTGGAAGGCTTATACATAATGCTTGGATTCGCGCTGCCACCCCTGTAAATGCTCTTGGTGGCTTTAGAGGTAGTGGAGTTTACCCAGTAGACTCAAATGTTTTGCCAGATTCTACATTTCTTATATCAGATACTGCACTGGGTAGTGAAAATCCTGGCACTTCTCGTGCGCCAGATCAAGTTGTAGGACGAACGTCAACACTCCAGCGTCAGACGCCTTACCAGAGCTCTCCAATGTCTCGGGAAATATTGAATCTCGTGCGCCTATTGCGGTCGAACAAAGAAAAGAAACATCTATAACTCAGATTCCTGCTTCTATAGTTTGTCGACTAGTGCTGAACAATCAAAAAGAAAATATTTCTGAACATGAACAAAATAAGACACCACCAAATCCGATACGTAGTATTCCAATTGACCTAGTCTCTTGATCGATTACGAGATTTTAGAGGATATTAGTATTGTTGGCATTGGTGATTCTACAATTGCAGAGATTTTAGAAAGCAATGTAGAACAAAATTCTAATAGAAGCAGTACCTATTCCAAAAATTCCTTTGACTATGGCTAAGAGGTCGAAACAATTAGCAGATATTTTGAATTCGAAAGAAAATATAAAACACAAGAAGGATGTGGCTGAAAGAAGGGAAAAACTAACTTAGACAAGAAACACAAGACTGGAACTACCAATGAACTTAGGAAAACAAAGAAAGGATCCAGCAATAAAAAACAAGACAACAAAAATAAAAAAATAAAACAATTTTTCTAGTGAAAATGACGATGACAATCTAGCTTATTTGTGTGATAAAGAAAATTATAATTATTTGAAACAAGACCGAGTTTCACTAAAAAGACAAATTATTTACAGTTCAAGCAGCGAAGATGAATACAATCCACCTAACTAAAACTAAAGGTTTGCCCGTAAAGAAAACTAAGAGAGATGGACAAGATCATCCTAAAGATACAAGTAAAGATAGCTGCATTGAATGTTTTGAAAACTATAAAAATTCTAATTCGCAAGAAATGGCTACATGAAAGCTGTACACTTTTCAGAAATTATTGCTCAAGGCGTGGAAAATTAAAAACACTCTATGGCTAAAAATTTAAGTTCAAAGTAATGAATATATCAACAATTAAGAATTTATATTTTTGTTGGATATTTTATAAAAACAATTAAGAATTGATATTTTAGTTAAACAAACGCTTTAAATATTTAATTATATTAATTTGTGTGTTATTAGGATTATCTACTAATGACAACAATTAAAAGATCTAAAAAAACACGAAATGTTTTTCATTATTATCACCCATGTTTCTTGAAGACGATTGCAGTTTTACTTAGGAGTAGAAGTACCTAACATTTGGTTTGGGTTTTTCGTTTACACGGTATGAAGGGCATCTATCCTGCACTGCAGGCATCTATCCTTCCCAGTCTTTTCATGGTGGGGCAACTATCCATACAGGTAGGCATCGATCCTCAAAAAAAAGTGTTTCACAAAAAGCTAAATTCTGCAAAATCTGCATTTGATAGGTTAAAAAAAAGAATACTTATTCAACATAAAGGGTTGAGCTACCTACATTAATAAAAATCATTCCTATAAAATTGATATTTTTAAAATTGGGAAGCTTTTTCAAAAAGTGGGGCGTCTATCCCGGTTTTACCCTAGTGTTATTAGATATGAATTAGTTTATGTCATATTATATAGCAAGTTTAAGTTTAAATTATATTTTGAAATATTTAGTTCGTCATCGTCAGTTGAAACATTTCTTTTTGGGAACAACTCCTAGGCGATTTTTTGAAAGAAAGAATGTACGTAAAGCGACCAAAAAAATACAGAATCTTTGTAAATTAGTGGTTTCCAATAATTAATGCCGTATTTCAAAAGCTTATCTTGCTCTAAATTTTTCGTTGCACATTAAAAAATACACACTAACCTGTAGGGAGAGTGTAGTTACTCAAATCTGGATGCGCCAGCTGCAAAATATTTGAAACAAGATTTCTATGTGTGAGTAGAACTCCTTTCGGTAATCCCGTTGTTCCACTGGAATATGGTATGAATGCTACGTCGCTGGCTTCTCCTGGGTGGATATCGGGAATATCTATCTTCACATTTGTCAATTCCGAAAAGTCTACAGTTTGTTCCGGTAAACTTTCAGATTGCTAAAAAACAAATACAGGAGAAACGGTGAAGCTTTTCCATCACGTGACTTAGTTGACGATATTATTGTATATACAATGTGCAGTTTTTGAAAAGTTGCAATATATATTAAAATAGTACTTACTGTTTCTTTGATAATAACAATTGGAAATTTTCTTTTGCTTATACTCAGAGCAGATCTAACTGTGGGCACTAAATTTGCTTGCGTAATTATTAACTTGGGAGACGCATCTTCTATTTGTCTTGAAATTTCCTCTACAAAAATACAAAACTTTAATAATTATGAAATAAAAATACTATTGAGTTTCAATCAATGGATTCGAAACATTTTCATTAATTCTAGTATGCGACCAATACGTCATGTAATTAATAAATTATCTCTTCGTTCCCAATCAACATACGAAGGGTGGCAATTAAATACCGGAAATTTGTTGAATAAAACGATCAAAATTTCATAGTCTACTTCGCTTTAACTATACACAACGATTCCTCTATCCCCCATTCGAGGCATCCTTGGTAATCGTCTGAAATTAGCCCGTTCAGCACTACGGTTACAACGTTTTATACTTCTATGCCATCTTGATAAGATTCTTTAAGGTAATAATTCATCTTAAATAATAAGAAAAAGTGGCAGGGGACAATATCGGGGCTATAGGGTGGGTGCGACATAGATGGAATACAATTTTTGCCAAAACTCTTGTAATCCAGTCAATGGGGACAAAAGAAGGCGGTTGCCCTTAGTAGATATGCTAGGCGGATTCGGGGCCACAAACAATAATAACAGAGATATATGCTAGTGCTCTTATGGCATCTTTATGACTACATTCTGTATAATGATCGAACGTGCATCAGTCCAATGACATGCGCATAGCAACAGTGGAGTTAATGACCTCATAGCCGTAATGACCTTGGGGTTGATGACGTCACAGCTGTAATGACCTTAGTTTGATAAAAAAACTCCAGTATGAACCTAATTTCCCATGTTATTTTACATAAGGAATGGCCCCGAGCCCGCCTAGCATATCTACTGCCCTAGACCAAATCCGGGAGTTTTGATTATTGGCAGGGTCATTGCGTTCGAGGTCATGAATGTTTCCCTGAGTTTTTGACCATGGCGAGGTCGCGCTCGCGTCGCCATTTAGAAAAAATAATTGTTTTCGCAATATCTCCTTTCCAGTTGGTCCTACTACGAAAATGTGTGAATAAATATATTCGATAAGACAATTCCCAATTTATATTATATAAAAATTATTCGGGATGCGAAATATTCCTCAGTTTAATAAATATTTACAAAGATTTAATTACAAGATATTGTGTTTGCAATATAATTTATATCCTTCGAGCCAGACAGGATGTTTTCAGTAATTTACCAGTATGTCATGTCTTAGTAATTTGTGTACTTACTTAACATTTATTTTTTCCTCAATATATGTGTGAAACGAGATATGAAAATATTATTCATCAACTGTATTTTTTTGCAAACATTACATTTTAATGTAAATAAAATCTGGGAAGAATTGGACCAAAATTAAATAAGGCAGCTTAGGGGCCATCCATAAAGTACGTCACACGTTAATGGGGAGAGAGGGTATCACCGAAGTGTGACATCGTGTGACAAGGGGCATGGGGGGTCAATACTTTTGTGACGTCACATGTTAAAATTTAAAATACTAAAACGCAAAGTTTGGATGTGAATTAAAAATTTTAAAAATTTACGAACTTGATCTATATTTATTAATAATTTAGCATTCTCGCTATGCGATAATCTCTCATGCAACGTCATTTAAGTTCTAGAGAATGATGCCGACACTAAGGATGTTCCTGACGTTCAAATTCAGAACGAAAATGAAGTGCCTGATTTACCAGTTATAGCTGATATAAAAGAGTGGATCCAAAGTCCATGGACACTCGATAATTAAGTTTTTTATCTTTAATTAATATAATTATTCGTTTATTATTTTCTAACTAGTCGTTTGTTTTTTCGGTTTTATAAAATGTTGGACTTTATGTTGATTTTATTAGATTATTATTTAATAAAAATAAGTAAAAAATGAAAATAGCTGTGACAAGAACGGGGGGAGGGGTTCAAAAGTCCTAAAATTCGTGTGACGTACTTTATGGATGGCCCCTTATTTTAAGTACGGGTCAACGATGACAGGACGTTTTTCGGATGATAGGTGGCAACATTCGTTTTTGAGAACTTTTTTTAGTTTGTTTCATTCACTGCCAATTTCGAATTTTCCACTTATTTCTGCCAGAATTTTTATCAAAGCCTGAATTCAGTTTGACCATTTACAATAATTACAGTAATAAAATGTGGAATAGCTCTAGACAGAGGCGTATTTCCCTATAGTGGAGTATGTGCGGCGCACATTGGCGCCGGGTCTAAGGGGGCGCCGAGCGTCCTGACACCACTGCGCCCTTGCCGACGTCGGGCGCACGGTAGCAAAGCAAGGCTACTTACTCCTTATCCTACCTACTCTATTTTAATATACACAATAACTTTTGTTTCAACGTGAAATCAGTCTTAAAACAAATTATTAAAGATTAAATTGGCGTAATGTCGCATCTCTACCAAAGGCGCGAGCCGGCATCGGCACCTGTTTGCTTTGATTCGTTTCACACCACGCCGACAATCATTACTAACTCGACTGTATTAGAATGCTATAAAGTTCAAATTAAAATTCCCGGGGACGTGCGGCGGTCATTTTCAAAGGCTTGTGTCTTTTGTTTTACCGCTATACCGTAGTTTTGCGAAATAAGCCTTGATGCTATTGGATTAAGTATCATTTTTTGAGTAAACATGTAGATATGAAGTAAGTCGGCTTTCCTTTTGATAGAAAGTATATAAAAGGGAAGATTAGTTTTTTCACTTCCACAATTATTGCGACATTCCTCGAGGTCGGAGGTCATCAAAAATAGCTAGTTAAATACAAAAACAAAACATCGAGTGATAGATAGTGATATCGAAGTTTACTCGTACCTATAGGTACGACCTAGGATTTTTCATTTGTTTATCCTACTGCAGTGCAGAACAAACAACGGTAAGTTAAAGTGCTTTAATATGACCTACTAGTATACTTAGGTATTTGGGTATAATTAGTCCTAGTTGCAAATATTTCTCTGGGCCTATAATATTTCCATAGATACTACTTAGTTCTTTTAGGTATTAGGTGCCTAGGTATATTTATTTTAGATGTCTGATGGCGATGGAAAAAAGAAACTTTCTGGTGCACAGAATCGAAATAGAAAGCTGGAGAAGGAAGTGTCTCTGAAAAAGAATACAAGTTCTATTAAAAAGTTTTTTGTTCGACCCGGTCCATCCTTGTACGAACACCTGGAGCCAGAGACCTATAAAAACCAAGATAATTCTACAGCAGAACTCGTCACTTTTACGTCACCGCCGCCGCTGATGTCTAAGATGTCTTTGTCGTCGGTAGTCGAAGAAAACGAAGAACCTAGTGTCGAATCGTCCCCGGAGAATATTCTTCGAGAAGATATAATGAATGATCTCGCGTTAAGGCCACAGGTGTTATCCGATAAACAGAGAATATTTTTAATGGAGCGTGGGCCAGTGCAGGTAAAAATGGGTTCATATCCTTCGAATAGTTCGAAAAGATCTTTTTCAGATGCTTATTATACTAAAAAGATGTTAAATAATGAAACCGTTTTACGAAACTGGCTGGTTTACTCTAAGTCAACTGATTCTGTTTATTGTTTTTACTGTAAACTTTTTCATGCTGATGCGAGTCCGACTCCGTTTAATGGTGAAATAGGTTACAAAGATTGGCAGCATTTGTCTACTGCTTTAGCATGTCACGAAAAGAACTTAGGGCACCTATCATGTCTTAAGAAACAAATTCATTGAAAACTGTTATTTTAAAAGAAAAGCCGGTTGATTTCTTGGACCAAAATGAAATTGATCGGGAAAAAAAACGTTGGGTTGCAGTACTCGAACGAATAATCAACATAGCGAAAGGTCATTTTCTAAACTGAAAATAATTAAAAACTACCTTAGATCAACATTGTCGCAAAGTAGATTGACAAATTTATCGTTAATAAGTATTGAACACGAAATCAAAATTGAAGTTAGTGACATTATTAAAGATTTCGCTAATGCAAAAGCTCGAAAAGTAACTTTTTTGTAAATACATTTATGTCTAAGATATATACTTGTGTGACGAGCGTCCTGTTATGTTACTATAAGTAGTTTTTAAAATAAATATTTTTGAAAGAACTACAAAGTTGTGATTTTTTCCATTCTTAAAACCCCTTCTTTCCCATAAAAAAATTTTGCTTCCCGACATAATTTTAATTGCACCATTTGCATACGAATTTCCGATTGAAAATATAGGGTCTTAACAAAGGTATGCACTTTTTTTAAACTGTGGCTTCTACTCATGATACTGAACAACTTTCCCCAAGGAACGCATGGTCAATTCTCAAAAAATTTGGACTTTGTATGGGGACTTGGTCAATCAGCTGATCGATCTCCATACTAAGTCCAATTTTTTTTGAGAATTGACCATGAGTTCCTTGGGGAAAGTTGTTCAGTATTATCATGAGTAGGTGTCACAGTTTAAAAAAGTGCATAACTTTGTGAACACCCTGTATAACTGTTAGTACTTATTCCATTTTGACCCCGCTCCTACTAGACTATAGGGCGCCAGCGTACTAGTTGCACACGGGCGCCACAAGGGCTAGAGACGCCTCTGACTCTAGAAAGCTTAATTTTTCATTTATTTTTTAAATACAAATAAAACTAACTTATTCAGTTGACTGAATGTTTTCCTTGTAAATTGATGGCTTTTGGTAATGAACACATGTTGATTCAAGTTCAACTTGGTATTTGTAAATAATAATTATCAGTCATTTATTCGACAAAATATTATAATTAAAATTCAAATATTTGATTTTCAGTTGTTAATGAAGACAATGGCACTGTTTTTTATTCCATTACAGTGATTGTTCGTAGTTATTGTCAATTATTTCGTAAGGTATAATCAACAAGAGTCACGATAAGACGACCTTCAAGTCAGTTGTTGAAGTATTGCTTCTATTTTAAAAATGTATCTGTTGACGTAGAAAACTTAAAATATTCACCTACACTCAAATAGAATTCCAAAACATCCTGATAAGAAAAAAGTGGATGAATAAAAAGAGTACTAACGGCAATGACCATTTTCATAACTTTTACGAAAACTTCAGCAAATTCTCTTCGAAAACTAGTTTACGGGCTAATAAATTTAATTTCTCGTTTGATAAAAACTTATGATTTGCACGGGCGTAGCCAGGGGGAGGGTTTGGTGGTATTACAAATTAAATTTATTCATACCATTTCTGAAACATACAATTCAACAATTGATTGAGAGGTTTACGAAACACCGTTAAGTAGTATCGGCCCTATATGGTGTGTTACGTTCAAATTTTGCGGCCAGTTCTGAAATTGAAGATGCAATTTGTATGTACTCTGCAGTGCTGCCCGAAAAAAGTACATCTATCGTCAAAGCAGAACTTGAAGTGTGGAAAGCGGCTATGACTATGTTACTGTTTCTAGTTAACTCCACAGTCTATTGAAAAATGTTAAAAATTCTAAAAAATTGACAATTGTTTCGATATTATCTAAATATAATCGTCAGAACGACAGAAGTTACATTTCATTTGATGCCTACCTGATGTTTAATTATTTTTGGCTAGTCCAAGAAGTGACATATCTTGTGATTGACTTAATATATGTTAATAGAAAGAAGAAGATATGATATATCATTTTTCCCAATTAAAATCAGTATAACTGTGCAATGATATTGAAAACCAGGAAAACTATATCTGCTGATCTTTATAATTATCACTTAAGAAGACAGTTTAAAAAGTTTAAAAGTTGAGAACTCCCTAGATTTATCTGTTCATTGACGACTTCATATTGTGGGTTTCTTAAGTGTCTTCTAACTTCCAATTCTTCGAGGAAATCCAGTTCTTGTTTCTTGTCACAAATATGTAGTACTTCTAGTTCTGTGTTAGGTGTCAATGAATGATTGGTGTTAAGTAGATACCTGGCGTAGTGAGATTTATCTGGTTGTTTTAATCTGTATGCTCGTAAGTGTTCACTGTATCTGATTTCAAAATTTCTAAGGGTCTGACCCTAATAGACAGCATTACATTCTGGACATTTAAGTTTGTATATGCCAGATTTCTTTAATGGTGATATTTTTGTTTTTACATTTAACAATTTTGTACTTATGTTACTTTCTGTTTTAAAAGAAATCGTTGTATTTGTTGCTAAAGATATGTTTGAAATATTATTAGAAATATTTCCTGCATATGTAATGGGTTTATAAGTTTTTATTTCTTTAGTTTGTTTAGGAAATATTAGTTGTAATGCCACTTTTTCCTCTTTTTTACTAATTAGTTTAATTATCATATGTGATGGGTAACCGTTGGATATTGCTATTAACTTTCCGCCCAACCTATCTAATATGCGAGAAAAGTATTGGTTTACTCCAAAAAAAGATGGAATGTTGAAATTTTGTTTGAGTTATTTTTACGTTTTCCATCAACAACACGAAAAAAAGGTTTTAGAAAAAAAATCCTGTGTGTATGTCGTCGTCGTCGTCGTTGGCCACTTTTCCTTACATGTCTTGTTAGCACGATACAGCCTCCGGAGTGCAATAAGTCACCAATTTTATGATTGAATCTTATTCAGGACATCTCACTAATGAATCCTATTGATTTTCAGCTCACCAGAGCCAATACAACAGGTGCTACAGTACTTTAAGTAAGATATTTTTGTCATTTTTGGAGAAGTTTCAGTTTGTTAGTACGATACAGCCTAAGGAGTATATACAAGTGACCTATTCATGATTGGATATTATTCAGAGCGTCTCAAAGATGAAGCCTATTGATATTCAGCTCACTAAAGCCAGTACAACGGGTGTTATGGTACTTGGAGTACCAAATTTTTGTCATTTTTGGAGAATTTTCAGTTTGTTAGCATGATACAGCCTTCAGAGAGTATACGATTGATCAATTTTATGGTTGAATATTGTTCAAGGTGTCTCACAGATGTACCCTATTGACTTTCAGTTGACTAGAGCGAGTACAGTGGGTCCTATAAATCCAGATATACTAAATTTTTGGTTATTTTTGTAGAAATTTCGGTTTGTTAGCACGATACATCCCCCGAAGTGTATAGAAGTAACAATTTTTTGATAGAATACTGTTCAGGGCCACAGATGCGGAAAAGTTAGTTTTAATCTTTAAAACCCAGCAAACACAAATGTATATGTTACATAAAAATATATAACAGGGGAGGAACGATTTTTATATAAAACGTTTATATATTTTTTATGTAGTATTTATGTAACAAAATCTTTATAAATTTTGTTATATATTCTCAATATTTATATTATAAAATGTTTTATATATTGGATATATCTAATTTTATATGTATTCAAGATGTAAATTCTGCTACATGAATATGAATTTTTTTTATAAATATTTATTACGTAAAATTTGTTACATAAAATATTTTTTATATTTCATATGTATTTTTACGAACGTCGTCTAATGTATTTCTAAAGAAAAATAAGAAAGTCTTCAGTATTATAACCTTTAAATTGTCACGAGTCGATGTACCCACATACCTGCAAGTATAATAACGTTTTAAAAGGCTTTTCGTTAGTTTTGCCTGTGTTTGTTTTCAGTTTTGTTTGTAGTGGAATGGAGAACACATCATGTAAGTGTTATTATTATTTTCAACGTTTTATTTCATGCGCTTTTAGTAGTTTCCCGCCCCCGATACTAAAACCTGGCCACGCGCATGATGATATGGATTTATTTATTTCACTACGTTACATAATATAAATGTTTGTAACAAGTCTCAAAATTTTGTATAAAACAAAAGGAAAACAGATATTCACAATCAAATAAATAAGTAATACAATTACACATAATAATTAGAAACCAACTAAGCGCAAACATAAGCAAAGTATATGGTCACGACAGTTGCTGCAACCTTGCGGCACGACAGCATGTCGTGAACTCATCAACCGTATAAAAACAGTGTACAATTTTAATTTCTTTCTTAAAAGCGTTGAAACTTAACATCTTAAAATACCCCGGTAAGATGTTGAACATTTTATTGTAATGCTGGAAATTGTTCTAGTTTTCAGTTTGAAAGCGGTTAAACGGCTTTACTTGTTTGAGATTCGGCAATGTGGAAATATACTGTCCGATTTTTTGAAATGAAACTGCTTAGTTGTAAACTCGTAATATACTACTCAAAACAATTATCGCAAATTTTCTTAAATGGCCGTATTTAATCAGCAAATAAAAATAACTTTGCTTTAAATAGTCTGTACAGGATAAGGATATATGTTAGAAGGAATTTTACGAAGGGTTACAAAATTTATACAAAATTGACGACATAAGGCAACTTTTAATTTTTTAGTGTTTTATTTGCATTAAAACCAAAGAACAAAATTAATATAACTGTCCAGACATAACGAATTTTACACTACAAAATATAAAGTAATATCGAGTATTATCCCCTCTAGCTGTTACAACTGCCCTGCAGCGCCTCCCCATACTTGAAATTAAATTTTGAACATACTGTTCGGAAATTCTATTCCATTCCTCTATAAGAGCTTTAGACAATTGTTCCAAAGTTTCCAGTGGATTTAATCTTCCTCTAACAGCGCTTCCGAGTGCATCCCACATATGTTCAATTGGATTTAGGTCGTGTGACCTTGCTGGCCAATCACTACAATAGTAGACTCAATATCCCCGAAAGTTAAATATCTGGTCTGGAATATAAGGTGAACATTTAATTGGATCATTTTTTATTGACGGCAATTTAACGGGACAAAAATATTTAAATATGCTGCAAAACCAAATTACTGCTGCCCTTATACAATTAGATATCAACTTCAATGATATTTGGTACCAACATGACGGTTGTGCATCGCATAATTATTAACAACACATTTTTTAAATACACAATTTCCGAATCGGATAATCTCCACGAATGGTAACATTAGATAGCCTGCTAGATCTCCAGATTTGGCACCCGACGACTTATTTTTCTGGAGTTATGTGAAATCGAGAATTTATGGATTTTAGGAGAACACGGCTAATTCCCTGAATGAACTTAGGGAACAAATTCTATAAGCATGTACGGAGATAACAACTCAAATATTCACCCAAGTTCGTCAAGAGTTTTATAACCAGCTCGGTTACTATTTAGCTCAAAGCGGGGGTTTATTCGAATATTTGATTTAAATTAATTGAAGAATTAAGAGGTTTTATTTTATAATCTATTACTTATCAGAATTTTACTTTTATTTAAAAATAATAGGTATTTTCACTAGAACCCGAGAAGTTTAATATCGAAAGCTTTTTTTAATTTGTGCTGTGTGTATTTACACCAATAATTCGTTTCTCATTTGAAAACAAACGTAAAAACAGTGAAACTATTTTTAATGATACCAAAATGCCAGACAAGTGTTCGGCTGATATATTTCCACGTTGCCGGATCTCAAAAAAGTAAAACTGAACTGAACTGAAAACTAGAATAATTTCCAGCATTACAATAAAATGTTCTACAAATATATCGGATTAATTATCTTGATCTGTTACAACCTATCGAATCATCATAATTAATATCTTCTTATAACTTGTTGTCGTGTTAGAACAATCCATTTTACAATTAAAATAAATGGCACAATCGAAAGGGGCCATCCATAAAGTACGTCACACGTTAATGGGTAGGGAGGGTATCACCGAAGTGTGACATCGTGTGACTAGGGGCATGGGGGGGTCAATACTTTTGTGACGTCACAACAATTGTCATTAAATCTCTGAGCATCATCCCATCTGAAACAAGTTCCATACGATAGTTATTGCCCTAGTGTCGAGTCATACATATTTAAAAGATCGTGTAGCGTATGTGGTTTATATTTTTCGTCATATAAAACCGCTAATCAACACAAACAATCGCATAAAAAACAAGAAATGTTACCTATAGCGAAAATTCGTCGTCAAAGAATTGCGGCTAGACGTGCCCGAGAAATTCTCTGTTTAATGAATGTAGACGATGCTTTATGGATGGAAGAGAATGATGTCGACACTAAGGATGTTCCTGACGTTCAAATTCAGAACGAAAATGAAGTGCCTGATTTACCAGTAATAGCTGATATAAAAGAGTGGATCCAAAGTCCATGGACACTCGATAATTAAGTTTTTTATCTTTAATTAACATAATTAATGGTTTATTATTTTCTAACTAGTCGTTTGTTTTTTCGGTTTTATAAAATGTTGGACTTTATGTTGATTTTATTAGATTATTATTTAATAAAAATAAGTAAAAAATGAAAATAGCTGTTTTCTCTAGATTATTTTTAAATACGTACATAAATTTAAAAAATGTGTGACGTCACATCAGGAGGGGGGGTTATAAAAATGTGACAACCTGTGACAAGGACGGGGGGAGGGGTTCAAAAGTCCTAAAATTCGTGTGACGTACTTTATGGATGGCCCCAAAGCTGACAACGTAAAACTTTACCTAAAATCGTTGAATGAATAATTCAATGTTTCTGGTATCCTGTTAATACCTACAATGAATTTATACTTGTTTTGTAACACATTGTCATCGCTTACGACCATGTACTTTAGCGCGTTTTCCATTTTTGCTTGGTTATAATATCCTGTTAGAGAAAAAGAATAATACACTGAATTTATACTTGTTTCTTTCTAACGCATTGTCGCTTATGGGCTCTGTGTTAAACTCCATGTGACCAAAGAATATTCCTCGTACTGTTGTATAATCACGACAGTACGTCATGAACTCATCAACCATATAAAAACAGTTCACAAGAAGAAACTTTTTTATTTGTTTATCAAAATCGTTGACACTTAACATCTTAAAATACTCCGGTAAGATGTTGAACATATTAACATTTAAACAGTTTTTGTCAGAGATCGTTCGTCTAAATTGGGGTTTTGTAATTGCATGTGAATTTTTTATTAAACTTGATTGCTGTCTTTGCATTTCGATTAGAACTTGAAAGAGATACAACGTAGATAGAGGCATAATTTTAAATTTCATGAAATATGGCTTACAATGTTCTAAATATCCAACGCCAGCTAACACCCTAATAGTCTTTTTTGCATACTGAATATACGTTGTAAATAAACAGAACTACCCCAAAGAAGGAGCCCATAACTAATACGTGAATGAAACAGAGAGAAATAAGTCATTTTAAGGGTATTAAAGTTGGTATATTTACATAACTGTTGAATAGCAAATAAAGAACTTGATAGTGCCTTTTTCAAACAACTGATGTGAGCAGACCAATCAAGTTTGTTGTCTAGTTGAATTCCTAATCATTTTACACTGTTTGTTTCTTCATGAATAAAATTATGATTATTAACGGATATCAACAACCTATTAGAAATAAACTACCTATTGTATTTATTGGCTAATTCAATTGAAGATTAAGCTAAACGACTAATATTTTTGCCTGATACAATAAACGTGGTGTCATCTGCAAATAATATTGATTTGTAGAGTGTCATAAATTGAGGTAGACGATTTATATCAATTATGATGAGTAGTGGTCTAAACACAGAGCCCTGTGGAACACCGTGTTTTACTTCACAAAACTCCGACAAGACACCATTCAATGATATAACTTGCTTTCCACTGTAAATATAGGTATATTAACGTAGAACATACTTCCACCACTTTGTCGGACTATATTAACAGTTATAATCATATCAACAATATTTCATCCAAGACAAATTTTTAGATTAAGAAACAGGAAAAAGTCGCCGCGGAGACCCACACCTCGAGAATACTGTACACGATTAACCTATTTAAGGTGCAATTCGTAAATTTTACCCATGGCCATAACTGAAGTTTTTATTTTTAAAATGCGGTGTTTATTGCAATTTCTTTCCTTAGCTTATCAAGTAATGTTGCGCATTAGTCTTATGTTATGGTTTTAGCTTTTTGAACATTATCTATAAGGAAAATTCCGCGGCTATTCCAAAAAACAGTCGCCATCACCCTCCCGGTCGACGGAATTGTCTTCGCCTTTTTGGAACAGATTCACCCTTTGCAGTCCACTGCTTTGACTGATCTTTCGTCTCAGTTATGTAGATGTGGATCCAAGTATCATGTATTGTTATAAATCGGACTCTTTTGCATAAACTGTGAAACGTTAACTTTGCTGTTAACATTTCAAGAAATAATTTTACTAAATAATTTCTCAAAGAAGTTTAATTTATTGGTGGAATATACGTCACGTATTTCCAGTTTAAATGTGAAATAAAACTACTTTTAAATTTTATCGAAAATTCCTTTGTGGTGGAATAGTCGTAAAGCCTATTCGGGCAAAGGAAGGGATATCGATATCAGATTTCTGACTGGAACAGCAGAGAATTCTGAGAATTTGCCGAGACCGAAGGAATTGTGCAGTTATTCGAATGTGCCAAGGGCAATTTTATAGAATTATAAATTAACATCTTGGCAAGTGAATCAGCTGGATCACTGGTACGTTATAAATTCAAATGTTTAGAACCTTATTTGTAGTGGTTAAAGGATTATAATATTTCAACATTTGTCGAGTTATACAAAATGGCAACAAAAATTATTGGGATGTCACATGTTCTTAATATGTTTTCTCAGTTTTTTTTTAAATAAGATTATTTACTTTAACGTTAATTATAGATGTTTGTCCAGAACGAATCCTTAAGCTAAGTTTGGTTTATTGTATAATTGTAAGTTTAACATATATGTATCTGGACAGATATCAAAGTATATCTCATTATATAAAAATTTGTTTGTAACATACAGTTGAATATTGTAGCGTAATTCCGGGATCACACATCCCTATGTGATTTTACTTTTTGGAAATCAGTCTATCTAACTGACACAATTTCTAGGGTCAGTAAAACTAACGGAAATCAGTAATACCTGGGCAGGACTTTCCTAAGCGTTCAGTTTACCAGAGAACTCAAGTTTGACCTGGAGTGAATGGAGTGTCCAGTATAGATGTCTTCATAAATTCCAGATAAGTTGTTTGTGATCATAAAAAGGCTTCACCTACTTCTACGACTCTGTATTATACCTATAAGTATTCACTATATAATAGTTTACTAACACCTTCTGCATTTATGTATAATTTCATTTCATTTTATATTTATACATGTTTTTAAATACTTGTATTATTTATACACAGGAACATGGCCTTCAGCATTACTAAATAATTTCTTTTTTTAAGCAGTAACATCAGTTAAAGGTTGGCTGATTGTGTATTTGATTTATTTCTAACTTTGTTTAGGAACCAAAGTTAGTGGCTCCCTTATTTTCATTTCCTCGTTTTTTGTCGATAACCAAGCCCTGAGAACTGGCTTTGTTATCTCCAAATACACTCTTAGTTTGGCACAAATCTACGGTCTACTCTTTTCAAATATTTTGCTTTCACACAACCCTGAGAGTAGAGTAGTTTTTGTTTCAACTGCTTCAAAAGACCTTTAGAAATGTTCATTCGAATTCGCTAATGCCCAATTCTTTAGTTAATACATAACAAATGCGTTTTTTATATATACTCATAGCCTCTGATATATCTCTAACCTTAATTCGACGGTCATTTAGTACCATTTGATGAATTTTTACGAGGATACCGCTGGTTGTCGGAGTTGGCCTCCCTGAACGGTCATCAGCAGTCAAGCTGATAAGATAACATAAGAAAATGTTTAAATTGAGCTACCCCAAATTTCACGGTCGTAAATTATGGTAAAGAATCTCTATATGCAGCGTCCAACTCATTTTATCCTAGCTCTGTTGATACATGATATTTTGAATTGGTTTATTAACAAACAAAGAATACAATTTACAATTCGTTTACAATAGTGCTATTCAACGCGCCAATCGATTACAATCATTTCCTGTCATTTAAAAAATGTCATTTAAAAAACAACATGTTCAACAATACATTTTCGATATCAATCGATCACTCTGATTATAATCGGTCTAAAATTATGATGCTATTGAAAGAAATCGTAAATCAGAAACATATGATTGGTCGAAAAATTTAAATAAACTACCGTTTGTCTATGGGTTATGTGAGTGATATTTTGTAATTGTATATTACATTTTTAGTTTAACAGAACAGCTTCTATAAAATTAAACGTGATTAAACTAAATGAACTTGTAAAAAGTATGAAATACACGTGAAATGAACTAAAATAATGATGAGGTTATGTCACTAAAAATGACAATTTTTTTTGGTCGTTCAATAAACATCAATCCGTTTTCGATTTCGGTTATAAACTAAATCGGAATCAAGATCGAAGTGTTGAATAGCACTAATGTCTCGCTTAAACGTTCAACTTCACTCCCGTCACAATCCAAAACATTCTATTACTGTTCAACATAACTGACATAAGACAACTCAAAAGGGAAAGAAGAGTACCTAACCTAAAACTAATTAACAGGGGAAAGAAGAATATCTAACTAACGTATCACTGTCACTGTCATTACCATACCCTGGAAACTTAAATGAGAATGACAGTTCTTTCTAAAATAGTTGATCCTCCAGCTGTAAGTGGCGCTGACTCAAATTGGCAAGTGACAAGTTTCTGTATTTGTCATAATGTTCTCTTATCTATGATATTTGTTTACAACGACTTCCAATATATTTTTATTTGTGTTATTTGTATTGAATAAATTTCCAATAAAAATGGTGTTTGTGAGCTGTGTTAAAGACTGTTTTAACTCTACTAAAAAATGATTTGAGATGCATCGTTTCGCGAATAATCAGGAAGTAAGTTAACCTTAAAAATTTCCCTAATGTTAATTGTTATATTTTAAATATAAAAATACAGATATTTCAAACTAAATTTGTATATCTCTAGCTAAAAACGTTGGTTTTATAGAAAAGGTTTACATTGTGTACTGTTTTTGAGGATATTTTGTTACAATATTTCAATAAAAGTAATTGAATAAGCTTGGGCAAACGGAATTTATTTTATAATTTTAGATGTGCAATATTTGGTTGTCTGCAATTGGACGTTTGGATATGAAGGAAAAATCTCTTGAAAGAATTCGTGAATCCTATAGAGTTTGTGGCATACATTTTGGACCAGAAGCTGTTTATGTTGGTAGCAGATATAGATCAACAATAAAAGCTGATGCTGTGCCACTCTATTGGGCAATTCCATTGAAATATGTAAGTTTTTTAATGAAATATTAAAGATGAATGATTAACTTATTTTTGTATTATTTTGTGGAAATGAAGGAATAGTAATTATACATTTATTTTTTAGTTCAAGAACACAATTTAAAGCAAGTTGATAAGCAACATAATATAAATGCTGTACCTCTTTTTCTGTTATTTGAAGAAGACAGTACTAACATAGTGTGTGTTGAATAATATCGTCAACTAAGTCACCTGATGGAAAAGCTTCGCCGTTTCTACAGTATTTCCTTGCGTTAGTTTTTTTTAATTGTATTTGTAATATTTTTTAATGGATTTATAATTTTTTTTTAATTTTATAATATGTAATATACTTGTTATTGTGTTCAAATTGTGTTTTATTGAAGTTGATTGAAATTGTCGAGTGAACTCAAATATGGGTAAATTTGATTCGACAATATTAGAGGTCCCTCGATAATTTCATTCGATTTTCAGAATCAGGGCTCTTATTAAATAATTCAAAACGAAAAATTATAGATTCAAAAGAACCGCCGCGCCAAATTTAATTGATCCTCCAGCCGTAAGGGGCGCTACCGGTTCTCTGGGACCTCGAGTTTTAACGTAAGATTCCGATCTATCCGTGTATAATATTGTCTTATCTATGGTCATTACAGTGTCACTGTCATTAACGGGTTCGTTACAATATATTTCCCCCTCGCTCATTTGCAAAAATGACTTTATATAAATATATTATGAAATATCTATGGTTCACTTACCAGCTGTATACATGGGGTTCATTGTTGTGATAACCATTCTAGCTTCCATTGATCCCAAAAGACAAATTACAAATTCAGGAACATTCGGTAAGAGTAAAGCTACAACATCACCATCATTTAATTGAAATTTTGTTCTCAAAGATTTGGATAAATTTCGACTTTTTACTCTGATTTGTTCGAATGTATAACTTCGACCGGTAGACGCTGATTCCTGAAAATAAAAAACTCTCTCAAGACGATGGTCAATAAACATTTGATATGGATTATGTTTAGACCCACTTGCTACTGCTCCTCGCTCTGCAGGCAATAAGTATTATCCTAAATTAGTCCAAAGCCAGAGCATTATTTACTAATACATATAATCTGGCATCTATATGTAAACCAGACCGATTTCCCCTTACATGCTTTTGTTATTTCGTACATCTTTTACAATATTAATTTTCTTAATCTATTCTTAGTAATGTAGCTTAGATCTATTGTAGTGATCCCTAAAGGACAGTAACGGCAAAAGGACATTAGCTTAGAAATAAGATTTAAATTTAGGTTAATATTAATTATATTATTTAGCGAGCATTGATCTAGGAAGGCCAATGATAGTTATATGTGTAAGCACGTTCTAATTGCAATGTAAACGGACACGTACAATTGATAGACGGAGGTCAGGCATGGCGCATAGCGTGCGTACATTTCCTATAAAACGAAAGTATAACGAACTAGGATGATTATTTGTTATTGATAATTTGAATAAGTCAATTGATATTATATCTGTGTATTTTTAAATGTATTGAACGATCCCAGTGATTTTTATAGAAGTGATGTCGTTTATTCAACTCCCGAATACCGGTTATTAGGTAAGTGGTTTCCTCAAAGATAATATATGCCTTTATGGTAAACGTAAAGTATACGAGGGACACTTACTAAGTAACCACCACATGGCGATCCTGCGAACGAAATCGTAATGGTAAAATTAATTGTATAATGGTTATCGCCACTACATGGCGATCCTGCAAAGTAAATGGTAAAATGGTAATGTAAAAATTAATGGTATAAGGGTAGATGATCCTGCAAAATAAATGGTAAGGTCAAGTGGAACTATATGGTTTTCTATCTAAATTTGGGACCTTGGAGAAGAGAAACTATGGGAGGTTCATCAACCAAGCAAGAGGCAAAGGAAACGGGAATTGTCAACAACACATTCATGGTACAGCAAGACAGTTTTGCGATGCACATAATGGTATTATTATATATTATAACTATAGCGTTCATCTTAAAATTTATTTGGTCATTATGGAAAACGCACCGAAGAGCGTTGAAAAGGGATATCAACCGAAGCATTGCAGCAAAGCAGACAACAGGAACTCTCACCGTGTAAAAATAATTGTAAGTACTTATGCTTTCTATTCTTATGAACGAATTTTTAAATGTCAATAACGTGGGAAGATTTTGAAGATAAGTTACGATTAATTGTGGAAGAAGTTAATAAACAGGGAAAAAGGGTTTTGAAAAAGGAAACTCCTAAAAATCCTGATATACATATAGAAGTAATTAATAGCATAGTAGGTATTTATAATAATTTTACTAAGTTAATAGCCAAAAATTGGGAAAATTTAAGTTTAGTACAACAGAAGACTTGTAGAAATTATTCAAGTAGGATTAGGGATAAAGCTGATAGGGCATTTCAAGCGTTAAATTGTATTATCAATATACCTACCTCTATATTTGAGGAAATTAATACGGTTGTATTACAAGCAATAAGCAAACAGTTGAAAATGGCGACAAGTATGAATGATTTTTTTAATTTTGCGAGTAAAGTTTTACCGAACGAATTTAATGGCGAAGCAATCAAATTACAGTCATTCTTAGACTCATTAGATTTACTACAAATAAACGCGACTGGTAACGAGGAAAATGCTATTCTACTAATCAAAACGAGACTAACGGGAAAAGCCAGAAGTTTAATCACGACGAAAAACTCCATTGCAGACATCAAGAATAAACTTAAAACGGGGATAAGAGGAGACAATCCTAGCCTTCTCTTAGCGAAATAACACAAATAAAAATATATTGGAAGTCGTTGTAAACAAATATCATAGATAAGAGAACATTATGACAAATACAGAAACTTGTCACTTGCCAATTTGAGTCAGCGCCACTTACAGCTGGAGGATCAACTATTTTAGAAAGAACTGTCATTCTCATTTAAGTTTCCAGGGTAAAGTAAGACAAAATGGAAAAGATGTAACATAGTATGCAACAGAAATATAAAATTGGCATTGGTATGCAACTGAAATAGAGAAACTGGCGGAAACATTACAGGGAGCATACATATCGGAAGGGATGCCCGAACGACTAGCCGAAAAATATACTAAGGAAGCAACGATTAAGGCAGTAACTACGAATGCTACCAAAACAATAATTGCAGCGGGAAGTTTTGAAACTACACAAGAGGTACTATCAAAATTGGTTTCAGTAGAAGGTATAGTAGGACAACAACAAGTTTTACACATGAAGGAAAACAGGAATTTCTTCAGGAAGTAAAACTTTGACTTTAGGAATAATCACCGGCGAGGAAACAACAGAGGATTTTATAACGGTAATCATTCAGGAAGAACATTTCGACAGTATAATCAAGGGAACAACTATGGCAAATACGAAAATTTTAATAGGAAATTCAATAGGAATGTAAATTACAATAATCGAGTCAACAATAATGTGAGAATATGCAAGATAGAAGAGAAAATTGAAGAAATGAGCAGACAAATAGCACAATTGAAGAAGGAAAACTACGATTTAAGGATGGAAAATAAGGAACTAAAGGAAAAAACAGAATTTTTGGAAGGAAACATGACACAGACACAGAAAAATTTTAGAGAGAAGAATTTAATAATACATGGTATAGAAGAAGAAAACGAAGAAGATGAGGAACAACTAGAAAACAAATTAGAAGATTTAATGAAAAAGGTTAATAACACAGTAGATGTTAAAACAGATATTTTGAAATGTAAAAGATTAGGAAACAAAATCAGTAACAAAAATAGACCGGTATTAATAATGATGAAAGATGTGAATAAGAAAGTAGAGACTTTGAACGGAACGAATAAACTAAAAGGAACGAAGATATACATTGATGAAGATTATCCAAAAGAGATATTGGAACAGAGAAAACAGTTAATAAGATACATGAAACAGGCGAGAGAAAGTGGAGCTAAAGCTAAGATAGTTGATAATAGATTAATGACAACGTGTACAGTTTAAAAGAATTAGAAGAAAGGAAGAATCAGTTTGAAATACGTACAGGATGGAATAAATCAACATTAAAGGAAAATAACGAAACTAATCCGAAAATTTTGGATAAAATTTTCAGCGATAAAAGTTTTTAAGCAACTAAGAGGTAAACAAATTGTCTAGGAAAAATTTGAAATTTGATTGATTTGGAAGAATACGATTTCGAAATACAGTACGTTAAGGGTATAGCGAACTACGCGATCAAAGGAATAACGTAGAAACAAAGGAAGTAAGAATACAAAAACCTGCAGTAGTAAAAGTTTTAAATAATCTTGAGGCACATAAATTACCAATTTTACACTTTGAAAATAACCGTATCTCACTAAGGATGAGCATTCGGATCAAAGATAAATTGAAATTTGGTGAAGCCTTAAATACCGGATTACACAACTTCGACCTAGGACGAACGTTGGAAAAGCTTGAAGAGCTATCGGTAAGAAATGAAGTAAAAAGAATTAAAATATATACAAATGATGATATATTCAAAAAGTGCACAGTAGAAGAATTTATAGAAGTAGGAAATCAAAGGTTAAAAAGTATTCAAGTACGGTATCCGCCAAAATAAACAGTACCGAAACAGAGAGTGCTGTGGAGTTGTTTATGTAATATGGATTTGTCATATTTGACTTAATTGTCATTAGTTGATATATTAATAGTACGCTGCAGTTAAATTTGATTTAAAAATGGTTCTAACAACGGAAGAAAAAAGTTTTTTGGTAGAGCATTATTTTCGTTCATACGGAAAAGGTCGTAATGATGGTCCAAGCTTAGAACAGGTGTCAATAAAATATCAACAAAAATTTAGTAATGCAGCTCCTAGTAAAAGTGTGATGTTAGCTGTTGAAAAATTTCGTCGCACTGGTAGTGTATTGTGTCAACGTAAAGGTTCTTCAGGTCGTCGAAAACCAGTATGCACTAACGAAAATGAAGGACGCGTTTTTAACCAAGTTGTGCAATCACCTCAAATAAGTCTTGTAAGAACTGCATGTAAACTCAACATTAGTGAAACGTCTTTACGTCGCTTGTTCAAATCAATTGGTGGTTATCCATACCGTATTCAAGTTGGACAACGACTAAATGCTGCAGACAAACGTGCAAGAGAAATTTACTGTGGTCGCATGTTGAGTTTAATTTACGAAGATCCCGAATTTTTGAAAAACATATGGTTTTCAGACGAGAGTCACGTTCATCTTAGCGGCTATATTAATCGACAAACAACCAGATTCCTTGGATTTGAACGCCCTGATGTCATTGTAGAGAAACCACTCCACAGTCTTCGAGTTACCGTTTGGTGCGCGGTATCTGGTCATGGAATGATTGGTCCTTATTTCGTTGAAGATGATAATCAGAATCCACTGTCAACCAAGAGCGTTATAGAGAGAAAATTATTATACCTTTTGTGAGAGATCTAAATAACTTTTGCCGTGCACGAAATCTACAGTTTCGCACACAATGGTTCCAACAAGATGGTGCAACGAGCCATACAGCTGTGCGCACCTCAGACTTACTCCGTCAGCATTTCGATAATAGAATAATTTCTCGGGGAACAGACTTCGAATATCCTCCTCATTCACCTGATCTGACGCCACCTGGCGCATACATTTGGGGCATAATGAAGGACAAAATAATTCACTCGGAAAATCCGCAGGCGAATATTGCCGAACTACGGGAAAGAATACAAAATATTTTTCGGCAGTTACATCAACCACTTTTTATAAATATGTTTTTTGACTTACAAAATCTATATGAAGCTTGTTTGCGTCGAAATGGTGAACATTTTGAACACTTACATTACAG
The DNA here is from genome assembly GCA_963921935.1 of Galeruca laticollis. Lineage (NCBI taxonomy): Eukaryota > Metazoa > Arthropoda > Insecta > Coleoptera > Chrysomelidae > Galeruca > Galeruca laticollis. The sequence goes on along the minus strand of OY998181.1, from coordinate 159,999,611 downwards.
AAATTAAAAATTAATTTTTATTTTTATTTTCGGTACTGTTTATTTTGGCGGATATTGTATGTATATGCGAAGTACCAAAAACGGTACAGCAAAAAGAATAGATTCAAAAGATATTAGAAAGATACCACAACGATCCAATGTTTGGAGGACATGTAGGAAATAATAGATTATTAAAGAAACTAAGAGCAAATTTCAAGTGGAAAACGTGGAGAAAGACGTAAGGAAGTACGTAAAGAATTGTTATAAATGTCAAGTGAATAAAGCGAAGCCTAATCACAAAGAAAAATTTGTTATAACAGATACATTTATAAAACCGTTTGATATTATTTACATAGACACAATAGGTCCGTTTGTAGAAAGTAACAACGGGAATCGTTATTGTATTACAATAATATGCGAATTAACTAAATACGCAGTTATGATACCGGTTCAGAATAAAGAAGCACACACTATAGCAAAAGCAATATTCGACAATTTTATACCGAATTACGGGCTGATGAAGGAGATAAGAACAGATCAAGGGGCGGAATATAAGAACGAAATAATGAAGAATTTAGCGGAACTTTTAAATATAAAACATCATTTTTCAACAGCATACCATCACGAAGCAATAGGTAGTTGTGAAAGATTACATAGGACATGTAATGAATATATAAGAAACTTTATCAGAGATTCTAGGGATAATTGGTGTGAGTTTGTAAAAATGTGTGCATATTGTTATAATACAACACCAAACACGTATCACGGATACGCTCCTTTTGAGTTATTATACGGGAGAAAACCCAATTTGCCAGAATTTTTAAACGTAAAAATTGAGCCGTGTTACAATTTTGAAAGATACGATAAAGAATTAAAATACAAGTTGCAATACGCTAATGAAAGGGCCAGACAGTTTTTAATAGATAATAAATTAAGTAGAGTTAATAAGTATTTCGATTTCAGGTGTAGTATTCAAAATTCCAAATTTTCCACTATTTCCATTTCTTCGCTTTTTTCTCATTTCTACTTTTGGCAGTGGAGATATTCGATACTCAAATTATTATTATTCCCTAATCTTCTTTCCATTCTCAAGTGTTTGGTAAACCAAGTGACTTTCTTGCGTATTTATTACCACCTCCTTCTTCTGTGTATCGTCTTGTTCGTTTTCACGTTATTCATTTTGTATTTGAGTGTCACTTTCATATTCAACTGGTTCATTCTTCACATATTCTTGGTTTTCAACTTCAATTGTCTCTACGATACCGTTGGCTTGCTCTGCTCCTACATCTGTAACTTCAGCAGCATGGAACAGATGATCGGGAAATACGTCACTATTGAATGGAAAAATACCAGTTATTGCAAATCCACTTGTAGCATTTTTCATAGTTGCAGCTTTCTGGTAGGCCTCCCTAACGATTTCACCTACTTGAAAATGGGTAACCACTCTTCCAGGATGTAATTTCAGCCATTTCTAGAGTTCTTGGTTATAATACGTCGTAAGGGGACCAAACAACGAAACATCCAAGGGCTGCACTCTATGTGTACAGTGTGGCGGAAAGCAAAACAGAATTATATCGTTATTCTTGGCGTATGTTTGTGCCTCCAGAGTTTTATGGCTTGTATGGCCATCAAGAAGTAACAAAACCTATTCTTCACGTGATGGCTTTATCACAACACAAAATATTTCAGCCACTTCAAGAATATTTCGGCATTAGTCCATCCATGTTCTTGAGCAAATGCAATTGAATCTGCTGGGGCGTTATCCACTAGTTCATTTTTCATATCTTTTCGAGGAAATATGAAGCATGGTGGAATATAGTTTTCCCCAGCACTCATCGCACATACAACTGTGAAGTGTTTCCCCTTTCAGCGCTTGTCAACACTCCCACCTGTTTTCGCCCTTTAACTGCAAAAATTCGACAGTTTTTGGAAGGAACTGTTGAAAATCCGCTTTCGTCCATATTATACATTCTGGTTGGATCGTAGTTTATTTCAGTCAAGGCAGTTTCCAACAGGTCAAAGTATTTTGAGATCTGTTGCTTATTAAATGCCATAGCTCGAGCTGCTGAAGTTGATTCGGGCATTCGTAATGATATTTGAGGATTACTTCGCCTAAATCCTTTCAGCCAATCATTACCTGCCATCTTTTTTTGGACAGCCAAGTCCCAAGTCAAATGCCAGTTTTTTCACCTCCGAAGTTGTCATTCCAAAAATCTTTCCTCCACGTTCTTGATATGTTTAACGATTTCGGCTTCCATATCTTTATTAAAAGTTACTCGTTTCCCTCCCATATAACCTTTGACAGCACCCACACTAAATTGGTTCGTACCTTGACAACGTCTTCGTAAAGTACTAAAAGGTACACCAAATGTTTTTGAAACGAGCAACCAACCCATTCTTTCCTTCTCTCCACTGCAACCGATTACTTTTTCTGTAATATTTGCCTACCATTTTCTGAAATGATTAATAAAAAAATGGAGATCATTTATACTTTACAAATTCACTACATTCATTGAATAGTGGTTGACAAGGCGAGATGACATACTGCCATCTCGTCCTACTGCTGTGTATGCCATCTAGGGCTGAAGTACGTGCACTAACTTCATTACAATTTTCTTCTTTTTGAGACGAAATACTGAGGATTGCATACGACCAAAATGTGAGGTTAGGATAGATGATTTGAAATGTTAAAGACAATTTGTAAGAAAATTACTAAGTATGCCCACAAAACACAACTCACGAATACTCAAAAAATATTTCAGAATCACAGAATATTTCGTATAAGTTTGGTATATCGAGGTAGATTTACAGGCACTTTGTGAAACATGCACATAATGCAAGTTCGTACACTGCACTGAGTTATTAGCGGTGAATTCAAATATAACGAGATTTAACTCCTATGCCAACTCGGCCACTATGCCCATCTCAGGCACTTCTCCCCTACCTAGACCCAAGCCAATATTTTTGGGTTTCATTTACAGAGTGTTAGCCCACTTCCCACTATCGCATCGCGCAGGAATGGACAAGGTCACTGTTCACGAGATAATCCAATACCCCTACATACATACATAGGGCTAGTGTAAGCTTGTTTTGTAACATTTAACTGTAGTCAAACTAATAACCGATAGCCATTTTCAAAATGCTAAATGTTTTTAAACATATTTAAAATGATATTTCAATTAACAATTATATTGAGTAATAAAGACTATTTCACTCACCTACGAAATGAACCAATCAGAAGCTCTAGTCAAGTTCGGCTTACCGATAATACCAAACTTGACTCTTGACTCTGATTGGCCTATCAAGTTCGGTGTTTTCAGATTTGTTTACAGTGCATGTGACAGTTAAACGTCAAATATAAGTGATTACGCTGTGCACGCATTCAAAAATGAGTAGATTTGGGATGAATTCTATCGAATCAATCAACGAAAAACAGGAAACCATAAAAATTACTGGACATTCGAGCTCTAATTCGCTGAAACCCTACATCCAACTTAGTAAACAACATCACGAAAAACTTATAGCAAATGTCAGAAATTATAGCAATCAAGATGTAACAAATATTGCAAGTACAAGCGCGTGTTCAAATAATCAAGCTCAAAACATTGTATATAATAACTGTACCATTTATAATAATTATAATTGAAAAATATTTCAGTATGTTATGGTCAACTTTTTTGCCAATTTCCTCTAATCCTACCGAATTTCAGATTTTTTATCTTTCACTCTGTTTGTGAAATAGTCTAATAAAATTCCACTCGTGATTGAATTTATCTCATAAGTCTGTCTTTCATTTATGATCTCAACTGAATTGATTCGAGAAAACACCACTCGTCCTGCGGACTCGTGGTGTTTTCTCGAAACAATTCAGTTTCGTTCAAAAATGAATCGACAGACTTATCGCGAAAATTCAATCACTTGTGGTATTACTACTGATAACACAACTCTTACATTTTCCAAAAATTAATTATTTTTTGTTTAACTTATTTTTTTATAAAATAATTTTAGTTTTTAATGAAATTTTACAAAGTTAATTTGTTACAGAGGACAAAGACGATTTAGTGGACGTGCCATAATGTCAATGTCAAACAGCTTAAAGATATATTAAGTAAACAGGAGTCATTTGAAAGGTCTCGAAGATCCAAAAATTTAATTCTTTACGGAGTTATAGAGCTGCAGAATGAAAACTGTATGGATACTGTACTAGAAATAATAAATAGTTAGCTGCGGTTATCTATAAATTATCTAAGTGTAAATAATTGTTATCGACTGAATTCACCAGATAAAAATAAAATTAAACCAATTCTAATTCAGATGAGCACGCTTCACGTCAAAAACCTGATATTTAAGCTGAAGAAGCTATTAAAAGTCACAAGTTTAGTTGTTAGAGAGGATTTATCACCAGATATGCAGGCATTATTTAAAGATGCAATACAGAAGGTTAACAAGGGAGGCAAAGTTTGGTCGAATAATGGAAATATATTCCTTAAGTTCCATAATAGAAACAGTATAATGAAGATTATGAAGCCAGCTGACCTAGTGAGTGATTAGTGAGACGATGCATCATTCTAACTAAAATTTTACTTGAATTTATATTCTGCTGAATTTAATTGTTGATTTTTTTGTTGTTTTCAAATTTCTAATTGCTTTTTTTATATATAAATATCTAATTTCTAATTTTAAAATTTTTGGCTGTAGAATTACCAATTTTGCATGTTTTTGGGATTAAATAATATATGCGTTGTGCAGAGTGTCCACACTCATCACTGTCGGTTTTACGATAAATAGCTGGTTCTGCTAATAGAACTGTTATCAAGTCTATTTTTTGGTAATTATATAGAGAAAAAAAATATTTATTTACATTTAGTATTTTCTTAAGGTCGTGGGTGAGAGAATATGGATTGTCTTAGCATAGGCTGCTTAAATGTACGCTCGCTTTCACTATCGCTTTCAAACGTAAAAAAATTGTTACAGAAACATGAATTTGATATTCTTTTGTTGTGTGAAAGTTGGCTTTATCATTACAATAGTGATGTAATAAACACGAGATATGACATAGGAAATTTCAAGAACGCCCTATATAGACAAATTTTTCTTAATTAGAAATAATTAATAAACGTTGACCTCAAAGAAATACAAACAAATTGTGTTATAGCAAGGTTAATAAACATCACAGCTGACGGTTGTGTCATGCTTTGTTTATCAATACGTTACAAATTGAAATAATGATATAGAAAACTAACCTTCACACAAGGGCATAGACGAGGTAATTTTTAGAATAAATAACAAGAATTTTTGAATCTAGAGAGAGAGAGAGACAGTAACTCTTCCCGAAGTGGCCAGTCTAAGTACGGACGGCCCCTTTACCCTCAACAGTAATATTGTGTAGTTTGTGACTAGTGATATTCCAAAACGTAAGTTTTTAACGTACAATTAATTTTTATATATTGTATTGATCTGCTTTATTATATTTTCATTGACTTAACCGGGTGTCCCAAAAAAGTAAGGGAACTCATATTTTTTCGGTCATATCGAGTGTACCATTTACATCAGCGCCCCTCATCTACTATTAGAATCTAAAAATTTATAGGTATTTACGGAGATATCGTATGTTCAAGGACCATCTCCCTATATATTTGGTTATCTGAAATTGTGAACGGATATTTATATTGTATAGGGGATCATATTTATTCCTATTTAGAGTTTCAACCGATATTTTTACAGAAATATTACAGGATATCCACATACCGGAGATATCATAATTACTCTACCGAACTTTGTTGATATAGATTTTTTTCTACATATCAAATTTTACGAGAATCGTAATTAGAATTCAAAGTGGGGGATATAGATTTTCTTTTTTTTTTATATTGCACCGGTTAAAATTTCACGAGATTCATAATTATTTTTTTTTGCAATCCCAAAAATTTTGGCGATATATATATATGGTTTACTAGAGGTGTACAGGATATCGTATTTGTTCTGATTCATAAAGTTTCGTTTGATTTCTTTTTATTGCCTTAATTTTTGTACAGGATATCCACCATACCCGCGAGACCATAATTATCGCCAAAGTTATATTAGTTACTATTTTTTTTGTGACTTCAACATACTACTGTCATTATATGATTTACTGTAGCGTATAGGGTGCCGGAATTATTCCAGTTAAGTACCAAAAATCCGGCTCGTTACTTTGTTATTTTTTATATCACGTAGGCTACCCAAAAATCAGGAGATAGCCGGGTTATTATATTTCATTCGATTGCGAAAAATTTCGTATGACTCACTATTACTATATTTTTTATTTTGTAATATATACTTGTACATATTTAACCTTCCAGTTTATTTCCTTTAACCTCAGCCCTCACCCTCGTACCAACCAATAGGACGGGCCGACTCGACCTGCATTGCGAACTCGGGCTTGGCACACTGTATAAGCCCAAGAGGCCCCACGAAGACTTAGATCAAATAATTTTCTTAAAGACAAAAACCGTGATATTCCTGAAAGCTTAAGAAAATCAAATGAAATTAATGATTTTTTTAATAAATTCCATCACACGCGTTTCACCACCTGAAAATCTTCTCAGTTTTTATAAATCCCTCGTTCCCGTCACCTTTACATTTAAAGAAATTGATGATATGTTTGTTTATAACAACATATGTAGAATACAATCAAATGCCATGGGTTGTGATGGGCTAAATGTTAAACTTATTAAATTATGTTGTCCTCTGATCGTTCCATACATTACACATATAATTAGTTTCTGTTTAACTCATCAGGTAGTTCCCAATGCATGGAAGCAAGCTATTGTAAAACTGTTGCCAAAAAATCAAAATCCATGCGAGTACAAAGATCTAAGAGGAATAAGTATTCTTCTCTCTATGATTCTGGAACAGCAAATAAGAGAACATTTAACAATTAATTCAATACTTCCTAGTGTTTAATCTGGCTTTCGCAAAGGTTATAGCTGCACCACAGCTTTAACGAGTCTAGTTGATGATATTATTTCTGCTATAGATGTCGGTAAATGTACAATTTTAGAATTGCTGGATTTTAGCAGAGCTTTTGACACTATAAATCATTAATTGAGGATTAACATATTACATTATATAGGATTTTCTGAAAGTGCCACTAACCTTTTGCGTAATTATTTAAATAATCGCAAGCAATGTGTCAAAATTGACTCAGATCAATCGGGATTGTTAACTTTAAATTCATGAGTTCCTCAGGGATCCATTTTGGGACCACTAATGTTTTCTATTTATACAATGAACTTAATAACATCTTTAAAAACCTGTAAAATTCACGTATACGCAGATGATACCCAGATATACTATAGCTTCCCTCCAGTGTTCGTTGATAATGCCTGCGAAAATATTAATCAAGAACTAAGAACATTCATAAAATTAGCGACAGATCATTACTTATTAATCAATTGCTCTAAATCTAATGTAATTTTGTTCGGCTCCGCTTATAACAAGGCTAAAATAGGAAACTTAATAATAATAAAACTATTAATAACGAAGAGTTAGCCGTGGTTAATCATGCTAAGAATTTAGGTGTCATTATGGATTCAGATTTGAGATTTGAGAAACACATCAATAAATTGATTCAACGTGCTTACAGCTCATTAAAACTTATTTATGGAAATCGTCATTTTCTCCCTCAACATGTTAAAAAAACTCTATGTGAAAGTCTCGTTTTATGACACTTTAATTTTGCAGATTTAGTGTATGGTCCAAATTTAACCCTTCTTTATAAAAACAAAATACAGAAAGTACAGAATTCATGTTTAACCTTTCGGAGATAACATGTTTTGTTGAATCATACATGCTAACGTCGGTCTCTGAGACCGATGGATGAAAATGGCCATATGGCCCATGAGATGGAAGTTTTGATCACATTTGTGACTTAATTGAAGAAAATAAACCACTCTTGCTTATTATCATTTCCCCGTTCAAGGCTTATAACAAAATTAAATGCATTTAAACTTATTTATTAGAATAATCTTACGGTAACAAACAACAATAGAAAAAAAAACTAATTGATTAATTATTATAAAGTGAAAAACGAAATGAACGTTCCTTAAATACCAGTCTTTTATGAAAAAGTCACAAAATACCATACTTTCATTTTATGGCTTGAATTTTTACTTTTGAATTTAGTCAATAATTTCAACGCATTCTTTGCATGCTGGCGTCACATGTTCCAAACACATGAATTTCTTACATTTAAAACAACGATATTTTGTTTTTCTGCTTTTTTTACTTGAACAATAAGAACATCGACCATATACCAAATTTGTAGGGGCTTCATTTGCTTCGTCAGTGATGTTGCAAATTTCTCCAATTTTCATCTTAATTGTTTTGGGAAGGTTTTTGGTATAAAAACGTTTCTTTGTATGTGGTTCGAGCAACTGGTTGCCCAGATTTTCTAAAAAGACTCCTCTTCGAAGTTTTGTCTGTACATTGTTCTTATATATGACATACGCGTTAATGCCTGCTATATTTAGCGCACCATAGAAAATGACCATCGGCCAACGTCGCGTTATACGTGCACAGTTGTACGCCGCACATAATTTATCGACAGTGTCTACACCACCTTTGGTTCTGTTATAATCAATGATCATGTCAGGTTTACCTGTTGTTCTGTCTATTGCATGATCTCTGTGCATTGTTGAGAGAAGAAATACATTCTTGTTCTTCCGAGGAATATACGATACTAGAGTACATGTCTCTTCAAAAGCGAACATAGAAGTCTTCTCTGGTCTTTTCAATTTCATCTCTTCTGGAATCTGTGGCTTATTCTTTCTCAGGGTACCCGTGAGTGTTAATTTGTAGTCCTTGAGAAGTTTATTTGCTAATTCAGTGCTAGTAAAAAAATTATCCGTTGTTACATTGCGTCTGGACCCCCACACTGGTTCACACTGCCTAGGAACCAAAGAGATATTTGATGTGTCAATCTTATATGGACCTGTTGGTTGTTGACCCACATATAACTCCAGTTTGGCAGTGTAAAACATCTTTGCATCGACCAGAGAATATACTTTAATTCCGTATTTATTGGGTTTAGACGGCATATAAACTCTGAACCCACAACGTCCTCTAAATCCCCACAACATTTCGTCAACAGTTGCGTACTGAGAAAGAGAGAAATACTTTGGTAGATTAGCATTAAATTTGTCATAAAAAGTTCTCACTGCTGCCAGTTTATCATATTTTTGCCGTTCTAGTCTTGTCGCTTTGTCGCCTAGACGAAAATTCTGGAGCAATAGTTTGAATCTTTGTAATGACATTGTCAGTCTGAATATCTCGAATCCCATGCCACCTGCTCGAAAGATATCGACAACGTTGTGATTATTACTTCTCATTTTACCGGCAATGTAAAGCAATCCAAGCAGAGCCTTTATTTCATCTTTGTCCGTTGGCCTTGCCGTTCTGTTAGTTTCTGAATATTGCTTCGTTTCAATCTCCATATTGGTGTATGTAACAATATTTTCTATCATTTCATCTGTTACAAACAAGGTCCAAATTTCGGCTGCTACTGTCTTCTGCTTGGCTTCTCCTTTTACTCCCGGCAATTGCGTTATAATATTGTCCGCACGAGTTCTGATATTTTTACAGTATTCTAAATGTTTCTTCCACTTTGTGCCATCTTTTGCTATAAAATAAGCTTCACGATGTCGACTCAAGTTAGGTTCAATAACTTCGGTCTCCTCATCAGACATATCTTGATCGGTGTCTGTATTCTCGTTCTAAAATTCTATGTTATCTTCTCCAAGACTACTGTCGCTGTCATAAGCATCTTCCTCACTTCCATCGGATTCAGCTTCATCCCAAAGACGCTGCAGCCTTATTTGTTCGTCTTCGTAACTCCCTGAAGCCATTTTCTTCAATAGAATCTAAATAACGATAAATAAATAATGGGATACACAAATGAGTAAGTGACTGTGTTTGTAAATAAATTTTCATCTTACCTTATTTGACACAGTTATCAGTTACACTGAAGCTAACGTCCGTCTTTAGCACCGACCACGTGTTACTTCAAGACTAACATCCGTCGGTGAGACCGAATTGGTTCAGAACATCTGATATGTTAGACACATGCAACTCACGATATAACAGTGAGGAGAAGTATTCGGGATAGGAAGGTACTAAAAGCCATCGGGCTGTATCGTAACACATTCGAAAGTTTTCGTGAAAAATGCAAGCTGTCGGTCTCTGAGACGGTACGTTAGCTCCGAAAGGTTAAGATTAATATATGGTATTAAAAAGCGTCAGCGAATAACACATAAATTAATTGAGATAGGATGGTTAAATATGGATAACAGAAGAATGCTTCATGCAGCTTGCCTTTTTCACAAAATTATAACCGTTGAAACTCTTGCACCAAAAAATTTCTTCTCGGGCTGATGTTCATAATTTAAATCTAAGATTGAAGGGTCTACTATCTCCACCTATATTTAATACTGAACTATTTAGACGGTCCTTTCAATACCAAATATTTTTTATTTATAACTCCGTATGTGAAAACTTAAAAAAATGTAATATTTCAACTTTCAAAGTAAAGTTTAGAAATATATTACTTCAGAGACAATCATAGTTAATTGTTCTCTCTCCCGCACAATATACTACAGGTTTTTTTCTGTAGTTGTACAGGTTCATTTTCTTTATTCCTTTAATTTTTCATATTATATTTTTTTTTAAATTCATATTTTGTTGAGATATTCTGATTGTGCTATGTATTATTTGTGATATTACTACTATAATTATTGTTGCTAAGTTTACTATTGTTGTGAGTGTAACTAATTTTGTCGCTGTACTTAATTTAGGTACCACTTACAAGCTGTTTTTTACAGCTTCTGTGGGGCATTGTGTTTATTTACGATTTTCGATCTACATTTGTTATACTTTGTAATTTATAGTGAATAAACATATATTATTATTATTATATTATGCTATACTTATATATCAGTATTCGTTACTCCACTTATTCTTTCTTTTTTCTTTTCAATTGATTTAGTTATATATGGCAGACATATGTTTTCCTTTCTTTTGTGGGTTGAGTGGAAGAGAATTTTCGTAATGGAACTAGGTGTCATTACAGAAAATGAACTCCGGCCTTTATTTTCAATAGGTATATACTGCTACATCATGTATCAAATTTTAACAAAATTTTATTTTGTTATTTGAAAATAATAAAGGCGTTTATTATTATTATTATTAATTTATCATTTACTATTCTCGACCAAAAAGTTTTGTTTTAACTCCTACACTAAAAATGTATACTTAATAATTATATTAAGAAAAATTCACTCAATAAAGACTCTAAAAATACGATTTTAAGAGTATGCATTTACCAGCACCACTTCAACATTTATAACCCCCCAAATTCAAATCTTATTTACGCCATTGATGTGTAGGTATTAGTGTTTTTCTACTTCTATTTTTATGTATATTTTAACCGGTTTATTATTGAGTCAGGCTCATTTTCAATGGCAAAATGTATATATATATATATATATATATATATATATATATATATATATATATATATATATATATATATGTATATATATATATACAGTGCTATTCAAAAGTCCTATCGCCGCCTCGTATCTTTTGAACGGCTACACTTACATTAATAAAATTTGGAGGGTGAAAATAAAATGTTGTAAACTTCTCTACGAATGGTAACAGGTGACGTAATAGTAATAGATGACGTCACAGTGCCACTCTGGCCAATAATTTTAAATATAGGACCTTATGGCAAGTGATATCTCGTTTGAAAGGCATTGACATTGGCTACATAGCCATATTAATTTTGTTTGGGATTAAATTAATTTTGACGGATAAATTAAATAAATACCAAAATTATTATTTCACATTTAAATAGATTTAAAAGATTTTTCAGTCCGCCTCTGGTTAGTTGTCAAAAAAAATTGACGTTTTTAATTTAATAGTATTTGTTGCTTTGCAAAGTTTTTCTAAATAGCTTAAATATTTAATTTTATTATTGTTTAACGAGACGTTTAAGAGTTTACATAGGCAAAATGGTACGTACTCAAGCCGACAAAGTAGCAGCTATCTTAATAATTGGTGAATCTAGAAAGAATCTCCATGAAGCGGAACGTTTATTTAATGAGAGATACCCAGATCGTCATATCTCGAGAACTCATTTGAGGGAGCTTCTTCACAAGTTTGAAACAGGTAGTGTTCAAGATGCCAAACGATCTGGTCGACCAACATTTAGTGATGATAAAAAAATTGATATAGTTGCTGAAATGGTAGTAAACCCTACTTCCTCTTCAACTAAAGTTGCGTCTATCTGTGAAGTAAGTAAAAGTACAGTACAGTACTAATAGGATGCATTACTGTCAGGAAGTAGACGGAGCACATTTCGAACACTTGCAATAAGAACCCATTGTTGATATTTGATTAATTAAATTTAAAAAAATAATTTCAATAATTTTGGTATTTATTTAATTTATCCGTCAAAATTAATTTAAACCCAAACAAAATTAATATGGCTATGTAGCCAATGTCAATGCCTTTCAAATGAGATATCACTTGCCATAAGGTCCTATTTAAAATTATTGGCCAGAGTGGCACTGTGACGTCATCTATTACTATTACGTCACCTGTTACCATTCGTAGAGAAGTTTACAACACTTTATTTTCACCCTCCAAATTTTATTAATGTAAGTGTAGCCGTTCAAAAGATACGAGGGGGGAGGGGACTTTTGAATAGCACTGTATATATGTACATAAGTTGATTTCTAAATCAATGCGAAACCTTTAGTTTATGTCATATATTTTGAAAAAATGGTTTTGTAAACGAAATAAACATCTGTGCTTCATTAAATTTTATGATTATTTTTAGATCAAATCAAATACTTTTCGAATTGACACTAATTATTTTTAATATAATGATCTATAACGACTATAATGTTATTTATTATAAGTTATGATTGCTATTAAACGGTCCAGATTAATTTTTTGATAGCGGTTTGCCTTTGATAAACTGTGGAAATCAGAAGTGCGTCATTTTATCTAGGTACTATTGACTAAAAAAAAAACGATAGTTGATTGATCAACGATATCTCAATTAATGACGAAGCTAGTGACGTGAAATTAGAATTAATAAACAACAAGCGCTTGCTCGTTAACTCCATATCTCCAACTTATTGATATTTCATACAGGGTATTTTAAACTTAGTCGCCAACATGCACAATTTAAATAATTTATAAGATACTTACTTCAAATAAAACACCCTGTATTTTATTACATTATTTGCCAATTCGTTTGGTATCGGTATTTCCTATACCTAAATCCAACTACTTTTGAGATATTTCATTATCTTAGTTAAAACATAAAAACACTTAATTATTTCAACATTAGCAAAGGGTATGCTATGATTTCCATTATTTAAGGTGATATTTGATTAATACTGAAAAGTATCCCATAGCATGAAACGATTATTTATTTTGGATATCATTAAAAACGTTGACTATGTATTTTGTATTAATTTAATTAGATAACTTACAAACACAAATAACTAAATGTAATATTAAACAAATAAAGTTTTATAATAAGTGTTCAAAATTAGCACCGTCTACTTCTAAACATTTATTAATCCTTTCCATTAAGTTATATCTTGTAATTTATTATTATATCGGATTGCAGAATGCGTAAGACAAAATTCTATTACTACCTTGGAAAATCTATCGCTTTTTCCATAAAATGTTTTGAGTCTTCCTTCTAAAAATTCTAATAAAAAAGTATCTCTCTCTACTATAATCAAGAATAAATTAAAAACTTTTGAAAATATAGATCCTCATTTAAATTTCTCTGATCAACAAAACAGAAATTTCTCAGGTCGGAAAAACATAATTTTATCAAAAAATATTAAAATTAAAAATGTCATTAATAAAGTTTCTGCAGCGGGTGTGCACTTACACTTATTAAAAAAGATACGCGTTCTTCGCGCCATCTATATGTGGCACGAAGAACAATCAACTTCGGTTGCGCTAGGCTGAATAGCCCTAGTAGCTGAGGCCTTCAAATTGGGGAAGAATTTCGGTCGCGTTCGTTCTCGTTCGTCATTAAGAAATTTATATCTCTGTAAGCTAGAAAGAAAGTTCAGTGAAAAGCTTGATGAGTTTCAGATATATAAAAATGTCGTATTAAACTATTGATCATCAAGAGTATTGAGTGAGTATTCGTTATCAATGCTTACGTATTGATATTTCTAAATTCTTGTTCTAAAGTGTTAGAATGTTTGTCTCCTTGTCCTCTCACTCTCATAACTTTCTCGTAATCGTTTTTTTCTGTATGTGTTCTTTTTAATTTATTATTATCTTGATATATTTATTTTCAATAATAAATAAACCGTTATTATAACAAGTTTTTCTTGTATAAATACATATACCTTTTACGTATGTCCTATGTGCTGTCAGAAAAACGAGGGGGGGAGATAGATGGAAAGGGCGAAATAATTTATTTGCCTAGGGCGCAAAATATCATTAATACAGCACTGAGTTAAAGAAAATAACTCAATCAATTTTCTAGAATTAAAAATTCAAAGAAAATTATATTACAAATAATGCAAGTTTTGAATGTACCGGGTGATCAATTAAGGGTAGCGAGCGGCCATATCTCATAAGATATTGGTCGTATAGATTTAGAAAAAAAATTCATGATAAAAGTCGCCAACAGAAATTGCTGGAAATTATTTTCGAGTTAGTCAAACGTCCGCTAGAGGGCGTAACAACTAACACTAAGTAGAAAAATGGGATTTTTATAGAATTTTGCCTAATGAAAGTATATCGATGATATCATTTTCATATTTACTGACTATTCCCCTAGATTTTTTGACAAACATGTTTTGTTCTATCTATCAAAATGAAGCGGTGGTGGAGGTTCAATTGTTTTTTTAAACAAACCAAGATTTCTCCCGTTTCGCGTGACCGATTCTAACAAATTTGGGCTCATATGGAAGAGCATAATTTACACTACAAAACGCTTACTTGGTTTTGACTTTTTGACTTTGGTCTTCGCCGCTAGATGACGTTAACTGGAATTGTAGCAAATTTTTGAGTTTTTTTCAAAAAAACAAATGTAATGGTATATTAATTTTTATATATTTTAAAAGTGGATACATTTTTCTGAAATTTAATGAAAAATATTAATCATCTACCTTTTTTTGAACCGTTGATATTGAAGAAAATATAATTTTATTACATTAAAAAATGGCACGCCACTGCTGTTTATCAAAATAAAAATCATTTTCGTAATCACTTATTAGTTGCTAACAAAAAGAATCTTTTGACTTTTTTCCTTAGACAAACGGTTTTAGATTAAAAAAATCAAAAAAATTTACATGGGGCGCCCATATTATCTTGAAACATACTAATTTACATATTTGGAAAAAAAATCTTAATAAAACTGTCCAACAACAGTAGGAGCAATAACTCCCTGAAATTTTTTCGTTAGACGAACAGTTTTGGTGTAGCCAAAAATAACTACTAAACATCAGGTAGGCATCAAATGAAATGTAACTTCTGTCATTCTGACGATGATATTGATTTATCGAAACAATTGTCAATTTTTTAGAATTTTCAATAACTTTTATTATATTGTGGAATTAACTAGAAACCGTTAGTTTCATTTAAAACACTAATATGAGCAGATTCCACGAAGTAAGGGTCGAGACAGTTAATTTCATTAAAAAATCTTCGAGGGAAGATTTGACCCGACTGTACCAGAAGTTACTACAAAAACGTTACAAAACATCACAAAACATTTGGTTTAACCAAGAATGCCTTAGGAAAAAGGTAGTACCAAATTATGTGAATATAAAATGTCACACTAAAACACCACAAGCACAAAAAGCTATAAAATGTGCTCAACGAGTTTGGATAAAGGGAGAATGTAAGAAATGGTTCAACTACATAAAAGTTGTACATTCAGAAACATTCCAATTACATCCAGTAGAATTTGACTGTTTGGATGACAAAATTAGAGAAAGTATCAGCAGGATGAAGCATAAGAAATTTAAGAAACAAGAAAAGAAGCTACAGAATCTTGAACACACACAACATAAAATGCAATACTCAAAACATCATGAAACTGTAAGTACCTACATACCAACACACTTTGCACCACAATTTCTAAAGTAACGTTAGTACAAAATTGTTAAATGTAATAACAAAAATACCACTATTAAAGAAGTCAGGTATATATAAACTCAAATGTCCAGAATGTAATGCTGTCTATTTGGGTCAGACCCTTAGGAATTTTGAAATCCGATACAGTGAACACTTAGGAGCATACATGTTAAAACAACCAGATAAATCCCACTATGCAAAACATCTACTTGACACCAATCATTCATTGACACCTAACACAAAACTAGAAGTGCTGCATATTTGTGAAAAGAAACAAGAACTGGACTTCCTTGAAGAATTGGAAATTAGAAGACATTTAAGAAACCCACAATATGAAATTTATTTTTAAAGTTCTGTGTTCTTGTTTTTAGTGTTATTGCTCCTACTGTTGTTGGACAGTTTTATTAAGATTTTTTTCCAAATATGTAAATTAGTATGTTTCAAGATAATATGGGCGCCCATGTACATTTTTTTGATTTTTTTAATCCAAAACCGTTTGTCTAAGGAAAAAAATCAAAAGGTTCTTTTTGTTAGCAACTAATAAGTGATTACGAAAATGATTTTTATTTTGATAAAAAGCAGTGGCCTGCCATTTTTTAATGTAATAAAATTATATTTTGTTCAATATCAACGGTTCAAAAAAAGGTAGATGATTTATTTTTTTATTAAATTTTAGAAAAATGTATCTTCTTTTAAAATATGTAAAAATGAATATACCATTACATTTGATTTTTTTGAAAAAAACTCAAAAATTTGCTACCACTTCAGTTAACGCCTTCTAGCGGCGAAGACGAAAGTCAAAACTAAGTAAGCGTTTTGTAGTGTGAATTATGCTCTTTGATATGAGCCCAAATTTGTTAAAATCGGTCAAGCGAAACGGGAGAAATCTTGGTTTGTTTAAAAAAACAATTGGACCTCCCCCACCGCTTTATTTTGATAGATAGATTTTAAACAAAAAGTGTAGGTGAATAGTCAGTAAAGATGAAAATGATATCATCGATATACTTTCATAAGGCAAAATTCTATAAAAATCCCATTTTTCTACTTAGTGTTGTTACGCCTTCTAGCGGACGTTTGACAAACTCGAAAATAATTTCCTGCAATTTCTCTTGGCGACTTTTATCATGATTTTTTTTCTAAATCTATACGACCAATATCTTATGAGATTTAGCCGCTCGTTACCATTAACTGATCACCCGGTACGCTCATTTTAATTTCCTATATTACTTTGATCAAAATATTTATTTGATAATTTTCTAATTTATAAAAGATTTATGCACTCCATTAGGCGGCGTTTGCCATCAATGCGATAAAAATATTTCTCTTCACATTGACTTTAGAAAGACTATAACGTTCTAGGTCTTTCTGGAGAAATCAAGCAATTTCTCAAATGTCTGATCACTATTTGGATATTTTTAAAATATTCAAGGAATTTCTCAAAAATTCGATAACTTCCTGAATCTTTCTTTGAAATTCTGGATATTTCTCAAAAGTTTGGTGACAATCTGGGTCTTTCATGAAAAATTCAAGTAATTTCTCGAAAGTTCACCAACTTTCGATAAATTTTAAAAAAATGCGAGCTTTTTAGTTGTATAAAACACAAAACAATTATAATACCAAAGTTTTTCACATAAAAAAATCATGATATCAATCAATCAATCAATATTATTCCAGCCTTAAATAGAAAACAATAAATATAGTAAAGTAATAATACTTACTGTGGCTGTGTACTTGTTAAAGCAACTTATTTTGTCGTAAAGTAACTCCGGCACTGTAATATTTGGTATAACAATATCTTCTGTTTCACTTCTTAAAATATTTTCGTTTGTGTCAGTAGCAATACTCCTCATAAACAAACTTTTATTTTTAACATTAATAAATTTTCTATTTAAAATTATTCGCCGTAGAACGGACATATTGAAACGATGTAAACAGATATTTGAGTCTCGAGCTGTGTTTATTTCACAATAAGTATTCGAAAGATTATATACACGAAGTATTTGCAAAATATTATGTACTTAAACTTTGGAATTTATCCGACTGGTAGGTATGATATCAGTAAAGATAAATAAATAGACACGACGAATTTATCTCAGGGTTATCAAGTCAAGTTTTATAGTATGAATGTATTTAAAAATATCAACTATAAATGTTGTATTACACTTCCGACATGGTTATTATAATTGTTTTGCCGAGCACTACTGATTCGAATGTGATAGGTATACGATATTGGTTTACATTCTGTGGTTGTCGTTGAACTATGAACTTTGTAGTAGGTACCGGTTCTAATATTTGGAACGATACATTTAGGTATGTCTGTAGCAACTGTAGGAAATAAATCAAAGGTTCTACCTGCGAGACCCTAATAGACCCTCGGATGCCACGGATATCGTTGTAGGAGGAAGGGACAGTTTTATTATAGGTTTGTTCCAGCAGAAGTAAATACCGTTTTATTACCGTACAATCTCAGTAACGCAGCAAATTTGAAGTAAATTACACAAACTTATTATATTCACTAACAAGCGGGTCAACTGGGTTTGTTCGTAATTGTACGGTTTTTGTGTTGGTTGGAACAGACCTTATGTTTAACCATCGTGATATAAGAAGATTCGAGGCTCAAAATGTTAGATAAACGAAAACAGTTTTTAGTCAGACTTAGTAATGTTAAAACGGTAGTCTTTACCAGTGCCGTAACAACCCAGCAAACACAAATGTATATGTTACATAAAAATATATAACAGGGAAGGAATTATTTTTATATAAAACGTTTATATATTTTTATGTAGTATTTATGTAACAAAATCTTTATAAATTTTGTTATATAATATCAATATTTATATTATAAAATGTTTTATATATTGCATATGTATTCAACATGTAGATTCTGCTACATAAATATGAAATTTTTTGTATATATATTTATTACGTAAAATTTGTTACATAAAATATTTTATATATTTCATATATATTTCTTACGAACCTCGTCTAGTGTCTTTCTAAAGGAAAAGAAGAAAGCTCTTCAATATTATAACCTTTAAATTGTCACGAGTCGACATACATGCAAGTATAATAAAAGGTTTTTCTTTAGTTTTGTCTGTGTGTTTGATTTTAGTTTTGTTTGTAGAGGAATGGAGAACACATCATGTAAGTGTTATTATTATGATTACCTAATGAGCTGTTATTACTCCATGCCTTTTAAAAACGGACTATAGGAACACATACAGTGGCGAGTGTTCCGTAATAAATAAAATATTGTATTTCGCTAAGTTCAGGTTATTTTATTATGAATATATTAAACTGTCTTAAAAAGGAAAATATTCAGTAATCTGATAATGCAATCATAGTAAGAACTGCTGAGTTTACAAAAATTAATAAAAAACTCCCATTCATCGAGTTATCCGGAAAGGAGGTTTTATGGATCATACTGGAAAAGAAAAATGTGAAGGAAAAATTTACAAAAACTATGCAAGAGTATATACATAGACCTATTTATAATTTATATAAGGAGGACATGGTTGTGACATTGCAGTTTATACAGCAAAAATTAGCAGATTATCGAGATTACACTTATATGGAGACATTGCGTCAAGTTCAAAAAAGTTGTGGTTTTTACTCAAAAAAATTGATAAGCGCATGGTAATTACCGAATCATCAAGGACAGTACAAAGGCGACAATATTAGTTGCATAAAAGACTTCAAATGTTCTAATACTCGTATTATTTTTCTTGACGAAACATGGTTCGATAGTCATGATGTAGTAATTACAGTTGGGTAGACAATAGCAAAAAATGTTGTTTAAGTGGGCCATCCTATAAAGGGAAACTCGTTATAATACTAGACATTGGATTGGACCCAAATATGGTTTTGTACCTGATGCGTTATTATTTTTTGTTAAAAAAATAATAACTGCTGCCGATTATCATGCAGACATGACAGCAGACTTATTTGAAAATTGGTTTAGAGAACAGCTTCTACCTAATATTCCACCCCAGTCAGTAATCCTTATGAACAATGACTCCAACTAGTAGCAGTATAAACGCTGAAATAATTGCATTTATGTCAACAATACCTATACCTCTTCCTACAAACAATCGTGCAAAAGGTTCAATAAAAAATGATTTGCTTACTGTTATACAACGTTTAAAGCTAGAAAAAATATATGATATTGACGAACTGTGCAAAGAACGAGGTCAAACTCTTCTAAGACTACCTCCATATTATTGCATATTTAACCCTATAGAGATGATATGGCCAAAAGTGAAATCAGAATTACGAAAATGTAATCAAACTCCAAAACTAAGTAGAGGTTGTAGAAAATGTAAGCAAGCAAGAGATTTGGAAAAATTATGTTAAACATGTTATGGAGATGGAAGATGAGTCTGTCCAACCCATTATAATACAAACAAATTATGATTCTACTTCAAACGAGTTTGTCTTGATGATTGCTTATAAATAGGCTTGCCAGATATCAGTTCAGCAGGGACCCCCCCCCCCCCCCGGCTTCTAGGTTATTTAAGGGTACACACCCTTGGCTGGTTTTTAGAATTTTAGAAGGTAGTATATTCCTAATCCTATGGATGTCGTTAATGATTAGGAACCTAAACGAGGGGTAATAATAAATGACACAATTATAAATTGAAACATGTTAATATTTATTATATTAGTTACAAGCAAGATAAAACACTTTGAATAATAAATAACTTTTACAGTCTTTTTTGGTTTTAATTTTGTGGTAGAAATCTTCACGATCTAATTCAATGTTAATTTTACAAATCATCAAGTCTTTAACCCTTTCATCGGCGGTGGGAAGATAAATTCCCACCATCAAAAATATTTTATATGAAAGACGGTATTAAATATTTTGCAACGGTATTGGTGTCCCCATCTATCTATAATATGTGGAAATGCTTACAAACTATGAATAATTGTCAAAGTGTAACATACATCAGTTGTTCTATGACTTTCTACAGGAGAACACGTGTTTGGCTCATTTTGAGACACAAATTTTGTGATTTTTCGACGAATCTTGATCAATCTTTGCAATCAGGTGAGATATAAGATTTTTTGTGATTAGATAGGTGGATTTATATATTGACAACATATATAACGCTATATTATCGTTATTCAGAATTTCATAATGTCAAAAAAATGACTTTTGTTGGTGGGATGTATTCTTCCCACTGCCCATAAAAAATCCTATTATCTAAATATTTTTTTGCAGTTATGTGGGACTTTGATAAACATGAGGATCAGAACGAGGCCATTGAGTACCTCTTTAGTCTTCCAGACAACGAACAGAACTCGGACGAAGAACCACATGATGGAGCAAATGAAGAATTGGATTTTTTAGACACCACAGCGACTGATTCCAGTTTCAATTCCCCTCAACTAGCCATGCTTCTTCACCCCTTCCTCCAAATTCTAGTTTTAATTCCCCCTCAACTAGCCACGTATCTTCACTCATTCCACCTAATTCAGAAAATGACCTCATCAGGGCGGTTCCTCCAGAGTTGATACCCATACCGGAAGAATCGCAAGTCAATGAAGAGAGCGAAATTGAGATTGATGAAGAGCCCTTTATCTGGATGCAGAAGGACGAGAATATAGAGTATATGAGTATAGAATTTGATAAAAATCCAGAAGCTACAACCCAAATTCCTCAACGTGCTAAGGAAATTGAATATTTCAACGAAACATTCAATGACGGTATTATAAATCTCATTATCGAACAAACAGACTTATACGCAAAACAAAATCTTCTCCGGAGTGGCACTAACCTACCAGGCTCATCTAAAAACTGGGTAGATACTTCCAAAGAAGAAATCAAAGCACTCATAGGAATTATGATAATAATGGGAATACATCAACTACCTCAATTAGCAAACTATTGGTCGAGTGATCCATTTCTGGCAGTTCCCTCCGTGGCTCAAGTCATGTCATCTAAAAGGTATAAAAAACTTATTGAGAATATTCATCTAAATGATAATACCAAGGCTGCGCCGAAGGGCGAAAAAGGATATGACAAGCTACATAAAGTGAGACCACTTATTGATATGCTCAATGAATCAATAACCAAACCATACAAACATTCCTCCTTTTTGGCTGTGGACGAGTCAATGATTGCCTTCAAAGGACGATCATCTCTAAGACAATATATGCCTTTGAAGCCCGTCAAAAGAGGTTACAAAGTTTGGTGCTTGGCTGACTCTGTTAGTGGTTATATATGGAAATTTGATATATATATATATATATATATATATATATATATATATATATATATATACACAGGCAAATCTCTTGATGCAGAAAAACATAATTACGGTTTAGGAGAAAGAGTAGTAATAAATCTCACTTCTTCTCTGAAGAATAAGGAAACTTTAGTAGCTTTTGATAATTTCTTTACTTCAGTTGCTCTAATGGAGAAATTACTTCATGATGGAATATTTGCTGTAGGTACAGTGCGACCCAACAGAAAAAATTTGCCAGATATGTATAGAGAGAACCAAACTTCAACGCGGAGAGTTTATGTTTGCAACAAAAGGAACTTTGTCAGCAGTGAAATGGATGGATAGTAAAAACGTTCATGTTCTTACTAATTACTTTTCTCCCAAAGATACAGCAACTGTAATGCGGAAGAACAAGGACGGTACTAGGGTGACTGTTTATTGCCCCAAAGCGGTAACTGAATATAATCGGATAATGGGTGGCGTAGACAAATTCGATCAGCTACATGAGAGGTATGCAATTGGTCTTAGATCAACGTATTTTATACTATCTAATAGATATGGCTATTGTTAATTCCTATATCCTTATGAATACCAACAAAAATAGAGCAATTGATCAGCTGTCATTTAGGATTAATTTGGCGAGACAACTCATAGATGGTTTCACTTCTAGGAAACGCCGAAATAAACCTGTGATATTTCTATCGAATAAGCGTGCTGTGCCAGATGAAGTTCGATTATCTGAAGTTGGTAAACACCTACCTAATCAGCAAGCAACATACAAAAGGTGCAGGCTTTGTAGCACGAAAGCGAATGAGAAAAGGACAAGATACATATGTTCGTTTTGTCAAGTACCCTTGTGTATTGAACCGTGTTTCAACAGATTCCATGGAAAATAGAAGGTTTTCCATAAAAACTATTTTAAACTGTGCGAAAGAGATTTAGTTTTGTTTTTATTATACCTTTCTTAAAAATACAAATATTTTATAAATTAATATTGTCTTTTTTTCACTAAATTCATAAAAAAAATATGCCAATCTAGGTGGGCGGTGGGAAGTATAATTCCCATTAAGAATACAAAAGGGGGTTGATTTTTCTAAAAATTTTAAGGGTCGATCGTCAAAAGGACATCTTCAAGTGCCCATTGCAGCAAAAAATAATTACATGTCCAAAATATTTCGCTCGCGCCCACGAAAGGGTTAACTGAGGATTACTTCATCAAACCTCTATCATCAGTCCATGCGTTGTTCATCACAGAAAATACTCTCTCAACCGGTGCTGATGTTTTAGGTAAGCATAAGGCATACTCAACATTCTTGATCAGTTTGGGGGCTGTTATGCGATTCTCGTTGAAGTGACCAAACAGCCTGAGCCATTTTTCTTCGTTTGAAACAGTCACGTTTCTGGTAGTCTTTTCTTGCTTCCACTGTTCCCAATTTGACCTCAAATACTCCTTAGCAAGCACAACTTCGTCAAACAGCTGATTATTGTTTATTTCCATATTTCCATCAAGACTGCTATTGATTATTTCAGCAGAAGTTTCGGCTTTTTCCCAATCAACAGCGTCTGTTTTCGTCAGATTGACCCATGAAAACTGTTCAGCGTTTCCCAAGCTGTTCTCCCAGAGTTCTAAGTATGCAATGCATCTGTCATAAAAGCCATCAAATTCAAATCTTTCACACTGTTACGTACTTTCTCATCTAGACTCTTGTAGATGTTGTTTGCACCCGTAAGGATAAAGTTTGAGGCCTTTCTTCCTGTCAGGCTTCTTTTGAGAGCTTTAGCAACCTCAGAAGCTGGGATAAGAAACATGAACTGGATTACCTTGAAGAATTGGAAATTAGAAGACACTTATGAAACCCACAATATGAAGTCGTCAATGAACAGATAAATCTAGTGAGTTCTCCACTTTATACTGTCTCCTTAAGTGATAATTGTAAAGATCAGCAGATATAATTTTCCTGGTTTTATATACAGGGTGACTCAAAATTGACGCCCGTCCTTTCAGAATATGAATCGGGGGACTAAAACGAATTAAAACGTAAGAATAAAAAAATTGCGTTATGTCCATGGTTACAGAGTTATTGACAAAAAACAAAGATCTAACATTCAATGTTTACACTTTATTAAAAACGAAGTCAGCTAAAAACAAATGAGTAGCATAGGTTGCTGTGGTAATGTTAAATGTTAATTATTAGTTCTGTCAACTTTTGTCATAAGTATAAGTATAATTTCATACGGTTATTTGTTTTAAAAATGGAACGTTATTATTCCAATCGAGAATATGTTGATATGTTAAAAGTATACGGTGCGCATAATGATAATGCCAGTGCTGCAGCTAGAGCATATACCGTAAAATCCCCAAATCGACGGCACCCTGATGCAAAAACTATACGACGGGTTGAACAAAGATTACTGGAAACAGGTAATTTAAATCCCAGATTAAATAAGGGAGGACGCCATTCTACGCTCAACGTCGTCCAAGAAGAGCAAATTCTTGATTTTGTTGAAGCGGAACCAAATACAAGTCTTCGAGTTACATCGAGACAAACGCATTTCCAAAAAGATACCATTCATAGATTATTAAGAAGGAATGGCTTATATCCATTTAGGCCTCAAAAAGTTCAAGTTTTACATGAAGGAGATAGGGAGCTTCGGATTAATTTTTGTAGATGGTTATTGGATAACGTAAACAATGATCCACATTTTATAGAAAATATTATGTTTACTGATGAGTGTACATTTACGCAGACAGGGATTCTAAATACTCATAATTTGCACGAGTGGAGAGATGAAAACCCTTATTTAATACGTAAAAGATGTCACCAAAGACGATGGTCAGTAAACATTTGGGCTGAATTATTAAATAATAATGTAATCGGCCCAAATATGTTACCTAACCGACTTAATTCAGCATCGTATTTTCATTTTTTAAACAATTTACCACTGCCATTTCTCGATCAAGTTCCATTAGCAACTAGATTGAATTGTTGGTTCCAACATGATGGTGCTCCTGCACATTATGGTAGACAAGTGAGAACATTACTAAATCAAACTGTTGGATTGGAAGAGGTGGACCCGTACTATGGCCTCGTAGATCTCTAGATCTAAATCTATTAGATTTTTTCTTCTGGGGATTCTTGAAAGAAAAAATTTACTTTGAACCTGTTGAGAGTGCGGAAGATGTAGTAGCTCGTATTCACGCTGCTGTGACATTTATAGACGAAAACATGCTACAGAGGGTTCGTGATTCAATGATAAATCGTGCAAATATTTGCATTGAAGTAGGAGGCGATTTGTTTGAACACCTTTTATAAATTAATTTCTTGTTTTGTAACAAATATTCGTTTTTAATAAAGTGTAAACATTGAATGTTAGATCTTTGTTTTTTGTCAATAACTCTGTAACCATGGAAATAACGCAATTTTTTTATTCTTACGTTTTAATTCGTTTTAGCCCCCCTATTCATATTCTGAAAGGACGGGCGTCAATTTTGAGACACCCTGTATATCATTACACAGTTATACTGATCTTAAATGGGAAAAAAGATGTGTGAATATCCCCATAGGGCTAATAATATATAAGCTTTGATATTTGTAATATCATATACACTAAAAAGTATTGACCTTTACCCTGGCG
Source organism: Galeruca laticollis (assembly GCA_963921935.1). Classification (NCBI taxonomy): domain Eukaryota; kingdom Metazoa; phylum Arthropoda; class Insecta; order Coleoptera; family Chrysomelidae; genus Galeruca; species Galeruca laticollis. Next base: position 159,973,599 of record OY998181.1, on the reverse strand, counting down.
TCATTAATATCTGATAACATAACCTACATAATTATTGAGTGACATCTCTTTCTATTAATAGTGAAGAACAGAACCAAATAATTTGACATTTATCGGTTATGTTATCAGATATTAATGTATTCTTCTTTTTTCTATTAATATACAGTTGAATTATCAGATCCTTTCCCGTGCGTCTTTAATATCTGATAACATAACCTACATAATTATGGCATCTATTTCTAGTAATAGTGAAGAACCGAACAAAATAATTTGACATTTGTCGGTTATGTTATCACGCAAGGGTAAAGATCCAATAATTCAACTGTATATAAAGTCAATCACAAGGTAGGTCACTTCTTGGTCTAGCCAAAAATAATTATTTTACATCAGGTATGCATCAAATGAGAGGTAACTTTTGTCATTCTGAGGATGATATTTAGTATCGAAACAATTGTTAAATTTCTTAACATTTTATCAATATATTGTGGAATTATCTAGAAACATTTAGTTTCATTTAAAACAGTAATACTTTTTCGAATAAACTATAAAGAACTATTTACAATAAAAAACAAAGTACTTTTAGTTCTGCAGTCTATCATTCTACCGAATAAACTATTTTGCTTCTTAAGAGTCGAGTAATGTACTAGCGTCTAGCCAGCTGCAAGTCACAGATGATCCTGACCAATTAAAAACTACCGAGGTTAGGATTCGTTGGCGCGAAAGTTTAAAAATAATAGCTGCTTTCTTTTGACAAGATATTAAATTATTTCAATTAAAACGCATCGTAATTGGTTGTTCCTGGGCAATTAACTGATATTATTTGATATTCGGTCGCATTTACTAAATCATAACGACACTGCTACACTAAGATAAAAGAAAAGGTGAGAGAACTGTTTTCCAGTTTTTTCAACTTAAGAAAATCTGTTAAATTTGAATAAAAAAAACTGTTTAACTGTTAAACGAACTTTTTTGGAATATTCATTTACTAATTTATGTTTAAGTTATCAATAAACTTAAACTAATATAGGTATTTCATTTTTCAAATTAAAATATAAATCGTTTAGTAGGAGAGCCAAAACAATTTAACTTTTCTATTTTCTCGTTGTATCGATCAATTTGCTATTATAGCAATATTAACAATAATTGTTGATATAGTAACAACAAAAAATCGTTTAACAGCAATGTCGTTATGACTTAGTGAATTGTCGAGATTAACTGAGATTTAAAAAAATGGAATGGTTAAGAAAATTCTAATTCGTACTTTGATCAAAATTGAAACGAGAAAAATACTGTTTTATTTTGACTTATATCTGTTCTCATAAGGAAATATGAATATTTAACAGGGCAAAAAAACTACCAAGGTTATTGGATTGTCTTATAAATTATAATTTATTCATACATTCTTAGATACCAAATTTAAAGCAATTTTTTCTACTTTGTCGTACAGAACAACCTCCTCTGAGTATTTATTTTTTTATTGTGTGGAATATTAATATTTTGCGAAAAAGCAGAATTAACAAGGTGGTGTTTAGACACTAGTGCTGCAATTGTTGGTGGTATGGGGGAAATATATTTATCTACAATCTCAAGTTCCTCCAATGAAATTGTAGCCTCAAGAATTTGCAAAAACATTATTTTAATTTCATTTTTTTTTCTCTTCAAATTCAAATAATGTGAACTATTCTTTTTACATAATTCTTTGAGAATGCAGTCCTCTTCAATGAAATTTTCTTGGACTACACGTGCATATGAAGACTATTTTCGTCATCTAAAAAAATAACATGAAAAGTAACAAAAACTATGAAAAAAGGAAAAATTCGTAGATTAAATTGCACTCTGCAGAAAAGTTCCAATAAGCGGCGTAGATATTTTTTTCTGGGGTGTAATCGAACCTTTACATTTTTTTAGTCAGCTGCAAGAGATTTCCTAATAAGTTTTTAGTCAATTTATCACTATTTATAATTTTTTAAGTTAAACTCCCATCTCTGTATGGGGTAATTTTGAATTGTCTAAAGATTTATAATTGGAGAGGTAGCGATTTCTTGCACTCCTTGCATTCAGAATTCATAATCAATATAGAAAATAGTTTCGCAACAAAAACTAAATAAAATAGTACACAATGAACAAGGAACGTAAATAGAATTTACATATAATCTTGCACAATGATAAAACATTTCTATTCTACATTCCGCAAAACCCTAAATTATTTAAAAGTCCGATACCATGGTTGCCAATGCCAGTATGCTAAAACTTAAAATACCTCAGAATAGCAAAATTGTTATAAATTAAAAATATTCATAGATATTTGAAAAAGTATAAAATGAATAAATTAGAGAATCGAGTATAGCTAGAAAAGTTTTAAAATTGCCCATAACTTTTTTATTATTGTAAAAATTATTTTCAGTCCTCTTAAAACAATCTTCCATCTGATAATGATTTCGATTTGGCAACGCTGCTTCAATCGTCGACAAGGTTGTTCTTGTTAATTTCCATTGGTTAGGATCATCCGTGACCCTACAACTCGCTAGACGCTAGTGAGTAATGTACATATAATCTATGAGTAATGTAATAGGAGGGGAGAAAAGCATTGCACCTCTCACTCAACTTAAGTAAATCATAATTAGAAGAAGACAAACAAATAGTTTAACAAAATTGTTTTACTTAAAAAGGGAGGCCAAGAAGAAAATGGATCGATCAAATAGAAGAAATCTGTTTGGAGAAAAGAATGAAAGTAGTCAAAATGGGCAACAGGTTGGTATGGGAAAAAGTAGGTACAGCTTATGTAGTCATTATCAGAAGCATCCGAATTCCTTGAATAAATAGAACAACTCAGCCTATTCTGCAAATTGTTAAGTTTGTACCTATAACTTTCTTAATACTTTTATTTTTTATTGAAAATTTTAAACCGGCTGAAATTTTGTAATAAAAAATTAAATTCGATTCTATAAAATTTATCATAACATATGCTTTTGGATACTAAATTGTAATCTTTAAATCAACAATGTTGTATGTAGTTAAAATCTAACCTAAACTAACTTACCATTGGTGGCAATTATAGATGCTTCATAATTATATCCGCCGTGTTTAACAATGCAAACATTAGTGTTCTAAATGAAACTCACTGTTTCTAGCTAATTCCACAATATAATAAAAATTGTTGAAAATTCTAAAAAATTAACAATTGTTTCGATAAATCAATATCATCGTCAGAATGACAGAAGTTACATTTCATTTGATGCCTACCTGATGTAGTTATTTTCGGCTAGACCAAGAAGTAACCTAACTTGTGATTGACTTATCAAGTCAAGCATATCATGAAGATAGAAAAAGCTAAATGACCTTTTTTATTTTGTGGGTGCAAATACTGTCCTGGAAGTAACGTTTGAGCATACGTATTTTTCATAAATACGATAGTTCAAGAACTTCAACAAGCGCCAAATTTTTGTAACGCGTTTTTAATTAAACTTCATCGAATTCCGGGTTGTTTCGAATCGTGTTTTAATAAGGAATCGAAGAAACCGAGTTTTGCACATCCTATTTTATAAAGGTAGAGATATATTTTCAATAGAATTTAATTTGTTTGTATACATTGATTTCCTGTTTCTGAATTTTTTTCAAGTATTTTCTTTAAATATGGAACGTAACATGAAATGTATGAGGAACAATAATAATTGCAATTAATTATCGTTTTGCGGATTTTGTCCCTGCGTGGACGCCGGCAGAAAATAATCCAATGGGGCAGAAAATATTTCTATTACATTTAATATATTTTTCTGATTGATAGGACATATAAACATGAATAGATACATTTATGTAGTACTAGATATCAATCAAAAGTACATATTTTACCTAAAAAACACAACTATGTAAATTTGCTCTCAATAGATAGCGAATTTTTAAAGGTGTAAATCACTGCCCAATCAAAAATTTTATTATTCTTGAAAAAGATAAAGAAAAATGAAAACATTTATATAGTGATTAGATAACAATTAAAAACTAAAAGTATTATACTCTATCTAAAAAACACAGAACTTAATTTTTTATTAAAACTCTGGTTCTTAATAATGTGAACAATTATAAAAATATGTATTCAACAAAAAAACTAACTTAAAATTTTTGCTAAGAAATTTATCAAGAACTGTTTCGATAAATTTTGCTTTATTGGTTTCTATTTTGTTTCTATGTACACTATTTAAGCATAAATCTGCTAAGCGATTCTCGGCCATCATTGACCTTAACCAAGTTTTGACCCTTCTTAGTGTACTGAAGGTACATTCAATTAAACAAGTCGTAGGTGGTAGGAAAAGAAAAAAAAATTGAAATTATTGTAAGAAATTTCAAAAATACTGGATCTGATGTAGAATTAAAAACACTTGCAATTATAACTGATATTTATGTTATAAACAATAAATAACATTTAATTATTCTGAAATCGATAATAAATATTTGTAAAAGTATTCTACACTTCTGTTATTCTAGCATCCACACGTGACAGCTGTTAAGCCAGGGAAATTATCACTCATCAATTTTGCAGCTAGGTCAAGTGACTGAAATTTTTTTCGAGAAATTTAGGTTGTCTCTGAAAAAATTAATTACTTCTTTAATTACGCCGATATTGTTTTGAATTTGCGGAACTGAATTAAGATCATTAACAACAAGATTTGGCCGGTGTGACTAGCAGTGAACAAATGTTGCTGTAGTATATACGTTCCTCATTAGTTTTTGGACTCCATTTTCCTTTCCCGCCATAGTAGAACAGCCATCAAAACCTAATCTTACCAATTTTCCTAAATTTAGACCACATTCCCTCGCATATTCCAAAATATCATCAGATATTGATTGAGCTGACATTGATTTTAACTCAGTAAATACTAGAAATTCTTGTTTCACAATATTGCTTTTATTCGCATATCTGCCATAATAGATACTTTTTCGTACCCGGCAATATCTGCGGTTTCATCCGCCAATTAGGAAAACGCGTTACAGTCGTTTACTTCGCTTACGATTATATTTCTGAACAGTTCACCACATATTCCTATAATTTAATTTTGACATATGTGGGATATATATTTGGCATTTTTTTACATTTATTCAGATGCTCTTCTGATACTTCATCACAGTTTTCCACTTTAAACTTAATAAGATCTTCGAAATTACCTTCCTGGGACTCTTTTCCACGAAGAGCGATATTGTGCATGCGGCAAAATAACATAGACGAAATAATAGGCACCCGTTATTTCTGTTACTTTCTACTAGTACACGATTCTGCGTATTTAATTGTTCTGCCACGGTACCGTCCAGTTGTATTGTGTCGACCTATTTTATTTCTCAATAAGGGAGTTCCTATACCATGTGCTGCGTGGCCGACGTCAACGGTATACGGATCAGAAAAAAAAATTCAATATTGTTTTAAAGTTGATATTATTAATATGATTTTTATCCACAATATTTTTTATGGGGTCAGCTCAAACTATACTGCATGAGCACATCTGCTTTGAAAAGTCCGTTATGATTTCAAATAGACATTACAAATGAATTACGTGGCACAAATCCCATAGTTATTTACAATAATGTCGAAAACCCTTGATGAATAAGCAAACGTCCTGGAACTATTGGTTATATGAATAAGCAAACGTCCTGGAACTATTGGTTATACGAACACTCAAACTCAAAAATCAAAAGTTTTGGAAATTTCTACTAGCATTGAGAAGGTAGTGTTATGTATAACTAAATTAACCTATATATGAAGTTCTAACAAAATGTCCCTGAAATATGTTATGCTAGAATTTTGATTAAGAGGTTTAATTTAATTTAACTTGTAAATAAATTAGTCTATTCAATAAACTAGTTATAACCCAGCCCACGTTCCCATGTTATACCCACTGACTATCCACGGGATCATAATATTCATGTGTAAAAGTTTTCATGCAAATATCAGGTTTGTAAGGATTTCTTCTGTTTGACTAAGCTAATGTATTTTTAAATAACGATCCTTTGAAACAGATTTCATACAAATGTCACATTTGATTTTATTCTCCTGTGTAAATAAGCAGATGTGTAGTTAAGCGACTTTTCCTTGCAAAATATATCAAAAAAATGTTACATTTGATGGCTTTTCTCCTGAGTGATTAGACAAATGTGAAGTTAAACCACTTTTCCTTGCAAAACATTTCAAACAAATGTTACATTTAAATGGCTTTTCTCCTGTGTGAGTACCCAAATGTGACGTTAAAGTAGTTTTCTCTGCAAAAGATTTCAAACAAAAGTAACATTTGAAAGGTTTTTCTCCCGTGTGAGTACGCAAATGTGAAGTTAAAGAACTTTTCTGTGCAAAAGATTTCAAACAAATGTTACATTCGAATACCTTCTCTCCTGTGTGAGTACGCAAATGTGAAGTTAGAGTAGTTTTCTGTGCAAAAGATTTCAAACAAAAGTTACATTTAAATGGCTTTTCTCCTGTGTGAGTACGAAAATGTGAAGTTAAATTATTTTTCTGTGCAAAAGATATCAAACAAATGTTACATTTGAATGGCTTTTTCCCTGTATGAGTACGCAAATGTAAAGTTAAAGTACCTTTCTGTGCAAAAGATTTCAAACAAATGTTACATTTGAATGGCTTTTTCCCTGTATGAGTACGCAAATGTAAAGTTAAAGTACCTTTCTGTGCAAAAGATTTCAAACAAATGCTACATTGATATAGCTTTTTTCCTGTGTGAGTACGCAAATGTGAAAAACTATTTTTCCCTGCAAAAGATTTCAAGCAAATTTTACATTTTAATGGCTTTTCTCCTATGTGAGTACGCAAATGTGAAGTTAAAATACTTTTCTCTGCAAAAGATTTCAAACACAAGTTACATTTTAATAGCTTTTCTCCTGTGTGAGTACGCAAATGTGAAGTTAAACTATTTTTCCCTGCAAAAGATTTAAAACAAATGTTACAATTTAATGGCTTCTCTCCTGCGTGAGTACGCAAATGTGAAGTTAAAATACTTTTCACAGCAAAAGATTTCAAACAAATGTTACATTTGAATGGCTTCTCTCCTGTGTGATTACGCAAATGTGAAATTAAACTATTTTTCTGTGCAAAAGATTTCAAACAAATGTTACATTGGAATGGCTTTTTTCCTGTATGAGTACGCAAATGTAAAGTTAAAGTACATTTCTTTGCAAAAGATGTCAAACAAATGTCACATTTGAATGCCCTCTCCCCTGTGTGAGTACGCAAATGCGAAGTTAAAGTAGTTTTCTGTGCAAAAGATTTCAAACAAAAGTTACATTTAAATGGCTTTTCTCCTGTGTGAGTACGCACATGTGAAGTTAAACTATTTTTCTGTACAAAAGATTTCAAACAAATGTTACATTTGAATGGCTTTTTTCCTGTATGAGTACGCAAATGTAAAGTTAAAGTACCTTTCTGTGCAAAAGATTTCAAACAAATGTTACATTTATGTGGTTTTTCTCCTGTGTGAGTACGCAAATGTGAAGTTAAACTATTTTTCCATGCAAAAGATTTCAAACAAATATTACATTTTAATGGCTTTTCTCCTGTGTGAATGGGCAAATGTGTCTTTAAACGTTTTTTCTGTGAAAAAGTTTTCGAAGAAATGTCACGTTTGTGAGCTTGCAAATGTCTGTGTGAATCACTTTTCTTTAATTTCTGATCTTCATCTATACTCAACTTGAAAAACTCATTGCATCTGATATCTTGTAACTCTGCTTTCAAATCATGTTCAATTGTTTTAATTTCATTTTCTATATCATCAAGTTTTCTGTGAATGGTGAGGTCGGTACCTTGCCTTTTGCGATAACTTGTATTTTCCTGCTGAAATTTCGTTTTATTTAGTATTTTCTTACGTTTCATACAATGATTTGTAGAAATGTGACATTTGAATGGCCTTTCTTCTGAGAGAATATGCAAATTTCTACTTTGATCACTTCCCTTTAAAAACGATTTCAAACCGTCATCCATACGAGAGTTTAAATTATCAGTAACACTGAACTGATACGTGGTTTTCTGCAACTCTTCTTTCAATTCATGTTCAACTATTTCAATTTCATCTTTTACACCAAGATTTCTCAAAATGCCCATGTCAATGATTCCAGTTTTAGTGCCACTTCTATTTTTATGGTAAACTTTAATATTATATAATTTGTTTCGTTTTATACAATGATGTGTTGAAGTGTGGCGAACAAATTCTAATCGTTTCGTGTATAAATTTCCACAAAATCCACATATCATAATACCAGCATTAGCATTTGTTTTAATATATTTTCCATTGTTTAGCAGTCCTGTGAATGTTCAAGAAAACTGAAATTAGTTTTTCGAAGCATTGAAATTTGTATAAAGAATAAAAATCTACAAATTTTATCAACGCTAGACATGTGCTAAAAATTTTATTGGAAAAAGTATTTTAAAAGTATGTAAAATATTATTGAAATTTGTTATAAAATGAAGTTTGAAATTAATACGGTAAAAACTCGATTAACCGTCATTGCCGTAATAGCATAATAATACTGTAATATATAACCTTCAGTTGACGCGCTAACATCTCTCCCCTTCTTCTTGTCTTTTGTCTCATTAGTGAGTCACCAGTCACCACTGGATTATGTTTTAGTTGTGGCGAAAAGGCCGTCAATGTCGCAGTGTATCTAGTGGGCTGGGAAGTAGTGCCCCAGTTGTTATGTGTTACCCATTTGAATAAGCTTTATCGACTAATACTTTACACAAATGTATTTAGTGCAGGTGTGAATGCGTGTTAAAGTGACAACCAAATGTCTGATAGGCGTAAACGGGTTGTTTTAGGATTTAACAAAAAAACTTTAAACTATAAAACCCTCAAGGAAGGGTGGAACAGCGACGAGTGTAGCACTGATTTATGGTTTTGGGAGAACAATAGTTAACGATATAAAATGTGAGCTGATAAAATAGAACATGCGTCAACAATGCAGAGCATGGATGGAGATGTTCGAACAAGAAGGACAATGGAACCTGGAAAATTGATTAATTGGACACTGTCATGTACCAATGGTTTATTCAAGCAAGGCAGGGGACTCCACTTTCAGCGCCTATAATAATCGCCAAGGTTGTTGAAATGAACAGCAAATTTGACGCGTGACTCGTTTATCAAAGCAAGCAATGGATGGCTCAACAATTTTAAATTTCGTCATGACATTCGCCAACTTGATATCAGTGAACAAAAATTCGGCTGGGATTGCTCTGTAATTGCTGAGTTCCGGGAACAATTTAAAGAAAAAATCGTTGAATGGGATCTTGTTACGGAGTAAGTTTACAATTGTGATGAAACTGGGCTTAGCTGGAAGACTTTACCACAAAATAAATTAGCTTCGCTCTCTGAAAAAGCCTATGGGCTCCGGATTACTAGATATTTACTCCTGGTAAGTTCGTATTTAACAAATGAAAAAATATATACATATAAATTAGGGAGAAAATATAGATTTGGCAACGGGTTTATTCATGCTTGTCGCTTATGTCTTGCTGATGCTTGGTTTGGGCCGATTCTCGCTAAATTAATTGCAGGTGAGTTTAAGCTAATTAAAGTGTTTTGGAAAGTTTTGTTTTTATGTTATATTGAAGAACCATTCTTCAATTTTCCTATATGCCCTGAGTGAAATTATTCAAAATAATAAAAGAGACAGCGGTAGCCCAAGTACTTCGTCTAGTGAATTAATCTCTAAAACACACATTTTCAAGATTCTTGGAAAGAAAATTCTCAATATTAATACTGGCTGGTTAAAACAGATCAGTTAATGGCTAAATGTACTTTATGCAATATAAAATTAACTGTTAAATATGATGGGGAAAAGTGTTTAAAGACTCATTTAAATAGTAAAGGATATTGTAGAGTCGCAAGTACCGTCTCTAAGAATATATTGCTTACATCGTTTTATCCCAAAAAAACTTAGCCGAAGAAATTTACGTTTCTAAAATTGAAGTCGCCCTAATTTATCATGCTGTAAGTCACCATCATAGCTATTTGAATACTGATTGCGGTATTAAACTAAATTCTTATATTTATCGTGATTCGTTGGGGTGTAAGGGGTGACGGTTATGAATTACCGGCCCAAATGTCAGCCTTACCTGCACGTGGTGCACCCTGCTAGACAACTGACAAGGCTCTGGCGACCGAGTCGAGGCGGTATAACCTCCAACGTCATGATAATGGGCAGCAGCTTTATCATCACTGGATTGAAGCTACCGAAGAATTACTTCCTTAAAGGTTCAATACCAGAAACTCCTAGGCGGATATCAAGTTACGATTTAACCGGCTAGGAGACTGCGGTGCAGAAAGCAAGGAGAAACTACTGCACTATTTTCTCAAGAATAACCACTAATGATGAGCACTATTCAATTAATGGCCCCGAGTCCCCGGCGTTCCTTGAATGGAACGGGGGTGCGAAGAATCCCCGGGAGGAAAATTAATATACAGCGCTTAGCAACTTGGAATATAAGAACGCTTCACGAAGCAGGAAAGTTTGATATGGTCATGATGGAAATGCATAGGCTTAATATTCCAATTTTGGGCCTTGCCGAAGTTCGATGGTCAGGATCGGGATGTTGTACAAAAAATGATATGAGTCTATACTACTCAGGAACAGACAATAATAATCACAGTAAGGGTGTCGGCGTAATTATTAAAAAGGAATTTCAGTAGAGCGTTATCATCTTTATCCCATATAATGAGCGTATGATGCTACTACAGCTAAAAGCACATCCCATTAACATAAACCTTATTCAGGTGTATGCCCCTACATCAGACAGTAACGACCATGTTATAGAACAGTTTTATACAGACTTAGAACAATTAATGAATAATATCAAAAAGCAAGAAGTGATTATAATTATGGGAGACTTTAACGCAAAGATTAGAAGAGGAAAAGTCGAAAAATTCGTTGGCAAATTTGGACTGGGAACGAGAAATGAGAGGGGAGACAGAATGTTACAATTCTGCCAAGAAAATGAGATGATAATTACAAACACCTTTTATGATCTGCCTCCAAGAAGACTATATACCTGGACTTCGCCTCGACACACTGACAGCCGAATAATCAGAAATCAAATAGATTTTATAACCGTTAATAATCGATTTAAAAATGGGATTAAGAGCGTTAAGACGTATCCAAGTGCCGACGGAGGAACAGACCATAACTTATTAGTTGCAAATGTAAACATAAAACTGAGAACCCTAAAACGACATAACAAATCACCTGAAATGAATCTGAATGAAATTAAAAATCGCAAAGAACAACTAAATGAAGAGATAAGGGACAAGCTGAACATCGTATCTCAAAGCGAAGACGTGGACGAGAACTGGAGTACGTTAAAAAATGCCTTGCTGGAATCTGGTAGTAGGGTACTTGGCACGGAAACAAAAGCTAGTAAAAACGAATGGATGACACCTGAAATAATTCAGCTTGTTGACGAAAAAAGAAAATTTAAAAATAAAAACAGGCAAAAATATAAAGAACTAAAGAACAAAATAAAATACGAAATCGACAGAGCCAAAGAGAACTGGATGAAAGAAAACTGTAAAGAATTGGAACAGCTAAATAATAAACACGATACAGCAAACCTTCATAAAAAACTAAAAGATATAACGGGCAACACTAAACACAGAACACCCTGCGTCACTAGGAATAACCAGGGTCAATTAGAAACGGAGGATGGACAGATAAAGAAGGTATGGGAACAATACATTCAAGCTCTTTTCAGCGATACAAGGGAATATGGACAAGAGACGCTAGACGAGAACCAGTACCTTGAAATTTTGGAGTCAGAGGTCGAGCAGGCCATACAAACGGCTAAGAGTAAGAAAACTTCTGGTCCAGACGAAATCCCTACAGAACTACTAAAAGCATTAGATACCGATATAGTGAAAAAGTTTACAGTTATTCTAAATCAGATATACAGGCAAAGTAAAATACCTACGGAATGGCTCAAGTCCACGTTTATTCCCCTGCCAAAGAAGAACAACCCCAAATCATGCGATGACTATCGGTTAATAAGCCTTATGAGCCACTCACTAAAAATACTTTTAAAAATTATACAAAACATAATACATAAGAAATGTGAAGAAAAATTAGATAAAACTCAGTTTGGCTTTCGTAGGGGCATGGGAACAAGAGAGGCATTGTTTGCCTTAACAGTCCTTTTACAGAAGTGCAGAGAATACAACAAAACCGTATACGCATGCTTTATAGATTTCCAAAAGGCCTTTGACTGAGACAACACACAAAACTAATAGAAGAACTTAAAAACATCAATTTAGACAAAAAAGACATCGAAATAATAAAGAGCCTGTACTGGAATCAGTCAGCTACAGTGAGAATCAATAATACAGAAACTAATGATATTTCGATTGCACGAGGTGTTAGACAGGGATGTATTCTCTCACCAACATTGTTTAACGTGTACTCTCAGGTTATCTTTGAGAAAGCCTTATGGGAAAGAAGCGAAGGGGTTAAAATCGGCGGCGAAGTAATAAGCACGATAAGATACGCTGACGACACGGTGATCTTGGCAGAGAGTCTGGAGGACCTGCAGATACGTGTAAATGCTGTTAATTTGGAATGTCAGCAAATGGGAATAGATATTAACAGAAAAAAAACAAAACTCATGATAATCTCTAAAACACCCGCACATAATGATCAATTAATAATAAACGATCAAGCAATAGAAAGGGTAGAAAAGTTTAAATACTTGGGTGCTTTCATTAACTCAGACCTAAATCAGGACCAGGAAATCCGTGTAAGGATTGAAATGGCAAGATCGGCATTTCTAAAATTTAAATCCATTTTTTGCAATAAAAATTTGAATTTAATACTCCGGTTGAGATTTATGGAGTGCTATGTTTGGTCCCAGCTATTATATGGTGTAGAAACATGGACGTTAAAGGCACAAATAACTAAAAGAATCGAAGCCTTCGAAATGTGGATTTACAGACGTATGCTGAAAGTACCATGGACAGCCCGAATTACTAACGAGGAAATACTACATAGAATTGGTCGTGAACGAAAACTACTAAAAATAATAAAAATACGTAAGACAGCATATCTCGGTCACGTATTACGACATGATAAATACTCTCTGTTACAAGTGATTATGCAGGGCAGAGTTGAAGGAAAGAAGGGAATTGGGAGAAAGAAGAAATCATGGCTGAGGAATATCCGAGAATGGACAGACATGGGCGTTGAGGATCTTTTTCATATTGCTACGGACAGAGATGCTTTTAAGAGAGTGGTCGCCAACCTCCGTTAAATGGGGACGGCATTCGAAGAAGAAGATCGTGATTCTAATTTGGCCAAAAAGGTTCTTTGCAGTTGAACAAAGGCTGAAGCAATCAGCAAATTGTTTCGGGCCTGAAAGTATTGGAAGAAACGGATGCATGTACATACTCAGTTTTGTGCCATGATTCAAATAGGGGTAACCAAAAACTGTTTCTAATAGATGTAAGATATTTTAGTATTAAGAGTGGCGTTCAAAACAAACATTCCTTTCCTGAAAATAATGTTAAATATCTTCATCGGTTACTATAATACAATGCTTAAAACATTAGAAACTTTTTCAATGCCAAACTTTGAAAAAAAATTTTAAAGGTCAAAAATGTTATCGAGTTAGATGAAGATGAGTTATATAGCGAGATAATTCTCCTTAAAACCAGTTGATGTAACCAGCACATGACTTCACCTTAGTAACGAGGCTATTAGTTTTCACCAACATATTTCTTTCTAAAACTTTAATAACAAAAATTTCATAAAACTGAATAAAAAACTGTATTCCTCGTATTTAAAATATATGGTACTGAATATTTTTGTCCATACATTCAATCTATACCAAAATTTAGAATTTTTTGGCCAGGACCACAAGTTTTTTAATAAATTCTCAACATGCTTCCATAAAAAATTCTATAATTACGAAACTATGTTATATATCGATTCCTTTCTTACTCTACTAGATAGAGAAAAGATTCATCTCAATTAGTTACCACATTTGAATTTTTCCTTTTTATATTTGTAGACAATATATTGGATTAAAGCTATTGTAGAAATTTTTGTAAGAAATTACCTTAAAAAAATTGTAGTAACTACGTCTATGCAATGGAAAGTCTGAATTTGGTGAAAATAGAAATAGGAGTGTTCATACAATTATAAAAAAATGAAGCAACTTTCCATCGACAATGCAAACCGAGTTATAAAACATCAAATTTGAACTTTTTATAAAAAAATTCCGATTCCCTATTGATTGGAAATCCCAAAAGAAAATTTTGATTTTGATTTCAGTGAAATGGTGAGTTTTTTGATACGATAATTCCAAAAAATTTGTCAGTTGTTCGTAAAAAAATTATTTCGGGTGGAAAATTGAGAAAAAATTATGAAAATGGGATTTTCCGGAAAACTGTACAACAGATTTTGCTCATTAACGAACATAACCTCAGTTTTTACGTTCCGAATCTGCATATACAATTTCATTAATAAATTCGGTCGTATTTTTGAGTTATCGTTTTGACAAACCGAATTTTTAAAGATAGGTTTTTAGGACTCGCGTAGATCCACTCGAATTTCAAAACGTCAAAATCATTCCTATTCCATATATATATAAACAAGAAAATTGATTCAGAAAGAAAAAAATGAACTTTGGGTTAAGAAATGTCACGATATCAATACCTACATTGGAGGACGGAAAAACACAGAAGCTTGGAGATTCATAAATTCAGTTCGAACATCACATAAGGAAAGATCACACATACAGATAATAGAAACAAAAAAATGGATAGACTACTATAAAGAATTACTTACTGAAGACAGACAAGAATATTTGAATGAATCAATTACGGAAGAAATAGATATACAAGGCGAAAACGTTGAAATCACTGGGGATATAATTTAAAAAGCAATAAAAGGTTTGAAAAATGGAAAAGCTTGTGGCCCTGAGGGTGTGTGCGCTGAACTTCTGAAGAATGGAACAGATACATTGTTCGGGGGTCTAGCGTACATATTCAGAATGTGCAAAAATGGACATCCCATTCCAGAAGAATGGAAAACTGCATATATAACACCAATCTATAAAAAAGGCGATAGAAACCGATGTGAAAATTACAGAGGAATATCCGTAACAAGTGCAGTCAGTAGACTGTATGGACGAGTACTGAGAGATCTTATAGAGGATGAAATTAAAGGTCAAGAAGAAGAAGAACAAAGCGGATTTCGTGCTGGAAGAACATGTAACGATAATATATTTTGTCTCAAACAAATTATTGAAAAGAAGACTGCAACTAACAGAGAAATACATATAACATTTGTAGACTTACACAAAGCATACGACACAATACCAACTGTGAAACTCTGGGAAGTTCTAAAAGACACCAACATCAATCACACTCTTATTACAGCTCTACAAAATCTTTATAATGGAGCAAACTCAAGAATAAAAATAGGAAAATATATCACTGATGAATTTACAGTGAATAAAGGTTTGAGACAGGGATGTTGTATATCGCCAACATTGTTCAAAATCTATGTGGCAGCAGCTTTAAAACAATGGAAAAGGAAAATTCATGGAATGGGAATAGAACTCGATAACGCAACACTTTATACTTTGCAGTTTGCCGATTATCAAGCAATTATATCAAATGATAAGGAAGATATGGAGTACATGATGCGCAAGTTGATTGAAGAGTACGAAATCTGGGGTCTAAGGGTCAACATTCAAAAGACCAAATATCTTTGTATCGGTGGAGAACCTAGTGATCTAACATTAAATAATGATCGAACAATAACACACTGTCAGGCCGATAACTATCTGGGAGTGACATTTGACTCAACAGGGACAGATAACAAAGAAATAGAAAGTAGAATAACAACAGCGAAAACAGCGATATCTTGTCTCAATGGCATTCTGTGGAATAAAAATATTACAAAGAACAGAAAATTCAATATATATGAGACTTTAGTGAAAAGCAGCCTATTGTATGGATCTGAAAACTGGAGACTAACAGAGAAATATAAAAAAAGATTAGAAGCTGTTGAAATGGATGCGATGAGAAGATCACTCAGGATTTCAAGAAGAGATAGAATCAGGAATGACACCATTAAATAAATAATGGGGATTGAAGGTACCATTATAGACGACATAGAGAAAAAACAACTTACATGGTATGGGCACATACAACGTATGTCAGAAACAAGACTCCCTAAACAAGTAATGAACTGACAACCGATAGAACGTCGGAAAAGAGGAAGACCGAAAACCACTTGGAAACAGGGCGTGGTTAAAGCCATGAGTGCTAGAAACCTGCAAGAAGTGGACTGGGATGACAGGAAAAGATGGAGGCAAGGCGTCGGACAACGTCGAAAGACATTCTAAACCGGCACATACATATATATATATATATATATATATATATATATATATATATATATTAAATAGGAATTGAATTGCTTTATTTTTAATTGCCCCACGTTGGGTAGCAAGTTAAATTGGATTGATTATGTTTTATTTTTATAATGCCCCACTTTGGGGTTGCAGTTAAATATGATTGCTACTTTATTTTATATAAAGCCCCACTTTTGGGGTAAGCAAGTTATATGTGATTTAACTTTTACCTTTACGTTCTATATATATGTCTTTTACGTTGTGGTACAGTTAAATATGTGTGTAATGATTTGATTTTTTAAGTACTCTATATTTATTAAAATACTTTATACAAGTTGAATATGATTGGACTTTAAGTATTAATATATATCAATGTATGATTTGAATATATGGATATGTGAATATGAAATGATATTATATTTATTGCAAATTTTAAACTTTTTATACTATTGTTGGGTTCGCCAAATTACATATTTTTTATTCAATGCTTCCTTTTATTTATTATGCTATTTATGAACATGTAGTTTATTTAATTCTTATGTTTTCTTACCTCGGCTGCTCTTATTCGTTTACGACTCTTAAAATCAGTAGGGTTCTGGGCATATTATGATAATAAAATCAACCTTGCTTATTAATGTGATATATTTATGTGACTGATAAAAATTTTGTGAAATAAAACTTTTGAAAACACGTATAAAAAATGATTCATATACAAACTATTTGTTACAGCTTATTATACAGTTAGACTGATGAAACTATTTATTAATAAAATAAATGATTAACCTTTTTGTTCTACCAATTCTTACGTTATACATAAATAATGAGTTATTTTATATATATCTAAATTTCCACTTTGAATATGACTTTCTTTATATTCCAAAAAATTATACCTTTCTTTTTAACCACGACTTTTTCTGGCTCATTTGCATAACTTGGTCGAAATCTTGTGAGCGTTGAAATTTGCAAACACCTGCTCTTTCTAACTTTGCTTCTATGTTAAACAAAAAACCTTTTAAAGTGTTTCCTTTTTTTTAACTAAGAGGATTTATGAAATGATTTTAAAATGTTAAATTTTAGTTTTCTTCGGGACGTGAACTTGGAAACATATTTGATATTTTATCGATTCAAAATTTACGTTTTTAAATATTATTTTACTGTATGGTAATAATTGTGTATTGATATAAACTGGAATTAGTTGTGGTCTGTTACTAGTGGAAATTTTTATATATATTTTTGGTGAAGTTCGACATGAAAGAAATTATACATTTATCTACACTTTATAATGGTAAGTTTTAATATTACTTTTCTCTGGTATATTATATTCATGTAAAGATAACAGAACTTCACTACCAGGTATATGAGCTCTTAAAATTTTTATATCACTTGAAATTATTATTTATACGTTCTTATTTGAAAGTTTCATTTATTTGGTACCAAATATATTTAATAAACACACAACCGACCTTTTGTTCCTTTTTCTTGAAATGATGCTACATCGGAGGAGACGCTTCCCATATATCTTCCCGCCTTTGATGTTGAATACCTTTGCTTTTCATTATCTGGGTGATAATTTTCTTCCTCTGCTACTTGTAGTCTCACAAACGTTTGTTACACTTGATTTATTTTAAAATTGATTAGATTTTATGTTAATTTATATACTTTTCCTTTGACTAATTATAAATTTGTTACATTAAATAAAACTAGGATAACTTATTTAGTGTTACCTATCTGACCACTGACTCTCAACTACCAATTTCCCGCATTTTACATCGAACACAACCCTTTTTATCGTCTGTCACCGGAAGTGGTTTTTGTTCTCGAAAGTTCGATTGAAAATTTCACCTGTCACTTTGTTTATTGTTGTTTTTATTGTTTTTCTGACTTAAACTTATTGCAAACTATAGTTTTTTATACCTAATATACTTATTGTCATTGACTTATTCACTCACACCTTATTATTATTGTCTTTTTCCATATCACTGTTTATTTGCGCTGTTTTGATTGGTCAATGCAATTTCATTAATTCTACGTTTTCTACAATCTACATATTTACTTATTATACATATATACAATTCATTTCTCATTATGTTTGATATTATTACACCTATATACATAAACTATGTCGGTAATCATTTATTTCATTATTGTTTTTCACATTCAAAATAATTTATGTTGGTATAATTTGTCTCAACTGTTTTATTTTGGTATAAATTTGACCTTGCCCATATTACAGATTCCTACCTATCATAATATTTCCCATACCTACTTTTATGATTAATCATTAACTAAATATCTTATTCTATATATTTTATTACTTCTAAATGTCTTTTTATTGTTTAATCATTATAGTTTTAGTTACATTTGTTAGAAGTTTCTATTTATTTTTAAAATATAAACAGATGCTCTGGGTGTCTAAGATTCCATGCAGCGTTATATTATTTCTTGATCTGCGTTTACTCATGAGGTTCTGTCTAAGGTTGTTTTTATTAAGTTGAAGAATTAATTTTTACAACTGTTTTTCTGATGTTTGTTTATGATTTCTTTTTATATTTATTTACTATCTTTTTGATTATAACCATTGGTCGTACTTAGTTATATTGTTATACGAGGTATTTTATTATTTTGATACATCATTTTATAAATTATTTTTATTGACAAAATTTTAATTTAATATCCTTTATCAGGATTCTATATGGGTTCTGTATATGTTCTATTTACAACAATATATATATATATATATATATATATATATATATATATATATATATATATATATATATACATACATACATATATTACACCTACTATACTCGTACATAAGGTGAAGAAAAAAGTCCCTAAAAATATTCAAGATTATTCAGTGAGTTTTGAAATAGACGTAGGTAGACAAAATATGGTGCAAGATATTTCAAAATGCTGATATGCCTCAATTGTTCAAAATTGTAAGTAGAATTTTGTCAATTCCTATGGGCTTATCTGGAAAGGATATTTTCCTTGATAAATAATCTATGGACTGACGAATGTAATAGGATGAGGGTAGCTTTGGTAAATGCAGAATTATGTACCAAAATAAATTTTAATATTATGACAAGTCAAAAACAGAGTATTTCGAAGAAAGTGAATAAAATGCGTTACTAAAAACATGTCAAACTAGTATAAAATATAGTTTTAGGTTACAAAAATGTACAAACAGATGAAAAAGTCATTAATGTTCAATATTAATTTTAATAAATGTTACATGGGTGTTGAAATAATTACACTATTTCTTCAAAAATCTCTATTTAATAATTCTACCACTGTTCCTCTCGCCGTAACTCAATAGAATTAATGCTTAAAAATATCCAATACATTATTTCTTTCTGTTATCGAAGTTATATGCGCTTAGGCATACTTGTTTTTATAAAGGTACAACACATTTATTACATTCTAAATATTTTCCACTAACTTATTTACTTAACAAAATATAATATGAATTCGTATTATTTGATACTGAAATTAATTGTCTAATTAACTAAAGAGGATTATTAATAATTCAACTTATGGATTATGTGAATGAATATAAGTAATACCTCTTTGTCTTATATACAGTGTCTAACAATAATATGGTTTGGTATATCTAATCTACTTAAAGGGTAACAAATACATAACATAAACTTTAGAATGCCATGCTGTGCAAAAACAAAGATTTGTTCTTATATGTTCTAATGTACTTAATACTTGTAGCATTATTTTTCAGTTCAGTGTTATTTTAAAGGAAATAAATAGATTTTGCATTGCTGTTTGTTTTCGCCCTGTGAATAGGTATTTTTTGATCGTTTGCAATTTCGGATCAAGTCATCTCTGCGTCAAGGTATTTTTAAAGGTAGCATCCCTACTTATAGGCTACGCTACAGAGATTTTTTCATGTAAAAAGTGTAAAAAGAAAACTGGCTGCGTAATTGTTTGAAGAATAGTTTCATATGATGTAGTGAGATGTTTTTCACTCGACTTTAATATTCATAGCTTCGTTATTGACAATTTTATGCAAACAATCGCTTTTGTTTTATTTCTTCGCTTATAACTTTAAAACTGTTACGTTAATCGTGATGACGTCAATGGAGAAATTATAGAGGCTGAAAAAACGAAGAAAATGAGAGGTCGAACAACTCGATCCGACCTTTACTTTAGAAGAAAATTGGGAAAATCCGGCCAACGTGCAGTTTTAAAAAAAATTCATTACTCAGTTATTTTTTTAGTTGTAGCGTAGATGCTCCGGCCAATATTAGTTTTTAATATAAACTTTATATTTGCAAAAAGTACTGTCCGATCCATAGCTTTCGATCTGTCCCTATTTGAATATTTTACTATGCAATTTTCCAACAGGCCTGAAAAAGTAAGGTTTGATTTCCATTTACAAAAACTAGGTATTTCAAAAGTAGAATTTTCATACTTCAAAACTTTCTTAATTGTTGCTGAAATATTCAAATGAAAAAATTATGTAATAAATACGTGCAGGGCATCAGTATTACTATATACGTGTAGTTATGACAAAGATTAATTGAAATAAAAGAATAATCGATTATTTTATAACAATTCAACGATTAATAAAATGATATTCAGTAATTCCATAAATCTAGAATTAATTGATTAATTCTTATATTTGTCTAATTGAAAGTGACTTTCATAAATATAACCTCAAAATTATAAAATGCACAGAAAATACATGTGCAGTTTTCTTTCTCTATATACTTACATACTTTTCCTTGCCTGCTGCTGCTGGTTTTTGCTTCCAAAAAACAAGATGATGATTACCACGGTGAAATGAACCGAGAAATTTTTTTGTATTGGTTTGATTACCAGCTTTTAGTGAACTTGGAAGAACCTGCCACAATTGTAATGGATAATGCAAGTTATCACAGTAGAGTGATCAATAAAGTACCAAAAAGGCTAATATACAGAACTGGTTGATACAAAATGATATTCCTTTTGAAAATACTTTCCTCAAAACCCAATTATTGAATTTAGTACAACGGTAAGTTGATATAAACATTTTTCAATACATTATGGTAATACTTAGATAACTTATTTTGTTTAAATATATGCATTTTTGTAGGAATAAACCACCAACAGTATATTAAGCTGACATATTATCTATAAAATATCGTCACAAAGTGCTTCGACTTCCCCCTTACCTTCAACTCAATTGAACATATTCGGAGCATAGTTAAAAATCTTTATAGAGATCATGTGGGAACTGATGGTTCTTTTACAGAACAAACAATAAATGTATGGAAAAAGTATTTATAAAAAGTGACTCCTGATAATTGGTCAGACAGTAGAGCACACTGAAAAAAATATACAAGATGGGTGGGATAGAGAAGTAGTATTTGATAGACAGGATGTGCCTTCACTTATTATTAATTTTGACAGAGAAGATGAAGATGGTGATGATTGTGTAGTGCAGTAGTGGAAAACTTGTGTTTTATTTTTTGTATATTTTTATCCAATTTGCTTTATTTCCACCTTTTCAAAATCACTAATAACTATTATTAAATTAATTGGGTACAGTTATTTTATAATACATAAATTAAAACAACGACCACAGTATCTCTACATAAATAATACTGATAAAATGGGAGATTTTTTATTTTTATATCTTGTAACAAAATGTTATTTTGTGTATCTATATTTTTCTTTTCCATTCTATTTTTATTATAATAAATATAATAGATATCGTATAAAGAAACAATATTTAAATTTGCATGAAGATTATTACAGTTTGTATTGATTCCTTTTAGCGTAAACCCTTGCAGTGCTATTGAAGATGGTTCTTATAGAGCATAGAATAAGGTATAAGGACCTACAGTTCGTCATTTAACCGTTTTCTATGTAAAATAATTAAATGTTAATTCAAATATAGAATGATTGATTACTCTTTCTTGTATCCGTAGTTTTTCATGAATAAATATTTATATTAAATTAATCATAGAAGCCTTTTATTTTTAAATAAATATTTTTGACTTACGCCCTACAAGGCGCGGAACAATGAAAAAGAAGAACTGTCAATCTAACATCAGTCTGACTTTTCTAGTTTTCGTTAAGTAAAGGAAAAAACTACAGCTTGGCAACATCACAATATTTTGTTTTGCAACGTCATCGCCTTTTTATCATAAATAAACTATAGATAAATAGACTCTAGTGTTAAATAGATATTATATTATATTTTGGTAGCAATTAAGAAATTAAATGTTTTGAACATTTTTGCCTTAAAGAGTTCTATGTCTGATAGAAACCACCTAACCCGCTTTTGAAAAAATTCTTTCTGATGGCACTGAAGTGGCATCAATGCATAAATATTTCTTTGCTAACCTGGATAGCCTTGGATATAGTAATTCACGGTTTTTCCAGTATTCCAGAGGGTTTTCCTTCCTGTCTCACAACATACATTCTCATTTCAATTATCGCTTGAGAGAGAGGTGTCTGAGTTAATGATATCTTGGATTGTTTATCAAAGTCTTTCCAAACTAAATCATCTTCATCTGTTTATTTCCTCTTATCTGTTATTTTGCCTCAGTATCCTTTTCAGTCTCACTTATTAATAAAGCCAACTACTCCTTCTTGAATCTTATCTTTAATTCTCTTAAAATATTCGTGAGAACTGAAAGCTCGGTTTTTAAACCTGGGATCTATAAAAGCAGACTTTCCTATTGTATTGTTCACTTCTATTTTCCCAATTCTAGTTGCCATTGATAGTTTGTAAGTTCAGAAGCACATTTTTGCATTCTTCTTTATATGAATAACTATTGCTGGATAAATTACACTGTCGCATTCAGGCCTGCTAGAAAATTGCATAGTAAAAAATTCAAATGGCCACAGATCAAAAACTATGCATCTGATGGCGAGTGCTTTAGGCACATATAAAGTTTATATTAAAAACTAATACTAGCCGGAGGATCTACGCTACAACTCAAAAGTTGACAGTTACGAATTTTTTTAAAAACTGCACTTTGGTCAGGTTTTCCCGATTTTCTCCTAAAGTAAAGGTCGGATCGAGTTGTTCGTTTTCGCGTTTATTTATGTATAATAAAGGTGAGTGAAAAACATCTCACTATATCATATAAAACTATTCTCCAAACAATGGCACATCTGGTTTTCTTCTATCACTTTTTACACAAAATGCTCACTCTCTCTCTCTGAAGCTTGGCCTATTATATAGCCCATAGATCAGGGAATCATCAAAAACATGAAATGTCTTTATAGAAAAACGTTTATTGACAGTTTGCTCCCATCTGATGAAACAATGTCTTACAATTTTAAAGATACCATTTCTATCAAATCTAAAGAGTGGCTGGAATAAACTTTGGCCTCAACAAGTGAAGAATATGAGGAACCTGAGAGAGTGACAATTGACAAGATAGTCAATTTGTGTAATAATCTACAAATCAGTACAAATTTGATGATAGAAGAAGTATCAGAGTAGATAGAGTGTAACAGAGTGGATGGGGCGTTTCAAATTTTGAGTGATGACGAAATTGTTGCTAGCATAAGTGCGACCAAAGAAGAAGAAGGGGCTGATGAAGACGAGTGTTCAATCCATGATGAGAAACAAACTATTAGCCACTCAGAGGCTGCAGCAATGCTTTCCAAAAAATCTATAGAATGGTTTGTAAGTCAAGAAGAGGCCAATGACTCGCAGACACTACTGCTCTAAAAAATACGAAATATTCCTGCGGGGAAAGCTCGAGCATCAAAGAGGCAGAAGACAATGACTGACTATTTCCAAGCTACATGAACTATTTTACCTGTATGTTGATAATACTGTCTATTATTTTGACACATTTGTAGCTACTGTATGGATGTTTTCATCATGTAATACATAGTTTTATTTGCTATTACAATCGTTTTTAATTTCTTTTCGGTCCGAAATATATTACATTACTATGAGTGATATCTGTCTATAATCTAATTGATTGAGGTTATGTTTTGGAGGAATAATACACTGTTTCTATTATCCGTCTATCCTCTAAACCATTACAACCACGGCCCATATGATGACGGTTAATTGAGTTTTTACTGTATACCAATTGAGAAGACATTGAAATATTAAGTATTATAGAATTTAAAATAGATCAACTAAAATTTCTAACACATCTTAAATAAGACAGTTTAGACCAATAGTTATATAGCTGATCTTTCAATATTTGGCAAACAACGATCAAATATCAAAGGATTGATGATAAAATATCATTAGATTCTTTATTCAAATATTATACTGTATTATTTGTCTTGCTTATATGAAAATGTTAGTGACATTTTGACATTTGAATGAAAAATTTAACGCCGTGACTAGCAGTACATCGGATGTACGCATTTATTTTGTACATCAGACTTGTGATTGGTCGAAGTGCGCGTTTTCAATTATTGTAACCTATTATTATTTAATTCTGTAAACTTTGCCTATTGCAAAAAAGCCTGTCTTTTGACTGGTTTATTTACATTATTTTAGATCATAGATATACTTTAATATAAATTGTGGTTATTTTGTAATACTTATAAGTATATAGGGTTTGTAAGTTAGGTAGTTTCAAATACTTTGCATTGATAAATCGAAAATATCTCCTGATTGCTCAGACATCAAACTGGCAATATCTCGTAGCACCAACATAAACATTTTATATTTTTCAAATTTCCTTTCTGTGCGTTTTTCAGTATAATCAGTTTCGGTTATGAAAGTTGATTTCCTATGTTGCGTTTTAGGTGGTTGTAAATTGCAGTTTTGAAATGCACAATGCTATTTCCTCACATGCGATATAGGGTTCGTTGAGTATTACATAATGATGGTTCATATAAAGACACTTTTTCCTTTTTTCGCATTTTTCAAAACCAACATTATTGAAAAAATAAATACAGGGTGTTTAATTACTAATTGAAAATATTTCAGCTAGAATCCTGAACTCAGAATATGATGATTTAATCCAAATCACCTAGATAAAATGTCTCATGTCTCAGATACAGGGTGTTTGATTTAAAACTTATTTATGCCTAGTACTTATTAGTATATTATATACCAAGGGACTAAAGTGCATATTTTTCGAAACAATCACCTGAGGGATTAAGAGGCGCTTTTAAACTCAGGATTATAATATTTTCAATTAGTAATGAAACGCCCTGTATATGTAAATAAGTATGATTATAGTGTAACCTATCACAGTAGGTAGATTGATTTATAAAAAGAATAAAAGAATAACCACAAGGCCGATGTACAAAATAAATTCGTACATCCGATGTACTGCTAGTCACGGCGAAAATTTAAACCATGTTACAAAGAAATCGTTTTCTCTTGCTCTACATTATTCAAAAATCATTAAATATAGTTATGCCTATTAGTGCCAAAGATCTTTAACATAAATATGCAAATACAAACGATAAATTCGTTCAACTCACCTTTTGATCCAATTTTATTTCTAAAATCAACATGCTTATCACATATTTCAACTGTATTTGAGTCATCATTTATTTCTTGTTTGAATGGATGAATTCTATTCATGTTTTCATTTACATTCTGAATTATTAACGTAGGCACTTCAATTAATTCTTGTTTAACATCTATATTCCACAGAAAATCATCGTGGATATCGATTTCTTCCTTTACATTTTGGATATTCTTTTCTTCTTTAATAACACCTTGCTCTATTTCCATTGTCTGGATTATATTGTCTCTGATTATATCAATTTAATAAGTGAAAAAATTGTTATTGTTAATAATGTTAATGTATAAAAACACTCTTTACTCTTTTCGCGATTTCATCTGTCAAATACATCATACTACAAATCACCCACCTTTAATACCAGTGTTGCCAATGGATGAGAATGAAAATATCCTCTTCTGAACTCGAAATTATCCGATTTTGTCCGAAATTATCCGATATGTTGAAAACAATCAAAAATAGTAAATCACTACTATATATTCAGGTTTCGTACCCAAATAGAAGGCAGGAATGGCTATTTTGTAGAAATAATGAAAAAAATTAGTTATTTCATATTTATTTATATAAAAAGGAACATTTTACCGAAATTATTTCTATTCAAACTAAAAAATCTTTGGTATCATTGGAATACACTAAAAAATATTGAAAAAAATTACATTTACCTAAAATACTTCTATTCAAACTAAAAAATCTTTGGTAGCATTAAAATACAAAAAAAAAGGTTTAAGAAACAAAAAAGTTACGTGTACCAATTTTGTAATTTCATATTTATACCTTAATAGAAAAAAGATACATTTTCTTGATATACTTCAATTAAAACTAAAAAATCTTTGATTAAAATACATTGAAAAATAATAACAGGAAAACACGAAAGTTACACGTACCTAATTTGTTATTTTATATTTATTTTTTCATAGAAAAAAAGGAACATTTTACCTAAAATACTTATTTATGTTCAAACTAAAAAAGCATCTGTAACTGTAATGAAAAAATAATATTAAGTCACCTACCAACTTGAAATGTTTTTCTTTCAACTATTGCTTATCTTGCCAAATCTTACACTCCAACATTTGTTTTGTTGGTTGAAATTTAACGCAACCCCCACTGTTATCTACTCCTTGTTTAGTAGCTAAAATTGCCCTTAGAGTAGAAGTGTTTAATAGGTTTCTTTTGTCTGTTTTTATATTAAAAACATTACTGAAAATTCGTTCAACACTCGCGTTAGAAAATGGCAACACAAGCAGTAATGATAAGGTTTTTTTTTAAATTAGGAAATAATAAAACGTCGGCATTATTTTTCAAGTTAAAAATTTCTGACCAATATTGCTCACAATCTTTTATGTTTATGTGGAGATCTTCAAAATGTAATAAAGCATGTTTTTTCCACTCATTGTCCAAAGCCTGAGGATCAACGTGGTCTTTCAAAACTGGAAATGAGTCAATGATATGTTTTAAAGACTTTGTCTTAAAAGATTGTGCAACTTTTGGATCTAATATATCTATAATATCGAAAATTGAATTTTTCTTTTATATTTTTTGCAAGATCAGTATAAAACGATAAAATTGACGTTGAAAATTTAACAATATCGTTTCTTTGAATGTTGGGATTTTTATTTAAGTCTGCAAAGGATTCTGTTGCTGCCATCCCCAAATAAATATTTTCTAAAGGTAGGAAAAAATCCGGATTTTCATGATTCAGTTTGAAAATATCTTTGGCTTTTTTTATATGTGATAGCTCAAGAAAATTAGCATATAACGTTTCTAATAATACTATTGTTTCTGGCTTAACTCTGTAGAGCAAAGGCTTTTCAGACTGAAACAGCATGTTAAAATCAGTCATAAGCCCCAAAGAATACGACATGAATTCCAGATAAACTCTGGTAAATGGATTCTTCATTGCTTCTAACATACTGTCAGTTGTGTGTGATGGGTCCTCAAGCACCGATTCCATTAAATAGTGTTTTAGTGGCTCATATTGTTCAAGCACTCTGTCAATACATGCTTTTATCGACAACCACCTTGTTACGGCTGGGGAGAGTATTTTATGTATTTCTACTTGAAAAAAATGTTGAAACTCTTCAAATTTTTTTCTACGCAAGGAGCTCCTGTTAAAATGACTGCCTACATTACGAAGTAGGTCTTCCACCTGCCTTGGTAGTTTTAAACAGACTTTCGAAATTGCCAAATGTGCCATATGACAGGAGCACCTGATACATATTATTTGAGGCAACTCTTTTTTCAGAAGAGCAAAAACAGAATTGTGCTCTCCGACCATAACATTAGTGGTATCCGAAGAAAACCCTACCAAATTTGTTTATGGAATTTTCTTCGATATCAAGCAATTTTTTAAAATGTTGAATAAATCAACAGCTGTGGAACCATTAGCTTCAACCAGATCAAAAAAATTTGTTTTAATCATATTTACATTGTTATCGTAATATATGATTGAAAAAGCACACTGCTTTTTGACAGAAATATCTGTCGTTTCATCCATGATTAATGAGAAGAAGAATCCTGACTCTCTTAATTTATTGTGAAAATCTATTAGAAAATTGATTCCCAAACTATTGCATACAATAGCAGTGGCCTTGGTTCTTTTTACACTCAGTTTTTGTGCAATTTTTGAATCATGAAAAATAGTTCTTAAAAGTGGGCACAAAGTATCCATCAACAAAAAAGGTAATTGATTTGTAGCTAACAGGGCACAAAGTTTTATTTCCGCGATTCTTACGGCAATGTCTTCACTCTTTTCTGTGAAAAGTTCTGTTATCTTGGTGCTAGTTGACACTTTTTGCCAATTTAATTTGTGTTTTTCACTATTCGAGTGTTTAATAAGGACAGTTTTATGAGCTACCACATCCATATTGCATACGTTACAAAAGGCAAACGCTGTTCCTCGACCTGCTGGTTTTGAAGACTTTTCCAACCAACCCTTGAATTTGGGATTATTGATCCAAGAAAGTACAAAGCCAGTCTTCTTTTCCCTTTTTCCAGGAGTTCCAATTTTTTTCGTTTTTTTTTCTGGTTGAGAAATTGCAGCCTAAAATAATCGAATGTAATACTGAATTATCTATTCCAAATTTGTTTGTTTTATTAAACAGTAGATTATTTGTACCTTTATGAGAAAATACTCACAAAATCATTTCCACAGGATTGTTCTGTCTCTGTCGCAAAGGACGTCGAAGGTTCCTTCCATTTATCGTCACCCCTAGGTGTATCACACGTTGTGGTAGCAATGTTACTGCAACCTGGTTTCTCTTGATCATTTGCTTTTGGCTTTCCTTTCCCGATCACAACATCTGAAGACGGCTTAATTATTACTTCTGGTATCCGTTTTTCCTTTTTCTAAAATCCACAACAAAAAATAGTATATTAGCATATTATAAAACCCTTGATACCAATTTTTTTTAATACTTCTATGTTATCTGCGAACTTTTAAAGTTTTACCTTATAATCAATAAGCCACTTGTCCATTTTTTTATTTCTTTAGGATGTGCAAATTAAGCAACCAGCAATGCTTTTATTTAGAACAACTTATTTTAAAACTTATATTCACTATTCACTTCAAAACATTAAACAACCAAAACAATAATCAATTGCGTAGGTAAATATTATGAAAGTGGACTTCAATGTGGGGAGAACCGCTCTACCCGCGACATCTGATAGTGAATAGCGGAATCTCTCGCGTGACAGACACTGCGATGGGATAACATGTACTCATCATGTACTACAGAATTGTACTTTTCATGGAATAAAGGAAATTCGACAATAGAAATCTTCGTTACACAGAATATCAACCCTATGTTTCAACGCCTTCAACACGAAATATCGCTGCTGTCAAGTCTATAATGAAATCTTGCATTTCCAACTATTGCTCGTAATTTTAGCATTCAGTCGGATCCTAATTATCCGATTTTCGACAAGGTGAGAAAAATATCCGGCAACCCTTCAAATTATCCGCCAATCGGCAACACTGTATTAATACATACCACAGATTATATATAATACATACCAACCAAACCAATCGATTTCGTTTCGAAAAACGATGACGTCAAGCTTCTTCTTCTTGTTCCTTTTTTGGGCTATATCCTGTGGGATAATTTACCCAGTTTTATACATGTGTCTTGCTCTTGGCAATATTTCCCTCCCTCTAGAATGGATATCTCCCTTAAACAAAACTGCACTACTGTTAAACATGGGTACTATGAGTTATTACACTTTTATATTACTTATGGTGAGTTTTGGGGTATTAGTAAGGTAAGACTTCACAACACGGGAAATTAACTTTTCTCGCTTGGGGGTAGCAGCCAAGCTTGAACACACCCAGAAATGCTACCTCGGATATAAGTGGAGAAACCCAGGTCTATAAAAGAGAATTTTAAGTTAAAGGGATATTTAAAACATAGTTATAAATTGGTGTATTATTGCTAATCGTTCATCATTTAAATTGGCTAAAATTGTACATATATCAAATGGCGCGCTAAGTTTAGTTTTGCATAGCTCTATGTAAACGTTGAATTGGTTTGATATATTAATTGAACATTCTAATATTATGTGGTTAAGTGATCCTATTTGCCCACATTCACATAGTAGATCATCTTTAATTCCAATTCTAAACATATGGAAAGGAGTTAAACAGTGTCCTGTTCTCATTCTTATAACTATTGTTAAATGTCTTCTGTATTTGTATTGGTTTTGGTTAAACCAGGGAGATTTTGGTAATTGTTCGACAATTTTGTAATAGAACGATTTTTTATTCTGTTTTATGAGGTTCCATTCATTGTTCCATTTAGCCCATATGCTCTTCTTGATATCTGGGAAGTAGTTTTGATAATTCCATAGATATATAATTCACTTGTATATATATATATATATATATATATATATATATATATATATATATATATATATATATATATATTTATATATTTAAGTTATTTGGATTTTTCTTTGACCAATTTATATATATTTCTATTTGGTAATTTCTTGGGATTCGGTCCTTATTATAAACTTTCATCAAACTACATAATATGATTCATCTAATATACTTTATTTTACGTTTCGGCTGATTTTTTAGCCTTTTTCAAAAAACACTACAATAGAAATTCATATTAACACACAGCTCATTAATTACTCCTAATCACACAGCTAAAATTCAATTAAATAAAATTCTACTTACAGCTATCGGGAACAAAAACTTTTTTATCCACATAGTGGGAACGTCACATTTAAAATTAAAATATTATATATATATATATATATATATATATATATATATATATATATATATATATATATATATATATATGTATCTCTCCTGTATGATGCCGCAACCGGAGCATTGCTCTTCCGCCAGGCACTGATGACGCGAATCGCTTTTTTACTACAGGGTTGCCGTTATTGCTGGAAGCAATAACTGTTACTGTTACTTTTCATGGAGGTGTTCCAAAGTAACGAAATAGTTACTTTATTGGAACTCATAAAAGGGAAATCTAGTCTGGTCAGGTATTTCATATGATCATTTGTTAACCTAAAATTTTCAATTTATCCGACAAATGAGTGAACTTTAATGATTTAAATTAATAGTTGAAAAAATAAATGTTACCATAGCCAGAGATTTCGGTATCTAATGATTAACTTAATTCTCGTAAATTACACTAGGTGTACCATAGTAAAAATTAACTATCTACTGTCTAAAAGTAGTTCAAAAGTGCGATAGTGTTTATAAGAGGAATAATTAAGAAAACTTTTGGATTGTCTAAAATACTAATTTAAGAAATACAGGGTCTTGAAATTTGTTATGAAGTCAGTATGTGCATGGTTTTAAATAAATTAAATACGATATAATAACACATTGTAAATGTGAGTTATAAACCTACCTCATTTTTTCATAAATAAAGAATTTATGAATGGAAGTATGTACTTCAGCCATTACTTCTGACAAACAAATAATTAAACTGTCCATTTAGATAAACAACAACCTAATGTTTAAATTTATTTAGACGTTTAATGAGATGAGTTCCTATGTGAGGATTTGCTGTGTTCATGGATGAATTGATAGACAGTCGAGGAGGTTAGTACTAATTAATATGTTAATTTATATCTATATTATCAGTAGAAAAAAATATTTTTACAAAAAGTATAAACATAAAATAAATTCAACTTGCTACAAGTATTAATTGATAAATTGTTAAGATAGTTTTTTGTTAGTCTTAATAGTTGGAATTTCTATAGCTGTATATTAATTGTCCTTTGATACTTGAAGTCAATGATTTTCTTGAAAAAGAAATGAACAGTATCAACTGAGTATTTTCTATATTTTTGTTGTAGGAATAGCATACATGCTAACCAAGAAGTTGCTACCGTTAGGTTTAAGAGACTAGTTAATTCCAAGTTGACTCTTAACTGTTACAAATCTTAGAGTGATAGTAATTTTGAAGATTGCTGTAAATCCTTGTGGCAGTTTCAAGAAATTTGCCCTACCCACACTATACAGGGCTGCCACATGCACCTGATCAAATATCCGTAGATTGACTAGATTGGTTTGAAAATTTCCGTAGATCCAGAATAGAGGTTCAACATACAGTATGGGATTATCTGAACGTATGAACATCTGATGCTTAATGACCTTGAACGCTCAAGTAGCGTGCCGGTGCGAATTTTGAATTTGTTTATTGGATGATATACAAATTTTCAGCTTCAAAGTTATGGCAACCGTAATTGTTTTTAATTTTTTTTGCAAGGAGTAGTCGAGTAGTCGACTCTGGGTAGGTATTGGTAATCAATGAGTTTCTGTTGCTAGTTATGTTTATATTAATTGAAGAAAAAATTCTTTCTACTGTTGTAGAAATATGAGAAAGAATTCTAATGTGATTTTCTAATTTTACTAATAAAGGAAATGTTCATCATTTGCATTTTTAAAAACTCATATTTTAATCCAGAAGTTTTCAAAACTATCCGAGAAATTTAATTCACATTTTCACTCATTACTATAGGAAAATCGGTAGCTAAAGCTGCAATAAATGGGTTTCTTTTATTTTATATTTGTGGGAATTCAATAATGAAGATTTTTAAGTTTTTCGTCTGTTTTTGGTTATGGTTATATTCATGATTCATGTGAGTTAAACAACCACAAATACAGATTGGTGTATGTTAGGTTATCTACTCTCCGCACTCTTCGTTTTCGTAGTAAGTATTTTGTTAGTGGGTAATATTTTGAGAAATAATTTACTCAGAGAACTCGGAGCAAACAGTATAAGAGTACATAGTAATTAATATCATTGTTTTTGAAAATTCCGTAGATTTTCGAGACTTTTCGGAGATTCCGTAGATATCTTTTGAATTCCGTAGGTCTACGGAAAATTCCGTTGATGTGACAGGCCTGACACTATAGGTTTGTTCGTAGAACATAATTTGCTAACGGTTTCCAACCAATTTCTGATTATTATGTACTCATGCGCGGTTTTTGATTGGTTTCAAATCGGTCGGAAATTTTTCACTCTACGAACGCAAATATGATATTTTCTCTACTTGATAGCGACTTTTTGTAAACACAAATGCAACTGTGCCGAAATCCGAATACTTACCTCAATATCTGATTGTTGAGGAATATAATTTGTGATAAAATATATATTTCTTAAGTTGTGATATTAATATTGAAAATTATAAAGCTGGTATTTTCAGAAAAAGGATGAAAAGTATGTTTTTGGTATTTTACCTGTTGTCGACATTTTCTTTATATTATGTTTTTTAGCAAGTGATAACCTGATTCTGGATGAAGTATTAGTTTTTAATACAACAAATAATAATTCCTTAGAACTAGAGAACCCCTTAAATAGCACTGAGAATACAACTTTTGCTCATTTATTCTCAGATTGTAGCACATCATTTACATAGACAAGAACAAATACTCTTATGCTACTGGATATATACCAGAAGTATAGGTCAAAGGTTGGCACTTTAGAAATCCGTAATTTTTATTTACTTGTTATCAAATTTAAACACCAAAGAAAAAACAAATAAACAGCTCATTTTTAGTTCCTATTGGATTTATCAATGTCATTGTGAACTACGCATGTCTGACATCTCTCCAACTTAAAATTTCTTATTAGTCAGCGAATTATTCTGACGGTTGCCAATCAGTTTCAAACCGATTATTTTCTTTGTACGAACGTTGGATTTTTAATCACTGAATTTTGGTTTGGCTTGTGCGAACGCTCTTTAACGAAATGCGTCTGTGCTGTACAGTTGCTAACGGTTTCTTACTGCTCTACGAACGAACCTTATATTTGTCTGGTAAGTACTTATCTTTATATACAGGGTGAGGCATTAGTGTGAGGAAGTCCAACTACTCGGTTGTCATACGAGATATGAAGAACATTTATTAAGATCAAAATTAAAATACACATAGGGGCATACTTTAAAAATATTTTAACATATACAGCCCACTATGCAAATAAATATTACAGTTATGTTAATTCAACATCACATTGTGATAATGTTCTTCCTTTTTTCCTCTTGTTTTCACCACATGCACATCTATACAACCGCTTATGCCCAGCTTGTGGCTGTTAACTTAACTGCTCAGCAACGTTAAAGCGCTGCCTTTTTACATTACTGTGATGTTACTAGAACTTCCTCAAAAGGTAGTCTTTATAACGAACTAAAAACAACATTTCTGTTACATTCTGAAATCCCTTTTAACTTCTCGACAATGTTAATGCAATGTCTAAAAAATAACATCTTATCAATGATCTAAATGAGACATATCAAAAACAATACAGTGTATTCTCTTAGATGTTGTATGGACATTACTTAAACCTCTAAATAACTTACCTCAAACATTTTAGATGACATCCTATAGATGTTTCTGTGCCTAATCAGCAAATACAGGGTGAACAACTAAGAACGCCATATTTCAAAAAATAATCATTATACAACTTTAAAAAAATACCTTCAGGAAAATGACCCTGAAAAATCGCTGGAAAACATTTTTGAGTTCCTAAAATATCTGCTATGGGGTGGAATGAACACTTAAAAACATAATACTGTGATTATCTCCAAAAAAGACATACTAAAGGTATCCTAGAAATACAATTTTTTATATATTGATGAGATTATGAAAAAATGTAGACAGGGACTTTTTGTCCTTATTCTTCAAATAAGGGGTGGGGGAAGGTTCAACCTAAAAAACAACACTTTTTTGTTTTTAAATCGATATCAATGTTTTTGGAGTCATTTAAGATTTTTTCCTCTTTAATAAGATATATGCTTAACAAAAATAATAAAATTGGACAATTTTGTCAACGCTATGTGAAAAAGTCGACAATTTTCCCATTTTCTCGGAAATTTCAAATGTAATGAGACATTTTTTAAATCCTGATGAAAAGAGATTTACGTTATCATATATAAAAATTGAAAAAATGCTTCAATTTACATTTGAAATTTCCGAGTGAATACAATATTATCTAATTTTGTTATCCATCTTATTAAACACAAAAACACTTTTAAATGCAGCTAAAATCATAACGAAAAAGTTATACATTTGTTCATAAGTTTGAACCTTCCCCACCCATTATTTGAAGAATAATGGCAAAAAATCTCCTTAATTATATTTATTAATAATCTCATCAATATTTCAAAAATTGTATTTTTAGGACACCTTTAATATGTTTTTTTGAAGTATTATGTTTTCGAGTATTCATTCCACCCCTAGCGGATATTTTAGAGACTGCAAAATATTTTCCAGCAATTTTTCAGTATCACTTACATAAAGGTAATTTTTTTGAAAGTTGTACCATGATTCTTTTCTGAGATGTGGCCTACAGTCGTTATTAGTTCTTCACCCTGTACATTTAAAATAAAATAGCAAAAAAAACAATAAAGGATTTAAAACGTTTATTCACTTTTAATGAACAGTACAGTAAATTTGAAAAAACAGGTACAAAATTAAAAAAAAATATATTGTCCAGGAATCCAACCTAAAAAAAATAATATTGTTTAAGCATATTACATAACAAGTGTGGAAAGTGGAAACTATTGAACGCATTCAGTGAAAGCCAAGAACAAAAAAGGGTATATTAATCTGTAGTTGCCATAATGCAACATACTTTGAAACTGAATTAATAAAGTTTAACGGATACACATACATTACAGCTAGTTTACAGAAAATTTATTAGAATAGTTTTTTAATGATATTAAAACTAATAAAGATTTTATGAAACATTACGTTAAATCAACAGAAATCCAATCTGAAAATTCTATCGTTTACTTACGATTACTTTTTCTTAGGTAAGAGTCGCTGTTTTGAGTGCCTCTACGATTCCATAACGTACACTTCAAAATAATTATCTGTGAAACATTTAAAGGTGTTCTGAACAGCAGGTAATAAAACAATTACTTTAGATCAAATTGTGCCCATGGAGACCTTTGATCGATCATCATAAACTACATCAAACTCGATTTTCAGCCAATTGATTGGGACCCATTTTCCACAAGAAACACGCGGTGCTTTTCAAAGTAATAACAACATATTTTATTTCGAGAAGTAACTTTTCATGATTTACCTTCTATTACATGCCTCACTCCGTTTCGGAGGTAAAATCAGATGTGCCATGAAAATTCATACTTCTTTCCTGTATAAAATAATATACTATTCACATCTTGTTATTTTCATCCTGGAACATATTGTATATTAACATCGTGGAATTGTAACTTAATGAAAACTAACATTATTAATACACTGTATACAAAAAATCTACTTATGAAGGAGAGATATGAACACATTAACAAGTTAAATGAGTTTATAATTAATTGTATCCAATAGCCGTGTTTCTACAATAATAAATAATTTAATCCTGTTTGTTGACTGGAGCATTCAGTGTATTTTCAAATGGAAATGAGCTTTTCAACAGAAATTTCTGTTTTTAATGTCTTAAACAGTCTCTAATTGTTCACAAGAATTGTTAGTATTAATGTTAAAATTTTCTAAACCTGCAATACTATATTGATGGCTATGACTGCTACTACAAAAACTAGAACTAAAGATACTCCATTCAATATTTTTTGAACTGTTTAATACAATATCTGTATCAGACTATCTGAAATAGTTATTCCCCTTTCTTTACATAATTACCAACTATTTGTTTTTTATTTTTTTATTTTATTTACGTAAGTAGCTTCTGAAACATCTTGAACATTGAAAATATTTTCTTCTAGATTCAACTCTCTGCCAACATAGGAGCATGTTTTATTATTAATAATAATATCTACCCTATTGCAATATTAAGTTTTTTGTATGGTATAATGCATATCTGTGATTTAAAATAATGTGAATCGTTTTTAAAATATACTTACTAACTAAAATATTTTAAAAATTGAAAAAACCGTTATTTTGTAAACTCTATTATATAATGTTAGTGTACAATTCCGCCACCTGGAATTTCAATGTACAATAGCCGATTAAAGTCTTGAATGAGTATTAAATTTTAATAATTATGATTTTGGAATAGGTACTTACCGATAACAGCTGTTGTTCGTCCATTATAACAAGAATTATAACTAAGCATAGAAGCTGAAGCTAGGTAGGAACTAACAAAAACGAAGACCAATTCATTCAAGTACTTGCAAAAAATGTGCTTCCTGCAAATAAAATATAACACAAAACTGAAAACCATCCGCCATTTCATGCCCGTCATTTGTTTCCACAGATAATTGTTCGTTCATCAGTTCCTCTTCTGTTTTCTTCTTTTTTATGTTACTGTGATGTTTAATATGAGACATTACTGAAAGTTTTATGAACTAACATCGTAAAGAAGTAATCACACGAACTTACTAAAAATTATTTCGAAAGATGTGAAAGTAACTGCAACATGTGATCATCTTAGAAACATGTTAATTTGTAATATTACAGTAACGTTCTGTATGTGATATTAGTGAGAAGTATACAAATTAACATCGTATGAATGTTTCCTATAGGAAGTTGATAAAAAGAAGTTCATAGGATGTGTATGTAACTGCGAATACAAGTATTATTGTGTACATCAAAAATATGTTTTATTTACATGACATGGATGTTAATAGAGTTGGTAATTAAATTAAGACATCTAAGAGATATTTTATTAATGTTTTAAATAAACATCACGAAAAGTCTCTTAAAATAACATCACAAAAAAACTTGTTATGTTTCTTGTTTAGTGGGAGGGTTACTCATATTGATGCAGGCAATCAAACTTATGTTTTTTCAAATGGAACATCCTGTATATTTTTACATTTTTAGACTCTTCTGGTTATTCTAGTTTCTATAATATAGGGTTTTGCAATGTTATGCAGGTTACTTTAAAAAATATAAGCAATTTTATATTAATTTCGCAGCAACTTCAGCACCCTGTAGCATTGTAGACATTCGATATAAAAATATCCTGCACCTGGAGAAATTTTAATATTGTCTATTGTTGTTTAAAATTATTGATGTATCGAAAAACTTCGTTTTTGAATACAGGGTGAGTAGAAACTCGGATTGCTATTGTCTCCGATTTCTTAAATAAAACACCCTGTATTTTATTATTGTGATAATATCCTAATTTATGGTACGTCATTAGTTCTTAAGCATTCCCTATACTCAATTGTCTTAATTTCTGAGTTATTCCTGATTTTTTCAGCCAAATATTATTTGGATAAAAAAAATTGAAGACATTTTATAGTGTTAACCGTCAACATAAATAGATTTTTCCAAAAAAACAATTACAAAATAGTGTAAACTCATTGTTCTGTGCTTTACATTGGGTGAAATATCAAAAGACCTTAATAGTTAAGATTAATTATTGTTTAATAAAACGTTAATGAAACCAGACAATAACCATTTGGCCATGGCTTTGACAAATTAGGTTGATGCATTGCAGATTATACAAAATCTAAATAACTATTAATCATTTTATACTATTGTCAAATAAACATTAAGTTGTAACGAAATTATTACAAAAAAATTAAATCTACAACAAGCGCTTACGTCGATGCATAATTGCAAGCGACCTTCAAAAGAACTACTTACATTTCTTAACATTTAACGTCAAACTAAAAGAAGAACTGGTCTATTTACAGTTTTCATTAACGTTTTATACAACAATAACCATATCTGCGAAGATCTTTTGATATTTCTCCCAATGTACAGCACAGAAGAATGAGTTTATATTATTTTTTTCGAAAAATCTATTCATGTTTAATAATTCAACGGTGAACACTATAAAATTTCATTTATTTTTTGATCCTATTAATATTTGACTGAAAAAATCTCGAATAACTCAGAAATTAACAAAATTAGGTATAGGGAATGCCTCAGGAATAAAGAAGTGTAATAAATTAAGATATAATTACAAACATAAAATACAGGGTGTTTCGTTTAATAAATCCGAGAAAATAATCAATCCGAGTTTCTGTTCACCTTGTATCCAAAAACACAAAGTTTTTCGATACATCAATAATTTTAAACAACAATAGACCATATCAAAATTTCTACAGGTGCAAATAGATTTTTTTATATCAAATGTCTACAAATGCTACAAAATTAATATAAATCTGTTTATATCTTTCAAACTAACATGTATAACACTGCACAACTCTAATTATGGAAACGAGAAGAGTCTAAAAATGTAAAAATATAAAGGGTGTTCCATTTGAAAAAACATACGTTAGTTTGCCTGCATAAATATGACTAACTATGTATATTCCAAAATATTTTAAAATATGCACATATTTGAATTAGAATTTTGATCTCAATAAATGTTTATCATATATCATAATTGTACTTCCTTGCACTAATGCCACACCCTGTATGTGCACTAAACTGTTTGAAATACCTAGCACTTATTGTAACCACAATATACAATAGTCACAATAAAATTATTATTAGTAATGTATTAAATTTATTGTTTGTTTAATACTTCCTAACTTCTATCATTAAATAAATATGCTAAATTAGTATAAATTTTTTTCAGAATAGGAGAAAAGTGAAGTTGATTGATACTTTTTGGGTACATCAGAAACAATATTTTTCGAATCCGGAGAAGATAAGACGTATCTATACAAAGTTTATT
This sequence comes from Galeruca laticollis, assembly GCA_963921935.1. Lineage (NCBI taxonomy): Eukaryota > Metazoa > Arthropoda > Insecta > Coleoptera > Chrysomelidae > Galeruca > Galeruca laticollis. The sequence goes on along the minus strand of OY998181.1, from coordinate 159,933,673 downwards.
TTTTACTTAAGGGAATATAAAAAACATGTTTTAAGTGCCCGATATCAGTTACATACAATATTTTGAGGAGTATATCTACTAAACTTTTTGAAAGAATAATAAATTCATATGACAGAAAAAAACAACTTTTTCATTCAGACATTTCTTTATTGTATGGATCATAAGAATTTGGTAAATAAATTTATTAATATTAGTTTTAATGTTTGTGTTTTTATGTGGATACATTTAATAAAATTTTAAATGGAAAAGACCTGTGCTGTAAATATTATGATATATTAATGAGTTTGGCTTTTGCAAAGTACAAAGAAATATGTAAATTAGGCAATGTTATACATTAGTGTACACTTTTTTTGATGCAGCCTCGATATATTTTACTAATAGTATCCCTAGAAAACTTGCTTTTGTAAGAATTATTCAGGAATAAAACAAATATTGAACAGAGGATGAAATTGTCATATCAAAACGTCAACATTAAAATTGAATATTTAGTAATAAACCAGATTTATTACTATACTTTTAATATTGACTTTTGATATCACAATTTCATCGACTGCAAAAATTACATAAGTGTGTAATGAAACTACATTTTACCAAGTGATAAAATAGGTAAATTTAAATCTAAGATAATACACAATAATATATTAACATTTTAAAATAAATTACATATTAAATTTAGGTTAAGGTACGTGTTAATAAACTTTATAAATTGCTAGAAATATTTAACGTGCTATTCATTTCGTTCCATTACCAAAGTATCTAGACGTGCCAACTTTTTAAATTGTTTGTGCTAGATTTTTAAAATGTTGAGCCATATATTTTTGTTAAAATTGAATGTCCTATACCTAAATAGAAAAATAAAAATTACATGTATGCCCTCGACTTTTAATGTTCTACCTACCTTTAGCTTAGAATTTTTGTAGTATGAAGTGTTATCTTTACATTACATTTTATTTTGATATTATAGTAAAACAAAACGATAAAACCTATAAACCTTTTGAGTCCGCTCTCTTTTACCAAAGTAAAATTAATAATTTTGAATATTGAGCATTAAATACAAATTTTTAAATAAAATGATTAAACTTTCCAAAATTCAACAATTTATTTTGAAGCTTACTGACAATTAACAAATAATGCTGTATTTTACAAATGACAATTAGGTAGCAATCTCTATACTCAAGGGTAATAATGACGTCCATTCTGTGCAATATTAGTTCGATTCTCCTTGACATATTATGAGATGTGGCTGTATCAACAATTTCGGCTGTAATTTTTTGAAATGCGTGTACTATCCGTCAACATATTCAACAGATTTTTGGACAAATATTTAGTGTTCATTTTTTAAAAAAATTCTTACTTAATTGCTATTTAAAATTATTAATTTGACTTTAGTAAAGAATAGCGGTCTCAAAAAAGATGAAGATTTTTCAAATACGTAAAATGGTGAAATGGTCAAGTATACTATATAATTGTATGTATATATACAAAACCTAAAAAAGGGTTTAATGAAAAATCCAAGTCCTTATTCAAAAAAATTAAGTTGATGGTTACCCAAATTAAACTTATTAAGCTAGTAGCAAACTCTGTTGATACATTAATGTTTAAAAATCCTTAGGATTGAAATATTTAAACGACCAACGTAACAAAATCCAAATTAAAAAAGTCTACAACGCCTAAACCTATGACGCAACATAATAAAGATTTTAAAAAATACCTACAACACACAAGTTTATAAAAACCATAATTCATACAATTTTTAAATACTCTTTCTTTGTCGATTTACATATGCAAAATCATGTTGAAGGTGACTTTTTACGTTTGGTATGGATTTATCTTTAAATTCTTCTACTGTCTCAATTGCTTTTTGTATGTCTTGAGCGGAAGGATATACAGAAGATGAAGTTTTGTTGTAATATTTCGAAAAATATGTTCTGCATTTTATCTTCTGGGGTGTAGTCCAACCAACTTTTCCTGTAATATTTAATAGTATCAATAAATATTCAACATAAAAATATAAGTGAATACTGTGCGGACACACTCACCATTAAAAACAAATCTTACCTCTTTTTGTTCGTTGAATTTCAGCCCTGATCCAACCTTGAATTTGTAAAGAGGAACGGGCAAGCGTCTTACAGTCCGATTTTCTCTTCTGGATAATGGTAAGCGCAGGTACTTTACCATCTTTAAAATAATCTGCAAATGCTTCCCTAGTTGTTGCTCTCTCTGGAGATGACCAAGTAGTATTTTTCTGCCTTAAAAATGGAAGGGGTGTGTGTGTTTCTCGTGAACTATCACTTCATGAATAACTATAACCAACATATTCGGAAAATAAACAGTTTAATGTAAATGACCAGACATTTGTCAACTAAGTAATTTAACACAATTAAAGTAAGCTATGAAAAATTGTATATTTCTTGAAAACTTCAGTTACAAAATATACTAGTTGTTGTTCCCATAACTTACTTTGATTAAGTTAATAAATTTTCAATATTCCCAGTACTGCACGGTATGATCATTACTAAAAATCAACAGCAGACAATATTAATAATAATGATTAACTTACCAGTATTAATATACTTTTTTCTTCAAGCTACTTTTATTGCAAACAATGCAATGGAAGGTAGAAAAAATATTAATATAAAACCAAACAACGCAATTATGATAACGCACGCACCAACCAATATTCACCCCAAAATATGAGTGAAAGAAGTAAATTTAAAAATATTTTCCCTATTTATAGTAGAGTCCAAAATTCGGTTGGGATCTAGTAGACCAGTTAAATATTTAATTTGACTACACAATAGTATCGAATATTCAATTGTTCCGTAATAGCCAACAGGTATTAAAAACAAGGGTTTGAGTGACCTTGAGTAAACAGAAATGAAACGACGATTCAACGTTACAAGTTATAAAACACGTGGAAAATTATTGCAACATAATTTCTTCAAATAAGTTCGTCTCAAAATGAAATTTTTGAAGCAATCTATGAATCTAGGTACCTGAGGTACCTACCTAATATTTAAAAAGTAATAAAGGCAACTCCCAAATTTGTATATAGGATCTAAAGTCTGTTCGCTCCCAAGAAAAACCGCATGTAAATAAAATCACGTGCATATTGAATGATCTAGGCGGGTGAATAAGGTTGAACAGGGGCGTATTGAGTATTCACACAATAATGTATTAATTATTTTAAAATTTATTAAATCAATTACGGTTTGTTACCATAAAATGTAAAATATACGTTATTTACAAGATATGCATTGTATCTATTACATTATTTACACAAAATGGAAAAAGGTATCCTTTATAGAAAGATTTGCATGGGCCAAAATTTTAAATACAGTTATCAGCTATAAAAATTTTGAGTCGTATACGAGGTGTGTCTAAAATATGATTTTTGTCCAAGAGTAAATTAAAATTTTAGTTGATCTTTTTACATTCAGCTTGTAAGGGGAAATTTAAAAATTCAAAAAACATCACTAAAATATTAATTTACTCTTGGACAAAAATCTATGTTTGACACACCTCGTGCACGACACAAAAAATTTCTACTCTACTACTCCGAGCAGCTAGAGCTCTTCTTCATTTAGGGGAATAATGATTGGTTGTATGGTTGTGTCGAAAATATCATCCAGTAGATTATCCAGCTCCCACATTTTACTTTCAACTTTTTCTTTAACGTGATTTACGTGTTTTTTTCATGTATTAGAAGTAATTGTTTCTATCGCTACATCAAATATTTTTTTCATATCAGCAAACCGAAACGTTGTGTTATGATCTGCAACATATCTTTTAATGTCTGCCCATATTAACTCAATCGGATTAAGTTTACAATGGTAAGCCGGGAGCCTTAACACCGTTTTATTTTGTGCTTTTACCATTTAATCAATAATATATTTATCATATTACTTTTCCGCCCAACCTATCTAATATACGATTGGTATTGGTTTATCCACAAAAAAGTTGAAATATCTAGTTACGGTTTGGCTGTTAAAAAATAAAGTGTGTATTGAAACGAATACGCTGTTTTATATAATTAAAGTATTGTAACAATAGGTACCTAATTCAGAATAGGTACGTACCATGTTTTATAATGAGAAATAAATAAAGGCAAATAGAATGTACCTATAAAAAAGTCCATTCACTTTAGTACCTATCTGCTGACTAATCTACGTACTTGTACCTATTTAACTTTAGACAACCTAGAATTTTATATATTTAACTGAAACGGTAGGTATTTTTTATCTATGAAATAAACTACATGACGACAGAAATGACGATGAGACAACTAGAGGTAGGCAACTACATAATAAATATTCATGGTGAAAAATGTTATAGTATATCTTAAACAAAACCTACCTACCTACTTCATCCTCATTTGGGTAACGTACTTTAAATCCTTTTAAAAAATAGATAAGAACTTTCGTCTAAGTTATCTAGCTAATATACAGTAGAAATGGTGAAGCTTTTCCATCACGTGACTAAGCTGACGATATTATTCAAACATATACTATGTTGGTACTGTCTTCTTCTAACAACAGAAAAAGAACGGAACTCATTACAAGCATTTGTCAGATTATTTTGGTTCAGATGCATATGGTTGATGACGTTTCAGTTACGTGACGGAAAAGACTTAGCGTTTCTACTGTATGTACAGTAGAAAAGCGTTTCTACTGTATGTACAGTGAAGCTTTATTTCCATCACGTGACTTAGTTGACGATATTATTCAACACATACTATGTTGGTACTGTCTTCTTCTAATAACAGAAAAAGAACGAAACTCAATACAAGCATTTGTCATATTGTTTTGGTTCAGATGCATACGGTTGATGACGTATCAGTCACGTGACGGAAAAGATTCAGCATTTCTACTGTGTTAATAGTGGACAATACTCCTCATAATAAATAAACTGGTCTCTTATCAAGAAATTGATAAAATTTAAAGATTTATGATTTGAAGTGAACTAGGTATACAAAGGAACAATTATTACAAGTTTTTGGAACAAAAAAACTATAGATTATGTATAATAAATGAAATTGTAGAAAATAACGGACTATGGTTTCAACACTCCTAAATCCGATTGAATTATTGTGGTCCCTTTTAAAAAGAAGTGTCAAAAAATATAATATTAATTAGAGAGCAAGTAATATAAGTTACTTCTACACATTGAGTAGGTACTGAGTTAATTTAGATATACCTATTGTTAATAAAAAACGAATAGGTATTTTAAATCTTTGCAACATTGTCACAATTTATAATAGATTTAATTCAAACGAATTGACAAAGTGAGAAGTGACAATCATTAAATGTGACAATAACGGCAATGCTTTGTAATCCTGACTGAATATTTTATAGAGCACAATAACTTACCAATAAGGAAACGATATTTTAGGATTCGTATATTAGTCGTTGAGATACCCTGATTTTAAACTAGGAGGACCTTTTTAAGAAACCTGAATCACACCACTAGAAATCACTAAAAAAGCTACTAGATTGGGAGCGATGGCATAAAATACTAGTCATACTAAAATTATAGTCTGAAAATAATGAACCACAAACTAAATTATAATTAATAGACATATGGTAAAAGAGCGTATGCATATTATTGAAAAAAAACAACGGATTGTAACATTAAATCCATAAAGAATTCCAAGGTCGGCGACTACTTTTGTAAGAAGGTTAATAACAGTTGTCAAATTTGGTGGCATATAAACTTTTAAGTTTCAAAAAGTTTTCTATTATTTTTAAATAATGGTAAGATCTAAGTAATTTCTGATCAAATGTAGATAATTGAGAATGAAGGAACCACAATAGAGAAAATAGAATTATTGAAAGAGCGGAGATACAAAAATTAAGCTGTATGAGAAATGAAGATCACTTGAATAATACAGTTGTTTTAAATTAACAACTTTAAGTATGAAGCAGATATCAGAAGTTGTTCCATTGTCAGAACTTGTTTGATTTAAAAATAGATAAAATATTTTTTTGTTCTAGAAATAAATCATCAAAAATATCTGTATGTGATATACTTTAGCAGAATAATGTATTTGTCATCACTTCTTACGTAGATTTCTTAATTGGAATATTTCATAGCAAGATCAGGTACCTATACCGAATAGGAAATTTCCAAATGGTTTGAAAAAGGACCTAATTTTCAATAGGTTAGAAAGTCAACCTATTATGCTTAATCGTCACACTGAAATCAGATTTGTTATAACAATAATTTAGTCATTGAACTATTTGCATAATGTGAGAAAATTACCGGCTTTTCGAAGGCCGGTAAAGGTTCATTTTGAAAATAGGGGAGGGCCTAAAGCCTCGGCCGCTACAATTTTCTAGAATATTTGGTCGGTGCCGGCCGCAAAAGTTGTTTACGTCTGAACACCTGCATGAATTTGGTATCAACAAAAAATACAGACTCTGTCCTTAACTGGAACAAAAAGTTGAAAATATGGATTTTTTTATTATATGAACTCAGGAAAGAGATCTTTTAAAATAATGTTTATAGAAGAAGGTGTCCAAAAAGGATTTTGAAAATAAATTATCTGGTTTTTAGTACTAGAAAATAATGCTAAAAATAACGATAGATGATCTATCGTTACAATTGGAAAAACGGTTATTTAAGCCGACATGATGTTATTATAGGTATTAGGAATATAGACCATTGCTTTTACGGAATGAGAATAAGGCCGCAATCGGTATAGATAATAAGTATATTATTAGCTTTATTCGCAGGTCTGATTCCGAACCAGTTTAGGGACAAGCCGCATGCGCACATTGATTCCAAATCGGTTATAGTAGTTCTTGGGGTTTTGTTAGGACTAAAAGTTCGGTTCGGTTGCTCAAGCGCAATACCAAAAAGTCGGCTTCAGCGTAAATTGGCATCAGCTATTATTTGATGGAGTGTTTGTTTACATGGTTGTTCCTTTAAGATACGGTTGTTCCAGTCAAATTTAAAGTGTACATTTGTACCCAGAAAGCCAAAAATATTTTCTAAATATTTTAAAAAAATGTTTGTTAAATACTTGTAGCGACAGATTTTTAAATATTAAACAAATATTATTTTTAAATATTAAATAAATATTTGTTATAAATATTTATCAAATATTTGTTTTAAATATTTATGAAATATTTGTTTGGAATATTGATTAAATATTTGTTATAAATATTTTAATAATTAGGTACATGATTGACAAGTTAGAATTCTTTGGGATTCTGCAAAACCATTTCCCTAAAAAATGAAACACTGTTAATTTATAAATATTTTAATTCTAAGAACCATGATTGACCATATTAAATAGTCAATATCAAAATTCTTCGTGATGGTGCATTTCCCTAAAAAAGAAAACACATTGCTACTAATTGTTATTATAGGCGAGAGAATTAACTGTATTTATAGTTGGGTAGATTTTCGTGAAGGACTTCATATAAATTATTTCAAGCTTTTATCTTGTGATAATGTATATTAACTATATTATAAACACAACTTCGAATACACAAACAATCACAATAATTCACAAAATATAAACGATGTCTCTGAATGGTACCTGAACAAACAAAAAACAAAACAGAACACAAAATGGCTGCTATGTTTACGGCGCACGGTACCGTTCGTTTTCATGTGCAACGCATGCTCAGTTAGTTAGAGATGGGTAAAATGTATGATGAAATCTATTTGAAATGAAAATACAAAATAGATTTCAATAAATTCATTTAAGATACAAGATACAAAATAGCTTTGAAAAAGTTATTCAAGATAGAAAATGAAGATAGGTATTTCAAATAGATTGATAAAATGAAAATGCTTTTTAAATTGATAAGGTTTTATTTATAATATTGTAAATATTTCATGATTTTTTTCGTTTGCTCTTAAAAGAAGCAATTTTTGAAAATTTTCATCGCTTAAATTTCTCCTTTTCGGCCTCAGGATCATTCCACCTAACGAAAATAATTGTTCAACAGCTGCCACAAGTTTGACAAAAGCTTCATGTTCCACTAAAACCAAAGAACTCATGGTTTGGCAAATGAAATTCGTGATAAGATTATCAGCAACTATTTGCTCAGAATATTGGGACATCTTACTTAGTAATGTTTGCTTCAGTTTTTTAGGTTTGGAGCCATCTTTATGAGTGGAGGAAATTGGCAATCTTTTCTTGGGGTGGACAAATTTTGTTTTAATATATTTTTCATATTTTTGGATTAAATGAGGATGTTCCTTTACCTTAAAAAATTATTATGTATATCTAAAGAACATGATAACTATGAGAAAATACTAACCTTTAGATGATTTCTGAAATTAGTAGTCGCATTCAACCTGCCCTTTATATGCGTTTTACAATTTACGCATTCAGCTTGTACACTTGAGTCAGAATTACCGTTATCAATTTTTATAATTTTGAAAAAATTGCCGTTTAGAAGTAACGGTAATGTTTTAGACATTTCATTGTCACAATTTTCGTTTATCTCGTTTTCGGATTGCTCAAACATTTAGTTTGCCAGAAAAAAGTATCCCAGAGACAAAAAAACAATAATTTTACTATAGAAAATATAAAAAACTCTCAACTCAATGAAATGAATATAAAAAATATATGATCAAAGATTATACACTGTGTCCGTAAAGTATGGAACAAATTCATTTTTAGCTAAACAGACCATTTTATGAAATAATCCTGAAACACGTCGATTTTTGATTTTAATTTACCGTATTTTAAAATAATAATCTAATATACAGGGTGAATTACTTTCGAGTAATGACGTCACCGTCATTTTTTTTAAATGGAACACCCCCATTTTGTCTCAATTTTCGGATTACTCTAGCTGAGCTAATTCCAAAAATGTATCACATGTTGATTCCAATTGGTACAGGGTGGACAAAAATACAATAGTTTTGTGTGTGCTCATAAAGTAACGCCTAACATTCTTTATTAGTTAAATTAACAATATTATCAAAAATACTTATTATCTAGTGGAAATTGGTTTAACTATAACACCCTGTAGTTTGTTACATTTTTAGATTAATAAAAATGAGCTGTTTCCAAACATGTTTGGTACTTGTGGTCTAGCAAACAGAATATGAAAGAAATTATTTCTTATCAATTTTAAAAAAAACATAGTCGTCTAGTTTTTTGTGAAATGTCATTATTTGTTTACTAATTTATTGATGTTCAGTGACAGTTTAGTACTACAATATTTTTGGTATTCGTGAATGTTTTAATTATTGCTTAGATTTAATTTGAATTAGAAATGGAGTTAAGTGTAAAACAAAAAATTGAAATACTTGTGATGATTGGGTATGGAGACAGATCGCTAACTCAGATGAAAGTGTGTAATTTGTTTAATAATAAATATTCAGAAAGACCTATAACGCGTTCAACAGTCAGTAAGATTGAAAAGAAATTTCGAGAAACTGGTACGGTTGAAAATGTACGCAAATCAGGTCGTCCCTCTGCAAATGCTGATACATCATTAGATGTTGTACTTAGTTTTGAAGAAGACGCGCACACTTCTGTGCGTAAAGTTAGTCGCGATATCGGTGTTAGCAAAACAACGGTACACAAATTATTAAAGCTTGAAAAATGGCATCCTTATAAAATCAAACTTGTGCATGAATTAAACGAAGATGATCCCGATAGAAGAATCCAATTTTGCGAAATAATGATGGATAAATGTCACCGAGACCCTCTCTTGATACAAAACATTATTTTTTCTGATGAGGCCACTTTCACGTTAAATGGCGAGGTTAACCGTCAGAATTGTAGATACTGGGCCAAAGAAAACCCCCACTGGATGCGTGAGCATCATACACAATACCCGCAAAAGGTAAATGTATGGGCTGGAATTGTAAGAAATCGAATCATCGGACCCTACTTTATCGAAGGTAATTTAAATGGGGCAACGTACCTTGAGTTTTTAAGGGAGTATCTCGTACCTACTTTACGTAATTTGTTTCCCAGCAGACGTAATCCTGAATGTTGTGATGAAAGTTTATGGTTCCAACAGGATGGTGCACCTCCACATTATGCTGTAGATGTTAGAAGGTATCTAGATGAAATTGAATGGCCAGCGAGGTCACCAGATTTCAATCCTTTGGATTATTTTATGTGGGGCCATCTGAAGAATGTTGTGTATCAAACGAAACCAGCAAATATTCAAGAATTAAAAGAGAGAATGCGGATAACAATAAACAATATTTCTCAAGACACAATAAACAAGCTTCAACAAGAATTTGTACACCGTTTGGGTTACTGTCAAATACAGCAAGGGCTGCAGTTCGAACATTTATAAAGTCATGTATTTCATCATATTCTGTCCGCTAGACAATAAGTATATTTGATAATATTGTTAATTTAACTAATAAAGAATGTTAGGCGTTACTTTATGAGCACACACAAAACTATTGTATTTTTGTCCACCCTGTACCAATTGGAATCAACATGTGATACATTTTTGGAATCAGCTCAGCTAGAGTAATCCGAAAATTGAGACAAAATGGGGGTGTTCCATTTAAAAAAAATGACGGTGACGTCATTACTCGAAAGTAATTCACCCTGTATATTAGATTATTATTTCAAAATACGGTAAATTAAAATCAAAAATCGACGTGTTTCAGGATTATTTCTTAAAATGGTCTGTTTAGCTAAAAATGAATTTGTTCCATACTTTACGGACACAGTGTATACACGTAGACAAATTCCGTGATTTTAGTCGATGAACGATCGGCTTTGCTGTCTATGACGTCAGGTCTTGTCAAATGTTCCAAGTCTAGCAAGCTGAAGTTCGTTCCCAAAGCATTTTATATTTTACTTTCACATGCAAAATGGAAATGGAAAATATAAGCTATTTAAAATACAAAATGCAAAATGGTTTTTTCAGATTTATTTAAAATGAAAAATATAAAATGACATTTACTATTTTAAATATGTATTTTGAATGATTTTATTCTAAATAGTTCCCAACTCTGCAGTTAGTACACTATAGTGTGGCATGTTGACGATATCTGATGAATTTTAATATAAACCGTAAACAATACTAATAACTTCACATGTCCTGTTCCTTTTGAATGTTTGAGTAACTGAATTTAATGTCTACTGTTTGTAGTGAATATTCCAAATGCAGGATGGGATTATTACCTCGCAAAATAAAAATAAAAGAAGAGTAAATAATACATTTATTTGAATTTTATTACCCCAGCGTATATAATAACTATATTCAACCGGCAACATTGAGCAGAACGTTCTTCGTAGGCAAAGAAGGGAGCAATGAACAAATATTGTACCTGTAGGTAGCGAGGAAATAAAATTTAGGTATAAACACAGATAACTCATTCAAGTACAAAAACATTCAACTTGAATATTTTTGTGGGTATTTACCCAAAATGTGAATTTTTCAGAGAGGTAGGTAGGTAGGTATTTAACATTATTTGAATGTTTGGTTTGAATTTCTAAATTAGTAATATAGGTGTATACCATGGAATTAGAAAAAATATATACAATTTATTTATCGAATAATATGAAAATATTGAACAAATATTTTTTATATTCCTGCTTCCTGGCCATCGAAAATTATAGGTGGGAATAATTTACAAAAACGAAATAAACTTAAACGGTCTTTAAAGCAGGTATAACATTGTGGTTCAATTAAGTATAACTCTTATATATTTATCGTGCTGACAATATTTCTAAAATATTTTTATAATATTAAATCTTGAATATTTTGTATCCATAAAAAACGAATATTTATTTTATGTTAATAATGAAATATTACTTTTCAAATATTTAAGCAATATTTATTAAATATTTGTCACAAATATTGTATAATAAATATTTGACAAATATTTGTTTTAGATAACAAATATTTATAAAAGATATAAATATTTCTTTTATGCAAAGAAAATATTTAGCAAATATTTGGTGCTATCGGGGTAGTAAATAGAGTTATACAAAGCTCCCGTTTAGACTTGTAATGTGTATAGTATTACTCCCCTGGAGTGATGGAAACTCCAAAAATTCAGATATTATTGTAATATATCAACAATAAAGAAAACGAACAAATTTAATAATTAATTCATGGGTTGTTTTCCATGGCGTCTCGCAAAACATATCTTTTCAATCAAACGTATTGGCTAACAGTTAAAATTTATGTGTCTTTCACTTTCATGAGTATCTAAATTTCTACCCTAAAAACTAATATTTTTATCACATTCCTTCGTTGTGATTAAATCCCATGATTCTCCCGACGTAGTATTGTACTTCTTTTCACTAATCTACATAGAGGATGTTTTTAGTGTTTACCTTGTTACAATATACTATTCAACAGTAAGAGACAGTCGAAAGCCTATAGATAACATTTGTCGAAAGATAAACTTTTCCCGTGGTCCTTAATTCGTTCGCGGTAAATAAAAATACTGAATGGGTTCCTAATCAAGCATGCGTATATTTTAACGAAAAAATGGGATAAGGGACCAAAAAGAAGTTTTCTGAGTCATCCTGGCCAATTTTATTTTAAAAAAAAGTTAAATATGGCTTCCGTATTTAAATAAAAAATTATAAAATCATTTAACCAAGTTATTAGAGAGATGAAAAAATTCACAGTATTTTTCTTATATTTTTTCAGTTTAGAACATGCCTGAACTGAACTGAATATTTTAAGTAAACTTAATGATTTTGTAGAAAATAGATTTGTATTTAATTTATAAGGAAAACTAGTTAGATTAGGGGTGAGGGGGGGGGTACATTTAAACACTTTTTCTAAAATATTTTTTATTACGAAAAAAATAAGTAAAACACGGTATCAATATTTAGTTAAGTAGCCTTAGGTTATAAGCAAAGTTTTTGTATAACTTAAAAATGAAATTATTTAAAATAAAGAGAATAAACCAAACTTAATTAGATCATGCATTTGTTGGAATCTACCCCTTGCATGGGGTACATTTGAACCATGGGGTCGATTTGAACGAGCCTTCCAAGATACATTATATGGAGTAAAATCGACGCAAAAAGACATGTTCGTGCTGTACCATCATGTATAATGGGTTTTGGTAACTTTAGAATAATGTCTTCAATGCTAACATCGCTACATTCGGGACTTTCTGACATTGAACACTCAAATATGTCTTCTCGTTTCCCTAACACCCCCCTTAAATAGTTCACTTTATATTCATCCTTTTCAAGTCTGGATATTACTTGCGCTACAAAATGTGTAACATTATTTCTAGCAAAGCTAATTAAAATATAGTCTTTTTCTTGATGTCATCCAAAGCTTTTAAATTTGGCGTTCTAATTCTGCAAAAATCAATCTGTGTAACCGCATTTGAAGGACCGGCCTGAGGTTCTTCTAAATTAGTGATGGGTTCTTGAGTACTTTTTTTATTCAAATTTTGAGCAATTTGCTGAGTCTGTGCTACCTGATCAACGAGAGGCCTATCTGTCACAAAAGCTGCTTCAAAGTCTCCGTCGGAGAAACAATTTCGGAAATCGGCCACGTACCTGTTTTAATTTTTAATTGTGAATGAAATTACAAAAACAGTGTTGGCTAATTCTAAAAAATGGATTGTCAGTCATTTTGCACGAGAGAATACTTTGATTTAAATGGAGCCATCACTACCAGATCCAATGGCTGCAGTCATGATTGTCCATTAAAATTAATATGGGGTCTTCTTTTGAACTATTGGTGTGTTTCTGTATATGTTCGAAAACTATAATAAATAAAGAGGCAGTTATCCATCCACTGTTTGGGCTATTGGCAAGACCAATCGCCCCTGGTGGACCTCCTCGTGCCCTTTGATCGGGAAACTTCGCCCTCGGAAAAACAAAAACTGGAGGAATCGTATTTCCGGTCGATTGTACGATGGCACACATCTTCACTTGATGACCTCTATCAGTAGACACTACTTGGCCCAACTTGCTTTGTACCGTTTTGGGCAACGTTTGGTGTCTGGACGACCATCGTTATGCCAGTTTCATCTAAATTAAAAACTGTTTGTGCTGTAAATGGATAAAGTTTAAGAGCTCGCTCATAGTTGTGAAAAAATGGGCAGACGTTTGTTTTATTAAAACTATTTGCACGCGCCAAAATGGTACTTTCAGGTTTTCCGAGCGTTAACTGTTCATGTTCAATTTTCTGGATAGGTGCATTTCACTAGTTTAGTGTAACTGTACGCTAGCTTTCGGATATCAGTGTAAGTTAGGCCATAACTAATTTGGAGCATTTGAGTATGTAGGCCTTTAATACTTTCTCCTGTTGCATAGTAAAAACATGCTTAGGTATATATTTTGAACTATAATCTCCTTTACTTTCCTCTAAATTGTACTTGTTGAGTCTGTAGTATAGAGCTGTGTGACCTATGCCGTAGGCTGCAGCAGCCCCTCTGATTGACATATTTTCTTCCTTTACATCACGTATAGCAGCAGACATGTTTTCCTCTACAATCTCTGGCTTAGATCGTTTTTTCTTATATATGCGCAACATTATTTTTCTGAAATAAAGACATAAAATTAATATAACAAACTTTTATTGGGGTACATTTGAACGCTGTTCAAATGTACTCCTATGACTAGGTTAAAATTTGCCCCAAGAAACAATTCTAATACCTATTTTGATGAATAAAAAAATTAACGTTATCCAGAGAACATACAGTTAAAAAGGTAACAAATCTATATCCTTTGAGAAGTATGTAGCCCTAAAAACAAAAACGAATCTACTTACCAAAATCAAAGTTATTGCACTTTTAAATGTTCACTAATTAAATCAATTTAAGGACGCAAAAACAATAAACACATGCTCTTGCCATAAAAATTGAAAAACTGAACACTCACGTATCAGTGCAATTGAGCCAGTACGGAAATTGTTCCAAGTACCTACCCAGAGGTGACAGTGGCGGTAAATTTGAAAGTGTTCAAATGTGCACTATCTTCAAATGTACCCCCGTCACCCCTATGACTGATTATTATTATTATTACGAGTTGAAAGTTCATTTTGAAGGCTATAACACATTCATTATAACTTGGGAGAAGTATTTGTGTAAAGCAAAACCCAAAAAAAAACCAAAACTTGGTAAGTAGTGAAGAACTATATAAATTATGGTTTTTCCACGCTGATCCAAATGAGTTATAACGTGATGCAGAAATTAACCTAAGAAAGTAGGTGTTTTAAAATTGATGAATGTATTTTCTGATTATTTCACTCGATACTTAAAAAAGGCCGATTTACCTATCCCAAAGGTAGAATTTTGTAAAATTTATGAAAATGTTGAAACAAAAACTAATATTGGAAACATTTTAATTTTTCACTACGATTCAGTAGTACACCATAAAAGAGGACATTGAATAAACATTTCACCAGCTGTTGTAGATGCGTTGACCGATTTTAGTATTTGGAAACATTAATACACAAAACCGTATTGTGTATATTTGGAAGATGCTAAATAATTTGTATATTAAAAAAATCCAATAAATTCGTTGCGATTTGTAGGTAGGCCCTATCGAAAATACATTTATCAGCTTTTAGAATAGGCGACTCGAAAAGGTAGGTTATAGAAACAATCGACGCTCACCTCAAGGTCACGGATAAATATAGCATGTCATCTTAATACTTGATAACGTCGTTTAAAAAGCTTAACTGGTAATTTAAATAATTACAAAAAGAAAAATGAAATATTTTATTTACAATATTATCAATATTGTTTAATAAGTTAGCAGAATTGATTTATAAATTAAAAAGGAAATAAAATCTCATATATAAGAAGTTCCATTTCAAAAAAATTGAACATGACCGTGATTTGGAGAAAGTCGTTTTGATAACTAAAAAGTGAAATGTGTCAATCTTAACCATTAGGCCACCAAAACCTATATTGTTTTCCATAACTTGGTAAACTAATCATTTATTTCTTTGGTTTAAATTAAAATCTATTTAGTTTCACCATTGTATTTATTATACCTACAACGGTTTTACTTCAAAAAAATTTAACATGTTTTTGAGTTAATTTTATTGTTTATTTCTATATGTTAATAGTTTTTTTAAATTATATTTGATAAGAAAGATAATCTGCTATTCTGAATTTAACATGGATTTTCCTTTCACATTTTACAAGCAGGTAAGGAGGATATCATCATCAGAGATAATATCTCTGATCATCATTGTGTCTCTATTGATTGTGGTTTGTGGTCAGTTAGGGATGGGAATTGAAATATCGATATTTGTTTAGAAAATAATCGATAAATTTCGTCGATATTTTTAATTCCGATACTGTCGTTTATCGATATTTATTTCAAGGTATCAAATTCGACATTTTCATTTGTGTGTTAGTTTCGTTGATCTGAGATCTGCTGCATGTAACTAGTAAGTATAAGGAGGGTAAAGGTTACCTTCCATATGTGACATGACATATTATGTATGTAGGAGTATATGTGTACAGTAGTGCAGCTGTAGTGTAGGTGGAGAGCAGGTCTAATAATTTTGTGGATAATATAATGGCGGATTGGCGTCGAGTGGTATAGTTATAATAATTAACTGTTCATATTATGTTTCATTCGTGATTCGTTCATTATTTTTAGTGTTGGTTGGAGTTAGATTTTTTATATTTATTTAACAAAGCGACATGTCTGCAGTTTGGAATTTTTTTGAAAACATAGATTAAAAGGAACCAGTTCGATTACTTTGATAAAGCTCATTAGTAACCACTCTGAAAAATAAATCAATTAATTGATATTTTTTATCATACATATATCGATACTGTTGAAATATATTGATACTTATATTTTTCTACTTCTTCCACTGACAATAGCACAACATTTACAGAGCCGTATAATAATGATAGAATAATTCGAAACAAATTTATATTCCTAATATAAAATAACATAACGTCGTATCTTTGCATGATTATTATCAGATGCGCCACGATCACAAGTTTTCGACATAATAGAGGTACATTTTTAAATAAGTAACGGTTCCGGAGACTGGTACCTCCTCATTTAATGTTTATTGATAGCAGTGGCAACACTGCTGCATTTCAGTCAGATTTTTGAATGATAGGGCGACCAAAAATATATTTTTGTTGGTTGCGCTAAACTCCATTTACCTATCCATTTTATTTCCCAGCAAAGACCCGGTCGACCTATCATCCAAGCCCGGTCGACCTATCATCCAACTGGCAGCACTATCATCCGATTTTGCCTAAAATTGGTTGCGGCATCGTACAGAGGAGATACATATATATATATATATATATATATATATATATATATATATATATATATATATATATATATATAATACACCTGTATTATATACCTATGGATAATTCAGTTTTATATTCGCTGGAACAGTAAGGGAACAACGTGTTTTAACTAACTGATCAGCTTTATGGTTTCCTTTGATTTCAGAATGACCTGGGATCCATGCTAGTACAATATTAAAGCCGTTAGTATAGGCTAGTATAATTCCTTGTTTAGTTAATATCGATGAATGCTCTGTTTCTTTGGAGAAAGCTGGTTTGCATATTTTTTGTAGTGCAGTTTTAGAGTGTGAGAAGATTATGGCTTTAGTAGTGTTAGTTCTTCAGATGAATTGAAGTGCATGGTTGATAGCAGTAATTTCTCCTAACCATATTTGTGTGAATTTTGGTAGCCTAGATGAAAATGCATAGTTGAGTTCTTCACTGTAAACTCCAAACCCTGCAGTGCCATTGGAATAGAGAGATCCATCTGTAAATATTCTTGTATGAACCGGAAATTTGGATATAATTTTTTTGTACTGAAATTGTGCTAATTCATCAGTTTTATTAGATTGAAGATTTGCCAGATTTAATGGAGTTAGCTGAATTTCTAGGTCAAATTCATAGCAAGGCAATATTTCTTTTGTGTACATCATATTAGTAGATGGTTGTAGCCGGTCAAGGATTTGTATTATAGTTAGTTTTTCTTTGTTAGTCAAATATCTTGAGTTTTTGCTTATGTTATTAAGCTTCTTTAGAATATTGATTATAGGGTTATTGGATATTGCCAGGTTTTTTAATAAGTATTTGGAGCTCAGCCATTCCCTCCGATATTTAAGGGGCATTTCATCGTTTTCTGATAATAAGGCTGGGATTGGTGTTGAATTCATGTTGCTTGTAACTATTCTTAATCCCTGGTTCTGAAGTTTGTCCAACGTTGTTTTATTCTTTTTTGTGAGGGTGAAAATCTGGCTACCATAGTCCATGTGACTCAGTACAATTGCTTAATAAAGTATTCTCAGTGTGAGGGGATCACAGCCCTACCAAGTACCGCAGAGAGATCGCATAACGTTTAGTCCTTTACATATTTTTGTTTCTATGTATTGTATATGTGCATTCCATTTTAGGTTTTGATTAATGTACATACCTAGGTATTTAACTTTATCCAGTTAGAGCAATTGGTCTATAGTTCGTTGCTACTGATTTGTCTTTGTAGGGCTTTATGAGGAAGAATAATTGTTTACTTCCATGTGTGTGGAATGGTAGCAGTTTGTATGCAATCATTAAAAAATTTTAGATCCTTAGACAAAGATGTTGGCATGTCTTAATCATAGAGTATGAAATTTGGCCCATACCTGGTGCGGAGTCTTTTTTTGACTCTATTGGTGAATTTATATTCCTGATAGGAGAATGGTTCAATTTCTGTTGATATGGATGTTTGTATGTTTTCGGTAATGATAGGTGGGCATAAGGAGGATAAAATTTCTTGAGCCAGAATGCCAGGTGGAAGTTGACTTGATAGGTTGTTGTGAGGCGTACGATTAGAAGCTTTATTGATTTTATTCCAAATAATTTTAATAGAGCGTTACGGTTTATTTTTGCACAGAAGTTGCGAAAACTGTTCTTTCTTTTGGACTTGAGGAGTTTTCTAGTAGAGGCAATGTTCCTTTTAACTGCTATAAAGTTATCTATCGTAGGGGAGTTAGTAAATGTTTTAATTGCAGATATTCTGCAGTTGATGGATACTTGACAGGAGTTATCCCACCAAGGGATATTGTATTTTTGGTTGTGATTGATTTTATAAAATGGTATTGCCGCATTTGCTGGTTTTATAATATTATCTTGGAATGTTTCATATTGGAAGTGGGTTAGGGGTTGTACAGAGGTGTTCATAAAAGGTGTTCCAGTTAGCTTTTTATAGTTTCTTCTTGTGGTTACTATCTGATTGGGGTTGTCTTTATTATTGGAATAAAGTTTGCAGATGGTTGGGTAGTGATCACTACTTCCAGGATCTAGGAGGACTTCCCAGGTAGCATATGGAGTTCACTCAGAAGATATTAGGGTAACATCCACCACAGATTTATCCTCACTTGGTGAAGACAATCTGGTAGCCTGTCCATCATTTAGATATACTAATTGGAGTGACTCTAAGGAGTCAATAATGTTTCGACCATTAATACTTATTTTTTTGCTCCCCCATGCGGGGTGGCTGCAATTTAGATCTCCCATAATAAGTAGGGGTTTCTTGAATTGCTGAATAAAATGGATCCAATTATTTACTCTGAGTATTGAGCTTGATGGGTAGTATATATTTAGAATATTAATGTTATGTTGTGGTAGGTGTATTGCCTGTGTTTGAATATTTATATTGTCAAAGTTACTTTGGTAGGTTATTGGGATGAATTTGATGGTATTTTTTATTAGAATAGCTGTTCCACCGTAACCATCGGCTCTGTCCTTTCTAAGTTGAAAGTTTCTGCAGTTTTGTTTTAACCATGCTTCATTTAGTAGTAGGATTATATCAGGATTATGGTTTCTAATGATTACCTTCAAATTATCTGTGTTGGAGTTGTATGAACGTATATTCCACTGGATTACAGTTAGTGGAGTGAATGCGAATAAAATTCAAATATTACACAGGAGATCAGAATATGTCCGTGTCGGACAGGTCCATATAGCCCCCTGAGGCATTTTGTTTTTTGGTGCATGGTGATGGAGGTGTACATGTTTGTGCTGTGTTTATTTCTGTTAGCTGACCCACTTCTTGCTGGGGGTAAGATAATTATTTGAAATCAAGCTTCCTATAAACGTTAACACAAGCTCTCTGTGGGATTCTGATAAGAATGATATTGCTTGTACTACATCGAGTTGGAGTTTTCTTCTCCCTCTATTCTTGCTAATTGTTGGGGCTGTTCACTATGTGTTGTCGTTTTGTTTCCTATCTCTGATCTGCCATTTGGATTATTTAGGAATTTGGTATGTGCGGCTTTGTCGTAGCCTGTTTGTCTTTTTCTTTTGCTGTTTGGGGGTGTTGTGGCTACTTGTACATAAGATGCTACTTCGGGAGTTGTGTATATTGCTGCTAATCTTCTTTCATGTACTTGAATTGAGTTGGCCTGTTCTTTTGAGTTTTGTTTTCTCAAAGTTGGAAAGTTTTCTAGGTCATTTTTTGGTGGGCTGGTGGGAGAATTGGATGGTATTTGTTGGCTAGCTTCGTAATATGAGATGTTTGAGAATTCCATTAGTTGTTTATTGTCTTTTTGTCTTTTTCGTTCTTTGCATATTTTATCAACTGATGAGTGATCATTATTTTTACAGTAGATACAATATAAATTGCAGCTTGAGGCATTGTCATGGCTTTTCTGCAAGTTTTGCATTTTGCTTTGCCTCTGCATTGATTTGTGCTATGTCTATAAAGTAAGCAGTTATAGCATTGAATTACAGGGCTTATATATGGATGATTTTTCCTGCAAAAGTTAACACACTGTGCCTGTGGGGATGTACTTTATATTTCCATCAACGATCGCTCTTCTATTCATTCTCTTGGCATGTAGCACCTTACAGTTATTGATGTTTGTTGTTGTAAACTGAATTATTTCTTGTTCTGTAAGGGTCGAATCTACAAATCTTACAATACCTTTGCTTGATACATTGTGACTTGGTATATATACTTCATAACCCAAATTTTCCCAGTCTTGCTGATTAATAAAGTTATAGCAGCTTCTGCATTCTTGAAAGTGACTCCCATTCGGTTTTTACCCTTTCTGCTGAATTTTACAACATCTTGTACTTTCAAGTTAAAGATAGTTTTGGCTATACTCATAATATGTAAATTACCCACATTACCTGACTAGTGTAGTTAACAGTTTCTTCTAATAAAGCTCAAGCATACCTACAAAATTTAAACTCTAGCCTTCGAAACGATTTTCGAAATTATGACTAACACAAAAATAACTAAGTTTGTTAAGGTTGTATCACATTAGCCTACTTTAGTAGTAGCGGCTACTACAGTAGCCTAATGTAATATAGCCTTTACTTTATATAAAGAACTAAAATATGTTTACGCCTAGATTTCAATAAATTGATTTCTAAATACGAAATTCTTCAAAAATATTCAGAATTTTGGAAATACGATATTGCATTCAAAGTTACCTTTCCAAGAAAATTGTATAGGTACAAGTTTAAATCATATTTAAATATTGATTTTATAAATTCCTCATTTCTACACAAATATTTCAAATGGATTAAAAAACAATAAATAATGATTTATACCAATAAAAAGTAAATATAGAATGTAGCTTACCTATGACTCTGCTTCTGAACAAAACGAACGAAATTAAAAAATAGTCGTAGGTGATAAAAGCACCGACACTGACTCACAGTTGTAGCCTTAATTATTGATTATTCGATTCTTGAATGATTGAAAAGTGGCTACATTGTTGGAGGCATGTTAGACGCGTCGATGGCTCTTTATATATGGTAATACGGAGGCGGTTTGATATTTTGCGTACTGATAATATATATCATATATATATATATATATATATATATATATATATATATATATATATATATATATATTTTTTTTGCGGCAAACCCCGAGACGCGTCGATTTTGTTTTCGACGTGGACAACTTTTGATAGTCAACTTATGGTTGTACGGGCATCCCCCTAAAAGGGGTGGCTACCCCTTCGAGAATCTTTAATGGCATGGGGGGGTCGAGTGGCACATAATTTGAAAGGTATTTCGATTCTCTTTAAAGACATGCTAATATTTTTGTGTTGAAATCAATGACAAAAACCAGATTGAAATCTCCGTTAAAGAAATCGGATAACTGTGGCATGTGGTGAAATAACTCCTGTTATGCTACAAAATGTTCGGAAAAGTGTTGAACAAAGGTTGTATTATTGTTTGGAAGTAATGGGATCACAATTTGAACACTTACTTTGAATAAAACTTTTCCGACAACTTTTTTTTTATTTCTTTCACTTACACTTCCAGCTGGTTTTTGTCAATAATTTTAACACTTTAACACAAAAATGTTAGCATGCCTTTAAAGAGAATGGAAATACCTTTGAAATTATGTGCCACTCCACCCCCCATGCCATTTAAGATTTTCGAAGGGGTAGTCACCCCTTTTAGGGGGATGACAGCCATAAGTTAACTATCTAAAGTTGTCCCCCTCGAAAACAAAATTGACGTGTCTCGGGGTTTGCCGCAAAAACCTCCCCCGTCAACAATATCTAGGGTGGACTGTTTCTAATGCGCCACCCTGTATATATGTGAATATATATATATATATATATATATATATATATATATATATATATATATATATTATTTTATTATTTAAATTATTTATAGATCTTACCTTTAACAACTTTAATTATTTTCTATTTTATGTTTATATCACCCGTTAGCTAAGCTCAGTTTCTTTTATCGGTGCATGAGAATCTGTTCTCCCTTTGAGTTATGGCTGTATGTTAATTTGATTTATAATTCAATTAGAAAGAAATAAAAACACATAAATTTATAATAATTTAATTTAAAACATTACAAATGTGATACGCCTGATTTGCAAAACATAGACAGATTATTACGATGCGGTCTAATGCGCATGATCAACGAATCCACGCGTACCATACATTTATCGATAGAGGGCGATTATTTAATGGTTGTTTTATTATAGAAATATCAATGCACGAGTTATTCCAATAATTATGTGTATTAATGATTAATATAAAAGGATTTATGTGGTCGTATTACATTACCATATATAAGCTAAAGTTCGATATAAATCAATATGCAATATAATTTATCAGCTGATTTCTGGAAAACCAAACATATGTGCACACGTTCAAAGGAAATGTATTCAAGTAAGTAGATATGAATAATTTCTTTACATTCACGTAATCAATTTAGTGTTCATATACTTAATAACTTTTTATACCTATCAAATTATATTTACAAAATTTCCTTTTTTAGTTCAAGGATAGAAAAAGAATAGAATCGTCATTCTTTGTGATTATAGTTTTTTATTATTGGCCAATAATATTAAAAATGCACTGACCTGACACTATTTTCTGGAATTTTTCTGGCTGGAAACTGCTAACAGCGGTATGGAAACGACTATGTCCCAATTATTTGATAATTTCTGGATTTCATACGAACATACTTTATGTAAACATTGGTAAGTAGTGTATGTATGCTAATTTATATTATTTCAGCACTGTGACTTGGATTTTATTTGAATTTACTTAAATTTTTCAACGAATTTCGCATCCCCTCCTGATGCTTTTCGACGCCACACTCCAAGTTCTTTTGATCTTCAATTTTTTTATCAACAAACTATTTCAAAGCAGACTTTTTTGTTTCAAATTTTATTTCATTTCCGCTATTATTAAGAAGTCTACCATGGATAAAATGTTTTTACTGTTATTTTGAGTTTTCACATTTCTTACAGCACTTTAAATTTCCTAGGATACATATCGTTAATAATATTAACTTTCTAGTAGTATTTTCCTCATATATATATATATATATATATATATATATATACAGGCATTTTAATGAAAATAAATCTTCAACACAGACTTACGTTTATGGTTATTATAGTTAAATTACAGCCAGGAATGACATTTTTCTGTGTACAATAGTGACTAAATAATGTCTCGGACTTTAAAATAATTCCTTCTATATAAAATCTGTTTTATATCTTTTATTTACTCTAAGCATTTTATATTGATTTTCTAATGACATTTTTAGAATCATCATTCATTACTAGACTTCCTCTTTCTGTTTCCTGTCCATGTATACAGTGTGATTCAAAATTTGACACATGAAATCTTTATTGTCATATTGGATTTCTATACAATATATTATTGATCAATAAATTTGTATTATGTTATATTAATTATGACTAATAATGATTGGAACTTTATTTACTTTAGATAACTAGCTGATTCATTGCAAAAGATCCTAAGCATTTGAACAAATCCAAAGTTTTTTTAAAATAATTCTTCCATCCATGTTATAGTGTTTTCCCCCTTTCTAACACTACTAAGGTAATTTCTTTATATATATTATTGTTTTTGTTCTCGATATTTCCATCAAATAATCACATAGTATTTGCATTGATATAAAATTACATGTCTGACTATGGTTTATCTATAACACGTTTTGCATTGATTTTTATTGATTCAAAACCAAAATAATATATTCTTAATTACATAAGATCCACTTTCAAAGCTTCTATATATGTTTCAATAATATATATATATATATATATATATATATATATATATATATATATATATATATATTTAGAATTTTAATAACGAGGTTTAATTTAATTTAACTTGTAAATAAATTAGTCTGGTTAATAAACTAGTTATAACCCAGCCCACGTTCCCATTGACATGAGCGGTGAAAGCGTACATTTCAATAGGCTCCGCCCCTACCAATCACAAGCGCGTATCCGCATAAAAATGTGTATAAGTAGGCGGCGGAAACCGAATTTTAGTTAGTTCTCTTCAAGTCTTCTACATGAGCGGGTCGTATCACCCATAACTCAAACGCTTTCACGCTCTGGTCCTGCTGCGCATCCACCACATAGATCGAACTGGGAAAGTTGTTACTCTTTAGATAAGTGTTTCATTTAACTTGCGCCCAGTTCCCTATGGTGGCAGTAGGAACCACAAGAGCTTAAGCAATCAATACACAGTGAACTCAACAATAGTAATAAAGAAATAACTTCAGACAAGTTACTCTATTTATGAAAATCAAACAATTCGAAAATGCAGTACAATAACAACGACACTCGCAGTTATAGACAACCTCGCAGCTACTCAAAGTCCCAAGGTGTTTCAAATCATAACACCCCCATATCAGGACATGGCGCCCAACGTTTTGAGGGACGTTCCTACCTCAGGGAAGACGACGACGTCACCCAGACGAGAAGAGACGTAGCCGCTCAGTGGAGTGGCCGAACCCACCAACAAAACATAACCCAGAGCTGCGAGACGATCCTCCAAAACCTGACAAAACTACTTAACGCAAACTACAACCAACCACAACGACGAACAGAACCTCCCACCTTCAACGGCGACCCGGACGAAGACCCACAAAATTTTATCAACGCACTCCAGGATTACTTCTACAGAACCAACTTCCCCACAAGAGATCAGAGGGACTTTTGCGTCCAACAAATGAGAGGAGAGGCGGCGAGATGGGTTCAAACAATACATCTCGATGACGACGACCGCCTCAGCTTTAAATACTTGTGCTCAAGAATAAAACTACAATTTCAACGACGAACCACGCCCTACCAACCCCGACAGACATACAAACCGATGCTACCAATCCACTTCAGCAAACCAACACCTAGACCAATACACACTGCCAAACAGTTCACAGTGACACTGATGACTAAAGCTTGGAAAATATGCAAAATGCATGTTAAGTGCATATGTGCATATTTCGCCATTTTTTGAATAATGCATATGCAAAATAAAATAATGCATATTTTACCGTATTTTTGCAAAAATTTAATTTTTTAGTGCATTTTTAGAACAAGGCACAGTGCGACGGCTTGTCAGGTAGCCGCAATTCATCTTTGTATCGGGATTAGGACCCACTAATTACTATTTTACTGCCGTTCTTGTGTTAAAACGACAGATGGTCTCATAAAATGGGATTATTTTTACATTTCTTTCAAATACTAATTCTTCACGTCCGGCTTAAATATTTCGGTGGTTGTAAAAACCATGGGTCGTAATAAAATAACCTTGCTAGCTCGTAAATGATATTCTTCATTCATTCCCGCTACCAGTTTTCAAACTATTAAATATGCTTTTGGGGAAGGGATTGCACATTGTAAAGAAAATGTTAATTTGCCTTCATCCTCAAATCTACGAAAGAAATATGTTGATATAAACTACGACGCTGCTTTAACAAATATTAGAGATGAACTGAAAAACAAATCTTTGTGGTTTTCAGTTGATGAAACCACAGATGTTAAGGGGAGGTATGTAGCTAATCTAATCGTTGGCGCTTTAAATGAAAACGGTCAAGGAAAGGGTCATTTAATAAGTGTTAAGGTATTACAAAAAACATATTTAACTGCATATTTTGACCTATTTTTAGAGCATATTTGCATGCATATTTTGGTATTTTTTAGTGCATATTTTCCAAGCCTTACTGATGACACAAGATCCACCACCAATCTATGAAGTCCTCGAGAAGGTAGAGTTCCAGAAAGCCTCTGTAACCATCCAGGACGACGAGACGTCCGAATCGGCCACGCTCCATGTACCAAGAGGATACTTAACATCCGCCGACGAAGCAGAGACCGTCAAGGTCCATGGGGTTCCCGAAACACTCGAAGTCCTGGAAACTGCAGAAACCGGCCCAGAGATGGAAGTCCTCGAGAGCTTCACAGTCTTCACCGACGTCCCAGACGACATCTCGACAGTCACAGCTGCCCCAGACGACCCATTTTTACATATATTTTACATTTTTTTTTCATACTTTTACAATCTCATAACATTTTATGCATTGTACGCTGTATATATATATATATATATATATATATATATATAACTATTCTCACACATTTAAACAAACACACACAACAATTTTTAGTTACGACACAACTACAAAAGACCACACGAAACGTGCGTCATTTTACGACACAACGACAAAAGACAACCCATGAAACGTGCGTTTTCGTCTTCGACATGAGCGGGTCGTATCACCCATAACTCAAACTCTTTCACGCTCTGGTCCTGCTGCGCATCCACCACATAGATCGAACTGGGCAAGTTGTTACTCTTTAGATAAGTGTTTCATTTACCTTGCGCCCAGTTCCCTATGGTGGCAGTAGGAACCACAAGAACTTAAGCAATCAATACACAGTAAACTCAACAACAGTAATAAAGAAATAACTTCAGACAAGTTACTCTATTTATGAAAATCAAACAATTCGAAAATGCAGTACAATAACAACGACACTCGCAGTTATAGACAACCTCGCAGCTACTCAAAGTCCCAAGGTGTTTCAAATCATAACACCCCCATATCAGGACACCATGTTCTACCCACTGACTATCCACGGGATCATATTGTTCATGTGTAAAAGTTTTCATACAAATATTAGGTTTGTAAGGATTCCTTCTGTATGACTAAGTTAATGTATTTTTAAATAACGTTCCTTTGAAACACATTTCATACAAATGTCAGATTTAATTTTTGTTCTCCTGTGTAAATAAGCAGATGTGTAGTTAAACGACTTTTCCTTGCAAAATATATCAAAAAAATGTTACATTTGATCGCTTTTCTCCTGATTGATTATGCAAATGTGAAGTTAAACCACTTTTCTTTGCACATTTCAAACAACTGTTACATTTGAATGGCTTTTCTCCTGTGCGTACGCAAATATGACGTTAAACTAGTGTTCTCTGCAAAAGATTTCAAACAAAAGTTACATTTGATTGGTTTTTCTCCTGCGTCAGTACGCAAATGTGAAGTTAAACTACTTTTCCGTGCAAAAGATTTCATACAAATGTTACATTTGAATGTCTTCTCCCCTGTGTGAGTACGCAAATGTGAAGTTAAAGTTGTTTTCTGTGCAAAATATTTCAACAAAAGTTACATTTTAATGGCTTTTCTCCTGCGTGAGTACGCAAATGTGAAGTTAAACTATTTTTCTGTGAGAAAGATTTCAATCAAATGTTACATTTGATGGCTTTTCTCCTAAGTGAGTATGCAAATGTAAAGTTAAAGTACCTTTCTGTGCAAAAGATTTCAAACAAATGTTACATTTAAATGGCTTTTCTCCTGTGTGAATATACAAATGTGATGTTAAAGTACTTTTCCTTGCAAAAGATGTCAAACACATGTTACATTTGAATGCCTTCTCCCCTGTGTGAGTTCGCAAATGTGGAGTTAAACTATTTTTATGTGCAAAAGATTTCAAACAAATGTTACATAATACAACCTTTGTTCAACACTGTTCCGAACATTTTGTAGCATAACAGGAGTTATTTCACCACATGCCACAGTTATCCGATTTCTTTAACGGATATTTCAATCTGGTTTTTGTCATTGATTTTAACACTTAACACGAAAACGTTAGCATGTCTATAAAGAGAATCGAAATACCTTTAAAATTATGTGCCACTCGACCCCCCATGCCATTAAAGATTCTCGAATGAGTAATCACCCCTTTTAGGGGGATGACCGTACAAACATAAGTTAACTCTCAAAAGTTGTCCTCCTAGATAACAAAATCGACGTGTCTCGGGGTTAGCCGTAAAAACCTCCCCCGATAACAATATTTGAGGTGGACTGTTTCTAATGCGCCACCCTGTATATATATATATATATATATATATATATATATATATATTAATTTAATTTGTAAATTAGTCTGGTCAATAAACTAGTTATAACCCAGCCGACGTTCCCATGTTCTACCCACTGACTATCCACGGGACCATATTGTTCATGTGTAAAAGTTTTCATACAAATATCAGGTTTGTAAGGATTTCTTCTGTATGACTAAGTTAATGTATTTTTAAATAACGTTCCTTTGAAACACATTTCATACAAAAATCAGATTTCTTTTTTGTTCTCCTGTGTAAATACGCAAATGTGTAGTTAAACGACTTTTCCTTGCAAAATATATCAAAAAAATGTTACTGTTCTAATTTAACCCCTTTTACTTAGGCTAATTAGAGGGAATGTATTTTTGGTTGTTTTACGAGGCAATCGAAGGACCACTACGGCCGTTTGTCACTGAAGTAACGATGAACCGTAGAATGAAATTAAAACACTGATATCACGTTATGATTTATATTGTCATGAAATATAAGTTATTTACTGTTGCTTCGACAATTAAGAATTCACTTGACTTTTCGCGATAACTGAAAGTATTGTGCACATACTATGTTGGTTTATGAAAAGAATAAAGATTACGGACACATGGTGGTTCCCGGGTTGAAAACGCCGGCTGGTTTTACGAAGTTGTAGCACGTTATATGATGAAAGAGGGTGTCTGAGAAGTGTGAAAGCTATCTGGGAAGTGAGTAAAAATGAGGCTATTTTCGTATTTATATGTTTGATGACGTAGGATCGAGGAATGAGTAAACTATTAGAAACTAGCCAATGGGATAAAAGTATTTTAAAATGTAACGTTCGAACAACAAGTGAATGTTGCAGATATGAAGATGTTTTTTGTGGGGTTTTCAACGGTTTCGTAGATACAGATAACAGAGTTTGGAAGAGAGTTTTTATGAAGAGATAAGATGTCGGGGACTTTGATATGTTCAGTAGAATTTCAGAAAACGATATTTATCTGTTTTTCTTAGGTGTTAGTAAATTTAAATGACTTTTTTAGTGAAGTAAAGAAATATTAACTGTTGAAAATAAGGATATATTTAGTTATATGTTTTGAGCATAATATTCGAACAGTAGTATACAGGGGAAATTGAAATAGAATCACGGGAGAATTTGGTAATAAAAAGCCAAATTCGAACAGTTACATTTGATCGCTTTTCTCCTGATTGATTATGCAAATGTGAAGTTAAACCACTTTTCTTTGCACATTTCAAACAAATGTTACATTTGAATGGCTTTTCACCTGTGAGTACGCAAATGTGACGTTAAAGTAGTTTTCTCTGCAAAACATTTTAAACAAAAGTTACATTTGTTGGTTTTTCTCCTGCGTGAGTACGCAAATGTGAAGTTAAACTACTTTTCCGTGCAAAATATTTCAAACAAAAGTTACATTTTAATGACTTTTCTCCTGTGTGAGTTCGCAAATGTGAAGTTAAACAACAAATATTACATTTGAATGGCTTTTCTCCTGTGTGAGTACGCAAATGTGAAGGTAAACTATTTTTCTGTGAGAAAGATTTCAAACAAATCTTACATTTGAATGGCTTTTCTCCTGTGTGAGTACGCAAATGTAAAGTTAAACTATTTTTCTGTGAGAAAGATTTCAAACAAATGTTACATTTGAATGGCTTTTCTCCTGTGTGAGTATGCAAATATAAAGTTACAGTAACTTTATGTGCAAAAGATTTCAAACAATGTTACATTTGATGGCTTTTCTCCTGTGTGAGTATGCAAATGTGAAGTTAAAATACTTTTCCTTGCAAAAGATGTCAAACAAATGTTACATTTGAATGCCTTCTCCCCTGTGTGAGTACGCAAATGTGAAGTTAAAGTAGTTTTCCATGCAAAAGATTTCAAACAAATGTTACATTTGAATGCCTTCTCCCCTGTGTGAGTAGGCAAATGTGAAGTTAAACTATTTTTGTGTGAGAAATATTTCAAACAAATGTTACATTTGAATGCTTTCTCCCCAGTGTGAGTACGCAAATGTGAAGTTAAAGTAGTTTTCTGTGCAAAAGAGTTCAAACAAAAGTTACATTTGAATGGCTTTTCTCCTGTGTGAGTACGCAAATGTGAAGTTAAAGTACCTTTCCGTGCAAAAGATTTCAAACAAATGTTACATTTATATGGCTTTTCTCCTGTGTGAGTACGCAAATGTGAAGTTAAAGTAGTTTTCTGTGCAAAAGATTTCAAACAAATGTTACATTTGAATGGCTTTTCTCTTGCGTGAGTACGCAAATGTCTAGTTAAACTATTTTTGCGTGAGAAATATTTCAAACAAATGGTACATATGAATGGCATTTTTCCTATTGGCAGATGTGTGTTTAAACGTTTTTTCTGTGAAAAAGTTTTCGAAGAAATGTCACGTTTGTGAGCTTGCAAATGTCTGTGTGAATCACTTTTCTTTAATTTCTGATCTTCATCTATACTCAACTTGAAAATCTCATTGCATCTGATATCTTGTAACTCTGCTTTCAAAACATGTTCAACTATTTTAATTTCATCTTTTATATCTTCATCATGATTTCTGAGAATGGTAAAGTCGGTTCTTTGCCTTTTTCGGTAACTTGTATTTTCCTGGTGAAATTTCGTTTTATTTAGTATTTTCTTTAGTTTCATACAATGATTTGTAGAAACTTGACATTTGAATGGCCTTTCTTCTGAGAGAATATGCAAATTTCTACTTGAATCACTTCCCTTTAAAAACGATTTCAAACAGTCATCCATACGAGGGTTTAAATTATCAGTAACATTGAAATGAAACGTGGTTTTCAGCAACTCTGTTTTCAATCCATGTTCAACTAGATCAATTTCATCTTTTACACCAAGATTTCTCAAAACGCCCATGTCAATGATTCCAGTTTTAGTGCCACTTCTATTTTTATGGTGAAATTTAATATTATATAATTTGTTTCGTTTTATACAATGATGTGTTGAAAAGTGGAGAAAAAATTCTAATCGTTTCGTGTATAAATTTCCACAAAATCCACATATCATAATCCCAGCATTAGCATTTGTTTTAATATATTTTCCATTGTTTAGCAGTCCTGTGAATGTTCAAGAAAATTGAAATTAGTTTTTCGAATTGAAATTTGTATAAAGAATATAAAAATCTACAAATTTAATCAACGCTACAAATGCTTGCTAACAATATTATTGGGAAAAGTATGTAAAATATTAATAAAATTTGTTATAAAATGAAGTTAGAAACTGCAGACCGTGCTATCTATAGAGCCTGCCGAGTAACTAAAATCGTAAGATAATTCCAAAAAATTGACGAAAACTGTAACGTCGTTAGTAATAAAATTTTATTGATTTTTATTACTGCGTATGCGCGCTGTCATATTGCTCGTCCCCACAGGTTATCTGTT
This sequence comes from Galeruca laticollis, assembly GCA_963921935.1. NCBI lineage: Eukaryota > Metazoa > Arthropoda > Insecta > Coleoptera > Chrysomelidae > Galeruca > Galeruca laticollis. The sequence goes on along the minus strand of OY998181.1, from coordinate 159,901,697 downwards.
ATACCGTTATCGTTTCTTAGTTCAATTGTTGAGGTTATTATGAGGTAACGGTATTTTGGTGTATTTTTAATTGTTATAGTGTAATATTTATCTGTTGTTTCGTTGCTTTATTGTTATTAATTGAAAAGACAAAGTCAAACTGTATTCTGAAGGAGTCTAATAAGTGGTGTACTCGGTAAGTTTTATTAAAAAAATTTGAGCATTTTTTCTTTCTCATTTAACAACCATTTTCTTTATTTTTATAAAATACAGAATTTTTACTCATTTAATCGACAACTTTAGAGGTCATGCTTGTTTTTTACATTAGCTAAACTGAAAATTATTGCATTACTAAAGTAAATATTTCCTTTTTACAGTTTTGTTCCTCCAACCCAGGAAGATAAAATTAATATGGCTAGATTCCATTGGTAATAAATCATTAAATCTGTCGACGAGGAAACGAAGGAGGATATGTTCCCTTCATCTTCAAAAACAGTGTTTCTTTAGATTTGAGAAAGACGAAGGGAGGTGATTAAGACAGTTTGATTTGCCTTCCCATATGAGAGGAAATTAACAAAAATTGATAGTAAGTTTTATTATATTCATTATAGCATGCTATAATTTTGGACATTTTAAAATGTAAATTAAGTGAATGAAAAGACATGTACTGAGTGTGTAATTTTATTAAAATTCCAGCTAAGCGCTATCAGCCATTAGACCATTCTCAAAGCTGTCGTCAAGAAAAAAACATACAACTGTTTGTTCACAAACTATTTTTCGCGGTTATATTAATTCAAAACACACACCATAGCTTGAAGAAGGGGTTACGAACTGCGCGCGGTCGGGAGAAGGAACGGGTGTGGTGAAATGGCTGAGGAACTGAGCCTTTTCGGCGTGCACAAAACAAATTTGAGTGTGTGAAGTTAGCCAAGGAAAACAATTATGTATACAGAAACATTAAACACCTTCAGCCAACTTGGGTACCCGAAAGTGAATCTCCAGGAATAAACTTGGTGAGTACCCTTTTCTTCATCAAGTAAACGGTGTGAGAATCGTTAGAAGCTTATCAATGACTGTTATTCAATAACTAAATCAATGTTCTTCGCGGTACAAATAGTATATAGTCCACGTTCTAATTGGCTTTTTATCGTCAGTTAGTACCGTGAGCGAACAACAACAGGTGTCAAGAAACATAAAACCCTGTAACTGCTACATACAATGAAATAAAATGTTTGATGTTACATCATTATTTAAGTAAAATTTGTTAAAATTACCCTATAAAGAGGATGTACAATTGTAATTCACATAACGGAACGCCTAATTTGAAATTATCAACTAAATGATATGTGTGTACACCCTCTTTATAGGGTAATTTTAACAAATTTCATTTAAATAATGATGTAACATCAAACATTTTATTTCGTTGTATTTAGCAGTTACAGGGTTTGATCTTTTTTGACACCGGTTGTATATTTTTCTCTTGACAGCTTTGAGAATGGCCTAATGGCTGAAAGCGCTTAGGTGGAATTTTAATAAAATGACACACTCAGTACTCGTCTTTTGATTCACTCAATTTATATCTAGTGTGTACACCATACTCAGACAAAGCCATTTTAAAATGTACCCATTGAAGAAATAATAATCTGGATTTTATTTAATGTTATAGCTATTCCCTCCACCAGCTATGGGATGGAATGTATTGACCCCTTGTCGATTTTCATATATAGCCCATGGTATGACAATTTATGGGAAATGAAAGTGAGTATTAACTTTTGTTGAGGCATTACGTCTAAGTATTTGGTCTAGCGGTAACCAAAAATCCAAAATTATCCAATAAAGACAGGAAATAAAAAAGCGATAAATCAAAAAATAGTCTAAAACCAAAAAAAACAAGAATTCCTAAAAAAATCGAAAACTCCAAAAAAGGGAATTCAAAAAAACCAAAAAAAATTAAACATTCAAATATTTTTTGATAGTTTTTTTTGGCTTAGTACAAAAACGTGTTGTGGTTTACTTATTTATTGTTGTTATTTTGTGTGTTTACTTGTAGAAGCTCAACCAGAAACGAGAAAGGACTTCCACGAGACGGTGGGATTTTTAAGAGCCTTTAAGAAACATTTTAACAATCATAGACTGCCAGGAGCTGCAGAGTAACGTTAACTACCTTATGCGATGGTTTCATAAGAACAGAATGCTTTTAAATGTAGAAATATACAAATATGGCAATATACTAGGTTTAAGCTTATGATAAACCTGTTTAATACTTCCAGTAAAAAAATAAACATGTGTTTTAAGTGGAAATAAAATGTAAGATATATTATTTTAAATTTTGTACAGTCACAAGTGCTGTTTAGCACTCTTATATGTAATTATTAGGCACCTTGTATTTACAGAGATGGTCAGTAGTTAACAATTTTTTCTTTAAAATTATTGTAATTACTTTTGTGCTAACATTCACAGTAATTATACTCAAATGTTTTCTTTCACAGAAAGTTGCCAAAAATAGGAGTATAATAATAAATAAATAAATTAATATAAACTTATCATAAATAATTTTCGACTTTTATCTTGATTCAACATCATTTAAAAATCTAATGATACTCCAATCTAGAATGTATGTTACTCAAATTATTTTTTAATTATTGCATTGTTTTTACATTATAGTTTATTTATTGCCATTGTTTGTTAAGAAAAGTACTTTGTGAAAGAAATTATTTGTTATGCATTTTTATACCAAAATAAATAAACTGTTTATATGATTATTGTTTTATTTTTCCCAATTTAACCATTTATGGTCCATCATTTGATATTTCATTTAATTTAACTCAACATCTAATCATTATTGAGTTAATAGCGTTAAATTGAATGAAATGTCTAATGTTGGACTATAAATGGTTATTTTGAAACTAAATCATTAGAATACAGTAAATTTGACTATACCGCCAAAACCTAAAATTACAGAAATCTTTTTAACATCCCTCAATTGTTTAGACAACAGGCTCTTTAGATGGCGCCACAATCAGTGTCTCATCTATCTGTGGATTATGTTTCAGTTGTGGCGAAAAGGCTGTGTAATAAATAAGAATACCAAATAGAAAAATTTAAATTAGTAACTTTCAGAACACACGGTAAAACATATTTTATTTGAAATAGAATTAAAAGTAGAATGCGACCCACATTTTGTTTAGAAAAATGATACAAAACCATAACAGCTTTGAAACAAATAAAACATTTTACTAGGTCAAAATGAAATAATTGTTTTGTATACAACTAATTAATAACGTAAAATTGTTGCCGCTTCAAAACAAGAAAAATGGATTTTGCAATTCAACAAAAAAAAACCCAAACCTAATTCGGGGGGAATAGTAAAAACCAAGTACAGAGCAGTGAGAGCGACAGACAGTGTCGGGGCGAATACGCGAAGGGGAAAGTCCTTTCCCTGTCACGGTAACGGGCATCAGTTTTTTTTGGTGTTAGCGGTTTCAGAGGAATAAGTTTCTCTCCGTTGTGTTAGGGCGTGAAAGGGATCATTGACGGTGAACACTGTCCCCCTTCGTGACACAAAACGGGAAGACTCTCCCTCTACGCTAAGTTTTCAGCATAGCCCGATACCGGTTACTGGCACTACCCGCGGTTGCTAAAAAGATAGTGAAGATAGGCAGTAGCAAGGCCGGAGAAAGAAAGTTTTCCAACGCAGTAAGTTTTTAAACAAGTTGAGAGTTAGATTTTGTTTTTTGATGAGACATTTATTCGTTTTATTATTTTGCGCTGGTTCTAAACTTGGTATTTATAAATTCACTGTTTTACATAGGGAGAAGCTATAACAATATATTTATTTTATTGTCTGTTCTTTCACGGGGACAGGACAACTTGGCCGCTTTCAGTTAAATATTGAATGTCCAGGCTCACAATTTGGGCACAGCTCGTTCTGTAGGATACGAATTTATCGTGTGTGATGACATAATAAGATTTCACAGGGTACCGCTAACCTGACAAGAGTTAGGTTTCTATTTATTTAATTATTGTTTTGTTGCGCCACATAATTCGCTTCCACCTCGTAGGTAGAATATAAATAAGAGTTAAAACAAGGTTAATTTGTACTTAGTATCAAAGGGCCGGAGCGTATGATTTTTTTTCCTCTTGTTCCCAGCGAACTTGTGCTACGATAAGCAATTTTAAATTGTTTCTTTCTTGTTCAGACGTGATTAGGAATTTTTTTCAGATTAAGTAAAATAAATCAACATTATAGGTTATTCAAAGACGTGCAAATTTTGCAACTCGAAACTTACGCATTGAAACGGGAGTGTCGATAAACAATTATTGTTCATAGATCAGCAGAATTAGTTTACGACTCTACTTGCACTTTTTGTTGATACCAAGTGCAATGATACGAAACCACAGTAGTCTCGTATAGTATTGCGTTTAAGAGTAAATAAATATAATCTTTTTTTGCGCCTCGAGACAGGTGAATATCGAACTAAGGGTTAAATCATACGCCCTCACGCACGTTGAAATACTAAAACGATAAGGGGTTAATTTCTTTGTTATATCTCAGGGCGAGGGTTATATTATAATTGTTTTATTGATAGTCATATGTTATACAGGGAAAGATGTACAATTTATGGATAAGTGTATAGGTAATTTTTATACCGGGGGAATTTAATAATTTGTGTTGATATTGGACTTTTGATTTATGTATATTTAGATACAGTGAAAGATTTATTATATATTTTTTTATATTTAACTTTGTGGTTTTCCCATACATTATTTATCATCCCTACCCGAATTTTCCCTAGAGTGTGTATCAACATTGGATACGAGACCGAACCGAGAGAACAATCCTGTCCTGGCGAAGGAAATCAAACCGTTTTAAGCCCAGGAGTTCCCAGCTTAAATCGGACTGGGGGTTGCCTTTCCACGCTCGGCTACAAATACAAAGGTATTGTTGAAAGAAAAGGCATTGGAGTCGTGACAGCGGACCCGGTATAGCAGGGTCAAATCTATTACATTTGGGGGCAAGGTATTACGTTAGGGTCTAGCACTTATTACACTGGTGACAGCGTTTTTTTTGTTAATAAACAACTCAGAAGAAGGCATAGAGTTGTACATCTGGTGACAGCATTCATTACAGCTGTCTATGTCGGACCCACTTGAATAAGCTTTATTGACTAATACTTTACACAAATGTATTTAGTGCAGGTGAGTGTGTGTGTTAAAGTGACAACCAAATATCTGATAGGAGTAAATGGGTTGTTTTAGGATTTAACAAAAAAAACTTGAAATTATAAAACCCTTAAGGAAGGGTGAAACAGCGACCAGTGTAGTGCTGATTTATGGTTTTGGGAGAACAATAGTTAACGATATAAAATGTGAGCTGATAAAATAGAACATGCGTCACCAATGTAGAGCATGGATGGAGATGTTCGAACAAGAAAGACAATGGAACCTGGAAAATTGATTAATTGGACACTGTCATGTACCAATGGTTTATTCAAGCAAGGCAGATGATTCCACTTTCAGCGCCTATAATAATTGCCAAGGTTGTTGAAATGAACCGCAAACTTGACGCGTGAGTTTAAATTTCGTCATGGCATTCGCCAACTTTATATCAGTGGACAAAAATTCGGCTGGGATTGCTCTGTAATTGCAGAATTCCTGGAACAATTTAAAGAAAAAATCGCTGAATGGGCTTAGCTGGAAGACTTTACCACAAAAAACATTAGCTTCGCTCTCTGAAAAAGCCTATGACCTCCAAGCTCCGGATTACTAGATCTTTACTCCGGGTAAGGTCGTATTTAACACATGAAAAAATATATACATATACATTTTCGATATTAGGGAAAAAATATAGATTTGGCAACGGGTTTATTCATGCTTGTCGCTTATGTCTTGCTGTTCCTTGGTTTCAGCCGATTCTCGCTAAATTAATTGCAAGTGAGTTTAAGCTGGTTAAAGTGTTTTGTTTTTATGTTATATTGAAGAACCATTCCCCAATTTTCCTATATGCCCTGAGTGAAATTATTTAAAATTATAAAAGAGATAGTGATAGCCAAGTACTTCGTCTTCTGAATTAATCTCTAAAAATAAGATAAGAACGGGACACATTTTCAAGATTCTTGGAAAGAAAATCCTCAATATAAAAACTGGCTGGTTAAAATAGAACAGTTAAATATGATGGGGAAAAGTCTTTAAAGACTCATTTAAATAGTGAAGGATATTGTAGAGTCGCAAGTACCGTCTCTAAGAATACATTGCTTACATCGTTTTATCCCAAAAAAACTCAGCCGAAGAAATTTATCATGCAGTAAGTCACCATCATAGCTATTTGAATACTGATTGCGGTATTAAACTAAATTCGTATATTCATCGTGATTATAATTTGGCCAAAAAGGTTCTTTGCAGTTGAACAAAGGCTGAAGCAATCAGCAAATTGTTTCGGGCCTGAAAGTAATGGAAGAAACGAATGCGTGTACAGAAACCTCTCTACCATTCTCAGTTTTGTGCCATGATTCAAATAGTGGTAACCAAAAACTGTTTCCAATAGATGTAAGATATTTTAGTATTAAGAGTGGCGTTCAAAACAAATATTTAGACTTTCCTGAAAATAATGATAAAACATCTTCATCAGTTACTATAATACGATGCTTAAAACATTAGAAAAGTTTTCAATGCCAAACTTTTAAAAACAATTTTAAAGGTCAAAAATGTTATCGAGTTAGATGAAGATGAGTTATATAGCGGGATAATTCTCCTTAAAACCAGTTGATGTAACCAGCACATGACTTCACCTTAGTAACGAGGCTATTTTTTTTCTTCAACATATTTCTTTCTAAAACTTCAATAACAAAAATGTCATAAAACTGAACAAAAAATGGATTTCTCGTATTAAAATACATGGTACTGCATAATTTTGTCCATACATTCACTTTAAACCAAAATTAAGAATTTTTTTGGCCAGGACCACAAATGTTTTAATAAATTCTCAACATGCTTCCATAAAAAATTCTATAATTACGAAACTATGTTATATATCGATTCCTTTCTTACCAAACTCAATTAGTTACCACATTTTAATTCTTCCATTTTATATTTGTAGACTAGTGGTCGCCAACCTGTCGATCGCGAGCTACCGGTAGCTCGCGGAGGCAATTCTGGTAGCTCTCACAACGATTTTAATTTAAAAAATACAAACCGCAAAAATCAGAGAAGCTTCCGAAAATTCCACAAAAAATCTAATTGCCATAATATTAAACATAAACAGCGGCAACGTTGCGGTGAGCGATCTGCCGCTGACGCCAACAAGCTAGAACCGGCTAGAACCGACCAGCCGGACCAGCGCGTTAGTGTTCGAGAACGATCAGGATTGCTTTGAACGGGATAAATACGCACGGCGCGGCGACATTGCGCTTAGTTTAAAATTGAACGCGTAACCAACGTCCAGCGGTTGGGTTAGTAGAGAACAACAAAAAATAATATTATGGCAAGCAGTTGTAAGAAGGTAAATACATACCACTTTCATTCGGAATGGGAAGAACAATACTTTTTTACAGAAATTAAAGATAAAAATGTGTGTTTGTTATGTAATACTTATACTTACTTATATTTTGAAAAATCATTCCCACTACATTCTGCCGCCAGAAAGGAGAAACTGAAACAGTTAAAAAAGCAGTTAAATGGACAACAATCAATATTTTTAAGAACAGTTGACAAAAATTAGGCTGCAACTGAAGCATCGTATCGTGTGTCCCAGATAATTGCACAAAAAAAGAAACCTTATGAAGACGGGTAAATGCTAAAACAGGAGTTGTTAGAAGCTGCTGATTCGTTATTTGCCAACTTTAGAAATAAAGACGAGATAGTTTCAGCTATACAATCTATGCAACTTTCTGCTAATACAGTGATGAGACGTGTAGAAGTAATGAGCAATGATATTTTTTACAATTAAGAACTGACTTAGATAACTGTGTTTATTTTTCACTTCAACAGGATGAATCAACAGATGTCGTTGACACTGCCAAGATGGCCGTGTTCGTCAGGATGGTTTTTAGTGATTTTACGATTAAAGAAGATCTTTTGAAGTTTATTCCACTGAAAGGACACACTACTGGACATGAGTTGTTTTCTCATTTAAAAAATATTATTTCTTCCGAGAAAATTCCAATATCGAAAATGGTAGGCTTGACAAGCGATGGCGCTCCAGCTATGGTGGGTTGTGATAAGGGTCTGGTGGCGTTATGTCGTAAAGATGAAACTTTTCCGCAATTTCTCTGTAACCACTGCATTATCCATCAGCAAGCATTATGTGCAAATTTCCTGAAACTAAACAACGTTATGAAACTGGTGGTAAAAATTGTGAACAAGATTAGAGCTCAAACGTTACAAAGAAGATTATTCAAAACCTTGGCCGATGAAGTTGACTGTCAATACGGGGACCTACTCCTTCACTGTGAAGTCCGATGGTTAAGTAGAGGACGGGTGCTGAAACGTTTTAATGATGTCCTATCTGGCATAGTTCAATTTTTCAAACAACGCGATGAACCGACTCCGGAACTATAAAATTCAATCTGGCTTAGTGATTTTGGTTTTCTCGTGGACATTACAGAGAAATTAAACGAACTTAATTTGCAGCTTCAGGCGAGAGACAAAAAACTAGCGGAAATGATTTCTGATATAAAAGCATTTATCAAAAAGCTGTAGTTTTGGGAACAAAACCTAATTAACAGCGATGCCAAGCATTTTCCTATTCTTTCAGAAAAAATATCTCAAAATCCATTAGAACCCTATTACAACAAATATTATGTAGAAATAGTTTCTACCCTGAAGAATAACTTCAAAAATCGTTTTAAGGATTTCAAAGAAATGGCTTTAGTAGCGCAGTTTGTTTTTTCACCCGTTATGGAAATTGATATCCAACAGTTTGCAACTTGTGTTCTGCAGAACTTTGGCGAAGACATCGCTGCAACAAAAATGGAAGTAATTGAGTTTCAAAATGATTTAGCCTTGAAATCGTTAGTCTCAAGTACCAAATGTTTTTGGCCTATTGTAAGTAAAGACAAAAATTCAGTTTCTATGCCGTGTTGCCTTGAAAGTGAAAGCATTATTCAGTTCAACCTATTTGTGTGAATCTTCTTTTTCCAATATGAAGTTTATTAAGAACAAATATCGCAATCGACTTACAGATGAACATTTGGATAATTGTATTCGAATGGCTGTATCAAATTATACTGCAAACAATAAAAAAATTACCGATGAGTCTAAGTGTCAGCCTTCTCATTGAACGTGCTTTTTTATTTTTCAATGTTTATGTTCATGATAGTGCGTTACTTTTTTGTTGATATTAGTAACTATTTTTAAATATTACGTGACATGCCGTTGTGGCTGGATAAAAGTTTGTGTTTATTTTTCAAACACCTTTGTTTGGTTGGTAGGAAAGTAGCTATGACAAGTACGTACTAGTAATATTAGTTATTTTGTTATTAGTTTATTATTAGTACCTATGTATTATGTATTACCAGTTAAATAGTAAAATAAATACATATAATGATAAATTAACTGTGGATTATTTCATTTACGTTGCGTTACGTGTGGGTAGCTCGCTGTTTATTCCAAAATTAACAAAGTAGCTCAACACATTGAGAGGTTGGCGACCACTGTTGTAGACAATATACTGGCTTAAAGCTATTGTAGAAATTTTTGTAAGAAATTACCTTAAAAAAATTGTAGTAACTACGTCTATGCAATGGAAAGTCTGAATTTGGTGAAAATAGAAATAGGAGTGTTCATACTATTATAACTAAATACAGAACATTCCATCGATAATGCAAACCGAGTTATAAAACATCAAATTTGAACTTTTTATAAAAAAATTCCGATTCCCTATTGATTGGAAATCCCAAAAAAAAATTTTTTATTCTGATTTCAGTGAAATTTTGCATGGATGAGTTTTTTGATACGATTCCAAAAAATTTAACAGTTGTTCGTAAAAAAAATATTTGGGGTGGAAAATTGAGAAAAAATTATAAAAATGGGATTTTCCGGAAAACTGTACATCAGATTTTGCTCATTTACGAACATAACCTCAGTTTTTACGTTCTGAATCTGCATATAAAATTTCGATCGTGTTTTTGAGTTATCGTTTTGACAAACCGAATTTTTAAAACAAGGTTTTTAGGACATATGAAACGCGTAGATCCACTCGAATCTCAAAACGTCAAAATAATTCCTTTACAATACTTTCCTTTTATGTATAGATTTATTACACCTACTATACTCGTACATAAAGTGAAGAAAAAAATCCTTGAAAATATTCAAGAAAATTCAGTGAGTTTTGAAATAGACGTAGGTAGACAAAATATGGTGCAAGATGTTTCAAAATGTAGATATGCCTCAATTGTTCAAAATTGTAAGTAGAATTTTGTCAATTCCTATAAGCACCGCTTATCTGGAAAGGATATTTTCCTTGATAAATAATCTATGGAATGACGAATGTAATAGGATGAGGGTAGCTTTAGTAAATGCAGAATTATGTACCAAAATAAATTTTAATATTATGACATGCCAAAAACTTGCAGAGTATTTCGAAGAAAGTGAACAAAATTCGTTACTAAAAACATGTCTAAGTATTATGAAATATAGTTTTCAGTTACAAAAATGTACAGTTAAAAAAGTCATTAATGTACAATATTAATTTTAATAAACTTTAGAACACCATGTTATTTGTGTTGTGGTGGTTACTTAGTAAGGGTCCCTCGTATACTCGACGCTTACCATAAAGGCATTATATCTTGGAGGAAACCACTTACCTAGCAACCTGTATGCGGGAATAAAATAAACAACATCACTTCTGTAAATATCACTAGGATGACGTTCAATACATTAAAAATACACAAATATAAAACCACTCGTCTTATTCAAAGTATTAATAACAACTCTCCTATCCTGGTTCGTTAACTCTAAATTTATAGGAAATATAATATAAAATAGATATGATTTTCTACATGCCTGACCTCCGTCTATAAGTTGTACATGTCTGTATATAAACACGAACGTGCTTCCACTGATAACTGACATTGACCGTGGCCGATCAATGCTCCCTAAATACTATAATTAATATTAACCCGAGAACGCTCGCGCCTGAAAAGTTACGTTGATGCTCGCGGCTGGTCGTTTTGACCGACTAGGAAATTCTTAAATATGTCAGTATTTGTGTTGTTTATTAAAAGTATTGAGCTATTGATATACTTTTTATAGAAACTTTATTGGCTATAAACATAAAGTAGGTATGTTTTTGAGCAAAAATGAAAATGAAAAACTCTCAATGCAATAAAAAAAACAAAGTGATATTCTTAACAAAAAAAAGGTGCTAATTTTCTTCGTTTCCTACGCACCTTACACAAATATATACCCCGTGTTCCTTGCAAACGTATCTTGAACAAGTTTGACAGGTTGTGGTGGTTTTCCTATTTTTCTTTGAGCTAAAATATCCACATCTTCCCACAACACTATGAGCTCTTGTGGTTGGCTGCACAGGAATTCTAAGTACGTTGTGAATACTGGTTCGAATATTCAAAGGTATATCCATTGTCAACCATCTGTGTACATGCTCAGAACATAACTTCGTGGCAAGGCTCCTCAAAAATTCGCGTCTCTTCTTGATTTTCTTTGCTTTGGTGTTGAACTCATAAATGACCTGGCTGTTGATTCCGCCAATATTCATTTCACAGAAGAAAATTGTTAGTGGCCACCTAGCAGTTTTTCGCGAAACTGAATTACTGCCTTTCATCTCATCGACTTTATCTACACCACCCTTGGTTTTATTATAATACAATATAATTTTTGGTTTTCTGTTCACAGATTCCTCAACTTCACCCTGATGATGCATCGTCGATATAAAAGCAACCGTCTTACCTTTTTTAGGTACATAGGAAAGCAGAGTTATGTTCTTTGTAAATCCAAAAATTGTGCTTTTCACTTCCCTTTGTTTAGAATTGACGAATTCTTTTGGAGGCTCCCTTTTATTTCTTCTGATAGTTCCGACAATTGTTAATTTTTCCTTTAGTAAGTCTTGAGCCAGGTCAATAGAAGTAAACCAATTGTCCATGGTTATATTGCGCCCTGATCCCAGAATAGGGCCAACAAGCCGCTTGACAACGTTGGCAGGACTATTATTTAGCAAGAAAGGACCCTCTGCCTGTTTCCCAGCATAAATTTCCATATTATAAGTATAATAGGAACATGAGTCCGCTAGAGAAAAAAATTTAATGCAATATCGGGAAGGTTTACTTTTTATGTATTGCCGGAAACCGCAACGTCCTCGAAAACCTTCCAGCATTTCGTCTATTGTAGTATCTGCTCCAATAGTGTAATTTTCTTGACATCTTTTTACAAATCCCTTAAACGAATGCCTAATGGGAACTAACTTATCTGCTGTTTTTCGAGCTTCTCGGTTATGTATATTGTCGAACCGCATACAGTGCATTATAAACTGAAACCTAGACAAAGTCATAACACATCGGAAGTATTCTATTCCGGTGCCATCGGTGGCCCATAAATCCGAAAGATTTAGGTGTGAAGCACGTGAAACGCCGGCCAAATACAACAATCCCATGAATGCTCCTACTTCAATAGCGTCTGTATCTCTGGCATCTCTTTCCCGTGTATAGTTAGCACGAACGGACTGAATTTTTATATTTGTACATACCACTATTTCTTCTATAACTTCATCAGGGAAAAATAACTTCCAAGAGGTTAATGGTGTTACAGCAAATTTCGATTTGTTTGTGGGACCTTCCCGAAATCTTACAATATTCGCTGGTTTTACTTTTGCGACACGGCTTATCGGAGGATATTTACACCACAACATCCCAGATTTTCCCACATAATTCTCAAGGCGTTCAGACAAAGGCACATCGTCGTATGACTCATCATCATCACTATCATTCTGATCAGGATCTGACTGCTCCGAGTTCGTATCATGGTCGCTTTCTTCTAGAATATCTTCTTCAGGGTCCGAATCACCTCTATCTTCGTCTGTTTCTATTTCCTTATACAATCTTTGTGAACGTTCGATTTCTTTTTCATGATCCATTCTACACAATAAATAGATTTCTATAATATGTTATCTGCTATTATCTATTTGATTTTGCCACATTTATTTGATTATAACCCCCAATTTCCCTGTAAACAATTAATAATTTGGTACAAACCTTAAAATGCTCGCGCGTCGGTTAAAACGACCAATTATCAGTTTTCAGCTTCTAGCAACACTCTCTAACAAAACCCAAAAGTAGACTGACCCGCCGGTTCGACTTAGGAAGACTCCAAAGCGCGTCGTAAAATGGCGGCCTAAATAAATGTGGGAGGGGGAAAAACACATCCTTGGCGGCAAATCGACCAGGATGCGAGCGTTCTCGGGTTAACCTAAATTTAAATATTATTTCTAAGTTAATGTCCTTTTGCATTGCTGTCCTTTAGGGATCACTACAGTGTTAAAGAATAAACGGAGGGCCGACCCGAGTTCCCGCGATTCTGGTGTGCGTGGACGTTACTCCCGGTAGAGGCGATCGTGGCGGCTAGGGGCTAGTCTAGGTCTGGCAGCGATACGAGCCGGATATGGTAATTGTGGCGTTGTTACATTTTATATTACTTTATTCTCTTTAAATCTTTGATAAAAGATCTAGGCTTTTATTTCCCGTAATATTTGTATAAAAACAAAGATTTGCTCTTATATTATGTTCTAATGTACTTAATACTTGTAGTATTCTGTTTCAGTTCAGTGTTATTTTGAAGGAAATAAATAGACTTTACATTGCTGTTTGTTTTCGCCCTGTGAATAGATATTTCTTGATCGTTAGCAATTTCGGATCAGTCATCTCTGCGTCAAGGTATTTTTAAAAGTAGCATCCCTACTTACAGGCCAAACTACAGAGATTTTTTCATGTAAAAAGTGTAAATAGAAAACCGGATGCGTAATTGTTTGAAGAATAGTTTCATATGATGTAGTGAGATGTTTTTCACTCGACTTTAATATTCATAGCTTCGTTATTAACAATTTTATGCAAACAATCGCTTTTGTTTTATTTCTTTCCTTATAACTTTAAAACTGTTACGTTAATCGTGATAACGTCAATGGAGAAATGATAGAGGATGAAAACACGAAGAAAATGAAAGGTCGAACAACTCGATCCGACCTTTAGGAGAAAATTGGGAAAATCCGGCCAACATGCAGTTTAAAAAAAATTCATTACTCAGTTATTTTTTTAGTTGTAGCGTAGATGCTCCGGCCAATATTAGTTTTTAATATAAACTTTATGCAGTGTGTACATAAAGTAACGTAACTTGCTAATATTTCGATTTCCGTTAGGTATACAAAAAAAAATGTTGAATAAAAGTTTTTTCAAATAATCCAGACCATCTGCATAACTCGGTTAGAAGTATACAGGGTGCACCGTTAATCCAAAATAACTTATTAACATATTTTTTTAAATAGTACACCATGTAAATATTTTCAGTTTTTCATAATCTAATAAATTACAAATACAACCGTCAAGACCGCATAATTCTAACCTCATTTGTTCTACAGTTATTGAGAAAAATAATTCACGGGAACGTTTTTATTACCAAAATAATTAACAAGAACAAATACAATCTTATTTAACACTTTCACTGCTCAGTTTAAATTGTGAGGTATGCCAGGAGCGGTACTGGTTTTCTTGGTGAATGTGACGCAATTTAACGTCAGAATTCAGTTTTTGTGTGTGACATCAAATATATGATAACGCTCATCTGTTTTTGACGCGTGACTCCGATCGGCGTCATGCGCACCTGATTAAAAATTTTTTGCTTGATGCTCACCGACGCCGATCGGAGTCAGAAAATTTTTAGATTATTTTATAAGAAAAAAGGTATATAGAATGTACCTATCCGCTGTGAGATAATACAAGACAAGTAAAGCATCAACGTGAATGAAAATAGTTTTATTATAAAAACGAAATACAAATATCTCTCCGACAAAGAAAGGTAACTGAAATAGTAGCATTCGCGTAAAAAATATTTAAAAAAAGCACAAAACTTACGTAAAAACATATAAAACAAAACTGATTGCAAATACTATAAAACAAAGTAACGAAAAATCTATTCCGCATGTTCGTTGTCGAAACATTCTACGCAGAATCCTGGCTGACTGAGGCAAATTTCGCAATGGTATATAGTATCTTTCCGTATGTTTTGTTGAGAACATACCTTGCAACGTTTCCTCTTAGTTCTTCCGTCGTTACCTTTCGAAGAAATTTTTGTCAGCACATGTCTCTTCCGCTTCATTGATGGATTTGTTTTGGGTTCTTCTTCTACCTTTAGAAGACTACACAAAACTGATAGTCGAAAATCGTATAGAGACATTTTATGACCAGAATATTTTTGGTGCAATAAATAGGAATTGAGGAGTATCAACTGGATATAATGGATTCCTAATTTTTTGTACCATCTTAAAGTTTTTCGTTGACTAGGGTAATACGCATTTAATTGATCCTTACGATCAACACCACCCATATTCTTGTTATAATAAAAAATTGCAGCCGGTTTTGTTCTTTCTCGCCCCCTCTTGTCAACATACTCCACCATTTCTGCGTTATGTTCGTTTGAAATGTATAACACCTCTCCGTTATCGCGCCATTTTCCAATTGTGACATTTTGACAATGTGACACGGTAAACTCTCCTTTTTTCAATTTTTTGTTCACAACATTTACAGGATTATGTTTTCTTTTCGCATTCAGGGTACCGCTACAGTATGTTCGACGAAACGTTAGTTGCCTAGCCAATTCGAATGAGTTATAAAAATTATCCATATAAATGGAATGGCCCGAGTCAAGATAATTTTTCGTTAATTCTAAAACGACTTTGGTTGTATGACCTTTTCCTCCCATGTCGTCTAGTGCCCCTGTATAAATCAACGATTTCAAAACGAGCCCGCTAGGTTCCGTCAACATATAGAGTTTGATACCATATTTGTGCCTTTTGTTTTTTATATATTGACGAAAAACTAACCGTCCACGAAATAAAACCATTGATTCATCCAGAGATAGTTCCTTTCCTGGATAATAAATGGATTCCATCATATTATTAAAAAAATCCATCATTGGCCTAATTTTCATTAGCCTGTCTTGTGCATTTTCTCTGTGAGTTTGGTTTTTCGAAAAATGTAAGCATCTCATTATCACTAAGAAACGATCTCTGCCCATAAATGCCGAAAAACAAGTCAAATGAAATAAGGGGTGCTTCTTCCAATAGTCTTGTATACGGTTGACTTTTATAGTCCCCAAATGCAGTACCAGACCTATAAAGGTTAGTAATTCATCTTTGTCAAGTGCTTTCCATCGGGTAATTCTGGAGTTTACTGTAGTTCCTTCCCCACAAAAGATCTCTTCGGCATACCGATTTGTTTCAGTTACGATCAACGTGAGTATTTCATTGTTCAATAGTAGTCGAAAGTAGTCAATAGGTTTATTACCATCAGGTATAGGTATTAGTAGTTGTTTTTTTTTGTAAATGGAAACGTTTTCATTTCGCCGGGACCATCAGTCCACTTTGGTTCCGAAATGTTCTCGTGTTCATTATTTGCAACGTCTTGTACTGTCCTGAGCACTTCCTTAACTATATCTACAAAAAGTTTATGATAAATAATATAAATTTTGTAAATATATCTATAATTTATTGTACCTGTGTCATCTACGTCGACGTCCTCCTCCCATTCAGAATCCGATTCTATTTCAAAATTATCATCACTCGATTCGACTACATCGTAATCATTCCCATCATCACTGTATTGCAAAGTAGCCAATAGCTCCTCCTCTGTCAGTCTCTTTGGGTTTTTATAAGTTAATTTAGATTTTTTAATGTTAGAGGGACCTGGTTCACTTCTATCCATCTCTATCTCGTAATAAATAGCAGAATAGAATACTGCACAAAAATTTTACAATTTCTAACCTTTAATACCACACTGACAAATATACGTGAGTTTAACTTCAATGCTAAAATCACAATGACCGTTTTCATGTAGGTATATCAGTCACGCCGTTTGGCGTCGTGCGCACTGCGTATTCAACCACTATAACGCCGATCGGCGTCATGCGCACTGAACGTGTTAATGAGATGTTCAAATTGTCTTCCTTCTTCTATTTGACAGTATCCAAGTCAATTATAAAAAGCTGATATGGTATTACGCAATTGCTGATTTGTTATTTGATGGACTGTTCTATTCCTCAGTTCATCCAGATTATCAGGTTTTGTCTTGTACACAATGTTTTTCAGATATCCCCAGAAGAAATAGTCTAAAGGCGATAAATCGGGAGATCTGGCTGGCCACTCAATTGAGCCCCTTCTTCCAATCCACCTGTCTTGGAAAACTGCATTTAAGTAATTTCTAACAGCAACACTAAAGTGTGGTGATGCACCATCCTGCTGAAACCAAGTGTCATTAAAATTGTTAACAACTGCATTTCTCACTACAGGAACTATTTGATTTCTTAATAAATCTAAATATTTTAGTCCGTTCAAATTGCCTTCTACAAAGAATGGTCCGATAACAGTGGTGCCGATAATACCTGCCCAAATATTAACTTTTGAAGGTCTTTGTGTTCTACGTTCCCGCATCCACCTAGGATTAGCATCACTCCAATATCTACAATTGTGGCGATTAACTGTACCATTTAACATAAACGTGGCCTCATCGGAAAATACTATCTTACTTGTAAAATGAGGGACTACCTTTTGCATTCTAGTTTCACAAAATTCTATTCTGTGGTCATAATCATCTTCAGATAATTCTTGTAATAGAGTTACTTTATAAGGATGAAAATTATTCTTCTTAATAATGGTACAGACGGATCCCACACTAACATCAGGTTCTAATGCAGGATTTTTCATCATTAGTTACAGTCTTTGGTCCGCCAGTTTTAGGGCGATTTTTAGTTGAACCCACTTCTTCAAAAAGTTTCACAATCCTCCAAACTGCAGTTTTGGTAATTTGATTGTGATTTGAATAAGCATCATTAAATAAGTGAGCTACCTCATCATAAGTTCTTTTACGATCACCATAACCTCTCATCATAAGAATCTTTATTCTTTCCTGTTCAGTAAACATACTTAAATTTTAAAAGCAACTAATTTCAATAAACGTCTTTCACTAATGACAATGAGTAATAATTGATGACGTTTAAAAACAATTCATGACAGAAAAACCTACTACTTTTTTGACATAAACAATTTTTTTATAATTTTAGATTCAAAGCAATGTAACTTTGAAATTATTGAAGGAAGAATTAAGCGGTTTTGACGGATGTATTTGTAATTTAATATATTATGAAAAACTGAAAATAAATACATGGTGTACTATTTAAAAAAATATGTTAATAAGTTATTTTGGAGCAACCCTGTATCCTTCTAATCGACTTATGCAGATGATCAGGATTATTTGAAAAAACTTTTATTCAACCTGTTTTTTTGTATAACGGAAATCGAAATATTAGCAAGTTACGTTACTTTATGTACACACTGTATGTGCAAAAAGTACTGTCCGATCGATAGCTTTCGATCTGTCACTATTTGAATATTTTACTATGCAATTTTCCAACAGGCCTGAAAAAGTAAGGTTCGATTTCCATTTACAAAAACGATTTCGAAAGTAGAATTTTCATACTTCAAAACTTTCTTAATTGTTGCTGAGATATTCAAATGAAAAAATCATGTAATAAATACGCGCAGGGCATCAGTATTACTATATACGTGTAGTTATGACAAAGATTAATTGAAATAGAAGAATAATCGATTATTTTATAACAATTGAACGATTAATAAAATGATATATAGTAACTCGATTAATCTAGAAATAATTGATTAAGACCCGCTTGCACCAGTACCCCTTAAAAGGAGTACTTAACTAAGCGGCTCTTAAAGATAATGGACGCTTAAATTTATTGCCAGTTGCATGACTGACACTTTCCAGAATCTTAAGTAAGGGGCCCTTAAAATTTTCTATCTAGTGATATTTCATTTTCTCATTTGTGTGCAACTTCACCCTAGTTAAATAAAACCATTTCATTGGCTGGCCGATTTCCGATGGTTGTTGTAATTATATATATATAATGGCTTGGTACCCCTGCTGGGGTTTCGCCGCCTCACGCTTTCTAGATCCATTTTTTTGGGGTGGATCAATCCCCGTTTTTCCTTTTAGAGTTTCTCTGTCAATGCTCTCCATAGTTTCCTATCCTTAACTTTGTCCTTCCATCCTCCAATTCCGGCTCTTGTCATATCTTCCTTCACCTGTTCCAGCCATTTTATTCTAGGTCTACCCCTACGTTTTTTCCCCCCAGGATCCCATTGTGTCATTTGCAGTGTGATTTCTTGTTCTTCTGCTCTATATTTGTATTTCTCCACTTTTTCAAATTCGAAATCTCCGATCTTTATTGCATTGGTTTGATTTATTTTACCAAAAATCATAATTTTTGTTTTATCTGCATTTATTTCTAATCCCATCCTACTTCCTTCACTTGTGATTTCCCTTATTGTGTTTTCCAGAATCTCCCTTGTCTTCGATATGATTACTATATCGCCCGCATAGGCAATAATCTGTCTTCCGCTCGTCCTGAGATTGCTTTTTTGTATTCGTCTCATTGTATATTCAAGTGTTAGGTTGAATAATGTTGCAGATAGTAAATCACCTTGTCTTACACCCTTATTTATGTTTATTTCATCAGTTTCTCCTCCTTGTGTTTTTATCGTAGCCCTTGAGTTTTCCATAATCATCTTGATTAACCTTCTTAATTTATCATTAATGCCTAGTTCTTTCAAAGTAGATAAAAGTTTGCCTCTATGTATTGAATCGAAAGCTTGCCGAAAGTCTACAAATAACTTTTCCAGTTCTATTTGATGTTCGTATGCTTTTTCCATTATCTGCTTCAGTTTATATGTGGCATCTACTGCTGATCTTCCTTTTACGAATCCACACTGATAACGTCCTATAGTATTTCCTGTAGTGTCTCTAAGCCTTCTGTTTAATGTAGCTGATAGTATTTTATAAGCAGTATTCAGTAATGTAATACCTCTATAGTTTTGACATTCATGCTGGTCACCTTTTTTGTGGATTGTAATTATCTGGCCTATTTCCCATTCTATAGGCATTTTTTCTTCTCTCCATATTTTTATTATAAGCTGGTATACTATATCATGAAGCTTCTCACCTCCGTACTTTATCAGTTCCATATTTATGTTATATTTTCCAGGAGCTTTTTCGTTTCGGCTGTTGTTAATAATCTCCATAATCTCTGCTCATGTAGGTTCTTCTAATATTTTTTCTTGTGATATTTCTTCAATGTATTCTTCAATATCTGAATCTTCTACTAGTAAAGTCGTAAAGTGATCCATCCATATTTGTTTGTATTCATTTTCTTCTTCAATGACTTTGCCATGTTGGTTTTTTATACCTTTCGTTTTGCCCTTATAGGTTCGGCTTTGTTCATTTATATTTTTATAAAATTTCTTGGTATTACAATTATTTCTTTCTCGTTCTATTTCTTATATATTGTTATCCATCCATTCTCGCTTTGATTTTCTTATCATTTTGTTAAATTCATTTCTGCTTTTTATGTATTCTTGCTTGTGCTTTATTTCGTTTGTTCTTGTCCATTTTGTCTTTTTTCCTTTTTTTTTCTACTGCTACACGGCAACTATCATTGTACCACTCTTTTCTTTTATCTCTATCCATTTTGCTTATGTTGTTATTTGAATGGATTTTTTTATAGCTTCCCATTGTGCGTTAACGTTGTCTTCCTTTTTCACTATTTTGCTTAGTAATTCTTCTATCTGTGTTTCATATTCTTTCCCTACTTTCTCTTCACTTAGCTTTGTTATGTTCCATCTAGTGCATTTCTGTCCCTTGTTGTTTTTTTTTAATTTTTTGTTTTATTTTGGCAATAACAAGAAAGTGATCGGAGTCTGCACATGTTCCTCTCTATGTTCTCACGTCCTTTATTGATGTTTGTTTTCTCCTATTAACTAATATATGGTCTATTTGAGTTGTTGCTTTATTATCAGGCGACATCCATGTTATTTTATGTTTTTTTGGATGTGGAAATTTTGTGCTGCTTATGTACATATCCGTGCTTGCTGCGAGGTTACACAGTCGCTGCCCATTGTTATTTGTTTTTTCGTGTATAGTTTCCTTTCCTGCTACGCATTTTATGTAGTCTTCTTTACCTATTTGGGCATTAAAATCTCCTAATATTATGATAGTATCCTCCTTTGGTATTACTTCTATTTCTTCTTCTACCTTTTCGTAAAATTTATCCTTTTCTTCATTGCTGTCCTTCTCTGTTGGAGCATAAATATTTAATAGGGATATGTTGCATGGTTTTGCTTTCAGTCTTAGGTATGCCATCCTTTCTTTTATTGGTTTAAATTCAATAATTTTTTGTTTCATTGACTGGAATACCATAAATCCTACTCCCCGGTTTCCTTGCTTTTTGTCTCCGGAATATCTAAAACTATACATGTTCTTATCAATTGCCCCTTGATCCTTCCATCTTATTTCTTGCAAAGCCGCTATGTCTATATTGTATCTCATCAATTCATTTCCTACTTCTTGCATTTTCCCAGGTATCAACATTGTTCTTATATTCCAAGTTACAATTTTTATTTCGTTTTTTCTCCTATTTTTTGGCTTCCTCATTTCTTTTTCATTGTTTCTTTGTATAATCGTATGTCCTTTTTAAGTCCGAGTCATTATCCTGTCCATTATTATCTCCTGTGAATCTATTAGTTTTTTGCTTGCCGTTTTTCCAGTGTTTCATTATTTTTGTTCCATCTCCATTCTTCTCCTTCTACTACAATCCGATTGTATCCTATCTTCACATTCTTTCCCTTATTTTTTTCTTGTGCTGCTATTACTTTAATTTGTTTATGTTTGTTCCTTTCTTGCTTCATTAGGTCATTATTAATAAATATTTGCTGTGAGAGATTCCTAAGTTTCAATTTATTTTTCATTACTTTGTGCTTGTCTTCTTCATTTGCCATTTCAATTAGACATGTTTTAGAGGAAAGCTTTGCGGTACTTTTGATTTTGATGTCCACTTTTAAGTTTTTTGAAATAAAGTTTTCTAATGTGGTTTTCATTGTCTCATTGTTAATTTTATCGACATCCAGTCCACTCATCACAAGATTATTTTTTTCTTATCTTTTTCCAACCACTCCATATTTTTCTTCAAGTCATTCAGTTCTTGTTTTATCTCCTATTTGATTATATTATTTTCTTCCCGTAATAACTCATTTTCTTTTTTTATTGACATTATTTAATCACTAAACTTTTTTTGTTCGATTCTTAGTTGCTGCAGCTTATTTTTTATTAACGTTTGATCTTGTTTCATGTCTTTCATCATCGAAATCAATGTGTCCAGTTTATCTTCTTCCATTCTTTGTTGTTTCGTAGGGGTTCTGTGGGTTTTTCTACCTTTCTCAACTCGTCCTCCAAGGTTATCCTCTGCATATCTTTTCTTACTTTCATCTGTCACATAATCGTCGCTGTCTGTGTACATTTTATTCCAAATTCCTAACACTAATATTTTATTTATTATTGCGAATGTAATTAAATACTGCCCAGTCCTAATTAACTTGTAAGCCGCGAAAAAAGACTGACCCCAGCCGACCCGTCGGAAGTCAGTCTCTTATCAGCAATACTAGTTTTTTGAGGGCCGCTTATTGAGTTCTGATATATCAATTTATTATTATTAATCTTATTTTATTGTTTTTCAACTAATTATGCTCTTACCCAACTTATACTTACGGTATTTTTCACTGTAAAACTTGTTTTTATAATTATTGTTTATTAATTTCTGTAAATAAAGCACTTAATTGCAGATCGATACAACACACAACTAATCACTTTCTCGCCAGAATCGGACGGTTGTTGTAATTAACCTATCTTTAAGCATTATTATTTTAGCATTATTATTGATAATGATAAGGATTGTCGAAAAAAAGGTAAGTTTATATTCAACACTTTCTTTGTATGGTATGTACTTACTTCTTATACGAATTTGATATTTTTATATGGATTCCATTAATAACAATGAAAAACTGTTTATTATTAATTGTTGGTGCAATGTGAAGAAAATGTTGCTGTTAGTCTGAATACGGTAAATGTTAGCCAATCAGGTGGCGGTAAAAAACAAAGGGCACCCAACTTCTCAAGAGAAGAAAAAAAGTTTGTTGCTAACTTTAGTATATGATTTAAGACATAAAATTGAAAATAAAGACTAATGGCATTACCATGACGGAAAAAAGGCTTGGTATTCAGTAATGAATTCATTCTATTCTCAAAATCCATCGAAAACTTATAGAATGGTGAAATCATTGAAAAAGTTTTATGAAAATTAAAACAAGCACAGCAAAAAACTTCTACAAGTAGAACTTGGGGAGGCCAAGAGATTGTACTAAACCAAATGATTTTACAGATCAGACGCTAGCAGTAATGAATCCAAAGACTGTGAAGAGATTACAAAATAAATTGTGTGGAGAGAGAAGATGATGAAGAGTCCAAAACAGAGTACGAGAATATTTTGCTTCTATCTGAAGATGAAGCTTCAGGGGTACACAGTACTCTTACCATTTTGAAACAATTTCTCAATTTTATTTCGTTAGGAAATATGTGATCGACTTAATTGGACCTCTTCGCATCTGCAGACTCCTATTGCGCCAGCAGCTGCTGAAGCATCGATTCCTACAAGCACTGCAACGAGAAAGAAAAATAATACCCCTTCATTAAAATTCTACTTTCGAATAGAGGTGTAAAATATCGTTACTTTTGACTACTTGTAACTATTTGTTACTTTTCAATAAAGTAATCGTTACTAAATATTCGTTACACAACTACTCGTTCTGTATATGTATTGATAAAAATATTGTAGTGTAAATGGATTCGGTACATCGATAATCGGTAGTCAATATTCAGAGTATTCAGTAAAAGTAATATGTTTCACGTTCGCTAAAATCTTTGAGTAGATATTTGGTATAGGTATATGTGTAGGTATTAGTATTTTAATTGTTATATTAAGATATATGAGTAGGTAAATAGACTCTAGTATTAAGTAGATATTATATTTTGGTTGCAATTAAGAAATTGAATGTTTTGAACATTTTTGCCTTAAAGAGTTCTACGTCTAATAGAAACCACCTAGCCCGCTTTTGAAAAAATTCTTTCTGATGGCCCTGAAGTGGCCACAATGCATAATTATTTTTTTGCTATCCAGGATAGTCTTGGATATAGGAATTCACGGTTTTTCCAGTATTCCAGAGGGTTTTCCTTCCTGTCTATACGCGAATCTTCAACATTCTCATTTCAATTATCGCTTGAGAGAGAGGTGTCCGAGTTAATGATATCTTGGATTGTTTATCAAAGTCTTTCCAAACTATATCATCTTCATCTGAGTCGCTCTGTTTATTTCCTCTTATCAGTTCTTTTGCCTCGGTATCCTTCTCAGTCTCACTTATTAATAAAGCCAACTACTTCTTCTTGAATCTTATCTTTAATTCTCTTAAAATATTCGTGAGAACTGAAAGCTCGGTTTTTAAACCTGGGATAAATTACACTTAGTCCTCTCATTAGATAATGGGGTAAAATAGTTCCAAAATTAACTTCTTTTTCGGAAAAATACACACACATAATACAGCAAAAAACTTCATTTCATTGCTTTTATCTCCAACCGCTTATTTTGAAACATAAATCTGTAATTGTATAAAAGACAGCGTACTCCAAATAATAGATAGATGGCACTATCAGTGACATACTTCGGTAAAAATTAATTCGGTTCTAGGTGTCGGTATTTGTTAATAATCTAATAATATAGCATTGGCCATCACAAGAACGAGTACTCAAGTAACCATACTGCCAGTGATTTTAGTATTCTTTACTTCAAATCTGAACAAGTAACGAGTACTCGAGTAACGATTAGTTACTTTTCTTACATCTCTACTTTCGAAATTGTTTTACTAAATTGAAATCGGACCATACCTGTCGCATTCAGGCCTGCTGAAAAATTGCATAGTAAAAAATTAAAATGGCCACAGATCAAAAACTATGTATCTGATGGCGCCTGCTTTTGGCACATATAAAGTTTATATTAAAAACTAATACTAGCCGGAGGATCTACGCTACAACTCAAAAGTTGACAAGAGTTACGAATTTTTTTAAAAAATGCACTTTGGTCAGGTTTTCCCGATTTTCTCCTAATGTAAAGGTCAGATCGAGTTGTTCGTTTTCACTTTTATTTATGAATAATAAAGGTGAGTAAAAAACATCTCACTTTATCATACAAAACTATTCTCCAAACAATGGCACATCTGGTTTTCTTCTATCACTTTTTACACAAAATGCTCACTCCAAATCTCTGAAGCTTGACCTATTATATAGCCCATGGATCAGGGAATCATCGAAAACATGAAATGTCTTTATAGAAAAACGTTTGTTGACAGTTTGCTCCCATCTGATGAATCAATGTCTTACAGATATACTATTTCTATCAAATCTAAAGAATGGCTGGAATAAGCTTTGGCTTCAACAAGTGAAGAATATGAGGAACCTGATAGAGTGACTATTGACAAGATAGTCAATTTGTGTAATAATTTAGAAATCAGTACAAATTTGACGATAGAAGAAGTATCAGAGTAGTTAGAGTGTGACAGAGTGGATGGCGGGTTTCAAATTTTGAGTGGTGACGAAATTGTTGCTAGTAAGTGCGACCAAAGAAGAAGAAGGGGCTGATGAAGACGAGTGTTCAAACCATGACGAGAAACAAACTATTGGCTACTCAGAGGCTAAAGCAATGCTGTCCAAATCTATAGAATGGTTTGTAAGTCAAGAAGAGGCCAATGACACGCAGACACTACTGCTCCAAAAAATACGAAATATTCCTGTGGTGAAAGCTCGAGCATCAAAGATGCAGAAGACAATGACTGACTATTTCACCTGTATGTTATGAATACTGTCTATTATTTTGACACA
The DNA here is from genome assembly GCA_963921935.1 of Galeruca laticollis. NCBI lineage: Eukaryota > Metazoa > Arthropoda > Insecta > Coleoptera > Chrysomelidae > Galeruca > Galeruca laticollis. The sequence continues at coordinate 159,875,673 of OY998181.1, read as the reverse complement.
TTTGTAGCTACTGTAATATCATGTAATAAATAGTTTTATTTGCTATTACAATCGTTTTTAATTTCTTTTTGGTCCGAAACATATTACATGACTGAGTGATATCTGTCTATAATATAATTGATTGAGGTTATGTTTTGGAGGAATGATACACTGTTTCTATTATCTGTCTATCCTCTAAACCATCACAACCACGGTCCATACGATGACGTTCATTGAGTTTTTACTGTACACCAATTGAGAAGACATTGAAATTTTAAGTATTATAGAATTTAAAATAGATCAACTAAAATTTCTAACACATCTTAAATAAGACAGTTTAGACGAATAGTTATATAGCTAATCTTTCAAGATTTGGCATACAACGGATTGATGATAAAATATCATTAGATTCTTTATTCAAACATTATACTGTATTATTTGTCTTGCTTATATGAAAATGTTAGTGACATTTTGATTCTCTAACATTAAATGAAAAATTTAAACCATGTTACAAAGAAATCGTTTTCTCTTGCTCTACATTATTGAAAAAACATTAAATATGGTTATGCCTATTAGTGCCCAAGATATTTAACATAAATATGCAAATACAAACGATAAATTCGTTCAACTCACCTTTTGATTTAATTTGCTTTCTAAAATCAACATGCTTATCACATATTTCAACTGTATTTGAGTCATCATTTATTTCTTGTTTGAATGGATGAATTATATTCTTGTTTTCATTTACATTCTGAATTATTAACGTAGGCTCTTCGTCAATTAATTCTTGTTTAACATCCATATTCCACAGAAAATCATCCTGGATATCGATTTCTTCCTTTACATTTTGGATATCCATTTCTTCTTTAATAACACCTCGCTCTATTTCCATTGTCTGGATTATATTGTCTCTGATTATATCAATTTAATAAGTGAAAAAATTGTTATTGTTAATGTATAAAAACACTTTACTATTAGTATTAGAGCCTGTCCAAGCGAGGGTTGGTTAATACCATAGAGAAATAAAAACATATTAATAGTGTTCCATAGAGAAATTAATAAGAGAGTGTTCGTTCCCGTACTATGGAGGGTAGTTCTAACCACAGATTATATATACTACTGGTTCTAACCCAAGATCTGTAGAAAGGGTAGGTTGCCTTGATAACGGTTGGCGGAAGCGACGGAGGAGGGAGTGATTACGTCACTCAGACGACAGAACCGAGTTTGCATGCATGTTGCGTTATTTGAAATTCTATAAACTATTCATTTGTGAACTCATTTTTATTATTATTCAGTGTAAAAAGTATTAAGAAAAGAGATTTGATTGACATCCTGTGGAATTTAAGGTTTGTTATAACTTTCAATCCTTATTTAACTTTTCATTTAAAACATTTTTTCTAATTTATTTAGATGAGCGGTGGTAATATTTGTGCCATTGCTACATGTAAAAGCAATTAAAAAAAGCCAGATCCAGAATGCGAAAAGGTCATGTTTTTCACGTTCCCTAAAGACCCCAAAATATTAAAAGAGTGGGTCCGAAAGTGTTGCCGGAAAGATGATTGGACTCCGAAGAATAAAAGAATATGCAGTAAACATTTTCTTTTAACTGATTATGATGATGAAGTGCAAGCTCGTTTAATGAATTTTCAACCGAAAAAATTGAAAAAAACAGGTATGCTTGAAAAAATAATTAAATTTACAAGTAGAAATTTAAATACTATATAGGTATTAATATTAATTTATATATGAATGAAAACTTTATACAGAAGCATTGTATTATGTTTGCTTTACTTTGTAATTTTCTTTTAGCCATTCCCACATTATTCTTACCTTTGGGTGTTAATAGAGAACCATCTGAAAGAAATCATCGAATGATTAGAAAAGAAAACAAAGAACTAGTAAAGCGTTTAACACAAACTGCAGAAAAAACTGGAGCAGATGATAACAATTCTATGGATATTTCAGACCTTCCATCCACAAGTTACGAAAGTGAACATGATATTTGGGAAAGAAAATTTGCTTTATTGAAACAAGAAAATGAGCAGCTAAGGAAAACAATTTTGAATCACGAAAACAACGAAAATATTTTGAAATTGAGTATCTCCAATTTAGAACAGGAAATTAAGAAATACAATTTTGATAAAAACAGTAGTCTTGAAGGAACAATTAAGTTGGCCTTGCAACATATTTTAACACCAAATCAAGTTGAAATTGCCTTAAAAAAGAAAACCAAGGCTCGATGGACACAGGATGAACTATCCAAAGCTTTTACACTGAGATATTTTAGTAAGAGGTCATGTATTTATCTACGAAAAACTCTGCATTATCCACTACCAGGATTATCTACTTTGCAACAGTGGGCTTCCCATATTGATTTAACATATGGAGTTTTAGAAGATGTCTCTCGTTTTAGGGCAACTGTATTATGCTTTGATGAAATTAAGGTGTCTTCTTTATATGAATATCATCAGAAAGAAGACGAAATTCTGGGACCACATCAATATGTCCAGGTTATTATGGCACGCGGATTGTTTAGTAACTGGAAACAGCCTGTTTACATTGGGTTCGATCAAAAAATGAACAAAGAACTTCTTGAAAATATAATTACTCGTTTACACGAAATTAAATATAATGTTCTAGCTTGCAATTCCGACTGTGGTGGAGGCAATCAAGGATTATGGAAGGAAATTGATATTACAATTGACAAAACCTATTCATACCATCCAGTTACAAAAAATCCCATTTACTTCTTTGCTGATGCCCCACATTTAATGAAATTACTGCGAAACTGGTTTTTAGATAGTGGATTTGTATTAAAAGATGGCACTAAAATTCTTAAAGATTGTGTAAAGGATTTGATTGAGACCACTCGATCAGAAATAAATTCATGTTACAAACTAACGCCATTACATATTAATGTCGAGAAGACACAAAGACAAAATGTAAAACTGGCAGCTCAGTTATTTTCAAACACCACAGCAACTGCACTAAAATTATACTTGCCTGGTGTCGATAAAAAAAACACAGCAAAAGTGGCTGATTTTTTTGAGATGGTTAATAATTGGTTTGATGTGATGAATTCCTATCCAATTTCAGCAAATGTACCTACCAAAAAGCCATACGGTCTCAGTATGGATTTACAAGACGAGATTTTAGAAAAAATGTCTTCCACCGTCTTTGAAATGAGATGCATTGGCAAGAAAAGTTTGCAGGTCTTTCAAAAGGGAATAATAATTTCTACCAAATCACTTCGAGCTCTGTTCTCGGCAGTGAGAGAAGAATTTCAGATAAAGTACATCTTAACTCATAGACTAAATCAAGACTGCCTGGAAAACTTTTTTTCTCAGGTAAATATATATTGATTTTAAGTTCTAAATGTAGTACAATTCATGCGACTTACTTTTTGTAAATTAAAACATTTTATTTTAGTTAAGAACTCGAAGAGGATTACACGATCATCCTTCTCCCCTTAATGCTCTATATCGGGTCAGAATGATTTTACTTGGGAAAAATCCTGGATTAGTTTCAAAACATTCTAATACAGGAACTTCCCCAGGATTGCAGAATGAGGAATATTTATTGTCAAGTATATTTAAACAAGCAAGTCTTGGGCATATTGACATTCCTGAAGAAAGTATGGAAATGGAAGTGGCTGAAAAGCCCATATTAGATAATGATACCACTACATCATCTAGCAGTACCCATTCCAGTGCAACAGGGGAGTCTGAAAAAGATGGTTTGGCCTATATTGCTGGATATTTGGCCAAAAAACATAAGTTTAAATATCCGCATTTAGGTCAGTACACATACCAAGTTGAAGAAGCAAACACCCTACATAGTTATAGCATGCCTTCGTGGATACAAAGCTTATCATTTGGAGGTTTAACCCAACCGTCTGACGAATGGACACGACAGGTTGCGTTGATGGATAACTATTTCCAAAAGTTTCATAAACAAGAATTTTGTGATAGAAAAAGTGTTATAAAGAAAACCACTGAATATATTGCTACCAAAGTAACTGATGTGCCAAAGGAACTTATCAATTCATTCTCCAGACAAAGAATATTTGTTCGTATCAAATTTTTAAATTTAAAAAAAGATGAAAGTAAATCATTAAAAAGGAAAGTTCTTATTGATCATTCACAAAGAAAGACATTGAAAAAATTTAAGAGAATCGTTAATTGACTTTCTTTGTCTGTTTTATTTCTTTTGAAATCTACCACATTTGTTAAAAAAATCTTTACAATATTAAATATATGTTTTAAATTACATAGCATTTACTTTCCCCCTTTATTTAATAGCCTTTGAAGTTCAAACAAGATTACAGTCATTCAATTGAAGTTTTAAAATGAATTAGGTAACTGTTTTTTATTATTTTGGTAACATTAGAAGTTATATTGCAATGCATCAGACATTTTCACAGCATTATTCAATTTTTATAAGGTACTTATCAACATTAATTTACCTTAATTTTATTCTATAACATGCATTCAATTAAATAGGGAATTTAAACCCAGTCGTCTGGATGACGTATTGCCGCGCTTGAAATTCGAGCATCTGATTGGTCCAAAGATACCAGGCAACCTATCCTTTCTACTAATCTTGGTTCTAACCTCCATATCCCGTTAAAAGAGCTGGCATCGCGTCGTTCTGAGCGCACCCCTTGCGGGTGGCAGAACTAATTCTTACAGGCGGGATATTTAAATTTGGTAGGTTGGATTATTGGTAGGTAAATTTTATAGTTTGTCTTAAAATTGTTTATTATATTTTCATTCCAAAAAATTATATTTCATTTTTTGTAATGAAATAATTATAATAAACAAGTTTGAGACAAATAATTTAGATAAATAAGAAAACAGCAAACATTTAAATTTTTTATTAACCTGCACATAATATAAAAAAAATTGCACATTGTTATTTTAAAATTATTGACAGCAAAACCAACAAACATTTTAATAAAAGGAAGTTAAAAACTGGATTCTCCATATCCATGAAGACAGGAACAGGTCTGAAACAAAAAGTAAATTAAAAGTAGTACGTTTTAAGTAACAAAAACATATTTTTGTTTGTTAGTCCTCTTACCATCATTATATTTTTCAATTAATAAGGGAACACAAACTTTTATGAGTTGAGAAAATACGTATGATTTATGTTCTAGACAGATGAATAAATCAAAATTTATGACCTTTTGCAAAGTGTTATTTTCTTCAGTAATATTCTCTACACGAACGAAAAGTGGTGAAATATGATAACAAAGTCATGCAGTATTGAAAGAAATTTAACAACTTCTCTGTACACAAATCAGACATATTTTATCATCATTTTCTTTGAACGAAGTGAAACCACGGTGGTGAACAGCTCAAATATCTCTCTGCAAATTAGCCTTACATTCTTCGCAATTAAAACTTGTACGAAACTAGAAACATAACTTTTATGATGGAAATTTGAAAAAATTGCGAAGTGGCCAAAAATAATTACTATTAACAATTTTTTACAATACAACTATGACGAATTATACCTGGTAATGACATTTTAAAGGTTCACTTACTTTTATTTACTTTATTAGAACGGGAAACCTAAATAAATTGAACAAAACTATACTAATTTTACTCATCCTTAGAATTTGTAACCATTTTTATTTATTGGTGCGTTCTTTTTGACTGAGATCTCAGATCACTTCAGTTAAGGTGATCTGAGATAAAGTGATGTGAGTAAGCACCAAAAAGAACGACATCTTAATTGAATCGCGCGATCTGTCGATAGATTTAAACTATACGACAGATTCGTATCAGCATCTAATAATGTTAATTAATGTATCCATAATTTGTAACAAAAGAAAAATAGATCATGTCTGTTTATTATTTATATGTCAATGGTTAAAACCTTAGATAACATTGGTTAAAACTACATATAAACCATAGATATATAATACAAGTGTATTATATATCTATGATATAAACCAAGCCAATCAAATATTTCTTCATCCCCTCCACTTTATTTCCGACTCAATTCCAACTTGTAACCATAACCAATCAATAACCATATTTTTAGTTTTGACACTTCACTCTTCACTTTGACAAACACAAGCCGTATTCACACAAACCAATGTAAGATTGATTTTGTATATTTTCATTTTTAATGACTTAAAAGTTAATATACTAGGATATTTTATAATATTTATTCACAATAAAGGCAATATGTTGAAATTCATTGTCATTTATAATATTATAAATTGTTTTATTCTATTTTCTTTATGTAAAGCAGTGTTGTAGTTCGCGCGACTGTAGACTCCATGCGCGGGTGGCGGCGCAGAAACGTTGGGCCACTTGCCGCCTATGCATCATACCGTCTCTTATATTATTTGTCTATGGAGTGTTCGTTCCCATATAAACAGCGGTATCGCGACGATCTCAGCGCATCCCTTGCGGGGAACAGAACTAATTCTTACAGGCGGGATATTTAAATTTGGTAGTTAGGATTATGGGTAGGTAAATTTTACAGTTTGTCTTAAAATTGTTTATTATATAATTATTTGATTCCAAAAAATTATATTTCATTTTTGTAATGAAATAATAATAATAAACAATTTTGAAACAAATAATTTAGGTAATAAATAATAAAACAGCACACATTTAAAATTTTTATTAACCTGCAGATAATATAAAAACAAATTAATAAAATATTTGTTTACTATACATAGGTCTGTTATTTATACATGTTATTACATTGATAAAATTAAATATTATTCTAATAGTTAACGATAATATTAAAGTACAAAAACATCTGATTAAATTATCAGTTACAATAATCAAATTATTCTAATATCACTTAACAGTGTTTCCACACAGTATTTTCAAAGTTATTTTTCCTACCACACGCACTATAAAGGCATGTATACGACTGTACATTTTTCAAAAAAATTCTATTGCAGCCTCCGCCATCCCCATAGCTGCCCAGCTCTCACCTTTTTTTAACCTACAGTTGTATAAATACACAACATAAACATATACTTAGCGAAAACTTAAAATGTCACACTAGCTTGTATATTAAATAATGTTTTAAATTGGTAAGACAAAACATGAAAAAATTATTATTATCTATATCATTAATTTACCATACAGTTACATATTATTATTAATCTCAAAATTACATATTTGTACTCAAATTACAGCATTATACTTAAGAAAGTTTATCCAGTATTACATCAAATATTTTAATAAAAAGCATTTAAAAAGTAGATTCCCCTTTACATGAAGACAGGAACAGGTCTGGAACAAAAAAAATTAAACGCAGTACATTGTTACCAAAAAATAATTATTATTTTTGTTTGTTAGTCCTCTTACCATCATTATATGTTTTAATTAATAAGGGGACACAAACTTTTATGAGTTGATAAAATACATATGATTTATGTTCTCCACAAGTGAACCAATCAAAATTTATATGATTTTTTGCAAAGGGTTTGTTTGTCATTAGCCACATCCAAAGTCAATTGTTCTGTTAAAGCTATTTCATCAAATAAGAGAACACAACTTTTATCTGCTTCATTTTGACAACCCTATCTTTAAGCCTATCAAAAATTGCTTTATTAATTCCAGTTTCAAATGGCACTGATCTTAGAAGTGACTGTAAGGTAGATTTACTGGGCAAAGCTATAAAACGTTTTAAAAAATTATATGCTCTTGGTCCCTTCTTATAAATGGCTAATAAAAAGGCCTTATCCGTTATTGTCCATGAAGGTTTATGTTTCTTAGAGTCAGCAGTACTACTTTTTAAAAACTCCATGCCAGCTGGATCTAATTTTGAAATAACTTTGATTCTGACAATTTAACTGCTTTTTTAATTTTGTTATTACTACTGATGTGCCTTTTTTAATTTACAAATTTTATTTCTCTGATCTTTATTAATGTAATACATTTTCTTCTTCTTGGGAGATAAATTACTGACCCTAGTTTCGTTTATTTTACTTAAAATACAAGATTACAAACATTGGTTTTTAGGCAAAGGTTGAAATTCAGTTTGTTTAAGACTATAATTATTGTTACAAAAAAAAGCTTACTTTTTACGGGCATTACTGTATTTTCAAAAGCTTGAGTTTTATTATTATTATCTTCAATTACTTTTGGTGGTGTATGATGAAAGGGTTGCAAAGGTAAAGCAAATTTATTAAGTCTTTTGCTTAATGAATTTGTAAATGCCTCATCATCAAAATGATCTTCACACAACCTTTAATCTTTGGATGTATAAGGAATTTCTAAAATTTTGTACCACTGTTCCCTTTGACTAATGTCAGATGGAAATTTGAAAAATGTTTTGTTCTTAAACTCCAAAAATATGTATTATTACAATTTTTGCTATACAACTACGACGAATTTCACCTGGTGGTGACATTTTAAAGGTTCACTTAATTTTATTTACTTTATTAAAACTAAATCCTAAATAAATTAAAAAATACTCACTCTTGTATTGTCTTCTTTTTCCGAATTGTTATTTTTGACACTGTCACTTGCATTTGACAAACAGAAACCATATTCACACCAACCAATGCAAGATTGGTTTTGTATATTTTCTTTTTTAATGACGTAAAAATTAATATACTGGGATATTTTATAATATTTATCCACATTAAAGGCGATGTTCTGAAATTTATGATATTTTGTTTATGTAAATAGTCTTGTAGTTCGCGACAGTAGAGACACCATGCGTGGGGAACATTGAATGGTGGGGACTTGCGCAGAAACGTTGTGCCACATACCGCCTATGCATCAAACTGTCTCTTCTCTTATATTTAGCCTGTCCAAGCGAGGGTTGGTTTTGGTTAATACTAAAAGTAAATACCGTAGCGTCCTAGCGAGGATTGGTATTAACCGTTACGTCATTATTTGATGTCAAATTACGTCACGGTTAAAACCACCAGTAACCCTGTCAGGAGCAGAGTTATAGATAGCGGTTGACAGATTTGATATTTGTTTATGGCATATTCTTTAAAACTGAAGTTCTTAAGTTTCCAAATGGGCAAACGATAATAAACAAATCAAAACAACGAAAATGTATCTAAATAAATCCTCCAGACCGTACACAAAGTAGATAGACATTGGTAAATACCGCTACATCATAGCGACCAGTATAACAGAGACGTATTTTGACATTTGTTGACATTACCCATAGAGAAAGTAATATTTGTCTATGTGGTGAAGCATTGAACTGAGCTGCGACTAATTGTAGCCCCAAATGGAATACAATGTTGCCATATTTACTCGTATGAGTTGGCCGACTTTTGGCGGGTTATTCAAATTACTGCTGACATTGAAAGGTTAATAAAGATCTGCTGCAAAATATTAAGTTTTCGTTTTGATGTTACTGCTGACAAATATGTACCTACATTATTTTTATATAAATTAAACTATTTACCAAACACTAATAATGATCACTAATATATTCACTACATGAGACATTTCACTAGACACAATAGTTTCATTTATATCAATTTTCTGTTCAATCCTATCGAATATGCGAGAAAAGTATTGATTTGCCCCACAAAAGGTTGGAGATTTGAATTTCTTTTTTGGGCCATTTTTTCGTTTTTCGGCGAGTACACGAAAAAACGGTTTTTAGAAAAAAAACGATACAGCCTGCGGAGTGCAACAAGTCACCATTTTTATGATTGAATATTGTTCAGGACATCTCACAGACGAACTCTATTGATTTTCAGCTCACTAGAGTCTGTGCAACGGGTTCTATGGTACTTGAAGTAACCCATTTTGGTCTTTTTGGAGAAAATTGGGTTTGTTATGACGATACAGCCCCCGGAGTGTGTACAAGTGACCAATTTTATGATTGGATATTGTTAAGGGTGTTTCACATATGAACCCTATTGATTTTCAGCTTATTAGAGCTAGTAGAACGGGTCCTATAAATCCAGAAATCCTACGTTTTTGGTCATTTTTGGAGAAATTTGATTTGTTGACATGATAGTCTCTGAATTGTATACAAGTGACCAATTTTATGATAGGATATTGTTCAGTGCGTCTCACATCAGATACGGAAAAGTTAGTTTTAATCTTTAAAACCGTTTATTTTATATTAATATTGTCAGGTACCGACTTACATTTTGTAGAGTTATATTTTTGGTGTACTGTGTGTAGCTTTTCACTATAGAAACATTGTCTACTGAAATAATTATGTCACCGATGTGTTTGTGGAAATAAAAGAACTTAGTGAAAATAATCAAAACAACTTTATTAATATTTAAAATGAAAAGAACAAGTCTTGAATTTAAATTAAGTCACAAAAAATTCATAAAAATATTAATAATAACATAAGAAATATACACAAAACTAATTGGACACATATAAGTTAATATAAGTGGTCATTTTAGGGGGTATCAGAAACAAAAAGGGACTGTGATAATGTATCTTTTATAATGTTTGTTTCTAATGAGTTAGGTTTCTTAAGATTTTTCCTTGTAGATGTCTTCTTTGTAGAATACAAAAACTGTTTCTCAATTTTTGCGTTGGAAGGAATAAGCTTGCTGTTTGGCAAAGGATTAAAAGCTATTTCATTTTGGCTTGGCAAAACAGAACCGAGTTTATTTAAGCTTTTTAAATGTTTTAAAATATGTTCATATTCTTCTGTGGTATAATTTAAAGAATTTTAATTATTTTGAAGTTGAGTCACTTCGAACCGAATTTTTTGTGGCAAATTATGTGGTGTCATTTTTGACACATTAGGTTGTAGGGCTAGGCAATTAACCATTTCTCTTACCTCCTGAGAATTATTATTTATTCCAATATTATCAACATTCCCATTTTCTTGGAAATGAATGTTAATAAAATGGATATGCTTACAAATAGTTGCTCTAATTGCATAATCAAGACAAGAACATTCGAAGCAATGAACACAGATTTTGCAGTAGTTGCAAAGTAAGGAACAACAATTTTTAAAAGCAATTTTTTTAACAATATATTCAGTATTTTTTTCGTCTTGAATTTGAAATACATTTTCCTCTATCACTGACCAATTAAATGTACTTGCAACAGCTAGTCTGTGTTTATTTTTGATCATGTCTAAATTTTTAGTACATTTCCCTTTAGTAAGTTTGATAATACGATCTAAAGTTTTATCCCGTAAGTATTTCTGCAATGCATAAATAGATTTGTCTAGCCGTTTAATACGTTTTCCTTCTAAGTAAACATATTTTATTACCCGATGCATACTCTCTAAATGCATGTTTGTATTTATCCCACAGCATCTGCGATAACAATAGGCCCACTGAGTTCTGTTATCAAAATAATTATTTTCAAGGTAACTGTACATACTTGCCGTAACTTCTTCATTTTGTAATATAGATGAGAATGATCGAAATTCTTTTTCAAAAACATCTATCTCCAAACATGTTTGAAGATACTTCAGTGTTTTATAAACCCAATTTCTTTTTTCCCCAACAGCAACTTTTGAGAGATTTTGTTGCCAAGCCCGATCAATATGCCAGGAACAATATAATTGCTTCTTGGGTGGACCCATAATAGCCATCCAAGCATTAAAATAAACATTTGTAACATCAGACATAAATACATAACAACTATAATCATTTTCATCTTCATTTTTTACAGCTTTCTTAATGTAAGAAAAAAATACATTATATATGTATGTATCTTTTCGGTTTGAAAATAAAAAAGCGATAGGAAAGCCTTCTCCAAATTCATATAACACTAACACAGTTGTTAATTCAAAGTCATAGGCATTCATGCCATGAGTGCCATCAATACAGATAATGTTTTTCCCAAATTTTTTAAATACTTCAATTTGAGCCAAATTCATAAAAATTAAACAAAAATCATTTTCATTAAACTTCCATTCAATTGTTTGTTCTCCTTGCTTTTTGAAGAAAAGTATAGGATTACAGTTACTTTCTACGCATTCTTCTACCCAAAGACAAACACTAGTGGCATCATCATGATGTCTACATCCTTGACCAATATCAATGTTAAACGAAGTTTTTATATTATTGATATCTTTTCTGGTCAGAATATCATCTCGATTTAACACTTCTGTAATACCATCACGTGTAGAATCCAACACACTGTTAAAAAAAGAATATTATATGTTATGTAATACATAAATTACATTAAACAAGCAAAAACATATACAGCTACCAACCAAGAAAGTGGCCACAAGTTGCTTACAAACATGAAAAACAGAGACATCTTACATAAAATTGAAATTAGATAGTACCATGAGTTGAAACAGTTGACAGCAGTTTTCCTATATTTAAAAGGTATACATTTTAATACATTGAAAAAAAAACAATTCTAAGTATTACAAAATATTGTTGAATTCAAGCTTACCGAGTGGCAGAAACACCTATTAGAAGCTTTTGAGCTACTTCTTTTCTAGATTTTTTGGAAATGCGTAAATGTTGAATCTCCTGATCATGGCCATAATGAGTACAGATATATGAAATTGAATATTTGTTTGAAATAACTTCATTTGTAACAAGTATTTGACTTGTACATCCAAAGTTGTGTTTTGAAGAACCTTGAGATTTTTCACTACGTTTACGTAAATCATCAGATATAACTCTTCTTTTACCTAAAAATATTTTTTAGCATTCTGAAATTTGTGAAGAAAACTAATTTAGTACTTAATTAGTGTTATAACGACGTATATTCTAAAAATTAAATTAAGCACATTAGGTATACCTGATCGGGAACACATCAAAACAAATATTTCCAAATCACCACTTGCAGATCTCTTATTTCCTCGAGGTTTGTAGAATCTTAGATTTTCATTTTTTTCAAGATTTTGAAGCCACATTTCAAAATCTGGAATGACAAAGAAATCAATATTTTTTGCTTCATAGGTGCTGTCGTGGAATCAATAAAGTTTTTACACTATCAAATTTTGTTCTTCCTCGGATTAATTAAGGCCTTTCCGAGGCCTTATATTTACATTTAATTACTTTTATATATCTATCAGAATAGATTTTTCATTGATTAACTCCAAACTTTTTATGAATTTAATATTTGCTTTGAAAGAACTAAAGTGATTCCTTAACAGAAAGGTAGAGGCAAATATACATTGAATAACAGCTTATAGTATATATATCTGGAGCTGTAACCCAAAAAGTACATACAAAATTGCTGTTTCAAGTTAATGCTGAAGAATAAGTCACGCACCTATCCCTAGAGTATATCACACTGCAATACTTACTACTACAACATACTTTTAAAACTAACCAATACATATTACCTACCTTCAAATTTTTCAAAGTCAAACTGGTCCTCCACAAAATTAAAATCATGTTTTAAAATTAAATGCTGTCGCAGATTCTTACTGCTTTTAAAAGATAGCTCACATCCTTCAAAACATTTAAACAAGGCCTCGTCAAAGTTAACACCTAAAACAACAACAAATTATTTAAAATTATTCAACAAGAACCTATGATTTAGTTAGATACCTGTGGGATGATTAATAACTTTTATACTGTCAGTCTGATGCTTTTTCTCGTGTTTATTTAGATTTCCTTTTGTCGAAAACACTTTTTCACACACGCAACACATTAAATTTGAAGTTAAGTCGATGCACCAGCCTACAAATGTCCAAAACTATAAGATACGAAGATGCCAAAAAATAATTACTGCTGGTACTAGCTTTCTCTTTACCAAAGAATATCTTTACTATAACCAAAAGCAAGCCAAAAAATGAGTAACACACAGTATTCAACAAAACATAGATAGACTTTTATATACGCAACGTATATCATCTTTTTGAATTTACCAAACTTCATAGCACAGAAAACTAATAGTGTTCTGTGTCCAAAGCATCGCAATTATCGGCAACAGTGTATTCCATTTGGGGCTACAATTAGTCGCGGCTTTGAACTGTAGACCATAGACAAATAATATATTATTCATATACATATAAATAAAATATACTGCGCCAATAGGCCAGGGAAGCGCGGCGATCCTCAGAGTGCCGACATATATATGCCTGCACCGTCTGTGGCCAAGATCAATACGCGCATGCGAGTCCCGAGACGTTGCATTGTTCAATATCATTCCCGCTTTGATGATTTTAGACCTTTAGGGGAGTGGTAAAGGTTGTTAGCATACATAAATAATATATTTTGTTTTCTCTATGGTTGTTTGTTTGGACACAGCATAGTAAAATTAGGGTGTGGTTTGGATATTTAGTGATTTGTTTTATCATTGTGTTGTGATTTTTACGTGTTTCTTTTTATTTGGATTTTTATTAAAAACTATGTCTCCACAACGGTGCTTCTTATGTAATGAGATTGGTCCTAATTTAAATTTTCATAGGTCTACAGGTATATAAAAATAAATTCCGTTTGAAAACAAAACATCGCATGAGATACTCCATCGTCATTTAATTTGTCAATATGTATGGCTATATTAGTGTGTAGATATCGAAGAAATGATTTATAAAAATAATAACTCTAATTGGTTATGAGCTTACTATATATTTCATGTTTATCTACTTCATTTCTATTCCTTTTGAAGTAACCTAGACAACTATAATAGACGTTATTTGAGATTTATGTTAGAAGTAAAAAAATGTAATTACATAATTGCACTTTATTTGGTCAAATCAAAAATCAGACACTGTAGGATTAGGTTATTTAGAGGTACGTCTGTATGTTATGTAGTCACTGCCACTAATGTAAGGTTGGCAATGACAGATGTCATGGGCAGTGACAGTTAAGCGATGTTCTCGAACCTTGGCTCACGTGTATGCATTGAATAAAAAGTAAAGTACTTTTTATTCAATGCGTGTATGTACTCAATAAAGAACAATATAAAATCAAGTGTTGATGTTTAATTAATAAATCCTAAAGTAAAGAACCAAACATTAACATAACATGGCGCAGTCAGAATAGTTAGACAAAGAAAGTTAAAACCAGCGGTGTAAAATTTTTGCAATATAAAGAAAAATGGGAGACAGCCGAGGAGTAGCACCCATGCAAATGGCGGGAAACTTAGCAGAAAATTGGAAGCTATGGAGGTACCGTTTTGAAAACTATTTAGTTGCGAGTGAAATTAATAAAAAAGATGAGGCCATTCAGTGTGCACAAGTTCTTCATTTCATTGGGGAAGAAGGCTTCAAAATGTATACTACATTTCAGTTTACTGACGCTGAAAAAGATAAACTTAATACTTTACTCGATAAGTTTGAAGCACATTTTTTGCCTAGAGAAAATTTAACCTACGAACGATACACATTTTTCTCATTTAAGCAAACTCAGGGACAATCTCTAGACCAGTGTATAACCGAAGCAAAGAAAATGGCAATGAAATGTAAACTAGGAACTTTGCAAGAAGATCTTACAAAAACAGTTATTATTTGTGGGGTCAAGAATTCATCAATCAGAGAAAAATTATTACAAGAAGAAGATTCCACTAGTTTGGAAAAGATTATTGAAAAATGTGCAATTCTGGAAATGTCCAAAGAAAGAAGTGAAGCAATGAATGAGATACATCATGAGGCGGCAGTGGATTATGTTCAGAAGGAGAAATTCAATGGAAAAATCAATCGTGGAAAGAAAAATGTAAATTCAGAAAGTAAGAAATTTATTAATAATTGTACGAGGTGTGGTTTAAATCATCCAGTAAATAAATGTCCTGCTCATGGTAAGATGTGCAATTTTTGTAAATTTCAAAATCATTTTGAAAGTAAGTGCTACAAGAAAAAGAATAAAAGAAGAGTGAATGAGATAGTAGAAGTAGAAGAAGTAATTAGTGAAAATGCTGAAAATTCTTTGTTTATAGGCTCTATAGACAGTGTAAATACAAATGACAATGTGAATGAATGGGTAACTACACTAGAAATAAATAATAAAATAATTAAATTAAAAATTGACACAGGTGCAATGGCTAATATATTGTCATTTGATCTCTTCAAAAGTCTAGGATTATCTCCTAAAATTATTAAGAAATCTGATTACAAATTAAAATCATATACTGGTGATGAATTAAAAGTTTGCGGAAAATGTAATTTAAGTTGTTTTAAAAATAATAATGCATATGATTTGGAATTTTTTATTGTAAATAGTAATACTTCTGCAATTCTAGGGTTGATTGCTTCTCAAAAGTTAAATTTAATTAAAAGAATTGAATCAGTTTACATACAAAATGAGTACACAGAAGTAATAAATAAATATCAAGATGTATTTGCTGGCATAGGTTGTATTAGTCAAAAATGTAGCATTAGTCTAGAAGCAAATGCAAAACCTGTCGTTAATCCAATAAGAAGGGTAGCCTTTCCTTTGTTGGAACCCCTAAAGCAAAGTCTAGAGGAGCTAAAAAGGGAGAAAATCATTGAAAAGGTTGAGGGTCCGTCTGACTGGGTGAATGCTCTTGTATTAGTACGTAAACCAAATGGTAAATTAAGAATATGTCTGGATCCTAAGGATCTAAATAATGTAATTAAAAGAGAATATTGTAGAATTCCTACATTTGAAGAAGTGTCCAGTAAATTAACTGGAGCAACTATTTTTAGTACTTTAGATGCTACAAGTGGTTTCTATCAGATCCCATTAGATGACGAGAGTTCAAAGCTCTGTACATTTGGAACCCCATATGGTAGGTACAAATTCTTACGATTACCTTATGGTATAAAGTGTGCTCCTGAAATTTTTCAAGAACGCTTTAAAAGTATTTTTGATAAAATTGAAGGTTCTGATATTTATATAGATGATTTAATCATCTGGGGTAGAAATAAACAGGAACATGATCTGAGATTAAAAAAAGTTTTGGATACTGCTAGGAAAAATAATGTTAAAATCAATTTAAACAAATGCAAGTTTGGACAAAAAGAAATTAAGTACATGGGTCATATAATAAATAATAAAGGTATTAGTCCAGACAATTCTAAAATTAAAGCAATTTCAGAAATGCCATGTCCTAAAAATAAACAGGACATACAAAGACTTTTAGGTATGCTTACTTATGTGAGTAGGTTTATAAAAAACTTTTCAGATAAAACTGAGCCCCTTAGAAGTTTATTAAAAAAGGAAAATGAATTCATTTGGGATGAGGACAAAGAAAAAGCTTTTGTAGATTTAAAAGAAACTCTCACAACAAATCCGGTTTTACAATTTTTTGATATAAATAAACAGTCAGTTATTTCAGTAGACTCCTCAAAATCAGGAGTAGGAGCTTGTCTTCTGCAGAATAATCTTCCATGTACGTATGCCTCAAAGGCATTAACAGACACTCAGACGAGGTACGCACAAATCGAAAAAGAGTTGTATGCTGTTTGCTTTGGATTAACTAAATTTTATCAGTATATTTTTGGTCGTAGGGTAATTGTTGAAACAGATCATCAACCACTTATTTCCATTTTCAAAAAGCCGTTGAATAAATGTCCTGCAAGGTTGCAGAGAATGTTGTTACAACTTCAAAAATTTGATTTTGAGTTGCGCTATAAGCCCGGAAAAGACTTGCTTTTAGCAGATGCTTTGTCTCGTGCATATCTTGTACAGAAGGAAGTGGATTTGTTGGATGATGACATTGAGGGTCATGTATGTATGGTTAAATTAGAATTGAATGCAACACCTGAAAAAATAAATGAATTTGTGATTGAAACGAATAAAGACACAGTTTTGAATGATCTTAAAGAACTAATTAAAAACGGTTGGCCTAATTCAAATAAAAAAGTTAAAAATCAAGTTAAAATATTTTGTCCTTATAAATCAGAATTAACTGTCATTGATGGATTAATTTTTAGAAACAATTGTCTGGTAGTTCCAAAGTCACTTCAAAAAGAAATGTTAGATCGTATTCATTATAGTCATTTAGGGGTAAACAAATGCATAAAATTGGCACAAGATTCTTTATTCTGGCCTGGTATGGTTGATCAAATAAGACAAAAAATTTCAAATTGTCACCAGTGCCTTACTTATGCCAATTCTCAGAATAAGGAACCTTTAAAGCCACATGAGATACCAGCTTTACCATGGAATAAAATAGGCTGCGATATTTTTGAAATAAAAGGGAAAAAATACCTTTTAGTCATTGACTATTTTTCAAAATATGTAGAAGTAGCAGAATTATTGAATAATCCAACAAGCCATATGGTCATAACAAATCTTAAGTCAATTTTTGCTAGGCATGGGATTCCAGTAACCCTTGTAAGTGATGGCGGCCCACAATTTACATCACAAGAATTCAAAACTTTTAGCAGACAATGGGAATTTAAGCATATAGTTTCGTCTCCAACCTATGCTCAGTCTAACGGCATGGCAGAGAGACATATACAAACTATAAAAAAAATGTTTAAGAAAATATTTAATGAAAAGAAAGACTTATATATGGCTCTTTTACATTATCGTACTACACCCATTTTTGAAAACATATCACCATCTGAAATTTTGATGTCGAGAAAATTAAGAACAAATTTAATAATTACAAAAAATCAGTCAAAACCTAGAATTGCAAAAGAATATAATAAAACAATTATTAAGGAAAAACAAGTACTGCAACAAAAATATTATAATAAAAATGCAACTAAAAACTTACCTGAATTGTACACAAATCAGTCAGTTTATGTTCAAACAAAACCAAATGGTAATTGGTTTCTTGGTAAAGTTGTTAGTAAACTAAGAGATAGAACATATAGATTGCAAATGAATAATGGTTCTATGCTAATAAGAAATCGGAAATTCATTAAACCGGTAGGAAATAAACATTTTCTAAATAATTCAGAAAACCATTATTCATCAGCAAAGGAGGAAAATCATAATGAAATTAAGTATTTTATAGAATTAAAGGATGATGATAATATTAGTAATGATAAGGAAAGTGTGAGAGAAGAGAGAGTGGTTGTAGATTTTGAAAATAGACTTGAAAATGAACAATGTGAAACTACCGAAGATGATAATCATAATGAAGAAAGTGTTAATGATGGAGATTCGGAATCGAACAGTGATGCAAGTAGTGTTTATGAAGAAAGCATTACTATAGTTGTAGATGAAAATAAAATGAAGGACAGTTCAGAAAGTGATTCGGATTTGGAGGCTAAATTTGTTAAAAAAACTTGTATCACATCATCAGGTCGAATTTCGCGACCTCCTCCAAAACTGAATCAGTTTTGATTATCTTACTTAAGAAAGGGGGATGTAGGATTAGGTTATTTAGAGGTACGTCTGTATGTTATGTAGTCACTGCCACTAATGTAAGGTTGGCAATGACAGATGTCATGGGCAGTGACAGTTAAGCGATGTTCTCGAACCTTGGCTCACGTGTATGTACTCAATAAAGAACAATATAAAATCAAGTGTTAATGTTTAATTAATAAATCCTAAAATAAAGAAACAAACATTAACATAACAAACACGAAGTTTTTGTTGACTCAAATATCTTCGTTTAAAATTATTACAGGCGGCAAATACAGCACTTGCGCATAACTAACATGGCCACACAGAGTGTAGTCGGACCTCTCACTCATAATGAAACGCATTTCGCTTATTGGAGATATAGGCAGTTAGCAGTATATTTTATTTATTACGTTTATGATATTATTACCTCAGATTAACAAATAAAATAGATATGTTTGTTTTGACTTTTTCCTGCCCCAAACATTGAGTCACATTCTAAGCTCACTTGCGGGACACTTCCACTGCTTTGCCATATTTACAAATCCTCTTAAGTTGCGGGGAAAAAGAAATTAGAAATTAAATTGAAAATTTGTTAAAAAGTTATGCGAATAAAAAAAGTCATACTAATTTCTGCATTTGAGTTGCTGCTTTTAAAATTAATTGATAATACTTGAATTTTATTTAATAAAAGCATATTCTTATATAAATTTTAAACAAGAATTTGTTGTATCCTTAGATACCTTTATGGTTATACTAAAAGTGGCAACATTGCTCAAAATTTTAGTACCTGTTAATGTGTCAATAGTAATCTATTTAGTAGTTTTGTCCTTGTTTAATTACCATATAAAGAGAGATGCAAATATCGTCAGACTGTGATCGACAATCATCTTAAATAAGACGTAGTATTGTAGTAAATAATGTCAAACGTGGTTTGTTTATACGAGCGCCATTACGACTAGAGAGTAAACATTTAGTTCTTTCGTTTTGATGTGTTTTTCAAGACTTTTTAGTCTGAAAATATACTTTTAAGTTAATTAATTTAATGTTTTTGGATTATCATGGTTCGTCGGTGCCAAGTTTGTCAGAAAAACAGCCGAAATTAGCAATGCCATGTATCTACAATACCAACCCCACTTTTTGTAATTCATTCATTATTTCACTACTGGCGTTTAGAATTGTTGGCCGCAAAAATAAACGTGTTTATGAATGAATAGCCCTATCTATGTTTAAGATTACTCTAAGATTATTACTTTCTCTATGCTGTAGACTAACGTAACTGTAAAGGTGGATTTCCACAGATCCGTCATCCGACGATACGATCATCCGAAAGTTTTGTGATTGGTGGAAAAATTCAAAATTGACAAGCCGCCAAATATTGCTCCGAAAGTTTTAACTTACGTCCGTCATCGGAAAAAGTTGAAAAATGTTCAACTTTTATCCGTCATCGGATCTGGGGTGCTACTATGTTCACATTTATTGGCGACCATGCGTACTATGTTTACAGAATTCCTGGCTTTTGAGCGATATCTTATATGGAATATCAGCGACTAGTTTTAAGGTGTCGCCGAAGTATCGCCAAAATGACAGTGAATGTAAACTATATGTGTTAGAGGAGGATGGCGATACTTTGTTGTGCTTGCTTATGGAAAAGTTCTTAAAATCCACCGATAGACTCTATCGATAGATGTCTGTGATATGTCAGATAAATGTCAGGTAGAATGAAGTTGATCCATCGGTAGACGATTATAAGAACGTATTGGTTAGATTTTATGGTAGATTGAAAAAAATATAAAAAAGAAAGAAGATAAATTTGACAATAACTTTCAAACCAGCCCAGCAGTCATCTTTATTAGTATTGACGCAAGTAAATTTTTATTTTTTGTATTACCAGGGACATGTCTATAAAATAAATATACAATGTAATTTATTAATTCGATATAAAATTTCACCTCGTAAAAGCATGACGTGCGTATTTAGGTCAACCATTACTTTAAACATTTCACCATTATAGGATAATTTCATTTCATAATAATTTTTATTAACAAAAAAAACAAGTATTAAATTTTTAACAAAACAAAACCACTAACCTCAATAAATAAACAATCTTTGTAAGATTGTTCATTGTCATTGCATATGATTGATGATTGTGCTTTCCCCTACCAAATCTACCAGATTTACCGAGTCTAAAGCCCGGTAGAACTGATGGATGTTCGATAGAACTATCGGTGAATTTAAGAACGCTAGGATGATTCTATCGGCAAATTTAAGAACGGCTTTGGTAGACACCGTATTTACCGATAGATGTATCGGTAAATTTAAGAACTTCTCTTATGTTTATCATCACTTTAACCTTACTTTTAACTTTGACTCATAATCTCGGCTTTAATTTTTACCATAGAATAATTTTTACTTTACTGTTACATTTTGAATATTTTGATTTATCGAAGTACTTGTATTTCTTAGGCATTGATATTCAATATATCTTCAAACATTTTTAAAAAATCTATCCTTTTAGATGTTACCTATTATTATTATAGACGAGGAGAGAAAGGAAGTAAGGAGAGTTTTAATCAGGAAAAAATAATGATTCGAAGTGCAAGTGATCCTTTCTATATGACTGATGAGCAGTTTGTAGTTTTGTTTCGGCTAACAAAACAAATGGTCAATGAAATAATATTTCTACTTTTGATTCCCCACTTACAGAAATATAGTCCTCTGGCAGTACCAGCTGAGCAAAAAATCTTACTAGCTTTGAATTTTTATGCCACAGGAACATATCAAAACCGTTTGGGCTTGGACTGGAAAATTCCTGTAAGCCAACAAATGATGTCTAATATAATTAATGAAGTCACACCCCTTATAGTAAATGAATTAGGAAACAGGTGGACCCAGTTCCCAACACAAAGAAATGATATTAACAGAATAAAAGCCAAGTTTATGGAGCGTACTCGCTTTCCTGGAGTTTTGGGTGCAATAGACTGTACTCATGTTCCGATATTGGCACCCAAAAATCAGGAACATAATTATTTGAACCGAAAGGGCTCCAAAAACGTTCAAATTGTAAGTATGTTATAAATAAATAGTATTTTGATATGTATAGGTATAGTTTTTTAAAAAAATTTCAAAATATGCCGATTTCAAAAAAATAACATTATATAACAGGGTATTCTATATTTAAAAGAATAAAATTTCAAATTATAACTTAGTTTTTTCCCCACAGCAATGCTTTTTTAAAATCACCAACACTTTGATGTTTTTATTTTTAACTATGTATCCATTTTAGTTGTATTGTACTCACCACATGTAAAATATTTGTCAAAAAGGGATGTTATTGTGGATAGTATTTTGGATATGTTTTTCTGTGAGTATTCCTGATAGTAATCAAGAATATACCCATTCCTAATTATTTTTAAATTAATTTGAAATAAAAATACATTACATATATTTTTTTGTTTTATTTATAAGAATATTAAGGTAAGATTTAAACAAATAAAGCAATCATTGGAATTAAATTTTACTTTAAACACAATTTGTGTTAAAAAATAAATCTATAATAATAAATAAAAAATATTTCATAAGAAAAAATGAACGTATTTAGAAAACAGGACTTGTAACAAAACTAAAGCTCTACTTTAAACATGTATCTATATTTTGTTCCACAAGCCAAGATAAAAAGTAAAATAATTTTTCTGTGTAGTGAAAGAGAACTAAAAGAAAATTAGAATTAATCACATCTGCTTTTGTAGGTGATGTGAGACAGAGAAAAATAGTTCAGCTGGTTGAATAAAATTTTAACTGGTGGAATAAAGTATAGAAAGAAAATTATAAATATCTCTAAATTATTGTTCCAAGAAATTTAAAGCTTTTTCCAAATTTGTATTTATCAAGAATAAATTATTATTTATGCCCTCCAAATTTTTGTTAATATTTTTTAGAATTGCAATATTTTCTTGGTTCATTTCCTGAACTGATTCTGCTAAGTTGTGTATGTTTCTTCTTCTTGAAGTTGAAGGAGTCTTGTAACTTGTGTTTTCTATGTTCAAGTGGGTAACTTCTGGTTCACAATTAGTTTCAACAAAACTACCTTCCATGGCAATTACTGTTGCTGGGTGGGTGTCCTTTAATGGTTCTTCATCAGAAACAGTGTCTGAGTATTCAATAATGATTTCTTCTTCTATATTGTAGCTAGTTTCCTCTGAAAGTATGAAGATGTATGTATTGATTATTATATAAGCTAAGTCATAGGGAAAGCACTTTTATCTATTGGGGTGGAAGGACAAGTAGTACTAAATTTTTAAAAGCAGAGAATAAGGCCAGGATTTCATCTGAAGCAGTAGCTTTTGAAAAATTGCTTTATATGTCACTCAAGTGATATATCTGATGAATACATCCCAAGCATTAAAATATATGGTACTGCTTTTACATCAAGTCAAATATTAATAATTACACAATAATTGATGAAGATATACTCGATAGTCGAAATTCTGTAAAGTGACTCATCGCTCTTACTGTCCATAAAATCAGTTGCAGAAGCGAACTTCATGAGCGCATCATTTTTGAAGGGTTCTTAATAGTCCTAAATAAAAAATAAATAGAAAATGTTCTTGTACGCTCTGGCGTTTAAATTTGAGAGAACAGAAATACGAAATTATTATGGTAGGTATCATTATGTATATACAGGGTGTTACCAAGAATAATACACATTTTTAAGGATGAGCTATAATAAGATGTATATAAAAAAGTCGATAGTCGAAATTCTGTAAAGTGACGTCATCGGTTATCTACCGATTTAAAGTGAACTCCATGAGCGTATCATAGTTTAAGGGTGCGAATACTGAAATATCAGGAATTTCAATTTTTAACATTTGAAATAATAACTTATCACAAGTTGTTCATAAGTAAGTTAAAACAAAATAAAAAAATGTTTAAAAGTCAATTCCAACTTACTACTACTAAAACTAAAAAAAAAGTTGTTTGTCAAGACCAAAATAAATTACCAATAAGTATAGGTATGTTGCGAGGTCACTTGTAAAATGTCTGACTAACTGGAAGCGGTATCACTCCCTGACGACTCCTCAGAATCAACGCTTTCTCCTCCTATATCGATAATGAGTGGTTCCGTCATTACTTCTACACGTATGTCTAAATCCCAAAACTTTATTTCTTCTTTTAATACGTGTTGAATACATTTACGCCAACTCTCAGCAGTAACGGTATGCAGCGCCTCGTCAAACAGTTTCTCAACGTCAGCCATTTTGAATGTACTGTTTTTTCTCGCAACATAATTTTTCACTTGGGCCCAAACCAGCTCGATGGGGTTTAACTCACAGTGGTAGGGAGGAAGTCTAACAACTGAGACGTTGAAATCTTTCGCCATTTCATCGACAACGTACTTAATATAACTGCTTTTATGTTTCCGTACGAGAGATAATAATTCAACTTTTAGCATTGCCTCGTTGTGCGGAATGCTTTTACTCTCTAACCAATCAATTATAACCCTCTTGCGGCTAGCTGAAGTAGGTATTTGCTCCAGTCGACGAGAGTGGTATGAAGCATTATCCATAACTATCACTGAACCAGGAGTTACCTTTGTTAAAATTGATCTAAACCATATTTCAAACCGGTTACCATCCATCTCTTCATGGTAATCGACAGTTTTTTTGGACTGAAAACTTAGTAATCCACCTTCTACAAATCCTTCCTCGCTGCCAATGTGAGTGATAATCAGTCGACGTCCTTTCCCAGAGGGAGCTTTTAAACCGGAAGAGAAACCCTCCATAAAGGCTTGTCGATTGCTTCGTATATTCATGTCTTGCCACACTTTTGACACAGTGTGGCCTTCATTTAACCATGTTTCGTCAAGATAATATATGTGCCGTCCTTCGTTACGAAACTGTCGTATCTGTTTTAAATAATTTCTCCTCCATTCCACAATGTCATTTCGTTCAATTAAGGCACTGTTTCTACTTCTTGTTTGGTAACGAAAATTCATTAATTTTAAAGTTCGTCTCAAAACTTTATCACTGATGTTTGGTAAAGTATCATCAGCTTCTATTACCTTGCTCAATTTAGCTACCGAGGGGATTTCATTCCTAAAATAAAAAGAATGTATTTCCCTACGTATAGCATTTCGTGTTTGGTCGTCCAAAACAATTTTCTTTCTTCCCCTACTTTCCGGTTTACAGTTTTCACCTCGTTCTCTTATCAACGATCCGTCCCGCGATTTCTTTAGAATATTGTATATAGTACTCTCAGAAACTTTAGTTAAATAACTGCACTTAATCACAGCGTCACTAACACCCAACTGTTTGTCCATGGCACGCAGTCCTTCGTACACATTTAATATGAGGACTTTTTCTTCCCGAATTAAATTGTTACGACGCCGTTTTTTATCGCCAACACCGCTACACTCCGCCATTATTGTCACTAAATATACCGATATAAATATTACAATAAATACCAATAATAACCGATTTATCACACAAAACCACAACACAAATACTGATGTTACGCTCATGAAGAGAATAAACACCTCACATAACTGTTTACTATCACTGTCTCATTCGCGTAGCTCGATCTATCTATCTCGTTCTCAAAGCCGGAACATTGAAGCGACTCTCCAACATTGTCAAATCGGCGAGTTTTTCACAACAAACTTTGCGTTCAAGAAATATACATAAACACTTTATTTCACATTTCAAGTAAACTAATTATTATTAGTCTGCTTGAAATTTGAAATAAATATATTAAATTGGTATTGACTTAATTACATTGCATCTTTTGTACCTGAAATATTGACACAATGGATTTGAAGTGTATTTATAAAATACAGCATTTCTCTCTAGAATACATATGGCAACTGCGCTTTAACCAAAGTGTTGATTAGATAGCTCTGACTCACTTTACACAATTTCGACTATCGAGTATAGATAACTTTTTATTAGCATAAGTGTTTTAAACTTGTCTTGACTATCTGTGTAATTTTGTTACGTCTGTGATTCTACCTGCCTTTAATTTTTTTTCTTATTTAATGCATTTGAAAGGAGTGGTGGTAGTTTTCTTTTTACTACCAATTCTTCTACTTTGTCACCAACAATAGCTCTATCTCCCATTAATGACAGCAAACGTTGTTCAATTCTTGTTATCACTAATGATGTCCCTTCACCACCTCCAGTTTTTGTTATATCTTTTATATTGGTGGAAGCTTTTGCTTTAATTTTTTACTTCCAGTCCGTGATTCTCTAAAAGTTACCAAAAAATGTTTTAGCATTACTTACTGTAACCTTGTCAAGGGATTTAGGAATTCACCCCACAGCTTCATATCCGTTTAGAATTATTCACAAGAAAAAACTTAATCTGTTATGGTACAGTTAATAAGGCAACTTTTACTGTTAAATAGGCCATATTATTATATATTTACCAAAATACATATAAGTTGGTATTTTGGAAAAAATCTACTTTAGTGGTACAACGTGGATTTTGATGTAAATTTGTTTTCTGGCTAATTCGAGGTCGCTGAACACGAAAATGAAAGAAAAAAATGGGGCTCTCTTACCAAAATCGAGTTATGAATTTTTGAAGATGTGTTCAGATGAGTACTGCACTGGATTTATTGTCACATTATAACTGCTATAATGATCCGTAATAACTGCTCCACAATGTTAGTGATACACTATAGTTGCCTTTTACGATATTACTCTCTCATGCACATTAAAAAAACACTGATATTGATATAAATCTCTTGTAAATTATTTTTTTAATTCCACAATTATATCTTTTGACGTTTCCGTTTAATATGACTGACATATAAGTTTCGTCTGTTTCCTCTTAGCAGTAAGACTTTTACCTACTAGCATATACAGCCATCATTAGTTACATGAAAAAAAGTTGCTGAATATTTTCGATATGCACAGATCATAGCACAGAAGATATAAACAAGATGTACATCATGAACATACACCGGCTCTTGTGCACCCTTTCCCTTCTTGAATAACCTGATGTGCGTTACAAAGTATTAGATATCAAGTTATTCAAGGAGGGGAAGGGAATATAATCATTGGATTCACCCTTTCCCTTCTTGAATAACCTGATGTGCGTTACAGACTATTGCGCACATCAGGTTATTCTAGAAGGGAAATGGCGAATTCAATGATTATATTTCCCTCCCCTTCTAGAATAACTTATTGTGCGTTACAAAGTATTGGGGTATTAAGTTATTTAAGAAGGGGAAGGGAATATAATCATTGGATTCACCATTTTCCTTTTGTTTTAATTTTTGCCTATTTTCGTTAAAAATTATGGTTCGTCCACACTTTTTTTGTGTTAAATGTCTCCAATTGAAGTAAACTTTCGATTCTACTATAGAAAATTGTTTAATTTCATGGGTCGTAAAGTGTACAAGAGCCGGTGTATGTTCATGATGTACATCTTGTTTATATCTTCTGTGCTATGATCTGTGCATATCGAAAATATTCAGCAATTTTTTTTCAAGTAACTAATGATGGCTGTATATGCTAGTAGGTAAAAGTCTTACTGCTAAGAGGAAACAGACGAAATTTATATGTCAGTTATATTAAACGGAAACGTCAAAAGATATAATAATTGTGGAATTAAAAAAATAATTTACAAGAGATTTATATCAATATCAGTGTTTTTTTTAATGTACATGAGAGAGTAATATCGTAAAAGGCAACTATAGTGTATCACTAACATTGTGGAGCAGTTATTACGGATCATTATAGCAGTTATAATGTGACAATAAATCCAGTGCAGTACTCATCTGAACACATCTTCAAAAATTCATAACTCGATTTTGGTAAGAGAGCCCCATTTTTTTCTTTCATTTTCGTGTTCAGCGACCTCGAATTAGCCAGAAAAAAATGTTTCATCAAAATCCGCGTTGTACCACAAACTAGACTTTTACCGGTATTTTTATAAAACAAAACATACCATTCGAAATTAAGCTACTGTTACAAACTGTTGTTTTAGTTAATGTATGGATTTTAAATCAATTAGTTTTCTTAAAATAATAGATAATATAATCAAATAGTTTTTTTTATATTAAATTACGTTTTTTACTTACCCTTTTGTACTCTCCTATTGATAAGGCTCCATACCCTAAAGAATTCAATTGGTTTACTAGAGTTTCCCAGAGTTTGTGTGTTTTTTCTTTAGAATTTAGCCCAACAAATTTGTGTTTGTTATTATCACAGGATATTTTTCTGCGTAATTAACAATCACTTCGTAATGTTCATTATTTAATCTCATTTTTTTACGTTTACGAAAGGAATAAGAACAACAACAAACTCAAATAATAAAATCTAAAATTTAGGTTACAAATGAAATTGATAGCTCATTTCAGTTTAGACAACAAAGAAAAAACAAAACACCCCAGTTTTGACCAGTAATTTGTCGTTTCACCCGATAGCACCCGAATCCATCCAGCGATGTATGAACATAGTGCGATTGAACCCAACGGTCGCCAATTCACATCGCCGGTAATCTATCGCTTTTATTATGAACGTAGTTCAGGCCCTGATTTAATCTAACTTTTTCATGATCTGCTATACTATTTCAGAATGAATAATAATAATAATAATGAAAGACGATTAAAAGCAACGAACAGTTTGCTGTTAATTGCAATTGTGTTGAGAAATAGGAGGAAAAAAGAAATCTACAAAGATTTTGGATAAGAGATATTTACAAAAAAAGAAAATCTCAAGGGGCATTTCCTAATTAGGTTGAAGAAATGCGATTATGTGATAATAAAAAATATGTGAATTATTTAAGAATGACCTGTAACACTTTCAACAAATTACTAAGGTATATATTTATCAAGCAGTAGTTAATGAAATTAACTAAAAAAAGCTGTCTCGGCCCTTACTTCGTGGAATCTACTCATTTTACTGTTTTAAGTGAAACTTTTTCAATATATTGTGGAATTACCTAGAAACAGTGAAAGTTTCATTTAAAATAGTAAAATAAGCAGTAGTCATCATCGATGAATGATTGTGAATCCATTTTTCTCAAATAAACAAATTTAATGAGGCTGACCAAACACAAACTAGTTAAAATCATTAAAATAAAATTACAAAAAAAACTGTCGACAATGACTTATATGCCTGTCACTTGTCATTCAAGTTACCAAACTTAAAAGTGATTTGTCACTATTTTTTTTACTAAATCATACGATTGTTTCCGATCAATGGAAATTGGCATTTAAATTCATCCGATACGACGTGATACGACTAACAATCGGATGACGGATCTATGGAAATCCACCTTAAGGAAGGCGCACATGAAAACCGGCGAGGCAAAATTGAAATGTATGCAACCCGCCATTGAGTAGTATTTCTATCTATTTCTAGCTTGTAGGCTCTAATGCAGTTTTAATGAATAACCGATTATTTAAATTAAATCCTCATTTTTAAAAAATATGAAATTCTAGATGCAAGCACATCATGAATTCAATCATTTTAAGTTGTTAAGAAATGAGAAATATTAAGAGCTTGATTTTAGTATATACAATGGATCTTATGAATAATGATAAAAAATATTTCGAGCTATTTAATGTATTTTCATTCCGTCATATTAAAAAATGGAATCAACTTTTGTAAAGAATATATTTATCTATAATAAAACAAAAATGTAACTATTACTACTACTTGAAATAATATTTGCCTACAGTATATTTCACATATTACCTACTGACACATCTTGGATTCTGCTGGATGCCACAGGCATGTGACAGCTTTCGTTTCATAATACTTTTCATGTGAATTATATATACATTTAAGACCTGATGCTAGCTCAGTGTGCCGAAACTATAGTTTCCCCTTCAACTTGGAATAATATATGCTGTAGTACGGGGTTTGCGTTTTACTTACTGCTATTTGCCTACAGACTACATTTGAGATGGAGAGTCTCTTTCATTTACTTTAATGTATCTTATACTCTCTGATAAACTACAAATATAAATTGAAAATCATGTTAGATATTTTTGGTTGTGGTAAAAATAAAAAGTCCATTAGTTTATTAGTAGTTTGTTTGTTTACAGAGCTGATTTCAAGTTTTATTTCGTTGACATAGATGATAAATAGCTCTAAATTTAATAAAAGAGTATATAAAGTGTCTCTATCATTTCTAATAAAGTATGTCAATGAACAATTATAGGTACATATAGAGACATTTTCACGTTCTTCTCGACTGCACAAAAACTATGTTTCTAGCAAAGAAACTCGCACCATTATTGAATAAATCTTCGGTAAGTTACAACTATTTCTTTTTAGGGATCCAGTCTCCGTTGTGAGAAAAATCGTAGAATATTATCGTTCTTCTAACAAATAATCACGAAAAAAAGTTAATACTTGTAACAACGTTATCAGAAATAAGTCCACTTGTTCGTGCAGTGACGTCATCGCGCTCTGATTGGTGCTCGTAGTCACGTGATAATGGGTTATAAATAACGCAATTTAAATTAATTTTATTAAATTTAAGACGAGTAAAAAAGCTTTAAAAATGTTATTTTAGGTTTCCAAAAACTGTCTTTTATGTGTAAAATTTAGCTTCACATGAATTTGTAACAACCGTCAACGTCCCAATTACTAGAATATGAGTTTAATTCTCAGTTCTCAAAAGAAAAACAAATTCATAGTTAAAATTACTGGAAGTCACTTCGTACGCGATCTATACACAATATACAGGACGCACCAATTCTTACAAAAATTCAAATCTACCTACTAACAATCTATCAAGGTCCCAGTGTTGCCAAATAATAGGAAGCCACTCTGTGCGTGATCTCGATGCATTGGGGATGCTCTATATACATATCATGTATATCGGGGGATGCCACAGCGCTACAAATCTATACGGATGCCAATTCAACCTCTATTGCGATATATATATATATATATATATATATATATATATATATATACAGGGTGGCAAACCCCGAGACACGTCGATTTTGTTTTCGAGGGGGACAACTTTTGCTTTTGATAGTTAACTTATGGTTGTACGGTCATCCCCCTAAAAGGGGTGACTACCCCTTCGAGAATCTTTAATGGCATGAGGGTCGAGTGGCACATAATTTGAAACGTATTTCGATTCTATTTACAGGATAGGCTAAAATTTTTTTGTTAAGTATCTAAATTAATTTCAAAAACCAGCTGGAAGTGTCAGTGAAAGAAATAAAGAAAAAAGTTGTCAGAAAAATTTTAATTAAAGTGTTCAAATTGTGATCCGTTTACTTCCAAACAATAATACAACCTTTGTTCAACACTGTTCCGAACATTTTGTAGCATAACAGGAGTTATTTCACCACATGCCACAGTTATCCGATTTCTTTAACGGATATTTCAATCTGGTTTTTGTCATTGATTTTAACACTTAACACGAAAACGTTAGCATGTCTATAAAGAGAATCGAAATACCTTTAAAATTATGTGCCACTCGACCCCCCATGCCATTAAAGATTCTCGAATGAGTAATCACCCCTTTTAGGGGGATGACCGTACAAACATAAGTTAACTCTCAAAAGTTGTCCTCCTAGATAACAAAATCGACGTGTCTCGGGGTTAGCCGTAAAAACCTCCCCCGATAACAATATTTGAGGTGGACTGTTTCTAATGCGCCACCCTGTATATATATATATATATATATATATTAATTTGTAAATTAGTCTGGTCAATAAACTAGTTATAACCCAGCCGACGTTCCCATGTTCTACCCACTGACTATCCACGGGACCATATTGTTCATGTGTAAAAGTTTTCATACAAATATCAGGTTTGTAAGGATTTCTTCTGTATGACTAAGTTAATGAATTTTTAAGTAACGTTCCTTTGAAACACAAATGTCAGATTGAATTTTTTTCTCCTGTGTAAATAAGCAGATGTGTAGTTAAACGACTTTTCCTTGCAAAATATATCAAAAAAATGTTACATTTGATCGCTTTTTCCTGATTGATTATGCAAATGTGAAGTTAAACCACTTTTCTTTGCACATTTCAAACAAATGTTACATTTGATTGGATTTTCTCCTGTGAGTATGCAAATGTGAAGTTAAAGTAGTTTTCTGTGCAAAATATTTCAAACAAAAGTTACATTTAAATGGCTTTTCTCCTGTGTGAGTACGCAAATGTGAAGTTAAACTATTTTTCTGTGCAAAAGATTTCAAACAAATGTTACATTTGATGGCTTTTCTCCTGTGTGAGTATGCAAATGTGAAGTTAAAATACTTTTCATTGCAAAAGATGTCAAACACATGTTACATTTGAATGCCTTCTCCCCAATGTGAGTAAGCAAATGTGAAATTAAACTATTTTTCTGTGCAAAAGATTTCAAACCAATGTTACATTTGAATACCTTTTCTCCTGTATGAGTACGCAAATGTGGAGTTAAACTATTTTTATGTGCAAAAGATTTCAGACAAATGTTACGTTTGAATGGCTTTTTTCTGTGTGAGTACGCAAATGTGAAGTTAAACTAATTTTATGTGAGAAAGATTTCAAACAAATGTTACATTTGGATGGCTTTTCTCCAGTGTGAGTACGCAAATGTGAAGTTAAATTAGAATTCTGTGCAAAAGATTTGAAACAAAAGTTGCATTTGAATGGCTTTTCTCCTGTGTGAGTACGCAAATGTAAAGTTAAACAATTTTTCTGTGCAAAAGATCTCAAACAAATGTTACATTTGAATGGCTTTTCTCCTGTGTGAGTACGCAAATGTGGAGTTAAACTAATTTTATGTGAGAAAGATTTCAAACAAATGTTACATTTGGATGGCTTTTCTCCAGTGTGAGTACGCAAATGTGAAGTTAAATTAGAATTCTGTGCAAAAGATTTGAAACAAAAGTTGCATTTGAATGGCTTTTCTCCTGTGTGAGTACGCAAATGTAAAGTTAAACTATTTTTCTGTGCAAAAGATTTCAAACAAATGTTACATTTGAATGGCTTTTTTTCTGTGTGAGTACGCAAATGTGAAGTTAAACTGGTTTTATATGAGAAAGATTTCAAACAAATGTTACATTTTAACGGCTTTTCTCCTGTGTGAGTACGCGAATGTGAAGTTAAAGTAGATTTCCGTGCAAAAGATTTCAAACAGATGTTACATTTGAATGGCTTTTCTCCTGTGTGAGTACGCAAATGTGGAGTTAAACTATGTTTATGTGCAAAAAATTTCAAACAAATGTTACATTTGAATGGCTTTTTTTCTGTGTGAGTGAGCAAATGTGAAGTTAAACTAGTTTTATTTGAGAAAGATTTCAAACAAATGTTACATTTTAACGGCTTTTCTCCTATGTGAGTACGCGAATGTGAAGTTAAATTAGATTTCCGTGCAAAAGATTTCAAACAAATGTTACATTTGAATGGCTTTTTCCCTGTATGAGTACGCGAATGTGAAGTTAAATTATATTTCTGTGCAAAAGATTTCAAACAAATGTTACATTTAAATGGCTTTTCTCCTGTGTGAATATGCAAATGTGATGTTAAAATACTTTTCCTTGCAAAAGATGTCAAACACATGTTACATTTGAATGCTTTCTCCCCTGTGTGAATACGCAAATGTAGAGTTAAACTACTTTTATGTTTAAAAGATTTCAAACAAATGTTACATTTGAATGGCTTTTTTTCTGTGTGAGTACGCGAATGTGAAGTTAAATAAGTTTTCCATGCAAAAGATCTCAAACAAATGTTACATTTGAATGGCTTTTTTCCTGTATGAGTAGGCAAATGTAAAGTTAAATTACTTTTCTTTGCAAAAGATTTCAAACAAATGTTACATTTGTATGGCTTTTCTCCTGTGTGAACACGCAAATGTGTAGTTAGATTAGAAATCTGTGCAAAAGATTTGAAACAAAAGTTGCATTTGAATGGCTTTTCTCCTGTGTGAGTACGCAAATGTAAAGTTAAACAATTTTTCTGTGCAAAAGATCTCAAACAAATGTTACATTTGAATGGCTTTTCTCCTGTGTGAGTACGCAAATGTGGAGTTAAACTAATTTTATGTGAGAAAGATTTCAAACAAATGTTACATTTGGATGGCTTTTCTCCAGTGTGAGTACGCAAATGTGAAGTTAAATTAGAATTCTGTGCAAAAGATTTGAAACAAAAGTTGCATTTGAATGGCTTTTCTCCTGTGTGAGTACGCAAATGTAAAGTTAAACTATTTTTCTGTGCAAAAGATTTCAAACAAATGTTACATTTGAATGGCTTTTCTTCTGTGTGAGTACGCAAATGTGGAGTTAAACTATCTTTATGTGCAAAAAATTTCAAACAAATGTTACATTTGAATGGCTTTTTTTCTGTGTGAGTACGCAAATGTGAAGTTAAACTGGTTTTATATGAGAAAGATTTCAAACAAATGTTACATTTTAACGGCTTTTCTCCTGTGTGAGTACGCGAATGTGAAGTTAAAGTAGATTTCCGTGCAAAAGATTTCAAACAGATGTTACATTTGAATGGCTTTTCTCCTGTGTGAGTACGCAAATGTGGAGTTAAACTATGTTTATGTGCAAAAAATTTCAAACAAATGTTACATTTGAATGGCTTTTTTTCTGTGTGAGTGAGCAAATGTGAAGTTAAACTAGTTTTATTTGAGAAAGATTTCAAACAAATGTTACATTTTAACGGCTTTTCTCCTATGTGAGTACGCGAATGTGAAGTTAAATTAGATTTCCGTGCAAAAGATTTCAAACAAATGTTACATTTGAATGGCTTTTTCCCTGTATGAGTACGCGAATGTGAAGTTAAATTATATTTCTGTGCAAAAGATTTCAAACAAATGTTACATTTAAATGGCTTTTCTCCTGTGTGAATATGCAAATGTGATGTTAAAATACTTTTCCTTGCAAAAGATGTCAAACACATGTTACATTTGAATGCTTTCTCCCCTGTGTGAATACGCAAATGTAGAGTTAAACTACTTTTATGTTTAAAAGATTTCAAACAAATGTTACATTTGAATGGCTTTTTTTCTGTGTGAGTACGCGAATGTGAAGTTAAATAAGTTTTCCATGCAAAAGATCTCAAACAAATGTTACATTTGAATGGCTTTTTTCCTGTATGAGTAGGCAAATGTAAAGTTAAATTACTTTTCTTTGCAAAAGATTTCAAACAAATGTTACATTTGTATGGCTTTTCTCCTGTGTGAACACGCAAATGTGTAGTTAGATTAGAAATCTGTGCAAAAGATTTGAAACAAAAGTTGCATTTGAATGGCTTTTCTCCTGTGTGAGTACGCAAATGTAAAGTTAAACTATTTTTCTGTGCAAAAGATTTCAAACAAATGGTACATATGAATGGCTTTTCTCCTATGTGAATTGGCAGATGTGTGTTTAAACGTTTCTCCTGTGAAAAAGTTTTCGAAGAAATGTCACGTTTGGGAGCTTGCAAATGTCTGTGTGAATCAATTTTCTTCAATTTCTGATCTTCATCTATACTCCACTTGAAAATCTCATTGCATCTGATATCTTGTAAGTCTGCTTTCAAATCATGCTCAACTATTTTAATTTCAATGTCGGTTCCTTGCCTTTTTCGGTAATTTGTATTTTCCTGGTGAAATTTGGTTTTATTTGGTATTTTCTTACGTTTCATACAATGATTTGTTGAAATGTGACATTTGAATGGCCTTTCTGCTGAGAGAATATGCAAATTTCTACTTGAATCTCTTCCCTTTAAAAACGATTTCAAACCGTCATCCATACGAGGGTTTAAATTATCAGTAACATTGAACTGATACGTGGTTTTCTGCAACTCTGTTTTCAATTCATGTTCAACTATTTCAATTTCATCTTTTACACCAAGATTTCTCAAAATGCCCGTGTCAATGATTCCAGTTTTAGTGCCACTTCTATTTTTATGGTGAAATTTAATATTATATAATTTGTTTCCTTTTATAGAATGATGCGTTGAAAAGTGGCGAAAAAATTCTAATCGTTTCGTGTATAAATTTCCACAAAATCCACATATCATAATCCCAGCATTAGCATTTGTTTTAATATATTTTCTATTGTTTAGCAGTCCTGTGAATGTTCAAGAAAATTGAAATTAGTTTTTCGAAATGAAATTTGTATAAAGAATATAAAA